>CAOKZL010000537.1:0-1435706 GCA_948472985.1 Iguana delicatissima
AAAATATTTGAGAAGAAAACTGAGTTAACTCCTGAAATCTTTCTGTTGGGTATTTTTGATGAATCAATGGATTTTAGCACCAAAAGATTAATATGGCATTTGATTGTCGCAGCCAGATTAGTTTATGCCAGATATTGGAAATCGTTTCACATCCCTACAGTGGAGGAATGGTTAGAAAAAAACAACAGAAATAGCACAAATGGACAAAGTAACTTATAGATTGGGCAATAAGATGAATAGTAAATTCTACAAAGCTTGGGAACTATTCACAAAATTCTTGGAAAATAAGGGAGTTGCCACGACAGGTTTTCAATTTTAAACAGTAAATTTATTATTATGAAATATGATGATATATGTATATGTATGTCTTGTCTTTTTAGTTTGTGTAAATATTGTGTGAGTATGTGGTTGTTTTTTGGTTTATGTTCTCTTTTTTAATGTTCAATAAAAATACTAAAAAAAAAAGAAAAAGAAGAAGCCAGGTTGGCCCAGCTGGTGGGGGGTTGGCATATAAGCTTACACAGATGGATGACAAAGACTAGGGGTGTTTCCACACTACACTGTTGTAGTGCTATTATTCCACTTTCAACATCCTACAGAATCCTGGGATTTGCCGTTTAGGGAGAGGCATTTGGAATTCGCAACCAGAGACCTCTTCAGCTTCAGTAAACGACAAACCCCAGAATTCCACAGGATGTGGAAAGTGGAATAATACCACTATAACAGTGAAGTGCAGAAAGTCCCTACATCTCCTCTCTCACTCACCTAGAAGCATTATAAGCTGCTGGCACTCAAACATCTTCACTTTCCTGACTTGCTCACTTTCATTCATTGCAGTTCTGGCACAATTCAATCTTATTTAATAGTAGTGGAAAAGATGTATATGGATATCACTCCTTATCTAGCCCTTGCTTCAACTATGTGATTGGTAATTTCAAACAGATTGGGAACAGGTTCCCATCAGTCATCAGCAGCTGGGTCATCGGGTACCAGGATCCATTGTTCTCAGGAGTGCAAGGCTCTAAGAGCTGCAGCCAGTAAAAATTGTAAACATTTCAACAATGAATTGGTAGGTATTGTTATTCTCCCTCTTGGCTTGTGTATTCTCCTTTATCACTGTGTCTGCAATATCTCAATAACACACACACACACACACACACACACAATATAACTCGGTAACACACACAGTGTATTATATATATATATAGCAATGCAATAAATTGAATGTCCTTGAGAAATGCATTCATTTTAGTTAAAAGATGCCCCATTTCAACTACAACAGAAACAGGAACTAATTGGTGGGATATTACAGTTATACACATGAAGGACCCAAGCTAAACTATAATGTTATTTCCACAGATCTCTTCTCTCAGTAAAGTTTTGTTGGACATGCATGAACTAGAACAGACAGCCTCATTGAAAAGTGTGTGGGAAAGGTGATGGAGAAGAACTCAAGAAATATAATTGTGGGGTCTTAAAGATAACAGTGTTTATAGAAACATAAGTAGAGTCATGCTGGTCCAGGCCAAAGCCATACCTAGTTCTGGAGGTGGCACATCCATTCTGGATTTTACTGCCATTCCTTCCACACAAGCTACAGACTGAGGGAGAGTTCCCTGGAACCAGTACAGCTTCCATTCAACTTGAAGAAACTATGAAGGAAGTTATCTAATCCACCATTCTATTCACACACTATTCTGCTCAAATAAATGTGTATATAGAGACCTCTAAGAAGGACAAAACTGTGATAGTACGCTGCTGCTTTTGTTCTTCAGCAACCGATATCAACAAGCATATTGCATTTAATGCCATCCTCATAAAGACCTTATCCTTACATTAATGTATCCAATTCTCTCTTAAAACTACCTAAGTTGGTAGCCACAGCCATGTCTTGTGGTGTCAGGGGCTCGGGCGTGGCCGCACTCACAGGCATCCCCGAGGCCGACGCCACGGCCACCTCCAATGAGGAGGAGGGGGACCCGGGCACTCCGGAGGCCGCTGGCGTCGGCGGGGATTGCCCAGCCACCTCGGAGGGCACCGCTGCCGATGGGGATCGCCCAGACGCGGCGGAGGCTGTCTTCGCCGATGGGGATCGCCCCGGCGTTACGGAGGCCGCCACCGCCGAAGGGGATCGCCCCGGTGTTGCAGAGACTGCCGGGCCGGCTTCCATACCGGAGGGCGTGACAGGCGGTGCCTTGCCGGGGGAGGTGGGTCTCGGGCCCAATCCCGGGGTGCCGCCTACTCGCGATTCCAACCCTGAGGAGGCTGAAGCCTCTGCTCCGCCGCCCACGTTCCAGCCGCGGTGGCGGCTCAAGGAAGCGAGCCGCCGGTCCCGGCGGCTGCATGAAAAACACCTGCGGGCTGAGAGCTTCCAGCTGTAACACAGCTGAGAGTCCTCAGCCACGTGCTCAAGCCGGATTGGCCACTGGTGGCTCAAGGGGTCTTTTTAGGGCAGGCGCTGGGCTGGGAGGGGCACGGAGCAACAACCGTCAGCCTACTGCGCGTCTGTCGTCCGTGCCCTGTTCCAGTCCAGCCTGTGTCTGCGTCCCGCTGCTCGGTCCTTCCAAGACCAACCCCCTGCGTTTTGGGTGAAGCAACCTCTTTGAGTTCTGGGTGAGGTAACCCTTCATTATTTTCTGTTGAAGCCTGCTGCCAAGGCATACTTTCAGTTACGGATAGTTTGTGTACTGCAGAACCTTTGATTACGAGCTGCAATAAACGCTGCCTTTCCCGACTTTGGTCCGGCTCCTGCTTGACCCCGGCCGCCGCTGACATGTGGCAGCAACTATGTGAAGAGGCAATTACTGTTATGTTCTGACTCTCTCACATTTTCATCTGAAAGAGCAGTTTCAAACTTGGGATATAAATCTGTAAATTCTGTTAGGGTAGACAAAACCAAATAGTTTCATCAATTTTCTCCTTGCTTGAGAAGTTCCCAAAACACACAGTTTTTGAGGGCTATTTGTAGTTTGGGATTTCTTCTGTGAAAAATTCACAAGCAATTTTTTTTTTTTTGCACAGAAAACAGCATTTTCTGTATAAAAATATGGTTTTCTACCCAGAAAACTTGCTTTATGCACAGAAAAATGCCATTTTCTGTGCAAATTTTTTTCACTGAATTAAGTCAGAAAGTGTTAAGATTTGCAATCATCCAGGATGAATGTGCATGTACATGACTGAGTTATGATCCAAATTGACAATAGTATGGCCAGTATGTAGATGCGGCTAGCTTGGCAGTTAAGCACTCAGCTCACCAGGGTACCCTCTCGGGGCAGAGGTCTCTTTGTTTTAATGAAGGTGTTTGTTTCAGGAGGTCCCCTAAAGCAGATATGGCAGTTTCTGGCTTGCCTTGTTGTAAACAAATATGACTCAGCAGATAATAGCCATGCCCAGCTTCGCGCTTGTTCGGTGGCCTCACAAACACTTGGCTGGTGGCAGAGCAGGGCCGAATTATGATATCAAAATGATATCTAAAGGTTACCAAAGGCCAGACCAGTTCACGGTGGTAACAATATGATTGGCTGGCTGTGAAGATTCCTTGGAATCCTGGGGTTGGCAGTTCTGGGAGAGGCCTTTAGAATCCTCAGCCAGAGAGCTCGGGCCAGTTGCTATGGAGACAAGGCGTAGCAGAAAGGAGGAAGGTAGTGCATTCCCTCAGGAACTCAACCTCTGTATGTTAATAAGTCTGAATACAGATTGGATTTGAGAATATGGGCAAAAGTTACAGGTACTGGACAAGACAGATTGGGGAATTAGAGACACAGGATCTCAAATCCAGACTCATCGAATTCCTAAGGTAAGGTAAGGTAATTCCTAAGGTATTTCTAACAAGTATTACCTATGAGAAAACAAAATCCCAGGCAACACTGGGTATATATTCTAGTTTACAAATATTGTTCCTTCAAACTTTCTATTAAGGAGAATTTTTGAATGTGATTTTTACCTAAACTTTGGGTTGCCTTACCAAGAGAGAGCTAACTACCTGCATAGTTGCTTGGCTTTCACTGGACATCTAAAACTACAGCCTCATTTTTATTCCTAATTAGAGTAGGCCCATAAAATCATTGGGAACTTGATAAATCAATAGTTATATAAGTTCATTTGATTCAGTGGATTTTCTGAACATGTTAGAACAGATGTGGAAAGCCCTCTAGGTGTTGCTAAGCTGTAACTCCTAGAAAGCCTGTCCACTATACTTAATGGTTAAGCTGCAACCCAACAACACCTGGATTTCACACAGCTTTTGTTTCAGAACAATAAGGAAAACCTGACTTCCTTTTGTGGGTTCTGTCTAATCACTGGTTTTAAAGGAATCTTGATTCATGTATTTATTCAGAAGGGACTTGAATCAATTCAAGCATGGGTGAATTAATCTATTTTTCATCCATGTTACTTTTTCACAAGTCTATTCTGTGCTAGATAGCATAAATTTACATTTTTTTTAAAAAAAAAGCTAGCTTGAAAATACACATTTAATTATTCATTTCTAAATGTACTTTTTGTCAGCATATACAGTGTAGATGGATTCTGACAATTTTTAGAGACAAGAACTAGATCACAACACTTGGGAAGTTCCAGTCCAGTGGTTTAGATATATTCATAACAGAATTTTCAAACACTTAATTTGTAAAGCATTCAGGAATATCCCATATTCCAACCTGAAACTCACAGTTTGGTTCCTGTTTCTAAGGCCATTTTTCTAAGTCCACTTATCTGACAGCGCATTTGGTGCAGGTCAAAAGGAGTTATTTCCACAACATGTTCAGAGTTAGATATAAGAAAAACAAAAGCTCTTAGCACAGAGCCATTCTAACAAAGCAGAGAAATGGGAAGAATTAGGAAGAAATGAGTATGGTCATATAAGAAATGTTTTTCATTAGCGAAAAATTGAAATCGATTTACAAAAAGGAGAATCTGTATTATTAAAGATGAGTACAAAGGAGAAGTGAGCGGATATAACATTAAAAAGGCAAAAAGCAGAAAATGAGTAGCAATTATTAACACAAGGAAGCAAAGAAGGATGGTAATTTAAAGCAAAGCTTTAGAAGCTTCTGTAAAGAGGTGGAAAGAAAATATAAAAGTGTGCCAATAAGTGATGACAAAATGGAGGCTTAAACTAGAAGTTGTAAATGCTAACGAGGAGAGCAGGATGCCTGTACAAGGAAGATACAAATTAATGAATGTATTCAGTTAATGTAGATGTATGCATGTCAGAAGAGCCTAAATGAAATTCACCCTGGAGTATGAGGGGAAAGAATTAGCCACAGTAATCATGGAATCATTGGCAATTATGCTTTTCAATTTCAGGAAGACAGGAAATTCCCAAAGGACCAGAGGCAAGTAAACACAACCCTTGGAATTCTTCATAGGAAAGCTTGATAAATGGTAAATGATTATGATTTGGTAAATAATTAGAGGAAATTATAAGAAAAACAGCAATGGGGATTTAAAAAGCAAAGGGAAAAGTGACAATTGGCTTTGATTTCATAAGGAGAACATCATTATAAAGCTATCCATTTTGTTCTTCACTATGCTAGATGTTTAGTGCTTAGTGCTTTGAACTGCTGCAGTGGACTTTCTGATATGTTTCTGGGCAATCACATTCAAGGAACTTGCATGTACAAATTGGGAAATCTCTTAATTTCACTTTTTCAAACAAGTTTAAACCTCACATTCTCATCACCCCAAATATGTGACATCCACCAATGAAAGGTTGGGCATGATGGAAGAAAAACTGAATGAAGTGCTTACATAAATACTTCTCCAAAAACCGAACTAAAACAAAATTTCCTCTATTTCCACTGCTCAGATTCAATATGTACGTCTAGCAACAGGCCATGTAAAGCCTGGGAACCCTTTCAGAAAAAAAGGAGATGATAATCTCAATTCATGACAAGTATAATTAGATATACAGGATTTAAAGCCCTGCCTTTTAAGAGTTAGGCCCTTTCCACACGAGACAGCAGAAATGCCTCATGGCATTGCAAGGGCAGTGTTTAAGACTGTGTTCCTGTGACTCTGCATTTCACACCCTCCTCACTTTGAAGTGGGGGAGACCACTTTTTCCTTCCACACTACAGTGTCCTTGACCATTCCCCTGCTCCGCCTTTGCCCCACTCCTGCCTCTTTGATTGGATGCTTCAATTTTTTAATTTTTTTAAAAACTTTACCAAACAATGTTTCTGTGTAGGAAAATCTCTACGTAGAAATGACGTCATGTAACTTCAGGCCACACTTGAAATGCGACAGCAGGGCGACATTTTGTGGCACGTTGTCCTTGTTGTAGTCTCTTTCTCTCTCTCTCACCCTTGACTGGCAAAATGGAGCAGGAGAGGTCAACTGCCATGGTGCTGCAAGTGCTCCATATGTATATGGACATCTTCGGACCAGTGGCAGCCTTCTTACAAAGGCAATGGTGGAGGGAGTGGGCCATTAGACACACCCTGTTGGATACCCTCTTGTCATTTAAAAATGGGATCTGTAGTTTCTTCAGCTTACCCTCTGAGGTTCTCTGCTGGCTGCCCTGGCCATGCTGGGGGATCTCAGGGGCACACAGGAAGCCCAAGTAAGGGGGACGGAGGTCTGTGGGGGTCTGGGAGTGGGATCTCTAGTTAGGTGCACCACAGGCAATAAGCTTCTCAAAATTAGGTAGTTCCGGACTGTGAAAGACTTATGTACTCCCTTTTCTCCCACCCACAGATCATGGATGGCTTCCAGGAGATGGAGTTTCCCCAGTGCGTTGGTGCAGCTGATGGCACCTACATCCCAGTTTGGCCACCCAAGGGAAGAGGGGAGGAGTTCATCAACTGGAAGGATTCCTTCTCTGTACTGATACAGGGGACAGTGGACCATACTGGCCGGTTCATTGACATAGAACTAAACAAGACATTTGCCCATATGCTGCTGGCAGGAGGGTCAGGGGAGGTGAAAGAGTTAGAGCTGCCATAGCTAACACTTTTGTTCCTTGACTGGTGAAGGCCTACCTATATATTGCCTACTTCTGAACAGCACACCCCTGGATATCTGTTCTGCTTTTGAAGAGGCCCGCTAGAGAATGTGTGTTTCTTGGGGATATCTAACAGCCCCTCCTGTATGGGTAGTTCTCTACTATTGTCACAACTCTGTTGTCACAAAGCCAATAAAGGTTTTTTTTCACTGCTACTGTATTTGGGTGGTACCTTTCCTGCTTCTGGTTTTGTGTCCCAGCTGGTTTGCCCACTCCCTCTACTGAAAGGGAGAAAAAAACCACAGGGAGAGGGGAAGGAACACATTTTATTGGGAAACTACAAACAGCAACATTTACTAGCAAAGTATCGATTCAAAGGTCACCCATCATGCAGTAAGAGTATGCTTGTGTCAGCCAAGTAGAGTATGCCTGATGCTTTCTATTGGTGGGAGGGCTGCCTTCAGAGTGCAGTGTAGAGCCCATGAAGTCTCCAGTCTGACAGAAGGAGGTGCAGGTGAGTACCTAAAAAGACACAATGAAGTTGGGGTTTGGAGTGACTTGCAGGCCCCATGAAGCTTGTAGAGCATGTAGCAAGGAAGGCCTTTGTGCAGTAGAGCATCTTGGTTGGTATGCAAAGGGAATATGGGTGTGTGAGGGGAGGTTGGTGGTGTTTTGGGGAGGGTTTGCAGCAACTGCAAGTCTCATGAGGCTTGCAAAGTGCATAGCAGGGAGTCCTTTGTGTGGCAGGACATGTTGGGTGGTGTGCAAGTGGGGCATTGGTGGGTGAGGGGAGGTTAGTGGGGGTTTGGAGGGGTTGGAGTGACTGCATGCCTCATGAGGCTTGGAAACTTTTCCATGTTGAAGGGCTGAAGCTCCCATCATCCGTGTGAACAGTCAGAATGCCTTAAGTGACTGTAACCCACCCCACCTCTCCTCCTAAAAATTAGCCCAGTGGGGAAAGGCTTCCTAATTTCTGCAAGGATTGATTTATTAGAAAGTTGAATAAAAACTTACTTGCTGTTTTCTCCTCACTTCTCTTCTTCTCCATCATTTCCTGCATGGAGGAAAAATGGTGACAACCTCTGCTTTGCTGGGCAGGGACAGATCAGGATGGGAAGTGATGGAGTGAGAAACTGGGTATGCCCTCAGCCCATCTATGTCTGCATTAAAGTGCATCAACAGTTCCTCATCAAGTCAAAGAAATGGAGTAGAAGTTGTCTAGGGATGTAAAAATTCGTTTTTCAGGAGTTCGAATACAGTACTTTAGCAACACACAAGGGCACACCAGCAATTAATATCAACTGAATAGCGACAATGTCATGCAGATGCACATCTCCTCAAGCCGTCGTTGCTATGCAATAGCAACACCGTGCATAAAGGACTTCAGATGCACTAACCACAGGGCCTGGCTGGACAAATCTGTCAATTTTGGTTTCTCCTTGATTTTATTTTATTTTTTAAAAAAAAAACCCTGCTACATTCCATTCAAATTATGAAAAATTGCATTTTTTTCGTAAATTCTTGTTTAAAAAGGAACAGAAACGAAATGAGAGCGATGCATGTTATCAGTCCATGCCATTGCAGGCACAGGGCTCTAGTTGCTTCCAGTTAGGACCCCAGGATCTGGTTGGTGGAAGGGGCAAAAGAGCCAGAAGTCAGATCAGTGGTTCTCAAACTGTGGGTCCCCAGATGTTCGTGGACTTCAGCTCCCAGAAGCCCTTAGCATTGATCATAGTGGCTGGGGCTTCTAGGAGCTGAAGTCCATGAACATCTGGGGACCCACAGGTTGAGAACCACTGGACTAGATCTTTACCTTCCACCATCTCAAATTTTGTGAGTTGTAACCAATTAATGGTGTGACCACTTATAGGACACTCCTGATCTCATATGGTTACTCCCCCCTCCTTCCCTGTTCCCCCTTTGGAGTTTCCCGCTGCACACACACCTATGCCATTATAAGCAACATTTTGCTAATGAGGAAAAACACATGTGATACACATAATCCTGCAGCTGTTGGCAGATAAACTCTGGAAAAATGTTAGGGCACCAACCCTTAAAAGTGTCAGGGCACCAATCCTGAAGGCTATTTGGACAACAACCCAGGATAACTCAAAGCACCAATACTGAGAACTGTTGGGCAACAACCCAGAAAATGGTCGGGGTACCAACCCTTAAAAACCATGAGGGAAAACTGTCAGGGCACCAACCCTGAAAACTGTTAGAAACTGTTAGAAAAAACTGACACAGGGCCAGATCTGAAATATTAGATCTGCACAGACTACTTTGGGTAGTCTATGCGATTGCAAGTTTGCTCTGAATCAGCCTGGAAAGTTTCCCAACTTTGGCCAAAGGGACTTCGCTCCCACAGCAAGAAAGCAGTCCAAATTACCTCTTACAGGTGCAAAGGGAAGAACAGTTTATTGAAAGAAGGGAAAGGTTAAATAGGTTTGGGATGACAGTGATCTCATAAAGCATAAAGTGCATGTTCAAGAATATTAAGAATAGTTGCTTTTCCATGGCTAGAATTTTGATACATAGTTGCTAATACAGTAACTTCTGGTTAACAATCAACAATAAACCTTGATTCACACATGTATTCGCTCAGCAGTGAAATATAATAAATATTGTTATAGTCAGTGTTGGGAACCCAGGCATTGACCTTTGCCGATTAATATCAGCATACTTTTAAGTAGAACAAGGGTGGACAACCTTTAAAGTTCACTAGAATTCAAAGTGGAGGACTATAGTTAAGCAAATACAAAAAGACAAAAATATAGTTCCTTTAGCTTAGCCATTTAAGCAGGCAATACCTTCTGTGAATTAAACTGTCCAGGGCACTGAATTGTTACCCTGACTTCTGGGGGGGTCCTGGGGGACACCTTGATTTGCTCCAAAATTGCAAAGACTGGGAGAATAGCGGAGCACTGGCCTTGGCAGAACAAAGTGCAGGGTAACCTAGTGAGATCTTTAACCCAATTCTTATGGAGTCAGATCACACAAAAACCAGCCAAAGATTAAAAAGTAAGCTAAAAATGTGTTTTTATTGGGGGAATTCACTCATGTATGCACATAAGATACATACAGTCAAGCATTCACACAAGAGCTAACTGAAGGAGAAAGGGAGGGGAAAAAATTATGGATAGAGAGGCTGAGGGTTTTTGGGGTTATATAGTTACCATTCCAAAAGAGTAGTGAAGAGCTTGAAGTGTGACTTAGACTTCTGTCTAAGAACAGACAGATCAGGATTCAGAGTGATATAGTGGAGTCTTGCACTTCATCTGACTGCAACTGACTTCTCAAAACCAAGGATTTATATCTTCTCTTTTCCTCCCTTAAGGGGTGTGAGTTGATTGCTCTCCCACCCTAGTGAACAATAGGAGTTGCAACACAGACAATGGGGTCTGGAATAGACTGATTGGTTTCAATGTCTTGGTTGAGAGGGGGTTTCTGGGCTATCTGCAGAAGGATATGCACACAGTAGGGGTCTTGGGCACCTTATTGGTTTCTGATGCTGGCAGTTGATAGGATTAGCTCAGAGTCATTAAGTCAGGCTTTCTTGGCTAATGTCAGCAAATATTTGACCTGACCTACTCCCAGCCAGTGTCCTTTTCCACATGGCCTTGCCAACCATAAGTATAATTTATATTTTATGCCAACACATCTGCCAATTAATATATTTTGCCAATTACACCATATCAAAGCATGGAGGTACACAGCCTGGTAACAGAATCTCCTTAGAACCCTGCAGAGTAGACCAGGGAAAAGGATGGGAATCACTGTCCATTTGGTCTGTACTCTTTTACTGCTAGCACAGCCACTTTAGTGTGCAAAAATTTGGTTTCAGCATGTTCAACTATGCAGTAAAGTTGCTACTGGGATTGTCCTAAGACATTTTGCTCCCTGAGGTAGAATCCAAGGTGTTGCCCTTTCTAT
Source organism: Iguana delicatissima (assembly GCA_948472985.1). Classification (NCBI taxonomy): domain Eukaryota; kingdom Metazoa; phylum Chordata; class Lepidosauria; order Squamata; family Iguanidae; genus Iguana; species Iguana delicatissima. Next base: position 10,880 of record CAOKZL010000537.1, read on the forward strand.
ACTGGAAAAGCCAACCAGACTAAGGCCATTTCTGCACTACATTGTTATAGTCAGATTATTCCACTTCCAACATCCTGTGGAATTCTGGGGTTTGTAGTTTTAGGGAAGGGCCTTCAGAATTCTCAGCCAGAGAGCTCTTTGGCGTCAATAAACTACAAACCTCAGAATTCCACAGGATGTTGGAAGTGGAATAATAGCACCATTACTGTGTAGTGCAGAAATGGCCTAGCAATTCAACCAGCCTTGACAACAGGACAACATCCTTCTTTTCACCTGAACATGTGTGGTTGGCATAGGTAGTACAAGGCAGGACATGTGGCAGGTCAGGCTCTTGCATCCATCACTTTATTAGTGGTCTCTGCCATCAAAACCTGCTTCCTGAGTGGCTCCCCTCACTTTGCATAATAGAAGGGCTGGCTCACATTTCACCAAATGTCCAAATGCCAGACAAATTGGAGAGATCCTGCTATGGCAAAACAGTTGAGCTTTTGCCACAGCCGTTTTTGCCATTTATCAATTAAATAAATATCTCAAGGGGTTCCACAAGTACCTATTCAAATACCTAAATTATCATTACTAAACATCTGCTGCTTGCAATGGATGCTGAGATTACAATACTATGATACAATGGCAAGGATCAGTTCTATTTTTTCTCCTAGATTCCTGGCAAACAAATGGAAATTACTCTACGGGATCATAAACAAGAGATTCAGAAAAAGTTACTACAGCAGAATGGAGTGTTTCAGTGTTCATTTCCTGCCTGTGGAGAGAAAGAAAGTAGTGTGATCATTTTTGACACACCACCTTTACTAGCTTATAGGAGAACATAAGTTAGTGTTTGCATTTTATGCTGAATATTTTAACAAGTCATTATGAAAAACAAACATTCCTTTGCTTTTATATTAAGGGGTGATTTAGGTGCAGGGAGATAATGGCAAAGGTGTGTGTTTTCCCCCTTAGTAAATGAGATTACTCCTCTATTATCCAGACTCCGAGCGAGTATTATACTTAAACACATACAAACATAGTTAAGGTTAAATAGGAACAGCTGGTAAATTACTCTGATCCTACAGGATATGCTCAGGGATCTATGTTAACCCTCTCAGGGCAGGACAAAAATGCTTACAGATGGAAAAATTTGCTCACCCAGGAGGGATTTTGTGAACAAACACCAAGATACTTTAGGTGGCCTGAAAGGAACAGGACGATGGGGCTAAATCTTCTCAAGAAACAAATGTAAGGAAATAGAAGCACTGTTGGAATGTGTTTCTTCTTGTATTCTATCCTAAGTGGAGATTTTCAGTCCAAATCAGGTGTAGGGAGTCTTCCAGAAAAAAAAAATGGTTCCAGCTGTACAAGCTAATAAGATAAGGTTCAGCAAGGCAGGCCAGAGCTAGGAAAATTCAGAGCCAGGCCATGCTTTAGCTTCCAGGCAAAACAATAGGAAATCATAATTGTAACCATCATTATCCTTCAGCTTGCTTGGATCACATAGTAACCCCAGACTAAAACCTATAGATTTCAGAATAGTTTGGGTAGCTAGCCCCATTTATGCTGGAGAAGCTTCTTCCAGTTTCATTCAACCTGACGTATTTCAGCTTCTTTTGACTAATTGAATACACAAGGCTGTTCCTTCTTGATTGGAATCCTCTGACAGAGAGGGCGGCAACATAAATCTCCTGAAATGAGGTTGGTGCTAACAAGGCAGACTCGTGAAGTGTAGATGTTTCTGGTGTTATCCAGGTCCACAATGAGGCCATTCCTACACTACACTATTATAGTGCTGTTATTACACTTTCAACCTCCTATGGCATCCTGGGACTTGCAGTTTAGGGAGGGGCCTTTAGAATTCTCAGCCAGAGAGCTCTTTGGTCTCAGGAAACTACAAACCTCAGAATTCCACAGGATGTGGAAAGTGGAATAATAGCACTACAACACTGTAGGGCAGAAATAACTTGAGACCTTGAGGACAATTCCCTCTCTCACTCTGAGATATCCTGCAAGTTCATGGCCTCAGCTCCCAGACAGGGAATGTTTGATCCCAGGACTAGAATATTTTTTCAAAGTGGATGAAGAATTTGTGTATTTTATTCAGGGAGAGATGGATGTACTGCTCACATCTGAATTTTATGACGGGTGGGAGGCATGAGTTTGCCAGTGGCCTGTTTCCCCACATGTGGCTTGCTTGGGAAACCCCTTTGAGCATTTAACTACAGTAAGCCATGCCACTGGAAAAATGGAACAATGCTCTGCTAGAAGGAGAAGGATAGCACAGATCATAGAGAAAAATTTCACAAAAACTCAGAGCTTTGAAATTTTTTTTACTACATCTCCCAGAATCCCTAGGCATAATACAAAATAAATAAATCATCTCTAATATTCAGGAACCAAATAATCTCTGATACAATGGACTGGATTTGGATCTAGTCCTGCTTAGAGGACTAGGACCACTGAAATCGATGTTTAAGATAACCATGACTAAGTTATCCCACCAATTATAACGAGCTTGTTCTATGCATGTCTGGATCCAATCTAGTATATGATTCCAGAGGTCACTTAAGTGGCATGCAATTTATAGAACCCAGTTTATGTGACTTAACATGTGCCAGCAATGTTTTAGATTTCATGGCCATTTTTCATTTCATTCAGAAAATAGCTCTCAACACAACACACATATTTTTTGTGGGAAGAGGAACTCAAAGGCTCCATCCAAAAACAGAATATGTGATCTGTGCAGGGAATATTTTCAGTGTGGCACACAACACTTTTTTTTTCCTTTCTAGAAACCCCTAATATAAGTTCTACTAAATAGCTGGAGTGACTTGTCTCACTCCCACTAATTTCTTCTTTCTGCTCCCAAGTCATGGAACACACTTCCGTTAAATACCCAGGTGCTATGTTCTTATGATGCTTAAAATTCTCCAAGCTGAAATTGCTGGTTGCTAAGCAACACTATTTCCCACTTCCCCCCTACTCAACCTTTTACTTATAAATATGATAAACATGAAAAATCATTGCAGAGCCCTTAAAGACTGATATAGTATGTTTGTCTATTAAAACACAAATGGGACTGCCAGACAATGTTACACTCATTACTTCCTGTTTGATTAAGGTGCTAGTTGTGGATTCCCTGCTATGACCCTTTATACCGTTTCAGGAGAAGGAACTGGCAAAGCCATCTTTGAGTATTCCTTGCCTAAGAAAACCCTATGAAATTCATGGGGTCACCATATGTCAACAGGCAACTTGAAGGCATGTACACACATACACACTACTTACCCTCATTTCCATGCTGTTTTAATGCATAGCCACTCTCCCCAACACCTCTTCCGAACCAGCTGTTGAGAGAGAATTGCACATTGATTTCTCACTGAATGGCCTACAGCACATTATCCTGAAAACAGTTCTACAATTATTTGCTCTACAGTTACTGCCCCTATCTCAGGGAAAGGAATTAGTCACACACATAGCATCCGTAGAGGAGCTGTATTCAATTCGTAGAAGTTGGAATGTTTGTGAACATTCTGGGGTATTCAGAAGCTCAGTCAATTGTTTCCAAAAGATTGAAAACAAAAGCATATCACACATTATGCAACTAACCTGTATCATAAACTTGACAACAGACCATGTTCTGGACAGAAAGTACCACCAACTCCATTGAAGACAGTGCTAAAAGTGGAAATATATCTTATTCATATCCGAAATACAACATTAGATTCCCAATAGGGGAGTAAAGACTATTACCTTAATGTAGCAGTCTCCACTGCACAAGCTGCCATCCTTTCTCATTATTGCATTCTCTGACTATGGCTTGGCAGAACCACTTGGCTTGTAAGGGGGAAAAAATGAGAAGTTGTGAGATGGTAAAACTAACTCTCATTTTAAAATATGATCTCCAACCCAGAGTTGATTCAGGATGAGAGCAAGAGGGTACAAGATACAACACTGATGAAAGTATCAACAAGTTAAGAAAGAAGAACACTTCTAGTTCATGATACATTAGAAAGGTTAGTTTGATTCAACACACATACACAAACAATGAGATGGAGCATGTTCCTAAACATACAGTGGGGAGAAGTCAGCAAAGTAAGAGTTCAGAATGAGCTCAGAGTTGCTACAGAGTTTAAAAATAATAAAAAGGTGTGTGTAGGGGTGTTTTGCTTTCTTTTTGGCTACGTTCAGAGTGAGAGGAAGAACAAGGACATGGTTTGGCCTCTGTGTAGAGAAGATGACAAAATGCTAATGGGATAGAGCGAAGGCCAAATTATTCAATGCCTTCTTTGCCTCAGTCTTCTCCAGAAAGGAAAACAGTGCTCCAACTAGTGAAGAGTAGAACAAATGATGCAGTAAAAGGACTGCAGCTCAGAATTGGTAAAGAGATAGTAGAGGAATACTGTAAGGCCCCACCTAGGGGGTGCCCAATACCAGTATGGTTTGGATGGGCACCATACCTAATTGGCATCATATGTAATTGGCAACACATTTTATTGGCTCTGATATCAAATTCAAGCCTGAGAGGTGACAGAGAGGTCAAACTGAGCAAAGGAAAGAATTTGACTGTAAATGTGAGAAGCATAGGTCAACTCCAAAATTCCTCCAGGTAAGACAGAGTCATTTGTCAGGCAAATACACATCATTCCTGTGGATAATAGGCTTAAATAGAAGCTGGACTTTTCCAAGGAATTCAACTGTGAGGAGCCCACCAGGACACTGACAGATATTCATCCCTTGTACACCTGGATTCTTTCCTCTGTCCTCGCAGCACCCACAATAGACAGCTATTACAACATTCATCATGTCTTTGTCAATCAAAGCACTAAGCCCATCAACAGGCGAAAGACTCATTGTCCACAACAGGTTCCCTTTGTCTTGCATCTGGAACCTTCACAGCCACAAGCCATTTTCAGGGTACAAATACCCCTGGTTTGAGGATGCCCAGTGCAGTCTCTTGAAGATCTATCCATCACTCTGTCCATCTGGCTCCTGAATGAGAACTGCCCTTAGGTCCTACCTAAGCCAAAATACATTTCTACTCTTCATTACTCTTCTGGACTGGTAATTATAAATCCCCCAAATCCCTCAGCGTCTCTATAATTTTTCCTTCCTTTCTCTTTCAGCTAGCTCTTGTGTGAATGTGTGATTGTGTGTATCTTGTGTGAATGCATGAGTGAATTCCCCTCAATAAAATCATTTTATTAGACAATTCTGCTTGGTTTTTGGCTTGGCCTGACCCAGTAAAAATTGGGTTTGAAGATCTCGCTAGGTTACCCTGCCTCTTGTAGTGCTACAGCTTGTGCTCTGGCTAATTCCCATTCCCCATTATTTGGAGCACATTGAGGTGTCCCCCACGGGACTCCAGAAATCAGGGTAACAATACCTAGCTACTCTAAAAGGAATTCGGGTCTCTAGGGCCAGATGAACTGCATCTAAGGGACTTTCAGATGTAATCTCAGAGCCATTGTCAATAAACTTTGAGAATTCTTGGAGAACAGCTGAGGTCTTAACAGGTTGGAGAAGGGCAAATGTTGTGACCATCTTGAAAAAGGACAAAAAAAGAGTATCCAATCAACTACTGATCTGTCAGTCTGATATCAATACCAGGAAACATTCTAGAACACGTCATTAAACAGATAATCTGTGCATGCTTAGAAAGGAATGCTGTGATTACTAAGAATGAGGATGGGTTTCTCAGAAGCAAGTCACGACAAATTAATCTGATCTCTTTTTTGACAGAATGGCAAGCTTGGTAGATCAAAAGAGTGCTGTGGATGTAGAATATTCTGATTTCAGTAAGGATTTTGACAAGGCCCACTATGATATTTTTGTAAAAAAGCTAGTGATCTGTGGGCTATTGTTAGCTGGATTCATAACTGGTTGACCAACTAAACTCAGACAGCAATGTTTTTTCTTCATCCAGGAGAGAAGTGCCTAGTGGAATCTCTCGATAGCCGTCATTATATATCTGAAGGGATGTCATATGGAAGATAGAGAAAGCTTGTTTTCTGCTGCTCCAGAGAGTAGAATATGAATCAGTGGATTCAAACTACACATGATATTCCATCTAAACGTAAGGAAGAACTTATTTGCTGTAAGAACGTCCAACAGTGGAATAGGCTGATGTAGTGGGTTGCCTCTCTTTCTTTGTAGGTCTTTGTAGATGTTGGATGGTCATCTTTTAATAGTACTGTAATTGTGTATTCTTGCATGGCAAGTGGTTGGAAAAAATAACCTTGATGCCACTTCTAACTCCAGGATTCCATGATTACACTAGAATCAGGAGAATGGTGAATGGTTATATAAAGGCTGTAGGTAATCAGCTCATTGAAGGTAGTAGTGAAATTCTAGTTTTCATCCAATGAAGGGTGAATCCCCCATTGCCATATTGGAAGAACCACTTTGTATCACATGGTGTTCAGATAAATACATCCCATCAAGTACATCACATAGGGTTTTGGTATGTAAGAGATAAGTTCTCAACACTACTCCAAAGATCAAAAGAGACAGGGATATGGAATGGGATCAAATTTCAAGCCTTTTGCACCACAAAGGAAACCTAGGCCACAATCCTATACCCACCAATTTGGCAAATGCCTCAGTGAAGTCAAGGGGGCTTCTTTCTGAGTATATTACAACTACAGTTTACAATTCTAAGCAGATTTCCTTAGAAATTTTCCAGGTACCTACTTTTGAGATATTTTTACATGGTATTATGCAATAAAAGAAAAGTTCATAAGAGCTTTGGGGGGAAAAAAATCTCAGAAACAGGGATGCTGAAAAACTAATCGCATTCATACATAAGTTCTATTAAAAAAAAAGGTGCATGCAAACCAAAACTGAAGTGACTCTGTTAATTAAGAGCGGTATGCCAGAAAAAAGCACATGTTGCTCCTTTCCCTTCTTATTTTCATACATCTTAAGATGTTCAGTGTGGCAGTGCTACTAACTATTGAAACAGAGTTAACAGCCTTGCTTTCAACACAAGGCAGCTCTTAAAAGTGCAAAATAAATGTGTGTTAGCATTTCACATAAACATGTCTTGAAAAACCTACAGCTTTTATGAGCTCACTGTATATTTCATTAGTTCTTGATGTCATTTACATAGAGAAGAGACACTTGCCCATTACAGATTGTTACTGAACCAGCGAGTTATCTTTATGGTGTCTGTTTTTCAAGAACTGACATATATGCATTTAGCAGATGCTGCCTCTGATGTGCACTAAATATGTGTATATTCAGAAGTAAGCCCTCAGAATGCAGTCAGATTTACTCCCAAGTAAATGAACATCAGGACACAGGAGAAAACAACATATACCTATTAAAAGGAAAAGGCACATATGAAACCTCATGACATGGAGAAAGACCCTGCCTCCCACATCAATGCAAAAAATAAAACATTTTCTCATCAGTAACAGGACTCTGGAGCATCAAAGGCCAGCATTTCAAAAACAATGCATAAAAGTGACCTTAGGCCCTTTTCACACTATGTAACTATTGCATTATGATTCCACTTCAACTACCATGGTTCTGTTTTATGGAATCAAGGGATTTGCAGTTTAGGGAGGAATATTTAGAAATCTCAGCCAGCAAGCTCCAGTACCTCCCAAGACTACAAACACCAGGATTCCATAGGAGGCAGCCATGATAGTTAAAGTAGAATCATAGTGCAATAGTCATGTAGTGCGGAAAGGCCCCTAGGCTGGGACAGTGTTTGCAATAATATTCAGGAACAATCTTGAAGCTTCTATGTACAACTAAAGATTTGTTGTTAATTGCTGTCAAGTCAAGTCAACTTCAACTTATGGTGACCCTATGAATGAGACATCCTTAAGTCACCCTGTTATCAATAGTCCGGCTCAGGACTTGAAAACTCAGGACTGTGACTTCCTTGATTAAATTTATTCAGTTGTAATGTGATTTTCTTCTTTTCCTACTGCCTTTTACCTTGCTAAGCATTATTGTCCTTTTAACTGAGTCTAAAAGTACTCTTAACTGAAATCCTTCAATGTAAGTATCCACACATATTGGTCTTTTAAATAAAATAATGGTGCTGAATATTACGAAGCTTCATTTTGAGACAGAAGCTTGCCATTTTAGCAGGGAAGGAAATTTTCCTCCAAAAACTACATAGAAGCATAAAAATATTTCCTTAGTTGTGAAATGTTTACTTTGGCTGTTGCTTTCTTCGTTGTATAGCGATTGCAGAAGTAACTGTACAATTGAGAATAATGTACTATGATTGTTGTGGCCGGGGGGAGGGGTAGAGAAGTAAACTGAAAATACAGGCAATTGAAGCTGACTTAAAATAAATAAATATAAAAAAAGAATCTTAGGGCCTGAGAAAAAAGGGAGAAGGGTTTTTTGTCACGAGTAAAAGTATTCACAAATATACATCTCAGCTATACAAAATACTTCAGTACAACTTCCTTTTATAAGTCAAGGACAAGCCAAAATGGAGCCACTATGCACTAAAAACATATATACCAAGAAACTAATCAACCTAGCAAGGATAAATACATAAAAGCTGTCAACATTTCCCTTCCAACCATGATCTATAGTGTCTTACGTATACATTTCTTCAGAGGTACTAAGTAGGAAGGGAGAAAGGAGTGACCAGTGGGGTAATCACATTTAAAATACATGGTTTGAATTTTAAGTAGCTATAAAAGGAAACACCACCATAGAAACACTCTGGTTAGCTCTCAGGATCACCTGAATGGAAACATCTTTGATTGTTCTCTCACAGTTGTCAGAGCCTCCCAGTAATTGTCCTGTGGCCTTAGCTGTTGTGAGAGAAGACAGCTATTTAAAATGCATCCTCCCAGTCTACTGTGCAGAATCCTACATTCTATGGGATGTAATGGGGATAGGGTTGGGATTGGAGTTGGGAGATCCAGGCTCACATTCCAGTTCAACTGTCAAGCACAGTGGATGACTTTGACTCAGGCATAAGGATGTGACCATCTGTCAGTTTAATTTTTGCTTCATTTCTCAAACCTTCATCAGCATTCTCTTCTAATCTAAGTTCTGTATGAGGTTGTGAAACCTCCTTTCCCTGGTCTTGTACTAAAACTTGTCCTTATTATAATTGTGCATTGTTCCTAATGTATTTTGTAATACATTTTTCCTCCTGGACTTATTTTGCACATTTTCCATCAACTATAGTTTGTGCGCAACATTCAGAGATGCCCATGTTAGTCAGGTGCATTTACTTGCATATAATTTGGAGGAACAAGGGGTGAGGGTCTCCAATTTGTGACAGAAGACCAAATGATATCTTCACACTTTCACCAGTAGTTTTGTAAACCACAAACTCGTTTTAAAAAATCTTAGTTGATGGGAATTTCTTTGCATTTGCTATCCCTAGTCCAAAGCTTTCCAAACTTTTCATGTTGGTGACACACTTTTTAGACATGCATCATTTCGCGACACAGTGAATTCAGTTTTACTAACAAACTGGAGGTTAAACTAACCCCATTATAAGAGATATGGACACATACATAAATTGTAATAACAAAATGTGTGGGGACACAACATATCTCAGGAAAATCTTTTATATATTTTTAAAAATATATGATTTATGAATAATAACATACATTTCCAAGATTGTAGATGACACACCTACACATGTCAGGTGACACACTAATGTGTTGCAGCACACAGTTTGGAAAGCCCTGCCCTAATCAGTCACACCCTTAGTCAAACCTTACTCATAAAGTTGTTGTAAAGATTAAGAGGAGTAAAAAGCCGTGAGTATAACCTTGAGCACCATGGAGCACCAATAAACATGCTAACTAACTTGTTTGACTCTGCCGTTTCATATATATCATAGGACTATAATTTCTTGAATATATATCAAAAGCATCATAAGACCCTTTCCTCACGGGGGGCTGAAACGGGACAGTGCATGCAGGGGCGGAGCTTACCTCGTAGCGGGTTGCTCTGTCCCTGCAAGGAGCGCAGATTCACCGTTCTAAATGCTGTCGAATTTCGGTGGCGCTCGGCGGTGCTCAGTGGTGCCCAAAATGGTGGCCGGCGGTTTCCGGAGGCGCTCTGCCAATCAGGGCAGCACGCCAGCCAGAAGCCCGCCCCCGGGCAGATCTGCAGGGATGCGCTACCGTGTCTCTGCACTTCTTCACCTGGGGCTGCCACGGAGCAGCGCGGGCGAGTTTCGTAAAAACCACTTGCGAAAGTGGTTTTTATAAAACTCGCAGTGCCGCCCCCGCAGCTATGCTAGAGCAGTTTGAGGTGTACAGCCTCACTTTTTCAAACTGCTCTAGCGCACCCCGCGGTGAAGAAGACCTCCTGGAGAGGTCGCCCTAGCGTGGGCAATATGCTCGTGTGGAAAGGGCCTTAGTGTGCTCCATTAGGGCTGGATCATTCTCTTGAACTTCTACATCTAATTTTGCACACAGATAGAGAAAACCAGGAGAAAATGTCTATGAAAGGAAGTGCAGGGAAAAAATGCAGTCACAACATGGCCACTGGATTCACTGACCATGAGTACCACGTGGGCCATTGCAGAACTTGGAAATGTTACTTTTTGCCTACACCTTCCAGAATCTGCCTGCCAGGAAACGTGCAGTTTCTTTCCTTGCAGTTAAGGTAACATATTTACTTGTTCATCTCTGCACAGATCAAGGAAATGAGAAATATTTTCATTTTCTTCAACAAAAAAATGGTTTCACTATCCAGAGAAAATTGCCTAAAAATAAAGTTGTACAAAGTACCTGTGTATTTTGCAATAAATTCTGTGCACTTCTTCACATATTTCTCTGTGTACATACCACAACACCAATAATGCAAGGTATCTAAAATCAATGTAAATTATGAAGGTATTAATGCAAGGATTGTGCACTCTTTTCATCTAAACAGATTGCAGAGAACTGGAGTGGGGGGAGGGATCACATTCCTATTTTCATACCTAAGAAAAATTTGAGGTGGTCTAGCTTTCTTCACCAAAGTTTGCAGCGTCGAGAAGCCCCAATTCATTAAGGCAGAATTTTTTTAAAAAATATGAACTATATCTCTACTGGCTGGAGAATTCTGGAAGCTGTAGCCCAGTTTTTCTGTCCTCTAGATCAGTACAAGCATGTGTGAAAATGTGAAGAAATTCCACACAGCAAACTTACCTTCAGTAATGTGTAAGACATAAGACACACCAACAGTGGGCTTTATTGTCTTGCTTTTCAGCCAGTCAGCTATTGTCCTCCAACCTCAAAATATAATTAAAGATGGCAGACACCACTAACTATGCCTACTGGGGAGCCGGGCCCTGACAGTTGAGTCAAAAAGTTTGATACCTGTTGTTGCTCAGGAAGCAGTAGAATTTCAAAAGTGCAGCTTAAGGTACAGCACAAAATTAGCCATGTCATTCTTATTGTCAAGGGCCTAGCTATAATTGCCTGTGCAGCATTTTACATAATTTTCTTGTCACTGCTGAAGGATGACATTGATGTAGGAAGCCTTTTAACCACTTTTAAAAGAATGATAACAAAAGCAAGAGAGGCCATAAATGTAAAAGTATACGAAGGAACTGGGAACAACAAAATAAAGATGTTGTCTTTGTTACAGGGATATTAATAACAGACATATATGAGGGATACCAAAGTCTCTTAGGTAAGCAGGGTCTTCCAGTTAAAGGAGAAGAAATGGATACACAGTCTGTTTTAAAGGAACATAAACATTTTAGTAAAAATCCAGATTACAGGAATGGGAAATACAAATAATGATGAAGAAAATTCTACTGAGTTCCATGAAGCTTAACATCTGTATAAAGTTTATAGTGTAAACATATTTGCACAGAGCCAATGCAGTGTAATGGCTTGAGTGTTGGACTAAAATGCTGGAAGACCAGGGTTTGAACCCCCATTCAGCCATGTAAATCTACTGGATGACTTCCTGGATCCCATCATCCTAAACAAGTATCAGCCAGTCTCCAAATCCCTTCCTTAGGCAAGGTTCTAGAGCTTGTGGTGGCCTCCCACCTCTAAGGGTTTCTGGATGAAACAGATTATCTAGATCCATTTCAATCTGGCTTCAGGCCTGGTTATGAGACAGAGACAGCTTTGGTCACTTTTGAGGATTATCTATGCCGGAAACTAGATAGGGGGACTGTGCCCCTGTTGGTTCTGCTGGACCTCTCAGTGGCTTTTGATACCATCAACCATGGTATCCTTCTGGGCCGACTCTCTGGGATGGGACTTGGGGGCATTCTTATGCAGTGGTTCCGGTCATTCCTAGAAGGGCAAACTCAGAAGCTGGTGCTGGGGGACTCCTGTTCAACTCCCTGACCTTTGGTCTGTGGGGTCCCTCAGGGTTCTGTTTTGTCCCCCATGCTGTTTAATATCTACATGAAACTGCTAGGAGAAGTCATCTGGAGTTTTGGGGTTTGCTGTCACCAATATGCTGATGACACCCAACTTTGTCTCTCCTTTCCATCTAATTTCAAGGAAGCAGTCTTGGTCCTGAACCAATGGCTGCTCTCAGTAATGGACTGGATGAGGGCAAACAAACTGAAGCTTAATCCAGAGAAGACAGAGGTGCTCCTCTGTCAAAAGACAGATCAGGGAATAGAGACTTTGCTTGTGCTGGATAAGGTCTCACTTCCCCTGAAATTGCAGGCTCTCAGCCTTGGTGTACTCCTGGATTTAACTCTGAGCCTGGATGCCCAGGTTTCAGTAGCAGCCATAGTTGAAACTTGTGCACCAGCTGCACCCATTCCTTGAGACATCAGATCCGGCTTCAGGGACACACACTTGATTACATCTCATTTGGACTACTGTAACGCACTATACTTGGGGTTGCCTTTGGAAACTCTTTGGAAACTTCAGCGGGTTCAAAACGTGGCAGTCAGTTACAGGGAGCATATAACCCCTTTGTTAAAATGGCTCCACTGGCTACCTGTTTGTTTCTGGGCACAATTCAAAGTGCTGGTTATGATCTGAAAAGCTGTAAATGGCTTAGGTCCAGGCTGTCTGAAAGACCATATCTCCTTCTCAATGGCTGCTCCCACCATGTGGAACGTTCTTCCACAGGAGACTAGGCATGCCCCCTCCCTGCTCTCATTTCGCTGACAGGCAAAAACTTTTCTTTTCAAACAGGCTTTAACATAAGCCGGGTAGATTTATTTATTAACTTGTTGTAAATTGAATATTGTTTTAATTATTTAATGATTTTATATCCTTGTAATATTTTTCAACTGTTTTAAATGTATTTAATGCGTTTATTTATTGTTGGATGCCACTTTGGGTCCCACTCCAGGAGAAAGGCAACCTACAAATATAATAAATAAATAAATGACTGAATAAATAAATAAATAAATAAATACTGTAATAAAATTGTTACTTGTTTAAGATACGACAGGACTTTATCTTATCTTAAGCTGAGTTGAAGCCTAACTCCAAAAATATCTATTTGTGTGTGTGTGTGTGTGTGTGTGTGTGTGTGTGGCTAATTGAACTGAATGAACTTTAGAAATGGGTCCAGTGCATGGTACCTAGAGGCTTCCCAAGAAGACCTTCCCGCATTAGGTCTTCCCAAAGTCATATAGGCCTCATAGTGAGGTGATGACATCATCACACAGGATCGGGGGGGATCATGCACTTGACATTATACAGACTTGTTGACATTGTAAACTGATAGGAATGCATGGGGAATCCACAGGACTGGTTTTTTATTTGTTTAGTGTGCTTTCCAAACTACCTGCAGGCTGGACATAATTTCTGTTCCCAAATCTGCACTTGACTTTTAGAAACTTCCTAAAACAATTGCACAATTTCCAGCAGAAGTGGCAACAGAGTGAGTATGTGTCTGTAAGAGGGTTCTTGGTGGTGAAATTAGCTCTTGGGCACACAAAAGTTGTCCACCACATTCAATAGCCTTAACTCAGAACTGTGTATCTGAAGATGGGTGTTCATGATCACCAGGGTGAACAGAAAGACCTAAAAGTATACAAGAATGAATACCTGTTAAAAACATCTGCATAAATACAATGAGTGGTAAACCAGGTCAAAGTAATGTGCATGCTAATAAGTATCCCATAGTGCTAATCATGGCTTTAGGAGGAAGAATAACATGCATTTAATGTTCTCTTTCTTCTGTTTCTCAGCATGCCATTTTTAGAGCTAAGCCTTCCATGCTTGGCTGTATCCAATAGGATTAAAAAGAATGCAGAATTGTTATTTTAGTTAATTGTTCATGAGATCTCATTAAACTTTCCTCTCGTACCAAGATTTCATTCATTTAATCAGCCATTGTTTGCTCCGTAAAAGATAAATCTGTTTCATTATTAATAAGCTGTGCCGTTGTTGTTTAAAATATTGTTGAATAGAAAAGAATCTCTAAATTAAAGCAATTAGAGATGTTAATTTTTTCTTTAAAATGCCGGGTGTTGGGGGCTGTTTTTTTCAATCTAATTAAAATTTTAAAATCAGACTCTCATTATCAAAGCACCATCTGATCTCTGCTTTGTATATTTATTGTGAGTTCACAGAAGAAAGGGAAAGACTTCAGGAAGTTGTTTAAGTTATTAATTATTTCTCTTGATTCTGTAAAAGCCAGAAAAATAAATGGGCTGGCTCTTTAAATCAATGTACTTCACTGGAAGGAAAGGGAGATTTGCCTTTGAAGATCACTTTAGAACTGCAGTTTTAGGGCAAAAGTCTGCTGCCAATCTCTTGATACACTAGGTTGCAGTCTGGAAGAAGATGAGATGTCAGAACTCTCTGAAAGAGTCAAAGCTGTGATGAAAAAGCCATCATCTTTGATGCAGTGAACACTCATATCATTGTTGTCTCTAGTTAATTAAGTCTTGCAGGGTTCACATGATTCTTCATATCAAAACACGATCAAAATGATAGCAAGAAAAATAGACTACATACATCACCAGTGCCTTGGTCCCTATCTTTCACTTTTTAAAATTCTTCCACTGTCTTTTAAAAGTGTCAACCGTCTCTAGAGTAGGCTGTGGCTTTATAATTGTTTTATGCCTTCAAGTCATTTCTAATTTACGGCAACCCTAAGGTGACTCTATCATGGGGTTTGCTGGGGCTGAGAGTATGTGACACACCCACACTCACCCAGTGGATTTCCATGGCCTAGCAGAGAATCAGTCCCTGTTCTCCAGGGTTGTAACCCAATGCTCAAACCATTAGCTAGTCATTGTAAGAAAACTCAGTCCAACATAGAAAATGCAGTTCCATTTCTGCTTCCCGTCACCCAGAACACAACATGATCTAGGGCTATGACATAATTATCTCTGCCTGCCAGTATAAAGTTGCCCTACAGCTTGGAAAAGCAACTTTTTGGAGACCACTCCAAAAATTCCCCAGAGTACATGACAAATAGCCATAGATAGTAGCTATGCTGGCTGATATTTGCTGGGAATTATAGTCCAAAAGAAAGGCCCAAACTCTGAGTTAGCCCGATAACTTATCTGCTCCCCAAGGTGCGTAGTGTGTGAGAAAACCACACCACTCCTCATTTTCATTTCCCAACCATTTTTCTAAATCAGTCTTGAGCTTCAAAGTACTACTAGACCAAACAATTATTTTGGCAATCCTTCTAAAAACTGTTCCAGAAGTTGGAATGAATATAGTAGGAAGCAGTTCCATATCTGAAATGAATAGCAACCAAAAACAATCCCCTTTCCATCTTTGCTTTCTAAACTTCATGATGGCAAGATGAGTAGATGTTTGAGAGAAAAAGGAAGGGAGAGAACCACTTGAGGTGATAGCAATAAGCACCTCCAAACCCACAAGTGTTTGTGAATTTTAATCTAGAGTGCAGAAGAGGTATATCTTTTGACCACATGGAAACTAATCAATACCTTCAAAGTGAAGGAATGTTCATGAATCCAAAATTAAGAAGCTGATATGAGAGGTCAAATGGGACACACAGGAAGAAGCATTACCTTATATAGGTTGAGTCTTAGCCCATTAGGGAAAAGGCTTTTGCTCAGTGGAGGAATAGGACAATTTGCATGCAGAGGTTCTCAGATTCAGTTGCCAGAGAGTCCTGGTAAAGGTGGAAAAGAACTCTATCTGCAGTCTTGGAGAGTTGCTACCAGTCAGTCTAGATAGCCCTAAGTTACATGAGCCAAAATTTTGTGCATGATATCATTCACAAGAAGTTGCGACAATCTCAGATAAAGTGTGTATTCAAATATTCATGTTTTAATTTTCAGAAAACACAAATAAACAGAGCTTGAAAATATTATTTATGTGGACTGCATCACCCAGAATCCCCCAACCAGCTTTGCAACACATTTGTAAGACTTGCCCAAAGTTGATTTTCTCCCTTCAGTTATTGCCATGATGATTTCAACTCCCCATTGAGCTTCTATTTGTACTGAGATGGAAGCTTCCATTGATCCAATCAGAGGCAGAGTTTGGGAAGATTACTGCTTTGCACTGTAATTCCAAGAACGCCTGGAATTCTAAGAATTGTGGTCTCTGGGGGGGTTTTTTGTTTTTTTTGTTTTGGTTTTTTTTTGAGCTCTAATCAGAGGAAGTTTTATTCCACAGCAAGGAAAAAATAATTCATCCCCACCCCACAAAATATCTCATGCAGTCTCAGTGCTTATCTGGCCCTCATGTGGCTGCTACTTACATTGGAAAAAATGTTCTTGCAAACTGCATTTGCACAAGTGATGTCCCATCTAATTTGTTTCTAAGAATTCAGATGTGTTATAGCCACTATACAGAAAGTTTTCTTTTTCACAGGCAGTTTTAAAGCCACTGAGAATTTTCGCTGTCTTGCTTTTTTTTTAACTACCAGAGTTGCAGATTTGATTAAGTGTGCAGTGCTCCCATAAGTGAACACACACTTTAATTAACTCCAAAATTAACCTACAAACCTGGCTGAACACAACAGGAAAATCCTAAAATCAGCATTTCTAGACCAAAGAATTTTGACACTTCTCATTTTTCAAATTCTCACGTAAAAAGATTTGGACACTGTCATGTTTTCTGTTCAGTCCTCCAAGGATTTTAGATTATATAGAGTTAGTTACAGCTCCAGATAAATTTGATCCTTTTTAATAACTAGAATTACCAAATGTGTGGACCATTTATGGTGCAGTATTATTTATGTGGGTCATCTAGTGCCTTATATTATTCTAACTTAGAGGACTAAACTGCTGATTGATCCTCTTGAGTGCTATAAACAACACTCTCACAGCAATTCCTCATTAAGGTAAAAGGTTCATTGCAATATACAAATATACAGCCATTCACCCAAAGAACCACTCTGCATAGTCATCGCATCAGCCAAAATAGAATGTCTTCAGTCATTTCTTTGAATGATTAAGGTTAGCATCTGGCTTCAAAAAATTGGCCTTGTGTTCAAATATACAGAATATAAGTGATAAAAGCCCATTTTAGCTATAAACAAAAGGATACTTATGATAGCTCAAGGTTCATAGTAGTCTGACTTCTGAAGTTCATTGGAAGACTGCCAGTACTGAAGAATCCCAACTTATCTTTCAGTTTTGACCAACAACCTGTACAGAGGACCAAAGGATTGTGGGATGGTCATTCTCACCTTCAAAAGTGCTGGATTATCTAAAGCCATCCTGCTAAGTCATAAAAGGAAGACTTTATCATACATCAGGTACAGGTAGAAACATATGAAGTGCCTGTTAATGCTGGGAAGGGGCCGGTCTAGGCTGTTCCTACAGAAAGCAACTTGCTTGTCTGCAAGGAAGGCATGAGTGTCACAAGCACAGTTGATAGGAATGTGAGAGATGGCCTTCTCAGTGGCTGCCCCTGGACTCTGGAACTCAGTTTCCAGGGAGGTCAGAATGGTTCCCTCCTTGTTGTTCTTCTGGTAGCAGGCAAAGACCTTTTTTATTCAGGCATAATAAGAATGATGATGATGATGATGATGATGATGATGATGATGATGCGCATTAGCACTCTTCCATTTGCATTTCCAAGCAAATTGCAACTGCCTTGAGGGACACACTACCTTTGAGAGGGAGAATGAGAGGCAGAGACAGATGGTAAAATTTGTGTCACTGTAGATTCATATTAACCATACCGTATTAATCATACATTGTAGCCTGATTTGACATCTACACATGGTAAAGTTTTCTTCTGCATGTACTTCCATATAGAAATAGTTGCATTTCTGGCTGTATCTCTTTACTGAGTTTGCCTGCACATTAAAAAAGCCAAAGGGGTTGCACTCACATACAACTAAGACACCCCTGCTCCTGCCCAGTGCTGGACTTGTAAGCCTTCACAGCCATCCAGCCAAACTTCTCGTGCTAATAGTTACAATAGTAGTTATCAACTGATGGGGCTCTTCCAACTAGTGGTCTGTGTCACAATTATTGACCTTCTCCTCTGCCTGGGAAATTTAGGCCTCATCGGGGGCTAGCCACCTCTTGTTGTCAGGTAAAAGGCTTATGATAGTACTCACTAACCTACTTCATACTGTGGATGTCTCAGGCCCTTTTTGCATGGCATTTGCCACACAAAAGGGCCTCTCAAGTGTCGCGCAACTGTGACGAGCAGTCCACATGACACACTCACAATCGCGTGATGCTCCAGGGTCTGGCAGGCGCTGATCATGCATTTTTTCATTTTCAGCTGTGAGCCAAAAATGGTGTGTGATCCATTGCTCCAGGGCCTCGTGCACATTTGCCGTGCGTGCAGAGCTCCTGAGCCATGGCGCTTGCACTTCCTGCCCCAGTGCAGCCTGGGAAACAGAAGGAAGAAGAGGGACTCTTGCATGAGGAGCAGCAGCTGCAGAGCTGAAGGAACTGGGATGCGAGAGCCTCTTGCTAGGGGCTGCTTGTGCCATCCCCACACCCCTGCTCCACAAAAAGGTGAGTTGCAGAAAGGGCCTCGGTGCTCAATAATAAGCTTTCTCTCTCTCTCTCCCCTCATCTTTTTAAGCAAGCAGCAGCATACCTTTAAACCAATGTGAATGTGCAGCATAGCATTGGCTACAAGGCTCAAATATATTTCTCAATATCTGGATGGGGAACTGATCCAGCAGATCTTGGTTTGAAGACACACTGTGATTGGGCATATATTTGCCACTGAAAGCATGAATCCTAACAGTACTTCAACAATGGCTTCACATATTGCTCAAACTGGGAGTCAATGACCTAGGCCCTTTTCACACGGGGTAATTAAAATGATGTAGAGCGACCTCTAACGGAGGTCGTCTACACCATGGAGTGCGCTGGGGCGTTTATAATTTTGAGGTTCTACACCTCAAACCGCCCTGAAGCGACTGGAACTGGTGGCGCTGCGTGTTTTTTAAAAACCACTTTTCAAGCAGTTTTTATAAAACACGAGCATGCAGCCCTGTTCTATCCCACCGCAGTGCCCCAGTGTAGATTTGCAGGCGCGTGCAAGTGCATGCCTGCAGATCTACCAGGGGGCGGGCTTCCAGCTGGTGAGCTTCTCCGGTTGGTGGAGAGCCTCCGCCAGCCATTAGCCGCCATTTTGGATGCTGCCGGACGCCGCAGGAGTGTGGAGCAGCGAACTCGCGCTGCTCCTCGTGGCGACAGACTTACCCGGCTTCTGGTAAGTTCTGTTTCTATGTGTTTTACCCTGTTTCTCCCTCCACATGTGGAAAGGGCCCTAGGAAAGAAGAGAGATCCCAATATCACACTCACTGTCAAAGAGGATGTGGAAGGACTACTTAAGGTCTTCTGATTTTCTGGTCCAATACACTTTAGAGAAAGGTCTGGTGGGCACCAGTGAAACCCAGAATGGTTTAATGCCCACCTTCAGGAAAATAAATAAAGCTTTAAACTACTTCACTATGGTATCACTGGGGGCAGCAATGCCAGACTGGGAGAACGATTGAGGCAATGTTACTATTTATGATTCAAACAACATTCTACTTGTTATGTAGTGGTGTGTTCCAAGGAAAGTAACCTACACTCTAATTTAAACTACAAAACAAGATGCAAAATTGGTTGGGAGAGGTTTTTTTAAAGGATGAATTGTAATTGAAAGAAATTGTCGTTCACATTTCCTGAGTACACATTATGATGATACCTTTATTAGGGACAATCAGAAAGGATACAAGTCATCATGCTAGAAAATTTTCAACTGCTATGAGTTTTTGTGTAGTTTGGATTTTGTGCATGTGTGCGTGTGTGTGAATGAGTGAAAACATCATTAGTATAGAGAACCTTTATTCTGTGCAAAAGCACCCCTCCATATTTTGCACATTAACAAAAACCAAAACAAAACAAAACAGAAATGTGGAGGGGAGACCGCAGAAATGTGTGTGTGTGTGTGTATATATATATATATAAAAACTCTCAAAATGTGAAAAACAATTAAAAAGGGCAGCAAAACAAGATAACATGGGGAGGGGGAACCTGTGACCCAGAAGTAGAAAACTTTTGAAGTTGTTCATTTTTGCTTGCAAGAATAAAATAAGAAAGATTCACATCTTCCATTGGTGCAAGAAGAGGGAGCATCTGCACCTGAGGGCAGCAGACTAGCATAAGAGATGAAAGGTAGGCCCCTACCTCATCCTTCCACATTGGGTTCTTCTTCCCCAACCACCAGGCATTTGCTGAAGGAGGAAGTATATTCATTCTTTATAACAGTTATAGTTATACCACATAAGGACTGATGTTATCCTTTCTAAATTAAGAATCATAATGCAGTGGAACTATACCTTGTTTATGGGGAAAGGCACTAATTAGAACTAATGACTTACTTCCAAGGTCTGGGTAAGTATTTAACAAGGGTAAAGATGGACATTCACGATGTAATGTATTTATATCTCACTTGTTAGAAATGGGAACTCATTATCAGTCCCTAGTATTTGGTAAGCATTTCCTTCCAAATTAGTTGTGATGACTTGCTTCCAAGCTTTGATCTTGAATTCTATGATAGAAGAAAGATGGAGTATAAAATGTGCTAAACAAATAGTTGCTTGCAGTGAGTATGTCATAAGTCAATAGAAGAAAAGATCGGAGAAAGTGTTACTTCTGTTTCTCTATTTAGATCTCAGAGCCAATCTCTGTGGCACCAGTTCATTGGAAACACCCAGCCCTAAAGACCACTTAAGGGTTTGTGAGGTCTTTTTCCCCAAACCCTGGCACAGTCCTTACGGTAGCCATGGTGGCATCAGTATCATCATCTGCAGAATGAACAGTATACACCAAATGATGAATGTTCTACCAGCATAATTTTGTAAGAGAAGGAGAAACAATGGGAGGAGTAGAAGTCTTCTTGCAAGCCATCTGATTCTCAAATACTTAGTATCAAGGGGTACTTGCTCAAGGCACTATGAGAGAGGTCACCTGAAAAATTGCCTGTCGTGCACTACAGACTATTGCCCAAGGCATTCCTTGGATGGTGGTTGACTCTGTGTCCCCAAGTGTTCAAGAAATCAGTATCTCAGATCTAGCCTTTGTAGGGCAGCATAAGGTTTCCTCTTCTTTCTGGTGCTGCTTCTGCTGTTCTTCCACTGTCTCAGCTTCTTAAATATTTGCCTGCATGAGCATGGAGATTATCAAATAAGTCATGCTAAGGTCTACTATGTAAGATGTTGTTGCTGCAGGATAATACGCAGAAGATGCTGGTTGGCATCTTGAGATGTGTCTCTGGTTTCTTCTATAGATAATATTGGCTGCTACTCAGTTTCTATGTCCTTTGATTTTCCACTATTATAGCCAATATGGTTGAGACATCAGGAATAGAGTTTGAAAAAGTTATTTTTGGACAACAATTCCTCCCTCTAGTAGAGCCATTGGAGGGAAATCCTAGCTCGAATTTACTGCCTGGCTGAGGGATTATGGGAGGTATAGTCTAAAAAAATACCCCCAAAGTAATTTTCCCAAGATCTAACCAGAATTACTAGGATAGACAATTTATTCCATCTCCCCTAGATCTCCCAGTACTGACATACTTCAGTGCAGGAAGAGACCAAAGATGGAATGGAGCTATTTCTCTAGTTAAGTGTCAGTGGGGAGACAGCTATCAGGGATGTTGAAACACTTGACCCTAGAGGACCTTTTTAATGACACTGGCTGCTTTTATATTGTAGCATTTTAATTTCCATTTGTTTCAGTCTGTTTGACTGTAACTTAAAACTCTTCTGTAAGCCACATTTGGAATCTTACTGAAGGGCAGGGTATAAATTTAGTTTAAAAAGAAAAAAAAGATAAATATGCTATAATGATCTCACTATTCATTAATGCCACTGTGTGATGTGGAAACTGACAATAAGGAATGAGGAAGATGCACCCTGTTGGTGCTAGTTAGATGGTTTAAAATGTCATAGTTTTAGATGGGGTGGAGAATCTTTGTCCTCTAGAAGTCTGGGGCTATAGCTCACTCAGATCCTCAGCTTTGAATATGATGTCTGGGGCTTCTGGGAGTTGAAATCCACGACATCAGGAGGGCCAACCCTGTTTCAGGAGATCAGGTGTAGCTGCCTACCCATGAATGGTAGACAGTACAGATAGAATTAACCCACTCATATATTATCACGAAACTTCCAAATTTGTTACTGGAAAGGTAGTTTCTTCTTGATGCTGTCCCTTCTTATATGGTGACATTTTTAGTGATGTCCACATTCCAGGTATTCCTTATGGCTGCAGTCTGGGGGATGGCAGCTTCAAAGTATCATCATGGATTCAAATGGACAGAAAAATGGACAAGTCATTATCAGGCAAGATGAAATGAGCCAGTCAAACTCAGTTGATTGATAACAGGAATAGTTCCTTTACAATTTAAAAAAAACTTAACATATTTCAGAGGGAGTAGCTAAGCCAAGATCTAAAGCTATGAAGCTAAGCCCTCATTACTCCTCAACATCCAATCACCACTGAAGGAGAAGCTTCAATACTTCCTATATCCCACTGTATCAGTGATATCCAAATATAGAAAATGGAAGATAATTCTCTCCCCCACCCCTGGCACTGCTGAGCTGCTGTGGTGTTACAAACAATATAGCATGTGTGATGAGTGTCTGAGAGCCAGTGTGGGGTAGTGGTTAGAGTGTTGGATTCTGGAGAGTGGGGTTCAAATCTCCTCTCTGCCATGGAAGCCTACTGGGCAATTTGGGCAAGTCATATGCTCTCAACCTCGGAAGAAGGCAATGAAAAATCCCCCCTGAACAAATTTTGCCAAGAAACCTCCTGAAAGGGTCACCTACACAACAACAATGATGAGTTGCTAGAGATACTATATCAAGATCCCTCAAGTTTTGCAGCAGATTTCCTAAAAAGGACCCATTGAGGAGAGACATAATTCCCACCAGGTAAAGGACAGAGTGTTTGTTGCAGTATCCAAGCACACATTAAAGCTGATTAGATTTCATTTTGCTACTTTCTGTACTTAAAGTGAGAATGCAAATGTCAGACTCTAGTTGGGGCCTTGAACTGACAGAAATGCAAGGCAACACTTTCACCCCTGCTGCTGTCCACATTACTTGCAACTTTGCTCTTTTCTATCTTTCTAGCTCTCCAGAGTGGATACTGAGGGTGTGCAAAGGCTATGTGGGGAAGGGAGTCTGCCAACAGGCTTCTTCCATCAGCACAAAGACTCAACTGGATCCTGGCCAAAAGGAGATGAAAACTGGGAATTAACTGAAGGTCAGTGATATAATTGAAGGTTAGTGATATTTTATTGCCCCATACTTTCCCTTGAACAACTCATGAATATGGATTTGAAAACATTTCCCTCTCCTGACCAACTCCACTGAAAACAATGATATTTTTCTCACTCATTAGAGCCATTAAATTTTTTTTGTACTTGGCTAATAGCTTTCCTGTGGTTTGATCAATAATCACGGAGAAGCAAAGCAACTGTAAGAAGGCTTTTGGTCAAGGCCCAATTGAAGTGGGACATTTTCTACAGCCACTCCAGTTTGACCAATGTCATTAATGATCACTCTGAGCTCTCCAGTATCTCTTTCTTGTGAAGATATCCAGCTGTCTCCATATTACAAGTTCAAACAGCAAAATCTTCTGCTGTATAGGAAGGAAAATGTGAATTTTCAAAAGACACAACATGGTATGATGACTTTCAAGTACAGCTTTTCTTATGGCTTTGTTCTTCCCTCAGTCATGGATAGCTTTGGGGCAGCCCACAGGGTCCAACAGCATCTTTTCATAAAGTAACTTGAGATCATGGTGGAAAACCAACCACCCCTTGAAGCAAAACAGTGACAGAGTAGCAAGTTTAGGCAACAGAGAAATATTCAACCATCACATTGGTAGGGAGGGACTAGTCTACGCTCAGAGGCAGGTCTAGATTTGAGCTTTCTTTCTAAATTGGAAAAGACAGATTGCTGCAGTAGCAAGTGACTGCAGGCAGCATATACACTCCCAGTTCTTTTTAGATTACTGAAAATAGCAAGGTCTCCATCTTTACATGTGCTGCAGCCATGTTCATTAACGACTTCCTTTTTACACTTAAAAAGAAGAAGAAGAAAGAAGTGGCCTTTCTTTTGTTTTACCAGTATGTTTTCAGGGTTCTTTCCCACAGAAACTGGACTTACCATAGCTCTGGGCTACATTACACATTCCATTCTCTTCATAATCTACAGCAGAACATTATTTTCTATTTTAATCTGATGTAGGAATGGCGGGGTGGGAGGAGCTATCTTGGATGCACATTTTAATGTGGTGAAAGTATTAAGTGTTTTAGGGAGACTGAGAGTAAATTTTAGCTGAATGCTATAGACTGAATATGCCATGTAATTTGCCTCTCGATAATGGAGGATATGTTCTATGTACAATAAACCACCAAGTCTAAGTTCCTGCCATCACAATTTAAAATGGTGTCAAGCCCTCAGGATCCCATGTTCTATTATATCATGAAACTGATGATTGTCTTAATGTGTCTTTCTCTACTAACATATTTCACATTGATGCAAAACAAGAAATTATTTTTATATTGACTTTAAAAGACACCTTTTGGAACAAAAGGGTTAAAACTATCTAACAACCACAAACTGTACAAAATAAGAAAATAGCAAGCTTATAGGGTAAAGTCAAAACTCTTCCCTAACTGAAATGGATCAAAAGGTTGTCATCTCCTTTTAGGATTAGAGTATGCAGAAGCTACTTTTTTTAAAATTGCAGTTCCTAGAAACTCTCAGTCAGTATGACCAATTGCCTCCAAAAAAAAAAAAAAAAAGAAAGAAGAAGAAGAAAAAACCAACTTTGCTAACTCTGTTCAAAGCCAAGACTTCCACCAGTCTTGCACCACCATTTAGGTTAGGAATAGGAATTGCGTAGCCTGCAGGTCATATGCATGCAGCCTTTTCTGGGAGTGAGGTATCAATTGAGGACTTTGAAATCCCCACCAACCCACCAAAAAACAAAAACAAAACCAGTCCGGCTGAAAACAGTCATGGGAACACTGATAATAACTTGGGGGCTCTCCACCCCAAAACAGCAGGAACAAAAAACCCACCAACCTTAAAATTGCCCTCTGGAACTCTGGAGGAGCTGAAAATAGTTGTGATACATCTTTTAAGGCTCTAGAGTCTGCCCACCTTGATTTTGATTCTAATTCCTATCTCAGCCTATTTCCTTCTCCCTTTGTATGCTGCTGCCTGAAGCATGTTGCTGCAATATGTTGTGTAGGAAGCCTGGTCTTGACTGCTTGTTGATTTAATCTGAAGGATCATTGAATTTTCCAAATCCAGAATGAAAGTATAGCAATATTATCAAAGCATGGCAGATTTCAGTTAGGCCAGCAGACCTTTTGAACTAACATTTGGCCTAAATTCTAGTGTGGGAACATACCCTTTTGCAGATTCTGAAGACAAATCTATTCCTAAAGCAATCACTCTCTTGAAGACAAATGCAAGATTCCCCTTTGGCTCCTGCCAGGGAGAAGCACGCGTCTCCAGCTGCATTTTTCATAGTAAGTAGTGCACAAAAGCACCTCTTAATGAGTACTGCATTTCTACTCTGTAGGTGTAAAACTGATGTTCAGCCACAACTGGAAAACATGACTTAATATTTTTATTTTATTGTATTATATTCACCTCCATCCCCAATGGTTAAGTATCACAGTTCAAACTCATTCACTCCTTATTATATGATTATAATATTCCTTTGCATTTTCATTGCAACTCTCCATTTTAAAGGGGAAGGATAATGCCTTAAAGTTACAAAACTAGTAAAAGATTATTTCAGGGTGCTGCCCTCCACTGAGAGAGAAATCAAGGATGCTGAGAAGAGTATGGTGATTCTGGAGACATAGAAAATGCCTTCTTGGGGTGAAAGATGTCAGATTGGCAGTATGAAAGCATTTTGTTCCGTTTATTTTTTTTGATAACTTTCCATAATTTGTAAATTTAAGTGGAAGAAATGTAAGGTTCAGAGAAACTGAGTGAGAAAGCAAAACCAAAGGATACATCTAGCATACCTCCATTTCCAAGATGAATTGCCAAGCAACATCACTGTGTGGTCAAGATGCCAGAAGTTATTAATAAGGAAGAAGAAGCTAGAAGAAGCTGCCTGAGTCTACAGAGAAGGGCAATATCATCCCACTCCTGTAATCTTTCCCTGCTGGGTTGAGTGCAGACTATTTTTTGCACTTTGAACTCAGTTTGCAGCAACTGAAATAAGCTTAGAGTAAGTGGGAAAAGTGGGAGGATGACAGAGAAACTGGGCCATTTTAAAAGCAGCTGAAAAAGTGGAAGGACAGAGGATTAACTGGGGATGCCCTTGCCAAATCAGGACAGTTAGAGGGTATGATCTCGTCATCCAGGCTTTAAAATCTTAGTTTTAAAAGTCTGGGTTTGCCTCCGTTGCCTCCATATATATTCAGCCACGCTTGTACGGGAGCTTGAACAGGATTACCATCTGTTTTTTCCCCTGTCAGGCTTCTTTCTGTGAAATGTACTCCCCAAAAAAGCTCTCCTGGTATCTAGATTGTTTTAGCTGATCCACCCCTTTCTTTTATCCCAGACTTAAAAGTGACTTTTAAAAATGCTTTCAGATCATATTGCTCTTCTAGTTTGCTGCTGGTTTTAATTTTATTTCAATCAACACATTGTTTTTATACTTTGCTGCCAGTTACATTCCGATCACATTAAGTGTAGCCATTCCTTGATTGTTTCTTTCTATTTTGTATTTTTAATGGCTTTCATAATGTCTGGAGAATGCTAGTATTTTGTTGTTGCTTTGTTAATATAGTCCTCATTATTATATTTATATCCTACCTTTTCTCCAGTTTGGGATTCAAGGCAGCTTACAATAGTTAAAACAACCACTGTTAAGAATTCACAGCATACTAAAGTTAAACAGCAATTAAATCAACATAACATTAAAACCAATTAAAAACATAAACTGTTAAACAACAGCAGAAACAAAAAATAAAGTACATTATGCAAGGTCTGTCTCAAGTCTTAAAGGCCTGCCAAAATAAAAACGATTTTACCTGCTTTCAGGAAGATAGTAAAGAAGGTTCCAGTCTTGCCTTTCTGGAAAGGGAGAGCCAAAGCCTGAGACAGAGATGTCCCCTTCCCATGTCCCCACCAAGTATATCTGTGAGGGTCATGGTACAGAAGCCTCAGACTGTAGGCAAGTTCATATGGAATGGTACAGTCTTTCAGTTAACCTGGATTTGATCTGTATGGGGTTTATAGGTCATCACTAGCACTTTGAATTGTGCCCAGAAATGTACAGGCAGCTAGTGGAATGGAGTTGTAAGTTCCCTGTAGCCAGCCCCAGATAACAATCTGGCTGCCACTCTTTGGAGCAGTTGAAGTTTCTGAACATTTTTCAAATGGTCTAAAAGTGAGATAAACCAACAATCTTCCTCTGCTTTCAAGCAGAAAATAGCATAGTGCCTCTGTGGCATAAGAATAAGAGAAAAGTGTCAGGAGAATTTGGGCAGACAGGTTCCCTTAAGACAGTGAGGGCTTTGAGGAAATAGGAATTCATGTAATCAGCCTTCACCCACAAGCCAGACCCTATATATTGCCCTTTTGCCTTTCATCAGTGTAGACCTGACAAAAATAATTTCCCTGAGCTTGACATCTACTTAGAAATAGATATTGGGACATAAAAATATACCAGTTCAGGCAGACAGCAATTGGCTGGCTTACATGACAGCACTTGGACCACGAATTTGATCTGTAAATATTTTTTGGGTATGATCAGCTGGAGTTTGGTGGAGAAGATACTGAGGGCACATGGTGACATTTGACTGAAGAACAATGCTTTATGAATCCAAACCGCAGTACACTGCTTGGGCAATAAGCAATCTACTGGAGCATTTGTTCCTACCAGTATCCTTTTTCCCTACGGACACCGATTCTTACAGCTCATACTTTTTCTTTGGCTTCCCTCCCAGTTCCTCATCTCCAGCTCTGTGGGTGCCATATGCCAGTAGTATCTGCAACTGTGGTCTCAGCAGTTCCTCTTGATTATTATTTAGCGGCTCCCTCCTTAGACTCATAGCAAGGTTGCCTAACAGTGGCTTGAGAATCACACACAATGACTCCAACAGGATTTAAAGAAATAAGTAGAATTAAGGTAAGAACTCTTTATCATGGAAAAGCACTACAGTATGCCAGAGGCTATTTTTCCACCCTTTACTTTTCCTATTGGAGATATAAAAGGGACAACATAGCCAAGAGTAGGGAGAACAGAATTTAGGAAAAGAAAAATCCATGTTCCTGCATTACTCACATGTAGGAATTTACCATGTTGGTGGAGGAGAGTGGCCATGCCGTAAGTCTCAATCCCAATGTTTCATGTCCATCTTCCTATATGTGTGCATTGACCACAGTTGTTTACAAATGAAACTTAGACCAGAATCCTGTTGGAATGTTGCACTAGTTTAACAGTTATTGTGCAATTGACTGAGGTTTCTCAGAGGCTTTATAAATGTGGTCTCTAGTGGAGCAAATCATTCCACAAGCACTCTCTTTCTCACACACACATGGCCCTATCTCCCACTTTTGTCTTGGTGGGTGGAGAGGGATGGAAAGAACAGTTAAAAAAAAATTGAAAAAAAGTTGAAAGACAGGTTTTTTGAGTGGTGGGAAGCCCTGATGAGAAGAATCTTGGACTGACAAGAATCTTCGCAGTTCAGGACTTATTCTGCACAAAATTCACACATGGTTGTTTTGTGCAAAAAGCAGCACTTTCTGTGCAGGAAACAGAATTCTCTGCATGGAAAATAATAGTTCAACAGAGAAGTATTAATGCCAGCTCAGAAAATGCTGTTTTCTGTGCAGAAAATGCTGTACATGAGGATTTATTCTGTGTAAAATGTACACATGGTTGATTTGCATAATAAACAGCATTCTCTGCATAGAAAACAGCATTTTCTGAGCAAATTGTAAATAGCCTTTGAAAACTGCATGGCTTTACAAGACTTTCTCACAGCAGGAAGAAAATTTCTACCTTCAGGAAGAAGCTTGGAGAATATTACATCCCTAGTGGAGAAAGAATGAACCATTGCAGAAATAGAGAGTGTAAGGTAATGGCATCTACAGCAAACTCAATTGTGCAATGGGTGAGATCCAGCAGAACTACGCTTCCATATATTTATGCTACACTAAAAGTTAAAAGAGATTGGAAGATCTGCCTCAAGAAATGTGCTTTTGTATCAGAAAGAGAGACAGACCTTCTGATCCAAAATGGTGAAGGAAAAAGGTGAAGGAGAAAGGGAAATAATATTATGGGAAGCATCAAAAACTTCTTTGTGAAATAGTTAGGATAATAATTAAAATGAACATGACTTATAGGGATGAGAGGTGGTGGTACAGAGCTTGATTAAAAAGATAATTATTTCAGGAAATTTCTCACAGCAAAGTAATGTTCTTTCAGCAGGTGCATTCTCTGAAACAAGCTTTAACTGACCTCATACGAATGAGGGGAGAGCATTTGCAGAAAGAGAATTGATGAGAAAATGACAAGAGCAAAATCTTTATGAATTTCACAAACCTTTATAAATACATTCCAGCATGAATAATGTAGTTATAAAATTGTGGGGTGTAACCCTCTGGGATGTGATGGTTGCTCAAGGGACAGCAGATCTTTTTTTTTTTTTTGGCTCCTAATATGGGCTCTAATTAGATTACAACTGATCCAAGGAATTCAGGTTATAGGCAACTCAACTTGAGCAGAGGAGCAAGGCCTCATGCTCTACTTGGTTCACCCTCCAGAGAGGGGAAGGGCTTGGGCCAAATCAAACAGTGAACTCTGCTCACTTGGGACTGAAGTGGGGGAAAAGTAGATGCCTTGCTCAGTCAGCAGCCAGAAACTTTCTTTGCATCCTCTTATCCTCTTACTAGTGACAGGCCCACAGGGTATCCCTTGCTTTCTATCCCCCTTCTTTCCTGCCTCCTTTTTTTTTTTTTGGACTGTTCCCCCTTCAGATCCAGCTCTAGCATGTACAGCACCCACCTTGACAATTGTGTGAGCCAACTGCATACAGAAATGGGAAATTCAGGGGGCTCTGTGGAAGCTAGCTGAACAGCGAAGGACTGAGATGGGGAGCCTTCTACCCTTGGGTGGGCTGTTAGCCAGTGATTGGTGTATGTAGACACACACACACATATATATATACACATGCACACTGCAAACCTAGGAATGATAAAAAAAAAAGAGGATAATGCATGGGAAAAGAGACACATCATGTGAGTACTTCTCCATAGAAGGTGATCAGTCCTGGGGTGGCCCAGAGAAACAGTCAGACAAAGTGGTACCTGTGATGGCTTTGGCTGCTATGCCTGAGTAGAGCGAAATGTCGCTTTGAGTGTCCCACCTAGGCTGGCAGAGGAACTGTCAGCCCTAATTTTCCTCCCTCTGGATCCAGGGTCTGTAAGCTATCCTTACCCACACATTCCAGCTTAGAGAGGTGGAGTCATTAGCTCCTGGTGCCAAAGTTGGTCATGAGGCTGTGATCTTTGGTGACACCCAGACTCACAAGTCCCACCACAGGCTGGCCTAAGAGAATAAATGTGTGAATGAAAACACTCACACTAAGCAAACAAAATATTTTTGTTCATATAGTATGTTGAGCGGGAGGGGGTAAGATATAAGGACTGTCATAGGCGTAAAAAATCATAACTGATGTAACTATTTTTCTCCTCACTGCAAGAAAGATCTGGAAAACTGGAGTTTTCAAGGAGTATTTGCAGATCAGGCTTTCATCTGCAGAAAACCCACATTTGTTTTCGCGTGTATGCGCATGCGCACATGTGTTTGTGCAAAACCCAGCATTTTCTATCCATAAATACTGATTTCTGCACAGAAAATCATGTTTTCTGCAAAGGAAAGTTGCTTTCTGTACAGAATAACACTTTGCACAAACCTTCCCACTCAAATTCATTTTTCACACAGAATAAGTCTAGGACTGTAAAGATCCTCATCCTTTCAGGATTTTGCTTGCAATTTTCATCCAGGATACAAAGGATACAAATATTTATGAACATTCTTTCTATCTCTACCGGGGGGTCCTCCGTATTCAAAAGACTCTCCCTCAATATCACATTCCCTCCAGCTGGGCTTACATCTAGTTGTTGGGATGAGAAGAAGGAAATGATTAAAAATTCTTGGGGAAAGAAATTTCTGGGGAAGAATAGGCACAGAGGGAGCCTGTGTGGTATTGGACTATGGCTCTGGAGGCTAGTGTTGGAAACCCACTGGGTAACTTTGGCCAAGTCACACTTTCTCAGCTGGAGACAGATTGAGACAAAGGCAAAACAGTCTCTGAACAAATCTTGCCAAGAAAACCCCATGATAGGTTCTCCTGGGCTCACCATATGTCAGAAATGACTTGAAGGCACACAACAACAGAGGTAAGGAAAGCTAACTTTTTCCTCCTCTCTTGAGAAGTATTTGCTCTGGATGAATTCTGCATTGAGAGGCCAGTTTTGTTATACATTTATGTTTCTCTTTGGAAACCTAATAGTTAATAATATCAAGAATAAATAAAGATGAGAACAACAAAAACAGTAGCAATCCATTACTTGGATTGTTCTGACTCAGTCTGAGAAATGTAAGGGAGAAGAGGAAGGGTCACAATCTAACTAACCCATGCTGCTTCTTTATGGGCTATTGTGCAGCTGGCAAGGAGCAAAAGGCAGCAAGTGGAGAGATGGAGAAAAAAGAGAGGGAAATATAGATATACAGAGAGAGAGAGAGAAGAGAACATGAGAGAGGAGAGGATGGGGATACAGAGATAATGTGTGCTTCCCTAGAAAATCAGTTAGTTATCATGTCTCTCTTTCTCCATTCTGCAACAATGAAAGACTGTTGGGAATTCAGAGTAATGAGTAAGTTAAGCAACTAGTTCTTTTGAAAAGACAACTGCAAGCTCTGTAAATTCTTCATGAAGACTTGTTAGGGCTTTGCATTTCTAAAATGAGAACACTTTCCCCCCAGATATTATATCATTTGGACTTTATCTCTGTGAAAATGCTGAGGGTGTGGGACTGGTAAAGCGGGAAGAGTGATGGGTGGAATGACTGCCTTCTAATCCTAAAACATGTTTTTTATGTAGATTCCTACCCACTCAGCTAAACAGGCTTTCTCCTTTAATTTTGTGCTTTGTCTCAGTTTTTCTGAAAAAAAAAAGAAGAAGACAAAGAGCAGGAAGGAGCTAAGGAGCTTGGAGGTCATGTACTTCTGAGGGTCACGTGCAAGGAATGTCCATTAGCTTACTGTTTTCAGAAACAAACTCCTGTACTAGATGGATCTGTAGTCAGACCAAGGTCATTCTTATCCATTTAAAGTCACATTTAGACAACCATACACTTATCTGAACCATTTTCTTAGCTTCATTTTATAAAGAGAAGCTACACCATTTGTTCCATATGAAGGAACTGAGCAATGTATGGCACGAACATTATTGCACCCAATATATATACATACCAGAGATGGACCTACTAGTAATCAGAGGCCCTTTCTGCAGCTTATCGTTTTGCAGCAGCATCTGGTGGCAATCTTGGCAGTGGCTCTGACAGGAAGGGAGTGCAAAAGCAGCACTCTCCTCTGCATGAGACCAACTCCCTGCAGAAGGGAGCGCGATGGACATACCGCTTCCTTCCACAGCACAGCCGAGTACTTTGCCAGGCTATGTTGGGAGAGGAAGTGCCGCCATCATGCTTTCTGCCTTTCTGCAGGACAGGTAAATTCGTGATGGTAGTGCGGGTCGTTGATGGGGAAACCCATCAATGATTTAACCCGTGATTGTGCTGCCTGAGGACAGAAGAGGAACTGGACCATCACAATGTCATGCAGATGTGTCATCGTGGTCCCATCCTTCTCCTGTCCCCATGGTGGGATGGGAGGGTGCTGCAGAAAGGGTCAGAATGAAGGGACCACTCAGGCAGCATAAGTAGTGAAAGTAGTGATATTTTCAGGAAAAAGCTGTGTCTGTTTTGCAGTGTGTCCACCTCCCTCCAAACTATCTTTCAGTCTATTGGTGTGGTGGAGGATGCTGTCCCATCTTCCTTGTTGAAGGAAGGTTCAAATGTCATTCCAGTTAGTTCCTGTATGTAGGTGTGGGCAAGATGTTTCTGCTTTAGGCAGAAAAATATTTTGGTCCAGCCTTCCACAATCTAGGTAATTTCCTCAGTTGCTTAACTAAATTGCAGTGCTAAAAATAGCTATGAACCAAGGGAACAGCCCACCCAACATTGATTCATGGAGCTCTCTGTTCTTTTTACAAAAGTTGAGTCATCCTGGTTTGAGCAAATCACAGTGTATGCATCTGCTCAGGTTTGAACTTTAGTGGATTTTTTTCCAGTTAATTTCAGTGGCTGCACTTTTGTCCTTATACTACCCATTCAAGTGGAGCTAAATTTATTCTGGGGAAAACACATTTCCAAAATCACATTATCACAGTGCATAGAGTTTCTAGAAGCCCCGCTAATGAATAACTGTATTTATGGGAGGGAATTGAAAATGGCCCAATTAGAACCATTCTGATTAAATGCATAATTTACATTACATGTGCACTGAATGTTGCAAAATAGTGTAGTTAGAGCAAGGTGATTATGTTTCCAAGAAACATAATTATGTATTAAAGATCTGTAATTACCCACCTGAGCTAGGTATCAGTGCTCAGATTATGCATACTGTTGTAATTATAAATTTTAAAGCTTACAATTTATGCTTTGAACTTTTGACCTTTTGGCAATGAGACAGTGTCTGTTACTTGCCCAATGTTATTATACATGTGAATGGGTTTGGTAAGGAAGCCTTTGTTTTATTTAAAAGTCATTGGTGGTGGTTTCTTGGCTCATAGGACCCTTGGTATCAAGGGTCAGTTGACCTGTCTTGGTCTAATGGTCAACACTCCATCTTAGAGACAAAGAATTGAAATTGGCAATGTAAACTAGCACATGCTCACTTAGAAGTACCTCCCACTCCATTCAGTGTGGCTTATTCCAGATAAGTGTGCATAGGATTCCAGCTTAAGCAATGCAATTTGCTTAATGGGCTTAGGCCAGTCAAAATGGACTGAGGTGTCTGGTGACTGAAACAGAAGGTACAAATGAAGTTACTTATAGTGATAAAGAGATATAACATTAAAGGGACAATTTGACTGTGTTTAATGTTATCTGCAAAGTTCTTGCCAAAAGTGGAGTTCCTTAACAAATGATAGGCTGGCCCCAGAGGTCAAGAGTTTGGTGAACTCATTGAAAGACAGATAACTTCTCTAATATTAAAGAAGTCTTGTGTCAAGGAAGAAATAGATATCTTCCTTAATATTTGAGATAGTCATGACATCTTTCAGCCAACAGGATCATCACTGTGGCTACTTTAGAGAACAATAGACAAAGAGGGAGAGAGAGAGGGAAAGAGAGAGAAAACCATAGGATTACAACTTGTTGAGAGTTTTGCTTTATGTGCTGTGGTTGCTGGCAGCTCTTTTTAAACTTGCTTGCCTATATACAGTTTCACAGTGGGAGAGAAGTTTGCCTGAAATAAAATGACCTTCTTAACACTAGCCCTATTGAGAAATGTAGCTGACTATAAACATGTAATGACAGTAAACCTCTTCCCTTGTCATTTTTGTTACTTTTTTCACATAAAGAGCAGCAGATCTGAGGAGCCACTGTGAAGTAGCTCACCAAGAATTGAGACCACCAGATTAGAAAGCAAAAATAAAAGTTTATTTTACTGCAGGGATCTCAGTGGAATGATTTCCAAAGCCTGAGAGCCCCGATCCAGGTATTAGCTCTCTTTTTATACCCTCTTGTAAACAGGTTACAGGAAATGATTACATATGACCATATATGAAGTGTTTACAGGTCAGGCAGACCTGGGTTACATCTTTCAAAAATGATGTATTTTGGTACCAAGGGAGTATTTCTCCAACATCAAAACTCCCTAGGTTCCCGGCACTGCTAAGCACATACCTAAGCCTCTTGATAAGATAAAGGGCGCATCTGCTCACCTTATTTTTCTATATTTTTCTACCTTAGCAATAGCTTCTTCAACTTAACCCTTTCATTCCCCCCTTTATGCCAAATTCTACGCAATTTGACATACTTAAGCTTGCTTTTGGGCCATAACAGCAAAATGAGCTGCCTTCCCCTCCATAGCTTGGGAGAGAGAGGCATGTACACATTTCATAGCACAAGAAATACATACCATTACTAAGAACCCTACTACAATTAAAAGTACAATACCTAGAAACAAGGTTTTTAACCAGCTAATATCTGGAAGCCAAGAAGTTAACCAATCCCAGGGGTTACTAATGCCACTGTCATTATTTTGTATCAACCCTTGCAACTGCTGTATCTCATCCTCTATAGTCTTGTTCAAATCATGGAACGCAACCTTGCATCCTCCTTTGACTATGGTACAAAACCCCCCTTTTCTGGCTAACAAGTAATCCAAGGCCATTCGATGTTGTAACAATAGCTGATTTAGCTGTTCAATTTCTTGTTGGAGGGCTTGTACCAATTTCCCAGTCGCATTTATAGTTTTCTCCAATCTGCAAGTCAATCCTATTATGCTCCTACGATTTTCTTCAGCCATAATTCCTGGGTAGGATCCCAAAGTGAGGACCCCTGTGATCAGTCCTCCTCCTACTCTACTACCCTCACTCTCAGACAACTGTGGCCTCACGATGACCAGATCCTCACATTGACTTCCCAGTGGTCCCACTAAATGCCGTTTCTTCCTACCAACTCGTTTGATCTGTCTTGGTAGGAAAACTTGGACAGGTATAGTCATATATCCTATTCCTATACACTGGTAAGTCCCTGGGTGGTAGTTGGTGGCCCACCCATTAAAGTAGAACCATAAATGCGGGTCTCTAGCCATCAATCCAGAGCATATACTACCTGACCCTGTATAATTAGGAGTGAACATGGGATATTCTGGGTATAAATCTCCAAAATTAGTTTCATTTAAGTCCCCCTTGGGTTGATAGGAGTTATTATATGTGCCATACAAATAGAATCTATCACTACATGCTGAATAATTTCCCAGTTTACCATAAAATGAGGAATATTTTATATATCCTTTCCACTTAGAATTCCAAGATCCACTATGGTGACAGCAAAAACACATTCCGGGGGAATAAGTATAAAACTTCAACCGCCTAAATCGAGTCTTGTTTATATTACTATCAACTTTGGCAAACATATTGGGATTCCCTCTCAATGCTGACTGTAGGGCTCCTACAACCACTCCTGGTTCACTAATAAGGGAGGGCATAAAACCGAAATCTGCTACAGTCTGTGGATGTTCATAGATCAGGGTG
The DNA here is from genome assembly GCA_948472985.1 of Iguana delicatissima. Lineage (NCBI taxonomy): Eukaryota > Metazoa > Chordata > Lepidosauria > Squamata > Iguanidae > Iguana > Iguana delicatissima. Next base: position 47,575 of record CAOKZL010000537.1, read on the forward strand.
ACATTGGGTCCGTGTTGTTGGAACATGTGTGCAGCATGTCGTTTGAACCAGTTAGCCTCAACTACTCCACCCATCACGCTCCACATCCCGATCAACATTACCCACTTCATTTTCGGAGCCACTCAGGGACCCAAATCTACTTACTCCACACAAATTCCTTCTGTACATATACAAAAATACTAAAATACCAAAAAATATACACACTACTATTATTATTAGATCACTAATACTAATATTCATTGTTTCTCTCCCATATCCACTGTAGGGGATCTGGCCGTGCGTAGAATAGTCAGCCTCCAGAGTGACTACAGCAGGGCTCAGTCCCAATCTTCCTCCTCTGCAGTTGCTAGGTCTGACCGTACGTAAAGCTACCAGCGTCCAGCGGGTGGCAGCAGTAGGGTCTAGCCTAGAGTCTTCATTCACCTGTTGTGGATCTGACTGTGCGTAGAGTGGTCAATTCCCTGGTATGACCACGGCAGAGTCTAGTCCGAATCTTCTCCCCCCTTTTCTTCTGGACAATTTCAGTTTCAAAGGGTTTTCTTGTGATGAAATTACAGCCCAATCAGTAAACGCCCTTTTTATCCTGGTGTAGTGTATCCAAGGTTTCAGCCCTGCTACTTTTACTGCAGTGGGGGTGACTAACAGCACGTGATACGGCCCCCTCCAGCCTGGTGATAGAGGCTCCCCTTTCCAATCTTTAACCCACACCTCATCCCCAGGCTGGAAGGAATGGGCCTTTGTGAGGAAAGGAACTCGTCTAACCTCCAAAGCATGGGCGTTTACCTTCTCTAGAGCTTTCCCTAATGCCTGCACTTCTTCTTGGAGGGTTAAGCTCCCCAGCTCTCGAATGTCCCCTCTCAATCCCTTCAGGATGGCCGGGGGTCTTCCATACAGCAGCTCAAATGGAGTCAGCCCAGTCGTCCGATGAGGGGTGCATCTTATTCTCAAAAGAGCTATTGGGAGTACATCCAACCATTTGAGCTTAGTTTCTTGACACAGTTTTGCAAGCTGAGTCTTCAATGTTCTGTTCATCCTTTCCACCTTCCCAGAACTTTGGGGCCTATACGCACAATGTAATTTCCAAGTAATTCCTAAGACTTCTGCCAAACTCTTAACTACTCCGTGCACGAAGGCCGGGCCATTATCAGATCCGATGTGAAGGGGTAACCCGTATCTAGGTACGATGTCTCGGAGTAGAGCTCGTACTACTTCCTTCGCCTTCTCGGTTCTAGTAGGATATGCTTCAACCCACCCAGTGTGAGTGCACACCATTACCAACATATATCGGTATTGTCCCATCCGTGGCATCTCGGTGAAGTCCACCACTAGGGATTCGAAGGGAGTAGATCCTTGATGTTGGGTTCCCTCTTCCAATCTGGGTCCTTGACGCGGGTTGTTCCGAGCGCAGAGTTGACGCCGTGATGACGCCAGCATGGTGTACTGTCTCATTCCATCTATAAACACATCCTTTGCTAACAACTGGGCCAACGCTGTCTTTCCCAGATGCGTGGCTTCATGTGCCTTCTGAACGATTGGCCATCCCATAGATTGGGGTATGTACCGTCTTCCATCTGGTAGGACCCACCAACCATCTTTGTCACTTATAGCTTTCAGGTCCTTTTCAGCCCTCTCATTCTCCTGCTGGGTGTATCTAGGGGTCTGGTTACTCAAGGAGACTTGGAAAAGTGGTACTACCAATTCTCTGGGCAGGTTCTCCTTCCCACTCACTAGTTCACTCTCAGCAGCCTCCTTTGCAGCAGCATCTGCCTTCCGGTTTCCCCGGACCACTGGATCTTGCCCTCTCTGATGTCCTTTACAGTGCATCACAGCAACTTTACTAGGGGCCCACACCGCTTCTAATAGGTGCTCTATTTCTTTTCCATATTTGATCTCTTGTCCTGAAGAATTGATCAATCCTTTTTCTTTGTACAGTGCTCCATGCGCATGCAGGGTAGTGAAGGCATACTTTGAATCTGTGTATATGTTTACAGTAAGTCCTTCGGCCAGCTCTAAAGCCCTGATCAAAGCGATAAGTTCCGCCTTCTGGGCCGAGGTACCAACAGGTAGCGCTTTGGCTTCTATTATTTTATCTGCCGTGACCACTGCATAGCCGGCCTTTCGCTTCCCCTCTCGCACAAAGCTACTTCCATCTGTATAGTAAGTGACATCAGGATGGGGCCATGGGGTATCCCGCAAGTCTGGTCTACTTGAGTATACTTCATCCATGGTTTGAAGGCAGTCGTGGTGTATATTTCCAGATTCTGCTGGGAGCAGTGTTGCAGGGTTCAGGGTGGTGCACAACTCCAACTTCACTCTAGGGTTTTCATACAACATTCCCTGATACTTGGACATTCGGCTATTCGTGAACCAATAGCTACCTTTGTACTCCATGAGGGCCAGTACAGAATGTGGAACCTTTACCATCAAATTCTGGCCTAAGGTTAACTTATCTGCTTCTTTTACCAACAAGGCTGTTGCTGCTATAGCTCTGAGACACCCAGACCATCCTCTAGCGACTGGATCTAATTGCTTAGAGAGATATGCCACTGGGCGATGCCAGGATCCCAACATCTGTGTCAGTACTCCCATGGCTATTCCATTCTTCTCATCAACATATAAGGTGAACTTCTTTGTTACATCTGGCAGACCTAGCGCCGGAGCTTCCATCAGCGCCTTCTTTATCTGTTCCCAGGCGTTCTTTTGTTCTTTTCCCCACACAAATTCAGACTTCTCCGGACCTTTGGTAGCTTCATATAATGGTTTGCTCATTACTGCAAAGTTAGGAATCCAGATTCTGCAAAACCCAGCTGCACCCAAGAATTCTCGCACCATCTTCCGATTCCGGGGCTCAGGCAGAGCACACACAGCCTCCTTCCTTTCTCGGTCTAGCGCTCGTTTCCCTTGAGTCACTTGGAATCCCAGATATCGCACCTCTGTCTGGCACAACTGGGCCTTCTTCTTAGATACTTTGTAGCCTGCTTCCCACAGAAGCTGGAGCAACTCCATTGTGGCTTCCTTACACTCCTCCTCACTGGTGGCGGCCAACAGTAGATCATCCACATATTGCAGCAAAACTCGTCTCTCGGGTTCAGATCGGAATTTTCTCAAGTCTTGACTCAATGATGTCCCAAAAATCGTTGGCGAGTTCTTCCACCCCTGAGGCAAGCGGCACCACGTGAACTGGGTCTTCTGGCCTGTAATGCTGTCTTCCACCTGGAAGGCAAATATTTCCTGGCTTTGGGGGGCCACTCGGATACAGAAGAAGGCATCCTTGAGATCCAAAACAGTGAAGTGAGTAGCTGCAGATGGAACTAGTCCCATCAGGACATATGGGTTTGGTACCACTGGGTGTAGGGTTACTGTAGCTTTGTTTACCATCCTTAAATCTTGTACTGGACGATATTCCTTCGTCCCAGGTTTCAATACTGGGAGTAATGGAGTATTCCAGGGAGAGCGGCATTCCCGAATTATATTGTACTTCTTCAGCCATTCTAAATGCTTCTGGATCCCTTCCAGGGCTTCTCTGGCTAGATCATATTGCCTTACACGAGTGGGCATAGCATTTGGCTTTAATTCTACCACTATGGGGGCCACGAACCGGGCTAACCCAGGTGGGTTGTCTTCAGCCCACACGCCTGGGGGTCCAAATATAGTGGGTTGCTCTTGACAAACCATGATCTGGTACCTTCGCCACTCCTCCTCCATTGGATAAGTCACTGAGATATTCTTTGGTCCTCTAAAATGTATTTCCATCGTCCCATCTTCTTCAATAGAAATTTGAGCTCTCAATTTAGCCAACAAATCTCGACCCAATAAGGGCACAGGGCAACTTGGCAAATAAAAAACTGGTGAGTGACTTGATGTCTTCCTAGATCCACAATCCTTTTTTCTAAGAGAGGGTGTTTTTCCAATTTCCCCGTGGCCCCCACAATTCTTATGGCTTTCTCAGTTTTTGGGGCTATTGCAGAATTTAATACTGAACGGGTGGCTCCCGTATCTACCATCATGGGGATGGCTCGGTCCCCTATTTGTGCTGTGACCATAGGCTCCCCGGGGCCGAGAGCAAGGGGGCCTGGTCTGTCCTAATCGTAATGTTCCATTTCAGCTAGTCCAATGAAGTCCTCGAACCCTTCGTCCATCCCCTGCTCATATCTTCCATCCACTACTCTTCCTCTTCCTCTTCCTCGATTTGCTCCCCTTCCTCTTCCTCGATCCATTCCTCTTCCCCTGTTCGCCATCCCTCTCTGTCTGGGACATTCATTCTTCCAATGCCCAACCTGTCGGCAGAGGGCACACTCATTGCGTCTCAATGGAGGTCCACTTCCTTTTCCAATTTTCGCCCCCTTCCTTTGTCGCCAAAGCTGCAGCCAATAATTCCGCTTTCTTATGCATCCGCCTTCCTTCTCCCGTTTCTCCTCTTGGTCTCTATTCACATATACTCTCTGGGCAGTTTCCAACAATTGGCTCAAATTCATACCTGCAAATCCCTCTTGTTTCTGGAGTTTCTTCCTTATATCTGGATAACTTTGGGTCACGAAGGCCAAATTCACCATCTGTTGGTTGCCTGGGTCTTCTGGGTTCACAGGAGTATACTGCCTATAAGCATCAAGTAATCTTTCCAAATATGTTCCTGGGGGTTCAGTGGGTCCCTGAAGTATCTCTGATACTTTGGACATATTAACAGGCCTCTTCATTCCTTCTCTCATAGCTTCCACTAGTAGAGCTTGATAATCAGTGAGCATAGTCAACTGTGCTGGGAGGTTCGGGTCCCATCCTGGGTCCGCCAAGGGGACCCTACCTCTCATCCACTGCTCAGGGTTCGCCTCTCCAGGAGGTGCCCTGTTTCTAGCTATCCGTTCTGCATGCTGAATTATTCTCCTCCGCTCTTCAGTAGTGAACAAAGTCAGGAGCAACTGCTGACAATCTTGCCAATTGGGGACATGTGAGGCCATAATACTGGAACAAAGTTCAATTACTTCTTGTGGCTTATCTGTGTAAGTAGCATAATGGGTCTTCCAATTAAGGAGGTCAGACGTGGTGAAGGGAGTATATTGGTAACTCGGGACTCGCCGATAACCACCCTCTTGGGTGGGATCTGGCACCAATTGACTGATTTGTCGCAATGGTGCAATCACATCTCCACTTTCCCCATCCGAATCATCTACTTCTTCTACTTCCTTCTGGGGTTTTGTCTGTTTACTCTTGACCTGCTTACTCTTGGATTTTTCTTTTGGTCCAGTCTGTTCGGGTTTGGGTCTGAGTGTCATCTTATTCTGGACAGCCAAACTGGAACCTGGCAACTCCTCTGTCATTTCCTCTTCATGGGTAACTGGGGCCAAATCCGCCAGTCCCCCAGCCACTCCCTCTTGTTGTGAGGCTGTCTGAGGTACTGGTGGCAGTGGAGCAGGCGGTGGTACTTCCAAAGCCAGTGGTGGCAGGGCTGGCTGCATCACCACATACGGTGGAGGGGGGCAGTGGGCTCTTCTGGAGCTGAATCAGGCAAAATCTGGGCTTTTCCAAGCTTTCGTCTGGCCCTGTCCTGCCTCAGCACCATAGCCTTACAAATTTGTTCCTGACACTTCTGCAACCAAGAGGGGTTCTCTGTAACCACTGTGTCCCATGAATCTGTGTATGGATACTGATCAGGATGGCCAGGCTCACCCACCACTACTGAATACACTGCCTTGATTCGAGCGGGTTCTAAGCTCCCTTCCGGAGGCCACCCCACCTTGAAAGAAGGCCACTCCACTTCACATAAATTCCGTAAACGCCCTGGCATCATCGGGGGTCCCCATAGTCCCCACTGAATCCTTTCTTGAAATTCTTTAACATACAACCTAAAGGGGTTTGCCGGCTTTGCCCCCCACCCATTTCCTCCCAACGTGGACAAGACACACTAGGAGAAAGGGATTTGGCGCGTGAGTAAGGGGTCTCACGCGCCAACACGAAGGGGGATAGACACCACTCTCTCTGTGCCGACCCACGTACCCGGACTCTCAACGGTATGCAATGGGAACTGCGACACCTTGCGCCCCTCCTTTCACACCACATTCACGCCAACAAACTACCTCCCACCTCTTTTTCCACCTCCAAAAAGCCTCGCGGTTTCACCCACAACAGTGGGGTACTAAGGCAAGACTTAAGGGGTTGATCAGGCCCCTCTTCCCCCTGAAGTTGCAGGGAGGGCACTCACCAACAGTCATGGGAGGGTTCTGCTTTCTGCTCCGTCTTCGGGTCCCTGGGCTGGAACACCACCGCCAGAGCCGCCGCCTCACTCCGAGTCAATCCTTCTGACAAAAGTAAGTCAGGGGCGCCCTGGGTCACGTTGGAAAGAGGCGACGGCCCCGACGCCCTGGCGTCCGCCAAAGTGGGCAAAACGCCCCTCAATATCCCGGACGAGCCCCCAAATTGAAGTAGCTCGCCAAGAATTGAGACCACCAGATTAGAAAGCAAAAATAAAAGTTTATTTTACTGCAGGGATCTCAGTGGAATGATTTCCAAAGCCTGAGAGCTCCGATCCAGGTATTAGCTCTCTTTTTATACCCTCTTGTAAACAGGTTACAGGAAATGATTACATATGACCATATATGAAGTGTTTACAGGTCAGGCAGACCTGGGTTACATCTTTCAAAAATGATGTATTTTGGTACCAAGGGAGTATTTCTCCAACATCAAAACTCCCTAGGTTCCCGGCACTGCTAAGCACATACCTAAGCCTCTTGATAAGATAAAGGGCGCATCTGCTCACCTTATTTTTCTATATTTTTCTACCTTAGCAATAGCTTCTTCAACTTAACCCTTTCAACTGTCCAAAGAGATGTTTCACATAACTGGGAAAGCCTTTTTTTTTCCTTGGGGGGGCATGCAGGGAGAAGCTCATAATCACAAGAAGGCTCCATTGGTAACAGAGCTTCTTTTCTTCTAACCATTGCTCTTGATATACCCCATCCTAGGTTTCTAATGCTTCAGAAGCAGGATTATCTCTGGAAAATCTTGCACTCAGAAAGTATTATAAGTTAAGGTAGCTTAGAAGTACAGAAAAAAATCATAGCCATCCCAAAATAATTTCCCAAAGCTCTGCAAATTAATATTCCATCTCCAAGTGTTCCTGGATGAGTTAGAATATCAAACTCCATTTCAATCTGCTTCATGCCTGGTTATGAGAGGGAGACAGCTTTGTTTACCTTGGGGGTGACCTGTTCTTGAAACCTGATGTGGGACTGTGCTCCTGTTGAGTCTTTTGTACTTTTGTTTTTTTATGCCATCAAGCATGGTATTCTTCTGGGCTGCCTCACTGGAAAGGGAAGTGGAGGCACTGTTTTACAGTGTCTCTACTCTATCTAGAAGTGTCAAGCTCAGAAAACAGTGCCAGGAGACTTCATGGCTGTTATACTGTAAATTCCTCAGGTTTCTATTCCCCATTATATTTAAGAGATCCATGAAACCAGTGAGAGAGGCTATTTGGAGTATGGAGTCTAGTCACACTAGTGTATGATGACACCAACCCAGCTTTATTTCTCCTTTCCAACTAAACTCAAGATAGCTGTTTTTGTTCCAAGCCAGTGTCAGTAATGGACTGGGTGAGGTCAAACACATTCAAGTTTAATCTGGCAAGACAGATGTGCTCCTGTCAGATCAGGGAGATATAGTTCATGCTAGTTGTGCTTTCCTTGAAGACAAAGGTTTGCAGTTTGAGTGTGTACTCCTGGATTCAGCAAACATTTCTGCAATGGCGAGGAGAGCATTTGCACAATTAAAGGTAGGACACCAACTGCAGCCATGCTGGAAGTGTTCAGTGTGGCCATTCTGATGATCTCCTTGGTTATATCCCATTTTGATTACTACAACAATCACTCCATGAGACTGACATCGAAACGTGTTCAAAAGAGCCCACATGAGCTATGACCAGATGGCTGATCTGGGCTAGCTACAGGGAGCAGATTCCTCTTTTGGCATCTCCTTTAACACATTGTATTAGAAATATTTTACTCTATCCATTGTGAATTGCCTTGGGAGCCTTGGTGAGTGGGCTGAAGGGTGATAAATAAATACTAAACAAACAAAAATAATCTCTGAGCATGATGCTGGAAAGTATGGGGTCAACCCAAGTTCACATCAGTATTCACATAAATCAAATTCTTCAAATGTCTCTGCTCAAGAAATTTCTTCTTCTTCCAGAATGTGCACACATATGGTTTTATAACTTAGATCTCCATGTAGGATAATCTCAGTCCTAACCTGATTACACTGTATATAGAATAAGTGGCTAAGCTCTTAGCATGTCAGATTCCAGTGGGCATTTCTAGCAGGGCACCGCCTAATCTCTGCTTCTTGCTCATACAGCACATCTAAGCGTTGCTTTGATTCAGTAGTGTAGTATAGTGCCGTGGTCAGTTCTGAAATGCAAGCACATGACACAACACTTCCCAAAACAATCGGTTGATCTGTAAGTGTTTGGTTGCAGATGAACACACATTTGTCCATATATTCAGCAATGTACATACACAGAGATTCTAAATTTTCTATGGGTTTCTTCTCTAAGCACCAGTGAGAAAGACATTATCTCAAAGTCAACAGAATGGGTCCATCCATTTTTCCTCCAGCTACTGTTAGAACTGAAGGTAAGCAGAGAGGGGCCATGAAAGTCTGAGGGTGTGGCAGATGACATCATCATTCCTGTTGCTTTGACCCTCCTGATCCTTGAGTCTATTGCACCAGTTTTGGAATTTTTTCAAATGTAAGATTGTGAGGGTAGCTCTTGGGAAAGGGGATAAGCAGTTTCTAGACAAGCATGCTAATGTTGCCATACAACTATAGACTAAGAAGTGGTGGGAAATGAAGCTGTTTTGTTCATGACACATCTGGTCACAGGTAAAGATGTTTGAGATATCTGTTGTTTGTCTACTAGAGTACTAATTGACCTGATCTGTACTTCTTAGATGTATGTATGGTTCAGAAAGCAGTCAACATTCAGATTTTGCAGTTGGCAGATCTTTTTTTAAAATGAAGTTCTTCTCAACTGACAAAAAGAAAAGTATCAAAATGCATATTTGATTAGAAATACATACCTTGAAAGAAAATACATTCCAACATTTGTATTTAACACATATTTAAATACATTTTTTTATGTGCAGAGTTTTCTTAAAAGAATAATAAGCATAGATTACAGTAGAATGGAAAGAGGACAAGAGGAACATATGCAAAAGAAATACACAAAGAGTGACCCAGAAATACACTGTTGTGTGACACAGTACATGAAAAAGAAAGAAATGTATTTGTCTACAGAGCTTAAAAATGTTAGTCTTGGACCAAAACTCCCAGAATTCCACACAGCATGATCGTCTGATCACAGGACATGGGGATGTCCTCTGTGCTTCCTCCCTTTGCTGATGGTCTCTTCCCCCTTCCATGTGTGAAACCTCACTTGCCAAATCTTCACACCATTTTGGTCACTGAAACCAGACAGAGAGGCCAAAGAATTGCTTACAAAACCTTGGGAGCCCAGACCTCTAGTATAGAGGAAAAGCCTGCAACATTTTGTGCTGAATGTATCTTATCAGCCATATACTGTATCCCAATAACTTCTTTCTCATGTAGTAAACTATGAGGAAGCAAAAAAATATTGAATTTATTGAACTCCAAGTGGACTGCCACACACACCTGTCTATTATACAAAATAGCTCAAGAATGCAGAGAATATCCAAATACTCAAGGAAAAAACCTGAGAAAGGGAATTTTTTTTGACTATCCAAAAAAACCTAAAAAGGAGAATCCTCCCAAATCCCTTTCACATTTTTTCCCCATGGTCCTCAGATAAATTCATCTCCTAATGTGGTGTGGCAAGTGGGTGCAGGAGAGCCAGGACAGGATCTTGGACAGCTATAGCCTCCAGATCCATGCAGCCTCAACCCACTTCCTCCTGATGTTACACAGGGCAAGTGAAGTGGAAAGACAGCCAAGGATATGGAAGGATCTAGATGTCTTCTCTCCCAAAAACGCTCCTGATGTCATGTGGAGTGGATGAGGGGAAAAAGCAGCCATAGATCTGGAAGGCTACTGCCTCCAAATCCATAGCTGGCTTCTCAGCCTTTCTGAAATCACATGAGGTGAGTAAGGTGAGAACAGCAGCCAAGGAACTGGGAGGCTACAACTTTCTAGATCCATGGCTACCTTCCATACCCACCTCATCCCAAATTTGTACAACATGTGTCAGGAGACCATATGTCCTCCATAATACTGAAGATGTTCTCCCACACTAGAACTCTCTAAAAACTGCACAGTTTTTGAAGACATCTGGTAGTCGGGGGAAATTATTAAAATATTGCAGGAAAGATTAATTAAATGCAACATATCCCTAGTGGTAGAGTTACCTGCTTTGCAGGTACAAAATGGAGCCCTGGTGGTGCAGTGGTTAAATGCCAGTACTGCAACCACAAGGTTGTGAGTTCGATCCTGCCAGGCTCCAAGGTTGACTCAGCCTTCCATCCTTTTGTAGGTTGGTAAAATGAGTACCCAGCTTGTTGGGGGCAATTAGCTAAAAATACATGGTAAACCGCTTAGATAACACTTAACTGATAGGTGGTATAGAAATAAATAAATGCTATTGCATGTAGCGATCCCAGGTTCAGTGCCTAGTGTCTACAGTTAAAAAGATAAAAGAGCAGGCACAACAACTGCAGGCTGAGAAAGGCTGGTAGACCCAAAATCACATAATGTGTTTTTATGGTTCAGTGGGATCTTTAATCTAGATTCTCTATATCCCAGTTTACTCTTCTGTAAGTATTACAATGCACTGGTTCTCAAAGTTGTTCCTCCACCACCATGCTCTCTCATTCACATATTCAATTTGTGGAAGCTCTTGGATACCTCAAGCAGCAACACATAAGAGCAGAAAAGATGCCACACTTTACGCCTTTCTTGGTTCTCAGGTTGAGATTGTGTTTTTCAGCTATTAATTTGTATGAATCTCCATGCTTATCTTGCAAAGAAGACCATGAGCCAGAAGGTCAGGGCAGGAGAGCCCCATCTGCTTTCACAGTGGGAGGATGCATCCAGACAAGTGTGAACATCACAGAACACCAATTATGGAGAGCATAGTACATTACCCTAAAAGGCTGCATTTTATGGTCTCTGTTAAGCAAAATGTATAATGACACAAAGATTAAGAAGCATTTTCAATTTATTCCTATTTTCAATTACATTTCTGAGCAGGAGAGACATTCTGATAGTATATAACATTGCACCAAATACAATAATGATACCCAAACTGCATTTGTGCCATTAAAAAAAAAATGCAACAGTGTACTGCCAGTGCTTCTAATTACATCCTAGCCTTTAAACAAATGGCAGGTGGCCAATGAAATGCAAATATAAAAATGGAATGTATTCAGACAAAAGAGATGATTAAGCTGTTGTGGGTCTTATATAGTTATGTAAATTAAGAATTTCCCTCCAACAAGTTGTTTAGTCATCCCAAGAAGTGGAAGCATTTGTCTGGATGACTAATTTGACAGGACTCACTTTGCTTAATATCAGATCATTCATTCTTTTTTGCATTGTAAGGAACTGGTCCAAAAAGCCCAGAATGCAGGCAGCCTCAACAGATCGTGGTAGAACACAAGCCAGCCAAAGAGATTTGGCAGATAGGGTGTAGGGTAGAATTTGGTCCAAGCAGAAGGCAAAGCAGGATCCAGTCCAAGGCACAGATGAAAAGAGGATCAGATCCTGTAATTTGAGGACAGATTATTCAGAAAGTAGACAGGCCATAAGACAGGACTGGAACTCAGAAAAAGCGGCCAGCTCCAGGAAGGTTTGCTCCAAGGATGAGGACAAAGAAGGATAGAGCTTTGAGGACAAGCCAGCATCGGAAGACAATGACATCAGTAAGGCAACCATGTTGATAAGAGATGGAACAGTTGGAAAAGCAGTCAGAAGACACTTCCTGCTTTCTCTTGTAAATGTGCCTGTGACAACAGGCTCAGTGATGCTTGTTGTCAGATAATTCAGGTTTAAAGACTGCCAAATACCTCCAACAGGATGGGTATGTAAAGAGTAACTAGCCAGATGATCTGATGGCTTCAATCAGAGAAAAGTTACCCCAAAATGAGGAAGTTGTTGTTGTTGTTGTTCTTAAGGAAGTTGTTGTTGATGTTATTTGTTTATATCCCACATTTTCAACAATATGGGACTCAAGACGGGTTACAGAATAATATAACCAGAATAAATTAAAAACATACAAAAAAACTAGTAAAATATATCTAATAGTTATTTTAAAAAAACAATTAAGCAATCTATGAAATTAAAACCCATTTAAAATTTCATTAAAATACAGGATATAAAAACAGCAAAACAATACACCATTAAAAGCCCACTGCAATCAATAATTAAAAGCCAGCAGAAATACAATAGTTTTCACTTGGCAGCACCAAGACAGGAAGAAGGGAATCTTTGAGCCTTCCTAGGAAGCAAGCCACTGAACCAAGCCATTGGTACAAGGAGGAGGCCCTTCTCAGCTACCCTTGTATCAATCAAACATACCTGGAAAGGTTGTGGGACTGAAAGAAGTGCTTCCTCTGAAGATCTTATTGCTCAGACAGGCTGATATAAGTACAAATGAAATAGAAGGTGGTGAAATATGGGTGAGTCTCTGTGATCATCTAAGACTTGGAATATGGGTAATTATAGCAATAAGAGAGAGCTAGTATGTTGTAGTGGTTTATGCATTGGACCATGACTCTGGAGACCAAGGTTTGATTCCCTGTTAAGTCATGAACACGTCATATCAAGATACTTCTACTTCTCCCATGGCTCTGACCTCTAATCTCCTCTTCGGTTCTTATTCCTGTTTATTCCGACTCCCTGGGTCAGATTCTGGTTCCTGACATATCTCAGGCACCTATAACCTAACTATGATACTCAGCTTGAATGGCCTCTTTCTCCAGCCAGCAGCTCTTATGGTGCATGAAGCACAGACTGCTGCCTTGCCTATGGAGCTCCTACTTCAAGTGGCAGAGCAGAAAATTAGCCCTGATAATGTTTACTTGATGCACCATGAATACAGAATGCTTCAGTTAGCATGGCCAGTAGACTGGGGTGGTGGTGTTAGGACTGATAATCCAAAAAAATAACTTTTCCACACTCTGTGCATTTGGTTATGTGAGGTCAACAGGGAGTCTGTATTAGACTCCATGACCTGATATTAAACTGAGATTGAGATTTTATGTACTTTCAAGTCATCTCCAAGTCATAGTGATCCTATCATAAGGTTTTATACTTTACAATGTAATTCTGAGTTATTAAGCAGAGCTTCTAAAGTTCTCCCATAGAGAGGCTTCCCACTCCTTTTCAAACCATCTTTCATGCCTCCATAATTTAATTAACACAACAGTGGTATTCACTGAAGTCTCAGGAAAAGAGGTTCAGTATATTATGCCTGGTTATACCTTGCTGTAAGGAGGGACATCAAAGAAGCAAAAGAAGCTAACATCAGAGGTGGCGCAGCAGGGCATGCTAGAGTAGTACATCTTCACTTACTTCATTCTTGCATGCATGAATGAAGAAAGCTCAATTTTTTTTCCCACTGACAACTGTGGGCAAGATTACGAGGTCCCCCCCCAATCTCAGGATCTCTTTTTGAAGAAGGAAAAAAAGAGTTTTACCTTTTCCCACTACGCAAGTTCAGACTCCACAACATTTCACTTTCTTGCACACTACACAGTTTGATCCCAGTTTAACCACCATACCTGAATTGTATGAAGTCCTAAGATTTGTAGTTTGCTGAAGTACTGGAGCCCACCACCAGAAATTCTAAGTGCCTCTCCCTAAACTACAGATCCCAGAATTCCATAGGACAGAGGCATAGCAATTGGAAGGCTATCAAAATACTAAAACTGTGTAATATGAAAGAAACAAGTTTCTTTTTGCTAAAAGCCAATTTTTCATGCAAATGGATGTTTTGCAAAAAGGTCCTGAAATGCAGAAAACCTTGAGTGGATGTGCTGATGTGTCAAGATACCACTCCTTGTCAGGGACATGAACAATTGTGAGTATTCTTTACATGCTTATGACACATCAAGACCATTTCTCAACCAGACACCCAGAATCATTTTTTTTTTAAAAAAAAATGCACTCCCTGGATCATATGACAGGAGTAGTTTTGTTGTCCCCAAATCATAGGTCAAATATGACACTAGGGCACATCATTATAGCAGCATCGAGCCAGTCTGCACTGAGCTATATAAACCAGTGCACCCATAGTTCAGCCTTCTCACCATTTCTGCTCCCCACTCACCTAGCAATATGGATCATGGGGATTTTCTGTCACCTTTATGGGAATGAGTAGGGTTTTTGTTTTGTTTTGTTATGTCATGTTCAGCCCATGCTATGTAATGTTGGAGCCTTTTGGCTATTGTTTTGTTATTTGGCTAATTGATTGCTGCATATATGTCACAACTGGAGGGGTGCAGACACTTAGCTTTGATTTTTCTTTCTCTCTTTGAAGACTTATGGTGGCTTTTCAAGTGAAAGGAATTCTGTCTTTTCTATCATTGCCAACTGACTTGAAGGGAGATGTGAAGGGATACTTGTCCCAAGATGACTTCCTTGGGTGCCAACCAGCACCACCTGGGGGAATCCTTTGGGACTGTCTGATTCCTTCATGAGATCAGGTTAGGATGAACCACAGGATCTATACCCTGGACTTGAAGCCCTGAAGTCACCCAGTTGGGAGACTTGGCTTAACAACATTCCCTCATCTGAATTCATGCCCATACATCCTATTGGCTGCCGCATTGCAGATTCCTGGAGTTAACAGAGTTGTGGCCTTGTTTCACCAACTTTTGTGTCCAGCATTGTCATTTAGGTAAGAGGGCCAAAAGCTGTGAGACAACATGTTGATTCTAATTTTGATTTAAGCTCCTTGATAGTCTTCAGACATAAAGCCTTGAAACTGCAGAATGTAGGGAAATAAAAAAAAATGGAAATGTCCTCATCCTCAGTGAGAAAGAGTGGCCATCCCACTGAAAAATGGTCAGCCACCTCTAGATTATATGACCAAGACTGATAGCAAAATACCTTCAGTACTTTTCCTGCTTTTTAAAAAATGTTCATTGCTTTTATCACAAATAGGCCCCAAAGTCAAAAGAATCAAAATAAATAAATACAACAATCTCCCCAAATTATTGTGATCTTACCTAGCAAAGACAAAATATTTAGAATTAGTTTTCTTTTTCTTCCCATGTTTAAGAGTAAAATAAAATAAGCAAAGATCTTTATCCCCTATACAGTGCCAAGAGGATTATAGTACATAATTATGCTGAATATGTATATACCTGTGCAACCTGTGACCCTATCAGCCAATGAGGACGTCTTGGTGTCTTGTTACCCCTCATTTCTTTTGGGCAGAGAGAATTAGTGTGGGCCTAAAGTAGCTCTGTCAGCTCTGATTGGAATGGTTAGTGGACTAAAGATGTGCAAGATTCCATCTATCTGGCAAAATTGATCTTAAGATTTTGACTCATGCACCTTCTGGTTCTAGAACACCCTCATACAAGCTATAAACCACCTGGAAATGGTAAACAATGGCAGATCTTCAGATGACACTCAGATGACAGTGACATTCTTCAAATGTCTGATCTATTTTTGTATCTTGGAGCTGAAGGTCCCAAATTTCCAAAGCGGTTTGGCCAACATTCTCCTTTATTTCCTTTCAGAATATTACAGTTTGTGCTGTCAGTTAGTGTAGGCACCCCTTAAATACCATTCTCCGAATGTGTCCTGCCTAGGCAGCCCAACCTGCTTGACACAGAGCTGTCAGGAATTTTTGAAATACTATTTGCTTTTTTTTGTGTACATGTAGAGGTTGATAAAAATAAGGATGTTGCTGCCACCAAGTGTGAGAGAACAATGAAGGGTGCTGAATAGATTGCTGGCTAATATCAGTTCCATTTACAGCTTCTTCCCAAGTTCACTCAAACTTGAATATTTCCCACACTAACTTATTTCCTGTAGGGTCCCAAAGTCTTGCACAAAACCCAAAGTGGTCAAATCACTCGATTTGCAGTCTGTGCTCCTTTTCTTCCTTCGTTCTTCCTTTTTACTTTCGCATGTTCTCACCCTTGTTCATTCTATTCTGTTTCCAATCTTTTAAAGTTTTTTAAAAAATCACTTTTACATACCCCTTCTAAAATGCATTTTATATATTTTCTTTGGAATTATTTTTGTTGTTTTTGTTGTTGTTTATTTACATCTTGCTTTTTTCCAAATCATAAGACTCAGGGAGGCTGACAATGTATTTTAAACAGTACAAATTAAAAACAATAGAAAAATATTAACAAAAAAGTAAGATTAAAAAAAAGAGTCCCTTTCCAAAGGTCTCTGTCATCATTACCATGATAAAAACTTGTTTTCCTTTAAGAATTTGTATTTTCTTTTAAAACTAGAAATCACGTGCCTTATTGCCTCACCAACAAACAAGTTCACCATCCTGAAAACTAGTCTGCTTGTTAATAAGGCAGGGAGGTACTCACCTTCTCATTTCAAGGGGGAAACATTTCCTAAAGCTAAACAACATTCTGTGTGCATGGAGATGGTAGTTCTCAAAATGGATGAGATCTGCATTTGTTGTCTGCATCTACTTTAGAAGAGAGGAAATGTGATAGTGCCTCCGGTGTTATTCAGACTGCAACCTACTTCTGTATTATGATCTACTGGTGGAGGTATAAGAATGTGTTTGTGCCACGCAGCTTGATAGCATTTTAAGTGTCATGGCTACACTGGATGGAAAAGCAGCATTTGTACTTTGGTGAGGTGCTTGGAATCCTGTGCTAGAGATCCTGCACGTTGCAGTTCACAGTAATGGACTAGAACTCTCAAGTGCCAGAGTTTTAGCATTCTGCTGAACATTCAGAACATTTTAGCAGAGCATTCTTCATGCATTACCCTGACCTAGGGCCATTTCTGCACTAGACTGTTACGTGCTATTATTCCACTTTTAACATCCTATGGAATCCTGAGGTTTGCAGTTTAGGAAGATGCCTCAGGCCCCTCCCTAAACTGCAAACCCTGGGATTCCATAAGATGTTGAAAGTGGAATAATAGAACTATTACAGTCTAGTGCAGAAATCATCTAGATCTTTCCAGCGGGGAATTTGGAACACTTTACCAAACATTCTGCTATTCTAGGGGCCACATTCACACAGTGCAAGATCAAATCTGATGGGCCATAGCTGTTGTTTTGAAGGAATGTGAAACTGGATACTACTATAACAAAAATCTGCCCAAAAGAAAGGTGGATGGCAAGATCTCTTTAGGGGAAATAGCATCTGATTAGATTACTGGCTGAAGTGGAGCTGATAAGCTTCAAAGGGACTTCAGTGCTCTCCTGATTACAGTTTGGAAGACAATGCCCTAGTGTATATCTCTGTGAGAACTGGGATGGGGGGATGTTTTCTATATTTGCTCCCCTACAGATTTATCTGCAAGTCTATTGGGATGGTTAGTATTTTGAGAAAAGGAAAGAAAAAGTTGTTCGATAGGACATCTATCAATACAAAAAGTCTTAGCAAGCAATAGCAAAATTCACTCTAGTAACTTATCTGCCTGTGCCAATGACCATTGACTGCTTGAAAATCATAATCAATACTAATGATAGATTTTCAGTGCCATTCCTATGAACGTATATTAATAAGCACAGCACAGAAATGATTCTTGACCCTGTGGCATAAAGGACAGATAATCGATATCCTTGCGTCCTTGTCCAGAGTGAACTCTGTGCTTGGATTATGCTAATTAAAAACTAAACAAACTGCTGAGGTTTTGTATAATTAAGAGATGGAGGAGTAGAACAAGGCAATAAACAGCCTGCAGGTGATTTAGTACTGGAGCCATTTGATAATAGCAGCAAATTGTTTCAGCCAACCTAAACTTCCACTGTGTGTATTATTTATTTCATTTAACTTGAAGAGGCAAAATAGGGAATGTGTTGCAATGAGCAAAGTGAGCAAGGAAGACTTTTGAAGTAATAGTAAGAGGAAAGGTTACCACCACAACCCAACCTAGATATGCAAGCATAAGTCACCAGCAGAGTTCCACCCATAATTAAGAACCCAATGGATGTTTCCAGAGTAATCTAAGCTGAGAAAAATTTGGAGGCTTTAAGAAAACCAACCTCCTGTTTGAAGCAAACCCTCATAAGCCCCTCAAGGCCCCTGTTCTCCCTTTGTCTAGAGAGAAGTTTGCAATCATTTCTAATGGGTGATATACACAGAAGATCATAAGATACTGCACAGAGCCCAGATGTATCAAAGTATGTTGTTATTACTAGTAGCATGAGGAAAGGCTATTATTTCACTAGTCTTTTATAGCCAGAGACGGCTCAGTACCTTTATACAGTCAGAGGGCTTTATTGGCTTCTTGCATCACCTGACCTCCACTCAGCTGAAACTCAACTCTGGATATCTGGTAATGCTACAGTGCAATGTAAATCACAATAGCCAGTTTGTCACTTGCAAACTGTCAAGGTAGCAGCAGCACCTGCTGCCTCCCATATAAGTTGGGTAGTGAATCAGCTCCAGGCTTAAGTCTGAACTTTAATATAAGCGTTGAAAATACTGAACTGGATAAAGTTGGGTACCTTGGTTTGCTCCTTTGGATTAAAATCAGAAGGAGATTCAACACCTTGTGGGCACAGAAGCCCACCAGCAACCGCTACATGTTGGCACAAGGAGGAAATGACTGCTAAATTCCAGTGCACCTTAGGTGATGAGATGGAATGTGAGAGAGAACCTCAGCTTCGCAGATCATCTTCATCTGAATGCAGGACCTTTCACTTGAGCACAGGCCTATGTGTGTAAAGGCAGAGATGAATGAGCTCCATTCAGAGGAACTTCCCATTTATAGAAAGGCACTGATGTGTATGAACTAAAGATTCTATATGCTAAAGATTTTTGTATGTAGCAAGGAAATCGTAGTTTTACTATCACATCTTGTTAAATGTAAAACCTTTAGACATTTACTCTGTGTGCAAGAAGCCCTAACAATGACAGCTTCTAATGCTTTCCAAAAGGTAACATACAAATAGGTCTGAGGTACTGGCGTTTGGATTAGAGCCGTGGGATGCACCAGAACTTCCATAGGTGCTCATATATTCACTGTGGCAAATTCTTCAGCCAAATTTAAATGTTACTGGATCTATTTGGTTGGTAAACAACTGCTCTTGAAAACATATAGTGGCTACCCAAACTGCCAAAAATGTCCCCAAATTCACACACATATCAGGAAGTGGCCACATGTCTATGTCTAGTCTGTAAAAAAGACAGACATTATTTAATGTTAAACAGTGTAGAGGGCGGGGGCTGAAACCTATTGAATTGCTAAACCTGGAGGCTCTGCCTTTCTCTTGTTTGGCCAGAAAAAAGAGTGCCGCAAAGGATCTGGAAGAATCAAGAACTGCAAAAGTAGCCTTGAGCTCCATGTGGTCTGAGGGCTGAACTTTTCCCATCCCTGATCTAAACTTAATACGATTATCCCTTGCTTTGAGAAGTATGCCTAGCAAGTTCTCTCCCTTCCCAGAAGCCCATCTCCAGTTAAAATCTATTTTTCAGCCACACCTTTAACTGGCAGTTAATTAATAAGCAAAATAATCACATGATTTGTCATCTGGACACACTTGAGGTGGTCCCATCTTTATTGAATTTCTTCTCTCGGGAAATGCATGGGCCTGACTTTAATGGCTTTCAGAATGTATCTTGACAGCTTTCTTTCAAGCTACTTAAGGTTGCAGTTAAAAGGTGTGATGTAGCATTTTGTTTTAATTTATATTGCTTTAATTTAGTTTTGCATTATGATTTTTCTTGATATTACATAAACAGGGAAGATTTTGGATTGAAAAGATTTTGCCTTGAGAGAAGCATGTACATTGTTTTAACAGTTACTGCTTCAATTGGTTTTGTGTTTTTTTGTTTTTTTTGTTTTGTCTAATGTAAGGTAAATTGGGAGAATTCTACCTTGAAAAATGACAAACCAATTTTGAAAGAAGCAAACATAAGTATACATAGAGGAAGCATCTACCAGAAGTATTTTTAAAAGACTATGGAAATTAGCAATCATGAGAAAGTGCCAATATAAGTCTGATAGTTTTATTTTTTATTTTTGCTCTGACAACTCTTCTTCCAAGCTGATGGGCTAATGTATTTTTATATATTAATATGCACACATATATTAATACTCAGTGTGGAAAACACAGACATATTTGTGATGGGCTAATATGTTTTCTTTTCTCTCACTTTCAGAAAAGCCACTTAAGGACTGATTGATTTCTTACCAACAAAGTCCTCAGAACAACTGCACGTCTGAGGCGTGACTTCATAAGAACAAGTCAGGTAAAATTCCCATTTCCTAAACCTTTAATCAGAATCACTGTAACAATTTAGATTCATCAAAGGACCTCTGGCATTGCCGAAACAATTTCCTTGCAGTCTCCCCTAATGGGAAATGACAATGAGCAGGGATGGGAGAGAATTTTGCTTGACTCATTTTTAATAAAAACTTTTCAGAAATTAAAGTTTTCTTCATAAAACACAAGGGAAAGAATTTTAGGTGCTTCAGTTGCCATTTCCACCCAACACTGTCATAGTGCTATTATTCCACTTTCAACATCCTGTGGAATTCTGGGGCTTGTCATTTAATCAGGCTGAGTTCTTTGGCTGAGAATTCTAAATACCCCTCCCTAAACTGCAAATCCCAGGATTCCAAAGGATGATGAAAGTGGAATAATAGCACTATAACAGTGTAGGGCAGAAATGGCCCTTAAGTGACTATGGGAGATTGTGAAGCTAGCATCTACTCTTTGAGTACTTAGCTCTTAAAAACAATGCCCAAGAGCCTGCAAACTTAACTATGATGCCATCTGATGCTGACACTGACACCCCCTCCCCCCAAAAACATGCCTTTTCACCCTGGCATGGTTCAAACTAAAGAATTTCTCAGGTTCTGCACAGTGGAGTGCTGGGTAATGATGACTGCAGCACTGCCCTCATTGCTGGCAGCTGGAGACACTCCTCGGGGTGCTGCTACAGCTGCTTGACTCAATAAGCCTTGTGACCTGGAAAATGCTGCAGCCATAATTTTTCAACATCCCATCTGCAGGGACTCCAGAACTCTTTCATTGGGGTACTTCTGGGTTTAAAATGTTGGTTTGGAGGGGGCATTTGTGGGTACTGGTTACTGTAATTGTGAATCTCCAACAAATAATGAGATTTTTTTTTTTTTTAAAAAAAAATCAGTTTAAATTATAATTGTCAGGAAGATAACATGAGAACAAAATACAAACAAAAGAATAAACAATGAAGGTGTCAGCACTGCAAATCTACTCAATTATTCACACCCACACTTTTCCTGACTGTTCAGGAAAGCACTCAACCAGAGTTCAAGGTTTTTGGTGGTGATGTGTTGTGTTATTGATATAATCAATAAAGGGAAGCCATTTTTCTTCAAAAGATTCTTTGTGATGTATCCTTTTATTACTGTCTTGTTGTGCGCAAGCTTCTCCATTAGCCATGTCCTGGAGCCTTTTCCACCATCTTTCCATAGGGAAATTACCTATCTTCTAACTGGAAGCAATTTCCAATTTTGTGTTTATGAGAAAAAAAAGTTAATGAGGTCATTGTGTTGTAAGTTATGTATGGAAAATAACTGGATGATAGGACAAAGATCAACTGTTTGCTTTGTAATAACACTAATGGTTTTCAAAACTGCAGACTAGAATTGGGCCACCACAGGACAGGATAACCACGCATAGGCCATTTCCGCACTAGACTCTTATAAGGCTATGATTCCACTTTCAACATTCCAATGGAATCCTGGGGTTTGCAGTTTTGGGAGGGGCCAGGCGGCCCCTCCTGAAACTGCAAACCTCAGGATTCCATAGGATGTTGAAAGTGGAATCATAGCGCTGTAATAGTCTAGTGCGGAAAGTCTTATAGAGATAGGTGCCCTTGGGACTACAGCCCCTCTAGCGGTGGGGGGATACGGTTTTGGTGATATGAGCCAATTGAACAGGTGTAAGCTACCACCTGTGAATCAAGTTGAGGGTACATTCTTTAAATTTAGTTGGACTATATTTGTATGGATATGATGTCCCAGTCAATTTATATCTGAAATCAGAGCTCCAAGGTCAGCCTCCCAGCCTGGTTTACCAGACCCGAGCCATTAGCACTCATCAGTTAACTGTTTACTAATCCATGATGCCAACCTTTGGAGGGGCAGGTCTTTTGCGATACATATAGTACAGTTAAGAGACTGTAAATCCAGTTCATGCTTTTGTGACTACTAAACAAAATGCAAGCCCTTGGTTTTAAGTCCCTATGTATTGAATCATGTTTCCCATGCTGAATTAGGGCTCTTGGCTCTCTCTTTCTTTTTCTCTGTCAGGGTCCTCACCTTTAACACCTATATGACAGGCTGGTACAACATAGCCAGCTACATGATACAGGAATAACTATGTGTATTGAAACTGGCTGCTGCCAAGAGTAGCTGAAGGTTTCCGTATCTGTGGTGTGATGGGACCTACCTGGGACTTGGAAGGTGCTGTCTAAAGTGCTCACCCCCTTTTTATGGAGAGGGATAATATATGGAATAAAACTCATGTAGATTTGTTGCCCTGATGACATGGAAAGTATTGGCTGCCTCTAACAGCTGCAGAGGGTTGAAAAATTTTATAGGTTTCTTTTTGCTAAGGGTATAGAAAAAGTCACACATTTCTTCCCATATAGGATGAAAAGAGCTTGAGATTTTTAAAAATTCAGGTGGAGAAGAGAGCAAAGCTGTCAAATTCATTCCTCCTTACTAGCGAAGAGATATTTTAAATGTTGTGATGTAAGAAATTGTATAAAAATCATTCTGCTGCAAAGAAACCAAATCCTTTAAGAAACACAAAAATAAACTACATTTCAAAAAAAAAAAAAAAAATTCAGCAGAAAGACAGCTCTTCCAAAAATGTTTCCAACCATGCTGGATATTCCAAAACTGCTTGCCATCTAACAGTCTGACTGGCAGTAGGTCTCATTTGGAAGTCACTAGCTACAAATGATTATTTTTTCCCTAATTAATTACAAAGGTATAATTATATTGTATTATGATTGTGCCTTAATGACAGCCAGTGTCAGTCTCTCTGATGTGTAACAAAATTTAGTTTTACAATTAGGATCATGTGCGGCCTCACTAAATGGTGGAAAAGTTTGATGTATGGGCTTATGTTTTGCCTTGTGCTGGTGCTTCATATTCTGCTGTGGATGTTAAACTTGCTTGCCTACAACAGTTAACTACTTTGGGGCCTTGGACTTAGAACTGTGCTAATTGCATTTAAAAAGTAACTTTCAAATTTCTGGGATCTCTGGGATACAGTCTCATCCAATGTTGATGCATCTCCTCTTCACAGAGGTGAATTGGTGAAAATATCCACCTTGATTTATGATGGAGCTTAAGAGGTTGTTGACTGAGAGATGACATGCAGGCTTTGGTTGAACAGAAGGGCTGATGAATGTATTTAGATTCTCTATTTCACTCACACACATTTATTTTGCCTGAAACTGAAGACCTTTAATACTATCACCAAAATTCTTTCCCAAAAGTTAGTTACTGTGGGCTCACTCTGCCATCTGCTGCTGAAGAGTGCTAACTGCAATGCTGTGTTTGCCAAATCTTGTCAAGTGCAGTAAATTTCTCATTTAGGCCAAGGGAATGAATTTTTTCACTTAGACCAAGGGTGGGTGACACATTGTCTTCAAATGTTGTTCAATTGCAATTCTCATAGTCCCCAGCCAGAAAGAGGTATGATAGAAGTTGTAGATCAGCACTATTTTGGAGGCAAGATACCATTCCTCACTTAAGCTATGTTGGTTTGGTGAGTCACTCAAAGTCCTGTCAAGGAGGAAGGCTGCTAGGATAAGCCTGAAATGTTTGACCTTGAACAATGTAGGAGAGGAATGGACATCAAAGTCATTTCCTGAAACAGTGAAGGCACTTTGAACATGTTTGGGCACAGCCATGTTTACATTTATATACATGAAATATAAGTTTTGGACAGTTCCATAGCACATTGCAAATGAACTGGGATCACATGAAGTGTTTTGTATTGTGTGAAGCATGACCAAACCACTAGTTTATTGTCTCCAGACTTTCAAAGTGGAGTAATGATTAATGCTGCCATCCAAAGACTGTGAGGTATACACAGATTCCATGGTGTCAATACCACCCATTTCTCCCTATTCCTGCTTTGTTCTCCTGGTAGGCTGGGGGTGGGCAAAGTGCAGTTGATGGTCTTGATATAGCCCTCCAAGGCTGTCTGTGTGATCCCTAATCCCTCCAGACACCTTGGACTGCCTTTTCCTAGCTAAGAATAATGGGGAATTGCCTTGTGTGAAAGCCTCCAGGAGTAGCAAATCATCTTTTATACAAGTTTCAAAGACTCATTGCTCTGTTTAGCATTTTAAAAACCAATTTGTCAATACCTGAGGTGGAGTTCTGGCCATTTCCAGTATTCTTCTTTGTTTTATGACATTTGGGGTAGTCCATGCAACTCTCCGGACAACAGAAAATCATTTTCAAATCTGGCCCAGTTGCCCAGCAGGGTTGTTATAATTTTCTCGAAGGAAGCAATGGGTAATTTTAATAATTTTCTTCCTGCTTGGAGAAAGACTTCCAAAACCACAAAGTTTTTGAAGCCTATTTACAGTGTGGGACTTATTCTGTGCAAAATTCCCAGACGGCTGATTTGTACCGAAAACAGCATTTTCTGTGGAGGAAACAATATTTCTTTGCAGAAATATTATTTTAGGTGCACAAGAACTGTTTACCATGCAGAAAATGCACTTTTCAATAAAAATCAACCACATGCAGATTTTGCAAGTAATATCTCTAATTACTGCATTTTGTGCACAGGAAACATATTTCTCTGTGCACAAAATAGTATTTCTGCACAGAAAATGCTATTTCTTATGCAAAACAATTCAAGGTGAATTTGTGCAAAATAAGCTATGATCTTCAGAGATTCTCAGCAGTCCAGGATTCTTCTAATCAGGGTTTCCTGATACTCTGAAAACATACTTTTTGATCATTTTTTTTTAATATTTTCAAATATTCTTTCCACCCTTGTTGCCTACTCCTCTTTTAGGTAATTTATTAATTAGTTTTAAACAAACAGTCAAATTCACTGTTAGAATCACAGTAAAAATCAGCAAGATATACATTCAAAAAGAAGAAAACAAGAACTAAAACTAAATTTAAAACACAATGCAAACACAATGCAAACACACTAAACTAAAACTTAGAATGCTGACTAAAACACTAAACACTAGCTTCCTAAAACACAAAAGGGTTCTGATCCCTGCAAACCAACTGTAATGAAACAATGTTATCCTACCATTACAGATCCAACTAAGTAATCCTACTAGAATTACTAGTGACCATAGCCACAAATTATTGCATCATTGGATTTTTTGTCCCTTATTTGCCCACTCCTGATCCAGTTTGAGAACTCAAAAGCTTGCACACTGCTTTGTGACCTTCGCATTTGAATAGCTAAAAGTATTTTCCTGATATGTATTTTGTTTTTTGGATTCTAAAGGCTTAATCTTCTAGTGAGAAAGGGGAAATTTGTTATTGTCATCAGTTAACAATTAGAAATCTAAAACCTTTACTGATCTACGAAGAGGTAGTTAGAGATCCCACTACCTACCTCTGAACTAGAGACAAAAATACTCCAGCAACAACGGGGCCTATATTATAGTGTCATCTGTATTACGGTGCTTCTGTCACATACTTTGAGCTTCATTTACTCATTACATTTCCATCCCACTATTCTGCTACAATTATTTCTCAAGGAAATTAGCGACAAAGAAAGATGAGGTAAATTGCACCCTGACTATGGAACTCCTTACCAAAGGAGTCTGGCTCTGTCTCCAGCCCTTTTCGCATGGCATTTTCAATGTGAAAGGGCCCCTCGAACATTGTGCACATGTGAGGAGCGGTCCACATGACACACATTTGCGCGACGCTCCAGGGCCTGACAGGGGCCACGCACACATTTTTTCATTTTTGGTTTTAAGCCGAAAATGGTGTACAGTTGCGCATCGCTCGGGGCCCCGCATACACTTACCTTGCGTGTGGAGACTCGGGAGCCAGGCCGGTCGCACTTCCTGTTCAGTGCTGCCTGGGAAGGTCCCAGGCTGCACTGTGAAAGGAAGAGGAGGGGCTCTCGCGCGAGCAGGAAGCTTGTGCGGAGCTGAAGGAGCCAAGACGCAAGAGCCTCTCTCTGGAGGCTGCTTGCATGAGCACTGCACCCCAGCGCCGAAAATAGGTGAGTTGCAGAAAGGGCTTATGCTGAGCTTCTGCTGGGCAGCAAAAACAGTACTGCTTTAAATTGCTTTGGCCCCTTCCTCACGGGGGGGGAACGGGGCCGCACACGCAGGGGCAGAACTTACCCGTGAGTGGGTTGCTCCGTTCCTGTGGAGAGCGCGGATCCGCCGTTCCAAACGCCGCCGAATTTCGGCGGCGCTCGGTGGCACCCAAAATGGCGGCCGGCGGCTTCTGGCGGCGCTCCGCCAATCAGGACAGCGCGCCAGCCGGAAGCCCGCACCTGGGCAGATCTGCAGGGACGCGCTACTGTGTCTCTGCAGTTCTTCACCGGGGGCTGCTATGGAGCAGCGCAGGTAAGTTTTATAAAAACCACTTTTGAAGGTGGTTTTTATAAAACTCACAGCACCACCCCCGCGGCTGCGCTAGAGCAGTTTGAGGTCTAGAACTTTACTTTTTTTACCTGCTCTAGTGCAGACCCTGGTGAAGAAGACCTCCAGGAGAGGTCACTCTAGCGTGGGCAGTATGCCCGTGTGGAAATGGCCTTTGTTTTGACTAAAACTGTATTTTAGGATTGTTTTTCAATTGTTTTTAATAGTTTTAAGATAGCATTTCCATGTGTTTTAAAATGTTTTTTTCAAAAAAATCTCTGTAGTATTTTAATTGCTTTTATTTGTTCACTATCTCAGGAGGCCTTATGGGCTGAGGCACAACATAGAAATATCTTAAATAAATAAATAAAACACTGAAGCAATCAACAGAAAAAGAACTCATTCAGAATAAAGGCCTATGTCTAATTGCTAGTCTCTGCTAGAGCTGGAATAAATGGGATTTATGTGTGTTTTGACCTATTATTCACCATTTCATCAGATTGGTCAACTCAAGTTGGGGTTACCGGTTGATTGAGCCAAAAAATGATCCTCCTTTAGCAAACAAGTCATTTTGAAACCAAAAGACCTCACTGAATAAAAATACTTTTGCCAACCAGTGGAAGTCCAGGAACTACTTTGGCTTCCCTCAGCAGAGAAGTTTGTGCTTGGGAGTAGGCACAGAAAAGGCCGTCTATTGCGTATCGGCCAAATTTTCCTCTGATAGTGGTGGGGTTGAGAGAAAGGCCACTTGAAAGGATCTTAAAACCTCAGCAAGCTAATATGGGAAAATACAATGTGGGATCTTTACAAGCATACCTCAGTGAGTAAAGCCTCAAACACAGAAGTTCCTTTTTCACAAAGTCTCTTTATGCCCACCTTGCTTCCATTTTCCTCCTTGTCCTCTGGGTAGCTGGGAGGATGGTGAAGGAGAGCTGCAGAAACAAACTTTCAGTCTAAGGTTGCAGTAGTGTTTCTGTGGTAAGCAATGCAATAAAGCTTGAGCTAGGAAAGAATGAGATTCTGTTCCAGCCAATCCTACTGCAGCTCTGTGTGCCCTCCTGCAACAAGAGGATAAACAACGGTGCCTCACCAGAATCCCCTTACTGAGCAGGCCTGAGAACAGCAAACCGAGAGAAAAGGGGAAAACGCATATGGCTGCCTCACCAGCTTCTCCCTCCTGAGAGCATGTTATGGAAGCATAGATATATATGTTTGTTCACCAAAATTTAAAAAGGAAATGGAGGCTTGTGAAAGAAAAAAAAATGGAGGCACTTTGGCCACTTTCAGGTAGTTTCTAGAGCGTTTGAAATATGTTTGTTTATTTTTGTATGCAAGGCTCACCTGACATGGTTGTTTCCTTTAACATGTTCATATCATTAGTTCTGAATAAAAGGTCTGCTGAAAAGTTTGAATTGCTCTTCTTGTTTGTGGTGCAGGATCCTATCTCTGTTCTTTCCAAGTTATTTCTGCCTCTGGTACCAAATTTTCTGCAAAAGAAGTAATGCCTCGAACATATCTACTTCGGTAACTGAGGTATACCTGTACTTGTAGCACATTCGCTGCAAACCCGGCCACCTCTCTTGTAAAATTTAGTGGTTTCATTTTAATTGTAGTTATTTTTGTCCCCTTTTTACCCTTTATTCAGTTCCTATACCAAAGGGAAGACGTATTGCGAGCTCTATAACCTTGTCAAAAGAGAAGCTGTATGACTGATCTGTATTCAACATAAATCGCTAAGGCGCCTGAATGCCAATTCATTACAGATAACATTATGTCTTATTCAAAATGGGTGGCATTTAAATGATATTGTTAACACAATTTTCCTCATGTCAAGGTTTTAACGGAATACCTCCTCTTTATCTTGCTGACCTTTGGTTTCCTAGTGTGGCTTTTATGTCCTGTAATTGGACATACCAATTAGCTACATATTTAAGTAGAAAGATTATACTTAAAATGAGTCTGGAATGCTAAAAGTCTGTGGGAGGAAATGGCTAATGCACTGAATTAAATGTAAAATGAATGACAGGTCAATGTTAGTAGTCAGAATAAGATTTCTTTGTATGTGTACCAAGGCCAATGCTGAATTTACATGAGTGTTCATTACCCCTGTCTGACAATGCCATTTCACATATTCTTTTATGGACATCCTTCAAATTTCCTTCCAATCTCAAATGTAACATAACCACTAGAAGGGCAAACATTTAATAAGGTTAAAGTTTGGCCCGAAAGGATGGGAGCATGGAACTGAAATTATGACCAAAACTCTCTCCCCTTTTTCTCATGTTCAGGGTGTGAATTTCAAGGGCATCAACAGAACACACATCTGTGTTCCACCTCATTACTTCCTGCAGTTGTCCACCATTTTTAATTTGCTGAAATTCTCTGGAATTACTTTGTACAATAAATCGCCTGACTCAAGGGTATTCTGAGAGGAAAGTATTGGTCTCACCATTCACACTGATAGCCAAGTCCAGGTCAAGACATATTGTTGTCTGAAGCAAAGGATAAGATGACACCCCATTCCACAAGCTGACTGGAGCAGCAGTCGAATCTTACTTCATCAGGGCAGTTTCTTGTATCCTATGGCAGCAGATTAGTTTATGGATCACAGGGTAGACTGAACAGCACATGCCACTCTGTTGTCTACTGCTTTGCTACAGTCCTTCCCATCCAACCTACCACAGTCTCCTAGGCCGGCTGGCCATTCCCTAAATTGCAAACTCCAAGATTCCGTAGGATGTTGCAAGTGGAGTAATAGCGCCATAACAGTCTAGTGTGGAAATGGCCCTAGAATAATGCTATGCTATTAAATATTCTGGAAAATTAAAATTGTGGCCAACAGTAGCATGGAACAGCAGTGAGTTTTGCACACCTCTGCCTGCAAAATTCACTTCAAAAATAACAGCTGAAATGCCCCCCCTCCACATCTTGCAAAGAGAACTGTAGACAAGAGGAGCATTTTCGTTCAGTCCTGAGTGAAGCTTTTCTCTCTCTCCCCCAACCCTAAACATAGCTGTTATGTTTTTTAAATTCTGTTTTCTCATAATTCTCACAGATATATTCTCCAGGAAGCTTCTATCTTCTTCGAACCATACATAGTTCATTTGTATTTTGGGAAAGTCAAAATTACTTTGCATGATCCTTTTAAAATTATATGTACCCATAAAGTGTAGTACTAGTAAATAGAAATGTGAGGATTTTTTTAAAAGTTTATTACACAAGCACACTTATCAGGAAGCTGCAATGTGTATTGGCTTCCAAAAGTCAGATTTTTAGCCCTTTTCAGTAGGCTAGGCTGAAGGAGATTGATCTGTTGGAACACAAGGCACCTCATGAACTTAGATGCTATGCAAGCCAGTATAATATAAATTTCCCTCTGCAGTTTTAGCACCAGTGTGGGACTGAGGATGCCCAGCTTCCAATCCATCCTCAGCTGTGAAGCTCACTTGGTAACCCCGAGTCAGTCATTATTTTTCAACTTCACCTTTCCACTCCTTGGGGAAAAGGCAGGATTAAATAATGAACATTGGCTTGAACCTGGGGTTCTCTGGTCTATCCTTACCCCCCTGAAATTATACCACAGCCATTTCTCAACTGGCAACAGAATCTGGGTCACTATCCCTCGATGGGTTGCAGCCATCAGACCCCAGTCTGAAAAAAACTACTGCAACTTTATCACCTGCATTCATTACTGCAGCCCCACTCATTTTCTACTCCACTCTAGCACAGTAGCTGCTTTATAAATGAAAATAGCCTTGGGGGATGTAAAGCCTTTCTTCTGAAAGCCACAGTAGCTGGAATTTCTGACCATGATATTTTTATCCCAGTGAAAGGAGATGGGATGGGAAAAAAACCAATTGGTTTTATTTGTCTTCTGCTAGAATATTTCTTTTAAAACCCCAGTTCCTTACATCCCAGATATGAAGACATCTGGAAAGTCTTCAATGGGAAACTGAAATGAAATTCTCTTTAATTTTCCTCAGCCAAATTCAGTAATAAAAGCCCTTCCCACCACAGGAAGGGCAAAGTTGTACATGTCTACCATGAAAGTTAAAGTTAAGAAGGCTCTCAGAAAAAAACAGAAGTGGTAACTCTAATTCAGTAGTACTATGTTTCAATACAAACTGAAGCCTACAAAGAAAGAGTTTCAGGATTTAAGCGCTCTGTACGTGAATGGACAAAGATGTTAGTTTTCCTTTTTTTTTTCACATACAAGTAGATTTAATGTTGTGGCTTTTTTTCCTATCCAAATATGAAGAAATTTGTTCAATTTGCTTAATTCACATAAAAAATTAGGTCTGAAGCAAATTCTTCCTTCCTCATCACTAGATAAGAAGTGCTACTATTTTGCTGCCAGGCTGTGTTGGGACAGGAGGACTGTAAACAGTACACAAAGCAGTATTATTATTCCTATCTGCCTATGAATTGCACATTACAAGCAGCCTTATTAGAATCAATATTTTATTGTTGACAGAATGCAAGGCCCACCTTTTGAACTCTGTGTAGCTCATACTAGAATGCCTCTATGCATTTCTTTTTGTAAAGCAAACAAGGGAACAATAGCCTGAAATGTTCTTTATGGTCAAATAAAAGGAACACCTGGATCAGCAGAATATATGATGGCCTTACATTTAATTTGTGCCCTGCAGCACCATTATAAGTTATTATATCAGAACGAGTTGGTCTTCTTTTGTCATCCTGAGTCCCATTATAGTTTAGGGAGTGCCATGGGAAAGGCAAAGATGGGAATTATCAGGGTCCAAAGCAACAAGAGTACAGATGCAGGAAGTATCTGTAAAGTTTGATTCCAGGAAAGAAAGAAAAGAAGATGCATGGGATATATTGATGTTAAGATTTTAGGTTGTTTTATTATATAGACCTCAACCTTATCCTTACTCCTCCATACAATAGACCAAGTGAATCAGTGGGATTTACCTATGTATTGACTCACTGTTGAACAATAGATTCAATGAATCTGGTATAATTGGGAGTAAACAACAGGATAGAAAGCCATAGTAGTGTAGTAGTTTCAGTGACTATGACCCTGGAGAGGTTTGATTCCCCATTCAGCCATGGAAACACATTGTGTGACCTTGGGTGCATCACATACTTTCAGCCCCAGAAAAGAAACCAAAAAATAAAGTAACTGATGGAAGGATGGGCCTGCTTAGCAATACTGAATTTAACATTCTTATCCCAAACCAGGCAATTATGAAGTTTACTGACCTTATTACAGACGAAAAGCCACAGATAGAATTTCTAGATCTACTATACATCTCCTCAGATCCATTCTTTTTCAGTGGAGTCCATTCACACATCCAGTTCTGTCTCTGAGATCTCAAGTATAGAAATATAGCTGGGCAAGTGTACTGGCCCTCAGAGTTCTGGGCTCAGCTCTTACTTATACTGACACCAGTGTAACCAATTTCAATTCCATTGTGGAAGAAAGTTTCCTGAAACTCTGTGCACAATGCCTTTTACCCTCACTTTAGAAGGGTAGTTAGAAGCTCTCCAATGGCTATTTGTCTAGCCATCAATTGGCCCTGAGGGTTCATCTCTGAGCTCTGCAACTGTCCTTGGGTACCCAAACCCAAAGAAGGAACTTCTACCCTTGTGGCAGCTTCTCCCCCTTCATGTGCACAAGGTCAACCAGGTGGCTTCACCACAGACAGTGTCAGGAATTGTGCCTAGGAGCCATCAAATTGCCCTTACATGCCTAGAGGAGCAGAATACAATGTTCTGTCCTGGACCACTAATATAGCTGTTAAGATGGAGAGCTGTGCTTCACCAGCATAACTATTGCTCAACAGCCTCTGCTGCATTTCTAAAAAGATTTCTTATACTACAGCTAATAGTGCTGACTACTGACACTGCTGTTGGTTTAAGCCCTCCTTCTCACATTCTGCCTGTTTAGGATTCTGCTATATGCCAAACAAATGGTCTTAACAACAAATTTTATTTTCATGCTTTTTTCCCTAACACACAAACAATGACGTTAGCAAGTGGAAGTATCAGATAAAAGAATTGTTCTTGTGGTAATGGCTAATTTATCATGACAGCTCATGGTAACCAAAAAAAGAGAAAGAAATCAATTCTAGTTGACATAAAGGTTCCTAATATTTTGAAACATCTATGCCTGGTGAATTTCTTAATTTTTTTTTTTTTGTCGTCATCTAGCTGACTTCAACTTACAAAAACTGTCTGAAGGAGAAATCTCCATTGCAAAGATTTTGAGGACCCTAAGAGAGCAATCCTATGCATGTCTACTCAAAAGCAAGCCCTATTGAGATAAGCGTGACTTACTTCCAGGTATGGGATGGCGGCTTTATCATCTGAGAGCTGACAAATGAGATGAGTACTACCTTAGAAATTAGTATACATTAATTTAGTTCAACAAATTAAATCAAGACTGCAATAGATGCTGTTGAGGAAAGTAATATATACGCCTGTTGAGGATTGGATAGGCAATCGAAGTTTCTATAATCATTAAAAGCAATACTAAAATTTGAACTGACATGTTTTATAACACAGCACAGATGCAAAATATATGGGTGAGTCATTATTGCTCAGAGAAGTTCCATAAGACCGTAAAAGAGCTGCCCAAGGGAAGTATGTATTACCTGTGAGGATGAAAGAAGCTGCAGAGAAGCAGTAAAAACACATCCTCAATTTATTTTACACCTTATATATTCAATAAAGATTCTCCCCGTAGAACCTCATCAACTTCAGGAAAGACTGCAGCTGAAATCCTTCTGCTATATTGTCATGTTTACCCAGGCCCTTCCCATCTCAGTGTTTCAAAGAATTGAGTGAAACCCAGCAGAAACCAAGCAAACTACCATTGTATAAGGAAATAGACTGGCAGATTAGTTAATGTGTAAATATCCAGCTGGACTACAACATAAATATATGTAACTGACCTGAGCAAAGCTTAGATTTTTTTTTTAAAACTACAATTTCCAGTGGTTAAGTTGGCTGTAGAATTCTGGAAGACAGAATTCAAAAATGAGAGTGTTTTTCTTTTTGAAGCTTTGGCCTCAGAATAAATTAAATCCTTG
Source organism: Iguana delicatissima (assembly GCA_948472985.1). Classification (NCBI taxonomy): domain Eukaryota; kingdom Metazoa; phylum Chordata; class Lepidosauria; order Squamata; family Iguanidae; genus Iguana; species Iguana delicatissima. The sequence continues at coordinate 81,353 of CAOKZL010000537.1, forward strand.
TTCTATTTGGTTCACTCTTATTTTCTCCACATCCCCTTTGCATCCGTCTCAACATATTCCCATCCATGTACTCCCTAGCAATCACTGCTAGAAGAAGAGAAGTAGCCGTCTCAGAAGCTAAGGGACAGCACATCATCCGGGATGAGAAGAAAAGTGGATGGGGCCTCAGCATTTTCAAATGCTATGCAGGCAAACAGGCAAGGGCCACATGTAAACCCAGGGCCATAGGTTGTGTTCCACTGGCTTGTGTTCCACTAGAAATATGCCAAGATTGTCAAAGGCATTAATAAAACCCTGAGGGAATGCCCATTTGAACCAGGACTGTGGCAAATGTTTTCCAATTAAATCACCATGTGAAGCTGACTCACTCTGTCCTGTTCTGACACCTCCCCTGACCTGCCAAAATTCTACTATAAACTCAAAGCTTCTGCCTTAGTTCTACCACCAGACCCCACTCAAGGGAACCTAGGGTGTTGTTTGTTTTTGTTTTTGGAATAGAGAATGGAGCACTCTGATTGACTTGCTTCACTGCAAGACAGGCCATTTTCTTGGTCTTAAACTATAGGAAGTTCTGCACATTTATCTGTCAAACATGACATGAACCAGAGACATACAGTGATGACAATCAGTAAGATGTCTTTTTTGTCTGACAATGTATGTTATCAGATACTTTCAAAGAGCGTCTGTAAACATGTTCATTTATTTAGCATTTATTCAGACAACAACCATGGCTCTGTAATTCTATTCATTGTCTAGTGAATTACATACACTATATCCATGTAACTTTAGCAAACAATCTGGTCTTTTGATTTATTTTTCTGTTCTGACTGAGGTACAAGTCCACACTGTCAATGCCCATTATAAATATGAACACAAAACAAATATACTTGTCTAATAAATATGCAAGGATTTCTTCAGACTTTGAAATATAAAAATATATAATTCATACAAATTTTACAGAAAAAGATCATGTACTTTCAAACAGATATTGGAACCCATGCATTAATAAGTATTACCTTAAATGATGTTTTTTCGGGAAAGAAATGAAATATATACCTTTTCTCCAAATGAAGTTTACTGTAAGTTGGAGGTGGGCATTTTCCAGGAAATTAAATGGGAGATTAATTTGCTGTGTTGTTCCCTCTCTCCAGAGTGGGGAGCAACTGTAAACAGTAAGCATGGCAGCCAAGGCAGTAAAGGGAGGAGCAAGGAGGAAGGAGCAGGAAGAGCAAATCTATGGCTCATGGTACAGTGTATGCACAGAAAAGAAACTATAATATTTGTATGAGAGAGAGCAGGGAGTTGATGGTAATATGAGGGTGAGAGGCCAGAGGAAAGTGAAAGAGAGGGAGTGGCAGGTATGGAGGCTGAAGGAAGGGAGAGAGAGGGAGAGAGATTGAGATGGGGAGAGTTTTAGGAGACAGACAGAAAGACAGACAGACATAGATAATAAAAGGTGAAAAACAAACAAATAAAGCATGGAAGAAGGGTGAGCACAACACTTTGGGCCTTTCTGCACTATACCGTTACAGTACTATTCTTCCACTTTCAACATCCTATGGAATCCTGGGGTTTGCAGTTTAGAGAGGGGGCTTTAGAATTCTCAGCCAGAGAGCTCTTTGGCCACAGCAAACTACAAACCCCAGAATTCCCTAGGATGTTGAAAATGGAATAACAACACTGTAACAGTGTAGTGTGGAAAGGCCCTTTGTCACGCAGCTTGAGGTGCTAAAAGAAAGGAGGCAAAGGAAATGATGGTGGAAACAAGATACCAGGAATGAGCAGCAATAGTGTTAACAGAGGCCCTTTCCTCACGAGGCTGGTGAATCGATTCGTGCTGTTTCTTACTGCATTTTCTGGGCTCAAAACAAGGCGGACTTTCCCTCATTTCCTTCCACACAGCTCCTGCGTATGTTCCGTTCTGATTCAGAGGACTGTGAGTTCATGAATCCACACTGCCTCCGCTGTGGCCACTCCCGCTACTCCTCTCACCCCGCCCTGTCAGCTGTGATTGGCCCTTTTTTTGTTGTTGTTGCATGGTTTAGTACGTCATTGCATACGTGCGTACATATGTAAGTCCATACTACCCCCTGGCCCCTCGCAAGAGCCCTCCCCTGACCATCAATTTGTATTGGCACGAATGTACATGTCTGCACCACTGTGAAAGTATGAATCGGATCGATCTGGAAAATTGGAAAACCTATTTCTTCTGGTTTTCAAATAGCACACTTTACCACCACATGGGGGCGCATTTAGTCGGAATTACATGCAGAACGAAGGTAAATAAACTGAACCTAGTCCACTCCAATGTGCAGAAGACCTCCGTGGCAAGACACATTGGCCTGCCTTAATAACTGCGTGTGGAAAGGGCCAGAGATATCAAAGAAAGATATGGGAGTGGAGGAAAACTTTCAGAGAGGTAAGGATAATAGAGGATAGCTGTGGAGAAGCAGGCAGAGGGGAATAGGCTGAGTTCACAGGTGGCCTGAACCATAAGTAACAGGATCCATTAAATTAAGGAAGTATTGGTACATGATAGAATTAATTTCCAATACTTCAGCAGTGAACTGAGGATCAGAAATAGAGAAGAATATTTTTTAAAAGAAATGCAGTTGGAGATAGTTATGACTTACTCGAAAGTTTTTAAAGGAAATTTATTTTTCCTCTAAGTAATAGAACTGCTTTAACTATTAAATTAAGTTGTTTCTGGGGGCCAGGAAAGATTTCAGTGGAGTATTAATTACAGTTGGCCCTCCACATTTACTAGGGTTAGGGGTGCAGGACCCATTCAAAAATGGACAAAATGCAAATATTAAAATGTGTCTACGGGAAGAGACTGAAGCATGGTGGCAGAACGGGCACACAGGTTCAAAACCTGCGTGCCTGGGAAAGGAGGAGGACATGGGGGTAAGTCAGCATGGTGGCCTATACTTCCTCTGTCTCCCCCATCTCTTTTTTACGGTGTGTGGAGGGGCATCGAGAGAGTATTTGTGGCGCTGAGAAATCAGGCTGTGAACCATTCTTAACTGGCCAGGCACTGTCTGGTGGAGGAGGATTAGAGGCAGGGTTTTAAAAGGCTGTGTGACCTGATTGGAGCCTCAAAGAGGAAGTTTCTTCAAGAAAAAAAATGCCTGAGGTGAAGGTGCAGGGGTTGAAGAAATTTGCAAATAATCAAATCCCTGAAAGTCAAGCCTGGAAATGTAGAGGTCCATCTTGATCTTTTGGCTAAGATCAAGTGCAGTATGCAAACTATAGCCCACTCACTATGTGCAAATGGTCATTAAAAGTTAAAAATCATACATGCATGTGACTGAGCACTTAATAAATTTCAACATGAGGTGTTATTTACTAAGTGCAGACGAATGGAAGAATCTTTATTTTAGCACATGACTAGATCATTAGGATTCTTAAAATCTGTTAGAAACAAAGAGGGAGGAAATAACATATTTAGCTATAGTCTTTCAAGGGTTATTGGTAATGGTGGTGGCTGCTGCTTCTGGTGGTGGTGCTCCATGTGTTAGGAAAGAGGTTGAGCAGTCAACTCAGTCTGGATTGAAGAAAGAAGTACCCTGGTATAGATCTCAAACTGCAGCAAGGAAGGGAAATGACTGCCAGCAAAATAAAACTCTTTCAGCCACCCAATCCAAACAGCCATTTCTGCAGAAATACACTCTTCTGACACTGTGGAGCAAAGGTAAGCCTTGCTCGATATGGTGGTTTTCTACCAGATTACTTTCAAGTTTCACAAAACTATGAGGAATGTGTTTGATGTTTTGCATGTTTTGTCAATGTGAAGTACCTTTCTTTTCAATTTTGTGTAAGGATTTCTTTCTTTCCCCTTTTCTCATTCAGTCAGTACAGAAAGAGAAATAGAGGAAAATTGTGGAGGTCATTATAGGAACACTCTAGTTGTAAGTTCCATCTAGGGGAGGCACATTGAATCAAATAAATCAACAGATATGTAGTTTCAACCAAACATACTGTTGTTGGAACTGAAAATTGGATTTATGTGTCCAAAGAGTCTCTCCACTCCATTTTTCATCTCTTGGCGATGTTCTCACAGTAGCATAGAGCCCATACCAGGACAGAAAAAAATATTCCAAAAAATGGTAAAAATATATTTTTAGAGTGTTGAGAAACCCGACAAGAAGAATCTTGGACTGATGAGAATCTTTGCAGTTTGAGACATAGCCTGTGCCAAATATACCTGCGATTGTTTTATGCAAAAAACAGTATTTTCTGTGCAGGAAGAAGCATTTTCTGCAAGGAAAATAATATTTCACTGCAGAAAATTAATTACTGCACAGCAAATGCTGCTTTCTGTATTTAAAAAAATGCTCTAATTGGGGATTTATTCTATGTAAAATCATACATGGCTCATTTGCATAGAAAATAGCATTTTCTGCACAGAAGCAACATTTTCTGTGCAAGAATTAATATTTATGCATTGAAATATTATTTTCCACTGTTTTCTGCACAGAACAACCATATGCTGATTCTGCATAGAATAAGTCCGAAATTGGAAACAGCCTTTGAAAAATGTATGTTTTTTTGAAGTCTTTCTCTGTTGGAAGATAATAGCTGAAATTGGTAGCTTTGAGAAGAAATTTCTCAACTTGCCAGGAACTTGCCAGAATGCCAAGCTGTGTAGGAAGAGCCCTGAAAGGATTTGAGTGTGCAAAGGATAGTCAAAGACCTTTTGGTCACTTTTCACACCAGTAAATTTCACCTCTGACACACAAAGTTTCATCAAAGTTCCCTTTTTCATTCAGCCTCTCTCAATTTTCTACCATCTCCCCTTCCTTTATCAAATTCTGGGAGAAGAATGAAGAGAAAGATTTTACAAAGCAATATACACAACAACAAGGACAAAACTTTCCACTGAGCCCAGTATGACTATGTAGAAATACTTCCTCCTAGCACTTTTTCAACAATTAGCACCAGCTATCACAAATCCTTCCCGAGCCTTTCAATTTCATCTAAGAGGAAATCGACATCGAATTTCTTAGTTGCAGGGTTTGAGAAGACCATTCTGAAAAAATTCACATTGTCTCCATGAGGTTGATAGCTAACCATCGTTGTGCCTTCTTCTATCATCCTTGCTTTTATTTTTGGTGCAACCTGGAGAAAATAATTTAATTTTTTTTTAAAAAAAAAATGCAATTACTTTCTGAGAGAATACATTGAGTATTCCTAATAGGAGGTAACAGTGGCAGTGAGTGGGATCTAAAATAGTGTCACAGTAGAGTTGTAAAATCAAAACTGATAAGAAAAATGCTGGACAGCATGCTTACAAGAGCTGAAGTGCTTTATGTCAGAAATATTGAAAACTAAAGTGTTGAATAAAGTGCCAACTTGATAGATATCTGGTGTTCCACTATGATGTGTGGCCTTTTAGAGAAGACATGTAGCAATATTCAATCATACGGATGAAAAACATTATAGGTTAGAGCTTTAAATTTATGGTTAACTGTAAATAACAGATGAAGTACGATGAGCCATACAACTTTTACCTGATGAAGCCTTCTTTCTCTGTCTGGTCCCTTGGGGATCTGTTGAAGACTTGGCGGGATGTACCAAAAGCACACATTGGTGAGTTCAGGCTTTAACACAAAAAAAAATAGTAAAATATAATACTAAAAAGCTGGGTGTATCTGTAAAAAACATTCATTTTTACTCAATCCATGTGGGAAAATTCTAAACTTAATCCCTTTAAATCCACCTGGGCAGGTTCAAAATAATTTTTCTGTGTTTTTCACATACAGTTTGGAGCCTCAAACAGAAGTAGGGACATAATTTTTTTGCTAATTTCTTTCAAAAGGGAAGTGATGAGCAATTTTAACCATTTTTTCCCACTGTGAGAAATTCCCAGCTTTGTTGTATGTTACATTGATTCTTCTTAAAAGTAGGTTGACAAGTGCTGCTCATTGGTATATGTAGGCCCAATTACTAAAGCAAGCTGCTGAATACAAAAACATATTTAAAATCATGATCCTGGAAGCTCATTCAACATCAGATTTTTTTCTTTAAAAAAGTAACAATTCAGTTGATAATGTAAAGATTTTTGTGACAGAGCAGGTTCATGTTTTTATTCACAATGAACATGATCTTCATATTATATTGGCCCAAGTGGAGGAATTTTGGATCTTTACATTACAAAAAATTACTCTTTTTAGACTAAATGAAAAATTTGAATTGTTAACATGTATATAATGTGTGCAAAGAAAATTTGCATCTGTTTCCACACATACATACATTCATGCATATAAATAATCAGCTAAAGTAAGGTTCCTGTCTTGTAAAAAGAATAGGTGTGGGTGCATGAGTACAGTTGAGTATGACACTGTATTTTATATTCTCCTTGGCTGGATGGGCATCTCAGGAAAAAGACAAGACTAAGTAGAAGCAGGCTTGGTAACAATGGTAGAAGTCTAATAGTTGAGTGAAATGTTTGCTATTATTAAAGGCATTATATTTGTTACATTGTCGTAACAGCAATTGTAGAGATTCCTTACAGCTGAAAGAGCACTGCCATCACTTGATTAGTGAAAGGATTTAATTTGGTAAAATAATGTAACTGGATTCTAGTAGAAAAGTTCTCCTCCAAGACATAGAACAAATCAAATAAATCATTTGTGAAAACAGATATGTTCAGACTTGCCATAGGCCATTTCCGCACTACACTGTTCTAGCACTATTATTCCACATTCAACATCACAAGTTGGTGGAAGCTTCTGGCATTGGTGTATTTGTGTGTGTGTTCACACATGTATGTGTTACTATGACAGATCACATCTCCTAACTCTACTAGGAAATATAGAAAAAAATGTTTGAGTAAAATATTAGTATTTTCTGGGACAACTAATTGCTGGATCTCTACGGCATCTAGAACCTGCTGCTTTTTGAGGAAGACTACCAAAATAGGTATCTTTTAGTATAGTAACATCATCCTTGTTAAATACTTACTGTAATCATGAAAGCAATGAATTACAAATAATTGGTTATTTGTAAATTACAATTGTGGGATCATTAAAGGGTGGATGGAGAAGATCACATGGGTCAAAAGCTGGCTCATACCACTGAATGATGAACATTCTTTTCTTTCTTTTTTTTAAGAAGAAGAAGAAGAGCAACAACAACAACTAAGGAGACAGGCGGACACAGGACGACGATGACGATGACGATGATGATGATGATGATGTGGTGGCAGTGGCAACAGTGGAAGAGGATATAGTAGTAGTAGTAGTAGTAGCAGCAGCAGCAGCATTGGGCAATCCTAACTATATGCCTACCATACAGAACTAGGATTAGATATAAACCCCTTCTACTGGCAAAACTGTCCATAGAACCCTCTTTTTCCAGCTGATCTAGAGATCTATTAAGAGACAAAACTGTTCCCTTGGCTAAGGTCTGTAGGAGAACCAAGTAGGGGCAGAAAAGAGGTAGAGACTAATTCCAGTTCCAAATATCCTTAGGCCAGGGTGAGGACTGTCCTTAGTGATTTCCAACAGCATTAGACAGAATCCAGAGCAGTTTCACCTGGCCTTGTGTAGCTCAGCTGTTTTTTTGGACACCTTGCCTAGTTAGGATACCACTCTGAGAATGTCATCCATTTTTGTTCCATTTTGTTTAGCAAATCACAGCTGTAATGGTAACTATTTTAGGGCCTTGGAACAATGGCTGGATTTTCTCCATTCCCTTGTCTTCTTCAAAGCTAGTGTACCTATGGCCTTCTTTCCTCTGTCATTATTATCAACAACAGCATAGCTGTGCTGCCATAGTTTGTTGTTGTTTTGTGCCTTTAACTTGTTTCCAACTTATGATGACCCTAAGGTGAACCTATAACAAGATATGCTCAGGTGAACCTATAACAAGATATCCTTGGCATGATGTGCTCAGGGGGGGCTGAAATGGACTTCTTCTGAGGCTGGGAGAGTGTGATTTGCCAAAGGTCACCCAGTGGGTTTCTATGGCCAAGCAAGGTTTCAAGTCTTGGTTTCCAGAGTCCTAGGCTATCTCTGCCCTACAGTGTTATAGTGCTGTTATTCCACTTTCAACATCCTGGGGAATCCTGGGATTTGCAGTTTAGGGAGGGGCATTTAGAATTCTCAACCAGAGAGTTCTTTGGCCTCAGTGAACTACAAACCCCAGGATTCCACAGAATATTGAAAGTGGAATAAGAGCACTGTAACAGTGTAGGGCCGAAATGGCCCTAGTCCAACACTCAAACCACTACACCAAGCTGGCTGTCATGGTCACTGTGTTTCAACACAACTCCATCAATTATATCTAGTGGCTTAATTTTTAAACTCCCTACTTACCTCACCATCAAATACAAATTCAAACTGTTTTCTTTTCTTCAGTTCATTATAAAGGTATTCTGTGAGTTCTAAAAATCTGTTAATAAGAATTTCAAATCCTTGTGTGCCCTGAAAGATATGAGGTATGGGAAGGAGATACTAAGAGAAATTTTCAGTTTTACATCCATTCATATCCTTATACGTTAAGTCCTCAGATTATTCTATCTATCTATCTGATTTATATCCTGCTTTTCTCCTGATGAAAGAAAACCATTACAGAATTTGTAAAACTTACTTTTGGGGACTAGAACATCTAGGGTCTTCTACTCATGCTGAATCCCAGTTGTCTGGGAGATGCAGAAAACTGGGCCATCTAATCTAGAGCCTATCTGCACTACGATGTTACAATACTCTTATTCCACTTTCAACCTCTTGTGGAATTCTGGGGTTTGTAGGTTACTGAAGCCAAAGAGCTCTCTGACTGAAAATTCTTACATGACCTTCCTTAGACTGCAAACCCCAGTATTCCATAGGATGTTGAAAGTGGAATAAGAGCACTATAACAGTGTAATGCAGAAAGGCCCCTAGTTTTCTGCTATTCTCAAATCAGTTTAAAAAAGCCAGATATCTGTTAGCTATAAACAGAGAATAGGTGCATTGCATGTGCCTGCAGAAGAACAGGTTGCTTAACTGTAACTGTGGTTCATTGAGTGGTCATCTGTGCCCCCACACAATGGGATCTTCATGCACGTGCAGTAGCTTTTCGGAAAGTTCCAGAGCTGAGCAGCTTGGTGGGAACCCCTCCCCCATCTGGTACTGAGTATGCTCAGTTCCGCCAAACTAATGGTCTCTCCTCAGTTTTGAAGTCCGCTGAAGCAAGACCTGAAAGAGGGGAGGCTGGGCGGGTGTGTATGAGGGCACAGATGACCACTCGAAGAACCACAGTTACAGGTAAGCAACCTGTTCTTCTTCTTCGTGGTCTCTGTGCCTCACACAATGGAAGACTGAGTAGCTTACCATGGATGGTGGGTCAGGTCCTAGAGGATAGAAGACAGCAGCACACGGCCAAAGTGGGCATCAGTGGGCCCTACAGTCAAGGCAGTAGTGGCGGATGAAAGTCAAGGGCCGCAACCATGTAGCCACACAGCAAAGCTCCTGTAGGTCATCTCCTCTGAGAAGGGCTGCTGAAGAGGCCATCGCCCTGGTAGAATGGACCCGAAGCAAAGCCAGGGAAGGTTGCCTGGCAAGTTCATAGGCAAGGTAAATTGTCTGGGCGACCCATTTGGAAAAATGTTGAGAGGAGACTTTATGACCTTTCCGACGCCCACCGTAGCACACAAAAAGGTGGGGCATCTGACGGAAGGTGGAGGTCTGCTGAAGATAAAAGGCAAAGGTACGGCGCACCTCGAGTGAGTGAAAAGGCAATGAAGCACCGTAGACAGGGAGGTCAGAGAAGCAGGCTCATCAAAGGAGATGGCAAAGGCCACAAACTTTTCCCATTTATATCTGTAGGATCTACAAGTAGATTCCTTCCTCACGGCAGTGAGGACAGCTTGGATAGCAGGGAAGCCTAGAACGTTATCCTCCAAGCATGCAGGCGGAGAAGAGGGAGGTCCAGGTGCAGTACCTGACCTCCCGAATGAGAGAGGAGGTCTGGTGCATTCTGGAGCTTCATGGTGTGGCCCCATGCCATGGCAAGGAGGGGACTGAACTAATATTGGCTTGGCCAGAAGGGTGTGACAAGGATGGTGTCTGCCTTGTCTGTTGCGATCTTCGCCACCACTTGATCCAGGAAAGGTAACGGTGGGAAGATGTAAAGGAACTCTCTCTTCCAAGGAAACTGGAACGCATTGCCGAGAGACCCGGGGCCCAGTCTGGCTCTTGAGGAATAGCAAGGACACTTCCTGTTGTGGTAGGTCGCAAAGAGATCAACAGTTGGCGTGCCACAATGGGACACTATCCACTGAAAGGTGGCATTGGACAGGGACCATTCATGATGATATGCTGTGTCCCTGCTCAGTGTGTCTGGTGTCACATTGTCCCGTCCAACGAGGTGGACCGCGATGGGGTGCACATGTAGCAGAAGGCACCAGGCCCAAATGCGTAGAGCCAGATGGAGCAGAGTGGAAGAGTGGGTTCCTCCCTGCTGGTTCACATAGCAGACAGCTGTTGTATTGTCTGATAGGATCTGGACAGTCCATCCGACAATGAGGTTTCGAAAGCCTGAAGCGCTTTAAAGATTGCCAAGAGCTCCAACGCGTTGATATGGAGATTCAACTTCAGGCTAGCCCAATGTCCTTGGACTGTGCAACCATGACAGTGAGCTCCCCAGCCCAGGAAAGATGCATCGGTCATGATAGTGAGTATCAGACAGGGCTCTAGAAATGGCATCCCTGACAAGAGATGGCTTAGGGAGAGCCACCAACGAAGGGAGTCCCGTACCAGACAAGGTACCCAGAGAACACGGCATTGATCGTCAAGGAGAGAGTCGAAACATTGTAGATATCAGTGCTGGAGAGGACGAGTGCAAAGGTGAGGTGAATAGGTGACCACTGTCATTGCAGCCATGTAGCCTAGAAGCTGTTGAATGTTGTGGGTGGAAATGGACGGATTGTGAAGGGTGGCGGCCGCAGCCTGTCACAGAGTCCATGTGTACCTCAGAGGTAAGAAGGCCCTGGCGCGAGTGGAGTTGAGGGTAGCCCTGATGAAATCCAGGACACGCGAGGGCTCCAGGTGGGACTTCTTGGGGTTCACCCTGAGTCCAAGATCGGAAAGGAGGGAGAGGGCAATATGGATGTCCTCTACAGCTTTTGTTTGCAGGATGCCACCAGGAGCCAGTCGTCCAAATAGGGGTACACCAGAATGTTCTTCCTGTGGAGGCAAGATGCCACAGGGCTAGGCCAGTGGTCTCAACCTGTGGGTCCCCAGATGTTCGTGGACTTCAGCTCCCAGAAGCCCTGAGCATTGACCATAGTGGCTGGGGCTTCTGGGAGCTGAAGTCCATGAACATCTGGGGACCCACAGGTTGAGAACCATTGGGCTAGGCACTTTGTGAAGACCCGGGGGGCGGTGGACGGGCCCAAAAGGGGAGGACCTTGTATTGGTAGCACACGCCGTCAACCGCAAATCAGAGGTACCTCCTGTGCTGGGGGTGAATGGAAATGTGGAAGTAGCCATCTTGTTGATCGATGGACGCTAACCAGTCCCAGTGCCTCAGAAAAGACAGGGTTGAAGACAGCGTGACCATCTTGAACTTCCAGGGGCAAATGAAGGAGTTCACCCCCCCCCCAAGATTTAGGATAGGTCGGAGTGTGCCATCCGATTTGGGTACTGTGAAGTACTGGGAGAAGAAGCCTGTGGATTTGGCCGAGGGCAGAAGCTGCTTTGTGGCTCTTTTGAGAAGGAGGGTCTATACCTCTTCGAGGAGGGCTGGACTGGCAGGGGTGGAGTAGAAGATGCCAAGAGGAGGAGTACTTTGAAACTCAATGGCATAACCAAGATGAACTATGGTCAAAACTCAAGAGTCTGAAATGGTGTTGTGCCAGATGTTGAGGTGGCAGGCTAGTCCTGTGGTTCTGGAGAGGTGGTTGGGTAGATGGAAGAGGGGCAGAGGTGGCGACCTGCAAGGGGAGTCAAAAACGAGATTTGGCAGTCAAGGAGGATTTCTTGGAAGATGGTTGACGATGTCGAAAAGAACGGTAGAAAGAGGCCAGTAAGGACAATTGTAGAGATGAGCAGCAAGGAGAGCACGACCTGTAAGAGTAGGAAGAGCACCTCCAGGAGGACCGTGATGAAGGTGGCCTTCTAGACTGGGTTGATGGATGAAGGCCCATCTTTTTAGCTGTCAAATGAGATTTCACAAGTTGGTCCATCACCTCATCTGTAGTGACATGGAACAGACCTTGACTGTCAAAGGCAGGTCCTCGATGTATTTTCTGCTATCCTCAGTTAAACCAGCAGACCGGAGCCAAGCAAAGTGGTGGAGAGCGATCATATCAACCATCACACGCGCTGCACCCTCAACAATATGTCAGTAGGACAAAATCTGCTGATTCGAAAGGGCCACAGACTCATTAAAATATTGAACAGTAGTGGCCCTGTGATCGTCCAGCAGGTGGGAGAGGACAGGAAATACCTATCCCAGATATTGCGTTGATAGGCCACCAGGCAAGCTTGAGTGTTAGAGATCCTGGCAATCAACAAGGAAGCAGAGTAAAAGTGATGACTGAAGACATCCAAACAGTGGCCCTCTCTATCAGGTGGGTTCATGTGGGCTCTTTTGCCCCCTTTTGTTTGGGACAACTCAACAACAATTGAATTTGGAATCAGATGATTGAATAGGAAATTGACATCCTTTTTCTGGGTAAGGTAGAAATGCTCCAGGAGGTGAGGGACTGGTTGAAGTGACGCCGGCCGGACCAATGGGTGCTTCAAGACCCCCTGTAGGACGGGCAAAAACGAAATCAGAGCTGTCGACGGGGGGGGGGGGAGTATCGACATAGTGGAAAACTGGGTCCTGTACAGCAGGAGCAGGTCCAGAGATGTCGAGGCCCAAGGCAGTGGCCATCCAGACCAAGATGTCTAAGAACTGCTTGATGTCCTCAAGAGTGGAATCAGGAGAACGGGTCCCCAAATGCTAAAGGTGGGGAGGTATGAGATTGCGGTGTGCAATCTGTAGAATTACCGCTGGAATCATAAGAGGCAGAAGGAGAAGACAATGAGTGAGGTGATTGAGAATGATGATGTGGAGTGGGTCCCGTCACAGGAAGAACAGCAGGTGGAGCAGGAGCAGAGGCCAGTAGAACAGTGGGGGCCAATAGCAAGACTGGAATTTGCACCGGTATTGAAGCCAGGATGTGAATTGGTATTGAGGTCGATGCCGACAAAATGGGTAGTACAGTTGGAATCAGTGCAACGACAGATTGTGTCAACAACGAGGCCAACAGAAATGTTGGCAGAGTGGAAGTAGGGTGAGTATCCAGTGGGGGCTGTGACACCATCGCTGTCACCTGAGGGGGAGGCGAAATGGCCCGACGATGCGGTGATGGGTCTTGGGACCAGTGGTGAGACCAGGGTGGTGAACGGCAGTAGTAAGCCAATTGGAACCAAGAATGGTATCTGGAGTAGCGGTACTGAGGGGAGCGTCGGTAATGAGACCCTGAAGGAGACTGTGATGGAGAGCATGAATGTCGAGGGTGATAAAGAGACCAACTACAAACATCAGGATGGTACTGGTCACGGTAAACCAGCGAATATGAGTGGTAGGAGCTGGGCTGCTCTCTCCAGAGGTGTTCGTGGCTGTACCTGGTGATGTAGGAGGCCAAGGAAAAAGTCGAATCCACTCTTGCCAATGAAGGCTCATAAGCAGTGCAATGGCGGTAGTCCTGACGAAATGAGGATCTACCCCTTTTGCTACATCCCAGATAGCGGGCCATGCTGGGTTGAGGCCTGTCTCGGGAAATAGCCCGAGGAGCATCCGAAGCAAGCGGACGGTCAAACTCGGGACAGCCAGGAGAGAGAGTCGGGGCCAGTGGAGTTTGTAAGCAGCCATCTCTGGACTGGCCAGAGGTCACAGCCGAAGAGGCCAGTGGTGAGGATCGACGGTCCAAGTCGGAAGCGAGAGCCACAGTAGCTGGGACTGACAGCACCAGGAGCTGGGCTGAATCCTACACTGGCAAAAGGGCAGGAACATCTTCCTCCTCGACAGTGGACATTGCAGGTTGCGTCGGAGGAGGTGTCGGTAAGGGACCAAGAGAGGAAGGTTGATTAGCCAACAGATGGGTAGCAGGAGAAGGAAAGCGTTGCTTCTCCTTCCTCTTTTCTTTTCCTTGTTGGGGGAAACAGAAGAATGGTGCAACAAGGCACGTTTATGCTCAGCCAAGGTAGGGACCTCGAGAGCTTGTTGTGAGGTCAAAGTGGCATCCCCAGTGGCAGATGGTACAGTAGGCATCCTGGAGAGCTTCGGAATCTTTGGTAAAGAAGAAATCGGTGGCAAGGTCAATGAGGTTGCGGTCGGTACCGGTACCGAGGCTGTCAATACCGAGGGACCAGAGGTTACCAATAACTTCGGAGCCAAAGTAGAGGGTGTCGTGGAGGGTGTCGATACCGACATGGTGGAAAGAGTGGTATCCGAAGATGTGTGCTCTTTAATGCGAAGGACATGCTCCGAATAGTAAGATTTCAACTGAGAGGCTCTATTCTTAAGAGTCTGGGAGGTGAAGTCCTTACAAATAGAGCAGGCCCGAACGTTATGACCCTCCCTGAGGCAGAACAAACACTTGGTGTGGGCATATGAAAGGGAGACCTTGTGGCTGCAAGACACTCACAACTTAAACAAAGGCGACATAAGAAGGGGGAAGAGTTCTTACAGTTTTTGTTGTAAAAGATGAGGAAAAAAGGCCAAGAATTCAAGGAACTGCTCAGTGAGGAAGCCTTCTGAGCTGCTAACAGGTCAGCGGACGAAAAGAAACTGAGGGGAGACCATTCATTTGGTGGGACTGAGCATACTCAGTATTGGATGGGGAAGGGGTTTCCACCAAGCTGCTCAGCTCTGGAACTTTCAAAAAAGCTACTGCACATGCGCAAAGATCCCATTGTGTGAGACACAGAGACAACGAAGAAGAACAGATTATTCTAGGTAAACCACTCAAGAAAACAAATTAATGCACAACTTGCACATCAAAGCAAACAGTCAAATCATTTCAAATCAAGAGGAATACAGTTCACTTTTGTTTGTCTAGTTACTTCAGCTTTAATTTTGTTTTTATGATTGACTAATATATATATTCACAAAACAAAGAAAATAACTATGTACAACAGATATGAGAATCACGTGGCCCTCGAGATAGTCTTGTACTACAACTTCCAGCATACCTTACTATTGGCTATGCTGGGAAGGGCTTCTAGAACTTGTAGTCCAAACACATCTGGAGTGCCTCCTGATCCCCACTTTTGATCAAGAATGTAAATTCTAAAAAAATCTTTAAAAAAATTATTGAAAAAAATAGGAACAGGCCAACCGAATCCTTGAATCCTGGGCAAGGATATGAGATTTGGGAATCCTAATCCCAGCGTCAAAAATGGCAAATCAAATCTTTTGAATTCACCAACCTTGTTGCTTTTCAAAATTGGCACCTCCGGAGCCCACCAAAAGCTTGATTGGCTGGCAGGCCCCTGGGCGCACAAAAATTGCAGCATAAAGCTGTGTGCACACATATGCGCTGGAGGCTGCCAGTGCTCGCACACTCGTGCTGCCCGCCTGCGCTTGCCTGTTGTAGTTTTACAAGGTGTCACAGCCTTCTCTGCCAAAGTGTGCTGGTGCATCATCAAACTACAAACCCCGGGATGCCATAAGGAGTTGTGCAAAGAAAATCTGGTTTTGACCTGGATTATCTCTGTACTGTAGTATGTGGCCCTATTTACACAGGAAGGAAAATGTGGGATTAATCCACATTTTCCTGCCTGTGTAGAAAGAGCCTTCATGTCATTTTCAAACTGGGGAGATCCTGAGGCAAAACCATGACAATTGTCCTGGCCAGATTTCTTCAGAGGGAGGTTTGTCTTTGCCTGGGCTTTTGCTAAGGCTGAGAGAGTGTGTCTTGCCCAACATTATTCTTGCTTTTTGTTTTGTTTTGTAATAGTCAACCCAGGAGATGGCGTCATCTCAAGCATCCTCTAATATCTGGAGCTACTTCCAAATTACATGTAATTCTTAATAAGAAGTATATGGGTATGTTTTCCTGAAAGTGAAAACTATTATTTAATTTGTTTTTCATTAAACAAAGATGTCAAATTCTGCTTCAAAACACTTTTTAGTAGAAGTGCTTTCTTTCTCTTGCTTTTTAAACCCTTTTTTAAAAAAGGATTTGAAAGATTTGAGTTTCATGGATTCACAGAACCTTCCAGGGATTCGGAAAATTCTGGATTCATCCCATCTCTAGAAAAAAATCATATTATAATATGTCATGGTGAAAGATGAAAAAATATAGAGCAATGTGTTGCTAAAAAACTCTTAAGCTTTATAGTACAATGCTACCATTAATGTAGGCTTTTTGATGTGGTGCAAATTTTGATCCCAGGCATTAATAATAATAATAATAATAATTATTATTATTATTATTATTATTATTATTTCTATCCCGCCTCTCCCCATGGATTGAGGTGGCGAACAACAATAATGCATTAATTACATTAAAAAAACATTAAAAAACATACCCAATCCTCCCCACCCACCAACCCACCTAAAACCAACCCCCTAAAACACACAACAATTAACAATTAACAACAATCAACTGGCCATGAAAAGAACAGCAAGACAGTTGGTGGGAGGCAGTGGAAGTACTAGTCTGGGAAGGCCTGTCGGAAGAAGCAGTCTTGACTGCTTTTTTAAAGCAGTCAAGACTGGTAATATGCCAGGTCTTCTCCAGCAGGCTATTCCATAACTTGGGAGCGATAGAAGAGAAGGTCCTCTGGGTAACCACAGCCAACCTAGCTCTGACTGGCTAAAGTAAATTCCTCCCAGAAGACTTTAGTGTGTGGGGCGGATTATATGGGAGAAGGCGATCCCGCAGGTAGGCTGGCCCCAAGCCATAAAGGGCTTTAAAGGTAATAACCAACACCTTGTACTGTGCCCGGAAACTAATAGGCAGCCAATGTAAAGACTTCAGAATTGGTGTTATGTGGTCAGTTTTAAGTCTACCAGTGACTAACCTGGCTGCCATATTCTGAACTAATTGAAGTTTCTGGACTAAGCACATGGGTAGCCCTATGTAGAGCGCATTGCAGAAGTCAAGCCGTGAAGTTACCAGTGCATGCACCACTGTTTTTAGGTGTTCCAGCTCCAGGAAGGGGCGCAGCTGGCGTATCAGCCAAAGCTGATAACAGGCACTCCTGGCCGCCGCATCTACTTGAGCTGTCATCTGAAGTGGTGAGTCCAGGAGCACCCCCAAGCCGTGAACACAGTCTTTCAGGGGAAGTATGACCCCATCTAGAACTGGTTGACAGACCTCCATATCTGGGCTAGGGCCCTTAACAGCAAGTACTTCCGTCTTATCTGGATTCAGCTTCAGTCTGTTTTTCCTCATCCAGTCCACTACTGCTTCAAGACATTTGTTCAGAGGCGAAACGCCACCCTTAGTTGATGCTACTATCTGAGGCATGGAGAGATATATCTGGGTGTCATCAGCATACTGATAGCACCTTGCTCCATGCCTCCTGATGATCTCTCCCAGCGATTTCATGAAGATGTTAAATAGCATTGGGGACAGGACAATTTTGGTGTCTTGTTTGTATTTTTTTTTTCATTCATCATTCATTTTTCTTTTCATTTACGTCCACTGGAAGTAAATGGTTTCAATATGCCACACTCTACACAGAAGGTAAGCACTGCTATTTATTAATCACTTTCCACGAGGGAACCCAGAAAAACACACATGGGGTTATTCTAAATTTTCATCATAACAAATCTGTAAGTAACATTTAGCTGAAAACTAGTGACTTGCCTGGTATCAAATAAAAATCCTTGTGTCAAAACAGAGATTTGAAACCAGATCTTCCCCACTGAAGTCTAACAGTATTTGATGCACTTGTGGCTGATGGGCTGCTGTCTGGATGCTGCAAGTGTTCCTTCTCAGATACTTCTTAGGTTCTTCTTGTGTGCAAAAAAATCCCATAATGGGAGAGCAACCACTAGGAAAGACAGCATGTCCTCGAGGGTCAGCCCAAGATGAAATATAAAATAGTTCCCCTCTGCTCCATTTAATATGCAAGTACACTTGAATGTTCCTTCAACACAGTTGACGGGACAACATCCTCCACTACACATGGGAGAAGTGAGCTGTGTGCCACATGCAGTCCAATCCTATGACACCTTGCCACACTCCCTGCCTTTCAACACGCCCAAAGCTCTTGTTTTGTCCTGACGTTCTCCATTTCTGATATGGTCTAGTTTTGTCCTTTGTATAGCACAGTAAGAATGCTAATGGGCTCACCCAATATCCTGCATGAACTGCAAAAGCCCTTTGGGCCATCTTTCAAAAATGTCTTCCATGCTCTGTGACCCTGAAGGGATTCTGAGGAGGCTCCTTGGCAGATGTCAATGCCAAAGGGAATCAGAAGTTGCCTTTGGCCAAGTGGTTGCCTCACTTCATTTTTCTTGTTTTTTCTTTTCTTTTTCAGTCCTTGGCTTTCTATCTCATCTTCCCCTCATGGCCTTACACCAGAAGTAAGCAACACATGGCCCAGAGGCCACCTGCAGCTCCCACCATTCACTTTGTAGTTCCAAAGCCCAACCTTCCAAAAAGAAAATTCTATCAAAACCACACTCTCAGAAGGATCCAGGAAATGAAATGTACTTTCATCTCACTTAATGTGGATCCCAGAACCTGGCTTTTTTCAAATCTGAAAATAGCATTTAAAAGAAAAAAGAAAAAAAGGAAGTGGATTTTCACTTTTATTGGGAGGATAAGTACCTGTGGTGAGTTTGGGAGGAGGAAACTAAAAAAGTTCCTAGATCTTTTGAAGTTTCCTACCTATGCTTTACTATCTTTTTATGTCCTATCTTTTTATTTTAACATTTGAGGGTAGTCCCTCCATTTGTAGTCCCAAGTGACTGCCATGTCTAGAGAACTTCATCCTACTTTGCAAGATGTTTCTTACCTTGGCTCTCCACATTAGCCATAGTTTGAAGACATCAACATGCCGACCACATTGGATTGTCTTGTCTCCAGTATCATAAGCTATGTCATATTGTTTGTCTGGTTGGAAGAGATATCCAGCACAAAGCTGATTACAGGCTTGGAGAAGACCCTGAGAAAGGGATAGGGTTGTCAAGAAATGCTGCATTTGGGAACACCCTCCATCAAAGAACAGTCCCTTGTAACTTTCATCTTGTGCCAGGTCTTCCTGCTGACTATTTTGAGTTGTGGCCAGGGGTGGCTATTGGAGGTAGGCTAGGATACCAGATAAGAATTGTAAATCATATTTGGAGAATCTTCTAGGAAGAGGAAATAAAATGTTTTCATAATGGTACATAAACTGCTTTGTAAATCTTGCATTTGCCTGAACTGTAATGAGTAAAAAACAATAGGACATATCTAGAATACTACCACGCTTGTCCCAGGAACCAGCTAGGAAAGTCCTGGCATAAATGATAATTTGCCCATCCACCACTCATGTCTCATGACTTGCTAGGTGTTTAGAAAGTCTTACTTTTGCATTCACAGGCAGCAAAAACAGGGAAGGAAGCACCTTCCAAGCAACAGTACATAACATTTAGTTTAGGGATTGCACATTGCACCGGCCTGTGCTAGGATATATATTTATGAATATACAGTACACATGAGTTGGAGATCTCTGACCTTCCATGTATTCTAAACTTTAGTTCTCAGAAGGGGCCCCCAGCTTGCATGGCCACTGGTAGAGGGTTATGCGAGTTGCATTCTAAAATAACTGGAAGATTAATTGTTCTCTATTCTTGGAAGGAAATCCTACTCAGAAAACTACCAAATGTGTCATCCAGAGTAGAGAGCTAAGGGTGCTTCCGGAAGAGGAAAAAACTATCTGGAATTCTTAAGAGTTTTTCCCTTCCCTTCCCTTCCCTTCCCTTCCCTTCCCTTCCCTTCCCCTCCCCTCCCCTCCCCTCCTTCCTTCCTTCCTTCCTTCCTTCCTTCCTTCCTTCCTTCCTTCCTTCCTTCCTTCCTTCCTTCCTTTCTGTCTTTCTGTCTGTCTTTCTGTATGCTTGTACCTGCTTATTCACAAGTTTCATCCAGTCTCTTTTGTGAAATATTTTGGATTCTCTCCCTCCTCCTTTGTGTCCTTCTCTTTCCCACTTGTCACATAGCACATCCAGTTTCATGCAACATTTCAGAAATTGATTTTCACCAATTTCCACTGAGCCGTTGTTGTTGTTGTTGTTCTGGTTGTTGCTGTTATTATTATTATTATTTCAGGTATTATACTCAAAGTGTCAAAGTGCTTTAGCAACATTACACTAGTTAAGCATTAGGATCCTTTTGTTTCTGCTGAATCTGTGGCCTAGTGCCCGTAATCTTTACTGCTTTGGGACTGTATAAACATGCAGGCAAGTCCAGTTACATTTCATCTTGGTAAAATACTGGATTAATTTAAACTGACCTGGGGAGTGGGAATGAAAAGTCTTTGATAATGTTGGGTGCTCCTAGGAAATACTTTGGGATGAAATAAACATCATGAGGAAAATGGAAAGCACAGGTACACAACCCAGGATTTCCAGGTTTGGTTTGGTTTTGATCCCTATGGAAGTGGCCTAAAAGCACCTGCCAATCACACTGTACCTATGTTTTCCCCAAGGTAAGTCTCATAGAGTTTAAGAGGACTTGCTTCCAAATAAATGTGCAAACTGTAGAATAGGACCCATAGGAGGAGCTGTACTCCTCTGAAACCTCCCCTGCAGATCCCTCCCCAGAGTTAGGATTCACAAGTGATCAAGAAGGAATAATCCAATTTTCACACCTGCCCATGGTGGAATGGGGAAAGGGAACTACCTTCTCACGGACTAAGAAAGCTGAGCACTGCAGTGGTACACCCATCAATTTGTGTGGATTCCAGGTGACAGAATTTGCCCTAGGTAAAGAAAATTAAAAGATAATGAATATGTCAGACTCAGTTGTAAAATCTCAAGCATATAAATGCACACATAAATATTAGGAGGAAGCATCAGTACAAAGCCACTGACCTAATAATATTTTATAGATAGGTTGTTAACATAAGCAACTTTGATCCATAAAGTTCAAAGCATCATCAAAGCTACTCAACAGAATACGGAGGAGACTGAAGATACAGCAAAAGAACTCTGTTGGACTCTTAAGAGAAAGGGAATGTAGAATTTGCTGCTGAAAAAACTTCATAAACTTATATACACAAAGAAAACAGATATTTATGCACATATTACATCATATAAATATTGCTACTACTCTGTGATTCTCTCCTTTGTGCTTCACTTTTCTTTCTCAGATGAGTCACTATTACTACAGCAATATTCCTTCCATAGTCATAGTCCTTATATTCTACTGATGAAAAAAGGCAAGATGCTTAGGGGACTGATTGGGAAAGATGTTAATCTCACTACTGTACAAATAAAGAACTCAGTAGGGTGCTTACCTTTCAATACCACTCAGTTTATAGGAATGCCTTTTTGACAGTAGCAAACCACCTCCCCATGCAGCCTATCAGAAATAAATTTGCTCAATTAGAGAATTCTGCCATCTCTAGTAGCTTTACAAAATTGGTGAATAATTCAGCCTTGAATGGCCGGCTTCCAAAGCCAAAACCTGAGACTCAGGAATGACCCCTTGTGATGTCACAGGAGGTAGGCTCTGGTCATATTATAAGGGGAAGCCTCTGATGATGTCATTTAGAATAATACCTTAAGCACCAACCACAGTTGCACAAAGTATGCTATTCAGAATTCAGACAACAACAACAACAACAACAACAACAACAACAAAACACCAAGTCATGAGGAAAATACACCCTTTTCAAGGCAGTACTCTCATCTTGAGATACCTTTCCTCTCAACCAGAAATCTGGCATTTTTAGAAGAAAAGGAGAATTCTTCTCTGGACCTGGATTTCTTTAGATCCTTTGGAAAGCATGAAAATGCACAGAATATATTACTTCTAATGGGATGTTACATCCTAATGGAATGATGCAACATTTTTTTTTTGCTTCAGTACTTTTCCATCACACATGATGCCATAGTTATTTTTATAATATTTTACATGCACACAACTTCTTATTGTTTTAAGTATACTTATCAGTCCAAAGTATTTTTTAAAAGAGTGTTTCATTGTGTACTGAATAAACATTTAGTCACAGGAGGAAAAATGCTGAAGTGAATCAATCATAAATTGCACAATACCATTAGGTTTATCTTGGCCCAGGGTGGTATTCTGATATGGTGAAGACTGCATTTTAAAGTGATATTTGTATTAGGTGAAATCCAGATAATTTTACTCCACCCTAAAATGGATACACCTTTGATGACTGCCTCTGTTCATTATATACAATAACAGAACAATTTTGTAAGGCACCAACAGACCTCATTTTTGTTAGTCATCATAAAATGATACATGTGTGCATGCATGCATTGCATAGAGAGATAAGAGAGGGAGAGCAGCAAATGAAACCTTTAACTTCATTCTATACTAGGAGCTGCAATATTTAACCAAAAGCATTAACAGTCTTACATCCACATGCATCCAGAGGTTGTACTTCTGACAAATGTCAGCGATGTTGGGAAGAGGATCAAAGGCTCCATATACTGTTGTCCCAGCTGTGGCACTAACATACAGTGGAACCTTGCCCTGAAAAAGAACCCAAGATGATGGCCGCATTAGCACATGGGCAACAAGATCTTTCCATTGACATACACATCACTATACTAAATGATAAAAGTTAATCTTTTCATCAAGCATCTTCATAGAAATGAGTGAACAGCGACCATGTAGCCCAGACACTGTAGTTATATTCTGTCAGGCTGAATTTGAATACTGGATGGGGGCAAGCTTCCAGTTCTCTTTATCTTCTTTGTCGTTGTATGTTAGCAAACTTGCAGACTAGGTTTGTTGATTTTCCTTTTAGCTTGTGTAAAACTAAGACTCTTACATACTAATTGTAATATAACAGTATACTACATTGTTATAACATATATGTATATGATATATCATATATTTTATCATATGATGGTCATATAATAACAGTACATTGCAAAAATAATTGCGTATTATTTGATTAATAATATAACATATAAAATTAAAGATAATACTGATTTTTTAGTAGAGATACAGGCCAGAATCCTGTATGGCAGTTACAAAAGTGTAACCTGGAGTTACATACTTGTGGCTTTTATGTGTTCACAGTTTCTATGTATCTGCTAGTTTCGGGGCTAGGCAGGGATCATTAAAGTGTCCCAGTCTGGACTTACTGGACAACTACTTCTGTGACTGATGAACTTTGTTCCCCTGAAACTTGGGAAGCAGCTGGCTGCCATTCCCACCCCTCCCCATGAGCAATCACTGGTATGAGGGGGAATTGGGAGAGTACCCCTGTTTCTGCCTGTTGCAATAGGGATTTCTCACAGGAGAGGTTGGAAACAGTAGTCACTTGTTTCCCCAGTGACAGGGAAAAGATCTCCACCCCCACTGATTACAGTGGCTGCTGCCTGGTTAAGTGGGGACTAAGGGAATTGAGCCAGAATTCACCAATGTTAACTACAGTGTTTACACATATATAAAGACCATATAGGATTCCAGACATAATGAAGATATATATATTTTGTTGTCCTCAGTAAGAAAGGGTGAATTGGCATGTCTCAAGACATTATAAGAGTTTTAGCATATGCTTTTGATTATTTTATTTTATTTGCTTTGAGAGACATTTTGCAAACAATTTCTTTTTACAAACAACATTCTATTTTACAAAAAGATACGATTTTATTCCCATAGAATGTATATTTGTGCTAAATGCAATGCATTGGGGGAAAAAAATATTTTGTGCAAAATAGAATGGCCTGAATCCTGCTGGTCAGTCCCAACCAGAGCAGACACTGAATCAGTTTTCAAATGGCAAGTCAATGTATAGGTAAATCCCATTGATTGAATGTGTTTGCTTTATTTGGGACTAAACAATAGCATACAGGAAAAGTGTTTTTTGTAAAACTGAATTTAAAAAAAAAGGGGGGATTCCCAAGAAGTGAAAAGTCTTCAATGAAAAATGTGCAAAAGTTCTTGCATAATCTCAGTTGG
Organism: Iguana delicatissima; assembly: GCA_948472985.1. Classification (NCBI taxonomy): domain Eukaryota; kingdom Metazoa; phylum Chordata; class Lepidosauria; order Squamata; family Iguanidae; genus Iguana; species Iguana delicatissima. The sequence continues at coordinate 105,435 of CAOKZL010000537.1, forward strand.
GGAACTTTTGACTTTTTAAAATCTATGTTCAGATGAAACAAGCGAATATTTATATCTCTGTTATTTAATGCTGTGCCAAAAACCTGTTCTTCAAATTGCCCCACAGTCTTCTTCACCTGCAGAAGAAGTTTCCATACTTTGGGCTCAACATCAGTTATCTTTTAGAATACCCTTAGAATTCATGTTCTTGTCTTCATTAAAATGTTCATAAATCACACTTCAGTAAATAGATATAAGGGCAGTGATCAGTAATGATAACCAAAATGGCCATACAATCACAAAGCACATTAAAAATTATAAAATACAGTCAGATATTTTGCAATAGTAAAAACACACACTGGACTCCTAGACTGGTGAATGGCCCAGTGCCATCTTAACGTACAGCTACTGGATCAGGTGAAAGAGGTCCATTCAGTTGGCAATCAGATCATAAGGAAGATGATGTTTTCACTTCTCTCCTGCTAACCAGCAAGGATGCAACAAGGATTAATGATGGGGTCCTACTTCTAAGCCTTGAAGCTTATTTTACCACTCTGAATTGCCCAGTGTGTTGAGGTATTTTTACTGTCATATATCAACAGACTTCTGCAAACTTGTTTCTGAATTTTCTCCTTCTCTAGAAGTGAATGAGATCCCTCGAACCTCAACCTCTTATTGAATGAGAAAAGACAAATACAGCTAGCATGGTATGACGTATTGGGGCAGACAACTTTCCAGAGCTGAGAGATCACACTGAATCCCCAGGATACAGCAGGAACTACGGCATTTTTAGAGAAACGAAATCTTAAAAGGTGTCATTTTATTCTTTTCTTCCCTGTCTTTCCAACTCCAAGGATTTTTTCTCGAGCAACCCAGTTCAGCTCAAGTTGAATCCAATGCATATCCCTAACTAGCACTCCTCTCTTCTTCATATTCTTACCACCATACACCATCCTATTCTTCTATCTTTTCTCTCTGTCAGGTGATTCAGCTAGCAGCAAAGAAAAAGAAGAAGCAACTTCCAAACCACCTGCTCCTTTACCTCCCCTTTCTGGGGGGGGGGGCAGGTGGGAGCAGGATGACCACTTCATTGATCTCCAAATATTTTATTGCTGCCAAATTTAGCTCATTTTGGATATTGCAAGCTTATAAATAAGAAATCAAATCCAGAAAAGTAACCTTATATTCATCACATGAAAGGTTCAACAAAGTTTTGGAACCTGTGTTTGTGTAGGTAAGCTTGCTCTTTCCTCAAATACAAAGACATGTCTCAGAAGTTGATAAGCATGTATCCTGCTACATTAGGGGGGAAAACACATATCAGACCTGTCTTTTGACTTTGAGGATGTTTCCCTCCAGTTCTGATGGTATCATCTTCCCTCTGTTAGGATACAAAGTATGGAAAAGGAGTGGTCACTAAATATCACTAACAGTACCTCTGTCCATTTTTTTTAAAAAAAATAAGGGTAAGGATCCATTCTCTCTTGCAACTAAAACAGTTTTACTTAACAGAATGAATCCCAGGACATGGAAAAGTTGCTTTCTTGAACTATGGCTCCCAAAAATCCCCAACCAGTAAGCTCTGGAATTACAAACACTATCCATTTAAGCCCTTCCAATGTCAAAATCATATTGAGGTAAAGGTTTATAAACTCATTAGCTCTACCCCCATTAAACCTTCTGCTGTGCAAACATGAAGCCTGCATGTTCTGGGCAGTAATATCTGTACTGGAGTGTCTTCTCTATTTCAGTAGCTCCTCTGTGAATCCCAGTTTTGCTGGGTTTAAAATCATACATGGGACTTTCATGAGCACAGAAATCTCTCTGCTGGTGAAATGCATCCTCAGTGAGTGGAGGGCTATGGGAATTGAAAACGAGGCAATGAGGTCACTACCAGTTTGCTTCTCACCTATTTGTAGTTATGGTGTGTCTGCTTAGGACTTTAGTTCTGCACAGGGAGTTCTTTAACTTTCTTCCCTCTCAGCAAGGGTAAATTGTATGCACCACTTTGAAGAAAACAAAAAGGTCACCTGGGCCTCAATCCTAGTGGTAACCCTAACCAGAGTAGACCCCACTGAATCAATGAGATTTACACAACTGTCAGTTTTGTTGTTATTGTGCTCTTCAGGTTGTTTCTGACTTAGGGCAACCCTATCATGGGTCTTTCTGAGCAAGATTTATTCAGAAGAGGTTTCTCTTTGTCTTCTTCTGAGTCTGAGAGAGTGTGACTTCCCTAAGGCCACCCAGTGGGTTTTGATGGCTGAGTGGGGATTCAAACCCTCAACTCCCAGAGTACTAGTCTAACACTCAAACCACTACTTCATTGTTGGCTCTCTTTCCATTTAGGATTTAATAATTGACTCAAGGTACCTGTTTTAGTTGAGAATACCAGTTGGAGAAAGGCCTTGGTTCTATATTAGGGATGTGAAAGATTTTTCTTCAGTGCATAATTCTATTCATTTTCATCATTTAAAAAACCCTAATCCATTTTGTTATGCATTTTCTAGATTTGCAGACATATCATTATTCATTCATTAAATTCTCATTGATTTCATTTATTGTTGGTGTTAGCGCTGTTCTTCCTGTACTAGCAAAACTGACTCAGGCAGCTGTATCCTGACTGCTGGTATATCTTGTGTTTGTTTTTTTGTGGTGGCCGCCATTTTGTTTTCCCAGAATGCTTTGGAATGACATAAGTATTTAGAATGTCTGGGGAAATACAATGGCTGTTGACCAGAAGCAGAACTAGCTTGGTTGTCATAAGGGAAGATAAGCCATTTCATATCTTTAAAGGGATTTTAGTGGAATGCCTCAAAAGGGGTAATTTTGAGAAACTATTGACAAAATTGTGGAAAAAGCAGTTAGTGGATGTGCAGGCTAAGGCACAATTAAGTCTCTTGCTTAGATTGATAGACTGTGCATTTAGTTGAATGACCTCTTGGATTGATGAGCAAAGAAAGTTAACCAAATTACAGATAATAATATGCCTAAAATGATCCAGATCTGTACTGCAAAAAGGGGAGGTTTATTTTTTTTGTGGGCAATTGGTGTGGCAATATCTGAGGACAGAAGACAAAAAGAAAGAAAAAGTCATACAACTATGCATGAGGGAATACATGAAGATATATACACAGAAAAAGCAGAACTTGAAAAAATCTCTTTTTGTATATCAAACTAATGTGGGGGCTCACCTTTCATCACACTTGACAGCAATCACATTATCCATCCCGATCCCGAGAACTGCTGCAGCTTTCTTTACAGAATAATGACTCTTTAGGTATTTAAAGATGGCAAGGTTAAGAAGAGGAGAGATCACAACATACATTAGTGTATAAATGACTGCTACATAATTACTTCTGTCTTCAAGAAATATGAAGAAAAAAGACTTTGGGTTTTAAGTCATTCTGGGGTCTGTTGGTAGTATAATAATTGAAAAACTATTTATTCTGCAATCCTATATCAACTTCCATAGGAGTAAGAATCATATTTTCCTTCAAGGAATTACACTATACATGTTGGGCCTCTCTTATCTGGAAATCTGAAATCAGAAAACGTCCAAAAACTTAGGCCCTTTCTGCACAACAGTGCCATCATGGCATGGGGACGCGTTGCTGTCAGTGTGTGATGAGGGCCATCGCCAAGAGATGCCAAAGCCTTCATGTTGTAGTAGTGTCAGGAAACTCTTGCCCACCATGGTGCAAACTGATACTGTGGGCCCTCCCAACCACCCTGATATAAGATGAGATGGAGCCATGAAGGGAAACTTAAGTTCCCTTATGGAGCTTCCCCAGCTACAGTAGGGTGGAGAATCCAATCATGTTTCTTCCCTTTTATGGCTCTATTTTGACACAATGATGCAATCACACAGATTTAATGGAAATGCAGAATATCATCAAATGACAAACTCACAATATTATTGGGGACAAGGGAAAAAAAACTCTCACCTCCCACAATCTTGAAAAGTTATTCCCCCCCCACCAGAAAACCATTACCAGGATCCCCCAGCCAGCCTGGCCACTGGTTGAGGGATTCTGAGAGCTATAGGCCACAAAAGTAAATTTTCCAAGATATAAGACCAGTCATAAATGCTTCCTTATCCACTTGACTGGATGGCTAACAACAAGATATTGAGCAGTAAAAACTAGGGAGGGGAACTTGGACAGGGGAGTCAGTGATGGTCATAACTTGCCTTGATCATTCATCACTGACAGATGTAAGTATCTATCAGAAACAAATAATTTACACAGACTTTTACAACAGCATATATACTCACATGTTCAGAGACAAATAGCACAATCTCTGGAAGGGCTGCCATGCCTTTGGTTTTAATCTCAGGGTAACGTTTATAACGGGCAACTAAAACACTGTATAGGTTTGATATGCTGCCCCCTGAAAGATAAAGAATTCATGTTGAATTTAATCAGAATGGTCTTATTGGGCCTTCAATGTAGTATCCACAACTTTTTAAACTATAACCCTATGATCCACCAACTTCAGCCTGACACAAAAGACATACAACAAACTAAATGGAACAAACTAGTGCTTCTGTTGAGGGGAGGAACACCCTGGATGCTCCACAGCTTTCTTCATTACAGAAGTATAATTTAGGGTCAAGACATAAATAATTTTATTGCGATTATTGTTTAAAAATAAAGTGCGTCAGAAATCCTTGTCATCACATGGAGCTCCACAAGTTGATCCAGATCCCCCTTCTATCTACCTGCCATCAGGAGAGCAGATTAAACCATCTGAACTGCTCACTGGACATGAAAGGTTATGCACAATGCCTACTCATCAACCTATTTTTGCAGTATGTTATCTCCTACTAGGATCAAGGCATTGCACCAAACCATGAATGAAATGAAATAACATTCAATTCATGCATGACTTAACACAGTTTGGGAAACTGAAATGAGGAAACTAGAATTTCTAGAATCTCCTACCCAGTGGCTGGGGGATTCTTGGAGCTGGAGTTCAAAAACCTACTCCAAAATCTACCTTGAAAGTGTTTTGGTTGCTTTGAAGTCTTTTGACTTGGTCTGACTCTGAAATGTAAGAAAAAAGTTAAATTGTAAGATCTGCAGGTCTAAAGTGTTGCTATTCCAGACTATAGTGAGGGATCTGAATTTTTGAATATTTCCCCATATGAAATATTCCTTGTGACCTTCAGCAAGTCACACTCTTGCAGCCTCAAAGGAAGGCAAAAGCACACCCTCCCTGAATAAATCTTGCCAAGAAAACCCCACAATAGGTTCTCCTTAGGGCTGCCATAAGTTGGAAGGCACACAACAACATAAAGGCAGAAAACTTAGCGTTTCAAGGAGAATGCTGTAGACAAGGCTTCAGTCCTATAGCCCTAAACTAAGAAGGCAAGTTTCCTATTTCTTAATCCCCCAACCCCTAGGAACCCAAAATGCTTCTCAGGGGACTTGGAGAGAAGCTTTCTGAACAAGGTAGGATGGAGTTAGTTTAGTTTAGTTTTTAGTTCAGTTTAGTTCATATCTCATCTTTCTTCTGGCAAAGGACTCAAAGTGGCTTACAATTTTTATTTTAAAAAAAGGCCAGCTGAAATCTTATTTTAGAAAAGTGAAAAAAAATCAATAAACAATTCGTTAAAAAGCACATATGGTTTAAACACACTTGGAACATAATCTAATATATAAAACTCAATGTTTGTCTGTGTCAGGCGAAGTCCTCATATGATTGGCTGTCTAAGAAGATTCTACGGAATATTGGGGTTTGCAGTTTAGGAGGGGCATTTAGAATTCTCAGCCAGAATGTTTTTGGGCCTCAGTCAACTGTGTTTGTTTTGAATAGGCTGGTTGCTATAGAGATGAGGCCTAGCAGCAAGGAGGAAGACAGTGTATTCCCTCAGGAACCCAACCTGTGCATGTTAATAACTCTGAATACAGATTGGATTAGAGAATATGAGCAAAAGTTACAGGTACTGGACAAGACAGTTTCGGGAATTAGAGGCACAGAATCTCAAGTATTGCCTATGAGAAAATAAAATCCCGGGCAATCCAGAGTATATACGCTAGTTAAAATATTAAAAGATAGAAGAACACTACACAACAACCAAAACACACTTCTGACACATAATTTAAGCACCCAAAGTCTGTGTAAATAAAAAGTTCTTTGCCTGCTGGAGACAAAGAGCCAGAGCGGAGTCAACCAAACCTTCCATAGAAGGAGGCTGACCAGCCTAGGATGAGCCACTGAGAAGATTCTCTTTGGTGTCCTCACCAAATGTGCCTGTGATGGTGGTGAGACCAACAGAATGTTCTCCCCAAAAGGTCTTAAAACTTGGGCAGGCTGCAAAAGGGAGATTAGGATGTGGTAATAAAAAGGAGATGAGATGGGAAACTTTTCTTTCATAAGTTTTCTTGAGCTAATATGTCTTCAGATACTTGTTTTGTGCTTTCAAGTCATTTCTGACTTATGCCCTAAGGAAAACCCATCATAGGGTTTTCTTGGCAAGATTCATTCAGAGAGGCTTTGCCTTTGTCTTCTTCTGAGGTTGAGAGAGTATGACTTGCTCCAGGTCACACAGTGAGTTTCCATGCCTGAGCAGGGATTTGAAGCCTGGTTGCCAAAGTTGTAGTCCAACACTCAGACCATTACACCACATTGGCTCTCTCTTCAGAGACAAAACCAGCATTTTCTTTTTGAAGTTTTGATTTGGCAAGCTGGATTGATGCACTTCCTCACCATTTTTACTTGCCCTCCCAGTAAATGGAGTATATTCTTACTGTAATTTTGTAGCAATACCTACTCATTCATTGACATTTGTAGATCTTCCCAACAATGGCCAAATTTAAAATTTAAAAGCAGATTATATGTGTTAATTCCATTATTTAAATAAAGCATAATAATAAGAGATTTACATACCAGGAGAAAATATGCCATCTGCTTCACTTTCTCCCCATCCAATAATTTCATGCATTTTCTTAAGTAGGATCTCTTCCATTACAATGAACACTGGAGCTATTTCATAAGTAAACCTAATAAATATTTTACAACAAACATGCTACAGTCAGAAAATGAAATACTAGGCTCAGTACTTGCCAGAGGGAAAAGAAAACAATAGTCATTTCCATTTCAGCCAAACCAAAGGTCTTTATAATGTATTCACTCTCCACAGTTATAGCAATTTTAGTTGTCCTGAATACATCTTAAGGGTTCCTGGAATCCATAGTTTTGTGAAGTAATTTGAATTTGTTAGGTAATTTGAAATCTTTAATATACACCTCTACAACTATAGCATCACAGCATTCTGGTAGAGAATTCTAAGTACCTCATGAAACTACAAATCCCACTGTTGTATAGAATGGAACCATTGCCATTAAAGTGGTATCAAACTGCTGTAATCATGTACTATGGATACAGCCCTGGTGACACAGATTCAGGGTTCCATCCATGCTGTTATTGCTGTAAAAATACATTTGCAATGATGCCATTTGCATATGTATGGCAATGTTCTTTTGGCCCAAGGAAACTAGCTAGATGCATCTTGGGATGAAAAAGTGAATAAATATTTCCATCAAGGAGTAAGTAAGTGTTGACACAAAGTATTGTTTGTGACTACTTGTGTGTAACTAGACCTGGATTCAGGACCCATCACCTTTCTCCATCATTTTTCTTATCTTGTCCTCAAATCCCTACTATTTTTGGCCACCTTCACTCTTAACCTTTTAGCACGTTACCCGTTCACGCGGCTGAGTGGGGCATCTCACGCAAAAAGCCTCAGCAGGAATGCTGCCGCTTCCCTGCTGCTTGAGTTCTGCAGCAGCTTCCTGGTCGTGTGAGCGCTGCGCAAACACCCCGCCCCTTCCTACCACAGCACAACCTGGGAATTGCAGGCTAGCGCTGAGGCAGAAAGTGCGACCAACCCGGCTCCCGATGCACTGCACACCAGGCAAGTGTGCGCGGGCCCCAGGAGCACTGCGTGACTGCACACCATTTTTGGCTTTAAGATGAAAATGAAAAGGTGCGTGTGTGGTCCGTGTCAGGCCCTTGAGCATCACGTAAAGGGGAGTGCGTCATGCAGACCGCTCCTCCCATTTACGTGACGTTCAAGGGGCCCTCTCGCTTTAGAAACGGCGTGCAAAAAGGGCGCCTGACTATATGGTAGATGATCTGGAATACTGGATTGAATCTAATTTTATTGAGAGGCTTGTTTTTCCCAGACTATTGTTTAATTATATTATTATCAGAAGACTCTGCTATTCCTGCACTGAGTAGCTGGTTGGGCTTGATGACCCATAAGACCCCTTCCAACTCTATGATTCTATGGCCATTTCCACACTATACTGTTATAGTGCTCTTATTCCACTTTCAACATCCTGTGGAATTCTGGGGTTTGTAGTTTACTGAGGCCAAAAAGCTCTCTGGCTGAGAATTCTAAAGGCCCCTCCCTAAACTGCAAACCTCAGGATTTCATAAGATGTTGAAAGTGGAATAATAGCACTATAACAGTGTAGTATGGAAATGACCATAGATTTTTTAGCTATATTTTGTTTTATTTCATGCTGTGGACTGCTTTGGGTCCTGTACTGGGAGAAAGATGGGATAACAGAAAGATAGATAGATAGATAGATAGATAGATAGATAGATAGATAGATAGATCGATCGATCTCATTGGAAATGACTCATCTATGTTATGTTTTACATTCCAACCAACATTGCTACTAACATTTTAACTAATCTCCAAGGAGCCCCCCCAAATGAATAGTGTAGTGTGAGAGGTTAGCTGAAAGGCAAAGGGTTTTCAACCAGGATTCCTGATATTCATTCCTAACAGCTTAGCCACTGCACCAGTCTACATAGAAATTGGGTGGTATGTACTTCAGTGTAAAATCATTTAGATGTGGATCTAATGGCCATCAAACTGCTGAGGAGAATTAACATGCTATAATAGCACTGCACATATGCAATAAAGGGGAAAATGCCTAAACAGAACTATGTATTACTAAACACTAAGGATAGAAAGATATTCAAAAATATTTAGAAAATGGTGAAAAAACATGTTTTTGAGCATTGAGAGAGCCTGACAAATATTCAAAAATGTTTAGAAAATGGTGAAAAAACATGTTTTTGAGCATTGGGAGAGCCTGACAAAGAGAATCATGGACTGAGAATCTTCACAGTTTAGGCGTTATTCTAGGCAAAATTTGCACTTTTTTTTTTTTTAAAGAAAATAAAAGGCTTTATTTGCAGAGGAACCAGCATTTTCAGTGAGAAGAAAATTGTTAAAATTACTCATTGTTTTTTTCAAGAATGACATTAGCAAAGAAGTACATCCCTTCTCTACACACACATAACATCCATATTCATATATAGTATCTTCTTCCATATGCTCTGTAAAGCTCTGAGAGATTCAGGCAAGACATATTGTTAAGTTAAGCCAAAACTGTGACTGCAAATGAAAATCTCAGAGAGGAAATTCTACTGGTATCAATATTATAGTGTGCCAACAAATGCTTTCTATCTAACAACCAAAGAGTGACCAATGAGATGAGAAAGCAATATGCTGATTTCTAACACCTACTGAAAAACTCTACACTGCTCTTTAATGCTGCTTTCCAGCAGTATTGGTAGAAGCCCTAGACAAGAGAATTATCGAAGATTTTGGTAATCAGTTGGTAAACAAAGATGGCCATACAACATAGTTATACAGTAAATGTATAATAGATTCAAGACCGGAGGCTAAGCAATTGAGTTCCCTCTTTCCTTTGATCAAACTTCCCTTTTGATCATACTGCACCTTGCTTCTGTGTTTTTGTACTTTCATCTTTTCATACTATCATAGAATTGTAGAGTTGGAAGGGACCTCGCCTTCATCTGGGTCACATGAAAAATGTTTGAACAGTATAGTGCCTAGAAGAGAATCCTCAAGACATCCCTCCCGGAGGATATGGCAGCATTAACTAGCACTTGAGCTTGAAAGCTGAAAGGGAAGTAGATCTGCCAACTGCAGGGTTGTCCTACCCACCCTTTACCATCATGTCAAAAAGGATGTTATGAGAAATCTCATCAAACATTTTGCTGAAATCAAGATAAAGTTGCAGCCATAACATAGATTGGTCTGGCCCAGCTTATTTCTGCCTGTGGTTGAAAAGGGAAAAACAGTGGTAAGACTTTTGTAGTCTTGGTCTATAGTTCATAGATCCTGAAGCATTTCTGGAAATTGTTCTATTCTATTATTCTATCTCTAAGGCGCGTGTGTGTGTGTGTGTGTGTGTGTGTGTGTTTTATGTGAACATATTGTTTAAAAAACCACATATCTTTCCACGCCAAAAAAAAAAAAAAAATCACTCTTTCCAGAAAACCATTTTTTGTTGCAAATTGCTTTTTTTTATACATACACACACATAGGTACACACACAAAAATTCAGCAAGCATGCACAAAAAAGACCACATGCCATCTTGCTCCTTCCCCAAAAAGTGGCCACCTTGACACAGGTGTTTTTTTTTAGTTTAAAATGTAAGTTGTACACAAAAATCATTATATTTTCACTAAAGACAAACCCTTCAGTATTTCTGCTCAGAATAATTTCCCAAAATATTTCAGGATGTGCAAATACAGATAAGAATGTTGTGCAAATATCTGTTGTCTCCTGTGGCAGGGATAAAACTGTGGAATGTTTTGTCTTCATATACAAAGGTTCAGTAGTCAAATATTTGCATCTGTGAGGCTTCTGAGAAAAATGTAACAAGGTACTCTTCATCACCTGCCAGGATTACTATTTGTATTGTTGGCTGTGAAACCAAACTTTTGCCTATTACAACATCTTTTTACCTATGGCAAGGCTGGAAAACTGAAACCCTCCAAGCCTGTTTCAGTGCCCCTCAGCACCTCCAGATTCTCTTGACAACCCTTTTTCTGCCATAAATGGGATGAATTGCCTCTCCAGAAAGCCTCTAGGAACAGCATTTCACCTTTTAAATATGCCCCCCCCCTTTTAGCATTGGCCTCCAGGCATGTTACAGGACACATTTTACTTTGCATTAATTTGTTTAAAAGTCCAGGTCTAAAAAACTATGGAGCCATTTGACAAGAGCAGTGGTTATCATTGATATTGGCCTCCAGGCCCACCACAGCTTTCCCCCATACATCTGAATGCATCTGTCTTTATCAGCGTCCTGACCTTTTACAGAAAGGACTAATAAAAACACCAACTGATGCCTAAATTCTTCTACTCTCCTTCCCAGAGTCCTATACTTTTTTTTTTGGAAATGCATTTAACTTGCTGTGTTATTCGTTCCCACCTGAGGAAGCAAGGAAAACTATTGGTCACATGTTTTGACAAAGTCTTGGTAGCACCTCTGTCACATCTAGGAAGGCAGCCTACTTTTCAAGATGACTCATTCAGTGTACATATAGATGCCTCTCTCTCTCTCAGTTGGAAGTCCCTTAAACCAAGTCTGCTCCTCACTAGATAAGTGATTAATTCTTCCCAGCCACATAGACCAGAATGCCTTCCTTTGAGTTCTGTACAGTAGAGAGTGGATTCTATGTTCAATGTGGAATATTCAGGAAAGTGGCAAGTCACTGGAATGACCCTCTTGGTCTCTAAGGTGTTGTCTATGCCATTTCCAGTTTCATTCTCAAATAAAAGAGAGCTTTGCTACAGAACCAACCTGGTTGGATAAGTCCCTGCTGTGTGCCGGGTGCCTAGACACAATCCACTAGCTTTTATGGCAGTTGGCTGAGTCATCTTCATGCTCAGCTTAAACAAGCCAATTTTCAAGGAAAAAGTAGCTTAGAAACTGCAGGGTGGGGGGAAATCAAAAGGCAGTTTAAAAGCAAAGAAGTTTAGGGACAGAAAAAAAACAGTTTAGAAAAAAGGTCTGCAGTATTGTAACTGAATTCCAGAAAAAGAACAAAAACTAATGGTAAATTTATTAGACATTGACCAAATATATATATATATATACACACACACACACACACACACACCCGCACGCATGCATACATGCAAACATATGTACGGTACATACATACACACCATACTTCATATCCAATGTGCAGTACTAGGTTTCTTTCTTTTAGCACCTCAAGCTGCTTGACAAAGGGCCTTTCCACACTACACTGTTATAGTGCTATTATTCCACTTTCAACATCCTGTGGGATTCTGGGTTTGTAGTTTACTGAGGCCAAAGAGCTCTCTGGCTGAGAATTCTATATGCCCCTCCCTAAACTGCAAACCCCAGGATTCCATAGGATGTTGAAAGTGGAAGAATAGCATTATAACAGTGTAGTGCAGAAATGGCCTTTGCTTCTTCTGTGAATAGAGAAATGCCATGGTGCTGAACAGAACTCAGGAAGAAATCTGTTAGCAGTCAGAAAATGTGGGAGGGACTCTTTCAGCAATTCTTGTTGCTTCTGTTGAACTGTTGCCATCTGTAACTATCTGATTCATGCTTTAGCTTTGAAGTTACCTTGAACTTCAAAAGCAAGATGCTGTGCAGTTGTGGAGGGGAGGGGTGCTTTCTGAGGGAAAAAAAATCCCAAGGCCTTCCGGGCATGCTGAATTAATTGAATGGCTCTTTGAATCTTGGACTCTGTCTAAAAAGCTCTCAAGCCTTATTCCAGAATGTCAAATCCAACTGCTATAATTCCTTGGGATTTGTTCTGATGAGTTAAATGATGCTACTTGAAGCTGTATCTGAGCCTGAGAACAAATGTTACACTTGGAGATTCTGGGAGTTGCAGTCTGAAAAATTAACTTTTCCAAACATCACCTGAGAGGCCCTTCTCTGGTTCCAAGATTATACAAGTAGTGTTTAGGAGACAGTCTTCTCAGAGGAATGCCTTCTCCAGATGTATTCAAGAAGTCCCAGTTTTACTAGCATTTGGGTGCATAGTTAAGATTTTTCTATTTAACAAAATTCTAATGGTTCTAGACTGGTTCAACTTTGAAGCTTTATAGTCCTGATCTCTCCTCTGTCTGTCTCCGTGTGTGTGTGTGTGCGTGTGTGTGCATGTGTGTCTCTGTAGTCATACAACTAAGCTTTACAGATGAATTGGCCCTGGCTTGATAGATAAGCTTTAATATTTGAATTGATTCTCTGTTTATTTTTTAATTTTGCCCTTTGTAGGATGTATGTTTTCTTTGTACTATTTATCTTAGATACTTTGATGTGATTTTATGGATTTTATCCTGAATCATACTGGATATTTTAAAATGGACAAATGGGAAACAAATAGTGTGAGTGAGCAAATGAATGAATAAACATTCATAAGCAAATAAATAATTAAATCCAGCCTTTAGGCTGTTCTGCAATGATTTGAATTTAAGTTGTAATCATCGAATGTTTATAAAATAACATAAAATAAAATCATGCAAGCTTGGCCATATCTCTGTTATTCTGGGATTATAACCAACACTGATCTAGCAGAAAAGTTACAAGTGGTAAGTTGTAACTTGTTCCACTAGCACTTGAACAGTGATAGTGGAACAGCTAACACATCAAGCCTGACAAAATCATAATGACTTGGTTTGTGGAACAACTTCTTCAGAGGCTTATTCAAAATACTGGACACGTGCTCAAGAATGAAAGTGAAGTTTCTAGGAATGGTGGAGTCTGTGCATTGGTGGAATGACATCCTTGGATACAACTGTATATATTTGCAGTGCAAGTAGTGGAGGCATTTCATACAAAAATGGGCACACTGCAGGACTCAGTGCAGCCCATTAATTCTCAGTAGTTGCCCAACCCTGATCTATAGTTTCAGCCTCTGTACTTTTGTTGCCTCTCTAGCTTTATTGTAATTCCTACGGAATATGTGGTTTTATACTGTGTAATAGTTTTAGACTTTTGTATGAGCCACTCCACATGGTGCATGGGCACTAGCGGCATGAGATATATAAAGGTGATATCCCATATCTGTTACATCTCCTTTCTATCATCTCATGACACAGCTATTTTATTTCCACATCATTCTGCTCCGTGTGTAGATTTGGCCTTGTTACAAGGCCTGTTCTTTTCATAATCAAAGGCTGAACAGTCTTCCAAAGAAAGAACATGGATGTCTGAAATCTGTAAAGAAATCTGATAATAAATTTGAATGTAAATCTCCTTGCACTTTACCTGTTCTAACTGCAGTGCATTTCAATTTCCTTTATGTTTGCAAGAGATTTTCCTTGCCAGAAGAGAAGTAAAGTCAAGAGGAAGACAACAACCAAAAGATCCTACACCAGTGCCACATAGTGTAAATAAACACCAGCAGAATTACAATGCGCTTCCATTACACAACCCCTGTGCTGGATGGCAGCACAGTGCATCAAATGGATACTGAAAGCCAACATATATAACTGTTATCATACACTGCAATGCACCTTTGCATTCTACTACCTGAATGTCAATGTCAATGTCATGCACAATGGTTTTGTACACAGAACATTATTTCCACCACCATCAGTTGGATACAGCTGCAGCGCATTGTGCACAAAGCAAACAAACAAACCCCCCACTTGCCTACCACACCTGCATATGTCACTAACAGGATGTCTTCCCTAGGACAACTGTGTACAAAATGTATAACTGAAGAACAAATTGCTCTCATAGCCCTATCATACAAAGCTTTGTTGCCCTGGTGGCGCAGTGGTTAAATGCCAGTACTGCAACCACAAGGTTGTGAGTTCGATCCTGCCAGGCTCCAAGGTTGACTCAGCCTTCCATCCTTTCATAGGTCGGTAAAATGAGTACCCAGCTTGTTGGGGGAAATTAGCGAAAAATGCATTGTAAACCGCTTAGATAACACTTAGTTGATAGGCGGTATAGAAATAAATGCTATTGCTATATATATTGCTATTGTTGAAATCATAGCAATTTTTTTTATTTTATTTTTTTTGCAAACATAAACATTCCTAAATTTTGGGGTTGCACCTAAGCTTCCTTATTATTTTAAGAATATTTTGATAAATGCTTTTTTTAAATTCAAACACTCTACAAAAGAAAAAGAAATCCATTGTAAGAATCAATGTTGTCCTTCCTGAACAACAGTAATATCCTAGCAGATTTTTTTTTTAGTGTCATGTTTTTAATATAGCCGTTCAATCCAAACATAGTAAAAACCTGTTTTCGTTCCAAACCCATTACTAAATATTTATGACCTCAACGGAAAACTGATAAATCTGTTGACATTTTCCATGAGAACTTGACATGAATCTTTATTCTGTTCACGTCTAGAACCAGTGAGAGCTGGTAGCTTCCATGTCAGTGAGGTGATATATTTGCTCCAGGTTTTAGTCTGAATTTTCAAAGAGGTATCCAAGATGCTAAACCTATTTGGGAGATAAGTTTCAGCACTTTTAAATTTTGAACTAAAACCCAGATGGAGATTTGATGCCCACTTACTTGGAAGCTACCAGCCATCAGGGTTTGAAGCAGACTTGTTTTCTACAAAAGTCTTCCTAATTCAGCTTGCTGCTGCTACGTAAATCCCATATAACACTAAAATTACAGTACATACATGTTTGTATTTGCTGTAGCTGTCAGCCATTCTCCAGCAAGTCCGACAATATCAAGGCCACTTGAGAGCTGGTTGAAATAACGTGGATGTCCTTAAAAAAACAGAAATGAATTAAAATAGATCAAAGTTTTGGAAGAAATATCAGAAAATGCATCACTTTTCAGCACAGTTGATTATTGGCAAAGTACCATATTTGCTGGCATACAAGATGCACCTGTGTATAAGACACATCCCATTTATACACTGGCAAATGGTATTTTTGCTGGTGTATAAGACATACCACTGTATAAGATGCACCCCATTTTCAAACAGTATTTTTCAGGGAAAAAAGTGAATCTTATACGCCAGCAAATACAGTATTCATTAGCTTTAAGAAGGGCATGGAGGGAGGTTGAAGTGCAGACTGCAGGCCACCACAGCGGTTGCCATGCCAATGTGATGGTGAATTGACGTCAGGATTTAGTTCCATTTTGAAAGAGGCATCTAAAGTGCTGAATCTATTTTGAGTACAGACTTCAGCATCTTGCGGAGCTCTTTTAAAGTTCAGACTGCAATCTAGAATGAAATAAAAGCTACCAGCTACTGGATAAAGCAGCAGCAATGGCAAAAGCAAGCAAGCATGCCTTTAAACTGGGGACAGAAAAGACATGAGTGCAAAATTATTCTTTCAAGATAAAAGTAAATTGAAAAGATAAAATGAAGTAAATTGAAGTAAATTGAAAAGTAAAATTGAAAAGATAACATAACTAATAGCCACTAGTAGCCTTATCTCTCATGTCATAGGGCAAATGACAATGCCATGGTTGATATACTAAGATGATCTTTACAGAATTCACAACTCTCTTCATCCATTTGTGCTTAAATCTAGCCTTTAGTTCTAACTAAAACAGACCCATGCAATCAGTTGTTGAACAGTATGCTAATAGTATGTTCAAATATACCAATGAACCTATAAGTTGATTTTTTATTTATTTATATATACATCCTCTTAAAGGTCTGGATTTGAATGCTTGTGTTTTCAACCATAATCATGTTGAATTTCAATAAGTACCTCTTTTTCATCTTTTGCATATACATGACAGGCAGGTACAATAGGGTCTTCAACATGGAGAGAATATCAATTCCCGTTGAATCTCGCTGATCAAGATTAGTAAATTTCTTATTAAAATGAACTGAACAAAGTCCACAAATTTCTTCATTGTCACTATGGTAAAGAATTAAGGATTTAACATGCTGGTGAAAGTGACAGATTTATCCAACCCTATTTGTTACCTGTTTTAACTCCATATTTCAAGGTATCCCTACAGTCAACAAGTATTTGCTCCAGAGGCTGTGGTTGATCAGAGAGTTCCACACTGAAGCCTTCCAGCCCTTCCAGAAGCTGATGTGGATGATGGAAATCCAGCACCTTACTCTTTCTATCGTAGGTCTTCTTGATGTAACTCAAAAGAATATCCACCACTTCATGAAGGAACTGTCCTGTAAATTCTTCCCCATTCCGTGAAGGCAGCAGGTCTAGCGGGGAAAAATAAGCAAGCTACATTTAATAACTTTAGGATTCAGAGGCAGTCATGGGGTGGGGAAGTGTTTTCACAAAGGGCTGACATGTTGCAGGAAGATTCCACCTAGCCCTTTAAATGTACCACTACATGGGAAAAACTTCCACCAATTTTACCCTGAACAGTTCATTTATTCATTTTATAGAGTTATTTGCTACATTTGACAATTTAATTGTCCCAGGTAGAACCCCAGATATACTACACAGCAGGTAGACAGAGACAGAGCTGAGGTAAGACAGATTTATGGACCAAGTCACGGCTGTTCAAGGTAAAAGGAGAACTTCTATGGTGCAGTCTAACAATATTCTTTTTAGATATATGGATATTCTCATTAATATTGCTATTATATTATTATTATTATTATTATTATTATTATTATTATTATTATTATTTCTAACTTTACTTAGGGTGGCTTAACATTTATAATAAATGCAATAAAGTTAGGGTGGCTTAACATTTATAATAAATGCAATAAAGTTAAAACTGAGAGCAAATGTGGTATAGTGCTTTGAGTGTTGGGCTCTGGCTCTGGAGACCATGGGTTGAATCTCCACTCAGCAATGGAAACTCACTGATAACACTGGGAAAGTCACACACTCTCAGCCTCAGCAGAATGCAAAGCACCCCTCCCCCAAATACATCTTGCCAAGAAAACCCCATCATAGTTTTGACTTACGGTTACCATAAGTCAGAAATGACTTGAAGGCAGGTTAAAACAACAAGTTAAAACTTACAAAAGATGGACATTAAAATAGAATTAAACTATCAGCAACACTAAAAAATTATTTATAACATACTATTAAATAATAAAAAAACAGCTGAACAGTCAGAATAGATAAAACAATATAGCTCCTTATTAAAAGCTCTTTCTTTAAAAACTTCTGGTAATCAAAATCCTATTGGGAATCTTTGCCTACCAATGGAAAGACAGAAAGGAGGGGGCCACTCTTGCCTCCCTAGCAAGTTCCAGAACTTATGGAAAGCCACCAAGAAGGCAAAACGCTCTATATTGCAGTGATGAGAAAAAGTTTATGAACACTGTAGAATTATCACATTTTTCCAACCCAAAATGTTAGTAGATCTTACTCTGACCCCATAATCCTAGATAAAGAACAAAACAAAACAAAACAATGGATGAACAGATTAAACAAGTTAAACAGGTTAAACAAACACAAGATATTACCAACATTTTTTTGTCCACAACTGATTTGATATTCAATGTCCATGGGGAAAAAGTATGAATTTTATTATATACAAAGTATTTTCATAATTTATAGAACATTTTTATGGAATTGATTAATATAAACTCTATTTGATATTTAGGAAAGGGCTGGTTTTGATTCATGAAGGCTTTCATAGTAAAACTATGGAGTTTCCATCATTGCTCTTAGGGAACACATGTGTTTTCTCACCACTGTAGAACACTCTGCTTATAAGCACATCTTTATAATGAAAATAAAGACGGGTTCTTGACTCTCTTTTGAAATATGGTCAAGTCAGCAGAAACGTTAATATTTAACTTTCACAAATAATATCCTTGTAGGAACAAATTATAGAAAGCAACGTGGTCCAGGTTTTTTTCTTAAAAGGGTAATGGCTGCTTTTCAACAGAGAGATTCCTGTACTTTTAAATTACCAAGCCAAAGCAAAATTGATATGGTTAGGACTAACTGCAAAAGGACTAACACCAATAACAATAACAATAGCAATAATTTTGTTCATTTCTATCCCACCTTCTTCCCAACATCGCAACTCAAAACAGAGCTGCAGAATATAAGAAAAACTGTGAAAAATGTGAAAAACCTCTCTCTCTCCTTCTTTCTTTCACTCCATTTCTGCACGTTACCTTATCCCTTCCTCCTCCTGTTGTAATCCTGGCAGGGCCTTTGCCAGAAAGGGAGTGTGACAGAATCGTTCCCCTCCGCACCTGGGTAACTTCCTGAGGAAGACAGCATGAGCAACACGCACCTGCCTTCTGCAGTGCAGCCAGGCTCTTTCCCATGCTGCACTGGGGAAGTGTTACCCTGATTTCTGGGGCCCCTTGGGGGACACCTCAATGTGCTCCACGGGATGGGGAATGGAAACTAGCCAGAGCACAAGCAATAGCAATGCAAGAGGCAGGGTAACCTAGCGGGGTCTTTTACCCAGTTTTTATGGGGTCAGGCCAAGCCAAAAACCAAACAAAAATGTCCGATAAATGATTTTATTGAATGAAAATCTCACGCAGCAACGCAATCACTCACCCACCCACCAACCCAAGAGCTATTCAGAAGCAAAACAGAGGAAATTGGACAGGGGGTATTGAAGGGGTGTAGTTGGGATAATACTCCACCTTTTCCTGAAGTCCTGGGTCCGGGAAGGCAGTGGAGAAGTGGGGCTCAGCATGGAGAGGGCTGAAGGGATCACTCAATGGACAGAGAAACAGTCTACTGGGATGACTGGGAGTGATCCAAAGAACTACTCAAAAACTGGGACTATTTGTAGGGGGAAAAGTACCTGGAGGACTAATCCTTTCCCAGGAAGAACAATGGGTGTTGGAGCGCTAATGAAGCTCTACCATGGTAATTTCCTTCGTGTGATGGGATTGCAAGGTGTTGTCAAAGTCTCAGGATCTTCGGCTGTGTTAGTTTGTGGTATGACTTCATGTAAATGGTCCTTGCCTGATGGAATATTTGCTCAACTTGGGGCAGACACACTGATCCCCTCAAGTCAGTATCTTGGGGCTGAATACCCTTTGTTTATTGTGGGTTTACACATCTTGAGGTCTCCTGGGGCTATGTGACTGAGGATTTTACTGGCCTGACCTGGTTTTCGATCTTTGACCATTGCTGCCTATGTGCCCATCCAGTGACCTCTCGGGCACATTGAATCATGTTTTAATATTAAAACTGTAGACCCTGGGCTAGGGTTTTTCCAGTGGAGTAACAGAAGGAAGCACCTCCATCACGCTTCCTGCCCTTCCACATCATAGGAAAGGACAGAAATGTCACATGATCGTGGATGCTTAACAGATTTAATCTGTTGAGTGAATATCGCACGATTGTGATGGGAGTGGGTGGGATGGCAATGGGATCATGATGATGATGTGCAGAAGCATGGCCCGCAGACTGCTGCCATCCTATCCTCACAGAGCGACTGCGATGCCATGAGGAAATGGCCTCACTCTCAAAAAGAAAGAGTGGTCTTTTTGTATTTTTCAAATTTGTTTTGGTTTTAATATTCTGTAGCTCTGCTTTGAGTTGTGATGTTGAGAAAAAGGTGGGATAGAAATGAATAAAATTATTACTATTGTTGTTGGTGGTGGTGTAAGTCCTTATGTTCTTTTTAAAAGCAATTGAACACTCTCTAGCCTTAAAACCACTTCAAAATTTGTTAAAAGACAGGATTTTAAAAAGAACAAAATCTCGTTGCAGTCAATTCCCAAAAAGCTATCGCAATAGGGAAGTTTTGACTCAGCAGCAGAAGGAGAGAAGGAGGGAACCATCCTAGTTCCCTGAGGGAGAGAGTTCCAAAGTCTGACAGCAGCCACCAGGAAGGTTCCTTTGCTCATACCCACCAAATGTGCCCAGGAAAGTGGTGTCTGAAAAAAGGGTTTCACTAATAACATGTAATTTCTGAATTCTCACAATGAGTTCCCCATGCCCAAAGTGGTTGGGGTGCATTGCAAAACTAACAAGGATACGAATACTAAAAATGAAATGAAAAAAACAAAAACAAAAAACAAAAAAAAAACAAAAAGGCAGCTACACCATGGATATTACCCAACTAAAGTTAAGCACTTCTAAATCCCTTTGGTTTCAACAACAGAAATAATTTCAATTCATGCTCACAGTATTGCACCAGAAGCCCATGGGACTAGAAAAGTGTACGCCTTCAGCAGAATTCACTATAGAAATTATAAACAGGATGAACAACATGCACTTTGTAGGCCATTTCCACTACACCTATTTTTTTGCAGAGCCACCATTCTGTCCACTGTCACTTCTGGAGACTGCCCACAGTCTCACTGCTCATTTTTTAAAGATTTCTCGAACCACAGTTCACCTTGAAAGCAAGCAGCATGCCCCCTGCAGGCCTTGTTTAAAACAAAAAAGTTTGAGGGTGAGGAATCAAAAAATAAGCTTCTTTAGCCTCTGCTACTACATTTCGGTGTCATGTGGGGAATCAGTTGCAGCTAACTGAAGAATTAGGCATGATAGGCATGTTGAAATTACTGACATGGGTGTACAATGTACAACAGGAGAGGTCTTTGTCGCTATTAACAAGCAGCAAAATTAAGAGGTAGTGCATTCACATGCCACCCAAAAGTGTCTCTGAATTAAAAGCCTTAACCATTCCCCTAAGACTACAGTGCTATGCATACTTACTGGTGTTACTGCAGCTTAGGCCTACCTGGTGATAGCACTAGATATTTCTTTGATATCAATAATTCGGCTTTCTTCCACCACCCCTCTCCACATGCTTGTGAGGCCCCCGGACAAGCACAGAACTAGGCTCGGACATCAAACGCTGCAATATCCCAAGACAATACAGGAAGGCCAGAAATAGCTAGATCACCGCTTTAGGAGACCTCTCTGCAAACACCCTCATTATGCATGCATGCTGTTTACAAAGGACTCCCTGCGCCGAGCCCGTAATTTGGCAAGCTAGAAGCTTAAAGGCCAAACACTGAGCATTTGCATACAGTCCACCTCTTTGTCAATTCGGACTTAACTCAATCAGGCTAAATTGTGACCTTTTGGAGACATTGTCTCACACCCAAAACTCATTGTTGTCCCCAAGTAAGGCATAGCCTGCAGTCACACTTCTCACTATAAAAACCCCTGATTCTGAGACCTTCCTCGGATCGCTCCGAACTTCCATCCAGCCTTGCTGCCACTATATCCAGCTAGCTTTCCCCTCAGTCTCATTCCGAGACTGCACATCTACGGACCTCTGCAGTGATCTACCCCCGCTTCGGACAGGTGCAGTATCACCCAATTCAACAATCCCTCTCAAAATTTCTCTATACCGCTACCACCTTTATTTTCTATAGTTACTTGTGTGAGTGTGTTGCATACACTGTCTGCTTGTATTTAATAAAACCATGGTTATTATTTCATATTTGGTGTGCTTCTTGGCTTGGTCTGACCCCGTAGACGTTGGGTTTAAAGATTCTGCTGCATTGCCCTGCCTCTCGTTTTGCTAACTTGTGCTCTGAGCTAATTTCCCCCACCTACAGTTGAGCACGTTTGGAGTCCCTCGCAGGACCCCCAGTAAACAGGGTAACACTGGCACATATATCTCATGGAAGTTACTGGTACTTTTTTTCTGAGAAAATCCTCCCCTATATATATGTGCATGCACACAAACGCAGCGAAAGATATATGGAGTCACAGATAATATGAATTGATATGCTAGACTAACAAGAAACTTACCTGATGCATAGACATTGGAAAAATTTGTCACAAAGCTCTCAATGGTAGTATCTTTTCTCTTTCCTCATGTTCTCTCTGGAAACTAGAAAGATGCTTTTGTCTCAGCTGCTGAGAGTTGGTATGGACCTGTTCATCTGTAGTACGAACATAATCATCATAATGATCATCATCATCATCAACATCTGTAGTATGAACATAATAATTTTTAAAAGTATACACACACTAAACAGATACGTTAAAATAGCTATACTGGTTCACAGCTGTAATCAAGTTGGCTACATCTCACTACAGTAGATAACTGCTGCATAACTTCTTTTTTCTCTCTTCCAATTTAAATAAAACAAGTGGGACATGAACCAAAATGTCATTGTGTGTCCATTTAGTGCAATCTTCTTCTTCACAACTTGGAACAGGACATTTTTAGTACTGTTCAGGCCTCTTTGGGTGAAAAAAAGGGAGATTTTAGAACAAAGGCATGGATAAAGGGCATAATTCTTTCTAATTCTTTGCCTCTCCACCATTTTTAGGTTTTCTCTTGCTATGATATATAACAGTAGAGAGCTACCAAAGCTGATTGCTTGGGGAATGTTTTGCATATCTTGCACCAGTGATAGCAGAACTGGTGATACCCTATTGACTTACTAAAGCAGATAAATAGGAAAACAGCAGAAAGAGAGAGCTGTGTTTATGATAGTTTAACATGGTGGTTCATTAGGATTTGGTTTGCCCACATCTATACAGTCCACATCCCTTTCTACTTCCATGCTTAGTTGAAGCCCAGTTCTACATTTTTTGCTTGGTTATGTCATGAAATCCATCTCTTTTCTTCTTTGAATGCCCCTCATTGACTGCAGCTTAAGCAGCACTTTGTGTGCATTTGAAATACAAATTGCATCTGCCCCATGAACTGGACAGGAAGTACAAAGCCAAGATTGGTTGATTTAATTGAAAGCCATTTCTGCACTACACTACTATGATGCTATTATTCCACTTTCAACATCCTAAGGAATCCTGGGGTTTGTAGTATAGTGAGAGATATTTAGAATTCTCAGCCAGAAAGCTCTATGATGTCAGTAAACTACAAACCCCAGAATTCCACAGGATGTTGAAAGTGGAATAATAGCACTATAACGGTGTAGTGAGGAAATGACCAAAGACAGAAAACTGATTTCTTACACATGCCTACATGACCTACTTATCATTTGTGTGGAAAATACTTTGCATGTTCAGATATCTAACTGCTATCTAACAGGCCTCCAGTTCTTTGGATACCAAGATACATAACCAGTTTTACTCAATAGCATTTGGGTAGTTTCTATGTCAGTGGGATAGTGAATCCACTCTGGGGTTTTAATTGCAGCTTTAAAGAAGCTGTCTGGAGTGCTGAACCCTATCCCCTGAAATGGCTCAACATCTTGGATAGCACCTTTAAAAATCAGCCAAAACCCCAGAATGAATTCATTGCTGAATGAACACAGAAGGCACCAGCTACTATGGGCTTTTCGTTGTTTCTATACACATCCCATTTGTGCTTCTGTATGGAGAAACCACTGCCAATTTTAACCCCTTTGGGAAGACTTTCTGCTGATTTTGTTAGAGGCCTGGATGACTGCATTGAAAATAAACAATTACAAAAAGTAAAAAGTTCATACAACATGAATATGAATATTTAACTCCTTTCTCCCATGACTTTAAGGCATTCAAGCAAAAGACTGAATCTATTGCCCACCCTGCTCCCTGGTCTTGCCTTTCCTTTTGTCCTGTGTGTGTTGAAAACATCAAGGTGAATCCGGTTAAACCAGCTTTTGTTTCCTAAATTCTATGAAAAGCTCTGCTAAACAGCATAATACTGTATAGTTTTCTTGCTCTTCTGTGGCATTTGTTCCTAGTTTCTTTTCATGTGGAACAAAACCTGTGATGCAGTTTTCATTGAAAGAACTTTACCATACCCACCTTAGGTATTTGGCATCCAAATTGAATTTTTTTGATAATCATTTTCTTCTTTCTCTTCTCCCCCACTTTAAAAGACCTTGAAGTTTTCCAGGCTTAGTGAAATCATCCTCACCTCACCTGTGTTCAGTCCATTGTTTCGTTTCATATCCTACTTCATTGATTCTTCTTGCCCACTCATTCAGCTATTGATTTACCACTCTCTAGTCAGGATCCTAGTCAGAGAACCAGTGTGATTTGAATATTGGACTAAGACTGTGGGAGAAATTTCTGCTCAGTCATGGAAACCCACTGCGTAACTTTGGGCAAGTCTCAGAGGAAGACAGTGGTAACCCTCCTCCCCAAACAAATCTTGCCAAGAAAAAATCCACAATAGGTTCCCCGTAAATAATTTTTGTTATGGTCTGCAGAATCCCTTCAACATTTCATCTCAATTTTCATATCAAATTGAAAAACTTCTCTTTCTTCTCCCAACTATCAGTATATTTTTACAAGTTTGTGTGCTTGTCTTCAAGTCAGCTGTTGATTTATGGTGACCCCATGAATTTCGTTGTGTTTTCTTAGGCAAGGAGTAGTCACAGATGGTTTTCCCAATTTCTTTCTCTGAAATATAGGCCTGGCCCCTCCCAAAACTGCCAACTCCAGGATTCCACAGGATGTTGAAAGTGGAATAATAGCGCTATAATAGTCTAGTGAGGAAATGGCCATAGCCTCCACCAGCCTCCCATCCAAGTACTGAACAGGGCTGACCCTGCTTAGCTTCCAAGATTAGATGCACCTGGTACCTTTTGAGTATTGAGGCCTTATATCTTTACAGATCTACTCATCAAGATCCAAATGATTTGTTTTTTAATCAGCAGCTTTATTCTAAACTACGTGGAATTTCTGTATCTTTTAATGGAAGTCATGTTACTTGTACACCAACACATATGCCAGTTTGCAAAGATACTGGTCCTACTCCCCAATATTGTTATGCCTAACTTCTGTATCGAACAGAAATCTGATCTTGTAGGGTGCCTAAATGTATATAGTAATATTGGGGCAATGACAGTTTTATGATATCCCACAAGTCTTCCCACGCTGGAATTTGATGTCTCAGCTTTGTCTCATACCGAGTCAACCAGCAATCTCCTATACTCATCCTAAGCTAATGACTAAATGCAGACTTTGTGAGTTCGACATCAAACTAGGCCTTTATTCTCTTTCTTCCAGTTCTTTCTCATCAAGATGATGAAGAGTTCTGGAGAACTAAAATGCTTTCTCACTCTTTTGTGAGTCTTTGGTTGTTCCTAATAAAGGTATTGCCCTATTGTGGGTATTAGAGTATTCAGAATTTTTGTCATCTTTGTGATTAATTCATCACAATGCACCTCAAGGGACAAAACAAAATAAAATACGAAAAGTCTGATATTTGTCTTGCTCCATTTGATTTTTGCTTAAATGTTCTCTGTGGAGAAGAAATAACATTTACATATTTAATTACTTGATTTTACCTACAGAAAGCAGGTGCCTCTAAACTTATTTGCATACAATTATCTGCATGTGCAAAATTGCACCTGCTTCAAATTTAAGGAGGCATTATGTTTGCCGATCCCCATTTTTATCCAGGGTGTTTGCTGTATTTTATGACATACCTTGCAATTAGGATTTATCATTAAAATATTATGTACTGAAAATGCAAATCTATTCTCGCTTTGCCCAGAAACCATTTGTGTGTGCGCGTGTGTTTGTACACATGCGCACACATTTATATCTCCAAATGGAAGCACAGGAGTTGTCAAATAACTTTTTCACTTATGCAAAATGACACTGAAGTAATTATAAAGATATCATCTTTTCCAAAGCCAGCTCCTTTTAAACTCTTACCAAAAACTTTCTAGTCACAGGCAGGGTGGGCAAGAGAAAGAGGAAAAAAGGCATGCTTTTTTGCAGTTGTGTCATTCCATCCTCCCTCACCCCCCTTAGCAAAATATCTCCAGAAGACTGTGGACACTTTCTGGGCAAATAAAGGTGGTTGGACAGGCTTTGTTTGTTTCCTTGCAATGAAGTACTGGAGAAGTATGGGTTTCTCATGATGGCTGCTTCATTCACACCAGGCATAATCATTCACACTTCCAGATGTTACTGAAGTGCAGCTCTGCTCATTCCTCACCATTTGCTAGGGTGGCTGGGACTTGCAGTTCAACAAAATTTGAAATAGGTGTGGAACGAATGTTTGAAAATATTTTTAAAAAACAGTCAAAAATGTGTTTCTTGAGTGTCAGGAAACACTGATAAAGAGCATCCTACACAAAATTCTGCACAAAAAGTTGCCCACAAGGGTGAAGAGAGAATCTTGGTCAGAGTCAGCCAATCATGGCTCAGGGAAGTTTCTCTGCCAAAATGAAAGATAAGAGTCAGATAAAGAAAAAGATGGAACACAGCCAAAGCAGTCAGAGACTTGCAGTCTAAACAGGGTTTTGGAATCTATGAATACAGAAAAAGTTCAGGATTTCTTGTTGAATTCATTTTGTTATATTATAAATCTTTACGTGTTTGTTTTCTACAACTGAGTCTGACTGTTGCATTTAACAACAGAGAAGGAGAGTGGTCACACTTACCACTGTGAACCCACTGATCAAGACAGCCACTTGTTCATAACAGAGATCACTCTGAGGCCTGAATACCCAATCCAGGGAGGGATCTTGAGGCTAAAGAGCAGAGGGAGTGATGGGAGCCCAAGGGTTCTAATGGCAGGGACAGCCTGAAGAGAGGTTCTGTCACAATGGGCAGAAAACAGCATTTGCTCCATAGAAGATAATATTGGCAGAAGTGCTGATCCATGTATCCATGATCCATATATCATATATCTGTGCAATTGTTTTTTGTGGCCTAAATGTAGCATTTTTCACTTGTCTCTATTGAATTTTATTTTATTAATAGCATATATACCCAGCGTTGCCCAGGATTTTATTTTCTCAAAGGAAATACTTGTTAGAAAAATTTGAGATCCTGTGTCTCTAATTCCCCAAACTGTCTTGTCCAGAATCTGTAACTTTCCCCCATATTTCCCAATCCAATCTGTATTCAGAGTGATTAACATACAGAGGTTGGGTTCCTGAGGGAAATACACTGTCCTCCTCCTTGCTGCTAGGCATTGTCTCCATAGCAACCGGCCTATTCCAGTACCTGTAACTTTTCCCCATAGCCCCCAATCAATCTGTGTTCTCTGGCGATGTTGATGTACTGGCTTTTGATTTTTTTTGCTTTCGGCTGAATTTGTGCAATGGCTTTATGTTTTTCTGGAAGAATTTTTTATTTTGAATTTCAACTTTAAGATTCCTCACATATGGAATCCATACAATCTATTGTGTGAGGTGAGAAGACCTTGTAACTATGTTGTGTATGTCACTTTAATTTTTGTCACACATGCCTCCCAAAAGCTTTCTGGCATCCTTATTGATGGTAGGCCTCATCTCCATAGCAACCAGCCTGAGGCCCAAGAGCTCTCTGGCTGAGAATTCTAAAGGTCCCTCCCTGAACTGCCAATCCCAGGATTCCATGGAATCTTCACAGCCAGCCGATCTATGAGGTCTTCTCCTGCCTAATGCAGAAAAACAGGCAAACTCACAAACGTTGACTTTTATATAGTAGATTTTCTTCTCAGTTTTCTAGTTTATCTCAGGCATTGACCTCCACAGTAGACTAGCTCCAGCCTTGTCTTGTTATATGGGAGCCGTGCAACCTGGAGGGATATTTTAAATACTGCTTTCAACCTGTGTTTTTATCTTCCTTTTCTGTATTCCCTTTTTACCTGTGCTGGTCTATGACCGTAATTAAGATTAATAAAGATTCTATTCTATTCTAGTTTATCTAGGTCCTTTTGAATTTTGTTTCTATCTTCCAATGTGTTAGCCACCCCTCCCAGTTATGTGTCATCTGAAAACTTGATAAGGATTCGCTCCACCTCATCATCTAAGTTATTGATAAAAATGTTGAAGAGTAATTGCCCTAGGACAGAACCCTGGGGTACTCCATTAAGGACTTCCTTCCAGTCTGAAGCACAGGCACTGATGACAACTCTTTTAGCATGATTTTCTAATCAATTCTGGATACATCTGATAGCGTTCCCATCTATTCCATATTTAATTAGTTTGCTAATCAAAATATTATGATGTTTTCAAATGCTTTGCTGAAATCAAGATAAATGACATCCATAGCATTCCCACAATCTACTGAACTAATGACCTGACTGAAAAAAGGCATAAGATTATTTTGGCAGAATTTGTTCTTGGCAAACCCATGCTGGCACCTACTAATTACTCGTAGTCATCAAGACACTTGCAGACAGACTCTTGCTCTAACATTTTTCCTGGTATTGAGGTGGTCTGAAGTTTCCTGGATCTTCTTTTTTGCCTTTCTTTTTTAAAGAGGGGTACAAAGTCTGCCCTTCCCCAATCCTCTGGCATCTTCCCTGTTCTCTGAGATTTCTCAAAAATAGTGCCAAGTCGTTCTGCTAATATGTTAGCAAGAAACTTCAGTACTATGGGATAGGGATTGATAGCTAGAAGTGGACAAGAATTTCATTTCATATTTTTTTATAAGAATTTACCATGCAAACCATATAATGAAACACAAATTTCAGTCATCCAGACATTGGAGTTTGAATGTTTACTCGTAAAGGTATGGGCTTGCATGTTTGATATTCAACATGATTGTGGTACTTTATTAGGATTGCTACCTCTTTCTTTTTAGACGCTCCAGAGCTTTAATGTTTAAATGCTATGTGAGTACTACATATATATCTTCATGCTAGGAATAGCTGTACCTACTGAATCTGGACAGAGCAACTTTTTGTTCCAGTTCATTTTTGAAGAATTTACCAAAATTGCCTTTTTTTTTCTTCCTTGAAAAGAACTTGAGATTTTAAACAAGTAAATATAGGGGAAAAATAAATTGAATATTTTCCCTAACATTGACATAGGTGTTGCTTCCTATTCAGTTTCTAATAGAGCACGTGTATGCTGACATTATCTCAAGAGCTCCACCAATGTTCTCTAGACCTCCACCTAAGTTCTCAGAAACTGTTGTGTTTGAGTCTCTCCCAACTACAACTAACTCAAGCTGCTCCCTTTGTCCACAACTTGCAAACAGATGCCAAACTGGAACATTCATTTGGGAGAGGAAAGGTAAATCCTCTTATCAAAAAGATCTCACAATGCAGATAAGACTAGCTAGACAAAACCACCTCCATAACGAAAAAAAAAGTACCTTGTCATTTTATCACAGCCATCAAGGAAAACTCTAGTGCATTTGGTTCTATTAACCCCTTCCTTGCCAAAATCATAGAATCATATAGTTGGAAGGAACCTCAAGATCATCCAGACCAATCCCTAAATCTCATTTTGGTATATTTAGGCTTTACAAGCCAGGACTAGAA
Source organism: Iguana delicatissima (assembly GCA_948472985.1). Lineage (NCBI taxonomy): Eukaryota > Metazoa > Chordata > Lepidosauria > Squamata > Iguanidae > Iguana > Iguana delicatissima. The sequence continues at coordinate 135,240 of CAOKZL010000537.1, forward strand.
TTGTGCCTTTAATTATGCCATATGATGCAATTTTCAATCTGCATCTGAATACATGCCCAAAATGCAATATCTGAACTAGACACAATTTTCATCTTTCTTTATATCTGTATTACAATTTTAAGACAGCTAGATCAAACACCAAGGATCATCGCCAATGATTTCTTAGAAAAATAAAGCTACTAAAAGATAAAAACATTTCTTTCCCCTTGCAATAACAGAAAGCAAATGTGAGATACTGGAGGCAAAGAACAAGATAATAATGTCATATAATATCCTCAGTGAAACTTAGATCCATATTACAAGTAACTGTCACAATGTTTCTCTCCAGTTGCTTCTTTTACTGAATCACCAGGGAAGGAGGAGTGTGTTTATTGGACATAATTGATTCTGTTATATTTTTTTAAAAGGACAGATTAATACATTAAACATCTGATGGTTTTTGAGAAAACCCTTTGGGAGGATGAGTTCTTATTTGTAAACAACAGACCAAACGATATTTCTTAAACTTGTCTTCCCTTTGGCTAAGGACTGAAACCAAAAGATTCTGAACCAAAACTTCCTAGATTTCACAGCTGTGAACAAGCTTTGAAGGAGCTTTTTTTTTTTAAAAAAAAAAAAATTCTTATCGACATGTTCCATTTCAAAACCTGTGAACACTGAAAGGGCAGCCACATTGCAACTATCTCTTCTTTTCAATTAGCTACGAAATAATCATAAGGCAGATTACTATTTTTAGAAGTCTTGAATAGCTAGGGTTTTTTTGTTTTTGTTTTAAAACAGCTAGTGATATCTGAAGACTTACTTGTTGTGTGGGTAATCATCCGGAAATCCATCTCTTTGCCTCTCTGAATAGCCATGTACACAGAGAAACATCCACTGTAGGATAATTCTTCAGCAACCTATACACACTGATATCAGTTTGTTTCCTTATGGAGCACATAGTTTATATTTGTTGAATGCTTAGTTCCTCTGGGCGTTGCAGTTACTTGTTAAGTAAGATGGGTGGAGACAAATAATTCTGACTTGTTTTCTGTGGGTGTTTCTTTTTAAAGTGATATCATTGCTCTAGGGTTTTTTGGGAATCTATCGGTTTATTGATTCAGGCACAGCAAACCACATTTAACAACTGTTGTTTCCTAGAAGACAGAGGTGAGAAAATGGCACTTTGCAATAGGAAACAGAACACTGCTATTTCTCTAACTCATGTGCAGTCCTCTAAGGAGCAAGCGGTACCTACCTGAACAAGAGTCATATCATGCCTGAACCATCTATATTAGGAGCAGACAACTTGTAGCCTCCTAGATGTGGTTGGACTCCAACTCACACCTTCCTCTCCTTTGGTTATCCTGTCTAGGACTGATAGAAGGAGCAGTCCAACAACATCTGGAAGGACTATAAAATATTTAGTTTGTACCAGATAAGAAAACATAATTACATTTCTAGCGTATATAGTCAGTGTTGCATGGGATTTTATTTTCTCGTAGGTAATACTTGTTAGAAAGATTTGAGATCCTGTGTCTCTAATTCCCCAAACTGTTTTGTCCTGTACCTGTAACTTTTCCTCATATTCCCCAATCCAATCTTTATTCAGAGTTATTAACATAGAGAGGTTGGGTTCCTGAGGGAATGTACTGCCCTCCTCCTTGCTGCTAGGCCACATCTCTATAGCAACAGGCCTATTCAAGACAGGCACATTTGACTGAACCCCAAGAGCTCTCTTGCTGAGAATTCTAAAAACCCCTTCCTAAACTGCAAACTCCAGGATTCCATGGGATCTTCTAAGGCAGCCAGTCATATGGGGTCTTCGCCTGACATAGACAAATTTTGACTTTTATATATTAGACTAGCATATATATCTGGCATTGCCCAGTATTTTATTTTCTCATAGGTAATACTTGTTAGAAAGAGCTGAGATCCTGTGTCTCTAATTCTCCAAACTGTCTTGTCCAGACCTGCTTTTCCCCATTTCCCCTCATCCAATCTGTATTCAGAGTTATTAACATAAAAGGGGTTTAGTGACTGAGGGAATATTCCCCTCCTCCTTGCTGCGAGGCCTCATCTCCATAGCAACCAGCCTGAGCTCTCTGGCTGAAATTCTAAAGGCCCCTTTCTAAACTCAAACCCAGAATCCCATAGAATCCCCTTTAGACAGCAATCATCAGATTTTTGCCTTTTAACACAAACAAACTTTGGCTTTTATGTATTAGTTATGTAGTTGTAGATGGTGCCATTGTACCATAAACAACTCTTGTCTTCAACTGACATTTCCCAAAATTTGTATGTTACCAAGCATTATTATTGCTGTACAGTCATCCCTCTGCAGTCACTGGGGTTTGGGGGAAAGAACCGTGAAAGTAAAAAAAAACTGTGAATAACTCTAGGCCAGTGGTTCTCAACCTGTGGGTCCCCAGATTTTCGTGGACTTCGCTCCCAGAAGCCCTGAGCATTGACTATAGTGGCTGGGGCTTCGGGGAGCTGAAGCCCATGAACATCTGGGGACCCACAGATTGAGAACCCTCTCACCCCCCCCAAACCATATTTAACACACAAAAAGTATGATCACCCCATGGTGGATTCCTTTGGGGCATCAGGGTTCTTTCAAAAGGCAGAAGTGAGTGGCTGGGGGGGTTTACTGCCACCTCCACAGCTCCCCCACAAAATTTTTTAAAGAAGGGATTACAAGCCTTGTTCGCAGTTTCTCAGTCTCACAAGGCTTGCAGTTTTATTAAAAATGGCATAGGGAGGCAGCTGAGAGGACAGCAAATAACCCGTGAATAATCAAATCCCAAAAGTAAACCCCGCAAATGTGGTGGGCTGACTGTATTTATTTCAATTCTTTATTGTTATCTCTTCTTCCATTCAATGTCAAACTGTCAAGAGTTTTTTTTACTTGATTCATATAAGGTGCAGGGGGGTGAGGCACAACACATGGGGGGTTTGAATTCAGCAGCTTACCAGTCTAAGTTTTTTTCCTTTTTTTTTAAATTTAAAAATCATTAATAATCACAGCAAAATATTTACAATTATCTTATAATACTTTTCACAATTATAAAAACACGCTTATAAACCTTGTTACTTATTTACCCCCAACTCAAATTTAACTTCCCCCCACCCCTTTTTACCTTATACCCAAACTCATTGTGATCTCCTTATCTACCTATAATCTCTTGAAATTCCCCCATTAAATTGTTATATCATAGTATAGCATGAACATCTTTTCTATTAACTGTTACATTTTCACTCTCCTTCAATTGTCTTCCTCATTACAAATCTTAATCCAATTCTCCTCTATTAATTTTTTTATGGATCTCAAATCTTTAATTTTTTTCTCTTTTTTATCATCTTTCAAACTACAAGTGAGGTTTTCTAACATAAAAAATTAAAATCTTTTGTAACCCTTTTGCAGTTGGTATTTCCTTTTTTTCCAGTATTCCTTACAATCCTAGCAGCTGTTATCATATACAAAATTATACTTTCACATCCTTTGTATTCTTTATCTAACTGATGTAACATATTCAATAAGAAAATTTCGGGTATCATGGACAGCTCTATTTGTAATTATCAGTCATTATCCTGCATACCCTTTTCCAATACCCTTTTAGCTTTACTACACAGCCACCACATATGATAGAAATCCCTTCTCTTAACATTTCCAACATGCTTATTTTTTAGTGTATATATATTGCCTTATTTCACCGGGTCTAGGTAACATCTATGAAGCATTTTTAAAATGATTTTCTTCAAATTTTGACTAGTGTAAATTTCTGTATATTAACCCAACTTTTTGTCCAATGATCCAGTTCTATTGTGTGTAATATTTTGTGCCCAAATCTTTTTTTTTTTAATTGTCTCTGTTTCCAACTCTCTATCCAATAAATACTTGTAAAATTGTGATGTTAAATGCTTTTTTTTTAAATACTATTTTTTCCCATTCATTTAATTGGGATTTTGCCCCCCAGAATCTAAGATCCATTTTCAATTTTTTTTTAATTGTATATGCAAAAACCATTGGCAGCCCCACCCTTCTTCCGCTAACTCCCCTCTTGATTTAACTTGACCACCTTTTAAATCTGTAATAACCAGATCTCAATGAACCCATCTTTTAAAGGGTTTCCCTTTTGTTCCCCCCATCAGGGCTTCTTGGGAAGAAACCCATAATGGTATTTTTGAATATATTTTCCTTTTCCAAGTTTTCCATATTCCAGATAACGGCTTTTTTATATAATGTTTAAAAAAATTTTTTTACTTTTGTCTTGTCATACCAAAGGTAGCCATGCCACCCAAAACGTAGACCGGCTCCTTCTAAATTAAAAATTCTATCATTTTTTAATTCAATCCAGTCTCTAATCCATGTCATTCCATTTAACAAAAAAAGTTTTAAATCTGGTAACTACAACCCCCCTTTTTCCTTCCTAGATAAATGTTTTCCACCTAATTCCCCCAGCCCAAATGAATTTTGACAAATCCTGCCTCCATTCCTGAAAATATCTAAAGTTTGTGATAACAGGTAAATTCTGAAATAAATAATTCATCTTAGGAAGAACCATCATTTTAATAGTAGCCATTCTACCCATAAGTGAAAGATTTAGTTTTGTCCAATTTTGTAAGTCCTTTTTAATCTCCCTCCTTTTGTATTGTAATTATTCTCAATAAAGTATTATTTTGTTTAGAAATCATTTTTCCCCAGAAAATTAAACCCTTTTTTTTATTTTTAAGTCCAGTTCTTTTTTCCCATTAACTCTATTTTTTCCCCTTTGGGCATATTTTTAGTCAAAAATTTCTTTTTCCCTTTTTTTTCTAAACCTAGCTAACTCTCCAATTATCACAGATCTCCAAGAAATTCGGCAAACTTACTTCTGGGATTTTCAAGAAAAATAACTAAATCGTCTGCATATGCCTTTAGTTTGTATTCCTTCCCTTTTATTTTGGTTCCTTTTATTGTCTTATCCAATCTTATTTTTTTTAAAAGAATTCCAACACAATTATAAATAACAAGGGGGAAAGAGGACAACCTAGGGTTCCTTTAGTAATTACTATTGGATCCGATTTTTCCCCCATTTATCAACAATTGAGCCTTACAGTTCTGATATATCTGCCTTATCCAATTTAGAATTTTTCCCCACAATTCAATCTATTTGATAACTCCAATAAAAATTTGTGATCTACATTATCAAAACCCTTTTTCGACGTCCACAAAAATTATCATACATCTTTTCTCGTTATGCTTTTCATAATATTCTAACATATTAATTACCATTCGTATGTTATCTCTAAATGTTTTTTTGGCAAAACCCACTTGATCTTCGTGAATCTTAGCTTGTAGTATATTTTTCAATCTGTCTGCAAGTATATTTGTAAAAATTTTGTAATCTATGTTTAATAATGAAATTGGTCTGTAACTGCTTGGGTCTGACGGAACTTTCCCTTCCTTTAATATCAATGTTATATTTGTATCATTCCATGAATCTGGCTTACCATTTTCGAATTTCATTAAACATTTTTCCCAGTGGTTCTTTTAATTCTTCTTGAAGTTCCTTGTAACATAAACCATGAAGCCATAGTCCAGGAGCTTTCCCAATTTTAAATTTTTTTTATGCATTTATTACTTCCATACAGGATATATTCGCATTTAAACTGAGCCTTTGATCTTCTGTCAACCTTATCAATCCTGATTATCAAGATAATCTTCTATCTTCTTCCTCCTGTTACTCCTCATCTTTTTTTGATATAATCTTTGTAATTTTTTCTAAAAACACTTATTATTGTTGTCTGATCTAATAAAATCTCGTTATTTTTCTTCACTTGTAAAATTAAATTTCTTTCTTTCTTTTCCTTAACTTGAAACCCAACCACCTTCCAGGTTTATCGGTATTTTAAAAATGTCTTTGTTTAATTATTCTTAATTTCCTCTCCATCTCAACTAGATTTTCTGCTTGCAATTCCATTTGTAGTGCTTTATGTTCCTTTTTTTTCTTATTATTTCCAGGATCTCTCCTTAATCTTCTTCTTTTCCTTTAATTCTTTTTCCCAAAATTTTCTTATTTTCTCCTCTTTTTTCCTCCACTCCATTCCATTAATTTTAATCCTCTCATAACGGCTTTCCCCCCTCCCCAAAACGTCTTTGCCGCCATTTTATCCTTACATTTTGGAAAAAACTTCTCAATTCTTCTTTTCTTTTTTAATTTTATTCCTAAGCAGAAAATATTAATTCGCCAATTTTTATATTTACTATTCCTTCTAATATTTAATTCTAATTGAATAATTATATCCCCCCCCTGGGGGGTATTTCTAATCTTTAAATTAAAATTAAACTTTAAAAAAAGGAACATATCAATTCTAGACATGCTTCTATGACTTTCTAAAGAACGTAAAAAACCTTTTATGTTTATTTCTCCACATGTCCATAATTGACAAACCCCCATTAATCTGAAAAAGGTTTTTGGGAATCTACCTTGTTTCTTTTTTCCCTTTGGGTTTGCCGTTCTATCTTTATCTGGATCCACAACACCGTTCATATCCCCCATAAAAATAATATTTTCCTGATTCTTGTCTGTCATGTAATTATGTATTTCTTCTCCAATTTTAACATAAAAACTTTTATTATCTAGAGGAGAGTATATCCCCACTAATAAAAGTGTTTTTCCTGGAAGCTGAATTTCCACCGCTAGATAATATCCTTCTTCTGAAAACATTTCCTTTGTTGGGTATTTTGCATTCACATACATTACTACTCCTCTTTTTTTTTTTCATATGCTGTTATAACATTTCCCCATTTGGATTTTTTAAATTTTGATATCACTATCTTTATTCTATCTCTTGTAAGCAAATTACATCCGCTTTCAGTCTTTCAAGATAATGAAAAACTTGTCTCGTCTTGTAATTAGAATTAAGACCTTTTACATTCCAGGAAAACATTTTTTGGGCCCCTTTTTCAACTTCTTCCTCTATTATTTTATCAGCTTCCTCTAAACTCTGCTGTTCTTGTTGGGGGTCTTCTTCTTGTTCTTCTTGTTCCTCATATCCGGTTTTTTTCCCCTGGCCTTCCCTTATCCGTCCTTCCTTTCTTATACTCTCTGATTTCTTCTATTACTTCATTAGCTTGTTCTAATGTACTACATTTGTACCTTTTAAATTAAATAAATGATAATCCTTCAGGTCGTTCCCCTTTATATCTAATATTATTCTTCTGTAGTTGAATTGTCAAATTCTTATATTCCTGTTTTTTTTCAGTAACTGAAATGGTATGCCTTTAAAAATTTTCAATTCTGTCCCTTCTACGAAAATTTTTCTTCATAATTTCTTTGCAGTATCCTCTCCTTCATCTTTGTTTAGTAAAACAAATTTGAACATCTCTTGATAGATTCTTTTTCTCGTCTTTGAACTAATTCGGAACATTTTGTCTATTTCTTGTTCCATATGTTCCTTAGCAATCCCAATATAAAATGCCAGTTCTGGAATTAGATGATCATAAATATTTTCCCCAGAACCCTCTTTTAGACCCCTACCTTCAACATCATCTCTGATCTAGTTCCTGTTTTCCAACTTTTTATCTTGTCTTTTAAGTACCTTTTCCCCCCTTTTTCCATTTAAAGTTCTTTCCTTTTCCTTAACCTCTGTCTGTATTGTCTTCATTTCCTTATTATTTTCTCCATCCTTTTATTAATTCCCCCCTCTCTTTCTTTTAAAGTATTTTTATTTCAGTTTTTTATTTTCAATTCTTCCTATTTTTTTTTTAAAAATTTTTCAACTTCTAAATTCTTTCTCCAATCCCTCCCCTTTGTGGAAGTTGCTCCAAAGTGATCTTTTTCTAATGTCAGTTGGGGAAAGAGAGTAAGTTGTTGTCTTTTTTCTTGTTGCCATTTTAGTTAATTTAAATTCCCAAAACCCCTTTTTTTTTAATGTTACACCAATTAAATTTCAATAATCCTTCAATATCCAAACAACAATCTTACATCCAATCAATTTTCAATCTAATTATTTCATTTTAAATTTAATAATATTCTCTCTTTTTTCTATATGCAGCAATATGTACTATTAATAATTATCTTATAAAAAAAAACAAAAAAAAAACTTAAAGTGAATATTTTCAATATTTTAATATTTTAACTATTCTACTTATTTTTCCCATTCTATCAATTAAACTCAATTAAATACAATCAAGTAATTATTATTCCCCCAACTAATTTGTTTGATTAAAAATCTACAGTCCTATTACCACAAAAAATAAAAAAGGGAAAGCTTAACTTTCAAAAACGTTTTTAAAAAACTTTACCACCGGGGGGCTAGTTATCCATTTTTCTACTGCCATTCGACAGCTGCAAATGGTAAAAAGGGGAAAAAAAAGGAAAAAAACATACACAAATTATATCTTGTTTACTCTTTCCAAGGCCAAATTTTGCAAGCTCTTTGACCTTTTAAATTCTTTTTGAGGATCCCGTATCTTCTCCTCCCCTTCCTCATCCAGCTGATTCCACTTTATCAGTTTCTATTTACCTCAGAACTATCCGCCCCGAAATCTTTGATTATTGTACTGCACTTAACAGAACTCAAACCCTTACTAGCAGTGTATTATAAAACTTATTTTATAACACAATAATAATTGAAGCTTCAACAATTTTTAGAACTATTAATTATAAATTTCATTTAATACCCCCCAACCCCCTTCTTCTTTTCCATCCTTTTGTGAAATTCCCTCCCGCTTTCAGCTCATCACCGCCCGGGCTGATTTTCCCCTCACCCTTTCATTCTCAATCCCTTCTCCAGCCTTTTTTACGTTCTTCTCCTCTCTATTTCCTTCTCGCCCGGTTTTTGCTGGGATCTCCAGTCGCCTTGCTAACGCTCACCACCCCGGTGGCGCGCTCCCCTTTCCGTCTCAACTCACTCATCTACCGGGCCCCCTTTCCCCTCATGATCTCCCACTCTAGTTTTCCCATTCATCCGTTCCTCCGCTCTTCTGCCCGCCAACCTTTCTTTTAGCCTCCAACCAACTTCTACTACTCGCTTACAAATCCTCCATCCGTTCTTCTCCATCCCCCACCGTACGCCATCTGCCCTCTTCTTCTGATACCTCCGTTTCGCTAAGTCAAACAGCTGTTCTTCTACCCCCTTTCCCCGCTCGTCCACCAACCCTGGGCTTCTTGCCCTCTACTCGCTCTTCATGTAATACAATAAAAACCCAGGTCTTATACTGTAAAAAAGTTGATTTTGTCCAATTGTAAATATTATCCTCCTACACTTCTTTTTCACTTTTCACTATCGTTACTTATTTTTATTTTATTACAGTCTTTCCAATCATTTCCTTTCCTTTTCCTTTTTCCCTTCAGCACAGTCAATTTTCCAAGATCCCTTTTTGGGGTTTTTTAATAAGCTTTCTGTCTATTAAATACCCTTATAGACATTTATTTTAAAAAGTTTTGGCATTCCTTTACCACTCCAGCAGGCCCCGGTGGCGGGGTTTTCCCTTTGGCCTGCCCTCTTTTTACCTCCATATAGGGGAAAAAAAGACCCATTATCCTTCCATGAAAGCCCCGAACCCCCCACCCTCGAACTCCCTTTCCGGGGGTTTATGGCTCCCAAACATCTTTAAAACCGATTTCACCTCGCTGGGCGGTTTGTCGGCCATTAGCCTTTACACAACCACTGGTCCGCCATGAAACCCAGAAATCATCGCCAGTCTGAATTTTAGGGCAAAAACCTGAGGCCATGGGATGGACTCTTTGGAAGCCCAAGGAGCCAGCATTGTTTTAAAAATTACCAAAATTTTTATTTATACATAGATTTTGTATGAGAAAGTGAAATAACATGTGGACATCCTTTCAACCTCCCCAAAAAAATATTTTGTACAACATATAGGTGGCCCGAGGGCTTGGTCCTATATAGGTTTATATTACTAATACTAATACATAGATCAGTTTTAAAGTACCAAAAAAGGGAAAATTTACCATTTCCTGGGTTTGGGAAAACCTATGGCAATGTATTTTTCCAGCCTATGCATTTTAAGGGGAATTTCAAAAGAGGTCTGCAGATTTCCGTCAAAACGCTCTCCCAGTACGCCACAGGATGCAGGGGCCCCCAGAGCAGCTCTGTGCAGGGGCCACCAAATGGCTTTGGGGGTGAGTCCCCTTTACTATTTTCAGATGACAGATGACGTGGCTCAGATCCCAAATTAGAAACTGCCAAAGCTAAGTCCCTCTGGAATTTTTTACCTGCAGGCTGGCTCCTTTTCTTACACTCCTTCTGCCAGTGTTTTCTGGCTGCCCTTGGGCACCTGGAAATAAAAAAAGGGAACTTACCCCAGTGGAGAGAAGGGTGTTCTTTCTTTCCCATGTGTGCAAGGACAGCTAGACCATGCTGGGGAAGAAGCAAGGAGGAAGCAGCAGCCTCCATTCCCCTCTCCCCTACACAAACACAACCAAGAAAAGTACATAGTGGTGACTTCTACAAATATTTGCTAGCTGGATAATCATATCTAATAATTCTAAATATGACTTCAGAACAGCCTGATTCAATTGTTGTAGTTGTTTTCATCTCAAAACTAAAACAGATATAGCTAAAAAAATTATGCCTCTTTGGGGTTGGAACAATAATGAAAAAGAACAATTAAAATGGGCATTACTTATGTACTGGACTTTACACTTGCCTCTTAAATAATGTATTATATTCTTCTTTTGTAACTGAAAAATAAAGCTTAAAACCCCCCAACATATTTTACCATTTGATGACCAACCATGGAATAATAAGAGCAGATGTAGAAAGTGGGTTAAATAAGAGCCACTTCATTTGATCTAACCTATTTGTGTTGGCCTGGAACTGGAGTAGGAAGGGGAAGCAAGCTGATGTAGGTCCAGTTGAAGCTAGGCATCACCCTGTGACTAACTCCTCAGCCTCCCCTTGGGTGAAACACTTCAACCTCAGGGGCAATCCAAATACTTGGGTTGCTCCCCAGCCGGCCATAATTAGAAGGTAACTCTGAGACTCAAGGTAACCCAAGGGACCTAAACCACAGAACGCTACAAGTAAGAGCCTGAATCCCAAGTTATCCTCAAGGGTAGTCTCCTTCCCAACCCCTTGGGCCATGGGACCCTAAAGAGGAAGTTTCAAAGCCCTATCCTACATCAAAAATGTGCCACAGGCATATTCTGATGTCATATTCTCCCTCTATCTGCCAGATGACAGGTTATTCACAAAAGCCAATTGTCAAAGTCCCACAGATACAGTATGGGATAGGGAGAAAAAAACTTGGAAAAGGGGAGAAATTCCTACTGGCTCTCGAAGTGATCAACAAAACACACACTACACTGAGGGTAGGATGGTGGTCATGCGGTGAAGATCCAAAGAGAGAACATGAAACAGTGAGCAGGTCTTAAATAGCCTTTGTTTCCACTCCCATCACGTGCAGTGTTCTAGTGCCCAGTGCCACACACAAGGCACCCTGGTCTCTTCCATGTAGAGCATAAAATTCCTACCCTTCCTTGCAGTATTATTTGGTGCATGGGCCCAGGTATGTATTGATGACCAACCATGAAATAACGGGACCAGACACAGAAAGCTGGGTTAAGTAAAGGGCCCTTTATTTGACCTTACCTATTTAAGTTGTGTTGGCCTGGAAATTTCACGGGTATGTGGCCCAAGCCAGCAGGAAGTGTGACCCATGATAGAATCCAAAGGTAATTGGGTATGATTTCCACTGAAGTCACCCACTGGCATTAGGCTAGCAGTACTCTTTTCTTCATTTTTGACTTTTTACCTACTGAAAGAATATTTGGTTGGGGCAAATAATAGCAGAGCAAGGTCCATGTTGAATAAAGCTCTTCAGGATTTCTTAGATGTTGAAAGAATTTACCCTGCAGCATTGTCTTCCACAGATCTCCACAACCACCCAGCACACTTCCTTTCTGTCAAACGTGTTGAAGAAAAGATGTCATGTCCCCTCTATTTTACCATAAGCTCTTTCCCGATCATCTATGATGCAGTGTTAGGAAGGTGATATGGGGCATGTAGTCCTGGAAAAAAAAAAGATAGATGTGGGTAACTTCAGGTCAAATGTATTGTAGGAAATATATTGAGTGCAGTGAGGAAACATGGTCCCTTTCTCATTTCAGATGTAGGCCTGTGGTAATGAGGAATAACCACCACCACTACTAGAAAAAGAAAGAAAAAATGGAATGGTGTGCTTTTTAAAAGGAAGAAGCTGAAAGAGTGAAGGAAACTTCTCTGCTCAAGGAAGCAGAACACAGAGAGCTTGGAGCTTGGAAACAACTGCCGGAATCCACCAGCCAGTGTGACCATTGTTGGCCCACTAAGCTACACATTACAGAATAAGAAATAAATGTAAGATCTGTGCTGGCAATTTGTAGATAATGGCCTTTGTTCCTTTTAGCCAAGGGTGGTAGCTCTAGCTGTTTTAAGTGTGCATGGTTTTCAAAACAATGTTTTAAACAAAATTGTTTTCACCTTTTTTTAAAAAAAAAAATAATGTTTACATGATTTTATCTGTTTGTATTTAATGTTTTAAATAATGTTTTTATCTGTTGCATATTGCCTCAGAGGATGAGAGGCAATTTTTTGGGCATAGCTTATAGAATTCTCCAGTAGGCATGGCCATCAGTCATGCTAGCCAGGAGAGTCTGGAAGCAGGGTCCAAAAGAGTAGCCATTCCAAAGTGTGGTTAGGTGCATCCTGCATAACATGATTCAAAATATAGCAATCTATCAAAAGAAATTTCGCTTTGTTTGAGCAAAAGAAGTACATAAATGTGTGATGACAAAATGATATATTCTATTCCTTCTCTTCCCTTCCTTCCTTCCTCCCTTCCTTCCTTCCTTCCTTCCTTCCTCTCTCTCTCTCTTGACAAAAGAGTAGTATTTGTGACTTGTTCATAAATTTCTGCTTTATTTGCTGAAAGAAGTAATTTACAGATGCAGAGAAATCCTCAGAAAATCCCAGAAGTCTCATTCATAAGATCATCATAACTTGAAGCTGAATTGATGGCAAACAACAACAAAATCACATTGAGTTATATGAAATTTACTTCCTGGTAAGTGTGGGTAAAAATTCCTCGTTGAATAAGGTTGTATTTTCTGTTTGTGCCTTTCAGGTCCTCTCAGAGGAGCTCATGATTTCTCACACCTTCCTTTCATATTTTTAATATGCTTTTCATCTAATTTTGTATGCCTTTATAGATGTTCCTTTCATTTCTTGGATCATTTATCATGTTTTGATCAAAGGTCTTTGTACATTTCCCAGCTGAGTAATCACACAAACCTTTGTTTCACTGATGGGAGTGGGAGCCGTCAGCCAGGCATTAAGCACTGATCTTTTCAATGATAGAATTATATCAATAAAGAGAGTAACAGGAGAAAAGCTTCCACAATCATTTTTGTTACCTAGAGACTATTTTAGTAAGCATCCTCATGCTTCATGTGAACATCGTCTTTTTTAAAAAACAAACAAACAAACAAATCATGAAATATTGCTTATATCACTCATGTGGTTCACCAAAAGAAGTTTGCATCACCTTTTAATAATGACATATTTTGCTATACAAGCCGATTTAGATGATGTTAAATGACCACAAAAACAAACAAACAAAACCCTCTGATTTGTCCTATCCAAATAATGTAACCACTGAGTATATAACTATTTTAAAAAGATTATGATTTCAGAAATGCTTCAATAAATTTAAAGTTCTGAAACAGAAAATGCAAATATTGGCTGGCATTCTATATTGAAGTTCCTAACTGCATAACTGAGAATTACAGATCTGTAACTGCTCCATTTTCAGTAAAGCTACATAGTCTTAGGCCCTTTCTACAGCACGCTCCCATCCTGCCATGGGGACAAGAGAAGGACAGGACTGTGACAATGCTTCTACATGATGTCATCATGGTCCCACTCCTCTTCCATCCCCAGGCCGCGTGATCGTGGGTTAAATCATTGACAGATTTTCCCCATCAATGACCATGGTTGCACCATCATTCTGCACTTACCTGTCCTGTGGAAGGGCAGAAAGTGTGATGGTGGTGCTTGCTGGCTCAGCATGGCCTGGGAAAGTAGCCGGAAGGAAGTGGCACATCCATCATGCAGGTAAGCTTCAGAAAGGGCCTTAGTGTAAGACTACATAATTACACCCAAGGCTACATAATCACCCTCAAAATAAGATTACATGAATATCCCCAAGCCCATCTTCACAGCCAGCAGCCACATCAGGCAGAAGAATTCTGTTTAGCTGCCAATTGGGTTGAAAGGAGGATGACAGTTCCAACCCTGTCCCGCTAGTGAGTGAAGCTGGGAAATAGAAGCAGGGGCTCTGTTGCAAGTCCTCAAGTCCTTCCTGGAGGGAGAGGTCTGGAAATGTCATCCTCCTCGTGTCTAGACTGGCAGCTCAATAGGCCTCCTTTGCCTGAAATAGGTGCTGGCTTTTAAAGTGGATTTGGGAAGCTGGACAAGGAGATGTTACTTAGTCATATGTACCTAACTATCTTTACCTAATGATAGATAGATAGCTAGATAGCTAGATAGCTAGATAGATAGATAGATAGATAGATAGATAGATAGATAGATAGACAGATCAGAAAATTTGGTATCTTTAATGTTAGCCTGAATTCTACCACTTGACGTAGTGCTAATCCTATATGGTTCAATGCCAGGTAGGTCAACTTCTTTGTGCTTACCACTGAATGCAAAGTCCTGAAGGAGCAAAATATGAGTGTGTGGCTTTATCCATATGCATGTGAACATTCAAAACAGCAGATTATTTTGTCTGTATTGTTTATTCCAACTTGAAAACACACTGGCTTCGTATAATCACAGAAGGACTCCATGGAACCTTAATACTATTCACAGGATTGCAGCTTCTGCCCTGCTTTCTTGCATCCCTCCTCCTTCTCTCCAGTGGTTTCCATAGCTTTATGTGCAGCTTTTGAAAGAAGCTCTGCAAATTCAGCTAGACTTTACTCTTAAGCTATAATACTAATCCAGAAACCAGAATAAGACAAGGTAGCTCAGAAATGGCAGTTGTAGGTTGATTTGTGAAGCTAAACACACTCAAAGGCAGAAGTTAGTTTTTATCTCACAAAACAGGAGAATGGATGTTTGCTCCATTTTGCTCCATATCTCTGCTCTCACAAGGGATTAGGACTTGTTTTAAGGAGGAGGAGTGTTACCCTGTTTACTGGGGGTCCCGCGAGGGACTCCAAACGTGCTCTAATATTGGTGGGGAAAATTAGCTCAGAGCACAAGTTAGCAGAATGAGAGGCAGGGCAATGCAGTGGAATCTTTAAACCCAATGTCTGCGGGGTCAGGCCAAGTCAAGAAGCACACCAAATATGAAATAATAACCGTGATTTTATTAAATACAGGCAAACAGTGTATGCAACACACTCACACAAGTAACTATAGAAAATAAAGGTGGTAGCGGTATAGAGGATTTTTGAGAGGGATTGTTGAATTGGGTGATACTGCACCTGTCTGAAGCCCAGGGTGGATCACTGCGGAGGTCCGCAATTGCACAGTCTCGGACTGAGACTAAGGGGGAAAACTAGCCGGATGATGTGGCAGCAAGGCTAGATGGAAGTTTGGAGCGATCCGAGGAAGGTCTCGGAATTGGGGGGTTTTATAGGGAAAATATGACCATAGGCTAGTCTGTACTTTGAGAAGAACAATGAGGTTTGGGCGTGAGACAATGTCTCCATAAGGTCAGAATTTAGCATGATTGGGTTAGTTCCGAATCAACAATGGAATGGCCAGTATGCAGATGCAGCGTACTTGACGGTTAAGTGTTCAGCTCATCAAGTTGCCTGCTCGGGGCAGGGAGTTCTTTGCATTAGCATGCATCTTTAATGAGGTGTTTGTCTAGGGAGGTCTCCTAAAGCAAAATCTGGCTGAGTCTGACCTGCCTGGGTGGAGAAAGGAATGTTCAGCAGTTAATGGCCATGCCTAGTTCTGTGCTTGTTCGGGGGCCTCACAAACACTTGGCTGAGGGTGGCAGAATGGGGCCGAATTGTGATATCAAAACGATATCTAGTATCTTCCAAAGTAAGGCCAGTATATGTAATAACAGGAGGAGAGGCATACCTATAAACTGGGTGAAACTTGGCAAACTGACTGGAATAGCAAACATATGCCCTTTCTTATCCTGGATAACAAATTCTTATATGATTCTGTTCTCATGTTGAAAACAAGTCCCCTGGTGGGAGACCACTAAGATAAATTACTGGCTGAGTAGCTCTACTTTCTCTTAATTACTAGTTAACATTCAAACCTCTTAACCAAGCAACTTGTCCTTTTCTCATTTGTTCATTCTCTCTCTCTCTCTCTCTCTCTAACTCTTTCTCCAAATATAATCAAGAAGATGGAGTGTGGAGTCTTAGCCTTTGTGACACCATCCTTACATGTTTAGGCTACTCTATTGTACTCTGCTTTGGAGCATATATCCTTACCACCACCACCACGCAGATTTTTTTTTTAAAGTCTAGTTTCCTTCTCTCACACAATATGTTATTCTTTTTCCTCATGATTTGACATCATTCCATCAACCACCTCCAGTGGTTTGGAAAATGAAGTAAAACTGTGAGCCAAAAGAGAAATTCAGCATGGGCATGTGTCATAATTTCCCATTATCTGAAACAGATATAGAAGAGTCTAAGAAGGAAGCAGCATGGTAGTGGTGGTGGAAATAATTCAGCACAAATCTGAAAAGCTGCCTTCTGCTAGAAATTCCTGTGCCAGAAGAATCCAAAAAGCAAGTCCTACCACCAGTACTATCAGAAGAAGTGCCTCTCCCTCTTCCTCAGACCCTGGAGGCTTCAATCCAGAACCCACAAGAGAACCAAGGTCTTCTCAGTGCTGTGGGACTGAGGACCAAAAAAAGTCAAGCAGGGCTGCTTTCAACCACAGGAGGTCACTCAGGGCTAGGGATTGTGATAAACAGCCAATAATCTAACTCAGAGGAAGAAGAGCTGGGCAGTTCTGACAAAGTGGTGGCACTGAATCAAGGGGCCTGAAAACAAACCTGGGCTCCAGAATCATGACTGCACCAAAACCTATAAGATCAAGAGTTCTTGGCCATCCCTGAACAGAAACTTCCAAGAACCTAGTCTCTAGGAACAAGTTTATCCACGTTCACCTGTTAGGACAGGCAACAAACATGAAGGGAATTGTCAGAGATGAGGTACAAGCCAGAGGCCTCTTCATTTAAGAAATTCTCCTCCTCCATCTTGGGAGGGGTGATTTGGCCCTGGAGACATTAGTCTAATCAAGATTTTTCCAAAGCCAGTTGCTCACTTGGAGCTTTCTATAGTGCTGTGACTGCTGCTGCCTACCTCATTCCACTGTGCCCTGACTTCTTGTCAAGGGAAGAATGGGAGTGGGGTGGAGTTATCTTGTCCTCATTAACCTTGAGTGAGTTTCAGGTCTCTAGTGGAGCAGTGTCAGAGTCTGAGAGACCCTGTTGTTCCACTTAAAGTTCACTGAGATGAGCTTCCTTGCCTGAATTCCTGTTTTGTCATTCTCATCCTGCCTGTAAACATCATCTAGAATAACTCAGACTGCTGTTTTAGATTGCAGCCTGGTGCTTTTGCAGAAGGGTAATTCTGGTGAATGCAAATGGTTTTCCTCCCACATGGGTGAAAAGCCTCCTAGTAGAGATGTAGGGACCACAACTGCAGAAGTACTACTGGCATGCAGCCAAGCACAATTTGAGGTTGAGAGGGATGGAGTTTATCAGCTTGTCCCACTCAGGCTTCAGCTGCTTTGCAGTATATGGCTCCTGTCTCCTCCTGTTTGAAATCTCTGCAAGACTAGATCCCTTCAAAGACTGAGCAGGGATTTTTCGGTTCCCAGCAGAATTGCATAGTTGGCAGGAGCTCTTTTATCTACCTACTCTACACCTATAGATGAGGCTATTTGATCTAGTGAACAGTTTTTAATTTAATTTAAAAGATTCATGTTATGGCAGGTTTCCATGAAAAAATTAGTGGGCAGATTATAGGTTATGTGAACATTCTGAGGTGCCTTTAATATTTGTTTGTCTAAGGATACCAGAACAGTGGGCAAACATGGAAAAGCATTATATTTAGTGAAAATAATAAAATATAATGGAAACATTGGGAAAATAATCAAACTAAAGAAGAGAAGCTAACAATGATGGCACAGACCAAAACCTTCTGGTGCCTGGTAATTCTTAAGACTTATCACTCATGGCTGTGGGACTTGTAGGCTGGCTATGTTTCACCATTCTGGTTGGCCCAAATCCTCTGTTTGGAGTTATGAAGAAAATGTAAAACAAAGCCTCCTTACTCATATGGAAAGTTGTGGTTCTGAGGAGATGTAAAATTGGATCCTGCCACTTTTATAAAACTGGCCTGTCTGGATTTTTACTAGACTACATGCCTGAGCAATCTTGTTAGATGGCAGGTTACTGCACACACATCCTCACAAATCATTTCAACAAATGTAGCCAGAGTTCAACCTCATTAACCTAAGCCTTGCCTAATTATTTCTGTACTCATTTACAAGTCACAGAATATTCACATAGGATAGGCTATGTGAATGGCTTTGGTGCAATTCAGGGACTCATTATTAGGGAACTAGAAATCTGGTACAGCTGAGATCCCTGCTCTATTTGTCGTGCTTAAGTGTGTGTATTTGAGTGTAGTCTCATAGAATGCAATTGTAGATCCTAAGCCTATTTGACACCAGCAGAGTAAAAAGCAATGCTAGTTTAATTATGCAGGAGTTTAGAAGTACGACTGCTGCCAGCATGGTCCCAGAAAACGTGAACAAGAGTGCTCAACCTCCCTAAAACTAGACTTATGGGCTGCACTGCCTCCTCTGAAATGATCAGGCAAAATCAGACCACTAAGACTCCTAGATAGTTGACTTTCCTCAGGCTCTATCAATTAGAAGTTTACTAAATGACCATTATTTTGCTACTGCTTTCATGGTACTCAGATTATTACCACCTTTAGTTGGATGATAAAGATTGATGATAATGATGATGATGATATCAGTGCAACTGCCCTATGCTTCAGTCAACAAGTGACCCAGGAGTCAGATGGTTGTGGTGCAAGAGCTATCAGGTAGTTAATCCAGTCCAGGACAGTCACAACTCATCCAGCAAGATGAAGAGAACAACTGTTGGTCATCAGCCAGTCCAGAAGTCATTACAGCAAGTCAGTAGTCCAGATAAATAAAGCCAGCAAGGAACAAAACAGAGATGTCAGTCATAGCCAGTCTAAAGTCATAAGCAACAAAGACATCAGAGAACTGCTGGGAGATGTATAGGCAGCTGGCTTAAGACACCAGGTGCTCAATAAGCCAGTATCTCTTATTTAACAGTCACTGGGATTGGTGTAGCCTCTCCTTATCTCTCTGATTATCTTCAAAGGATGGCAGCACATCATCAGCATCTGACATCTCCTGCTGGAGAATAGGTTATCCAAATGCCACAGCTCTCAGCTCCTCAAACTTGGAGAGGCCAACTCAGGAGTCATAAATTCCTGGAAATCTGGCTCCTTCATGTCTGAATCTTCCAACTTTGGAGAGTGGGTTATGACAGCAATGTATTGGGTGCTCATTGTTTGTAAAAATATACCAGCAAGTAGTCAAAATTAATAGCAATCTGACTACTAATGTTGAACTCCTCACTCCCACAAAGCACACTTAAAATCACGTCTGGAGTTTTTGGCTGCCAGCACGGTGCCAGTGAGTAGGAGCTGTTATGATGTGTCCTGTAGCCAAACAGTGGCTATTTTGACCAGTGGGGTGGAGCAGTCTCCTTCTCCAGCAGTGATTGTGCTGTCTGAGGAAAACTGCCATAGATGGAGGTACCCAACAATTCCATGTGCAATGTCAGAAAAAGTTGTTAGCAGCCATACACCCCCACGCTTTGATATAGTCTAACTGGCAAATATTAATTGGCATGAAATTAAGTTATATACACTTATGGCTGAAAGGCCATGTAGAGAAAGGACGCTGGCTGGGAAGATGTGCAAAATAGGTGAGAGGTGACTTCAGCATGGCCAGGTCATAAATTCCCTGTGGATTAGCTGGCAAAGCCTGACTTAATGGGTCTGAGCTAATTCTCTCAACTTCCCAACCTCAGAAAACAATAGTCAAAGCAGCTCTCCAGGTGCAGCAGGCAAGTGCCTCTGCTGTGCGCATCTCCTATCAAAACCTTCCCCAGTCACATTACCTATCCAAGACACTGAGGCCCTTTCCACACTGGGTAAAAAAAATGGCTTAGGGCGACCTCATCCGGAGGTCGTCCACACCGTGGGGTGCGCTAGGGCGGTTTGAAAAGTGGAGGTTCCACACCTCAAACCGCCCTAGCGTGGCCGCAAGGGGTGGCACGGTGCGTTTTTTAAAAAACACATTTCATGTGGTTTTTAAAAACTCGAGCGCGGTAACCCGTTGCAGTGCCCCGTTTGAAACTAGAGCTGCCCGGGGGCGGGCTTCCGGCTGGCGCGCTACCCTGATTGGCGGAGCACCGCTGGAAGTCGCCGGCCGCCATTTTGGGCACCGCCGAATGCTGCCGAAATTCGCCAGTGTGTGGAGCAGCGAACGTGCGCTCCCCGCAGGGACGGAGCAACCCGTTTTCAGGTAAGATCCGTCCCTGCGTGCGCTGCCCTGTTTCCCCGTCCCCCGTGTGGAAAGGGCCTGAGACAATCAGTCCATTCCAGACCCCTTTTGTTTACTTTGCCAGAAAACAATTAACTCGCATCCCTTCAGGGAAGAAAACAAGAGTATAAAAACCCTTCATTTTGACCAGTTACTTTGCAGTACTTCACTTTCTGATAGCCATGCTGTTACACTGATTTCTGGTTGTGTACTGCCCTTAGATGCAAGTCTAAGCCACAATGCCACTTCCTTATTGCTCTTCTGGAATGGTAAATATTGCCCACTCCCTGAAACTTCACAATCTTTGCTCCCTTTTCCTTCAGTTAGCCTTGTTTACTTTTGAATCTCTGGATGGTTCTTCCCTGCACAAGACCCTGTAAACATAAGTGTCAAAAATTAGGTTATCCCCCTCTCTCAGGCCTCCTAATCTGAGCTAATAACTCTCCACCTTTGAACAGAGGTCCTGGCATTGCAAGTGGGTAACACATGTTGGGGTAACAAAGTAGTCATGCTATGCTAGCGTAAGTCACTGAGAAGATTCTGTCTTTATGCTCCAACTGTAACCACAACAGATGTTCTTAGTCTTGTTTCTCTCCATTGCCAAGGCAACATTGAAAACTACTGCTGAAGCCATTAGTGAATGCCAACTGGCTGCCCACAGCTGGAGCAGGTAGAGACATCTAATCCTACAGGAGGAGGAAGAGGCACCCTCTCATCTTACTTGTACTACCAACCACCCATTCTCCTGTGGCAGCAAGATCTTAAGACTGGCTACCCAAAATTAAACACGTCACATTCAGAATTTTATGAGTGAACAGAAAAATTGGAGAATCAGTACACTTCCAAATGACAAATGGAAATTGCAAGATTCTGCCAATTGTGCTTTTAAAACTGATGAATGTCGAGTGACAAGTGACAATTTTTTTGTGGGAGTTGTCTAATTTCAATCCTTATAAATGAAAGAACACCCATTTTATGGTTAAGCAAATGTGAATTTGCCTGTCAAATCCTCTTAGAGATTGTACTTGCTGTTAAAAGCTGTGCCTTACTTCATCCAGAAGAGTAATTAATCCTCCCTGGAGCTGCAGTAAAAATCTAAGATATTAGTTATTGATTTAAAGTTTGGGCATAAACTTTGAAAGGTCATACTTGAACATCCTAATTCATTACTTGCTGGAAGTGTAATGTTTTCTCTGGAGAAATGTTCTGTAGCATTGAACTTTTAATACATGCAGTTCGTAACCTTCACTTGCCAAGAAAAGTACCACAATAATTTTAAAAGTTTGCTACATTGAAGACCACCTTTGCTTTGCTCTTTCTTTGGAGCCCAGGACAATGGAGAACTGTTTGGCCATACAGGGCATCCAGCACTGCTGTCCACAGAGCTAGCTGGGCCCAAATGTTTGGATCCAAACGGTCCTTCCTCAGAGACAGACATTGTGGGAGATACCCTCAGAAAAAAAAATCAGAGCCAGACATTTTGGGCCTGGCTGATGCTGGAGAGGAAAAGGCCAGTGGTCAGCAAGGCTCTCTGGGAAAGGATGTGGGAGTGGGAAGCTCTAGGCTGCATGAATGTCACTACCCATCACATTATGCTACCTGAGGCAGATCCCTTGCTTTGTCGAATGGAGTGCAGGTAGCCCTGAGCTAGAATATTTGGGGGAAGTTCCCTTTTGTAGGTCTTCAAATCCTGGCACATTCATATGGGAGAAGACAGATATTCAAATATCTAGATCCCAAGGAATTTACAGCTTTGAAGTTTAATGTCTATATTTTGAGTTGTCAATCTACAATGAAAACTCACAATTCCACACAATCATTGCCCTGGTGGTGCAGTGCTTAAATGCCAGTACTGCAACCACAAGGTTGTGAGTTCGATCCTGCCAGGCTCCAAGGTTGACTCAGCCTTCCATCCTTTCGCAGGTTGGTAAAATGAGTACCCAGCTTGTTGGGGGCAATTAGTTAAAATACTTTGTAAACCGCTTAGATAACACTTAGTTGATAGGCGGCATAGAAATAAATGCTATTGCTATTGCTATTGGACTGATCTGTTTTGAACAGTTATCAAAGATTGTCTCATATGTAGCACATCCCAGTAATCTACCTTAATTTGCTGCTGTCATATCCCTTTTATACATCACCAGCTAAGATTTTCATCCCTTCTCCTTGATGCTGTCAATAGCACGTATTTCTCTCTGGCAATTCATTTGTTTGATTCTACTCTTGTTTGTCAATTTAAACTGAAATCCCTACCAAAAACTTTGTACCCAATTTAATTTGGTGATGGTGGCTGCCTGAGCTGAGAGAATAATATACAACACCACAGCTATGTTGTACCAAGTGTGGAGGCTGGAAGGCTGTACTGAGAAAGAGAAGCTTGCAGGAGACCTGAAATACAGTCCATTATTAATACTGCTAGGTCAGAGATCTAAGTGAGTGTTACCACCGTGATCTGGCCTGGCTTTGGTGAACCAAAGATATCATTTTTGATATCATAATTCGGCCTTCTGCCACCAGCCAAGTGTTTGTGAGGCCGCGCCGAACAAGCGCAAAGCTAGGCATGGATGATACTTGTTGCTCCTATCAAACACCAGATATTGCCAGATCCACTTCAGGGGTAGACCTCCTGAAACAAACATCTTAATTAACAAAAGGAGTCTCTGCCTGAGAGAACACCCTGGCGAGCTAGGCACTTGACAGCCGAGCTAGCCGCATCTACATACCGGCCATACTATTGTCAATTCGGCATATAATTCAATCATGTAAATTCTGACCTTTCGGAAGCTTTGTCTCCAGCTCAAAACCTATTGTTCTCACCAGAGACCAGACTAGCCTGCGGTCATTCTTTTCCCTATAAAAATCCCCCGTTCTGACAGCTCTTTAGAAACTCTCATCGGACCTTGCTGAAAGTCACTTGCTGAAATCACTTGAAGCTCCCGTCGGATCTTCTTCCTCGCCTCACTGCCGCTTGGTCCAGTAGATTCCCCTCGGCCCCTACGCCTGGTTTCCTCCTCTTCAATTGGTGTCTCCAGGACTTCGGACAGGTGGCGTATTGCCCATTCCCCAAATTCTCTTTCTTTCCTTTTCTAGTTAGGAGTGTGTTTGTGTTTTTTTATTATTTTGTGTTTAATAAATACTGTTAGTATTTTGAAACTGCTTGACTCCTCACTGACCTGAACCGGTATACATAGGATAAAAGATCCCGCTGCGTTACCCTGCCTCTCGCTAGCCAAGAGAGTGCTCCAGTTAATTTCCCCATCTTTGCTTATTGTTGTTTGGTATTTGGGCGCCCCTCCTGGGACCCCCAATTTATAGGGTAATATGAGGCTGGGGGCGGTTTGGAATGGATTCACAACTGAAAGTCCCTCATAACTCTCATGCTGCAGCAAGTGTCAGTCTTCTTGAATTACCCCTCACACCTCCACCCAGGCCAAATCAATTACTCCTTCGTATGCAGATACATCACGTACCATGTACTTTGTTACCCTGATTTCTGGGGGTCCCGTGAGGGACACCTAAATGCTCTCCAAATTATACAAGTTGGGGAAATTAGTCAAAGAGCACAAGTTAGCACTATGAGAGGCAGGGCAACGGAGCGAGATCTTTTACCCAGCGTCTACGGGGTCAGGACGAGTCAAGGAGCAAACAGATGTGAAATAATAATTGTTGTTTTTGTTAAAATACAATCAAACAAGTGTATTCAACACACTCACACAGATAACTAGAGAAATAAAGGTTGGAGTTGGATAGAGGGATTTTTAGAGGAGGTTTTCAGGAAATACTGCACCTGTCCTGAAGCCCGGGTAGTCTGAAGATAGAGTTTGTGGACATGAAGGTTCTCAGTATGTGGGACTGAGGGGAAGGCTTGCCAAGCAAAGCGGCAGCAAGGCAGTATGGAAGTTGGGAGCGATCCGAGGAAGCTCTCAAAGTCAGGGGTTTTTATAGGGGAAAATGTGGCCGTAGGCTAGTCTGTACTTGGGGGAAAACAATGAGTTTCGAGCTGGAGACAAAGCCTCTGAAAGGTCAGAATTTAGCATGATCAAGTTAAGTCCAAATTGTCAATAGGGTAGCCAGTATGCAAACGCGGAGTGCTAGACACTTGAGTATTCGGCTCGTCAAGCTGCCTGCTCGGGGCAGGGAGTTCTTTGTAAGTAGCGTGCATACATAATGAGGGTACTTGCCGAGAGGTCTCTTGAAGCGGCAGTTTGGCTATTTCTGGCCTGCCTGTATTTGTTTTGAATATTACAGTGATCAGCAACCGAGCCTGTTTGCGTGCTTCTCCGAGGGCCTAGCAAGCACGTGGGAAGGAATAGGTAAGGAAGGCCAAATTATTGATATCAAAAGGGTATCTGTCTGGCTAGGAACTGCGGTAACAACTTGGATAATAAAAATGTATTGCATTTCTAACAGTGCAGTCCTATGATTTGCTGATTCTACCCTATTTGTATCTTATTGCAAAATATTTTGTATTGTAAATAAGACAAAAGTCTTACAGAGAGAATCAAGGCAAGAATGAGATTTTTCAGAATTGAACCTGTGTTATATTCTTGAGACTGCATTTCTTCTAATAATGAAATACCAATGACAAATTTTCTTTCTGACTCTGGGCAAATTTTTGTAAATGGTTCGATTCATTCTTGTTTGATGTCTCAGTCTTTTACTAGTTATTGATGAATTGGTTTTACACTATTTGAACATGTACTGTTTTAATTGCAGCGTTCCATTTAAACTGCTTACCTTTAGATACATGATTTTTTTTGGCTAAACTCCGAAATTTGTAGCTAAATTCATTCATGAAATAATTCTGATACTGTTATGAGACTCACTTTCATAAAACAGTGGGAAAAGATGTAAACCCTGCAACATCTTGGGTTTACTGAACAGTCAACAGTTAACTGTTGAGATACTTTATGCATAATAAACATTACCATTCTTTTTAGGAATTTGGCTATCTTTAGCCATTTCCACCAGAAGCAAATTAATCTGCTCTTTCATAGTATAAAAACCTAACAGCAGGGTAGAATTTCAAAAGGAGGCTAACTTTTGCATCACAAACACTGTCTGTTCTCTTTGTATTGTTTTTCTTTGATTTGAGGCCCTTTCCACAGGAGGACTGTATCTCAGCACGGGGAAGAGAGAGGAGTGGAATCACGACGATGCTACCAGAAGACATTGCTGGGTCCCCTCCTTCTCCTGTCACCAGCTGGCATGATAGCGGGGTAAATGACTGATGGATTTTCTCTATCAATGACCCCTGATTGCACAATGGTACCATACTTACCTGGAAACGTGATGGAGGCATTTTCTGCCCCAGCACAGGATAAGAAAGAGCCCAGCTGCACTGCGGAAGGAAGAGGCATATCCCTTGTGCTCCCTTCTGCAGGGAGCTGGTCCAGTGCGGAGGGGGAGCATTCCTGTCACACTCCCTTCCCGGCAGAGGTGCACGTGTGTGTTTGTATGCATGTGTATGCTTGCCAATTTAGGATTACCTTCATGTTGGAACCAAGGTGGTTCCCCACACCATCTCTTTAGTGAGAGACTGAAGGTCCTTTTACTATTTTGTCAATTGTGTTGTATCTACCTGGAGTTCCCGATAGTCTACTTTTGGTCACTTGAGTTTTGTGGAGAACAGTATTGTTGAAATAGGCAGGCTAGCATCAACACTCCCCTTAGGAAATCTCTTAGGCATTTGATTTCAGGATATTTACAATGGGAGGATAAGCAGGTGGCTTTGCAAACTTTCAGGTTATTTATTTACATAACCAGCTCAGTATATATAGTTATGTATCCACCATTGAGAGGATCATTTCATATATCTCCTCATCTAGATGCATTCTTATAAAGGTTGCACAGTGAATTTAACATAAGCATTATATATCATTCCATAGACATTTTATACTTATGACAGCTCTGTCTTATCACCTGTTGATACATCTCAGGTGTCTACATCTCAGACAGGTATCTGTCATGTTATCTGATGATCTTATGTCTCTGCCAATCAGACAGGCATATTTACAGAATTCAGTAAAATTCTTACTTGCCATTAAGCTTAACTCGGGTTGTTCCAAAGCTGATTTGCAGCTGGCCACCTGGCCCTTTTTTCTCTAAGTCGTTGGATTATTCTTTGTTTATTGTTTATAGTTATGCTGTCTCATTTATATTTAATCTGGCTAGATGCCCAGATGTATATAGAATGCCACGTTTCTGCCTACAGTTGGATCTTTTAACCCCATAATTGCCCTGTTTCTTAATTGGTGTCTCACTCACACTTCATGTTGACACTTTCTATTAACCCACTTTAGGGAATGAATTTGGCCAAACATATGATGAAAATAGCGGTAGCTCAGTGTTCCCCAAACTCTATACCCTGGGGCCTTAGGGCACCCTAACAAACTCAGAGGAGCGCTACAGAGATATTTTAACTGTTCGCTTCTTGGAGGCTGCCAGGCCAGAAGGGCTTCACTGCTCCTGTAGCTCCTGCTTCCAGGTCCCATGTGGTGGTGGCAGCACCTGTGGCACTCTGGGACTTCTGCATTTCAGCTAAAGGAAAGCATGCCTGAGCCCTGTGCTTCCAGACAGGGGGAGCAGTGGTTGCAAAGAAGAGCAGCTGTTAAATTGCAGCATTTTTTAAAAATATATTATTCCAAAAGACTTAGGAAAATTAAAAATTGCCTTCAGCAAATGGGCCTTGAGAGCAGTGATGGTAAAGTTCGGTTTTCTAGTTCTCTTCCTCCTCTTCCTTGTCTATACTAGTCCATGTGGAAATAATGGAGGGGGATAGAATCTGATTCCATACTTCTGCATAGGTGGACTAGGGTGGTGGAAGGAAGAGGAGGGGAAGACAGAGAAAGCATAGTAGAAAAGGGAGGGAGTGAATTTCAATTCCAAATAGCCTAGATTTAATATGGATTAAAGTTAACAATAACATCTATCTGATCTGGGAGACCTCTGTATGGTGTGGACTGCTGAAGAGGAGGGGGGTTAGTATGCATTGATGTTATTTTAGAGTTAACACAGATTGGGGCAAACATCTAGATATTAGTACACTGATTTGTGAGACCTCTGCATGGATAAGCCTGGAGGAGAAAGGAGAGTGGTATTCTATTGCAGTGATCTTAAGGTTTGTAAGCTGCCTTGAGTCCCAGGTCTGAGAGAAAGGCAGGAT
The DNA here is from genome assembly GCA_948472985.1 of Iguana delicatissima. Taxonomy (NCBI): domain Eukaryota; kingdom Metazoa; phylum Chordata; class Lepidosauria; order Squamata; family Iguanidae; genus Iguana; species Iguana delicatissima. Next base: position 163,024 of record CAOKZL010000537.1, read on the forward strand.
ATCAGTATACTAGCATTTTCAGCACACTGATGTGCTAGACCTCTGCATGGGGTGGACTGGTATGGAGGGGAACAGAAGTGGAGAGGAGGGATGGTGTTAGTTTTATTCTCAGCATTTTAACTTTCAATGTCACCTTGACACCAATAACTGCTTTAGGTCTCTGTGTCACCCTCCTCCGCCTGCACCTACTCCTCCTCCTCCTCCTCCTCCTCCTGCTCCGGCACACAAATGTTTTCCCAGAACTTTCACAAGAGAGAATTGGGAGGGAGAGAAGGCTGAGAACAGGGTGATATAGAGGGCTACAGTATTTATTGAGGCCAGTGGGATTTGCAAAGTTGAAATGCTGAGAAATGTACATAATCTCCCCTTCCTCCATTAAAAATTAATATCAACCTGTGTTAACTCCAAAATAATCCCAATCAGTGTTAGCCTTCTTCTTTTCAGCCGTCCACACCATACAGAGGTCTCCCAAATCAGTGTGCCGAAAACTCTAACACTGAATGTTACTGTTAACCCTACTCCATTTTAACCTAAAATATTCTAAATTGAAATCTACTTCCCTCCTCCTCCTCCAATCCATCAATGCAGAAGTATCCCAAATCAGTGCCCTGAAAAAAATCTGACATCTTGATGTTTACTTCAATCTATGCTAATCCTAAAAATCTTTTGAAATATAATCCCTCCCAATTTTCTTCTTTCCTTCTTCTCAGGGAAACTTGTCTACAGCACAGGTTTTGCAGTTGAGTGTACTGAAAAATTTTGGCATAGCATTTTAACTTCATTCATTCATTCATTCATTTTGAACAATTTTCTGCAACCATATGCATTTTCTTCTTTATGTTGTCAGATTCCTGTGCAATGTAAAAATCCCACTTCTTTTTGGAAGCCACCATAAGAGCAGCTGGTGGAGGGGATATTGTGATGAATCTGACAGGTGAGTAGTGTGTTTGTGTTTCTGTGGCCCTTTCCGCACGAGGCGAATGAATTGCTCCGTGCCATTACTCACTGGTTCTTCTTGGCTCAAAGCAACGCGGACTCTCCCTTAAGCCCTCCTGCAGGGCTCCTCCATTTGGTCCAGGGCAAATCGGAGCAGTGTGAGGTCTGTAGATCCGCACTACTCAGGCTTACAAAATGGCAGCTTCCTGTGCTTCGTGGGTCCGGACCAACCACTGATGCTGACAGCCCACCCTCCGCTGATCGCGGGCTCGCTTTGGTGTGAGCCTGCGCATCTACACAAGTGAGTAGGAGTGCAATGGAGCTCTCCAGAAGATTGAAAGACCGATTTTTTCCAGTCTTCACTTAGTGCACTGGAGGACCATTGGGGGCATTTTGAATTGGACTAAGGTGCGGAACTAAAGTAAATAGTCCGAACCTAGTCCGATCCAAGGTGCGGATGACCTCCGTGACAGGATGGCTTGGCCCATTTTAACTTCCTCTTGTGGAAAGGGCCTATGTTCGGGTGATTGTGGGTAGGTTTAGTACCTCATTCCCAAAAAGGGGGACAGGGATTTCAGGCTAACCTTGTGCCCCCCTCGCCCACTCTGTGGAACTCTACCTTTCTGTTCCAGGAGAATTGTAGAGGTTGAAGGGGGCCTATTGCCCAACAGGTCCAATCCCATGCTCAATGAACAATCACCAGCTAGAACATCCCCTGTCAGTAACTGTCCACCTTCTTTTGAAAACGTCCAGCGAAGGAGACCTCATCACCTCTCTAATCAATTGGTTCATTAATGATCAGTTCTGTCAAGAAGTTTCTTCTAATATTCAAACAAAATCTACCCTTCTGTAACATAAAACCATTAAATTCAGTTCCGTCCTCTGAAGCAGCAAAGAACAAGCCTGTACCCTGTTCTCTGTGATAGCCCTTGAGGTATTTAGAGAGAGCAGTCATATCACCCCTCATTCGTCTCTTCACCAAGCTAAAAATGCCCAGCTCTTTAGCCCCTCTTCATATGTTTTGTTCTCCATTTGTCTTATCATCCTCATTGCCCTTCTCTGAACTCATTCCAACTTGACTATATCCTTCTTAAAATAAGGTGTCCAGAACAAATGCAGTGCTCCAGATGAGGTCTAATGAGCACAAAGTATAGAGGGACTATTATTTCCCTTGTCTTGGAATCTATGTTTCTATTAATCCTGGCTAAGATAGCATTTGCTTTCATTGCTGTAGCATCACACTGCTGGTTCATGTTTATGATAAACAATAATCCCAAGGTTCTTTTCTCATATTGTATTGCTAAGCCAAGTATCTCTCATCCTATAACTGTGCATTTGTTTTTTGTGGCCTAAATTTAGAATGTTGTATTTGTCTCTGTTGAATTTTATTTTATTAATTTCAGCAAAAATTTCTAGTTTATTAAAGTATGTTTCAATTCAGTTCCTATCTTCCAATGTGTTAGTCCCCCCCCGTTTTGTATCATCTGCAAATCTGATAGGGATTTCTTCCACCCCATCATCTAAATCAATGAGAAAAATATTGAACCATGTCTTACCCCTTTGTGTTTTCCATTCCCATGTATTTCTTCCCAGCTCTGTTCCCTGTCCTACTCATCCCTCAAACCTTTTAACCTCCCCAGCTCCTGCCATTATTTCCTTCGGTCTCAAAGTTTATCAAATAGACTAGCTTTCCATCAGTTTTTGGCACTATCCTTCAAATTTTAGTGGAGTCTCTTCTTCCCTGAGGGCTTTTACATATGTGAAGCTTGAAATATATGCCTAAAGAGCTGTTTTAAAAGGTTATCTGGAACTAGAAAGTGTAATTGGGGTAGGCCTGTCTAAACATCATCAGCAAGATGGGATGGACTGTCGCTTCTGTTGAAGTTAAGTATAGTGCCAAATCTGGTGCTCGGGAAGAGTTATATAGCTCTCAGGATGGCCAAAAAGACCACAGGTAGATCAGTAGGAAAAAGAGGGGTGCTTACCATCAATAGGCTGTAGGAAAAGAAGACTGCATTGCAGCTGGATTTACTCAAGAAAGGAAACCACAGCCCAGAGTTTGCAGGAACTGGCTATTAACAACAGGTGTCTCATTCATAAGGTTATCATAAGTTGAAACCAATTTGACATATAACAACAAACTTACAATCTTAAGAAACAGAGATCAATGGTTAAGTCTTTTCAACTCCAACAGTTTTTTCCATTCAAAATTAGTTCCTAAATACTTATTAAGTTGTTCGGACCTAAGCACTTACTAAATGGAATAGTCAGGTATTTCTTTTGGCCTAGAGGAACCATTTAAAAATTACCAAAATAATAAGGGAGCCATGAACCAAGAAAGTTTGAGTACCTCTGGTCTAGCTTGAACAATGCATCTGATGAAGTGGGCTCTGGACCACAAAGGATTTTGTAAGACTTCTCCAAGGTCGCATCCTCCAGGTCCATAGTACCTATCCCCCTGCCCCCACCCCAAAGGGTACGCTGGCTTACACCATGCAAATGATATAATGTAAATGTTTAATGGGTAGGGGTTCAATTTATCAATATGCTGTTAGGTTGCTGTTAACTCAATTGCATTTTAATAGTATAATGTTTTTAACTATATTTTAATATTATAATATTCATATTTTTTAAATCTTTTGTTGTTGTTTTTCTTGTCTAGCTGGGAGTTGTTTGTGTTCCAGGTTTTGGGGAAAATGGGAGATAAATTAAGCCAAGCAACAAGTAAGCAAAGCCTGGAGTTTGCCTTCTGGAGTTGGGTGCCAACACCAAGAGGTCCTTTCTTTGATTGCCATCTGCTGTACCTCATCTGACCCACCGGTCTCATCTTTACCCTCACATAGACAATTTAATTGGCACCTGTTTACCCACAATCATTAGAGAAGCTAACTGCCTTTTAGACAGCTGCTCTACTCATAGTATTTTCCCCATCAGGGCAAAGAGAATCTTATATTGCTTCTGAAAAGATTTCCTCCATTTACAGTCAATAGGGGAGTGAGTGATTTAATACATTTACCCTTCCTCAGGGCAAAAAAGAACATGAGGAAGTTAAAAGTTCTTTTTATTATATGGTTTGACTAATTCCAGAAGACAGATTGACTTAGAAAGGTACATTAATAAAAGTCTAAGGGAAGAGAAAGTAAAATCATTTATGTGTCAGAGCGTGATCCCAATTTCTGGCTTATGGTGGAAGTATGTTAATTGTCACCCACAGACTGCTATGGTGAATAAAAATAACTACAGCTTACTGAATTACAGCTAATGGAATTAGCCACAAAATCAGGGTTGGTAAATGATATCTTTCCTGTCTCTCCACATTCCTTTACCATAGCATTTTGACTCCCACACAGTTGAAAGGCAAATTTTGAACCATGTTTTTTACAGCTTCCATATCTGGAGGGATTAAAGTTCTGAGTTAGGAGCTATGCAGCTACATGTCTTGTGTGTCATTTGGCAGCTGGGAACTAGAGCAAAGTGTCACTGTATTGCTTTAGAAAAGCAGAAAGCAGTGATGGATGACGGCTTCCAAGTCAGTGAGGCAATGAATCCACTCCAGGTTGAATACCAAACTTTTAAGAGGTTCTCCTGGCTGCTGAATCCAATTCTTCAGCCAGGATCAGTAACTCTAATAGGTGTTTAAATGTTCAGACATAACCTGGAGTATATACACCGTCCCACTGTCTGAAGGGGAAGACACAGCAGAGTGGAGTGAGTACAAAAGATCCATTTTCTAACTTCCACCCCAAGGGTAAACCAGTGAATTCCAGTGCATCGCTCATATTTGTGTTGAATAATGGATGACAACCTTTCTTCTCCAAGAAGTTCCTCATTTTTAATAACTTTGTATCAGATAGGTATAGTATGGTCTTCTCCATGCTGAAAATAGCTGAACCTAATGAACATGACAGGGGAATGGGGGTGTGAAAAACATGAGCGTGAAAAAATCACCATCTGTCAGTGCCAAGTGCAAAAGGCGCACCCAAGCCTCGCACTCAAGGCCTGCCCAGCCTGACACCTCTTTGTGATCAGCACTGAACAGCCAGGGAGATCTCTGAATCAAACCAAGGCCAGGACAAACGGGTCTGCCTCAGTTCTCCCTCTCTGACAATGCAGTCCCTTCCTCACTCTTGTCCCCCCTTGCTTCTTCCTTTCAGCACTCTCCCTCTTTACTGCCTTCCCTAAATCTGCTCTTCTCCGAGATGTAAAGATCAGCAGTGATTTATATTTTCCAAGACTGTGGTACTTTCGGCACTAAGGTCAAGATGATATTATTGGTAGCGTGTATATTCCAAGATTTAAAATAAGACTCTGTGACACTGTTTTAAGGAACACAGAACGTCAAACATTTATTGTAACAGTGTTGCTTTAAATGTGTTTTGTATTTAAATGTTTATAAACAGCACACAATTTCTCTCTCTCTCTCCCTTTCAATTCATTCACTATCTCTTGTATACCCAATTTCTCAGTTCTGTCTCCCACAGAGCTCTTCAAATCTCCAGCCTCTCCCAAACACACCACAAATCACACTCCTCTTCAAACACACACCAGACAGTTAAAATCCGTTATTTTTCCTCTTTCCACTAGCCCCTCCCCTGGGCTATCCAAGGTTCCATTTCACCATCCAATCAGCTTAAACACTCTCAGTTGCCAAGGAGACTCTGTTGTCAAAACAGAACCCTCCCATCAGGTTCGTCACACAGGGGGATTTTGTTTCATTTATATTTTGAAAGATTGATCAAAATTCACAAATGTACTCATATTTGGGTTAGAAAGAACTTGAACACTTTTTTAAAAAATGGATTACAGGAGAAAGCACAGTTAACACATTTTCCCAGTCCTAGCCAACCATACCCATGTACTTGCCAATGACAGCTAATGGCTTCTATGGCAAGAGTGTGATGGATCCTCTTTGGATTTATTCCAAATGGTAAATGAGATATCCCAAGTTCTGATTCTATTTTTCATATGATGGATGCTCCCTTAATGTCTGAAATAACACCCAGAGCAGATTCACTGCCCCACTGACATAGAACCCATCAATAGCCACTAGTGCCTTCCATGCTTTCTTCTGAATGCTGGACTTCAGGCATTCTTAGGAATTCAGCCTATCTGCCAATATTTGTTCCATTCCACAGGGGAAAAATTCAGAGAGAACAGGTGCACAAGCATATAGAAGCCTCGCTACCCAAAGGAACAAACCCGGGGGTGTTGATTATGATAACCTTATCCCTAATGTGCCACAGCTATGGGAGGGTCAGTGAGAGCTCCAAATAGCATCATTTCCTCACTCTCTGTTTCTTCTAGCTGCCACTCTCTACAAATAGGTTGCCAGAGGGCCTCAGCCTCAGCAATAGGCCCTGCTATGGCTGGTGGGCTAAGATACTGACTCCAGTATGTTTGTTGGCACAAGATTTTTAATATAATGTGACCTGAGCCCTATAAAGGTTATTAGACAAGACTCAGGTTGCAGTGTGGTATGTAATCAACAAAAAGTTGGGTCCATTAATAAAAACTCATGATAGTAAGCCAGAGGATAACATGAACATGCTATTGTTAACAGGTAGTGTACAGTCCATTTGTGGTCTGCCCGATAATAGTCCTCTGTTTGGAGGCAGCTTCTGTTTGAAGATACCTTCAGTTTGAAGGGCTATGCTGTCCAAATGTATTTTAAAGAGAAAAAACCATCAGGAAGGACAAAACCAGGACCTTGATGTTGCCCATCAACATATATTACTCGAGCAACTCACTGAATAAGTATACACAGGTCATCCAGACACTGTCTTTCCCACTCTAGTGAGGGATGTGTTTTATTTCTGTTTAAATTATAATAATTGTGTTAAAACTGGCATCTAAGTATACAAGTAAGACACCAAAAGTCACAGTCATGTTAGTCTAGATCAGTATGCAAAGGGATCTTGAAGCATCTTTGAGGCTGAGAGAAAGAAGTACTCCTGATGAAGTAGACTTAAGTCTATGAGAGCTTCTTCTCCCAACTTCTTTTTTCTCAGTCTCAAAGGTGCTATAAGATCCCTTTGCATGTTAAGTCAGACAGTTTCTGTGATTTCTTTTATTCTCCTTTTGATGACATATCTCCTTTATTTTGGCAATGGGTAAGCAGCTACCCTCATGCCTGTCTCTCTGCCTGTATTCCTCACAGCACTGATCCAATTAAGACCCATCAAAACTTTCTTCACGCTGAAAAGAGGAATAGCAATGGGGAAAAAAATATTGCTTACAAAATGGATAAAATTTATCTGTAGTATTATACTCAGTATACATATTTTTCAAATTTTAAATTATTTTGGCATACCAATAGAAATGCATGGTCTTCTTAATCTTGCCTAATGTATGGACAGTTACATAATCTCTAAATGTATAATAGAGTAACACATTCAGTTAATAGAAAGCTGTGATGAGGTCAAAGGCTACAGGAGGAAAAAAAACACAGGAGTGACTACAGGTAAACTGATGTCAGACAAATGTCTCATTTATCAAATCTGTAATCACCAAAAGAAAACAGTTCACTGATTGTCTTTCAGTCCCTAACATTGTGTTGTCACAAGTATACACCCTTCCTGCCTCTATGCTAGGTTAGTGATGTAAAATGAAGAGATAATCGCTTGTTTCACCCTAAAATTAAACAATGTTTTGATATAATGGTTAAGTAATGTTGTACACTAATTCAAGACAAAACCAAAGGTCCTGAGACCATGTGGACATTCATTAGTAATAGCACACAAACATATACACACACAAATTTCCAGTTCATAGGTTAGTATCATATCAAAGAAGAGCAAACAGACATGCTGTAGCTGCATAGACATAGCAGATTGAGCTATCCAAGTACAGCTAACCCAGATCACAATGATCCCGTCATTCTGTTCCCTTGAGTAAAGTGAGTTCTCTTGAGTATAGTAACTACTTACAGGCTGGCATTTGTGACATAACTGACGGAGGGCAAGACTTTGCTACTCATTAACGGAATTAGGTGTCGTGTCAGGGGTCTACATTACTGGGCAGCTGCTGAAGGCCCAGGACAATAGAATCTGAAGATTGTGTCTTCTTTCTAGCACGTACATGGAAATGTTCACCCTGGAATATGAAATTACTTAAACAGTCTATATTGGGACAAAGCAAGAGTTTTGTTTTCAAAAAAATCAAAATATTACTTCATTTGGGTGGTAATTTCAGCAAGCTGTTATTTTTAAAAATAATATAGTACAAATTATGAGTCACATGGCAGGAATCAAACTTATTTCCAGGCATTGCTTCTATCACCATTGGCAATTTGGTTCTAATTGAGAACATGAGCTTTTGTAATGGCAGACATCCAATCTTTTAAAGGGGACATTTGAACAGTGTCTGTGGACCCTTTGGTTCAGCCATCTCCAACACAATGAAAATTGTGGGAATCTGCCAATAAAAGCTCGCCAGTTCCTGTCCCTTACCTTGAAAATATTTCCATGTCATAATGTAGGACAGCCTCATAATATCTGGGGAGGTGAGGGAACAAAGGCTTCCAAATCAGGGCGACAGTCAATCTGTTCTGGGTTGTATTGCAAACTTATTGAAGCTACTCAATATCTTGTTTTCCAACTGATGTTGGTGCAGAATCCAGGGTAGCTCCAAAGCCAATTTACCATATCACTCACTTGCGAGACAGTGGTTGCCACTGTAACTCTCCTTGTAAGTGTTAGAAGCTCTGTTGGACTCTCTAAGGATGAGGGAAGGGACAGAAGCAGCAACTGATATAATTTGACAACTCAGTAAAATCTAAACTTGGATGCCTTTCCCCACCATTACTAATTGGAAGAAAACAAAGCTGATGGTTCATCACCTGGGAAAATGTGCTTTCATGTGCATTTCTGAAGAGAAAGAAAAATGAAAATGACTTTTTGTCCTTTTCTTGATCCAGTGGCAGAGCTTGGAGTACATGGATGGGGGGCAGGTGGGGATGGGGCCACAGCGCACAAAGCGGGACTATGGTGTGTGGGGGTGGAGCTATGACAGATGGGGTGCGGCTACAATGGATGGAGGGGGGCTACAGCACTTTGGAGAGGGCAAGCAAGGAGCCATGGCGCCCCCAAAAAATTGCCGCCAGAGGCGCACTACCCCCATGTCCCTCCTGTCCCTACAGGACTGTCTTGCTCATATGGAGAGGAGGAACAAAAGTGGGGCCTATCCACTAGCACTTCGTATCTTATACATCTGTGTAGGAGAGATCTCACAGAGGTTATGGTAGATGAAAAAGCCACACCACAGTGACCAAATGACTGTCAGATAGGCTTGGGATTATCAGATTTCTTTAATTTAAAAAGTGGCATTTTCCCCCTACCAGTTCAGGGGGAAAAAGTATTAAAACAATTTTAAAAGGTTAATAAACAAGGCTACAAAACCAATTTTGAAAAAATGTCAGTCTTGGCCCCTTAGGTAAAGTAATTGTAAAGCATGAAATGAAGGAGATGACTCACCAACAAAGTACTTGCAGCAAATCAATTAGGCACTTTTTGAGACCTGTGTAGATATATAGAACTTGAAAAAGTTGCAACACGGAGCCAGGATTCCCAGAATCTCGGTATGCTGACTGGGGGTTTCTGGAAATAGTTAAAAAAAAAAAAAAGCAAGGTCTAAGCCTATGCAGCCCCTATTGGAGCCTTGTCCCAAAACCAAATTACATCTTCCTTTCAGTCCACAAATTATTCCTTTCAGAATGTAGCTGGAGTTGTTAATTGACAACATGTACATATAATTTGAAAGCATACTTTTTTATCCCTCCCAAATGATGTTCTAGAATTTCCTGTGCAAGCACCTTCTCTCTCCTTCTCTTGCTTTGCAAGTAGGTGTAAGCAAGCACAAATCAGAGTATTGTTTGCTCTGTTCTATACTGCTTCTGCTTACTCCAAGCAGCTCACACCAAAAGTAAACACCCTGCTAGAGACATACAGTGCAATATGTTTCCATGAACTTCCTCATGCTAATCTAAAGTTTTAGGCTCATTTGCTCCACCACAGTCATGGACTTGTCTCTTAGACCTAGCCATCTTGGACTCCTGGTGCCACTTAGATAGTAAGTTTCCTTGTTTTGTTAAAGCAATTTTGTATGCTTCTTGAGGTGAGGTCCACACTGGAAATCTTCTATAAAATTTATGCTTTATTTGTAGCCAAACTTTCAATAGTGTCTTCCGAAAGCAATGATTATTAAATTCTTTATTCACTGTTATTTTGTCATAGTATAGATATCCATGCCATCCAAACCTATTATTTATTCCTTCCAATTCTTTGATTGGTGTATTTTCTACTTGTATCCAGTCTTTAATCACATCTAAACAAAATGCTTGATAATAGGTTTTTAGTGATGGTACATCAAAACCTCCTCTTTCTTTTGTGTCTTGTAATATTTTAAATCTTATTCTTGTTTTTTTTCCTTGCCAAATAAATTTTTGTAATTCTTTTTCCCATTCTTTAAAAATCTTTTCTCTTCCTATTATTGGTAAATTCTGGAAGAGAAACGTAAGCTTTGGTAGTAGGGACATTTTAAAAGCATTTATCCTTCCCACTAACTGGGTTTTGACTGAGTTTGGGTTGAGCTGTACGTCTTTTGTCAGTGTACGTGAGCCCTGTAAGGCCTAAGTGAGGACACTTAAAACTCTGGTGGGTCCCAGTCTTCCCTGTGTCATTTGAGTGCTATACTAGGACCAGTACCCAAGTGTGGGTGCAGCTGTTGGGTCCAAGAGAGGTAGTGGAGTAGAATAGTAGTAGAGGGCTGACATTCCCTCTACACAGTTGCTTACATCTCCCAAAAAGTCTGCTGGAGTTTCTAAGAAGGCTAAGATCATTAAACCAAATTTTGGCTCATCTTGAAGCCTTAGAGACAAAGGTGACAGAAAGAGCCTGCAGGATCCACTATAGCTGGTAATGATGATAGCCTAGTGGAGGCACCATCATTGGGTGACCTGGATGGATTGTCAGAGAGCTTGGCAGCTCAAGTGGGTTCAGCTGAGACTCCTGACATGGTTAGTGGGGCACAGGGGCCTTGGGGAACTTGCAGTGCCCCTGTAGGACACCCTACATGTTAGGTAATAGTTCAGTAATAGTTCAGGTGCAATGGGGAGTGTGTTACTTGCAAAACCAGCATGGATATGGGTGCAGCCTCAATGCGCTACTTGGTCCAATTATCCCTCTAATACTCTAATACTCAGGGGGATTTGGAAACTATGGTCCCTTCATTCAGTTGTGCTTATTGTTCTGTCCCTATTTGTCCATTGCTTATGGAGAGCAAACACTCCCTTTGAGTGATCATCTCCTGTGGTTCATAAGGAGTAAGATACCACTTGGTGACTACAATGATGTGCTTACCCAGCTTTACCAGAAGCTTAGAGAAAAAGGACAAGGAGGTGTCATTTTTCAAGGAGAAATAGAAGCTGAGGAAGTACAGGGTCAATAGGACCTGGGCATATTGGTTACCAGAAATTTTTATATATGCCAGGGTTATTTCTCAGGTGCAGCCTTTGCAGCCTTTTTTCCTGAACCAATACATGGAAATTATTTACCAGGATTTTTCTGGACCCATCTATCTCCTTTATGATGAGGCCTTCCATATGAACGTGGCAATTAACCCCCACTCTCTGAAGAGACAAAGGCAACCACAGTTCTGGATGCAAACCATGATCCCTGCATAAATGACTTCGAATGAGCAGTCACATAGTATCGTATTGTACTGAGGGCTCAAGGGAATGCAACAGTTTTGTTTCAGGGTAGCCAAGGACAGCAGCAGAGGTTACTCTGCAGGGAATTCAGAGTTCAGTGTGCATAACTATGTCATCCATGAAAGTTTAGAAATGAATGCTCAGTCTGTGGGGGACTTCATTCATTTCAGAATTGTCCCAAAGGAAGAGATCAATCAGGTGGCAACACGGATCAGATATTGGGTAAGAAGGGGGCAAGTAATGTTCTCCACCTCCAAAAGCAGCCCAACCTAATTCATTTTTATAGATTATTGGTTTTATTGCAATTGTATCCTGATCAAGTAGTGGCACATTATTTAAGGAAGGGGTTTAGAGTAGGTTTCGGGATTCCACTTCAAGGAATTCATCATGCTTATAGGCCTAAGAATCTCAGATAAGTTATAGGTTTGGCACATTCAGTTAGGAAAAATATTCAGAAGGAGATGACAGAAGTTGGTACCTTCTTTTCACTCTTTGTTCCTAATTTAAGGCTATCTTCTCCAGGGGTAGTGCCAAATAAAGCCCTGGGTGAATACAGGATTACTCACCATTGGTCCTACCCTAAAATTGAGTAAGTGAATGATCACATTCCTGCTGAACTATTTACTGTTCAGTATATTTCATTTCATATAGCACTGAAGGAATTTGGCAGACATGGAGTGAGTGCTGAATTGGCAAAATGTGATATTAATTCTGCCCTTCACCTTTTGTCTGTACACCCTGGTGATTTTAATTTTGAGCTTCTGGGTTTCTCATTTGACAATGTTTTACATAGATCAGGCCCTTCCTATGGTGTACTTGGTACTATGCGCACTGGAAGTGCTATTCTTGTCACTTTTACTCAGTGTTGAACCCACCAAAATGGCCATAGGAGGCACATGGGATACAAGATTCCCACTCCTTAAATTTAGTTGAAGATGATGATTGGTGATTTAGCAACAGGCTTCCAAAAACCATATCTCTAAGGGATCCCATTTGGCTAAAAGGATGTCCTGAATAGAGATTATATTATGGCTGAGAGGAGTCTGGGAACAAAAGATGGCAAAGATAAGCACCTTTGACATCCAGCTTTTTGAAATAGAACAGTAAATGTACCATCATCACAAAGTGCATAGTACTCAAGGCCATCCAAATTATTTTAATACCATCAGGCAGAAAATCAGACAATTTGACAGGAAAAAAAATAACAAATTGAGTCGCTATTTGCCCTTAAATGATATGCAAATTCCTTGACCAGAGATTACTTTCTCATGTTGTCCAGTGGTATGGCCAGTCCCTGCTAAGTCCCACTGATCTCAATCATGTTAACATGATGATCAGAATGCAGTGAATATACATGGGAGCTAAATAATGTTATCACAGCTAAAAGTCCAAGGGACTGTTTGAGGAGTGCCACAGGAAAGCAAAATATAGAGGTCATTTCTGGCACTGGCACTGGCACTGATGATAAGTAGATGCAGATTTCAAATTTTTTAAGCAGCAGAGTCAGTGAGTTTTGCATAATTCATTTCAATGTCATCAGGGCAATGGTAGCTCAAACAAGATGTGACGGATTAATGCATTTCTACATTGTATCTTGAGAACAATGGTAACGATGAGAAATGAAATGAGCATAAGGCTAGAATTTATAAAGTTTCTCACATAATAAAATGCTTGTCTTCACTCACATTTATAAGAAGCTAGGAACGAATAAACAAATAAATGAATGAATCAAGTTTTCCTCTGAGAAGAAACAGGCGATTATTCTATTATACTGTGGCTAGAATAGCAGCCAGATAAACAGTAGGGAACTGAACAAATTATGAACCAAAAATGTCTCAAGGTTCCAGTTCTGCAGATTGTAAATATTTTCCTGAAACTCTGTTATATTGTCATAAAAACTGGTTGATCTTACTTATGGACTAAATTATAACCAAATGTGCCTTGTGGCAATCCAATTTTTAATGGTTTTCAACAGAAGAACTGTGGAAATGGAATAAACAAAGCTGATGGAAGGAGCACATAACCACCTGATAAGGTGATCTCAATGTGGTAACATTGTCAGACAGACTGACAAATGGATCTCCATGTAGAAGGAGCAAAAAGAAATGGAACACAGCTTGATGGCTTGAAGTTAATAATAGGGGTGTGTAATCACTTCAGGCAAATCCTGAATTCCTACATGAAGTAGGCCAGACTCATTCATATGAGACCCAAAGTGGGTCAGATCAACCCAATTCAGATCCAGAGCAGACTGGCCCAGTCCAAACTACTTTGAACCAGTATAAACCAATACAAGTGAAGTGAGACAGATGCATATCTCCAACTACGCCAGTAAGAAAATACTCCCAAGCCCAGATGAAATCAGGATGTAATCTATATTATCAAATTGGATTCCACATGAAATTGAAGAACCATTGTCCAGCTCATGAGAAAATTAAATAAAATTTGAATTAAAAAGCCTGGGAGGATTGGGGAGAAATGATGATGATGATGATGATGATGATATCAACATGAATACTAAAAACCTAAGAGGCAAAGAACAATAACTGAACTCAAAATATGTTTAAATTTTGGAGAAATGGGAGGTTAATTCCCAAATATATCAAGGAAAACATGCAAAAGAGTCATAAGAAATATTTGCAAGCAATTACAAAGATTTGTATACAAATGGAAAGAATCTTAGGCAAAGATTTATCTAAGGGAAGGAAATAAAGAAAAGCTATAATGGCTTTCATCTGTAGCCAATAAATGTTATATCTGACTTACAAATGAAGAAAAGGTTAGGCTGATTTAGGAACTAGGAAGGAAATATGAAAGAAGCTTAAGCCAAGTTAAAGTAACCCATAAGCCCCAAACACCCTCACACTGAAAAGTTAGACCAGCTATGAGTAAGTATCCTAGAAATAATAGGATGTTTGTCTTCCTTCTTGAAGCACAATGATTGGAAGCCATAGTAAAACATGCCGTAGGATTAGAAGGTTAGTCTTTAAAACCCATTCCCTCTTTCCTCCATCCTCCATATTTTAACAAAAATGAAATTTATAAAAGTGCTATTTTTAAAAAAGCAGAATGTACCTGTCCAAAATCTATGGGCTTTATCACACCAGGCTGTTGTCTTGCAGTAATTGCATTATTTAAGGAAATGGAAACACGCAGGTATAGAAACAATCACTATCACACTGTCACTGCAATATCGTCATGCTACTGGTTTGGTGATACACATTTCCTCAATCTTCTGCACCATCCCACTGACCCCACCTCCCTTCCCCTGTCTACACTACCTAGTGCATGCATGTTTTTTTTTCTTCTTTGCACAATTTGCATGTTGGGAAACTTCCATCCCCTCATTTCCACATTGTATTTTCCTGTCATGCTGCCATGTTGGCATTTTGCTCTTCCAGAGTCACGGTTGGCTATTTTGCCATACTGGTGTAAATGCAACATGCTAGTGACCACCAAGGCATCACAAGTGCATAATTACATCCAAAGATTTTTTAAAAAAACATACTGAGGAACAAAATAAAAGCAATGTTGTTCAGCTGCATCACGATGTCCCCTTTGTCCAGATACCAGAAGTACAATGAGCTCACTCTGCTCATAGGGAAGGGGAAAGGGAAGACCACCACTGATGGACACCACGTGACTGCAGCAGTATCTGAACTCAGTGGAATGACATCATCACACCAGTACACAATAATGGAAAGGCAGCATTACTGGAGCCATTCATAGGTATTTCTCATGAATGAAAAGAGACAATAATAATAATAATAATAATAATAATAATAATAATAATAATAATAATGGGAATGCAGCTCAACAACAGAAAAGGGATGATAGTATTTGACAAGGAGAGATAAAAAGTGGAACTAAGCCAGTGCCGTTATGCAACAAACCAGCATGTGATAAAGCCCTAAATCACCAATGAGTTTTTATTCAGTGTCCAGTCACTTCAGAGGGAGGCCCACATCACCCCAAGAAGCAGCAGAACCAATACAAAAGGCTTAGTATAGCACAGGAACTGAGATTCACCCAAATCTCATATAAATCCCTTAAAAACTGTACAGGATGCTATATTATATACAATTTCTTGGGTGATTTCTTGGTATAATTTCTTCCCACTGACCTCAGTGGGAACTCTCCATAACTGACAACACAATAGTTCTCTTATGCTACAATTCTAATTCATTTGCTTGGGAGTAAGCACAGTTGGGGGGAAAATGAGACTTACTTCTGAGTACCTAGGCACAGGATTCCTTTGTTAGTAATTTTTAGATACTGGAGGTATTCACAGAGTGTTTAAGCTGTGTAGGATTTTGGTGCTGATGTGATCTTTGCTATATTGAATTTATTTTCTGATGCTGGTTTCACATTGTATTCATTTTTACAGTTTTAAGACCTGGATTTGTGCTTATGTTTTTTTAACTTCTATTGGAAGTACAACAAGGAACTTATATTATTGGCTGGCATATTAATATTATAAATAAAATAAAATGTACAACACCCATATGTTACACTGAAACTGTGTGTTTGGAGCTATTGATACAATCTGTTTTGTGTGTGAAATAGCTGGGTAGTAAATGTGTGACAGATCTATAAAACCACAATCAGGAGGCAGGGAGGTGAGTCTATGTCTTTCTTGCTGTATTACAGCTTCCAATCCAGGGGTATTTTCACACTATCTAATTACAGTGTCATGATTCACTTTTAACTACCTTGGCTACATCCTAGAAAATCCTGGGGAGGGTGAGGTGAGGTAAGATGATAGAGCTCTCGGGCTGAAAATTCTAAATACTTCTTCCTAAACAACAGATTCCAGGCTTTAATAGGAGAGAACCATAGCAATCAGTGGAATCACAGAACTATAATAGTGTGACATGAAAGGGCCTCAGATCACATTCCTGAAGATTCTATTAGCCACAGAATTAAAAATGTGTCAGAAGCCATGGATGGGAACCTACCGTCTTGCATATGATTATAGACTGCAATCACATCTTGTAATTCCCTCACCATAGGCCATGCTGACTAGGAATTGCAGTCCAAGACAACTTGGGATGGCCACAGTTCCCTACCCCATCATAAACCTTTGAGATTTCATTCTCTATGGCTAGCAGCACAGACAGACTTTAACAACTTTCTAAATTACAATTGATGAGCACAGTAGCTATCAGCTCAGCAGTTCAGCTTGGTGGTTTGTTGCCATTTTAAAAGAAATCATAGAGCAGGCCTTGAGCAAATATGCTCAAGGACCGTATCTCCTTTTATGAGCCCCCTAGAGTTCTCATATTGTCTGGAGAGGTTCTTCTCTCTGTCCCACCACCTTCTCAGACTTGGAGAGCACCTTCTCAGTGGCTGCTCCCAGACTTTGGTACATTGCCTCAGAAGCTGGAGGTCCCATATGTCTATCATGACAGATAGCCACTGATCTATCTAGCCTCCATAAATTTGTCTATTCTCTTTTCAAAGCTATTTGAGCTAGTCGCAGCAACTTCCACACCTTCATTATGCATCACATGAAGAAATACATTTCTCTGGTCTCTCCTGTTTCTACTGTCAATCAGTTTAATTAGATGAATCCAAGTCATCTTTCACTAAAGTGAGAAACCTCAACCTAACTGCAAAGCTAGAGCTGGAGCTGTCAGACGTATCCAGGGGAATGGAAAATGATGGCTAATGACTGAACATAAATTCTGAACTTGTTAACTAAGTGAGTATTATCTTTGAGCAGTTCCCTCCTGTACAATGTGTTCAATATTTAATGCGTGTAGACTGAGTGCTCCAGTAACCTTGCATCCTATGAGGAACCATGTTAACAACTGGGATGCACAAGAAATTATGTGTTGGGAGCATGATGGATAATGGATGGGAGGAGAGAGAGAGAGAGAGAGCAAGAGAGAGGGAACATATGAGTGGAAAGCCATACTAACAGAGCTGCCATATTGCTGATTGACTGAGTTTTACCATGGCCCCTTTCGTTTTACACAATTATAGCACAATGATTCTACTTTAACTGCCGTGTTTCCATCTAACGGAATTTGGGAATTTGCAGTTTAGGGAGGAATATTTAGAATGCTCAGCCAGAGAGCTCTAGTGCCTCGCCAAACACAAACTCCAGGTTCCATAGGATGTAGCCATGACAGTTAAAGTGGAATCATGGTGCCATATTTGTGTAGCATGAAACAGCCTTAAGATTCCAACTATATCATTCATTGATCTTTTGCTATGTTAGCTGACTTGGGTAGACCTAAATGCTGCTGATGTATTAAACAGGTGTAATTAAGCCTGCACAAAGAATGGCAACAAGAGGAAAAGGGTGCAGAAGCTGTGAAGGAAGAAAAGCATTGGAGAAATAGTCTGCTTTGGGCTGGAAAATTCTGTATACTTTCCCTCATCACTGCTTCATAACTCTTAGAAAAAAATGGAGCTGCTGGAATCATGCACCAAGAGCACTCCCGGATTCTCAACTTCTCTGCTTGCTTCCTTTTTAAAAAAGTCTTTGGCTCGTATAGAATTCAAGAGGCAAAATATGGGGCATGTTTTTTCTACCCAACCATCAAGTGGAAAACACTGATATCACTTACCAGCTTTTTCAGCCAATAAGTGGTCACAGTTATGAGTGCTTTTTAGACAACCATAAATATGAAGGTAATGTAACATTTAAGGAACGTAAAAAAGAGTGACATGCCAATTGGCTGGAGAGTGAATATGTTTCAACTTGCATCCTTTTTCACCAAGAGGTGACTATCACCTATAGAAAACTTTTGCAATATCAAGAATGACTAGGAAGTAGTAAGTACTATAGCAGCAGTTCTTAACCTGGGGTCTGCAGAGCCCTCAGAGGGGGTCCACAGAGCCCTGCTGCTGGACACCAGCAGAGCAGCAACAACAACAACAACAGGGATGTGGCAGCAGTGTGTGTGTGTGTGTGTGTGTGTGTGTGTGTGTGTGTGTGTGTGCATGCACCCAAACTGCTCCCTCACTGCAAACAAGGGAGCAGCTGAATTATGCACATATGCCTTGCAATGAGTCTCTCTGTGCCCACACACCCATCATTGCCACACCCTTGATGAAAGGGACCTAGTGGTAGGCATATGTGCACATCCAAACTGCTCTTTAATTTGCAAATGAAAGAGCAGTTGGGGCATTCTGACATGTTCCTCTGCACCCACCCATTCCCCGCTGATGTGTCCCTGCTGAAAGGGATCCAGTGGCAGGAGTGCACATGCACTCAAACTGCTCTCTTGTTTGCAAATAAGGGAGCAGCTGGGGCATGCACACATGCCTTCTGCCATGTCCTTCCATGCCCTTCCGACCAACCACCCTGCCACAACAGCTCTGAAGAAAGGAACCCAGCAGCAGTTGTTGGCACACATCCAAACTGCACACATCCAAACTTCAAATAAGGTAGTCATTGGGTATGCACACATGCCTTCCTCCGTGTCCTTCAATGTCCTTTCACCCATGTCTCTGAGGAGGGGGATCCAGCAGCAGTTATTGATGCATATCCAAACTGCTCTCTTGTTTGCAAATGAGGGAGCAGTTTGGGTGTGCACATATGCCTTCCACCATGTCCCTCTGCACCCACATTCCACATTGCCATGTCCCTAAAAAAAGGGACCTGGCAGCCCAAACTGCTCTCTCATTTGCAATCAAGGGAATAGTTGGGGCACATGTGTGTGCCTTCTGCCATGTCCCTCTCTGCCCACACCTCTTGCTGGATGTGAAAGGGATACAGAGGCAGGCACATGTGTGCACTCAAACTGCTCTCTTCTTTGTAAATAGGGAGCAGTTTTGGTTCCTGCACACACCCTACTTCTGTGTCCCTGACAAAAGGGACACGGTGGCAGATGTGTGCATGTGCCTAAACTATCTGAATCCCTACATGGCCATGGAAACCCACTGGGTGAGTTGAGGCAAGTCATATTCTCTCAGCCTCAGAGAAAGGCAAAGGTGACAAATCTTGCCAAGAAAACCAGAATGGGTTCACTTTAGGGCTGCCATAAGTCAGTTTACAAAGGGGAGAGAAATGATGCCTAGAAAGAACCTTCCCTCTTCAGCAACACTTTGTTGTTGTGTGCCTTCAAGTCACTTCTGATTTATGGCAACCCTAAAGTGAACTTATCACACGGTTTTGGGTTTGTTTTTTGTTTTTTTGCAAGATTTGTTCAGAGCAGGTTTGCCTTTGCCTTCGAGATTGAGAGAATATGACTTACCCAAAGTCACCCAGTATCTGAGTGGGAATTTGAATCCTAGTCTGCAGAAGCCTTTAATAAATAAATACATAAATAAATATTAAATGTTTAAATCTAAATATAGATATTTAAACATGTAACTCTAAATTTCAATATTTAAATTATATTTACCAGGGTCCTCAGTAAAGAAAAGGTTAAGAACAACTGTACTATAGAATAAAAGGTAGCAGCAAAGGTAGGAGTTAAGAGTTGACTTGGAATGTCTATGGCCCTTTCCGCACCAGGCAGTTAAAACAGGCCAAGGTGTCCTGGCACGGAGGTCATCCGCACCTTGGATCAGACTAGGTACAGACTATTTAACTTAGTTCTGCACCTTAGTCTGATCCAACCCACCCCCAAGTGGTCCTCCCCCGCGCTAAGTAAAGACCGGAACAATCAGGTCTTTACATTTTCTGGAACGCGCCATTGCCTTCCTACTTACCTGTGCAGATGCAAAGGCTCGCACCAATGCAAGCCTGAGATCAGTGGAGGGCGGGCTGTGGGTGTGGCCAGCATCAATGGTTGGTCCACTCCCGCGAAGACACTGGAAGCCACCATTTTGAGCTGGAAGCCACAGGAAACCGCCATTTTGAGCCAGAGCAGTGCAGATCTACAGACCTTGCACTGCTCCAGTTCGCCCTGCACTAATGGAGGAGCCCTGCGGAAGGGCTCAAGGGAACATCTGCATTACTTCAGACCCAAGAGGAGCCAGTAAGTAATGGCATGGAGTGATTCACTGGCCTGTTGCAGAAAGGGCCTATGTGAATGCTTTGTTGGGACAAAGGGTCAGGGTCCTTTATAATACAAACCTGTATGTGTCTGGTCAGGAGAAATTCCCACTGAAGTCTGCTGATATGTGTTACCCTATGCTTGACACTTGGAACTAACAATAAAATTATCCCAGAGAAGGTACACATGTGTACAAAACACAAGTGTGTGGATACGCACATGCACACACACCACAACCAATATCGCACTACATCTATTTTTTTTTAATTCTCTGGAGACAGAAAGTTTTACTACTAAACTAGAACTATTCTTTGAAGTAGTGCTAAGAAATACCTAGCTGACCTTTGCTGAAATCAGACACCACTCTGGTTTTCACCATGATGGCCAACTGCCCCACATGTTTTCCTCTTTTACATAATCAAGCTTCGTATATGAGGACTGTTACTTATCTCAACCTCTCTAAAAGCACTAAAAGAAACAGCAGGAACAGGAACTGAGTGGAACTAACATGGGCAGAACTAGTGTATGCTCAGCATTCCATAATACCACAGTGTGTGTTTGGTGACAGCGGGATAGGGGTTTACTGCTAACTGTTCTGCTGTTATAGGAGACACATCTATCACTGTTGAGTGTCACACGAAACCACATTAATATTTGCATACAAAACCATAACACTTGCAATAATCAAACACTCAGGACAAAAATACCAATCAGTCCAGAAAATTTTTATAAAATGCTACATAGATGGTATATGACACCAGAAAGATTGCAAAAAATAAACAAAAATGGAAATACAAAATGTTGGCAATGTGATGAAAAGATGGGGTTGTTTTTTCATATATGGTGGACCTGTAAGACAGCAAGGAAATTCTGGAAGGAAATTCATGATGAAATTCAAAGAATTTACAACTTGAATTTTGAAATGAAGCCAGAGTTTTATCTATTAAATATACTAGGGCAACAAAGAGAAATAGTGTGTCACCAGAAGACATTGTTATATCTGATAACTGCTGCAAGATTGATATATGCACAATATTGGTAAGAAAAGAAATATGTTGATATAAAAGAATGGAATTTTAAAGTCCTGGATATAGTTGAGATAGAAAAGTTAATATTCCCTTTGAAAAATAAACCTATCCAGAACTTTGAAAGGGAATGGAGAGAAGTTTTAAACTGGATAAAGACATAGTATAAGAAAAGAAAAAGGAACAAAGTAAGATTGTATGTAATGTAACAATGTAATAAGGTAATGCAACAAAGCAACAATGTAATAATGTGAGATGTAACAATGTAAGACCATCTTCTCCATTGAGTATGCAGTAACTATGGCCATTTCCACACGGGGCAAGGGAATCACCCCATGCCGCTACTTACCGGGTCTTATGGCTCCCCGGTCTGGTCCAGGCTGCTCCGGAGCAGTGTGTGCTCGTCGCTCCACACTGCTCCGGCGTCAAAAATGGCGGCTTCCGGTTGGTCGAGGGTCTCAACCAACCGCTGAAGCTCACCAGCCTAAAGCCTGCCCCTGGCAGATCGCAGGCTCACATTGAGGAGCATGCTCACACTGGAGCACTCCGTGCTTTTGAAAAACTGAAAGAAACACGTTTTTCAAAAGCACGCTGGACGACCACTTGGGGTCGTTCTGGAGCAGGCTGAGGTGCGGATCTACGTTAAATGGTCCAGACCAAGTCCGCTCCCAGGTGCAGACGTCCTCCCTGGAGGATGACAGACTGCACCGTTTCAAATACCCTGTGCGGAAATGGCCTATGTATGAATGGCATGAAAACAAGCAGATGCAACTGGAAAATAAGTTTGGAAGTGGGGAGGGTTCTTTTTTTTTATTTTCAATTATAAACTTCAATAAAAATATTTTTTTTAAAAAATACCACTCAGTCCTTGATATAGGTGTCCTGAGCAGTGGTGGGATTGATCCTGCAGATGGAATTGTTGGAAACCTTCTCCTCAAATAATGAGCCAAATTCCAAAATTCAGTTTCCACTTCTGTTCAAGTTCCAGTTTTCCTCATGGAATACATTGCATCTGAAGTGATAGGAAACTGCAGGCCTCATGGCCCCCAAGGGGAAGCAGCATGACCACAAGATATCTCCTGACTGCAGCAGCCCCAATACACCGTGAGCCCTCCCCTCCAACACCTTTTATGGGTAACTTTTCTTAACAAGAAGATATAACTTGCAAGGAAGTCTGGAATGAACTTATCACAGCTGCTGCTGCTACTGCTGCTACTGCTTCCTCTTCTTCTTCCAAAAGCTTTCTTAGAAAAAATTCAAGAGACATTCCATTGTTTCTTCCAGACACTTGTTTCAGAAAAACTCTGCAATACCAACAATGCAGAAACAAGGCAGAAAAAAAAATGAAAAAAACTTTTAATAAGTCCTGAGGAACAAAACTATTACCATGCATCCTCAATACATCTCATGGTTGTTAATGTTAAGTTTACCCAGCAGAGGGCTACCTTCTCCCACAGTAAATAAAGGAGAGATTTCAAACTCCCAACTTCAGAGGTTTTGCTTCTTAAACACACCTGTTCTTTTAAAAATGGGAGGAGGGGAGATAAAACATTGATTTTTTATTTTTTTTACAACCATCTGCTATTTTTCTCCTAACACAAGGTGATGTCTTTATATGTTCAGCTTCATGGAAATTATTTTGTATGTGGAGATGTATCTGTATGTGTTTATTTAATATAGAACTTGGAATTAACTCATCAATTAACTTGCTAAGTTATGAATTCACTAGATCTTTTCTAGCGATTTGACCGAACTGACTAGATTCCCCAATTAATGTTGAAGATAAAAATATGTTTTAAAGAATTAAGCTGTTAGACTTCATAATAGAAAAGTAAAACAGAAAAGTCTATGGTCTCAGAAGAATCATAGAGTTGGAAGGGGCTCCATGGGTCACTGAGTCCTGGTCAACCTCCTGAACCTCTTGGTCAATGCAGGATGCCTAACCAGCATGGTCCAGCCTTTTTAAAAAAAATAAAATTTCTTCTTTCTTTCTTTCTTTCTTTCTTTCTTTCTTTCTTTCTTTCTTTCTTTCTTTTTGGGGGAGAAATATTAAAATTCAAGGAAATGCATGAAGTGGCTCTGTTGGGTAGGTTAGTCTGTGTGATTTCTTTGTAAATACAGCAGGCATGTTTGGAGCCCAGTTCAGAGCAAAAAGACTAGGTTTGTGCACCAGAAGAAGAGCTGAGCTTGACAAATAAGAGCAGGAAAGAAAAAAAAAGTGTGTCAAGGAAAGGAAAGGAAAGGAAAGGATGTGGGGGTGATCTGTTTGTTTAGGCAGGAGTCCCTCAAACAAATGGAATCCTTTCACAATCCCAAGCCTTTTAGCTTTGAAAGTAAGCTGTATCCTGACCACATCTCCATATAGCCCTTTATGGAAGGAAAGTATTTGGAATAGGGATGGGATGAATCCAGAATTTTCCAAATCCGGATCTGAATCCCTGGAAGGTTCTGGGAATCCACAAATCTCACAAATCTCGAATCTTTTGAATCCTTTTAAAAAAGGGTTTAAAAACCAAAGGAAAGAAGGATAATCTTGGGCAAGACACACTCTCTCAGCCTTAGCAAAAGCCTAGGCAAAGGCAAACCTCCCTCTGAAGAAACCTGAGCAGGACAATTGTCATAGTTTTGCCTCAGGATCTCCCCAGACTGAAATTGACATGAAGGCCCTTTCTACACAAGCAGGAAAATGTGGATTACTAATCCCACAGTTTCCTGCCTGTGTAAACAGGGCCACATACTAGAGTGCAGGGATAATCCAGGTCATAACTGACTTTTCTTTGCATAGTTCCTTCTGGTATCTTGGGGCTTGTAGTTTGATGATGCATCAGCACACTTTGGCAGAAAAGACTGTGACAGCTTGTAAAACTAGAAACCCCAGAGTTGTGTCTGAAAAAGCTTTGCAAGGGAGCTATGCAAAGGAAGGTTTCAGCTGTCCTTAAAATCTCAAGCGTGTAGCTTCCAGTCAAGTGCTGAACTGAAATATGAAATGTTCAATGTAAATATCTTAGAATAGAACCCTAGATGTAATTTGTGAAATTGTTAGCAAAGGCCATTATTACTCCAAAAGAAAAATTCACCTACTTGCCATCTTCCCTTGTGTGTCTAGTCTCCCAAATTTTCAGGCGTCCTGGTCTCCCAAGTTTTCAGGTGTCCTGGTCTCCCAGGTTTTTAGGCATCTCAGTCTCCCAGGTTTCAGATGTCCCGGTCTCCAACAAACTGTTTGCGTGGTGGATTCAAAAAATTCAGTATGCCTATTTTGGCACAGGGGTTCAGATTCCCAAATCTCGAATCCCTGCCAAGGATTCAAGGATTCGGTTGGCCCATCCCTAATTTGGAATCTTTCTGGGAAGTGGGAGTACATTGTAACTCAGTAATATTTCGTCTTCTCTTAATTACATTTGGGACATGGGATACAATCTCTTCATTAATTTCAGTCTCAATGGAAGCAAGAAGTAATCTTAGTTTTTTTTTCTACTGCAAGAAACTTTTGGAAAATGTACAGTTTGGGGCTTATTTTGAGCAAAATTCACTTTTTTTTCTTTTTCTTTTTCTTTTTTTTTTTGCATAGCGAACTGCATTCTCTAACCAATCCAGCATTCTCCTGGTCAGAGCTTCCTAAGACTTGAAATGCATGTGGTTTTTTTAAAAAATAGTTTTACAATATTTTTAATATTCTATCCATTCCTAATCTTCGTTGGTTTCTATTTTATGTTATTATACTATAATGTATAAACTATTTTATAATATGTGGAGTGGGAGGGAAAGGAAATGGAAAGTTGAAGAAAATGGGAAAAATAAAAAAAATGAAATGGATAGAATGAAATTGGAGGTAGAAGAAAGAGAAAAGTAGAAACAACGTAATTTGGAGAAGGAACAAACGCAGTAGAAGCCCTCACCTTTGGTGCTAGATGTGGGATATGAGGGATATGTTTGATGGAAAAGCAACAGGACACAAAATGTATGATACAAACTGAAAAGTATAGGCTAAAAGCCAAAGGGTGTAGTAAATACACAGATGTGATTTTAAACAAGAAGAGGTATGAGGAAAAGGTGGTGGAAGTTTGGATTCCCAGGAAGGAGGCCTGGTTGAAAGGTGCAAGTTGCTGAAACTGACATGTGAGGGAGAGAATATAGAGGACTTGAGAACAATATTGGAATATTTTGTTCCTGATTTTGGCAAGGCATAAGAAGAAAAGCAGGACATTTTAGCTCTACAAATTGAGGAAAAGGAGAAAGAAATTAAAATGGAGGCTGAAGGAATAAACAGAAGTTTGAATTGGTATACAGAAAAATCAAAAACAGAATTAAGACTGGGAAAACAACTATACTATTTCATAGAAAAGAAACAGAGGTTAGAAATAGAAAGTTCGAAAGATAAATTTGGTGGGAAGCGCATGGAAAGAAGGAGAGGATTAAAGATGGAGTGTCTTAATATCCCTGATATATTCTCCAGAGACATTGAAGGAAGTGATGAGAATATTGTGTCCCTAAAGGTCGAAGACTAAGAGCACTTCCACACTACACTGTTACAGTGCTATTGTTCCACTTTCAACCTCCTGTGGAATCCTGGGGTTTGTAGTTTACTGAGAACGACGAGCCCTCTGGCTGAGAATTCTAAAGGTCCCTTTCCAAACTCCAAACCCCAGAATTCCACAGGATGTTGAAAGTGTAGTGCTGAAATGACCTTATATTGCGGAGGCCAAGTTGGAGACGTCCAGCATGAATTGCATTATGTCCGTTGTATCAAAGACTCTGCCTGTCATCAATCCAACAAGCGTTAAATCAAAAAGAATGGACTCAAAGTTATCATCTTTGCTGAGAGTATGGCTATTTTTGAAAATCAAAGAAGAACTGACATCAGCTTAAAAACAATCAAAAAGCAAGTGTTAAAGATCAACTTGGAGGCCTGGACTGGTTGTGACAACGTACCTGCTAAGACAGAGAGTGCGCCTTTTCCTCAGATAGGGGATATTGTTTCTGTGAAGTTACACAGAGAAGACAGTTAGTTAATAGATGCTCTGAACAAGGAGGGAAAGAAAACATATGGTTGGTGTACTATTGCTCTTTCATCTGAACTTGCTTGTTGATCACTGTTGTTGCAAGAGAATAAATTTCATCCTGTTCCCTTCTCTCCTCTGAGAGTTCCTAAGGCCCTGCGGGCGGCACAAGCTCAGTAGGCTGAAACAATCCATGGCCAGTAGATGGTGCTACTGTGTTTGGTTGTCTTAAGGCTTCAAAATAAGAGAGAGGCATATAATGAGTCTTTATATGAACAGCATTTATTTAGCCCTTACTAAAAACAGGCCAATTATTATAAGAAATGGGGTGGGTCTTTATGTTTCTGTGTGCGTGGCTCCATATGCCTATCTGCATAAGGCCTGTGTATTGAAAAGAATCCTGAAGAAGTTCGAATATGACTGTTTCCTTACAAAGGGTACCTTCAGTGAGATTCAAGTGATCCAGTGCAATCTTCTCCAGCCTGGTGTCCTCCAGATATATTGGATTTCAGCATCCATAATCTTCAACCATTAGCCATGCCAGCTGAAGATGGGTCTCTTGGCATCAGCCTCCTATCAGAAATCAGCTCTGTGCCAAAGCACCTATTTCTTTACAGTCTAACTTTGAGCCAAGACTTTGGGGAAAGGCAGGCTTGGAAAATTCTCTGTGCCATGATTGCTCCTTTCCTCTCAGAGTTTTTGTTCTGAGGACCCCTCAGTCGCAGGTATTGAAGATATAAGCACTTCAGTGTACAACCAGCCTCTGGCAAGAAGCATGTGCAGACTGGCCATTACATCCTGCTCTGGTAATGGGCGTGTGCACATGCAACAAATGACTGTGGTCACTAGGCATGTAAGTCTTTTCTCATTTTCTTTGATGAAAACTTCAAGCAATTTTCTTCTCATAGTTTTCAATTTTTATTTGCAGCTTGGGATTTATTCTGTACAAATTTCCATGTGATGATCATATTTGCCGGCATATTAGATGCACTGGTGTATAAGACACACTCCGTTTTCAGACCTTCTTTTTTAGGAAAAAATTTTTTAGTACCCAGCTGAGGCAAAATACATAGGAAGGGAGGGGGAGTGAAAGGAGATGTGGCACAAGGATTCCCCCTTTCCCTATTTTCCTTTTGACGATTCCCCTTGGGCAAATCCCAGCCGGCTGCTCCCAAAACTGCAAACCCCAGGAATGCATAGGATGTTGAAAGTGGAATCATAGTGCTACAGCAGGCTAGTGCGGAAATGGCCTCAGCCTCAGAGGCAAGCCATGACACACACACACACCAAACAAATATTGCAGGGAAAACTCCTCTATAAACTGAAGCTGAGTTGCAGGCACTTAAGAAAAGCAACTAGGAAGGGGGAATGAAGGCAGGAGCCACTGAGCCCTATGCAGAAAAGGGGTAGGAAGGCAGCAAAAAAGGAGGCTCAAAGGATCTGGAGGCTGTTACCCTGTGATTGGGGGGTCCTGGGAGGGGCACCCAAATAACCAAAACAAACACAACAAGATGGGGAAATTAGCTGGAGCACTCTCTTGACTAGCGAGAGGTAGGGTAACTTAGCGGGGATCTTTTAGCCAATGTATACAGCGTCAGGACAGTGAGCAGGCAGACAGTTCAAACTACAGTAGAGTCCCAGGTATCCGACCCAAAAGGGCGGCCGTAGGGTCAGAAAGGTCGGATTACCCGGACGCCCGTGGCGGCTGAAATTTTGGGGGCACGTCAGGGGGCGTGTCGAGGCAGGCCTGGGGGCGTGTCAGGGTGTGTTGGGGTGTGTCTTGGGGTGTGGAAATGCCCACAGCCACGCCCCCAGGCCACCGCGACGTTGGTTAATCGGGATGGTCAGATAACCAAACGTCGGATTATTGGGACTCTACTGTATTAACAATATTTATTAAACAACTATTAAGAAAACACAGCCTCACTACTAGATAAGAAATAGGAAATAAGAGTTTTTGGGGAATGGGTGATACACCACCTTTCTCATAGTCCTGAAGAAGCCAACTGAAGAGAAGGAAACCCGACGTGGCGGCCGAGGGGAGCTCACAGCAGCAAGGCAGGATGGAAGTTCATGTGAGAGATCCAAGCATTCTGAGCAGTCCAAAGAGCTCTCGGAGCTGGGGGGTTTTATTAGGGAAAGACATGACCATAGGCTAGCCTGGTCTTGGGCAAAACAATGAGTTTTGGGCTGGAGACTATTTCTCTGAAAGGTCAGAATTTACATGATTGAGTTATGGTCCGAATTGACAATAGTATGGCCAGTATGTAGAACCTAGTGTAGCTTGCTGTGATGCTTTGAATAATCATTTCGCAGATAAAATCTCTCAGATAAGAGCCGACTTGGATGGCGGTGTTATAGCAGAGGTTGCAAATGAAGTGTCTGGGGACTCGGTGAACAGGATTATACTGGATCAGTTTCAGTCAGTGAGTATCAAAAACGTAGACAAGCTCCTTGGAAATATAAGAAAGACAACTTGCCCTCTTGATCCCTGCCCTTCGTGGCTGGTCGTCCAGGGAGGAGTTGCAATTAAGACTTATTTAAGATATATTATTAATGCATCCCTCAGGGAGGGCAATTTTTCCAGCTTGTTTAAAAGAAGCAATTATATGGACGCTTCTAAAAAAGCCCTCCCTAGATCCCCTGGATATGAATAACTATAGACCAGTCTCCCATCTCCCATTTTTAAGCAAGATGATCAAGAGGGCTGTTGCCCTTCAGCTCCAAGCTGTCTTGGATGAAACAGATTATCTAGACCCATTTCAAACTGACTTCAGGGCAGGATATGGAGTCGAGACTGCCACGGTCGCCTTAGTGAATGATCTTCGCCTAGGTATCGACAGGGGAAATGTGACCCTGCTGGTACTCTCGGACCTCTCAGAGGCTTTCGATACCATAGATCATGGTATCCTTCTGGAATGCCTGAGAGGGCTGGGGATCGGGGGCACTGCACTTAAGTGGTTCCGGTCCTATCTCTCAGGTAGATACCAGATGGTGATGCTTGGGGACAGCTGCTCCTCGAAAAAGGAGCTTAAATCTGGCATCCCTCAGGGCGCTGTCCTGTCCCCAATGCTATTTAACATCTACATGAAACTGCTGGGAGAGATCATCAGGAGGCATGGAGCAAGGTGCCATCAATATGCTGATGACACCCAGATATATCTCTCCATGCCTTGGATAATAGCATCAACTAAGGGTGGCATCTCGCCTCTGAATGAATGTATTGAAGCAGTAATGGACTGGATGAAGAAAAACAGACTGAAGCTGAATCCAGATAAGACGGAGGTACTCGCTGTTAAGGGCCCTAGCCCAGGTATGGAGGTTTGTCAACCAGTTCTAGACGGGGTCACACTTCCCCTGAAAGACTGTGTCCGCGCCTTGGGGGTGCTCCTGGACTCGCCGCTTCAGATGACAGCCCAAATTAATGCAGCGGCCAGGAGTGCCTGTTATCAACTTCAGGTGATACACCAGCTGAGCCCCTTCCTGGAGCTGGAACACCTAAAAACAGTGGTGCATGCGCTGGTAACTTCACGGCTTGACTTCTGCAATGCACTCTACATAGGGCTACCCATGTGCTTAGTCCAGAAACTTCAACTAGTTCAGAATATGGCAGCCAGGTTAGTCACTGGTAGACCTAAAACTGACCACATAACACCAATTCTGAATCTTTACATTGGCTGCCTATTAGTTTCCGGGCACAGTACAAAGTGTTGGTTCTTATTTAAAGCCCTTTATGGCTTGGGGCCAGCCTACCTGCGGGATCGCCTTCTCCCATATAATCCTCCCCGCGCACTAAGGTCCTCTGGGAGGAATTTACTGCAGCCGGTCAGAACTAGGTTGGCTGAGGTTACCCAGAGGACCTTCTCTTCTGTCGCTCCCAAGTTATGGAATGGCCTGCCGGAGGAGACCCGGTATATTACCAGTCTTGATTGCTTTAAAAAAGCAGTCAAGACTGCTCTCTTCCGACAGGCCTTCCCAGACTAGTACTTCCACCGCCTCCCACCAACTGTCTTGTTGTTCTTTTAATAGTTGATTGTTCTTAATTGTTAATTGTTGTGTGATTTAGGGGGTTGGTTTTAGGCGGGTTAGTGGGTGGGGAGGATTGGGTATGTTTTTAATGTTTTTAATGTAATTAATGTATTATTGTTGTTCGCTGCCTTGATCCATGAGGAGAGGCAGGATAGAAATTATTATTATTATTATTATTATTATTATTATTATTATTATTATTATTATTATTACTACTACTACTACTACTACTACTACTACTACTATTATATGTGGCTAGCTTGGCAGTTTAAGCACTTAGCTCGCCAGGGTGCCCTCTCAGGGCAGAGGTCTCTTTGTTTTCTGTAATGAAGGTGTTTGTTTTGGGAGGTCCCCTAAAGCAGATCTGGCAGTTTCTGGCTTGCCTTGGTGTAAACAAAATATGACTCAGCAAATGATAGTCATGCCTAGCTTCGCACTTGTTCGGTGGCCTCACAAACACTTGGCTGGTGGCAGAGCAGGGCCGAATTATGATATCAAAATATCTAAAGGTTACCAAAGGCCAGGCCAGTTCATGGTGGTAACAAGGCTGCTCCTCTTCTTTCTACGCCCCCCTCTTCTTGACTCATTTTCTTCCTCCACACACACACCCCCAGCAAGGTGGTGGAGGCCGGGGTAGAAAACAGGAACAAGCAGAAACCAAACTTCCCATTCAGGTTGGGAGGAAAGAAAGTGCACCTCCTTCCCCTCCACCCCAGGAACAGAAACTAACAGGGTCTTGCAGGCTGTGCTGAGCAGGAGCCAACCAACTGTAGGAGCGCGGAGGGAACTGGGAAAATGCCCTGTGCCACAGCGTAGGCAATTCCTTACTCCTCCCTGTCCCACAGGTGGTTGGCGCCAGGAAAAAGACCCAGCTGGGAGGAGTGAATGGAAGGAAGGAGGGAGGGGCTGCAGCAAGGTGGGCTCTTCCTCTCTTAAAGGGGCTGTCGATGTTTTCCCACTTTTTTTCCCCTTAAACCCAGAGAACTTTATTCCCCACAAATCAATAGTCTACAGAAGGATTAAACAGAAGAGGTAAGACTACAAAGTACAAGCCGTAGTCTAAGTCAGTTGTCTGCAGTAGTTTTCAAAGTGCCATATTTACTGGTGTATAAGACGCATCCCATTTTCAGAAGGCATTTTTTAGGGAAAAAAGTGTGACTTATATGCCAGCAAATACAGTATTTAATGCAGGAAGCAGCATTTTCTGCACAAAAATTCATTTTATTTTATTATTTTGTATACAAAAGTATTATTTCTGTGCAGGAAAAAAACCTATTTCTTTCAGAGAACATGATGTTTCCTGGGCAAAACAACCACACATGAATTTTGTACAGAAAAAGTCTCTTTTTTATATACATATATATAATCTTTACTTATATAAAATAAAAATAAGAAATGATACATCATTCCTAATAGAAATATTTCCAATTGCCTCATACGTGGATTCCATTATACAAGCTTATATAGTCATATTCCAATATCTAAAGTATAAAACAAAGTTACACATAATAAACAATACTTGACCATCTATATACAATGTCTAGAGTATTATTTCTCTTGCCATATCTCTGGTTTATCTTTTCACTCTTTATATTTACACCTTTCGCATGAAATTTCACACAATTTCATATTTCTCATATCCTAGTTTAGTACACCTTTCCTTTTGTTTTCCTTTGGTGTCATTACCTTGTCCATGTCTTTCTATATTGTCATTATATGAAAAATTAATTACCCTCCATTTAAAGTCTTTTCTCATATATCTAATTCCTCCACCTTAAATTTGTCGATAAAATAGTGTAATTACTACACCCCAACATTTCTGGCTTTTGTTTTTACCTAATAATTTATAATAATTTATGATAATGATTATTTCACACCATATACTTTCAAACTTTAACATTCCATCTGTCTTTAATATACTTAATCAGTGGTTCCCAATCCTTCTCAGTTTCTTTGGTTGGTTTACCTTTAATAAAGTGAGAAAATGAATTAAATTCTTTGAGTTCAATGAATTTTTAACAGAAAAAGTCTCAAACGGCAAAGATTCTCACCGGTCCAGGACTCTTCTCCTCAGAGTTTCTCAGTACTTGAAAAACATGGGTTTGGATCATTTTCTGAATATTTTCAAATATTATTTCAATCCATAGTTCTAATCCAACACCCTAAACACAACAGCACACTGGCTTCTTTTAGATTTTTATCTATCTATCTATCTATGGATGAACATTCACTTGATGGTGCTCAGGAATGAAATTTATTATTTAACATGAGCAGAAGTTTGCTCTTCTGCTCAGACACTAACAACTTTGCCACACACACCTATACACACACACAGCACCCGCAGCATTCTGTCAGCTTGTTTACTGTTCCAGTGGAAAGTTAATGATGTCCCCCTGTTTATCTCAAAATGCAGGCTGCAAGTTTTCAGTGGAGATTTCGCTTCCGACACAGACAGTCTTATGCTTCATTTTTCTATTAAGCATTCAAACTGTATTAACTTTCCACACAGGGAGTAGTAGCTGTTGCCCCTAGTTTCCACACTCCCCCCCCCAGTTTTAAAATATCTTTTCACAGGGCTCTGAGTATCAAAAATACACACAGCATGCCAAATCTGGTTGGACCATAGCTGAGCATGAGGACAGTATGATATTGACAGATTGATTTTTATTTCTTTTTATAATAATATCCAACATGGATTTTACCTTTTTTACAGCAGCTACACAGTGGGTTGACATTTTAATTGAGCTCACCATGACCCCAAGATCTCTTTATCAATTAGGCATAAATAGCTGAGATCCCATCACTGTATATATGACATTGGGATCCTCCCTTCGCCATGCATCACTTGATACTTGCACTGAATCACCTTTACCATTTTAATCATTCAATTTGCTACTCCATCAGCATATTGGGGGCATGGATTTGAATCCATGAAAGCTCATGCTCAGTCAGTTGAGTTAGTCATAAAGGAGCATGAAGACTTCTCCCTCCCTCACTTCCTTTATGTTTATGTTAAAACAGCTATCTCTTTGAAAATTGCTATGTAAACTCTCCTTATTCTAACCTACCAAAATAATTTAATTGCGTTGGAAAACATGGCTACCTCATTGCTCATCTGCAACTTTAGGTCATTTGTGAACAAACTTAGAAAGAACCCGACCCATTACAGGTTCTTCCGGGACATGAAGCAGTTCTGCACGTGTCAGTCCTCTAACTCAGAAAAGGTCATGTGGTTAGTTCACAGATTTTTCTAATTTGTTTGGAGCTCGAAGTTCTTTTTACTGCTTCACACACTTGTGGAGCAGAGTGAAAGCAGACCCCTCCATGTTAACTGATGATCCTGAGCAGACAAGAAATGCTTCAAAACTGAGGGTTAGAGTGTTGTGATTCAAAGGGTCCATATGCAACATCTACCCAAAGCACCAATGTTCAGAAATCATGTGTTTTTGATTTTCTGTAGTCACAAAGGGTTATATCTCATTGCTACAAGTTGCCTTATTCATCCAAGGGCAGGCTATCAGAAGGACCATATCTTCCCACATGAATCTGCCCAAATTCTAAAATTGTCAGGGGAGATGCTTCTCTCAGTCCCACCACCTTCACAGGTATATTTGGTGGGAACACAGCGTTTTCCATAGCTAACTCTAAATCTCTTTTCCTAGGAAAGCTAGGCTGGCTCTCTCTGTGCTGTTCTTTAGTCATCAGGTGATTACTATTACTATTCTTGCAGGCATTTGGGAACTTATTGTTTATACAAGGAGTTTTCTGTTTTTGAGCTGTGCTGCTTTCAATTTATGCTTATAAATTAATGTATTAATTTACGCTTTAAAATTAATATTTAAATTAACACTCAATGCCTCTAGAGACAGTTTAATATTATTTTAAACTTTGTTGTATGTTTTTAGATGTGCATTATTTTGTTTATATTTCCATTTATTCTATAAGACATCTTGATCCCACTTTTAGGGAAAATAAAGTGTTTGATTCATTGTTCAGTAGAGCAAATTCAGTGGCCCATAGACTTCATGTAGCCTCGCTCTTTAGTGCCCGTCCTCGGTAGAGAGCAAAATTATATTACACGACTATATTCCTCAGCATCAGACTCACACTGCAATTCTGTTTCCTATACTGAAATAAAACACTTCATTCTATTCTTTGGAAAGTCCTCCATGTTATAGATTTAGGTGGAAGCAATGCCTTAAGCCTCCGTTACTTGGCCCCAAATGGTTCTTGTCACCTTGGGCCCTTTCCACACGGGGGGCGTGAAACGTGGGGAAACAGGGTGGCACACGTGGAAACGGAGCTTACCTCAATGCGGGTAACACCGTTGCTGCGGGGAGCAGCGTGCATTCGCCGCTGTACACGGCAGCGGCGTCCGGCAGCATCCAGCGGTGCCCCGCAGCACCCAAAATGGCGGCTGGTGGCTTCTGCCAGCTCTCCGCCAATCGGAGAAGCGCACCAGCTGGAAGCCCGCCCCCGGGCAGCTCTGCAGGGACGTGCTTGTACGCCCCTGCAATTCCACATGGGGCGCTGCAATGGGCTAGTGTGTGCGTGTTTCATAAAGATCACATGAAATGTGGTCTTTATAAAACACGCAGCGCCACCCCCGCGGCCGCGCGAGGGCGGTTTGAGGTGTGGAACCTCCACATTTCTAACCACCCTAGCACACTCCATGGTGTGGACAACCTCCGGGTGAGGTCATCCTACCCCGTGTTACCCCGTATTTTTCCCCCTGTGTGAAAAGGGCCTTGGTTTAGTAACCTGAGATGTATACACTAACTATACCCAGCTATGCTAAGCTTTCACTGGCAAATCAAGGCAGAGGACCCATTTAGGGAAAGAGGGACTGATTCAGCTGCTTCAGTTTCAGTTTTTACTTTTGAGTTCTTGTTCTTTTTGATGTTCTTCAGACAGTGTCTGGAGAAAAAAATACCTATTGAGACATAATAAATGGAATGTCAGAACTGTAAAATCTTATCTTGGTAGAATTGATGAGCATTTGTTGGGACTGTGAAAATCTAACAGCAGTTGCTACAGCTATTAGTTCAAAGCTATGTAAGCAAAACTCCTTGAAACCAGAAAGTGAACGTGGGTAACATCTAAAGGCTTAACAATGTGTTGTTTTCCATTGATAGAGTTCAACTCATTCTCTGAACATTGTACTGATTGGGTAGCTACTATTCTTTTCTTTTCTTTTTCCCCTTTCCTTTTCTTTTTACTTTTCTTCTGAAATGGGAGGGCATTCAAACATTTGATTCCCCATCTAAAATTGAAGACTGAACAGTTCCAACAGCATTGTACTTACGCTGTATGCTAAAAAAATGCCCTTAAGAGTGTCTTACTATGCTGGAATCAGAAATGTATCTGAAAGTGTCCAGAAGGGACCAAAATACCTGCATATTTTACCAGGACCATGTGGTGTGAAAAAATGTGAGTGATATTCAGTGTATTTCAAATAGTGAGTAAATTTCTTTAAAATTCACTGGGAAGCTCTACTTTAGTATTGGTATAGGTTTGTGCCTTTGTAAAGGGTTTTGAAGTTAAAAATACATAAAATAAACTATATTTTATATACACACAAAGGATGGGGGGATTTCTGCACATATAAAAAAGTGAAAATTTCTGACTTAAGACCTTAGCACCATATGGTCTCAAATGAGAGGATATCATCATCCACTGAAGAATATTGAAAACAGGGTGTCCTAAACTGCTACCTTCTGCTTGTTAATCATTTCGTATATGTGTGTGTGTATGTGTAAACCACATTAAAATTATCTGAAATTAATTAAAAATTAATTCTCTTTTAAATATTAACTAACATTCTCTCCAATCTTTATGAACAAATAAAATACCCACATTGTACTTGATTATTTATTAAGTTTATATACAAATGAACATTAATTAAATTAAATTCAACTGTATTTAATTAGATATTGATTGTCATATTCCCTCTTAATATTGATATTGACTATACAACTGGATATAGTACATCTAGCTTCTTTTTTTCATTTCCCTTGCACTACATTTAATAGTTTGCTGCTAAATTTTGATAGTAACCCATGATGTCAATTTCTAATTGAAAAGAACAAACAAATACGAGAATCAGTGTTTGCCAAAAAGAGCACTTTGCCCACCCCTAGTTTAATACACATTCCTAAATACTCTAAAAGTACCATATCCTGTCTGATCTTGGGAGCTAAGTAGGGTCAACCCTGGTTAGTATTTGGGTGGGAGACCACCAATGAATACCAGGTGCTGTAAGCTATATTTCAGAGAAAGGAACTGGCATCTCTGAGTATTCTTTGCCTAAGATAACCCTGTGAAATTAATTGGGTTGCTTTCTCACTGGAAAACCCTGTCCCGGGGTCTACAATTTTGATATTAAAATATGGTCCAATGTGCCTGAGAGGTCACCCGGACGGGCACGTAGACAGCAATGGTCAAAGATCGAAAACCACGTCAAGCCAGTAAAATCCCCAGTCACGTAGCCCCAGGAGACTTCAAGATGTGTAAACTCACAATAAACAAAGGGTCCTCAGCCTGAGATGCCAACTTGAGGGGATCAGTGTGTCTGCTCCAAGCTGAGCAAATATTCCATCAGGCGAGGACCATTTACATGAAGTCACACCACAAACTAACAAGCTGAAGATCCTGAGACTTTGGCAACACCTTGCAATCCCATCACACAAAGGAAATTACCATGGTGAAGCTTCGTTATCGCTCCAACACCCATTGTTCTCCTCAGGAAAGGATTAGTCCTCCAGGTACTTTTCCCCCTACAAATAGTCCCAGTTTTTGAGTGGTTCTTTGGATCACTCCCGGTCACCCCCCACAGATCGTTGCTCCGTCCGTTGAGTGATCCTCTCAACCCTCTCCGTGCTGAGCCCCACTTCTCCACTGCTTTCCCAGACCCAGGACTTCAGGAAAAGACGCAGTATTACCCCAACTGTACCCCTCCAATACTCCCCTATCCAATTTCCTCTCTTTTGTTTCTTAATAGTTCTTGGGTGTGTGTGTGTGTGTGTTATTGCGTTGGTGCGTGAGACTTGCATTCAATAAAAGCATTTATTGGACATTCTTGTTTGGTTTTTGGCTTGGCCTGACCCTGTAAAAACTGGGTAAAAAGACCCCGCGAGGTTACCCGGCCTCTTGAATTGTTATAGCTCGTGCTCTGGTTAGTTTCCATTCTCCATCACGTGGAGCACATTGAGGTGTCCCCCAAGGGACCCCAGAAATCAAGGTAACAGGGTTACCATAAGTTGACCAGGAATTTGAAGGCACATACATACTCGGTTTAATACACATATGCAGTGGCTAAGGACTTCCTTCTCAGTTTTCC
This sequence comes from Iguana delicatissima, assembly GCA_948472985.1. Lineage (NCBI taxonomy): Eukaryota > Metazoa > Chordata > Lepidosauria > Squamata > Iguanidae > Iguana > Iguana delicatissima. The sequence goes on from CAOKZL010000537.1 coordinate 201,012, forward strand.
TTTTCACAAAGGTTGTGTCACTAGAGAGATTTAATCCACAGTCTCTGTGGTGTGTTCCTAATGGGACACATCTGGCAACAAAAGTACATGAAGCTCCTAGTAACAACATTTAATGGGGCTGAGTTGTTCCTTGAGGCATTCTTGGTTATAACATGTAATAGTCAAATACTGTACTATGCACACACACACAAAAGTTGATAAATGCTAAACAACAGGCAAGTCCCAAGCTTTCCTTACAACCACAAATTACATAGAAATAGATGTCATCTTGTCCCCTATTAGAGCTGAATGGGCTGAATGATTCAGTCCAGCAGAACAAAGTAGTCATACCCAAAAGGCCACAACATTAATGCTCTACCGCAAAATTAAGGATAAGAAGTAGAAAAGAACAAAGGAGCCAATGATCCACAGAAATAACAGAAAGCCACTGCACAGATGTTCCCAGCAAACTGGAGCAGAAGTAAATATTATCAGATAATTCTGATATGAAAACATTTCTCAAAAAGTTTTTGAGAATTGCAGTCCAAGTCTAACCTGCAGCAAAGAATGTGTGAGTAAATAAACATTCAGGTATATGATTCACTGGAGAAATAATAGGGAAGTTCATTTGTAGCAGAGGGAGATGGTTGTATATCATAGCATAGCCAAGGACTAACTAAAATTACACCCACTGAAAGCTGGTAAATCAAACACTTAGGACTTCATTTTCTCCCAGTTTTTGTCTGTTATTCCTATACTTACTTCATACTAGCAACCATACATAGTCTCCCTGGGTCTGGTACTCACCTGTAACATGGTTCCACATCCCTTCCCAACCCCAGTTATTAGGTGTATGTTGAACAAATGACATAAAGTGTTTTGAAAAGTTAGATCAGTGACCCTTGGTTTCATTTATCTTTCTTTATTTAAGGTCTTGACAAAATGGTGGGACTCTTCCATGTTATAGGGGCTCAAGGTGATTTTCAGATCACTTCCAATTAAAAAAGGTCCCTCCTGGGCCTCGAAGGGCCCACAGAGGGCCAATAATGTGGCAAAACTGCCCCCACAACCCTTAGAGGACATTTCAAGTCCTGGGGGGAGGCAAATTTTTTTTAAAAAAAATTGGCCCTGGAGCCCACACACTGCACAATATTTAATTCTTGGCTTCTTTTTATTTTGCTCAGTTTCTGCTTAGAACATTCTAGTAATAAACAGCCAATTTTCTCCATTTGTAATAGAAGGAACATGAGATTCATTTATATATTAAAAAGTAAAAGCTGACATGTAAGATTTTTTTAAAAAAAAAAGTCTTAAAACAGCAAATATTTAAATCTTTCAAAACAGGTAAACACTTAGAATAGAAATTTGAAATCTTAAAATCTGTAAACTATAGAGAAAAATCAGGCAAGATCAGCTGTTCCTTAAAAACAGTTATTCTATTTACTGTGAACCTTATCAGGGATCATTCATCATGAATCACAGAGGCTCAAAATGGGGTGAATTTTCTCCACACAACAACCTGGGGGCATGCAGCAGGCAATTTAGGGAGGAGGGTGGTGGAGGAAGACCTTTAAGGTCTCCTGAGAGGGCCAATGTGGCACTCTAACCTCTGACACACACACCCCAACAACTCTGGGTCATCATAATGAATTTCTAAGTGTAACTCATACCCCTATTCAGGCTATGCTATAACAGTTCCAGGGCCTGTCCCACTCAGATCCCAGGCCAAGGTCTGAGGGTCTGTTGAAATTAAACAAAATCACAGGTGGACCAATATGAAATGTCAGATCTGGCCACGATGATATATGCCTTAGTTATGTTCTGGTTGACTAACTAAAAACAGTACAGCTGGTCCTCTATATTTTCTGATTTAACGTTCATGGATTTGATTATTTGCAAGTTTCTCCAACTCCTCCTCCCCAACCTTCTCTCTCAGCAGCTCTCATCAAGCCACCCAGCCCTTTCAAAACCCTCCTCTGGTCCTCCTCCACCTCCACCACCAGCTGCTGCCTGGCCACTAATGATGGACTGCAGCCTAAGGCCATTTCCACACAGGCTTAAAGAAACAGTGCAGAGCATCCTCCAAGGAGGACGTCTGCACCTGGGAGCGGACTGAGTCGGACCTACTTAGTGTAGTTCTGCACCTCAGCCCGCTCCAGAACGACCTGAAGTGGTCGTTCAGTGTGCTTTTGAAAGACCTCTTGAAACAGGTCTTTCAAAAGCACAGAGCACACCACTCCATGCCCATGCGCTGGTGCAGATTTGCAGGCTCACACCAGTATGAGCCTGCAATCAGCCGAGGGTGGATTTTAGGCTGGCGAGCTTTAGAGGTTGGTGGAGAGTCTCGAACAACTGGAAGCTGCCATTTTCGTCCCCAGAGCAGTGCGGAGTGGTGGCCACGCACTGCTCTGGACCAGCCTGGACCCAAGTATGGAGCCAAGAAGTCCGGTAAGCACCGGCATGGGGCGATTCCCTTGCCCTGTGCGGAAATGGCCTAAGTTCTCAGCACTACAACCCCCCCTCCTGATGTTCCCCACACCCAAGGGAGGAAATGAGTGTGAGAGACGAACTATAGGGCCCACCTTGCTGACTCACCCCCTTTCCCTCTCCTTTCCCTGACTTGATTTGGACCCTGGTTGCCTGTTTTCCCCTCATGCCTAAGCTGCCTTCCCACAGACGTGCACACACACATTCTGATATTTGCATTTTTCCATTTTTGTGGGGGTCCTGTGCCCCTAATCCTAGTGAATGTAGAGAGCCAACTGTAAAATCCTTTTTTAAGCAAAGGTGGTTTCAAGCTTTCCTACGGCAGATTATAGATAAATCTGTATAGGAGAAAGTTGTCTACTTACAGATACAGTTCAAAAGCTTCACTTGCTACTTATAAAAAATACTAATCATTACTATTTTTAATTAGCCTTTATATTAAGTACATAGTAGGTACCATTTAGCATTCCTTCTATTTCTATGTTTATATTTTCCTTTTTATTTGTCTTTTTCTTAACTTTTTTATTGTTGTAATTTGTCGTTGCTATATTAGAAAGTAAAAAAAAAGTTACACTCTGGTTGGATTGCTGTAATACAGTGTACATGTGCTTCCCTCTGAGGACTATTCAGAAACTTCAACTGGCCCAAAGAGCTGCAGCCAGATTGCTAACTGGGGATGGTTAAAGGAATGCAAAACTCCCTTGTGTCAACAGATCCACTGGCTACCAGTCCATTTCTAGCACAATTCAAAGTTCTAGTTTTGACATATATAGTCCAGGTTATTTGTAGAACCATATTCTCCTTTATGAATCAGCCCATGCTTTGAGATCTGCTGGGGAGGTCACTCCCTCTGTCCCTCACAAATACATCTGGGTGGGAATGTCGGAGAGGGCCTTCTCAGCGACTCCCCTCATGTTCTGGAGCTCTCTTCCCAGAGAAGTTACACTAGCACCCTTCCTGCTTTCTTTGGCAGACAAGCAAAGACATGTCTATTTTGACAGGCATTTCATGAGTGATTGTATATGGCCTGTCTGATATAAACAGCATGCTTTTGTCTCTTGTCAGTTTTTAATGGTGTGGGTTTTTGAAATTTGTTGTAAGACTCTTTGAGTCCTGAACTGGAAAAAAGATGGGACAGAAATAGATAAGTAAATAAAGTTTATTGGTTACATAAAGATGTTAAAAGATATGAAGAAAGAAAAGCTAACGGCAAAGGCAAAGACAGTTTCCATCCCTTCAGCTCACTGAAGCTTCATCAGAGCTGCCGTTCTACGTGACAAAACTAGATGCTACTCATTGACCAGGTTCCTGGGCTGGTTTGCAGCTGAAAACACAGTCTCAATATCAGACCAGTGGCCTGATTCCCAACCCCAACCCCCACTGATGTCTAAATATTTCTCTCCATTGTTCTGAAAAGTGTTGACACTTTTATAGGCAAAGGGGGGAAAGATCACCCCACTCAGGTATTCCAAGATGGAAACATCCTTACCTCTCTTTCTAGTGTGACTTAGCCTTGCTCAGCTAAAGAAAGCAGGAACTACTTAAAAAAATGTATCATCATCATCATCACCATCAGTCACCTTGATTAAAAAATAATTGTGTAGTTACTATGTTGTACATCCCTTAAGCATTCAAAACCCAAGTAGAAGGCAAATGTCAGAACTTGTTATAACTCCTCAACATCTTTGAGCAATTCTAGGGCCTCTTATGCATGTTTTCTTGACTACAGGAGCAGAACAGCCACACTGTCTTCATTATCACTTCCTTCATGTTGAAGGTGGCACATCTGAGGATAGTCTTAAATACATAGAGCATGTGCCCTGGAAAATTAAGCATCACATTCACATGGAAAGCCTCACCATGAAGAGGACGTTGCCTTCTTCAGACATCCTTGTTTCCACCTTACATTTGTAGAGTAGACATGGTGTTGTAGTGCATCATACTATTCCTTATTCAGTAAGGGAAGACATTTGTGTTACTGTTCTATCTACATCCTACCCTGCACCAGACACCTATTACCTGCTACAGCTTTAGAACTGATTTTTTTCATTGACTATTTTCCCCATCTATTTCACTTACTTTTAAATTTCCCCACAAAAGATTATCTCCATCCCAATAGTCTGAAACTACTCTTGAGAGAGCCTGAAAGACAAAATTTACAGGAGTAGGAGGAATAAATTAAGCATGAATTCCTTTGAATATTTTATGCCTGATGGAAAGTAAGAGCACAAGAGCTGCTCTCCATTATTATACTTCTATGAGCAATACTTTTGAACCAAATTTCAATGTATGATGGCAATTTGCACTAAAGCATTAAGCTTTCAGCAAATGCTGAAGACTTTGGATTTAGCTGAGAGAAATGAATTTCATAAAGAGTTAAAATGATGTGTGTGAGAATAAGTGTGTGCATGTGTATTTTGTGTTCATACATGCATGTGTGTGAGTGTGAGTGTTTACACATGTACATTGGAGAGGAAGGCTAGGGAGACAGTGAAGTTGAGTGGTCAGATACAAAAGAGGACTTCAACAAACACTTATAAAACTTCTTAGTTGGGAAATATTTATTGCATGCAACAGAAATAAGTGTACTGCACATCTTACTTGCATGGCTAATTTGCTGGTTGGAGCAGGAGCAGAGTTCTAGCAGTCCCCATATCATGGCAGCTTGCCAGCTCTATCCTCCCAGGATGGAAGATGAAGGGTGAAGCATGTGGAAAAGAGGCAGTCTTGGCTGGAGAGGGTACTATCAGTGTACAGATTCTTTGGAATTTGGTCTTTTGCACCTGGGGAGTAGGAGTACCCCCCCGGATGGTGGGCCTTGGTCATATGTGTGTGCACACAATGGATGAGTGTGGGTTGCAGCTGTGGTGGGTTGGTGGAAGGCAGGCTCAGGGAGAGCCCTCTCTGGCCCACCTTTTGTGGCAGTAGGAATGGGTCTTAGATCCAGCACATCTACTACTAATGTCTCCCAGGTTTTGGTGATGTTAGGCAGGGTCCTCTTAAGGAACTCAGGGTGTGCAGGGCTGAGTTGGGCCTGCCCAGCTGGGGGATGGATACTTTCCTTCCACCCCCTAGTGGCAGGGGAGACCACACAAAGTATCTGCCCATGTGGATCCTTTCCTGTCATCCCAAGAGTCCCAGCATAAGGTTGGAAGGTTGGGCTCACTGATCAACAGGTAGATTGGTCTATGCCTGAATCTGGACCCAAGCATATGCCAATCCTATCTACAGCTGTAGCCAATAAAGGTTGTGGCCTAATCCATCCAATTTATTTGGTTTTGTGTTAGTGTGTTATTTTGTGTGGAGTGGGACTCATCCGTGAACATGCAAATCGTTTATTATTGTATTTATATCCTCCCTATCTCCCAACATGGGATGCAAGATAGCACACAGCATCAATGAAAATAAAGTAGTTAAAGATAATGACTATGATAAAAACATTTCAAAATGTGAAGTAAACAATCCTGTTAACAACAGCACAAATTTAAAGCAGTTTAAAAGTATTGAAAATATAACAATGGATGAAAGTACATCACCTCCTACCAAAAGACCTTTTCTGCAACATTCATTAGGCCATTTCTGCACTAGACTGTTATAGTGATGCTATTCTACTTTCAACATCCTATGGAATCCTGGGGTTTGCAGTTTAGGGAGGGGCCTCAAAAGCCTCAAAGGACCCTCCCTAAACTGCAAACCCCAGGATTCCATGGGATGTTGAAAGTAGAATAACAGTACTACAACAGTCTAGTGTGGAAATGGCCTTAATCACCAAAAGGCTGTCTGAATAAAATGATTTGCCAATAGAAAGCAAGCACGCTCTCTCTCTCATTCTCTCTCTCTCTGTGTATGTGTGTATGTAAAGATTGTTGATAACTATCAAGTGAGCAATAAAACAGGACAGGATATTAACATTGGAATCCTAGTCTGTTTATTCCTGGCTGGAGAGAATTAGGATCTAACTTTTGTCAATCTGTGTACAGATTGTTGTCTGTTTTCCATCTCAGTGTTCCACCAGCCTCGTTTGTTACTGGAAGAAGGTACCACTGGTTGCTTTTCCTACTTTTGCTCTTCCTGCTTTTTCCTTTCCCCTTCTCATACTTCACTAACACAGTCCTGTCAACAGAGGTGAGGATCTTGAGGGAGTTCTATTTCTCTTCTCCAAATAATAATAACTTCTCTCAATAAATTAATACTGCTATTCAAAGATTCCATTTTATATTCCCTTGGCAATAATGTTATTTTGCTTCAACTTCAGGCATAGCCTCCATCCCTCTGCCACAGTTTTCCTCAGAGAACTCACATCAAGGCAATAGATAACGGAATGGGAGAAGGGAGCTCCATAGAGGAGAAAGAAGGTTTGCAACAGCCATCTTCCTGGCCCCATTCCCTTGCATGTTGCCTTGAACTGAGCTCTCAGTGCTAGGGCCGGAGGCAAGGGAATGGGAGTAGGGGGAACTCTAGAAAAGAGAAAGAAGGTACAAGCCTGTCTCTCTCTCCCCCCCCCCCCGCCATTTTCTTGCCTTTTGTCTGGGAACTTGTCTTCCTTCTCTGCACCCAGCAAAACGCAAGGGAATGGGAGGAAGAGAATGGTGGGGGAGGCAATAATCAGATTCATGAAAGTCAAACTCACAAATTATCTCCAGGAGATTCCAAATGTTTTTGCTTATTTATGCAACAGTTACCTGACATGGCTGTTGCATTTCATGTGTGAATATTGTTAGTTTTGAAGCTTTGTTGAACATCAGAAATAACTTGGAGGCACACAATGAAGGCAATGAAATTTTATGTGTGTATAGAAATGACCAAACTTAAACACACTTTGAAAAAATGTAGACTGGTGCACAGACAGGAAAGAATGAGCTTGTGTTTGAAAAATGCAAATGTTACAGAAAGCAAAACAGATAAGATTAATTTCTTGCTATTTCTTTGTGAAATATACAGGTGCTAAGCAATCAGTGGGATCAGCTGTCATTCTTTCCCAGTGTGTTGGCCTATCAAAAGTACAGTGGGTTTGCAGGCTGCATGTGTAGAGACTGAGATATAAATAGATTCAGATGCCTATCCAGTGGCATTCCTAGGGCTTCAGTTGCTAGGGACATGCTGTACCATGGCTGGCAAAGCTCTTTTGGTTTGTATGGTAACCTCCAATTTAGTTGGTTATATCACATATGTTAATAGGGTAGAGCAAGTGATATAGCATTTCCCTATAATTCCCCCAAATAAGAATTCTTCCTCCCAGTGAGATCTTCCTTTAATCTCCAAATTTTTAGTATTGCAAAGAATGAAACACTGAAAATTGTTCACACCTAGAACTCTTACGTTTGCTTGTTCACACTTACTTCATAAGCTTGCTTGTTCCTTTTCTTTGGACATTTAAATTGCATTTCTAAATGCTCAACCAAAGTTTTCAGTTACTGCAGTGCTAAAAATTTGGGGACTTAAGGACAATATCATGGAGGGTTCAGAGTTCTTTTTTTGGAGGAGCAAAGTCCTCATTTTGTCACCTCTAGTAGTATTCACCACCCTCCCCCATAGTTTGGGTGGCTCTCTTGTCAACATGTCACTCCAAGACTGATGCTTGCTGTTGGGGTTGCCACAAACCTTGGGGGTATAAGTACTAGAGTCACTATGGATTCTGTTATTAGACTACTCCCATTTTATTCTGTTGCTCTCCTGGAAAAGTCCTGGTTTACAAATGAGGATGAGTTCCCTTACACACTTGCCTGTGAGTAAGACTCACTGAAATGAGTAGTGACTTATGTCTGATTATGGCCATTTCTCCCCTCTACTGTTATAGTGCTATTATTCCGCTTTCAACATCTTATGGAATCCTGGGGCTTGCAGTTCAGGGAGGGGCATTTAGAATTCTCACCCAGAGAGCTCTTTGGCTTCAGTAAACTACAAACCCCAGAATTGCACAGGATGTTAGAAGTGGAATGATAGGATTATAACCATGTAGGGCGGAAATGGCTTTTGTCTGTAGGAGTAAGTCCATTGAACAAGCCTAATGTGTAGAATTAGGCTGCATATATAGTGGCATAATTGGTAAGTCCAGATGAGAACAGAATATGGCTGTAATTGATTTTGTATAGATGTACATGCCATAGTTCTCCTATTCTCAGGCAGCCTCAACCATCCAGTTGTGGTTACTCTTGTTATGAGCGCATAGCAAGTCTCTTAATACTGCCTTCCCCCCGCCGATGCTTGATTTTATGAGCACACTCCATTCCATTGCCATTGATTCCACCTCAGCCTGATTAACGTACACCCTCTACTATGGAGTGTATCTTCACTACCAAGTTATAGCAGTTTCAAAGCACTTTAATTCTTCCCTCCATGAATCCTGGGATTTGTTGTTTGGAAAGGTAATTAGAAATCTCTGCTAGAATGTGGTAGTCCACTCTCCTGAACTGCAGTACTACAGCAATTTGGTGAAAAAATTCTAAGTCCCTCCTCAAACTCCAAGAGTCAAGAGCACAAACCTACAACAGTTAAAGTGGTATCAGGCCTATATACAACAGGTAGTTTAGATACACTTCTGCTGTCCTTTCCTGAAATATCTACATGCTTGTCACTGCGTAGAGTCAGAATGTTGTAGTGGTTGGTTTGTTGGACTAGGAGTCCAGTTTAAATTCCTGCTCAGCCATGAAAAATTTTTTGAAGGCCTTGGGATGGTCACATTCTATTAGCCTCAAAGAAAGGCAATAGCAAATATCCCACGGAGAAATGTTGCTAAGAAAACCCTAAAATAGGATTGCTATAAATTAGAGTTGACTGGAAGGCACATAACAACAGCAATTGCCACTATGTAGTTATAGCCATAAGCAGAATCAAAGTGTTCCATGACTTGTTGCCCTAAGGGAAAAGATTTTAGGTGACATTCTCTAGACGAGAATCCAAATCAGCAGAGATTTTGTTATTAGTTAAAAGTTTCAAAAAGATTTGGAACATTATTTCATAGTTTCATACTTTAGTTCCTTGGGTTCATTCACTTATAAAATTTGTGCTAGTGAATATTACACTGTGGAGTAGTAACTTGAGCAGCTGGAGACAGCATGTCTTTATATTATATCCTACCCACTCACCAGGCACTGCCAAAGTTAGGTACTGTTTTAATGCTGAAGAGACTGAGTATCACCAGCTGTGGTCTTGGCATAGCAAAATATGTGTTATTTCATGGTTGTGAGGAGGAACACGGTTCATGGCAGCTTCCTCAAAGAGCTTGCTTTTTTTAAAAGTTTAATCTTTTTTTGCTCCTTTCATTACATGACTCTGCAGGGCAAATTCCAGGATTAATTAAGTTTATCTCATAAAAAGACTGTCTGAACTCAGACCATATTCTGCAGATAATATGATTCCCCACTTCTTGACTCGAAAAAAAGAGTTTGAATGTGATTAATTTATACTACTGAAGAGATGCACTGCCTTCCTCCTATTTCTTTTTAATTCAATAAACATCCTAAACAATAAACCATTTCATCCAACAAACTTACAGTCCTGAGGCAATGGCTCTCATTAGGCCACTTCTTATAGAATCAACATCTGAGCCAATATGGGGAGCCAAGGGGAAGGAAACTTGGGGAAAAAACTGCCTAGGCTACTAGCCTGTCCTTGAATGGATTCAAGTTCACTAATGTCTCAAAAGTATAGCCAGAATCAGTGGTCATAGGGACAAAATGAAAAGGCATAACCTGCTTAGTTACATTTGCTATATGCCACACAAGGACACAACCATTTACACAATTATTTGGACTCATTTGTGTTATTTTCAACCTCAGTACTTACTGACTCAATCTTTTTCATGTTCCAGCAACTGTATGAGGTAGTTGAGACTGAGAAATGGTACCTAGACCCAGATCTTCCAGTGGGTAATATTGTGAACCTATTTCTTAGGCCATTTCCATACTACACTGTTATAGTGCTATTATTCCACTTTCAACATCCTGTAGAATCCTGGTGTTTGCAGTTTAGGGAGGGGCATTTAGAAATCTCAGCCAGAAAGCTCTTTGGCCTCAGTAAACTACAAACCCCAGAATTCCATAGGATGTTGAAAGTGGAATAATAGCACTATTAACAGTGTAGTGCAGAAATGGCCTTAGTCCCAGTCCAACACTGACTACAACTCCACTCTCACCATTTTAATACTGAACTCTCCTTTCATGTTTGTAATCATTTGCTGTTACCCAACATGAACATAGTTGAATCTAACTTGAAAATATCACCTGGAGCTTGAGTGATGTTTTCTGTATTCTTTGTGTAATCAAAATTCTGTTTCAATGCATATTTGTGTTCCCCAAAACAAAGTGAAATAAATGTTACCTTGTAAAGGTTACTTTCATGCCCTAAGAGAAGACTGCTTGATAAAGGTTAAATCCATACTGTATTTATTTGCTAACTGTGGTGATAGACCCATTTAAGGGATTTTATATCTTTGAGGGAAGTACTCTGGGAGTTTAATCAAGTGAATGATGCTTAGCCAAGGTGCCAACAGGAGGACAAAATGTAAGAGCAGGATTTGTAAAAAAAACTTTGGCAGAAATTCACTTAGGTCTGTGATGGTCAGCTTTCGATGCTCCAGATGTTGTGGATTTTCATAGGTCCCAGCTATTAGCCATTCTGTTTGGAACATCCTCGCGATGATGTTCAAAACATCTGGAGATCTAAAAGTTGAGGATAACACTTTGATAATTCAAGTGTTTTTGACAAAAATATTAATTGGCAAATAAATCAAACATTAAATCAAAGAGTCTAGAACCTCTGTTTAAGAAAACATCACGCCAGCTTCACTGCAGAGCACTGCAAAACATTTTTAAAAAAATGCAAATCTGTTTCTATTATGTTCAGTGTATTCAACCAGTGCCATGCCCTTCTTTTATACCCATTTGCCCAAAGGGCAAAGGAAAATATCCTTCAGCACATAGAGCCTATGTTAGTCCTATTTTTCTAGGGAGTGTGGGGTGAAAAAATGGTGGAATATTTTGCTTTCCTAGATGCAATCAAATTCTGGGCAGGATTCAAGGGGGCCTGGGAGCAGCATAGCTTTCAGCAAGCTTCTTGTGCTGTTCTGTTGGAAAAATTCCAGCATTCTCTCTGCCAACTATCTTGTTATTAGAGCAAGTGGGCATAGCTAGCATAGGGCTTCTTTTCTCTTTTGCATGCCAAAACTCCACCATTTGCCTTTCTGTCATTTAATTGCATGATCACAAATTCCTTTGGTGGTCAGGTGATCAGATCATGTGACCCAGGATCTAATCTTTATTATTACGGTCATAGACCAGCATGTGACCCAGGATTGTTGCTTGGGTCATCAGTCTTATAAAAAAAAGAGCCCCTTTCTCAGATCTCTCTCTTCTCCTCCATTTTTGCTTCCTCTTCCTCCTCTCTGACCATGCTTCGCACCTCCATCAGAAGATGGTGAGTTAAGAACAAAGCTACTACTATTCACTAGCTAGTTAGGATGTAGGTTCTCCAATGCATATGTAAATATAGAAGCCATTAGTAAACTTTTCTAAGTTTGTAACCTGAAACTACCTGCATTTGTTTTGTCTTCTTAGTCAGTTTCAGATAAGAAAAGCCACACATATAAATTTGGACATGCTTCTTCTGCTACTCTGCTGAAAGGAGGCTGGATCCTTACAGTTTTAGCTTCCATAGAATTTCCCAACAGGGCTAACACCCTGGGAAACTCTAATTCCCAACATATTCAAGTAAGTCAAAGTAAGCAGAATCAGTGAGACCTATTTATCTCCCTAGGTTACCTAATCCTGCTGGGAGCAAAGCAGCAGTACATCCCCTTAGTTAGTTGTTGTGAGGGTTGTGAAGAGCAGAAGAAATGGGGCTAGTAGTTTTCACCATTTTCAAGCTTCTATGAGATCTCAGTGAATAAGATGTCTGTCCCCCCTGCACTAGAAAGCCCAAGAACTCCAGTCTACTGTTGGTGCGATGAGCCCCCCCATCAGATCACAGATGACTGGTTTTCTAGAATCTCACAATGATAGAAATGACTTCTTCTTACTTTGGGGTGGACTACTGCAGAGGAGATGGGAACCATTCCCTCCATGCAGTCCCCCAGCAGGCTGCATCAATGCATTTCAGGTGCATTGGAAGAAATATAACATCATTTCTTGCCTCCATTGTGGCTGATTTGGGGGCATTTTTTCTTGGAGATAATCTTTTTTTTTCAAATTTTGTAAGATTCTTAAGAGAAGCATTCGGCTACCTGCAAGACAGCACTGCTGTTTGCAGCCTTGGGAGCTGAAGTGACCAAATAATAAACAAGAAGAAACTCCATTGTGACATAGGTTGGCAGAAAAATGGCAAAGAACCTTCAGTCTCTCAACAAAGAAATGGGGCAGAGGAAACATAATGGTTTTCTATGAGAAGTATCTGGGGAGGAAGGATTGCCCCTAGAATCATAGACTCATAGAGAAGAGACATCAAGTGCCATCAAGTCCAATCTCCTACCATGTAGGAATACATCATCAAAGCATTCCCAACAGAAGGCCATATAATTTCTGTTTAAAAACCTCCAAAGAAGATCTAGTGTAGTTCAAGGCAGTGTATTCCGCTGTCAAACTTCTCTTACCATCAGAAAGTTTTTCCTAAAGTTTAGATGGAATCTCCTTTCCTGACGTTTGAAGCCATTGCTCCGTGTCCTAGCCTCTGGAGCAGCAGAAAACAGATTTGCTCTGTCTTCCATATGACATCCCTGCTCACAGATAGCCTAGGGATGTATCTAACACACCTCATGCATGGTTCCCAAAAAGAGACATAATTTGAAAGTGCTGCCAGCAGTTTCCTAATGTGCTGCATAAGGTCTAGATACAGTATTTCAGAGTGCTGCAATATTTATAAGGATTCTCAGTCAGCTGGTGGAGCTCTGGAAATGCTCCTCTGGCTGATAGGAATAACCATGGGAGTGATTTCAACCCAATAAGAAAGTCAGTCCTGGTAGTGATTTTCAGCCAATAGTGATTCAACATAGGATTCCTATAGATATCAGCCCCTCATTAAGAACAGTTTAGCTGCCCTTCTTCTTCATCATCCTCTTCTATGCAGTGGATGATAATGGTTCCCTACTTCCTCCTCGTCTGTTTCTACTAGGGAGTGCAGACAGGGCAAGGTCTACATGACCAATTGCTACCACCTGCCCTAACAATCTTGGAGTTGCTCCTTTCCAGATCTTCCAGGGCCATTTGTGCAGCTGAAGAGCAGCATACCACACTCTCGCTAACAGTGATCAGTAAGAAGAAGCAAGCTTCCCAAATACCCTTTTTGTTATTTGACCTGCAACAGTTACAGACAACATGTGGTAAAGCTATCCTCAAGCTGCAAATGAGCAGCTGGGTTCTTACAATCTGTCTTATGTCCTTCTACCACTCAGTGGAATGTGCTCTTCTAGCTACAGTATTAAATCTGGACCTGAGACCAAATCTCACCCTCTCAAACTTCCCTAGATGGATACACACTCCTTTCTCCTGACACCATTGTCTGGTTGTTTCTCAGCTTTCATGTTGTTTTTCGCTCATTCTAAAAGGTTGGAATGCCTTTCCCAAGACTTCACTATTGACTTAAAAGCTTTAAGCTAAATGTTACTTTCATAGTATTTTGGGCCCCCCACACATGCTACTTCCTTTACCTACCACTGATATAATGCCCTTGAGAACGTCTCTGAAGCAGAATCTGTTCCTCAGGCTGAGGAAGGTTCCCCACCTTTGTTCTAGAGCAGGCATGGGAATCATGCAGGCCTCCTGTCATTCTCAAATAATAGTTTCTATCCTCCCGCTAAGCAGCATAGCTAGTGGTGACTGAAGAATCCTGGAACTCACCGTTTAACACCATCCAGAGACCTGCGTGATTCCCACCTGTACTGTAGGGTGAAGCCTGAAGTCTAAATGATTTGAGGCCAAGATATCTGAAATACCTCCTCCTATATGATCCTTTGCAAAATCTGCTGACTCTGTGGGGCTGGTTACATGTGACAGAGCTTTTCTCTAGCTGTGCGCTGACTGTGGAATTCCGTCCCAAGGGAAGTCAGGCTGGCTTCCTCCCTTCTGAGTTTCCAGCAAGCAGTGAAGACTGTGCTTTTTTGGTATGGCCTTTGGCTCTTAAAATTAAGGGTGTCTGTTTTTTTTGTTTTTCTAGATCTATTTTTAAAGATGAGTTTGTTTTCAATTGGTTTCAGTTAGTTATGTCATTTTTTTATAGTTTTTTTTTTAAGTGTAATTGTGCATTTCCTTGGGGTCTCTGATGGGTTGAGAGGTGATAAATAAATACAAGGAAGAAAGCCAGTCAGCCAGCCAACAAGCCATCCAGAGCATTCTAGAGAGCTGTACAGAAATGCTATAAATCACTTTCCTGTGGAAGGCTGGTGGGCCATGGCAACAACAGGGTGCAGGAGAAGTATGTGGCCATAATGGTGATGGCTGAGGAGGTGGTGATGGGCATACACGTACCAGACAGGGAAAGTACATGTTATGCCTTCACAGCTAGAACCAGCCCTGATCACTGGCTTCTTTGGGGTAAAATGAAAATCATGCTTGAGAGTTTCATGCCTGAGAGCATTTTTTCCTATTCCCCCCCCGCAAAAAAATGATCTGAATGGCACAGGGCTTTATCACACTAGGCAGATAAATCACAATTACAGCAGGACTGGGACTGGCTGGGACTGATCATATGATATCATTCCTCTTTTGTTGTTCTCCCTGTGGATTTATGGATTTATGACCTCCTTTGTAAAAGAAATGCTTTCCAAATGGTCTTCCACTAGGAGAACAAAAGAAGACGATCAAAATCAAGTGATAAGTCTCAGCCAAAGATGCTATTATACTTCTGTAAGTGCAATTTTCTTGCCACGTGTGATAAAGCCCACAATTAAAATGGAACAACTATTTTTCAAAAGATTTTCTCCCATTTCAAGGTAAGAATTAATCATCCAGGCAAATTTCTTGGTGCAGCCTCAAAATCTGGCCTTTCATACATATTATCTTATTGTTTTCATTAGCTCTAACCTTTCAGAAACTAATGTTCATTATAGGTTACATTTGTAAATGAGGGTTTACGAACACATACGGGCTGCAGGCTGAGCAGTGTCCCTCTTGACTATCTCAGCTATGAGGCAAGAATTTCTTCTTTTAGCAAGCGTTTGTTCCTTGGTTTCTGACTTTTATGTAGCTTTTCACACTGTGTTTTTTATTCATTACTTCTTGGATCTCTATGATGGACCTTTTAGCATTTGAGGTAATATATTTGATGCTGGAATAAATCTGATGTTGTTTGAGTCCCTCACGAGGCAACCAGGGTTTAAGTTAGCCAGCACATTCCAGTATACATCTGTTCAATGAATTCAACAAGAAGTGATGCCCAAAGCAAGTCATTAATCAAGAGCATCCTTTTGACTAAGATAAACTTTCCTTGTTATGTATGCATTTAAGAAACAAGGTGCCATGTCTCTGAAAAGTAATTGCTTTGTCTTTTTTGGTAGCCCTGTAGGCTTTGTTTTAACTCAGATGTATTTAAATTAGGATGGATTTGTGAGATTTCTTTTCTATTATTATTCCTCAGAAAAAAGGCAAGATTTTAGTAAAGATAAATCTCAGATATCAGAATTATCTAGTACGTGTATAGGAGATGAACAAATTTAATCTCTGTTGGACAATACTAGTCTCAATCTTATTGTTAATGTAGGAGATTTTGTACTATGGTATGAATAGAACTAATTCATTCCATTGCATAACAAAATTCAAAATTCACAAAACAGTGATATCTTTTTGGGGGCCAGCTGCAAAACACAAAATACCTCATGCAAGCTTTTGAAGCTCCACTGGCTTTTTCATCAGACAAAAGATGTTTAAAATCCTACAGGAGAAGAAAAGTGATAATGTTAGGCCAACGTTTAGATGTTTCTGTTACATTTAATTTGATCCGAGGGGATCTCAATGCAGGCAGAAGCCACTCCCTTCTTGGCCTTATAGGGACTGAGACAAAGGGCAGTAAATTTTAAACTGCGTAATCAGCAGTAAAGCGATTTCTCCTGGGACCTAGACTGTGTTTTGCAGCGTAGCCAGCATGGCTAAACCTGAATATAATTCCATTGTGTTCTTAAAAGTACCATTTTCAGAGTAAATCAAATGTGTTGGGAATCTCCATTCAAGGTGCACCACCTGACATATTCAACTCCTTGTTGGTTGGTTTGGTGGGTTTTTAAAATCTTTTATTTTTTAATTTTTTTGTCTTTTTTTAAGTTTTATCCAATTACAAAAAGTAAAAGACTACAAGAAGAAACACAAGATGGATGCATTCAACATGCCAAGAAACATAGGAAGTACAAAATCCTCCAAAGTCACCCAAATTGGGTTTGTTTGTTTGTTTATTACTATATTGCCTCCAAGCCAACAAGGACTCCTAAGGTGAAGAGCAACTGAAACAGTACAAAGATAAAATGTTTTAAAAACATATTAAAATGCTTCCAAAAACTTTTAAAAGTTACAGAACATTACTAAGTAAATTTTTCCACAAGCTATTATGTGAAGCAAGTGGACAATACTGATATCTATTATGGTTAGAATAAGTAATAAAAACAACGCATATTATGTAGAAATGAGCTATGTGTTTGTGCCTTTCTTTGCATAGTCAAATAAAATCCTTGTTCATAATGGCTGGTGAATAAATCGCCTTCCCATTTCCTACATTGCTGTGAGGCTCCAGCTGTGAAAAACATCCCAAAGTTGATATTCTCCAGATGCATTCCATCACACTGGAAAACATCACCATGTAATTGTTGTCTGGCTGCGATGGAGGTTGTAGTCCAACATATCTACAAGGAGCCAGCAAAGGAAAGGCTATTTTATCTTGTGTTGTTTGTCACACTGTATTGGTTGTCTTTTAGTTGCGTTGTCTTTTTTATTGCATTGCATTTTGTGTTTACTTGATTCTTTGTAATCAGACAGAGTATTTATAGTATACTATTTCTCATACACAAGAATGAAGGGTAGTTTCTTTATTTATCAAAATAATTTGTAGAGTGCCCTTCATCTTTATAGATAAAATATAGTGTACAATCTGTATGAACACAGACAAAAATATTCATATATATGCCACCATCCTACAATAAATGACCAAAAGAAGAAAGATGGCTTTTAATTAATGCAGCGTATTGCTTCTGGTAAGATTAAATATGCATTGGCACAGGAAAGAACCCAAAGCCAAGAGTATTAATCTCAGTATAGTCACCACATTAATGCCACTCTTTCACCCAAACAAACCAACTAGTATCACTGTTCTGCTGTTATAAGCAATGGAGCTTAACTGACTGAAGCAGTTAGGTGCTGGTGTCAAGGGTGTTTTAAATATATTCAGTCACAAAGGGTTCAGCTTAGAAATCCTCCAGATGAAGAAAAGCATCACTGAAAATCCCAGGTTCTTTTCCAATTTTATTTTGCATACCCACATTATGTTTTCTTCATCTTGAAATATTTCTGAGGACTTATGAAGGACTTTTCATTCATACTTCCCAGATCAGTTTAAATAAATTCAGCATTTTCCAAAAGGAAATGTATCTCACTTTCGCAGTCTCTTTGTATTATTCTGGAACTAGCTAAATTGGCTACCACCAGGAAAATATAGCTATTGTTTCCAGGACATAGATTCAACAGAGAACTGATGGAGACTGCATGCAGTGGTTGGAGATCCTGATTAAGGTGCAAAGGCACATATGGCTTGAAGGAAAAAAACTAAAGGCTTTATTATGGGACCCCATTCTAAGACAGGAAAATTACTCAGGGTGCTCATATATTCTAGCTTCATTCTAGGGGAGAGTGCAGAGAGGACTGGCAAGAAGAGAAGAGATGCAAAAAATCTCTCTAAGAGTATCAGTTTACATTGCACAGAGATTAGGATAAGTAGATCAGAAAAGAAGACACTTTGGGTCACTCAAATTACCTAACTCTATTATACTACTGCCTGTTCTGAGGCATTCTTGACTCTTCAATGCTAAGCATTGTTGCACTTATAACAAGAATAGTGAAGACAAGAGGAATGATTCTCATGCTTAACTGGTTTAATATCACTAAAGTATTTCAGCATTTTGGCTATAACTATGGAATTACATAATAAAGAAGACTCTGTACAAATTGATTTAGAAAATCAATTTCTAAAATATTGCCTGAATCTACATGTGACACAGGATCAGTGGGAGAGGCAGGAGAAAGAACACAAGGAAAGGGAGAGAGAAAGAGGGAAGGAAACCCAGGATAGTTCAAGAAGGAGTTTGGTTGCAAAGCAGGGAATATGCAGCTCAAATAAAAGAAAAAGAACTGGGAAATGTCAGTCCTTTCAAAGTTTTTTTTTCCTTTCTGGATAAACCCTTAGCTAGTTTAGAGCAGTTCAAGTGTTTGAGTGGAGATTTGAGTTTAAACTAAACTGTAATGCAAGGTTGAGAAAGCGTTTCATGTTGGTGACACACTTTTTAGACATGCATCATTTCACAACACAGTAATTCAGTTTTACTAGCAAACTGGAAGTTAAACTAACCCCTTATAAGAGATATAGACATTGTAATAACAAAACGTATGGGGACACAACATATCTCATGAAAACCTTTCATATATTTTAAAAAATATAAGATGCATGAATAATGACATACGTTTCCAAGACTGTAGGCGACACACCTACACATATCAGGTGACACACTAATGTGTCGCGGTGCACCATTTGGAAAGCCCTGGTGTAGACCCTGGATGACACAAGGCCCCTGAATTCCAATTTTGCAGACCCAGGACACCCAGGAGACTCCCCAAGCCCTCAAACCCATCTAGTTTTTTATTTTAAATTGCCTCCAAACAGTCCCAAAGTGCCTGAAACTGCACAAAAACACAGCAATTTCATTTGAACTCCTCAAGTCTTCAAACAACCCAAAATAAAGAGAAAAATCAAAATTGGCCAGAAAATGGAATGAAATGTTGGCCAGAAGTAACACTGTATCGCTTCCAGTAAACTTGAGAGGCAGGATGTGGCCTCACAAGGAAATAAAAAAAAAATGACCCCTACTTCCTGTGCTGTTGGTGTATAATGTTACAGCAAATGATGCATTTGAATTGCAGTGATCCAAGTCCAACTCTCTATTCAGTCACGAAGTCGGCTGTGTGAATTGGACTAACTGAAAGATTGAATCCATTGGTGCGTCTTCTGTTGGATATAACCATAATTTCTCAGCCATCATTTACCACCTATAGCAGTACAGAAGCTTAAAATAGCTTAAAATTTGTATCCCAACCTTTCTCCAAGTTGCTCAGAGTGGTATACACCAGGAATGAGGGATGTGTGACTCTCTAGCTATTCCCATCTTCTCTCACCATTGGCTATGTTTGCTACGACTGATGAAACTGCAGTCCAGCTACGACTGGAAGGCCAAATTTCCCACCCCCACTCCTGCTGTACACCACTATGAGCTCCTTGGAGAAAGGATGGGATAAAAATGCAATAAATAATAATTCCACTTTTGCACAGGGGTCTAATGTCATGCGTTATGTTTGAGTGGAGGAAGGCAAAGCCTTGATATACAGAAAAAGATTTCGCTGGATCTAGATAGCTAGACCACGCAATTTCCCTTCCTGTATGTTACCCTACTTGCTGGGGATTCTCAACGCCTGTCAAAACTGTCTCCTGTGGGGAAAATTAGCTAAGAGCACTGCTTTAGCAATGCAAAGAGGGCAGGGTAATTAGGGATCTTTAATCCAATGTTTATGGGGTCAGGCTGAGTCAGAAATCACACAAACTGTTCAAATTTAAGTATTTTATTGACATAGATGTTAAAATCCATACAATCACTCAGCTGCACTCACTCCAACAAGCATACAAGACTATAGAAATTTAGAAAGAGGTGAAAATTAAGAGAGAAAGAGACATAAGGGTTTTGGGTAATACTGTACCAATCCAGAAGTCTTCAGCTGGGAGAAAACTAGCGAAAAGCTGATCTCAGCCATGCCTTTTGAGGCTGAGGGGAGTTTACCAGCCTCATGGTTTGCGGATCTGGGAGAACTCCAAAATGGAGGGGGGAAAGGGCTTAGTTATAGAGCTGACCCATGTCCTGGGGAACAGATGGCTGCATTTTTATGAAGATGGATTTCAGCTTTGTAGTTCAAAGAAAATGCAGCCAGGCATCCTTGTAGTTTCCTGCAAGATGAGTTTCTCATCCAGGGATGCATTCCTCAAGGTGTCACATTCCAGGCTGTTTGCATTGTTTATTTGTTCCCAGAGATTTGTTCTCCAGCACTGTAGCACTAGAGATCTCTAGCAGAATCTAAATGCTTCCCCAAACCAGAAACCTCAGGATTCCGTAGGAGCAACCACAGTGGTATCAAACTACTATAACTGTGTAATATAGATATACTCTTGCTTTCTATGAGTATTTATTTTGATTTCGCATGACATTTAATTACAGAAAAAGAATTTGTCTTTGAGCATGGGTGGATTAGTGTAATATACTCTATGTGAGGCTGGTACAAGTGAAAACCAAGCAGAGATGGGGACCGTTTTTAGTGATGTGCTGAAGTTTTACCCCTTCGTCTTTGAATGTGTGGTGGGCAACTTGTCCAGGTATGCAAATCATGATTCTGCAAGTCACAAGTGTTCATGAGTGTTTGGCTATCTGCAGGAATTTTTAAAATTCTGTTCGTCTCCCTCACTTCATTCATTTTAACTGTTTTGCTGAAATGAATTCACAGGCAGAATACCTAGGCTAACATGGCAAAGTTGAGAAGAATTCTTTAAAAAGAATTCATCCCTTGTCATTTTTGGGCTTGCAAATGCTATTTTCAGATTTAGCAATGTAATTAATTCCTGGATAAGTTAACTCCAAAATTCTTTTGTAAGTATGTTAGCAAATGAAAATCTTTTACAGTTGAAGAACAGAATTTCATATCTAGGATTGTTGACAGAACTCAAGTATAGGAGCAGATGATTTCAGGCAATAAGCCAACAGGGAATCTGGGAATAAATTCTATAGGACTTCTCTGTAGACATGGAGAGAATCACACTGTCACATGTGGAAAATATGAGTATCAGTTTTTAGGGGGAAAAAAGAAAGGTAAAAGTTAACATGTAATTTCAGATTTCAAAAAGAAAAGAAAAAAGAACATGGACATCTCATTTTACACTGTTCCTTTTTTAAAATATGAAACCTGATTTTTTTCAGGTTTTTTCCAGATAGTATTGATTATGCTTCTATGAGAATTAAGCAAATATATGTCTAGTGGCTGACTGTGAGATTTTCCCAACACAAATTGACTGTATGGGAGTGAATACATTCAGTACTACAGAAGCTCCTCTGATCCAAAGTCTTTTTTCAGTTATGCTGGGAACAAATTATTTTGTTATCTTTCACACTTGGTTCATCTGTGGATGTGAAATTGTTAAAGTAATATAAGAATAACATTATTAAATCAGACTGTGGTGGGTATAATAATCTACCTTCAGATAATCAAATCATTAACAGAGTTAGCACGTAACCTGTAACTCCCTGCAGCTGAGAAACACATCAGGTCAGAGTTAACAGCTAAACAAATGGAAGGAAGGGCAGTGTAAGGCACAGAAAACAATGGCCCCAATTGAAGGATAGCCATTTATAAGGTGTCGCTAATTGGCTAACATGTATGGCCTTTCAGGAAAGAATTTAATAAGGGCCTGAGACTTGTAAATATGTTATGAAAGCTTATCAATTCTCAGAGCAGATGGCTGTTGACAAGCTTCACTGTAAAAGACTGCAGGATATCTCAGAGACAGGGGTCAAAGAGGTGCATGCTTAGGAAAGGCTGACTACAGCAAACACTAGCTATAGGAAAAGTATGGCCTACAGACTTTGTGTGGCTCGCAAGGCTTCTGTATAGCCCTCCCCTCAGAGCCCCCCACAAATAATGTATTTCTGAGGGGACCAAAAAAGGAGTTTCTCATTCCCAGAAGCATCTAGGTGGTGGGATAGGCATCCACGCAAGGGTAGGGGGCTGCATCAGCCCCTTGGGAGAACTGGGAGGATCAGCTTCTTGGGAGAACTAGGAGGGTCACCACCCTTGCCATACCCCTCTCCCTCTCTCTAGAGAACATGGAGCGGCATTTTTTACCTTATTTTGAGGCCTTCATGGACCATTTTAGGCACAGGACGAGAGTTTTGTAACAATGAGAAGTGACTGGAGGTCACTTCCTGTTCATTTCCTGATTCACCTGTCCTGGGTCTAAGTTTATGGTGAACTTATGAATGAACAGTCAACTTCTAAAGGACTCATGTTTTGGCTACAAAATTCATTATATCCTAATTTCCAGTTGGAATTTCAATGCCAGGTATAATGTGTGAAGTCTATCCTGAACCACATCTCTCCATATGATTGAGAGTGGGGAATAGATATAATATAACAGAAGGGCAGAGAAAGTGTGTGTTATACACCTGGTACCTAAGGGTGCTTCCAATTGTGCTTTAAAGCAATGGTTCTTAACCTGTGATCTGCAGACCCCCAGGGGTCCATGATGTCTCCCAAGGGATCCACAAAGGTTCAAAGGCTGCTCAGGCCATCTCCTCCCC
Source organism: Iguana delicatissima (assembly GCA_948472985.1). Classification (NCBI taxonomy): domain Eukaryota; kingdom Metazoa; phylum Chordata; class Lepidosauria; order Squamata; family Iguanidae; genus Iguana; species Iguana delicatissima. The sequence goes on from CAOKZL010000537.1 coordinate 224,047, forward strand.
ACAACAGAGTGGCTATGTGAGAGAAACCAGGGCAGGGAGTCCTGGTAAACCAGCTACTTGGCCCTGTGCATTGCCTGCCCTTTGCAGGGAGGAGGCGGGATGAACAGCTGAGCAACAGTGAAGCTGACAGCCAACCAGCCAGTCAAAGTTTGCCCTTCTCTCTTTTCAATCTCTCCTCTCCTTTACAGTGTAAATCAGTTCAGTCTATAATCAGAAATGCTCCAATATCCTCACCTTGTTGCCTTCTTCATCAGAAGAAAAGGAGACTGAGACAAGAGAGAGGGAAAGAAGGAAGGGCAAACTCTGGCTGGCAGCTCTGCTGTCACTCAGGTGCCGAGTCTGCCTTCTGCCTGGAGCATGGCACCCAACTCTGAAAATGGATAGCAGGAAGCAGAGGGACCAAATGAGAAGAGGGGGTGTTGCTGCAGCATATGCCACCCCTACCAAAAAACTGGAAGTTCGAGTTGTGGCTCACCATTGACAAAATAAGCCACTACTCAGTTTAGATGAACATACATGCAGCTTATAAATGGAAATGATGGGGTCATTTGGAAGGGTCACTTCAACTTACTTTTTTGCCTTCAACCTTCTCTCCCCCCCCACCCATTTTGGTCTTCTCCCCTCCTGAAGAAGAAAGCAAAAGGGGAGGGGTGCTGGAGCATTTCTGATAGTAGATTGGATGGCTGGAAAAGAAGGGAAGGAGACTGAAAGAGAGAGAAGGGCAAATGTTGGTTGGCTTGTCGGCTAGGTCCATATGTTGCCCTTCAATCCACTCCAGCCTTGAAGACTTTTCTCCTCCTTCTTCCCACTAATTTGTGACTGGAGCAAACTGAATGGCAATACACAGGCCCAGCAATACTAACAACCACCACTGCCTTCACTCCTGTCACATGGCTGCTCCACTGTGGAGAGGAGGTGGGCTGAGCAGCTGAGTGACAGCAGAGGAGCCAAATGAGAGGACCCAAAGCAAAGGCTAACTGGAAGCTGAGCCTGTGCAGTACCATTCAATCCACTCCAGATGTAAACTGGTGGGAAGAACCAGAAGTCTTCCCTCACCCTCTAGCACCTCTGATACAATATTATTAATGGGAGTTGCAGGCTCTGTCAGTTGTCCAGGCCAAGATTTGTAAGTGAAATACAGTGCTGGCCTTTTCATTAATTAATTACTTAAAATCACCAAGTAATATTAGGCCATGGTCCAGTGTTCAGATGTTGTTGTTGTTTTAAATTTGTATGGAATTAAATACAAAATTAATTACAATTAAATACAAAATATCTGTACATGCTAACCCTACATAGTAATAGGCTAAACGTGAAAAAATAGAAGAATGGTTCTCTTATCAATGCAGCGATGGGATTGATAGATTTTATCTTATTTCAAGACTACATCAAATCCTAGAAATTATTGTCAATCACAAAACACATCATTTTTCCCCCAAAGCAGAAGAAAATATCCCCTGTCATCTGGCAGCTTCTGTGTAAAACATTGGCCCTTTCTGCACCAACGGAGGTCTTCTGAACCGTGGAGTGGACTGGGGCGGACTACTTTTCATAGTTCCGCACCTCAGTCCGGTTCGGAGCAACTGGAACTGGTCACGCAGCGTGCTTTTTAAAAACCTCTTTTAAGAGGTTTTTAAAAAGCATGGAGCACGTGACTTCGTGTTGCTCCGTCTCCGCACTCCGGTGCAGATTTGCAGGCGCGCACTAGTGTGTGCCTGCAGATCTGCCGGGGACGGGCTTTAGGCTGGCGAGCTTCTCCGGTTGGTGGAGAGCCTCCACCAACCAGAAGCCGCTATTTTGGACGCCAGAGCAGTGCGGAGCAACGAGCTTGCACTGCTCCTCGTCCGACGGACTCAACCGGATGCTGAAGAAATCCAGTGAGTCCCGTTTTCGCGTAGTTCCTTCCCCACGTGTGGAAAGGGCCATTATCTTATAAAATAATGCAAATATAAAACATATACACAGTATTCATTGAAGTTCAGCAAAGCTTTGGCAGAATACACAGCTGCAAACAGCAACTTAGATACCTGTAATCACAAGCCTGAATGTTTTACCTAGAAGAACATCTTCAAAGGGCTTATCGTTCTGCAGAAGCGCTAATATAAAATAAACAGGTTGTGCTACAACCAGCTGAAAACTACATTGTGATTTAAGGAGGAGGAGGAGGAGGAAAACAACCAGCTGTCACTACTGAAATGAAAATATTTCACTTCATAAAAATGTAACAATGGCATTTCTAAGACAAAGTGGCACCCAGGCCTACATGAGCAAAAGCAGTCTTTGTACAAGGGAATTAAAATCATGTGACTTGTATCCAGGGTGCCTGAAAGGTCATATTCTCCTATCCAAGCATGCCTGGGCATTGAGATCTTCAGGGAAGGACCCTCTCTCCCTCCCACTACCATCAGAGATACGTCTGATGAGGATGCAAGAGACAGCCTTTTTAGTAGTTACTCCCTGATTTTGGAGCCTCTTCCTTGTTTCCACTTATTGGGAGTTAAAGTTTCCCAAGATATTAGTCCTTTGGGGAAATTGTAAGAAAACTAAAACTATTAGGAATGAGCCTTATTTTAGCAGAGTAGCAGAAAAAGCATCTCCCAATCTCTGTGTGGCTTTCCTTAACTAAGACTGACTTAGAAAGCAAAACAATGCAGGCAGTTTCAGGTTACAAACTTTCAGGTTAGAAAGTTTACTAATGAATTTTACAATTACATATGCATTGGAGAGACTAGATCCTGACTGGCTAACAAAACATTAGTTAAGATAGTAGCTTCGTTCTTAATTCACCATCTTCTTAGGGGAGAGGTGAAGCATGGTCAGAGAAAAGAATGTAGAAACAAAAATGGCAAGGAGGGCAGAGAGAGAGAGATCTAAGAACTGTGGACTTTTATGTAAGGCCAATGACGCAAAGTCTGTCTTGGATCATATGGACTGATCACCTGGATATCATAGCCATGTGTTTAAATAACACAAAGAGCTAGAGTTGAGGCTTTAAGTGAAAAGGCAAAAGGCTTTGACATACAAAGGAAAAAGAAATTCTGTGCTAGCTAAGTTCCACTTGCCCTAGAACAAGAGGAGGGAGGAGAGAGAATGCCAGAATTTTCCACCAGCACTGATAGGCAAATATCACTTAGTCATAGTTTTAGCACTTGACTGAATGTATATAGCAAATAGATGCTATTTGTTGCAACAAGTAGATGCTGTTTATTATTAATTATTCTTTATTTAACTAAAAACACCTCTACTGTTAAACTGGTTTCAATCCAGTAATGTTTTAATATTATAACTTGTTTAATTTTAACCATGTAACTCCAAAAAAAATCCAATAATTCTTTTTCTATCCTGACTGGTGATTATAACAGGTTCTGGAGAATTATAATTTAGTGTTCAAAGCTTGCTTGTTTTCTTTGTTGTTCTCATCTTTTATTTGCTTTCAAGTCTTGCCTTGTAGGTTTCAGTCCTACAAGCAGGTATTGTCTTGTGTTTGTACTTTCATTTGTACTTTCATGTCAGACCTTTCCAGTGAGGAATGGGGTAAAAATTAATTAAATAAATAAACCATAGTATTTGTATGAACAGTACTGAAGACTGAAATTGGCACATACAGTTAGTTCCTGTTTGAGAAGATAATAAATTGTTAACGTCTGTTCACCCACAAAGGAAAAGACAAATTCAGCTTTTACAATATGAGTCTCACAAATTCATTCTACAATCCTTTTTAATCTCTTCCTTCCTCACAATGTATAAATCTACTTAGCAATGACTACAAGATAAAGAAACACCCCCTCTAGATACTCAATAACATCAGTAGGTGTTTAAAAGAGAGAAAGGGTTGCATAGGTCTTTCTGCATGGTGACATTACTTTCTCTGAACGCTATTTTCATTAGAAATCTAATTCAAGTGCTACAAAAGAAAGTCTGCCTTCCTCACTCTCATCAGAATACTTCAACTGCCATTTTAGTCTAAGTGTGTTCCACATGTCAAAGAGGGGAGCTGTCTGAATAATTTTAAACATGAATCTTGAACATTCATTATTTGATGGGTGCAATTCTCTTACGTCTACAGCCTCATCTAAAAAGCAAACGCTCAGGTATCTTTGACTGGCATGTTCAATAAACTGATGCACATGTTCTCTCCTCCACCAGTTTCAGTGACTGCTGGTGGCTCCTTTATCAGTGGAGTAGTAAATCTACTCAGAATTTTAGTCCAGACTTTAAAGGAGCCATCCAGGAAGCTGAAGGTATGAGAAGGTAGAGTTCGAAACCTTGAAAAGCTCTGTTTAAAGTTCAGATTAAAACCCACAGCGGATCCACTGCTCCACTGGCATGGAATCCATTAGCCACTATTAATTAACTTCTAGGAGGAGGCCTAATGCCACATGTACCTGAAAAGGGTAAAGCATAAAGCCTAGAAACTCCTTTATGTGTGCATAAGGGACTGTTTAAGTGTAGTAAGTCACATAGATCTCCAGTATGCATATGAATTTATTTAAAATATTGCTGTATTTTAAATAAACTGCTTCTCCAAGACAGTTGAACCCAAACCATAACTTGGATGTATTGGTTGCCTGTTTTAACTGATGCTACTAATATACCTTTGCCTAGCTTTAAATGATTTCCCCCCTGAATTTGCTGCTGAATTTCAATGGCAAACAGCTACAGTTCTCTCAAATTCCCAATCCAAATGAAGTAATCTTTTGCTTTTAAAAAAATTATTTCTTTGTACCAATGAAGGCTGTTAAAGTAATTTCGTATTCATATTCACCGTTCTCATCCTGCTGATGGAAAAGGGATGGAAATTGGAAACAGACAACGTCACCAATGCACTGGCAACAGAGTCGCAACGCATGTTAATAAAAAATGTTATCCCTGCTAAAGAAAGATAGTCACCATATGCAGAGACAGAACAAGACTCCAGTGGACCCTCAGTTATGTCACAATGATGAGTCCTCTCTCACAACAATCCACTGTCCACCATGTTGCCATAAACTCCACTGCCACCAGTTACTTGCCTTCTTACTTTCATGCATGGAAGGACTAAATGTTTGTTTTAAATTGTTCCCACCTCCAGTTTGCTTCTGAAATCAGGCAGTGAAGTTTTTGCAAGGTGCTTTGCAGGTGCTGGGAATGCATACTGTCCTACTCTGTCCTAAATCGAGCTGTACATTCACCCATATAATGAACAGACATAAAATGGGGACGGGACAAGGGAATGCACTGAGGCCCTCCTTGGTAAATTAGCCAAAAGAATTTCACATGTTTAACGCAAAGATCTGAGATGGATTTTCTAAAATGTTTGGCTAAACGTGCTCACATAGCTCCCAAATCTGGAGGGGACTTAACTCCACTTTAACTCTATGCATGTTATGAAAAATACCTTCATAGACCTCCTAAGAATATATAAGGTGTGAAAATTAAAGCAATAGCCTCATTTCAGGTTCTACCATCTTTCCCTGGAATATCTAGTGAGAGAAATGAGCTATAGGATGCTGTCACACTGTTATTTTTTCATCCCACAGTGGCACCTATTATTGACTGTGCAGGAATGGGGAAATAATCCAATGTAATTGCATCACATTAAGTGTTTGTTGAATTGCCACAGAAATTTGGATATAGTCAATTCACCTAGTTGAAAGCATGTCAGTTATTTGAAATATTAGCAACACAAACTTACAACCTTCTTGAACATCTCTATTTTTGCTTATTTATGTGCTTATTACACTAAAATGTTATCCTTCATTGGGAGGGAGCCTTGGTGGCGCAGTGGTTAAATGCCAGTACTGCAGCCACAAGGTTGTGAGTTTGATCCTGCTGGGCTCCAGGTTGACTCAGCCTTCCATGCTTCTGCAGGTCAGTAAAATGAGTACCCAGCTTGTTGGGGGCAATTAGCTAACACATTGTAAACCACTTAGAGAGCACTTAGCTGATAAGTGGTATAGAAATACACTTGCTATTGCTATTGCATTGCTGCTGACTTATAACTTAGTAATACCATATAACCATAACAATAACATCAGTATTACATACATTATTATGTAAAGAACTTTTGTTGTTAATTTCTATCAAGTCAGCTTCGACTCATGAGAGATCTCCAACATGGCTTTTTATTAACAGCCTTACTCAGTTCTTGCAACAGAGGACCGTGGCTTCTTCAGTTGAATCTATTCATTTTTAATGCAGTCGTCTTTTCCTGCACCCTTCCACTTAACCTCTAAAACTTTTATAATGAATCATGTCACTTCGTGAGACATCCAAAGTACATTTACAGTGTACTGTAAACAATGTACATTTACAATGCTGTATACAACTTCCACTAGTAGTACTACATGTTCAAAAATCAAAATCATTGCTGTTTTGACATCTTGTGTTGGCTCACTCTCCACAAAGCTGTGACATTTGAAGCTAAGGCTGATGCCGCATTATGATGTTCTGAAAAGTCATAAACTGTGTGTACATACCCACCATACACCCACACCTTGCCTTGTTCTTTCAGTTTGCAGTCTATAGTAGGAAGATGGAGTTCCAAGGACAAACAAAGATGCCCACTTGACCTTGGGATGTTTGATAAATCATTGACACTTACTGTATTGCTAGAGGAATTCTTCTGTGATCTGACCTGTGACTGTTGGTTGCTTAGTTGGAAGGATACATACCACAGTGGGAGACGAGAGTCTCCTGGGATAGAGTACAGGCAAAGGTATCACTGCTGGTAACTTGGAGTGTCACTATAATTATTAGCAGTTTATTGAAATTAATGGTGATGCCAATAATGAGACATGTCAAAGCATGTTTAAGTAGTCTCATGAAATAATAGACCATGGCACTGTGGTCATGGGGAATGAACTTACTATTGTATATTACAGTACATCTTTAGGTCAGTATCCTTCCTCCTCTATATTAAGCTCACAAGGACTTGCACAGGCTATGATAGACAGTAGTTCAGGGATGTTGTCTAAATATGTCTTAATAAACTTCTACTTGCTTATTCTTTTTTTTTTCAAATATGTCTGGCTGTTCCTTTTTAAGTTTGATAGAGGATCTGATCACACTTCCCACAGTGAACCCACAAAATGACACGTCCATTGGCCCACACTGAGATCACCTTGAGGCCCAAGTACCAAACCAAAGGAGAGATCTTGAGGGGCAAGGGGCAAGGTGAGTGTTAGGAACCCAACATTTGGAACTGTAGGGCCAACCTGGAGAGGGAATCCATCACAGTTATCTTCTTCTTTGATGTGCCTTGATAAAATACACTAGTACTTTTTCAGACAGACAGATAAATCTCATCAAGTGTATTGCTGATACCAGTTATCAGCTCTACAGATATATAACAGGAGAATTTTGAGGCTTTTAATGTTGGGACTTTCTCCCCCTTTGACTTTTGTGACATTTCAAAAATTATAGGATGGTAGGTCTGTTGGGAGTTAGAATTTCCCAGAGTGTGGGACCCCTTTTTGGAGTCTCTATGAAAGCTAAAACTGTTAAGAATCAGTTTTCTTTCAGCAGAATAGCAGAAAAAGCATGCCCCAATCTTCATGTTGCTTCTCTGAACTGAACTGACTAAGAAAACAAAACAAGGCAGGCAGTTTCAGGTTACAAAGTTAGAAAACTTAACTATAAAATCCATCACTGATGGATTTTACAGTTACATATATATTGGGGAACTTGGATCCTAACTAGCTAATGGATAGGTAAGGCAAGAGAGTAGCTTCATTCTTGACTCACCATCTTCTTGGGGGAGGTGTAAAGAATAGTGAGAGAAGGAAGTAGAAGCAAAAATGATGAAGAAGCACAGAGAGGCCTGTGAAGTAGAGTCTTTTATAAGGCCAATGACTCAAAGAGCTGTCCTGGGTCACATGATCTGGTTACTTGGATACCTAATGCAGTGTATCTCAACCTTCCTAATGCTGCAACCCCTTAATACAGTTCCTCATGTTGTGGTGACCCCCAACCATAAAATTATTTTCATTATTTATTTATTATTTAGTTAGTTAGTTAGTTATTTCCAACATCGAATAGATTGGAAACACTGCCCTAAATCACTGCTCTGGATAGACTTCTAATGCCTAAAAACTGGTAACCCTCCCCCTCTTTTTTAAGCACAGAAAGCATCCATCAATGCCAGAATTAAGGCAGAAGTTCTAGTTCTGAATGTTAGGTTTCCACAGTTCAAAAACCCAGTCACTCTCAAAGGCAACGCTGAAACAGCCCACATTTTACACAAGGCGCAGGGAGGAAAGGACAGGGAGAGAGGAAAGATGGCGGCGGCATAAGCAGATGTGTTTTGTTTCACTCCCACCCTTCCACCCTCCCTCCTTCCCTCCCTTAAAGGGAGCGCGGCTGCTCAGACGCTCGCACTCCCACATCGCACGGGTGCCCCTTCCTTCCTCCTTTTGTCCCTCTGAGGGCTTGAGAGTGGGGTGCAATACCCACTGTAGCCCCTCAACCACGCTACACCCGCGAGCCCCTCTCGGTCTCCCTACCTGTGTTGTCCCGCCCCACCCGGCAGGGAAAGACGGGGAAACGTCCCACACGTGCCCAGCACGCCTCCTCTCACCTCCTGCCAGCGTGGGGTCTCCTCTCGCCACCTCTGCCCCCACCCAGCAGGGAAAGAAGGGGAAACGCCCAGCACGCCTCCTCTCCCCTCCTCCCAGAGCAGAGTCTCAGAAACAGCACTCCCATTGGCTGTGAGGCCGCCTTCTATCAAAAGGGGGCGGGGTGGGATAGAGGAGCGGTGACCCCTGTGAAATGGTCATTTGACCCCCAAAAGGGGTCACGACTCACAGGTTGAGAACTGCTGACCTAATGTATTTATAGCCATGCATTTAAATAACATAGAAGCAAGTGGTGAGACTTTAGGTGAGAAGGAAGAAGGCTTTACCATGCCAAAAAAAACACAACTCTATGCTACCTAAGCCCCACTTGCCCTAGAACAAGGGGAGGGGAGAGAGAATCCTGGAATTTTCCACCAAGATCTAATTGGTATCAGAAGCTTAAATTTCGCTATCATCTTCTAAAATCTCACGATAAGCCCCTGCACAAATACTTTTATGTGTGTACAGATGCATTTGCTTCAAATCAAGAATCTCTGTAACAATTGTTATGTCCACACCACTAAGAATATTTGGTTGCTATGCATGCATTTTCATATTTGCACAAAGTGTAAATCAAGAGAATGGTTGAGGGAGATTAATAATACAAATCTTACTTTTCAGTCCTCCTGGGACTGTTGCATCTTTCAAGCTCTACAAATTGCAAAAGTTTGATAATTTTTGCAAAGCACAATTTCTGAGATTCAAAAGTGTACTTTGGTATATCTTTTTTTACCCCAAGAACACTATATAATTTTGCCCAGATCAAACGGTTGCTTTTAAAACCATTTTGGTGTTCATTAGAATGCATTTTCTTCAATTATATGCTATCTAGAAATAATTGTGGTACCTATCAGAATGCATTTTTCTTTAATTATATTCTGGTTCATCTTTTATGATGTCAGACTATAATATATGCACGCATCAAAAACATTAGGGAGAGAGGAAAAATAGAAAAATATTGAGAAAGCTCTTGATAAGTGAGGTGAAGTGACACATGAAATAAAGACTGTGACAACTGGTGGCTTTCATGTTAGTGAGTCAGTCAATCTACCCCAGATTTTTATCTCAATTTTAAAGGCATTGTCCAAGGTGCTGAACTCTATTCTCCAAACAGATTAACTGTCTCAGACAGATGTTTAAAAATTTGGACTAAAACCTGGCATAAATTCACTGCCCAGTGACATGAAAACTACCAACCAACATTGAAGGAAGGAGTAATTTTACAGTCACGATATGAATTCCAATTGTTTCTAAATATACTATTAAGTAGCACTGATTTTTATATCCAGGGATAAGAGTTTCTGTTCCAGATACAACATCCTAACAAGAACAAGCCAGACAGCATAAATGACCTCCCTCAGTGGCTCAAAATGGAGCATTCCAGGAGATTGGGCAAGATGGTGATGTGACAGTCAACCTGTAAGTGCTTGCTGCAAGTCGACCAGTTTAGCGCAGGAACAAATGGTTTTTAGAAAGCCTTTCAGGATAGAGATTTTAGTCCAATCCTTCTGGTCAAGGGAGGATTGTTGAGGCTTGGCATTTTACCACCTTTTAGTTCCCAGTGTCGAAAGGAAAGATTGGATTTTGATCAAAGGGACAACTGAGAGAGACACAGATGGGACGAATGAGATGCGGGGGAATTGAGCGAAGCCATGCCTCGCTAAAAGCCACTGGAGATCAGCATTGAATGCCACTGATGCTTATGAGCTAGTGATTGCTTTAAATTACTTCCATGGTTCAAAAACGAACCTGTCACTGGCTTGTTTAAATGGAGATGGGAGGCTGTAACGATTGGTAAGAACTGAGCCAGGTAAGCACTTGGAACTTTGATCTGGTCGCAGATCATTACTGACAGATGAAAGAGAACAGATTGTGCAGTTAGGAAAGTGGTTCTCAACCTGTGGGTCCCTAGATGTTCGTGGACTTCAGCTCCCAGAAGCTCTGAGCATTGACCATAGTGGCTGGGGCTTCTGGGAGCTGAAGTCCATGAACATCTGGGGACCCACAGGTTAAGAACCACTGAGTTAGGAGAACTAGTTGGGAGAGAGCAGACAGTGGAATTCGGTAAAGGAAGTGATTAATGTTGGATATAGAGATTCCATTTTGGAGATTATTGCTGAAAGGACTGTTCAAGAAATAGACTGAATCTGTACCTTCAAAAAGGAATTAGAATATAAGAATTGTAACTGGCTTTTTTTTTCTTTTTTGGAACTTATGTAAAGCGAAAATGGAGAACTCCAGATAATGATGGATTGCAATGTCCATGAGACAGCATGGTGGAAGGTGATGAGAGTTTCAGTCTGTTAACATCAGGTAGGCCATATATTCCCTGTCGTTGCTGTAGCTGCTTTGGGTGCCGTATGGGAGAAAAGTGGGATATACATTAAATAAATAAATAAATAAATAAATAAGTCAGTTGTTACTACTTGTAGTTTCTATCATGAAGGCTTTAAAGTGAATCATGGGGGTGGAGTTAGAGATGATAGCTTAAACATCTGTCCAAAATCAAGCTCTAAACACAAGAATGGTAATTCTAGAGAAGAAGCTGAAGGAAAGAATGGGAACCACTGCAAAACATGCTGTAAAATAAAAGATGAGAACATACAACACTTTAGATGTGTATACATCTCATATTAGCTGAGACTGGCTAAGCAACAAAAAAAGGGGGGGTTCAGATATGTTCAAAGCAAGATAATGATGAGGGAAATGGTGGGACCACTGCTCAGCAAGGATTGTAAAGTTTTAAAAGATCATAGTGAGGTGGAACTGCTCAATACCTATTTTGCTTGAGGTTTTTTCCCCCCAAAAAAGAGGACTGTGTACTTCCATGCATCAGCAGCGACTGTGGCAAGGAATCTCAGTTGCACATCAGGTTTGATAAGAAATAAGTCAGGAATCACCCAGTTAACCTAAATGTGTTTAAATCTGCAGGGCCAGATGAACTGCATTGAGACTATTGAAGAAACTTGCTAACATAACGTGCAGAACCACTTGTGATAATTTCTGAGAAATATTGGGGAAAGAGTGAGGTACCAGAAAACTGGAGATGAAGAAACATGGTCTGTCTCTTCACAAAAGGCAAAAAAGAAGATCCAAGAAACTACACACAAGTCAGCCTCACTTTGACACCAGGAGTATGTCTGCAAGTATTTTGATGACAATGCAGTAATTAGAAGGAGCTATCATGGATCTGTTAAGAAAAAATCCTGTCAACTTAACCATGTAACTTTATTTGATAGGGTCACTAATTTAATAGATGGTAGGAATGCTGTGGATGTCATTCATCCTGATTCCAGCAATGGAATATATGGAAACACCATTGGATGGATATATAATTGGTTAGAAAACCATGTTCAAATAATTGTTATCAATGGCTGTGCTTCACACTGGAAAGCGGAGTGCTTCAGAGTCTATCCTGGGACCAATACTCTTCAATATTTTTATCAGTGATTTAGATGATAGGTGGAGGGAATCCTTACAAAATTTTCAGATGATACAAAAATGGGAGGGTAGCTAACACACTGGAAGATAGAAACAGAATTCAAAAAGGCCTGAATTAACTAGAAAACTGGGCTGAAATTAGTAAAATGAAATTCAACAGAGACAAATGCAAAATTCTACATTTAGGCAATGAAAACCAAATGCACTGGTATAGTATGGTATAGTATGGGAAAATGGATGGCTCAGCAGTACTACATGTGAAAAGGACCTTGGGATTTTTGTTGATAATAATTTGAACATGAGCCAGCAATGTAGTGCTACCGCAGAGAAAGTAAATGCTATCTTAGCTCCAATTAATAGAAACATAGTTTTCAAGTTGTGAGAAGTAATAGTCCCACTATATTCTATGCTTGTCAGGTCGCATCTTGAGTACTGTGTTTAGTTCTGGGCACCTCACTTTAAGAAGAACATAGACATGATAAAGTGAGTTCAGAAAATGACAATGGGGATGATGAGACCTATGGAGAACAAAACAAATGAAGTGTGGTTGAAGGAGCTGGGCATGCTCAGCTTGTTGAAGAGAAAACTTCAACTGACTGGTGACATGATTGCACCCTTTAGATACCTCAAGGGCTGCCACAAAGCAGAGTATTCAGACTTGTTGCCTGCTGCCTCAGAGGACAGAATCAGGTCTAATGGTTTGAAGTGACAGAAGAGTACATTTTGACTGAATATTAGAAGGATCTTCTTGACAGTGAGAGTGGCTCAACAATGGAACCAATTGCCTAGAGAGCTGTGGGGTCTTCTCTAGATGTCTTCATAAAGAAACTGGACAGCTATCACCTGGAGATGCTCTAGCTAGAGATCCTGCATTTAACAGGTAGTTGTACATGATGGCCCATATTATCATTTCTAATCCGATGATTCTAAGTAGCCAAAGTTATCTATTTCAGCAAAAATTAATGCTTCAGGTATAGTGGACAGCACCCAGTGTGGTGTAGCAGTTTGAATATTTGACTATGACCCTAGAGATGAGGGTTCGATTCCTTTCTAGACCCTGGAAATCTACCGGGTGCCCTTGGCTGTGTCACACATTCTCAGACCCCAGAAAACCTCTAATAGGTTCACATTAGGGTGAATTGTAAATGACTTGAAAGCACACAACAATAACAAATACACCTTTTTAGAAAGAGTCTGTCTCAACTGAATGGTACAGGTACAATACAAATAATACTTCCTTGTGGTGTATGAACTTAGTGGTTATTCTCCTCTAGTTGGAGGTAGTGCAGTATATTTTGTATTAGAAAAAAACTATGCTATTTGTAGATGCATGTGTACTTTTAAAATACATTCTGCAACTTGGAATTTAACTGATTGTCAGTATGGTTGGATTCTGCCTGCTTTCACTGTTGCCAAAAGACTCATTCTCCAAGTATAGAAAGATAAACCATTATTATTGTTGTTGTTGTTATCATCTTTATTTCTATCCCGCTTTTCTCCCCAAAGGGACTCAAAGCAGCTTATAAAGATAAAAAAAGCACAAGAACTATAAACTATAAAAATTATAATATACAAAAGTTAAAACACAGATTAAACATCAGTTATGATTAAAACCATGTTAAAATACATATTAAAAACAACATGCAAAAATCTACTAAATAGCACTTAAAATAACCAGCACCGTTCTATATACAGATTACATGTTAAATGCCTGTTGGAATAGAAATGTCTTTAATTCTTTCTTGAAGGTAGGCAGGGAGGATGCCAGTTTAGCTTCTTTGGGAGCCTGGGGGCAGCCACTGACAAAGCCCTCTCCCATGTTCCCACCAAACGCACCTGTGAGGATGGTGGGACAGAGAGAAGGGCCTCTCCAGCAGATCTTAACACCCAGGCTTTGTTCAATGATCAGAAGATCTAATCTCTCTTTGGAAACTGCTACTTGTTTTGCCATAATGATTTCCCTGTAGTAGTAAGTACTTTAGTGCAGCTTTCTTTAGTTTGAGACTCTGGAGATATAAGGACATCATTACCGGGATGGGTACAGTATGTTCAAACCCTACTATAAGTGTAGGGATTGTGTGGCTTGCAGCCTCCATGCAGTGCTAGCTGAACTGCAATGAAGCCCTGAAGATTTCCTCTAATTTCTCCCAGCATTCTCTCCAAAAAATTCCAGCAAGAAATGCCTGGGAAAAAAAATTCAATAACAACTCTGACTAATCACAACCCTATCCTAGGTGTTCTTGGCAAGACTGATTTAAAAGAGGTTTGCCATCGCCTCACTCTAAGGCTAAGAAACTGACTTACTCATGGTCACCCAGAGATATTTCATCGCTGTGTAGGTATTTGAACCCTGGTCTGAATAAGTTTTAGAGGGATACTCAAACCTTTAAAATGTTAAACGTTAAAATTTGCAGTTTTGGGAGGTCCCCAACCCAAAATAGCAAGAACTCCCACCCAAACCTCCAAAAGAAGATAACGCATAAAGGGAATGGCCAGTGCTGGAAATACAGGAAAACAAATGGAACCTATTTTCATATATGGTGGTCGTGCCAAACAGCTAAAGAATACTGGAAAAAAATTCATGATAGCATCATAAAGATCTTGGATATTAAATATGAGATGACCCACCCAACCCTCCAAAAGCCAAAAAAAAAAGCAGTCAGGAGTATCAAGCATTACACCCATTTATCAAATGGCAGTCATGATGGTTCAGAGACAGCTTTCCAGAGAATCAGAGGAACTAAAAGAACAGCTGTCCAGCTTCTGCCAGCCCCTGCCACACTACCATGGTTTCTTCCTCCTCAAAAAGAATGTGCTTCTGGAGATTGCTTAAGAACGGGAAGAATTTGCTCACTGAGTGGCTCAACATATTTATGAGGAATTTACGTAGATATATTTCTACATTCTCGACATAACTGAGTTAAACTATGCAAATACAACATTTGCCCCTTATTTTCAAGACATTTCTCTTTCCCTTACAAAATTCATCTGAAATATTCTATCACTGATAAGAAGTTGACTGGACTTCTTACCTTGTGTTCTGCTCCGTCTCCCTAGTATTCTCATTCTGTCTCTTTCCTCCTGTTATGACAAATCCACTAGATAGTACTGTACATGTACTGAGCTTATGAGGAAATCCATAAAGTGAAATGGGACACAAAAGAGCATTTTTAATAAAACTGTGAACACCTAATTCTTCCACTAGGATGTGGTCAAACTTCTTCCCAGTGTGCAAAGCTCATACTAGACCTTTTCCTTGACTTAACCCAACAAATTGTTTTTTGAAACATGCTGGAGGGGGGAAGATTTTCTGCTGAATCTTAACTTTGGAAAAATATATGGAGAAAGGAATACACATAAGAAATACCACAAATCACAAGAGGTCACACAGATCCTGTTTGATCTCGGAAGCTAAGGAGGATCAGGCCTGGTTAATACCTGGATGGGAGACCACCAAGGCTGTTTTAGAGGAAAACACTGGTAGAACACCTCTGAGTACTCCTTGCCTACAAAAACCTTATGAAATCTATATGAACATTATAAGTTGACAGGTAACTTGAAGGAATACACACATATACACACACACTAAACTTCAAGATTCTTTCAGTTGGCTATTTCTTAGTATTTCTGCACCACACTGGGCATTTGCCATTCTGAAGCCTCTTCTATATGCCAAGTTTTAGATTTTTCAGCCATTCTCCAAGGATAAGCCATAGATGATTCCCTTTGTTATAATGGAGAGCATCCAATCCATCCAACCTGACTATAACACAAAGCCATAACACAAAGGAGGAGGAGGAGGAGGAAGAGGAGGAGGAGGAGGAGAAGCAGCTGCAGTAGCAGCAGTAACAACTGTGATGGCAATGATTGCACGGGGGAGCAACCACTTTTTATCATTATTTTTTTATTTAGAGAATTTAGAACCACCATTTAGGGTAAGCATTCACCCAAGACAGTTTACCATTATAAATGCAATAAAATAATATAATAATAAAAACCATAACACAACATAGTAAGATTACATTAAAAAATTGAATGTTTCAACAACAACATTGCATAAATAAATAAGGTAAAATGACCAAAGTGTCAGCAGCAGATAAAAGTGATAATGGGTGAAGCAGTTACAGCACCCTCAATTATTTAAAAGCCAAACACAACCACAACAACAAAAAGTCTTTGCGGCCCTCCTGAAGGTTCACAAAGAAGGGGGCTAACATTTCTCTAGGATAGTGGTTCTCAACCTGTGGGTCCCCAGATGTTTTTGGACTTCAGCTCCCAGAAACCCTGAGCATTGACCATAGTGGCTGGGGCTTCTGGGAGTTGAAGTCCACAAATATCTAGGGACCCACAGGTTGAGAACCACTGCTCTAGGAGATTATTCTAGAGCTATGGGGCCATCACTGGAAAGGATCTGCCCCAAGAGACACCCTCACTGACAGTCTCACACCCAGGAGGTTTGCTTGGCCACATGAGTCCTTGCCTTAAGAAGGCAGGTGAAAGAATTTGTCCTCTTGTAGGACATTTGGGACTGAGGGTTCTTTCACACTACACTTTTGCAGCGCTATGGATCCACTTTAACTGCCATGGCTACATCCTATGAATCCTGGGATTTGTAGTCTGGAGAAACACTAGAGCAGTGGTTCTCAACCTGTGGGTCCCCAGATGTTTGCGGACTTCAGCTCCCAGAAGCCCTGAGCATTGACCATAGTGGCTGGGGCTTCTGGGAGTTGAAGTCCACAAACATCTGGGGACCCACAGGTTGAGAACCACTGCACTAGAGCTCTCTGGCTAAGAAATTTAAACCCCGCCCTAAAACCCAAATCCCAGGATTTGATAGGATATTGCTATGGTGGGTAAAGTGAAATCAACCTGCCATAACTGTGTAATGTGAAAGGTCCTGGAATCATCATCAGCTTTATAAATGTTATTCATATTCTTGTTTTTATTGTTGCTCCTTGTATCATTACGCTTTTTAAATTTAATATTTTTTTTAAAACTGTAGGTTCATTGTAACTGTATTGGTTCCTGTACAGCTGGCATTTATGAACTTCTCATTAGCTGTACTCAGTGTTCTAGGAACTGAATGCATGTTATAAAGATTTTCATCATTAAAAAAAAAACATGTCTTTTTAAAAGATGAGGTTATAGCAGGAAATAACTGGATGTTCAGTATTGATCTAGATTGCCTGGGATTCCTGCTGCATGTTAATTTGGACTTAAGTTGGTTTGGCTTTTAAAGCTAATGACTTTCCCCTTTGTTTTTGCTTTCATTTCTGTGTTTGTTTTTACCTAACATTTTAAAAGTGACCTTACTATTTTAAATATCACAATTTTGCATTTAACATTTGGTCACAGACCATTTTGAGCATTTCATGGAAAAGCATCTCAATAATTTAAGCATGAGCAAGCAAATAAGTATAAATTATATTTCTCAATGTCACAGGCATTTAGACGATTTAGACATTTAGACACAGACAATTATGAACACTAGCAATGAGGGTACAAAAGAAAGATGTTCATAACACCATTACAAGCACAATTTCCCATTCCCGACTTTACTTTACTTTACTTTACTTTACTTTACTTTACTTTACTTTACTTTACTACTTTAGTTCTCTCTTACTTTAGCTCTTGACAGCAAGAGCTTTATCAGTGGTACAATGAGAACTTTAGCAGTGGAGGCCCTCGTGATAGTTCCCACAGTCACATCCACAAGAAGATTCCAAAAATGCACACAGCCATGTTGTTCCATATCAACAAACCAGTTCTACCAGCTTTTATCTCCTCTCAGAGCAGGTCTTTTGTAAAATTAATGGCTATTGATTTTCCATTCAAGACCAAGTGTTGGGTAGCCCTCCATATTTTAGTTATGGGACATGTAGTAGGAGCTAAGCAGCAGCTTGCTGGTAACAAGGTATGAGAACCAGAGACCGTTAGATAAACAAAGCTAGGAATGTAGTGATCAGTGCTGCCAGGCTAAACCAGAACTCCAAGGTCTCTTGTGGGCAGGATGAGAAACTCCTTGCCTTTAATGTTTTGAATTTTGCTAATCGCCTCGAGTTCGTTCACTGAAGTCCTGTACTATGTATCACGCTCCTAATAAATAGTGTATTTGCACTGTTATATTTGTGTGTGTGACACCTAAAGACACCCAAAAATACTTTGTATTATAGCAGAGATGGCTCAGAACAGCTATTACTGGGGCAGCCCATTCTGCCCAGCTAGGGTAAGGATCACAGCCAAGGCCAGAGGTAGCAGGGGAGCCTGAGGAGCGTGTCAGATGATATCACCCCTGCTTATGAGAAAGTTATGGTACGTTTTCCTGTGAACCCTGGTTCCACTAGACCACTGGTTAACTGGCATCTGAGCTCGGTGTTAAAGAAAATATCTTCCATCCCCTTTCTGATTAAATATCTGTGCATGAGGCGAAAACTAATTCCTGCCTTTGAACATAAGCGGTTTAATGGAGCAAGGTAAAGAACAGTGGTACATGCAGGATATATTAAGGCAATATTTTCCTCCTTAATCCTTAGCATGATTGTATTGGCTATATCACAGTTCTGTAAAGAAGGAGACATACTCCTTTAATAACAGTCTATAAGGATATTCCCAACCACCAGCAGGAGCAGCACTTTTAACATTTAAATAAGCATACTTGGGGTCTGACAAGCATAAATGAGGAGAAATACATTTAACAATTGCAGTAAAAAGATGTTCTTTCCTATCAGTGTAGCTCAGAGTCTTAGCAGCACTGGAGGAAACACCAGCCTCTATGACAAGGGCATATGTAAAGGAGCTTCACTGTGTCCATTCAGTATTTGCCAGAGAAATCACATAGTTCTCGCAGGCTATAGCAACACATAATTTCTTTGAAGGTTTTCCTCAGCTCTTGACTTCGGAATGCATAAATGAGGGGATCAATAATGGAATTGCACATGATGAGGATGAGGTACAGGTGAAAATGGGACATGAAGCAGATGCAATATGGATTGTGAGGGCACGAGATGTAGAAAAGCAAGTGGAGGAAGAGTGGAGCCCAGCACACCACAAAAACCCCAATCAAAATGGTCAAAGTGATCGCCCCCTTCATGTTGGCACCTTGGCGGATCGGGCCTGTGCCTGGGAGAATGGCAATCTTTTTAATGTGCAGCCGGGCCAGCATGAACATGTGGACATAGAGAGACGCCATGAGGACTAGCATGGTGAAGAACATGCTGATGAGGCAAATGATGACGACACTGCTGTCAGAATAAATAATGAACAGAATGCCTGAGACAGTGCAAGCTGCCCAGATGCAGGTGATGATGATACCTACGCGCCTGACCGTCATGATGTTATGGTACTGGAGGGCATAAAAGATTGTAAAGTACCTATCCACAGCTATGGAAAGTAGGCTACAAATGGAGGCAAGCAAGGAGCTGCAAATCACGGAGTCAATGATATTGTCGATGCTGACAGTGAAACTATGGGCATCTGCATCCGTGTTGTTCAGGAGGGTGATGACAATGGTTTCTGACCCATTCGAGACACTCACCAGCAAGTCTGCCACAGCTAAGCTGCAAATGAAAAAATACATTGGAGAATGCAAATTCTTGTTCTTGGCAATGGCCACAATCACCAGGACGTTCTCTAATAAGCTTACAAAGCCAAGGGTGACAAACACTTCCGGTGAGACAAACAGTTGCTCGTAGCATCTATCTGAAGCGTAACCCTTCCCCAGGGATCTATTCAGGCCCCCACCATGTAGTCCATAGCTCTGATTCCACAAGTCAAAAGGCTGGTGAACTCTGTAGTGGTATGTGAAGTTCATCTTTCAAAGCCCCTATCCAAGAGCTAACAATACTTTGCCAGCTTGATCCTTGTGAATTAAATCCACTGGTCTCTCTAGTTTCCACCTCTTTAAATGTGGCTTTGGGTGGTCTTTTTCACAGGAGAGGGAGCTGGATAATCAGCAAGGCAAGGGACTATTCCAAACAGTGACATGGGATGCAACAGCAGGAAATCAAATTCCAAGAAGCGAGATAGAGATGCAGTGTTTTGCAGTCAGGGCTGGCTCATCCAACTCCACACTTGCCTGCAACCGCTGGGACTGTATAGCTGAGTGATGCTTCTCTTTCTTGTAGCCCGGAGTTTAGTGAAGTACTTTTATTCTCTGTGAGAGTCGAACCACAAGAGGCACAATTCTTTCAGTCTCAGATGATGACTTCTAAAAAAGATAATTTCAAGCCATAAATACTACTCAGTTTTCTGTGCAATGCCAGCCTGCCTGCTGCTGTTACTTCTACTGTGTTGGAAAAGGGAAGGTAGTTAGAGGCATGTTCCACCTCCAGTTCATTGATTAGCCAATAGAAGGAAAGGGATGTGTGAGTGCAGGAGGAGCTCAATGCATTTCAGATTTCTACAGTTTGGTACAACATTTTCCAATGCAACCCTGCTGCTGAGTGCTACAAGAGAGGAGACTGTATTTCTTTCTTTAGATTTCTGCAGAGAGTTTCTTTCTTCGTATGGCATATGGCAAATACCATTTTATTCAGGCAGGCTTTCAGAATGAGAATGGGGCTTTCAATGGTGTGTGTGTGTTTGTTTTAAAAACCTGATGTTCCTTCTAATTCAGTTGTGTTTTAATATAACAGTTTGCTTGTGTTTTAATATATAAACCACATAATGTTTCTATTATATAGGGATTTTAATATATCACAAGTTGCCTTGAATGGCAGATTTGAGAGACAGTCTAGATGTGAATCAAATGAATAAATGACAAATGAAATATGATCAGCCTCTGTTTTTTCCCTGCAAAGGGACTTAATGGGGTGTCAGAAAGGACGTCTTAATTTACTATGTTACATGTCAGATCATAGTGGCGGTGGGTTTGCTTTGCTTTCATTGCATATGCTAAGATCACATATTTTTACTATACCAGAGTAAAAAACCCTCCCTAAAATTGCAGCAGTTCCTGAAATTTTTAGACTAGTTAATGATTAAGTTGTGAAGCACCCGAATGAAGCATCTCAAGTATCCATGGAAATAAAGGAGCCATGAAAGATATATATATATATATATATAATCTGGCTGAAGTAGCAACCAGTCAGGGAGGAACAGCCTCAGGGGGAAATCTGCACGGTTGATCATCATGGCAAGTCTGTGTGTGGATGTCTGTGTGTGCATGCATGTATTTGTGTGTGTCTGGAGGTGTATAGTCACATGCAAGAGAGAGAGGGGAAAAAACCCAGACAGATACAGAGAAAAGGTACCAGAAATATGAAAAATGTTAGAAGCCATGCTCATACCGGTACTGAAAATAACAAAACAAAACAAAACTACAGCAACCCATGTCAGTATTTTAAATTAATATCATTCTTTATTTCTCCAACACCAGCAAATATTGAACTCGACAATGGGATTTTTAAAACAGATGTTTTAACATTAAGATAAAATGAGCTTTAATAAGTAGATACAGATATTAGCAGTAGGGGTTGCTAGCAAGTTCCTTCCTCACTTTTGCGCAAGCCAGAAACGGTATTCTCTGAAGAAAGATTTCTTTAAGATTGTCTTTACTCTCTGGCTTGAACCCTGTCTGGTGGTTTCAGAAGTTATAATCTAAAAAGTAAGGTTTTAAAACTCTGGGCCATGCTGTGCATGCCCATGTAATTTTTCAATACTGCAAGTAGCTGCAAAGAATCCACATTGAAATTAGCAGTAAGAGTGGGACAGTTATGGAAGGACAGCATAGTCTGGCTGAATCAGTCTAGGACAGAGCAGGCAGCACTACCACTAGACAGAATGGGGACAGAGGCTGCGGGTACATACTCTCCAACATTTCACAGATGAAAATGGGAATACCTGTGACAAAGCAACATCAGAAAGTCATCAAGATGGCAAACGTTATTGAGGAAGAACACACCAGCTAGGAAAAGCCATGGCCTTTTGCTTTCGCCTGAGTCTACTGCAAAGGGCAAGATTCCACCCTCGATTCCCCCTCCTCTCTTTTCTCCCCTGCTGAGTTAAGCTGGTGCAAACTACCTCTTTATTTTGAACTCAGTGTGCAGCAATTGAAGTAAGCTGAGGACAAAGAGGGAAAGCAGAGGAAAGCAAGAGAAACTGTAATATTTTAAAAGGAACAAAAAACTGGGATGACAGAGGATTCATTGGGACTGTCTCTGCCAAACTGGAGCAGTTGGAGAGTAGAGGTACAGCAGTAACATCACGTAGGGAGAAGCAATAGCAGGCCCCAGACGTTCTCCCCAAGTCCCTGGCTCTTCCTCTCTGTTGATGGAGGACAAACCTGTATGTGTCACACAACCCATTCTTTACTGTCTAAACCAGCCTGCTAATGAAAGACACCATCCTACTGATGGTATTGAGCAAAATTCATCTGTGTGTCCAGCTTGTTTTTGTATGATGATTGAAGCAACAAAATGCAGAGAACCCTCCCATGCTTGAACCTGACTAGAAACCCAGATCAGCCAGCCAACCTCCTTTGGGCTACCAACCTGAGTATTCTCAAGGTCTACCTCCACTCACCAAACATTCCAAGAGCTCTCCTCATGGAGAGCACAGAAAACAGGTTTCTGATTAAAGGTACAGCGACAGGCCCTTTGAGGAGATTTTTCTCATCATGGACCATTTCCACACGAGTCTGTTATAGCGCGATGATTCCACTTTCAACCTCCTACGGAATCCTGGAGTTTGAAGCTTCAGGAGGGGCCACTTGGATTATCACTTGAAAGAGGTCTTTCAAAAGCATGGGGCGCCCCACTCCGTTCCTGTGCTCCGGTGCAGATTTGCAGGCTCGCACTAGTGCAAGCCTTTGATCTGCTGGGGGTGGGCTTTAGGCTGGCGAGCTTCAGCGGTTGGTGGAGAGCCTCCACCAACTGGAAGCTGCCATTTTTGTCCCCGGAGCAGTGTGGAGTGGCAGCCATGCACTGCTCTGGACCAGCCTGGACCCAAGTGTCAAGCCCAAAGGTCCAGTAAGTACCAGCACGGGGCAATTTCCTCACCCCATGTGGAAATGGCCTCGATCTTTCAAATCTGCCAACCAAACAGTTTGTTGGAGACCAGGATACCTGAAAATCCGGGAGACCAGGACACCTGAAAACCTGGGAGACTAGACACACAAGGGAAGATGGCAAGTAGGTGAATTTTTCCCTTGGAGAAATAATGGGCTTTGCTAACGATTTCACAAGTTACATCTGGGGTTGTATTTTAAGATATTGAAATTGAACATTTAATATTTAAGTTCAGCACTTGACTGGAAGCTACAAGCTTGAGATTTCAAGGACAGCTGAAACTTTCCTTTGCAGAGCTCACTTGCAAAGCTCTTTCAGACACAATTCTGGGGTTTCTAGTTTCACAAGGTGTCACAGCCTTCTCTGCCAAAGTGTGCTGGTGCATCATCAAACTATAAACCCCAGGATGCCAGAAGGAGCTATGCAAAGAAAAGCCAGTTTTGACCTGGATTATCTCTGGACTGTAGTATATGGCCCTGTTTACACAGGCAGGAAAATGTGGGATTAATCCCCATTTTCCTGTCTGTGTACAAAGGGCCTTCATGTCACTTTCAGTCTGGGAAGATCCTGAGGCAAAACTATGACAATTGTCTTGGCCAGATTTCTTCAGAGGGAGGTTTACCTTTGCCTAGGCTTTTGCTAAGGCTGAGAGATTGTGTCTTGCCCAAGATTATCCTTCTTTCCCTTGCTTTTTACACCCTTTTTAAAAAAAGGATTTGAAAGATTTGAGATTCGTGAGATTCGTGGATTCCCAGAACATTCCATGGATGTGGATAATTCTGGATTCATCCCATCCCTAATTTACAGAGACATATTCTCCTTAAAGGCATATGGTCATTTGATTGTTTAATTATGTTTTAACTCTGGTATTCTGTAGATTTTAACTATGTCTTTGTAATTGTTGTAAGCTGCTTTGAGTCCCAATCTGGGAAAAAAGTGGAATATAAATAAAGATGATGACAATGATGATGATATCTCATCTGATCTTGGAAGCTAATCAGGGTCAACCATGGTTAGTACTTGGATAGGAGACCATCAATGAATACCAGATGTTGTTGGCTACATTTCAGAGGAAGGAACAAGAAATACCCCCCCCCCCGAGTATTGCTTACCTGAGAAAACCCTCTGAGATTTATGGGGTCACCATAAGTCAACAGGCAGCTTGAAGGCACATTCATACATACCTTCCAATATTTCACTGATGAAAACAGGGATAGAGTGTGGACAAAAGGCAACTGCAGGCAAGTTGTTAATGTAAACAAACACAAAAAATGGCTGTCTTAAGCAGAGAAATCCTGGAATTTATGTACTGTGTTTAGGAAAGGCTGAAAAAAAGAAAAGAAAAAAACAATCTTAATAAGTCTACTAGGAAGGACAAAATTCTGCCTCATCTCTCTTTTGTGCTGATTAATTGGATGCAAATTGCTTTTGCACTTTGAACTCCATTTGAAGCAATTTAAGTAAGCTGAGGACAAAAGAAGAGGAGAAAGAAACTAGGATGTTTTAAAAGCAGCTGTGAAAGTGGGGCAGCCAAGGATTAACCAAGGTCTCACTCATGGCTAGACTGTTATTCTGCTTTAGGCTGCATCTTGTGGAATCCTGGGGTTTGTTGTTTGGTGAGGAGCTCAAGCTCTCTGTCTGAAAATTCTAAAATGCCCTTCCCTAAACTGCATATTGCAGGATTCCATATGATGGAACCATAGAAATTAAAGTAGAATCATAGCACTATAATTGTGTAATTCTAATAGGCCCCTGGACTGTCTCTGCCAATCTGGAATGGCTGTAGAGTATGCAGGAACCTTCAACAGGTGACATTTCTGTTTGATTTGCTATTGTGAGAAAACATTTGTGTGTATATTTCCAGGAAATATAGTCAGAGTTCCATTTCTGCTCAAAGCTCTTTTTTTCCGATTGTCATTTTCTTTTATATCTTTTTCACCTTGGCTGGTAATTGCCATCTTGCCATCTGTTTACTAATGAAATAGACATAAAATACTTTCCTTTAATATAAATGGCTCAGAAGTGAGTGCAGTAGTTTCAGCTGTCCTTGAAAGGAATAAGTGAAACACCGTTTACTGAATATATCAAATAGCTGTGTTTTGTTGTGTCCTTTCCCACCCCACCAGTACATTTCTTTCCACTATCTATCTATCTGTTTGTAAATATAACTGAATCGAGAGCATTGCTTGAAAATGTTAGGACATAAGCTCAAGTTCCCTATTTATCCTTTGACCCTTAGCTGTTCAGTTAAATCTATAAACAATGTTATGAAATGATACACTTTTTCCACTTTTTCTTAATTATGGGTGGAAAAACTATGTCATAGAAGACCACTAGATGGGAGGAAGCTCCCCATCTTCAGTCTCATAAGTCAGGTGTGGAGTCCCACCATCACCTGGAAATGTCTTCCAGAATACAGAGAATTTCACCAATTGGTGTCAGCAGTGCTCTGTTCCAACACTGCATGTTGTTGTGGTGCTTCGTGGAAACATCCTCTTTCAACACTTGTGTACAGAGATTATAGAGCACCCAGAAGTCTTAAGAAGAGTCCAGGAAGCCACCACAATCCACTAAGTTCCTGCTCCAGCCCAGAAATATTTCCTTTCCATCTAGAACTCCAAACTAGGGCCTGATGCTGGTTTAGGGAGAGTCCCAGAGCTTTTTCCTCCACTGTAAACCTTCTTTGCCTGCTTCATTCCAGAGACCAGCAGAGGGATTTTAATATAGCTCTGCTATGGAAGCAATTTCTCCATAATGTGTTTAACTAACTTCTGTCTGTTCCTGTGTTTGGGAGGTTTGGGAATTGCTCTGAAGAGTCCACAATATGGGTTGTGTCCCAGGCATTCCCTCTCTTTTGTCCCTGAGGTAACTGGTTTTGGCCAGACATGCAAAAGCTGGATACAGCTAGGGCCATTCCTCCTCCCTTCTTTCTCTTAGTGGGATTCACATTTACATTTTCTGCTTCCTGTACCAACACTCCGTGCAATGAGATACTTAAGGCTGCCGCTGACAGTGCGCAATTCTCTTATTGTCTGTGGTAGCCAACCTGGTTAGCAGGCTGCCTTCTTCTGTTGTCTGGCCACCTTTGTGAGCTAAAGAGCTCTTGCCATCTTGCCAGTGGTTACTGAACACTTGCTCCATAAAGATCTTTGGGAGCCTCCATTCAAAAGGACAGTGGACAGTATGTGGCATAAGGAGACTTGAAACCACGCCTGGAGAGATGCCAGAGAAAAAGCTGTTGCTGCCTGTGCAACTGGGCACATGAATGAGGGTGTGCTGGGGTTGTATAAGGGGCAGGAGGTTGTCATCTGAGGGATATAGAATAACAGAATCTTAGAGCTGGAAGAGACCACAAGGCCCATGTAGACCAACCCCCAGACATGCATGAATACACAACTAAAGTACTTCCAAAAGACGCTCATCCATTCTCTGTTTGAAGGCCTCCAAAAAGTGAGGCCATTTCCACACGACACTCTATAGCACGATTATTCCACTTTCAACCTCCTATGGAATCCTGGGGTTTGCAGTTTCGGGAGAGGCTGGCTGGCCCTTCCCATAACTGCAAATCCCAGGATTCCATAGGAGGTTGAAAGTGGAATCATCACGCTATAAGAGTATCGTGAGGAAATGCTCTGAAAGTCCCCTCTCTGCTGAGGCAATCTATCCCTTGTTGAACAGCTTGTACAGTAAAGAAGTTCTTCCAAATGTTTAGATGGAATGGTAATTTGAATCCATTGTTCCATGTTCTAGTCTTTGAAGCAGCAGAAAACAAGCTTGCAATACAGGCAATGTAATAGCAGGCAGGCCAAGGAGGAGAAGAGGGTTAGATCTGCAACTGCAGTGAAGATTGCAGGTTGTTAATTGCACGCTCTTTTACTTTTTTGTGTACACATTCCACCTGATTGATCAAATCGTGCTGCCTCTCACTTCACTTTGGCCTTTATCACACCAGCATGTTATCTCACAGCAATTGCGTTGTTTCAGAAAATAGAAGCATATTGATATGAAAATAATCACTTTTATACCTTCTCTGCAATGACACTGTAGTACCACTTTGGTGATGCACAATGCTATAATCAGCCTTGCTTACCCTAGCTTCCTACCCAAACTTCCTCTTCACACTACATAGCATATGCCCTTTTTTTTTTTGCCACAATTGCACAAATTCAGTTCCCCAGTACCATAGCAGTGCAATTATGCAATTGCAGCAAGACAATTTTTTTTAAAAAAAAAAAAAAGAAATATGTACTGAGGAATGGAGTAAAGGCATCTCTGGCCAGTTTAAGCCCAATACGTGGAGACATTGATGCAGGGCTTTGGTTTGCTGAAAGCTCTGCAAACTAAGAAGAGTATGAATAAATGAATGAAATAGATGCAAAGCTCAGCTAGACACCTCTGCCTGTGGATATGTTCAGGAGACACTGAGTGGAGTTTGCCAAATTTATAACAACAAAGTTCTGATGTATGCTTTGAGGATTCCAACACAGGAAATTAACCAGGTGTTACAAATTGGCCTTTTCTGGAAGCATCCGGAAGCATCAAGCTTGGAACTAAATATTTCATTTGAAGTAACACCCACTGCACATTGGTATGTTTGCATGTTTCAAAAATATGCACTTCAGTTTCTTGTACAGACATGGCATCACTGAGTTCCTTGCAGCCATTTATGGCCACCTTCAGAATTGCTTGACATTCTACCAACTTACAAAACCATGGGATGTTCCTTGACAGCAGCTAGAATATAATCATGGTCCCAGAGGTATTAAGTCTTTGTGGCAATGCCAGAAAAGAGGAATCTTGATTTTCAGAGTGATTTTTAACATGCATTTCCAAATGCTCTGGGCAAAGATAGGAGGACATTATTTTTATACTTCTTCCAATCTTGGGGTTCCTCAAAATATATCAATTTTTTCTTTTCACATGCCTGTGCAGCTGTTTCAATTGCCAAGAAGTAATAGTAAAGTAGTGAATTAATGAAAAAACATTAAATGGACTATCCTAAATTAAAACTCTGTTTCTGAACAGAGAGCCTTTGTGATGACCTGTACTACAACTGCCATGACCCCATGTAAGAACCATGGGCAAATTCATCCCCATCCGACTCTGGACAACTAAGGCCAGCTTCTTCAATATCCACTACTTCTGGTTGCCCCTCACTATTCTCACTATTCTCATCAATGTTTGCCTAGAAAAAAATGGGGGAAAAAAGATAGTAAACATTCATACACTTGGGATCATGTCCCTCCCTTCCCAATATTTCCACATGGACCATGTTGCTAACCAGTGATGGCATGGGGGTTGTTACCCTGTTTCTTGGGGTCCCGGGAGGGACACCAAAATGTGGGGAAAATTGGCTCAGAGCACTGCTTTAGCGTTACGAGAGCCAAGGTAACTTAGCAGGATCTTGTAACCCAATGTTTATGGGGTCAGGCCAAGCCAAAGAGCAGACCAGTTTGAAAGTAATGAATGATCTTTATTAAATACAGGCACACAATGTAAGCAACACAAGCACACAGATAACTAAGGAAAATAAAGGTGTGAGTAAGATAGCGGGATTTTCAGACAGATAGTTGATTCAGGTGATACAAAACCTGTTCCTGAAGCCTGGAAGAAGATAGAGAGTGATGCTGGGGTTTGGTGTGTCTCAGCATGTGGGGCTGAGGGGAAGCTTGCCAAGCAAAGCGGCAGCAGGGAGGTCTCGAACTCGGGAGCGATCCAAGGAACGTCTCAGAATCAGGGATTTTTATAGGGAGAAGTGTGAGTGCAGGCTATACCTTACTCAGAGACAGCAATGGGTTTTGGGTGCGAGACAATGTCTCCGAAAGGTCACAATGTAGCATGATGGAATCAGAGCTGAATTAACAATGGTGTAACCAGTATGTAAATGCGCAACGCTTGACAGGTGTATGGTTCAGCCTTTGTCAAGTTGCCTGCTCGGGGCAGGGAGCCTTTTGTAGGTAGCGTGCATACATAATGTGGTGTTTGCCGGGGAGGTCCCTGAAGTTGCGATCTGGCTATTTCTGGCGTGCCTGTATTGTTTGAGAATATTTCAGCAGTTAAATGCTAAGCCTAGTTTCATGCTTGCCCGGAGGCCTCACAAACATGTGGAGAAGGGTGGTATGGTAAGGCTGAATTATTGATATCAAAGTGATATCGGGCGCTATCACCAGGTAGGCCTAAACTGCAGTAACAGGGTGCTCACTAATATCATAATCCTCTGTTGCAGGATCTTCTGCCTCACCCATTCCACCAGCAACCGTGGGTCCTGCAAATGATACAAACATATTTTTCTGTACACGGTAGGAGGTCAGGATAATCTTACATCATGTTTCTGGGAAAATATGTATTTGGTGTTAGGAGAGAGCAAGAGGAGGAAGCAATGCCTTGAGAGGAGGAAATGTGCAGGCTTGCAGTTTGCAGATGTCCTGTGCATACCACCACTGTCCACCTTCAGAATCTCCCTACATTATCCTCTCCTCTTCTTGTGGGCACTTCTTCCCCATATGGCCATGCCTTGTCTGTAACGTTTCTCTAGATTCTCCTTGGATTTCCGAGGCATTGATGGTGGTTAGGTCAGACACATAAACAACTTGCCTCCTTTCACTCGCCCCCCCCCCCGAATTTCTATTTTCAGGTTGTGGCACACACATTTAGGAGTAACACTGGCATCACCACATGGAATCTGGTGTAGTTTCTTCTAACATGGGCAGGTAATTCTGTCCTTTCCATTCATATTCTTATATGAAACAACCCTCTTGTACTCATGTCTCATCATTTTGGATTTCAAGTAGCAGTATGGTCATGGCCACATTTTCTCATTTCCCAAGCTATCGTTTCATGTTGATGTTGTAGTGATTTCCGTGTACTCTTACTGCAACTTCATTTCTCCCCAGATATCTAGGAAATCCCTTAATTCAGCATCCTGCCATGCCATTCTTCTGCCCTGCCCTTTGGGGTGTTGCGATGCCTTCCATGCTTTCCAATTTACAAGTGGGAAAAAGAATGCAGACACAAGCATTGCAGCATTATACCATTGTAGCGAGGTGAAAGTTAGCTGACTTTCAGCATCTTACACTGTAACATTATTACATTATTACAAAATGGTGGAAGCACAAGAATGTTCTTCTGTATGAATTGTATCATTATGTTATGGTGTTTTGTGGCACCGGGTCATTGGGAATTTTAATCTGGAAGCATTTGTGGGGGTGAAGGAACTAGGGAGAGGAAGCAGTTGAAAAAATGAGGAGTAAAAGAGAGTGATAAAAAATTGTTTGAGAGAGAAAGAAGGGTGGAGACAGCAAGCCAGTGAGTGAGAGGAGAAAATAGTTTGCTTGTGAGAGGAAGAGAAATGGCAAAGGAGGGGACACTTTAGAGAACAGAAGAGGTGAAGCCCATGCTTTCTCTGGTCTGGAGGAGCAGTGGTCTTTGTATACTCATAAAGGGCACTCCATCCCCAACTACAACTATTATGAACTGGTTGCCAGATAGTGCTTATCACAGACCCTGGGGGCAATGTGGAGATGGCACCCCAGAGGATGCACCTACAAGGGAAAGGGCATTTGGTAGGTTTTTATGGAGGGCACAACAACCCAAAGTCTTCTCTCCATACCACCCTAACTTTACCTTATCCAGTGTGCTAAAGCACTGTAGTTCCCTGCATCACAAGTCTTCCATTCTGGAAATCAAATATTACAGAAAGCATGTTTTACTCTCAAAACTCTGCACTAAGCTTCCAGCCATAATGGAATCCCCACCATTTCTCATCTAGCAATGATTATTTCCTCTCATTCCATGGTGCAGCAAATCAAGAAGAGAAGGATAACAGGGGATCAAGGATCACTGAGTGCTCCATTTGTGTACCCACAATCATTGAGGATAAATATGTGCCACAGTAACATTCTAGGCAGAAGTGGTCACACAGATGTTTTGCACTTTTCCAATCAATACATTCATTGCTAATGACAATATTGCTTTCTTTTTTTATACACTGTATGATACCAGTGTTCCAGACACTCCAGGCGGGTGGAAGAGGAAGAGGGGATAGTAGAGGAGCCTGAAGATTGACTGTTCCACACCAGGATTCAGTCATGTAAGTGGTGAGTAATTTGTATATTGACATGCTAGACAGTTTGAATGAGACAAATTTGGGGCACTGTGTGCTTCTAAAAGCAATGTGCTCAGTAGTAATGATGCTGCTGCTTTCAATCATCCAACAGAACAGTTGCTGATGAGAAGGAAGCACCGGTAGAGAAGAAGGAGCAGGTGCTGGAGGAGCTAGAAGCCTGAGGGATTGACTCCCTCACACCAGGGCCCGGCCACATAGGTAGTGATTAAATTGTCTGTTGGAATACCAGACAGTTGTATGAGATGAAGGAGGTTATTGGGGTATTATGTACTTCTAAAACCAATGTGCTCAGTACTGATGATGGTCCTGCTTTCAACTATGCAGCAGAACAGCATACAAAAGAAGCAGAATGGCTTAAGTTCCTCACACTCAGCCTAGCCATATTGGTGGTGAGTAACACTATTAACAGAATGGCTCTCATCCCTTCCAAGGAAAGCCATTCACTTTCACCCCTCAACAGGAAGTACATCACTGGACTGGGGACTCAAACTGATGAGGGAGAGGACCTTGAGACTCTTCCAGTCCAAAAAGGTTTATAAGAAGGATGCTAAGTGAAATGGTAAGTACCACTTGGTGGCTCAGACAGAAACAGGACCCCTGTGGGGCTGCCATGTTCTACAGTGACCAGCAGGTACAATGCTATTGGAATGGAATGGTGGAATTTAGTCCCATCTGCCTCTCTCCTTTCTTTGCAGATGAACTTTCCAGCAGGCTCTAACAGCTGTAACCTCTAGCCTGCCAGATATGGCCAACCTGGAGCACTCTGTGGCAGTCCTTGTACAGTGTATGGACCACTGCAGGAGGACAGGGCAGGTCAGATCCAAATTATAGATTCCTATACTTTTTGTAAATATAGTACATAGTGTTTATTTTTAAGTATTCAAAAAATCACAACAGAGTACAAGTAAGAATGGCATCCTTATTATGTATCACTGGAAGAAATGATGTCACTGTCCTTCTGTCACTGGTGTGCAAAGAATTACTTTGTTGCTGCACTGAGATCCTTGACAGGATCAGGCAATCTGATAGATGAACCTAGATTTCAATCCAAATTGAAAACTCTAGCTTGTAACAACATAAATGTGGCAGAAGTACAAAGCTGAACTTCAAGGTCCCTGTCAGTATTTGTTTCAGGAAGGGTTAGGATAAGAGAAGGCATGCTTTTGGTGGTATCCATGGCCAACAGCACCTGAGTGAAGCAATGGCCTCTGAAAGCATGTTCAAGAAGGTAAGCATCTCTTCCAGGAATGATACTCATTCTTTCAGTCAACTGTGTCTGGTCTTTCTGGAGCTCACCAACAAATAGGCAAAGTTTGAGGGTGCCAGACTTGTTGTGCAAGAGATTACCACTTCCTGTTCAATTGTGTGAGGAGTAAATGAATGCTGCCCACACTTCCTCTTGTGTTTGTATGGGCAGAATGTCCATCATCGGCAGCGTCTCTTGTGACACAACAGTGGCCTAAATATGAAGAGGGGCAACAAGTCATTATAGTAAATAAAACCACATGGCTGAATGATAGCAGCATGTGCTTGAGATTGTTTAGAGGCCCTACCTACCCCCACTCACTGCAGGTAAAAAAAGAAAGGGGTTAGGTTGGCCTCCATAGCCTTCCAGCTACCCATACTAGAAGTATTAACCAGAAGTATTTTTTTAAAAAATATACTTTCAAGCAAATCCCATCCTGCACTTTCCCTGAACAACACATATTTAGCAAATACGCCCAAAGTTTTCATCCTTCTGGTCTGAGCAGTGGAGGTAATCCGGTGTCTTCTCTGCCCCAGTTTCTGGAGAGTGATGGATAACCTGGAGCTAGCAAAGGAATCCCTCCCCCAACTTACTTCACTCAAGAAACATGAAGGAAAGACAGCCTGCTAAGCCACTATTTGATTAGTCCAAAAGTTGTGCTTTTATTATGATACAACATTATGACAGTATAACAACAAACGAAACAAAAACAGCAAATAAATAAATAAATAAATAAGTAAGTAAGTAAGTAAGTAAGAAAGAGGATGTTGGTTTAATGAGTTTAGACAACATACCAAAAGCTTTATCCTTTCCATCTGAGCACTGGAAGTGGTCTAGTGGCTTCTGTGCCTGAGATTTTTGGGAATCCTAAGTGTGCCCAGAAAGGGAGTCCTTATCAGACTATTTTCAGCATTAAAATAACACATTTTCACTGTGCCTACAATGCAACATCTGGAAAGCAACAGCACTGTGCAATAAGGCTGAGGCAAAAGTGGGATTAATGCATTGCTATGATTGTATAACAACAGGATGAAATAAAAACCCAAAATAAAGCCAAGACTACAAGCTTGCTTTACAAGATAAGTGGGAACATTATAACAGTGGTACAGAATGTTGCAAAGAAGGTTTCGGAAGAATAATAAGTCGTTCTATCTTTGCCATTTTAAATTTTAGGTGATGATGAAGCATCTATGCTGAGATTGCTGAAAGACATACTGTAATATGATGTTTGATGTCAGAAGAGAGCTCTGGTATGGAGAAATACAGCTGACTATCATCAGTATAAAGATGATATCAAAACCTGTATGAACTGATAAGATTACCTAAAAATAGTGTATAAAGAAAAAACAAAGGGCTCAGAATAGAACGCTGTGGAAATCCAACCAAAAAGAGAAAAGAAGATACATGACTTCCAGCTACCAACCTAATTGACTGACATGAGAGATAAGATGTGAACCAGTTGAGAATCGAATCTTGGTCACTCCTCTCTGAACACATTCCAAATTGCCATTATCCTTCTTGAACTGTGGTGCACAGAACTGGACACAGTATTCCAGGTGAGGTTTGGCCAAACAAGAGAAGTGATTTCCTCGTTCTGGACACTAAACTCCTGTTGATGCAGCCCAGAATTGCATTAGTCTTTTGGGGCTGCGGCATCACAATCTGTTGAATCATATCTCCTAATGATTGGAATAATTGGCTCCTTATGTGTTTGGCTGGTAAGAGGGCTCAGCAGAGCCCCTCACTGGCTGGTGTTGGTGGGGATAATGTTACCATCATATGAGTACCTTCTCAGTGGTGTACTTTTCTCTTTCCCATCTTGGTCACACAAAAGATGCAGCAACTGTTATGCCAGATAGCACCAGTATATTTCCTCTGTGGCATAATGACTATGTATAGGTTTGTTTGGCCCAAGGTGCTGAGCTTTCCCTTCTGCTCAGACAGATTCTAGCTTTGAGTTGCAAGTTCCGTCCCTGCCAATCTTTTCACTCACAACCAAATGTATGGGCTGCGTCCATTAAAAAGCCTGGTGCTGGGGACTATATGAGAAAATACAAAGTGACAGTGATATGGATTGTTATGCACAGGAACATTGTGACATGGTGTATTCTGCATGGCTGTGTTTCTTCAACCAATTTCAGCATGCCAGTTTTCCATATTGTTCTGTTCCAAGGGTTCATTAGAATTTGTCAGCTGTCTTAGAATAATACCACCGTATATATTCCATTACATAGTAAATGTATATTTTTTGTAAGAACTTTTTTGATACCCTCAGGATTGTCCTCATCTAGTGGCAATCAACTTCTTTTTAAGTGATTTTATTGCAGTTCCAACATATAAAACAAACAATTATCATTGTATTCTTAATTGTCATATTTACTGTCTTCCTTCCTCTCTGGATTACAATTTTTATCATTCCATTGAACGGTTATCAATGCATCACAATAAATTGTTAGTATTATCTACTTAATTCATTAGTTCCTGTTTTTCTACTCAACTTTACTTGTTCCATGATATTTCTTTGAATTTTATCTTGTAAGAACCTTTAATACCATGAATTATGTATTATTCCCTGTCAAGACCCATCTCGCTTCCGAAATCATCTGCCATTCTTTATAGATATCACCATCTGATTTCCCTTTTAATCTCCGTGAAACAATATCTGCATTTCTATTTTCAATAAAAGTTGCCCACCATTGTTCTGTTGTTGGTATTACATGCAATCAACTTGCAAAGGCAGCAAGGTCCAGCAAGTTTCTTGCTTGTCTTGCAGACAATTTCATGGTCCAGAAGGTGGAAGAGGCGACAAGGGGATCAAATATTCTGGATCTGATCCTGACCAACAGGGAAGACCTTGTTAATGATGTAGAACTGGTTGGATCTTTAGGAGAGAGTGACCATGCCCTATTAGAATTTGGCATTCAGTGGGGAAGAGAAGGCAAGTGTAGCCAGGCATTCGTCTTAGATTTTAAAAAAGCAGACTTCTGTAAACTGAAGGAGCTGCTGGCTGAAATCCCGTGGTCAAGAATAGTCAATGAGAAAGGAGTTCAGGATGCATGGGAGTTCTTTAAAAGGGAGGTGCTGAAGGTACAGGCTAAAACTGTGCCATTAAGGAGGAAAAATGGAAGGCATCTGAACAAACTGGAATGGTTGACTAAAGAGCTCTCAGCTGAGCTAAGTGTTAAGAAAAACATGTACAGGAAATGGAAAAAGGGGGAAATCACCAAAGAAGATTATAAGCAAGTAGCCAGGAGATGTAGGGAGAAGGTCAGAAAGGCTAAAGCACAGAACGAACTTAGGCTGGCCAGAGACATTAAAAACAATAAAAAGGGCTTTTTTAAATACGTCTGCAGCAAAAGGAAAAAGAAGGAGACGATAAGGTCACTGCGCAAGGAAGATGGTGAATTAATAACAGGAGGAAGAAAAAAGGCAGAACTCCTCAACACCTTCTTCGCCTCAGTTTTTTCCTAAAAGGATAAAAACACTCAACCTGGCGGTTGGGAAGCAGGTGAGGAAGTGGGGGAAATGCAGCACAGAATAGATAGAGAGGTAGTACAGGAATACGTGGCCACACTGGATGAATTCAAGTCTCCAGGGCCAGATGAATTGCATCCTAGGATTTTAAAAGAACTAGCAGAGGTCATTGCGGAACCTCTTGCTATAATCTTTGAAAACTCTTGGCGGACCGGAGAAGTTCCGGCAGACTGGAGGAGGGCAAATGTTGTCCCCATCTTCAAGAAGGGAAAAAGAGGACCCAAATAATTATCGCCCAGTCAGCCTGACATCAGTACCTGGAAAGATCCTGGAGCGGATCATCAAACAGTCAGTTTCTAATTACTTAGAAAACAATGCCGTAATTACGAAAAGTCAACATGGATTTCTCAAAAATAGGTCATGCCAGACTAATCTTATCTCTTTTTATGATAGAGTTACTTGCTTGATAGATGAAGGGAATGCTGTGGACATAGTATATCTTGATTTCAGTAAGGCCTTTGACAAAGTTCCCCATGACATTCTTGCAAAGAAGCTAGTAAGATGTGGACTGGACAGGGCTACTGTCAGGTGGATTTGTAACTGGTTGACTGACCGTACCCAAAGGGCGGTCACCAATGGCAAATTCTCATCCTGGAGAGAAGTGACTAGCGGGGTGCCACAGGGTTCTGTCCTGGGCCCGGTGCTGTTCAATATCTTCATTAATGACTTGGATGAAGGAATAGAGGGCATGCTCATCAAATTCGCGGATGACACCAAATTGGGAGAGGTTGCTAATACGCCAGAGGACAGGATCAAAATTCAAAAGGACGTGGATAGATTGGAGAGCTGGGCCAAGGCTAACAAAATGAATTTCAACAGAGAGAAATGTAAGGTCCTACACTTAGGCAGAAAAAATGGTATGCAGAAATATAGGATGGGGGACACGTGGCTGGCTAACAGTACGTGTGAAAGGGATCTAGGAGTCTTCATAGACCACAAGCTGAACATGAGTCAGCAGTGTGATGCGGCAGCCAAGAAAGCCAATGCAATTCTTGGTTGCATCAATAGGAGTATGGTGTCTAGATCGAGGGAGGTATTGGTACCACTTTATTCTGCTTTGGTTAGATCTCATCTTGAATACTGTGTCCAGTTCTGGGCACCCCAATTCAAGAAGGATATGGATAAGCTGGAGCAGGTCCAGAGGAGGGCAACCAAAATGGTGAGGGGCCTGGAAGTCATGCCCTATGAGGACAGACTTAGAGAGCTGGGTATGTTTAGTCTGCAGAAGAGAAGGTTGAGAGGGGACATGATAGCCATGTTTAAATATTTGAAGGGATGTCATGTCGAGGAGGGAGTGGGCTTGTTTTCTCCTGCTCTTGAGACCAGGACAAGGAGCAATGGATGCAAGCTGCAGGAAGGGAGATTCCGCCTGAACTTCAGGAGGAATTTCCTGACGGTCAGGGCTGTCCGACAGTGGAATGTGCTGTCATGGACTGTGGTGGAGTTTCCTTCTTTGGAGGTTTTTAAGTGGAGACTGGATGGCCACTTGTCGGGAGTGCTTTGAGGGTTTTCCTGCATGGCAGGGGGTTGGACTGGATGGCCCTTGTGGTCTCTTCCAACTCTACATTTCTATTCTATTCTAACTTTTATGTGAAGAAGTAAATGTTCCTGAGGACAGATTGTGCCTTCCGTCTCCTACCAGTAAATTCCCTTGTGTAACTTCAAGTTATATGTGACAGCGACAAAAAGTCCTGTCTATTCAGTTTCTCCATACCACAGATAAGTAAGCAGCATCCAATGTAAGAATTAAATCATTATGAAAAAATTACAATCCCTGCTTCCTGAGGAAAATTATTTTGACCACAAATCATATTAGACTTCATCTGTTTCAAGCATTTTGGTACTCCAAAACAAAGAGGCATCAGTCTGAATATCAGTTTTAAAAAATGATATTGTTCCCCCAGAGGGAAAAAGCATCATAATGGAAGCAAGAAGGCAGACTGACTTGAGTTTACAGCAAGACCTCTATTTGTGATAGAAATTTGTCTCTCATTGGGTGACACTATCCCTTTCATTTCTCCCATCTATTTGCACAGAGTGCTTTGAATAAAGCCAGAGTATCCTCTTCTGTGCCTACCATGAGGCAATAGAGATGAAATCCTCACCGAGATCCTGCATCAGATGTACATATACCATGTAGCAATGTCTTCATAGCTATGTGTCCCAATGCTATCCCCTAAAATCCATCTTGTAAGTAGTACAAGCTGCCTATCAGAGCTACTTCCATGTTGTTGGAGAGCAGAACAGTGGTAGTTCCCTCTTTACCTTCAGAACAGTGGATTAGGGTGAAGAGAGGGAGAAAACACAATTCCCAGAATCCAGTGCTGGCTGGATGGTTCCAGGAGGCATAGTTCTAACAAGGGATTTTTCTAGCCTCAGGCCTGGTTAGGACTGTCTGGGGAATCTTGAAAGAGCATATTTCTGTTGCAGTAATAATAGGCGAAACTGTGTTGAAAATACTTTATTTGAAGCAGCGAAGGAACCGATAAAATGAATCCCTCAGATGTTGGTGGCTTACAATCTGAACTGTTTATTTTTTCACTTCACTTGCTTTCTTGGAGATAATCCTGCCTCCGGAACTGGCACACACAAAGCTCACAGCCTGAGGAGACTAAGTTATTAGAAAGAAAAAACAACATGCTCCATCATTTCAAGTAGAGATATACATATTTCAAGAGACAGCAAGTTTTTTTGTGTGTATACTTCTTCACTTATTTAAGTTAGGCATTTCATACTCTGTTCTTCAGCTAAAATAATAAACTGTTCTCAAAGTGGCTTCCAAAAGAGGAAAAAAACATACAATTTAAAATCCATAGAAATAAATAAGCAAGACAATATTGTAGTGACAAAGAGAGTAGTATGAAGTGAGTACAGGGATAGTGGAGTGAAATACAGGGTCATCTGTGGTTTCTAAAGCCCAATTTGGTGATTGAGTTTGGACTCCAAATACAAACCATAGTTTGGAAATCCAAGTCACCAGATATGGTGATGGTAGATCCTAAAAGGCTGATTAATGCACCCAAATTTGAGAAAGCTAGCTTCAGATTTCCTCTCTAACAAGATATGTGTAAAGTTTACTTCTCCTCACTCCCCAAAAGAAAAACCTAAAAGAAAAGCAATCTTTAAACTCTTCCAACTGCTCAGTCTTGGCAATTCGTGCTGCTTTTCTTCTGGCTCCACTTTCCTAATATGGCAACACATCCTTCTAACACTTAGAGCAGTGGTTCTCAACCTGTGGGTCCCCAGATGTTTGTAGACTTCAGCTCCCAGAAGCCCTGAGCATTGACCATAGTGGCTGGGGCTTCTGGGAGCTGAAGTCCACGAACATCTGGGGACCCACAGGTTGAGAACCACTGACTTAGAGGATCCCCAGCCTCTACATGTGGAGATGGTAACGCTGGGCAGGCAGGCAGACAGAGCATCAGTCCTCAGATGCTTCTCAATTCTTGAGTTAGATTAGCAAGCAGTTCTGCTTGCTCAGACCTATTATGCACGCTAACAACAAGACAACTTACTTGAGTAGAGGGTGTTTTTGTATTGTTCTACTTTTAGTCCAATAACACAGGCATAAGGGCGTAGCAGAGTGATACGGGGATCCTTTAGAAGCAGTCAGACTAAAGAGATCCAACTGATTATGCCCTTGTCCCACAACCCACAGGCACATCTCTTCTATAGTTATCTGTGCAAGCCTTTTGTAGGGAAGGAGAATCTGAGAACTGCCACTAACAGGGAATTCAGCATTCTTTGTTCCTACCTTGTGGGGTTTGTCCCTACTGTCTGGATACTGGGACTTTTATGCCACTGTCCTGAATTAAAGAACATGCTCTGCCTCCTCTTAAGGAGCTTGAGCAGGCTACTGGTACTGTAATGCCCTGGTAATTTCTCCTTGTTCATTTGCTACCTATAAAGAAGACTCACGGCAATCCTGAGATCCATTCCCACCTCAAAGTAGTCTCCAAGGGTATTCTACCTTCTTTATGGTGTTACAAACTATTTTCCATCTTAGACGCTGCCTCTGTTATGCTGTTGCTGTTGCTTGCTCCTGTTTGCCTAAGATCTTCAGGCTCAAACAGAGAGTCTTTCTGACATTGAATCAAAACTCTGAGCCCTGAAAATCTCA
This sequence comes from Iguana delicatissima, assembly GCA_948472985.1. Taxonomy (NCBI): domain Eukaryota; kingdom Metazoa; phylum Chordata; class Lepidosauria; order Squamata; family Iguanidae; genus Iguana; species Iguana delicatissima. The sequence goes on from CAOKZL010000537.1 coordinate 264,113, forward strand.
GTTGGAATGAAGGAGTGTTGTTCCCATTACTACTAAAATTACTGAAACTTTCAGGTCTTACAGGGCATGAAAGCAAATTAGTCTCCTTCCCTCTAATCCTAGGGATACTTTATGGGTTTATAGTGTTACTGATTCAAATTGCCTCATGATAGATTAGGTTAAACTAAAGATCATACATAATAGTAACAATAATAATAATTAAAACTATATTATGATACCTAAGTTTAACCAGTGAAGAGATCTAAAGGAAATTAAATTTGGTTGTTTGCTCAGTCAAATGGGCAACTGTATTTGCTTTTCTTCACAAAATATACACAATCGTAATAGTAAACATGTGATTTGTAAATTAAAAACATATTTGGTGGCAGACTAAAATTGTGTGCAAACACACAGATGAGTTATAGATATTATTTTTCAAAAAAATGAATTGTGCTGTAAAAGGAAATAAGGCACCCCAAAATAACTAGGAACAATTTCTAGGAGGGGGATTTTTCTATTATCTGACTCACAGAGAGACTTGTGAACAGATGACTACAGAACAAACAAGACAGGAACATAGAGGATGAAGGCTGGATATTCAGTAAGGGAAAAGATTGAGAAGTTGAAAACAGAAAGACTCGGAGGGACCAAATAATAGTCAAAACTGTCCTAATCCTCACCACATTTCTGTGAACAATGTGCTACTAACACTTCTAGCAAATGAACAAAGAGAGGAGATAATTGATTATATAACTTTAGTAACATAATCCCACTCAATAAAAACTGTGATTGGAGAATGCTGTAAGATTCTTGCCTCCAATTGTGCTCTAGAAAGCAAATGCCAGCTCATTTCCTCTTCCTCTGCCTTTTACCAATTTCACAGTTTTTCTTACATGATCATGCTGGAGATAGGTTATTTGGATTTCCCACTTTAAAAAAAAACAACTATCTGAACTTCTGGATCATCTGAATCTTTTCAGGTGGCGTTTTTCTGCTCCTTAGCTGAACTGGGCCAATTCAGATCCTTCTGAATTAGTTCAAAGTGCTTCAAATTTTTGGGATTTGGCTGATTCAGTTGCATACCCTGTTCTGAAAATGAAGGAAATGAATTCAGTTGCAAAATTAATCTGACATAATGGGGTTAGACAATTGGTGCTCCTCGGCATGTTAAGTGGTATTTAATTGCATTCATGAACACAGACAAATTTCTTACAAACTTTTTAATTTTCTGCTGAGGTCTGGTTCCTGGATCTGAGGATCACAGCTAAGGTGGGAAAAAGCTAATTATGCTAGAAATGTTACTTTCCAAAACCAGCAGTCTTTGTGTAACACCGCAGAGCAAATTACCCTTTACCAATCTTACTGCAGACTTTAGAAAGAATATGAACTTTCAATGCTGAGCACAGTCAAAGTGTGTGTGTGTGTATTTCTAAGAGTCAAGTAGATATAATTATCATAAAGATTTAAAAAATGTGGTACATGAGAGACGACGTGCTTCTGGCAGATGATATACATAAAGAGCTTTGCACCATATCTTGAATTCTTCTACTTTTATTTTTAAAATGACTGACAAATTCAATCTTTCATTAGACAATGAGGTTGTCTTTGGGCTGCTGTACCCTAGCTGTCCCATGTTCACATGTATCCAGGATTTGCTGAGAATAGCAGTGATTTTGTTTTTCAGTGAACTTAGTCTCCTTATATGTACATGCCACAAATTGGCATGTAACATCTCACATCAGTCACTATAATCATAGTACACTTTCCAATCTTTACCAACATAACCATAAATGAAGTCTGAGATCATTTCAGGCAGCCGTAATGCCATCTCCTTCTTTGAAATAGATATAAACTGATTCTGGCCTCACCAGCAAAAAATCATCTCACATTCTTTTCCTTCTAATAGTGAATTAAAGATCTAACGACATGTTATATTAACTGTGTAATTCTCAATTCTGTTATAACAACTGGCCATTTCCGCACTAGCCTGTTATAGTGCTATTATTCCACTTTGAACATGCTATGGAATCCTTGGATTTGCAGTTTAGGGAAGGGCCTCAAAAATCCTCAAAGGCCCCTCCCTAAACTGCAAACCCCAAGATCCCATAGGATGTTGAAAGTGGAATAAAAGCACTATAGCAAGCTAGTGTGGAAATGGCCAATAATTGCCTATCACAGAATAAAAGTTTCTGATCTTCACCTCAGGAATGGTGAAGGAAGACTTAGGACTCTCCAGTCTAGTGGTAGTTCTGGTAAAAATCAGCTCCATACAAGAAACAGAACGGCAGAAATATGCCTCTGTTAGCAGCAGTGCCAGGATTATTTTCCCCTAATGTTAATGGTGTGTGGGGGGGGGGGGACATTACTAAGACAATGGCTGGAAAAGGAAGACAAATCTTACCAACCCTCTGCACTACTATTTGTTTTAAAACAGCAGCAGTACAACATGATTTCCAATCCCATTTTTTATGTAACATGTAGCTAGGCCCTTGATGGTTGTAGCCTAAATGAGAAATCATCCAACTGCTTTGTGTTAGAATAATCTTGGAGACAAATTCATTTCCTATGTCACCAGAATTCCTTCAACATTGTTTAGCATTTCTTAGCTTAGTTGTGCTCTAGGGCATCAACGCATGGAACACAAGCTGCAGTTACAATCTTAATGGTACACTTTCCTGAGAATATTTAAAAAGAGAAGGTGACTTAGAAACATGATGGAGATATTATCTTGCTGATGCTTAAGTTTGCAGAAATGCAAAAATAATATTTAAGAAGAAAATCCTTCATCCTAACACACACACTCCTACAGTCGTGGGACAATTAGACTTGTTCAGCACTCAAAGGAGGGCGTGATATAAGGAGCAGGGAAATAATATAACATGGTGATATGGAAATGGAATGATGAATCATCAACAAAGACATTGCAGGCTGGCCAGGTGGTTGACTGAACAGAAGCATTTTGCTTTGCCCCAATATATTTATATTTTAGGTCCTGGGTTGGTCTGTCTATCCTATCTGTCTGTCTGTCTGTCTGTCTGTCTGTCTATTTATTGCCAATGCACATGGTTTTTACAGAAGTTGAAGTCCAGTGTCCATATCACTTTCTTTCCTGAAACCCTGAAAAATTCTGGAAAATCACCTCTGGGAGGTTTCCCAGTCCTCTGTAGCAGATTTTTTTGAGATATCTGAAAGGCTACGTGGGAAGGAAAGATCACTCCTCCCATTCCCACTGGATCCCATTGTTCCACTGGTAGAAGTCCAGAGTTGGATCTTATTCAGACTAAGTAACAAAAGATAGACACCTGTCCTGAGAAGTTTACAATCTAAAAGCACTGGGGTATTAACAAAGTAGTATATTTCAGTGCTTAAAATATCCAAGTATGCAAGAAAACAATACTTCACAGTGAAAATGTATCCTCAGAAAAGCTAATAATTTTAGTAGTTTGGATTTATCCTTTAGTGAGTCTATTCCACAGAGCAGAGGTGGGTATGCTGCAGATTCTAGATGTCTGTTCCACCTAATTTTCAACTGCCAGAGATATGGAAGGCCGAAGCATGCTATTGTGGCTGCTATTTTGGGCCAGCAGAAGTGATGTTTACATCACTCACAATTGCCATCAGGGACTACTTTGTTTTTGTTGTTTTGGGGAGGGGGAGCTTTGGAGTGTCAGTAGGCATGCCAAGAGCCACCTAAGCTTGCATGTGGGCCACAAGATTCCTCCTCTCAACCTCCTCCCACCTGTAGAAAAAAAAAACACTGCAGAAGGTTAGGGGAATAGTAAGAACAGTAAGTAGTATGTAAGAAAGAGGAGAATCAGTAGAAATCAAGCTCTCTATCTGGCATAAGTAATTTCTGATAGCAAGGACACAGAGGAGGAGGAGGAGACATTGAATAATAAAAAGGAACATCCAAAATCAAATCACTCCCCACTGGGATATGTTCTCTTAAAAAAAAAACCAAAAGAAACCCAAAAACTGAAAAAACTAGCTGCTCAAACTACTACTGCAAAACAGAAGCAGTTCTTGTTGTTGTGTGCCGTTAAATCATTTCCAACTTATGGTGACCCTTAGGTGAATCTATCACAGGGTTTTCTGAGAATGAGTGTGTCTGATACCACCTTGGTCACCCAATGGGTTTCCATAGCCAAGTGGGAAATCGAATCCTGGTCTCCAGGATCATAGTGCAATGTTAAAACCACTAAACTATGCTGGCTCTCCAGAAGCAATTACTCCAATGTAAATATTCAAGTCTGTCACTTGAGATGGAGAATCAGATGGTTCATTCTGCCTTGAAATACTATGGCCCTTTCTGCACGAGGAAGTTAAAACAGGCCAAGGCATCCTGGCACGGAGGTCATCTGCACCTTGGATCAGACTAGGTTCAGATTACTTACCTTAGTTCTACACCTTAGTCTGATCCAAAACGCCCTGAAGTAGTCCTCCAGCGTGCTAAGTGAAGACCAGAAAAATCCACTCTTTCAGTCTTCTGGAGCGTGCCATTGTGTTCCTGCTGACCTGTGCAGATGCACAGGCTTGCACCAATGTGAGCCTGTGATCAACGGAGGGTGGGCTGTGGGCGTGGCCAGCGTCAGCAGTTGGTCCGGACCCAAGAAGAAACAGGAAGCCGCCATTTTCAACCGGAGCAGTGCGGATCTAAAGACCTCACACTGTGTCAACGCCAAGGCCTGGCGAGCAGCCAAGGGAGCCGGCTACAGGTCTCTTGCAGATAAGGCAGGGAATAAATTAAAGGGCTTTACTTCAGCAGAACAGAACAGAAAAAACAGCAGTAAATACCGGCAGCAGGGAGACTCCCTGGCTGTTACATCACAGCCAAGCAAGCACACAGTCAAAGTCTGTTCAAACGGAGAAGTTACCAGAGCCGGTTCGAGATCAAAAGGTGGCGACGTTCCAGCAGGTCGGGCAGCGTTCCAGGAGGCAAGGCTGGGATCCAGGATACACAACAAGCACCCCCCACCCCCACCCACCCCCACCCCCACCCCCACCCCCACCCCCACCCACCCCCACCCACCCCAAAATGGACAGTTGTGAGCCGACCAAGACCCAAGGCTGAGTGATTGCTTTTATAGGCAGATCACTCCTCCAGGTGTTATCGCAGCTGGACCCTGATTGCCTGGCGTTTTCTATTTAAATGCTCTGACCTCCTGAGAGCACTCTTTTGTTCCCGATGCTGCTGGTAAGTAGGCACCTGCTCTTGAAACTCACTATCCGACTCCTCTGGCTTGGCTGGGTCTGAGGCAGCCCCTGCCTCTGCTGCTGGGACTACAGGGGCCAAGGGCTCTGTGCCTGGGGCAGCCTCTGGAGTGGGCTGTGCTGGTGCAGCAGGCTCCAGGGCCTCTGGCTCAGACTCAGAGCTTGTGTCCTGGAGTTCCAGGGTCCTGACATCCTGCTCTGATTCACCCTGAACTAATGGAGGAGCTCTGCAGAAGGGCTTAAGGGAAAGTCCACATTACTTTGGACCCAGAAGAAGCGGTGAGTAACGGCACGGAGCAATTCACTCTCCTCATGCAGAAAGGGCCTCTGTCTTTACTCATCGTGCTTTTTTTTTTTAAAAAAACTCCTATTTTGCTTGCCTTGTCAGAGGATATGAAAGAGCAGGCAAATTCCCAGAAGAAACCACAATGGACACACACACACACACATTTAACACCCAGCAAAGACTGCATCTTGCTGCTGACACATTCTTGAATAAGCTGTCCTGTGGATTTTCAGTGTCACTAGGATTGTAAAGAGGCTGCATTGAATACAAGAGGGAGCCAATCCCTGTTTTACTTGCACTTCTGGACAGTTTCCAGGAATATAATTCTGCTAAACAAGATGCACACTCTCTGCCCACTTCATTTTCAAGGAAAATAGTGGCCTTTTTGTTATTTTCTCTAGAGAAGCAAGAATGGCCCTTTTGCAGTCCTTCTGTCAGTAGGCAAAAGCATTATTCTGAGAAGCTTTAAAAAAAATATTCTTTTTGAAAATGGACTTTTAGGGGGGCATTGCCCTGCTTTTATCTGTACTGTTCTTAAATTCTGTTTTAACATTCTTAATTGCATGTTTTGAATTGTTTTAACATTACTGAGTTTCAGCACATTTTAAAGTTAACCTTTTGCATGTTTTAGCTATACTGTATGTGTAATTTTTAACTCACCCCTAGTCTTGGGGGGAAAGGCAGGAATAAGTTTAATAATATCAACAACAGCCACGACGTATCTGTGGTTATATGCAAATCTCATTTCTTTCTGAATAGCATAACCAAATCGGGTTCATCATAATTTGTGGTAGACTGTGGTCTCAGCTGTGGATTTGTAACATTGGTAGAAGCATGAAGCAAAATGGCAGAAAGTTAGGGCTGAGCACACCCATTTCCCTCTGGTCAGAGCATAATTTGGAAATTCAGATCTGGGATCAGATCTGATCCAGAGTGATCCAGACCAAGTCCCATTGAGAACCTCAAATAGGAACCAAAAGAGTTGGTCTGCTGTTCAATCAGAGACAGGGAGCTGAGTCGTCATTACATTTTCAGGCCTGTGAGTAGGCTGATGCCACTGGGAGTTTTTTCTCTGAGAGGGAAGAAACCTATATCTAGCCATGTGTGCTCAAATGCCATTGTGAACAGAAGTTTCATTCTCAGAGGTTTCATTAACTGAGGTATGCCTGTATAACTCCTTTATTTGGTCATAGATATTCATAAATTGTGTAAGTATGTGTGGTCCCTAAAGTGGAGATCAGCCTAGTCACATGTCAGACATGTAGCTTTGCTCTCAGCACGTGTAAATTTTTTTGATTTCAAAAGGGAAAGCAGTTTTTGAAAGCTGTTGACTGCTTAAGGCTTTTTTTATACTGCACTAGCGAATTTACCAGTCATTGCCTGGGGTTTTTATTTTCCTCTTTAGAACTCACCAAACTGTCTTCTCTAGTACCTGTAACTTTGCTCCATATTTCCCAACGCAATCTGTATTGAGAGTTATTTACATACATAGTTTGAGTTCCTGGGGGAGTATACTGTCCTCCTCCTTGCTGCTAGGCCTCATGTACATAGCAACCAACCTATTTCTGTACCTGTAAATTTTTCCGGTATTCCCCAACCCAATCTTTATTCAGAGTTGTTAACATTCAGAGGTTGGGTTCCTGAGGGAATACACTATCCTCCTTCTTGCTGCTAGGTATTGTATCCATAGCAACCAGCCTATTCCAGTACCTGTACGTTTTCCCCGTAGTCCCCAGTCCAATCTGTGTTGTTGGTAACATTGATATACTGGCTTTTTTTTCCCTTTCTGTTGAATTTGTGCTATGGCTTTACGTTTTTCTGGAAGCATTTTTTGTTTTGAATTTCAGCTTTAAGATTCCGCACATATAGAACCCATACAATCTACTGTGTGAAGTGAGAAGACCTTGTAACTATGGCCATCTCTGTACTGCACTGTTATAGTACTATTATTCCATTCTTCTTTTCTGGCACCCTTATTGATGGTAGACCTCATCTCTATAGCAACCGGCCTGAGGCCCAAAGAGTTCTTGGCTGAGAATTCTAAAGGCCCCTCCCTAAACTGCCAACCCCAGGATTCCATAGAATCTTCACAGCCAGCCAATCATCTGAGGTCCTCTCACCTCACTCAGCCAATTGTATGAGGCCTTCGCCTTCCTGACGCAGACAAACAGACAAACTCACGAAAGACAAACAGTGACTTTTGTATAGTAGATAGTTATAGCCCTGTGATTCCACTTTAACTGCCATGGCAATGTGTTACGGAATCCTAGGATTTGCAATTTAAGGAGGAGTATTTAGAATTCATAGAGAGCTCTGATGCCTCATCAGACTACAATTCTTAGTATTCCAAATGATAGAACAATAGCATTATAATTGTACAGTGAAAGGGCCCTAAGTCTTGGTAATTGACGAAGCTTCTGCCCTGACATTCCTATTGCACCTAGAAGACTTCCAGCCTCTAAAGTTGAAGAACTACACCATGGGAGAGCAAAAGTAGTCAGATACCAGGCAAACAGTACATGGAAAAGATGGGCAGGCAGAAAGATACAGCATCAGTCCATAGATGCTTTTTATTTCTTGAATGAGAAAGGCAAGTATAGAGCATTAGTCACCTAAATCTATTAAAGTTCAACCAATGGTTATGGTAATAATCATAATTATTCTATCTCCATAAGGCTTGCATTAAATGTCATAGGTCTCCTCCACAATTGCCTCAAAAATTAGTGGTATTCTTTGCTGTTGAATTATCCCAGTAAGTCTGCATCTACCAAAGTGTCTATGAAATACAAAATTGGTGCTGGACCTACTGAATTTGCCTGCTCTTCTGCTGGAGGGATTCAAGCTTGGAAAAGTTCTTATTTGTGATTCTTAACTCCATGATTCCCACAGCCACCATGGCCACTGGCTGGGGGATTCTGAAAACTGTAGATATGTGACCACACCATCGTACAGTCTAATTGGCAAAGAAATGTCATTTAATTGGTGAGAGATATCATAATTTCTAATATAAAAATCATACACTTGTGGCTGGAAGGCATGTGGGAAAGGACTCTAGTTGGAAGCCGCATGCTAAGACAGATGACCTCAGCGTGGCCAGATCATAAATTCAAAAGGATTAGATGGAAAAACCTCAGTGCTGATGGGTTTGTAATAATCTTCTCAACAACCCAACATTCAATTACAGTAGCAAATGAGACTGCCCCAATACAGCAACTGATGGGTCATCATCCTGTAACCTCTTCCCTCAGAAACTATCCTTTGTTCCCTCACCTGCTCAAACATGAAGAGACTATCATGGCTCCTATCAACACTTTGTCACATGAAGTTAAGACCATTAGTCCATTCTGAACCTCTTTTGTTTGTCCTGCCAGAGAGCAATTAACACATTCCTCTTCAGGGCAAGAAACAGTGTACTTACACCCTGGGTCCAAGGCTGACAACTTGTAGTTCCATGGACACAGGAGAGCATGTCACTCTGTCCGTTGGCTCTCTGGTTCTTGTGCCCTGTGCTACCCTCAAACTCTTGTTTGAGCCATCTCACTTCTGCTTCTGGAATAGTAATTATCACCCACTTCACCCCAAAATTTCTTGCTGGCCATACTTTCTCTCCTTTACCTTCCCTATCTTTGAATGGTTCATGACACTGCTTGATTGGTTGCATATGTCTGTGAATCCCCCAATAATGGCATTTTTATTTTTATTTTTTGAGTCTCAACTGGCATCTGGTATACACAGGTGAAAAAGTCCTGTTGTTACCCCTGTCTTCCAGGCCTCCTTTGAGCTTTAATTCCCCACCTTTCTAAGGAGATGCTGGCACTGCTGGAGGACCTGAAGGTCCCCTACCTTTTCAGGTAACATATAACCATTCCAAGCTCTGTGTTCTTCTTTTATGGGTAGTTGTTCTTAAGACTGCCTGATTTCTTGTGTGTTTGTCAATTCAAATAAAATACTTTCTTTAATTTTAACTAGAGTCCTCTTCTCACAGGCCTCCTTTGATCTATAATTCCCCCAAACTCTAAGGGGACACTGGCATTGTGGGTGGACCTCAATGTCCCCCTGCGTCTTAGGGTAACAAGGACACTGCAGTTGCCACCTTGAAAGTGGGAGCGGGAAGCTGGTGGCAAAAAGTTTTGGGTTTTGGAGGTTTTCAGATTTCTATATAATGGATATTCAAACTGTATTTGATTGAGAGTGAAAGGTAATGGGTAGCATTCACACAAAAACAATTTCTGGAAAACAACTGTTCATTTAATAGCATTGCCAGTTTTAAGTTCTTTGTCCTCATTCAGTAAAGAACAGCCAGAGTGCTGTAGAATTCTGCTTGCACACATGAATGCAGATAGATATCCTCATTTCAATGCATGAGCATGTCTGTGCCATGTTGCTCATTCAGCTCACTCAACGAGTTGGATGAGTTCTTTTGATAAAGATGTGATTGGGCAGCCCACCGAAGACCAATTTCTTTTGTAAGTCTGTTCAGAACAAATTATAAGAGGATTCCCTCTGAACCTGGCTTCTGTGCATAAGGTTCATGTCATGGAAAGCTTCCACTTTCAGTATTCTCCCTAGCAATTGCAAATAAGCATTTTTATGCCTTGGAGCACAGAGGAGGGGGAAAAACAGACTTCTCGTCCTTGTTGTTTGCTGCTTCCAGCTTCCCCCACCTTGGTGCCATAGATATAAAAAATTGAGCAAAAATTAGCAGAACAACTTTCATTTGGTGCTAGCATAGTATGTGCCCTGCAGTGTATGCATTTGTTTTTTTTGAAATATTGATAATATGATTTTTTGAGACATGAAGAACACAATCCAATAATGGCCAAAGGGTAACTTGGCTAACAGTGGGCCATCTGAAGCTTAGGGTTGAATCCAACCCTCTCAGCTTCAGAGGGATAGAAAATGCTTATAATCACCCTTGCCTTGATATACTTTTGTGCCAGCATTGTTGCTGTGTCCTAGAACTAGAGGAGGTTTACTTTGACTCCTCTCTCATCCTGCCCCTTCTCTATCCCTCTGTTGGCTCTTCTGTTGGCAGATCTTAGCAGCAGTGCAGTCTTGTGAGCAATTGCTCTGTTGGCAGATCAGCAAGATTAGCCAGCAGAAGAGAGCTCTCTTGATAGAAGAGCTGCTTTCTCATTCTAACTTCCTATGGCAAGCTCTTTGTTGAGTTGGGATTGGACTGTAAAGTTCTTAAATGGTGGCTAAGGCCCTTTCCACAGCAGGCTATTAAAATGATGCAGAGTGACCTCTGACAGAGGTCTTCTGCACCGTAGAGTGGACTGGGGTGGACTACTTTTTGTAGTTCTGCACCTCAGTCCAGTTCAGAGTGACCAGAACTGGTTGCGCAGCGTGCTTTTTAAAAACCTCTTTTTAGAGCACAACTCCGGAACGCTCCGTCCCCGCACTCTGGTGCAGATTTGCAGGCGCGCACAAGTGCGTGCCTGCAGATCTTCCGGGGGCGGGCTTTCGGCTGGCTAGCTTCTCCAGTTGGTGGAGAGCGTCCACCAACCAGAAGCCGCCATTTTGGACGCCGGAGCAGTGCGGAGCAACAAGCTCGCACTGCTCCTCATCCTGACAGACTCACCGAGACGCTGAAGAAGTCTGGTGAGTAGCGTTTTTTCACAGTTCCTTCCCCATGTGTGGAAAAGGCCTAAATTAAATTAAATTTCTGTGAAGAATTGTTTGTTTTAATTTCTTTTGTTTGATTTAAGGTCATAACTTTGGTACATCTGTGCACAGATTTCTAAATATCTTTTTTTTTAAAAAAAGAAAGCAATATTGAATAGAATCCCCCAACAATAAATATAATATATAACTATTATATGAATATTTATATTATATTTCATATAATAAACATTAAATGAAATGTCACATATATGAATACAGTCTCAAAGAAAAAAATGCCAGTACTTTGGAATGAATGAAACCATGTCGAAAGTATAGCAGTCTTACCACCTTCCTGACATCATTTTTTTTTTAATTCTAAATATAGGAAATAAACAAGAAAGGGAGGGTGTTCTAGCTTCCATAACATCGAAAGGAAAGAATATAGCATTGAAAGGAAGACAAAGGTTTAGTGAAAAGGGGATTATAAATAAATGTTGTTATTGTTATTGTTAGGATGATCACTCTGAACTGCTCTGGGATTACTTCAGTGCTGGCCCAAGAAATTATCCCTCCTGTGTAACACTACAAAGGGTGTCAACCCTAAGTCAAAGTATATATACCATCGTACTCCAAACCATCCAGGTTGTTAGCATATAAAAGGGAGAAAAGCCTATAAATACAACTCCTGATATCTCCTGGTAAAAATTCAATAATAACAAAGGAAATAATCTTTGCTGTCCTTTATGATACTTCTAATCCAGTGCTAGAAGTGGTTGCCTCACTCTGTTAATGAAAACAGCCAGCCCATGATGTGGAGTGGGATAAAAAATTGATCAATAAATACCTTTATTGTTACCCAAGTTAATAAACTTAGAACCTCAACAGTCTTAAGAATTTCTACAGTTACTACGGTTCAGTTTCAGAGCACTGGACTCTAACACACCCACACAAAAACAGATCGTAGGTATCAATCACTGTACAATTCCCTGTAAATTTTCATCTCCTTTTTACCACCAGTGCTCCTGGACATTTTCGCAGCAGAAAGAACAAATTTTTAGGTTTTCCTTTTTACCTCAAGACATATCCAGACAGCTTATTCATATTTATGATTTCCTTTTCCATGAACAGGGATGTGTATTCATTTTTTAATATCTAGACTGCCAGTCATTTCACATAGGCACCATCAGAAATGTGCTCAAACATTTACTAAGGAAGGTGTGATCTGCCTTTGTTCTTAAACACACACATTCATACACATACACAGAGGCACAAAGGCATGAAGAACGTAGTTTAACATGGGTTAGAGTAGCCTTTGTAGTATGACGAAAAAAATTCAAGCAACATTATGGAGATGTCAAGGCTGGAAAGAGTGGGAGGGGCCCTTTTAGTGACATAAACACACTTATGTCTCTTTTTAAATGAGGCACAGGGAACTGTACTCTAGCCCTTTGTAACCCACCCAAATCTCCTTGTAGCAGCTGTCAAGCCCTGGAGGGGCCAACACAGTGTTGTTGTTGTTGTTGCCGTTGTTGCTGCTGCTGCTTACCATGTGAAAAGGAGGCAGAGGGAGGAAATTCAGTTGATTGAGATGCAGCTCACCTGGGCTGAAAGGGAAAGAAAGGTATATTCAGTTTGTAAGTGCAGCTTCATTTCTCCTCCTCCCTGAGCCAGGACCACCTGCTTCTTCATTGTCTGAATTGCCTCCACCTTTTCTCTCCTCACCAGCAGCCCCTCCTGGGCTTGGCAACTGCCAAGGTAAGGGGAGGACATGGACCTGTAGGGGTGGAATGTGGGATCTTGGTCATCATCTAATGTGAGTGAAGGTGTGGTGTGTGGGATCCACAGGTACTTGCTTTCTCATAAGATGTTCCTCATAAGGGGTATAACCTCTGAATTGGAGCAGATAAACCTTGCCAGCATTTCAAATTCTTCTTAAGAGTTCTCTGTGTCATCTGATTGAGTGGCAGTTGGGTATGAGAAGTTGATCCTGAGTGACCTGTAATTCATGAATCGGAAACATTGTAGGAGATTGCAGAGTTCTTTCTCTCACTAAAAGTAATTTCCCTTATTATTACAGAAGACAGATGTCTGAAATGAAGTTGAGTTCTCTGTAATAAAAATGTCCAGAGAATCAATCCTCTGTTAGTCAACATATATCTTAAAATCAATAAGGACATCACATTAATTACAAAAAGTAAGTAAGTAAATGTACCTTGCTATTTACACAGTAGGAAAGGAATGTCTTCCTAGCTGAAACCCAACTATTTACATGATGTTCAGAAAAGCATGGAACTGAACTATGAGGGCCCATTTGGATTGGTTGTCATTCATTCAGAAAAAAAAATATGGAAAGAAATTATGACAGTTTGTAGACGTATATACATTCAAAAGGGTGGTGGAGATTGCCTTATGTCAGTGGCAGCAGAAGCACTTAGCTTTGCAGCTCTCAGTTTGCCCCTGGAGCACCCAGAACACAGAGATTTGTTTTAAAGTTGAAGATTCTACTTGTTTTTCTTTGTTTTAAACTGTCTACAAAACTGCTCATTATGTACTACTATGATTTTCAGCTCACCATTATCTGTCTCATTTAAACATGGTTGCTATATTAATTAATATCCAGCTTTAGTAGAAGAGGAAAGTCATGTCTTTCATTTCTTTAGTTCTCTAACTAATAAAGAACATGCATGCTTTGCTTAAGGTCAAGACTGATCAGCTGGCTGATTAACTGTATATATACACTTGGCCATCCACTTCCACGGATTTCACTTTCACAGATTTTATTATTTGCAAGCTTCTCCAACCCCTGCCCTCCCACCTCAGGTGCCTCTTCTCCAGGGGGAGCCTTCCTTCTCTGCAGCTCTGATCAGGCCGCGCAGCTGTTTAAAAACCTGCCTCTGGTCTTCCCCCTCCTCCTCCAGCTGCTACCTGACCAGCTAAAGATGGCTTGCACCCTGATCTCTCAGCACCACAAACCTTCTCTCGATGCTCCCCCACACCCAGGGAAGGAGATGAGTGTGAGAGAGGAAATATAGCACCATCATGATGACCCATCCCTTTTCCCTCTTCTTTCCTTGACCTGGTTTGAACTCTGGGTGCCCCCCTCTCCACCATACCTCAACCCCCTTCCCACAGAAACACATACACACACATTTCAATATTTGTGGTTCTTCCTTTTCTGTGCCCCTACTTGTAGCAAATGTGTAGGACCAATTGTATTTAAAATGAGAACACAAAGAAATTAATGCAGCCATTTGTGTGTGTGTGTGTGTGTGTGTTTTCCCTCTCAGCCTGTATAACCTGAAGCCCCCATTTTACCTAGCCTACATTTTCTCCTCATTCAAGCAAAGGTGAAACATGTTCTGTTCTTTTGGGTGAGAATTCTCACACTAGGAGGAATGATTTCTGTGGAAAATTAACAAGAGCTTTCCCTTTGTTGTGTGAGCTTGTAAAAATTACAGGCATTTGGATGAGCTGCTTGCATCTTTTTTTATCCATCAGCCAAGTCCTTCTGTGCTTGTTGTGATAGGTGTGTTTAATTTCACAAGGAAAAAAGTATTTTTGCAAAGAGAGATTTCTGTGGAAGCCCCAGAAACTTTGATGAAAACAAACAGTCCTTGTTTTGTTCTCATGATAGAAGCAAGAAGTCTTCTGGAGGCTTACCATTTCTTGGTTGGCTGTTGAAAGCCTTGTTTGTTGCCAGCAAAACATTTTGTGAAGATTCTTCACAGCCCTGTCAAGGAGAGACTAAATGAACTGGTGATCTCTTTCTTGAAGAGATCTGCTGTGAGACTAGAGATAAGTGGAAAATTCTGTTGAGTTTGTTTTCTGATGAAATGAGAACAAAATTTCTAGATCGCTTCATTTAAAAGACATAACAAATTTGAGAGTTTTTTTTTAAGGAGAACAGCTGACAGATTTGATCATCCTGGCAGAAGGCTCACAGTACTTTGCCCAAAAGTTTCAATCTGTATTCAACCATGTTTATTCAACTGTTACCCACCTAACCCACCTAAAAACTATGTCCTGAGGATCCTAATTATTTTATATCATACATAGTGAGCCATAGAGATCTACTGGAATCATAGAATCATAGAAATGTAGAGTTGGAAGAGACCACAAGGGCCATTCAGTCCAACCCCCTGCCATGCAGGAAAACCCTCAAAGCACTCCCGACAAGTGGCCATCCAGTCTCCGCTTAAAAACCTCCAAAGAAGGAGACTCCACCACACTCCGTGACAGCACATTCCACTGCCGGACAGCCCTGACCGTCAGGAAATTCTTCCTGAGGTTCAGGTGGAATCTCCCCTCCTGCAGCTTGTATCCATTGCTCCTTGTCCTGGTCTCAAGTGCAGGAGAAAACAAGCCCACTCCCTCCTTGACATGACATCCCTTCAAATATTTAAACATGGCTATCATGTCCCCTCTCAACCTTCTCTTCTGCAGACTAAACATACCCAGCTCTCTAAGTCTGTCCTCATAGGGCATGACTTCCAGGCCCCTCACCATTTTGGTTGCCCTCCTCTGGACCTGCTCCAGCTTATCCATATCCTTCTTGAATTGGGGTGCCCACAGCTGGACCCAGTATTCAAGATGAGGTCTAACCAAAGCAGAATAAAGTGGTACCAATACCTCCCTCGATCTAGACACCATACTCCTATTGATGCAACCAAGAATTGCGTTGGTTTTCTTGGCTGCCGCATCACACTGCTGACTCATGTTCAGCTTGTAGTCTATGAAGACTCCTAGATCCCTTTCACACGTACTGTTAGCCAGCCACGTGTCCCCCATCCTATATTTCTGCATACTATATTTTCTGCCTAAGTGTAGGACCTTACATTTCTCTCTGTTGAAATTCATTTTGTTAGCCTTGGCCCAGCTCTCCAATCTATCCACGTCCTTTTGAATTTTGATCCTGTCCTCTGGCGTATTAGCAACCTCTCCCAATTTGGTGTCATCTGCAGATTTGATCAGCGTGCCCTCTATTCCTTCATCCAAGTCATTAATGAAGATATTGAACAGCACTGGGCCCAGGACAGAACCCTGTGGCACCCCGCTAGTCACTTCTCTCCAGGATGAGACTCTGCCATTGGTGACCACCCTTTGGGTACGGTCAGTCAACCAGTTACAAATCCGCCTGACAGTAGCCCTGTCCAGTCCACATCTTACTAGCTTCTTTGCAAGAATGTCGTGGGGAACTTTGTCAAAGGCCTTACTGAAATCAAGATATACTATGTCCACAGCATTCCCTTCATCTATCAAGCAAGTAACTCTATCATAAAAAGAGATAAGATTAGTCTGGCATGACTTATTTTTGAAGGACACGTAGGCAGTGGAGCTATGGAGATAGATCAAAAGAGTAGCCTATTTTCTGTCATGCATCCTAGGTGAGTCTTGCAAATGGCTCACAGGCCATTTGAATGGATTTGCAGCAGTGAACAGGAGACAATAAATCTCTGGGAACAAATAAACAATGCAAACAGCCTGGAATGTGACACCTTGAGGTATGCATCCGCGGATGAGATACTCATCTTGCAGGAAACTACAAGGATGCCTGGCTGCATTTTCTTTGAACTACAAAGCTGAAATCCCTCTTCACAAAAATGCAGCGATCTGGTCCCCAGGACGTTTTTTTTAGCTCTGTTTACCACTATAATTAGCCCCTTTTTCTCCCTCTTTTCAGAGTTCTCCCAGACCCGCAAACCATGATGCTGGTAAGCTCCCCTCAGCCTCAAAAGGCATGGCTGAGATCAGCTTTTTGCTTGTTTTTTCCCAGCTGAAGACTTCTGGATTGGTACAGTATTACCCCAAACCCTTATGTCTGTCTCTTTGTTAATTTTCACCTCTTTCTAAATTTCTATAGTCTTGTATGATTATTGGAGTGAGTGCAGCTGAGTGATTGTATGGATTTTAACATCTATGTCAATAAAATACTTAAATTTGAACAGTTAGCCTGATTCTCTGTGATCCAACTCTGTAAACATTGGGCAAAAGATCCTTAATTACCCTGCCTTCTTTGCTTTGTTAAAGTGGTGTTCATAGCCAATTTTCCACACAAGTGATAATTTTGACAGGCATTGGGAATCCCTCTAAGGGGCCCCCATCCATCTCTGCCATCTCTGGTTCTGAATTAGGGTTGCCACTTTTCCTTTCTTCCAGCAGAATCTCATCTTTAACAGCTACATGGCAAGCAGACTCAGCATGGTTGAACTCTTCAATTTGTTTGGGAGGAAAGGGGAAGAAGTTCATTTCAGTTTCTGTGGGTATGTTTTTCAAAACTCACCCAAATTTACAATTTTTTTTTCATAAATAGAATGGGAAAAAACTTTAGGCTTTTAAAAAGAAAGTAGGGAAAAATGAAATGGATGAATTTATCTATTCATACTTAACATAGCATTCTTAAGACCTAGGCAGTATCCCCAACCTTACTCCTTCTTGCACTTTTCTTAAAATACAACTGGATATAGGATTCTGAGCAACTCTTAACACTTGCTCAGTATTGGTGGTGGATAGCATCTTCAAAGTTCAATGGAAAACCCAAAAGTGAATATGCTGCTCTACTGACATGGAAGCCCCCACTTATCTCTGATCACTGTAAAGCAGGTGTCACCTTCAAATACCTTTTGTTGCTCCCCATAACTTCCCAAAGCCCTTAGATATCCTCTCCAAATTTTAAAAACATTTTGGGCAACTGCTGCCTGAAATGTTGATTTGCCTTTATACCCCAGTCTCATCAAATACACTGAAATCTGATTGCAAATCATCTACTACCACCACCCATAAAATAAACCAGAAGCAGATGAAAATAGATTTTTGACCATTTCCACAACCTTTGGCCAATGTTTGTCCGAAAATGAAGTGGTGCAGCTGAGTGGGGCGGCACAGGAGTTAAAACTGGACCCTACCACAGTTGCCTTCTTTGGCTATATAATGATATTTCACATGATCCTCATAAAGATTCTGTGGATTTTGGATTTTTTTCCTTATGGAGAAACAAAGCCACTACTGGTTTCTACACCTGGTGCAATAAATGTTTCTTAAATGGGCAGTATCACCAGTTCCAGCAGCAGTTACATGTACTTCATGTGATAAAACAAAACCACAGGGACAGCTGGCAATGGTTCAGTGTGTGCCCTAATGTTTTATGGAAACAGGCTATGGAAGTGGTTGGACCCAAGTATAAGAACAGAGTTTAAGGATATGTTTACTAGTAAGGACAGCTATATATTTCCTTTAGCAACATACTTCCCAATACCGATTGATGGGAAACACAGGTGGAAAAGTGCTTCTGCCCTTACATCTTTCTTATTTGTTTTCTATAGGTTATCTGGTGGGTACTGTGGGAACAGAATGCTGGAGTAGATAGGTGTGGAAACCACAGAAAAAACCTCCACCCATCAGTGCCAATTGCGAAAAGTGCACCCAAGCCTCGCACTCAAGGCCTGCCCAGCCTAACACCTCTTTGTGATCAGCATTTAACAACCAGGGAGATCTCTGAATCAAGCCAGGGCCAGGACAAATGAGTCTGCCTCAGTTCTCCCTTTCTGAGAACGCAGTCCCTTCCTCACTCTTGTCTCCCTCCTTGGCTTCTTCCTTTCAGGACTCTCCCCCTTTACTGCCTTCCCTAAATCTGCCCTTCTCCCAGATGTAAGGATCAGCAGTGATTTATATTTTCCAAGACTGTGGTACTGTTGACACTAAGGTCAAGATGATATTATTGGTAGCATGTATATTCCAGGATTCAGAAAAGACTCTGGAAGACTATTTTAAAGAACACAGAGCTTCGAACATCTATTGAAACAGTGGCCATTTCCACACGGGCATATTGCCCACGCTAGGGCGACCTCTCTTGGAGGTCTTCTTCACCGGGGGGTGCGCTAGCGCAGTTAGAAAAAGTGAGGCTCTAGACCTCAAACTGCTCTAGCACAGCCACACGGGTGGCGCTGTGAGTTTTATAAAAACCACCTTCGCAAGTGGTTTTTATGAAACTCACCCTCGCTGCCCTGTGGCAGCCCCAGGTGAAGAACTGCAGAGACGCGGTAGCGCTTCCCTGCAGATCTGCCTGAGGGCAGGCTTTCGGCTGGCGCGCTGCCCTGATTGGCAGAGCGCCGCCGGCCGCCATTTTGGGCGCTGCCGAGCGCCACCGAACACCGCCAAAATTCGGCGGTGTTTAGAACAGCGAATCCACGCTCCCCGCAGGGACGGAGCAACCCGCTCACAGGTAAGCTCTGCCCCTGCGTGCGCCACCCTGTTTCGCCCCCCGTGAGGAAAGGGCCAGTGTTGCTTAAATTTGTTTTGTATTTCATTGTTTACAAACAGCACACCGTTCTTCTCTCTCTCTCAATTCATTCACTATCTCTCGTACACTCAATTTCTCAGTTCTCTCTCCACAGAGCTCTTAAAATCTCCAACCTCCCTCAAACATACCACAATCACACTCCTCTTCAAACACACCCCAGACAGTTAAAATCCGTTATTTTCCTCTTTCCACCAGCCCCTTGGGATATCCAAGGTTCCATTTCACCAGCCAATCAGCTTAAACACTCTCAGTTGCCAAGGAGACTCTGTTGTCAAGACCCCTCCCATCAGGTTTGTCACAATAGGCCTTTGATCTGGATCACTAGGATTCTTTTTATCTTATGGTACAAGCATAAGATCTGGGTCCGTGAAGACATCCTAGACCAGGTGTGTTTACAGGCTTGTGGGGCTGTGCTTGCTTGTCTGTTTGTTTGCTTGTTTTTGTTTAGCCTCTTTGTGCTGGCCGTGTGCTCTCCTTGAGCACATGGTCTGACTAACAAGGGGGAGGAGCCAGCTAGGGGGAGGAGCTTTATTAGGAGCTCCCAACGGCAAGCGTCTTCAGCGCATGCGCTTGAAGTACTCTACTTCAATCCTCCAAGTTTAACCCTTGGCAATCGGTAGAGCAGACGTAACTTATACAGCTGAATTTCAGAACGAAAGCCCAGTTATTCTTTCTAGAATTACGTCCTGTACTACTCTCTGTAGTTTCAAGGATGGAAGGTGAGGGAGCTGCCACAGTCACCTGTAACACTTGTGGGATGTTTCTTTTCTTGCCACAAGATGTTCTCAGGTACACCTGCGCCAAGTGCAAGTTGGTGACCTTCTTGGAGGAGAAGGTTCGCCAGCTGGAGGCATGAGTTTCTGATCTTCATCTTATTAGGGAAGGTGAGGAGTTTTTGGATAGGGCAGAGAAGACCTACCGGAACACCGAATGCATGGAGGAGCTGCCAGATCAGGAAGTCAGCACACTGTGCCAGGAAATGGAGGCTTGGGCGAATGTCACACGGAGGAGTAGAAGGACCAGGAAGGTAACAGAGACTCTTAAACTACACAATCTCTTCAAAGTTCTTGGCCTTACGAACAATGAGGAGCGCCACATGGAGGGAACAGAATGTCAACAAGATGGAATCCAACTTCGGCAACAGGAACTAGATCAATGCTTCCAGCCTCAACAGAATGCCCAGGCAGTCCTAGTAGAACATGCTCGTTGAGGAACCCAGGACAAACCTCAGAGGAGGTGAGTTCTGGTTGTTGGGGACTCTTTGCTCAGAGGAACCGAAACGGCAATTTGCAAACCGGACAAGCTCAATCGAGAGGTCTGCTGACTTCCTGGGGCCAAGATCAACCACATAACAGAGGGGCTAACCAGGCTGGTCAAACCCACTGACCATAAGCCCCTCATTTTGGTTCATGTCGGAACCAATGACATTGCGAGGAGCAGCTTTTTCCACATTGCAAAGGACTACGAGCTTATGAGGACGAAGCTTAAGGACCTTGGTGCGCAGGTGGTCATTTCGTCTCTCCTCCCTGTTCAAGGATATGGCGCACGTAGGGAAAGGGCAATAGCAGAGGTCAACAACTGGCTCCGCACGTGGTGCTGCCGGCAACGGTTTGGGTTTTTGGAATATGGCCTGAATTTCCATGAACGTGGGCTTCTGGTGAGGGATGGATTGCATCTCACAAAACTCGGCAGGAATGTTTTTGCAAACAGTCTTGCAAGGAGGATTAAGAGGTCTTTAAACTAAGTTCCGCTGGGGAGGGAGGCAATATTATTCAGGGCAAGGACTCGGCGAGCACAGGGGGAAAAGGCCCAAATGATACTGGACAAGTAGTACAAACGGCCAATGGCGGGAAGAGTAGAAACAGTAATGCAGGACTTGCAGAAAGGGCCCGGGGACTTAAGTGTCTCTACACTAATGCACGGAGTATGGAAAACAAGCAGGATGAACTTGAACTCCTAGTACAACAAAATAAATATGATTTGATAGGCATCACTGAGACCTGGTGGGATGAGTCTCATGATTGGAATATAGGAATAGAGGGGTATAGCCTATTTTGTAAAAATAGACCAAACAAGAAAGGAGGAGGAGTAGCCTTGTATGTCAAGGATGTTTTCACCTGTGAAGAGATCCATAACTTAAACCCAGTAAGCCAGGTCAAGAGCATTTGGGTAAGAATTAAGGCAGCGAGAAACAATAGGAATATTCTGGTGGGGGCTTACTACAGACCTCCAAACCAGACTGAGGACTTTGATGATGCCTTCCTCAACCAAATGACTGCACATTCAAAGAGGAGAGATACAGTAATAATAGGAGATTTCGATTACCTGGATATATGCTGGCAGTCACACTCTGCCAAGACAGCAAGGTCCAGCAAGTTTCTTGCTTGTCTTACAGACAACTTCATGGTCCAGAAGGTGGAAGAGGCCACAAGGGGATCAAATATTCTAGATCTGATCCTGACCAACAGGGATGACCTTGTTAATGAGGAAGAAGTGGTTGGATCTTTAGGGGGGAGTGACCATGCCCTATTGGAATTTGGCATTCAGTGGGAAGGAGAAGATAAGAGTAGCCAAACACTCATCTTAGATTTTAAAAAAGCGGACTTCTGTAAACTTAGGGAGCTGCTGGCTGGAATTCCATGGTCAAGAATAATGAAAGGGAAAGGAGTTCAGGAGGCATGGGAGTTCCTTAAAGGGAGATACTGAAGGCACAGTCTAAAACTGTGCCAATAAGGAGGAAAAATGGAAGGCATCTGAAGAAACCAGAATGGTTGACTAAAGAACTCTCAGCTGAGCTAAGTGTTAAGAGAAACATGTATAAGAAATGGAAGAAGGGGGAAACCACCAAAGAAGAATTTAAGCAAGTAGCCCGGAGATGTGGGGAGGAGGTCAGAAAGGCTACAGCACAGAACGAACTTAGGCTGGCCAGAGACATTAAAAACAATAAAAATGGCTTTAAGTATGTCCGCAGCAAAAGGAAAAAGAAGGAGACGATAGGGTCACTGCACAGAGAAGATGGTGAATTACTCACAGGGGGAAGAGAAAAGGCAGAACTACTTAACATCTTCTTTGCCTCAGTTTTTTCCCAGAAGGATACAAGCACTCAACCTGAGAGTTGGGGAGCAGGTGAGGAAGCAGGGGAAATGAGACACATAATAGGTAGAGAGGTGGTACAGGAATACCTGGCCACATTGGATGAATTCAAGTCTCCAGGGCCAGATAAATTGCATCCTAGGATATTAAAAGAGCTGGCAGAGGTCATTTCGGAACCGCTTGCTATAAGAAATCTTTGAGAAATCTTGGAGGACAGGAGAAGTTCCAGTAGACTGGAAGAGAGCAAACTTTGTCCCCATCTTCAAGAAGGGGAAAAAAAAGGACCCAAATAATTATCGCCCAGTCAGCCTGACATCAGTACCCGGAAAGATCCTGGAACAGATCATTAAGCAGTCAGTTTCTAATCACTTAGAAAGCAACACGGTAATCACGAGAAGTCAACATGGATTTCTCAAAAATAAGTCATGCCAGACTAATCTTATCTCTTTTTATGACAGAGTTACTAGTTTGATAGATGAAGGGAATGTTGTGGATGTAGCATATCTCGACTTCAGTAAGGCCTTTGACAAAGTCCCCTATGACATTCTTGCAAAGAAACTAGTAAAATGCGGGCTGGACAGGGCTACACTGTTAGTTGGATTTGTAATTGGTTGACCGACCGAACCCAAAGGGTGATCACGAATGGCTGCTTTTCATCCTGGAGAGAAGTGACTAGCGGGGTGCCACAGGGTTCTGTCCTGAGCCCAGTGCTGTTCAATATTTTTGTCAACGACTTGGATGAAGGAATAGAGGGCATGCTCATCAAATTTGCAGATGACACCAAATTGGGAGGGGTTGCTAATATGCCAGAGGACAGGATCAAAATTCAAAAGGACCTGGATAGATTGGAGAGCTGGGCCAAGGCTAACAAAATGAAATTCAACAGAGAGAAGTGTAAGGTCCTACACTTAGGTAGAAAAAATGGAATACAGAAGTATAGGATGGGGGACACATGGCTGGCTAACAGTATGTGTGAAAGGGATCTAGGTCTTCATAGACCACAAGCTGAACATGAGTCAGCAGTGTGATGCGGCAGCCAAGAAAGCCAATGCAATTCTCAGCTGCATCAATAGGAGTATGGTGTCTAGATCGAGGGAGGTACTGGTACCACTCTGCTCTGCTTTGGTTAGACCTCATCTTGAATACTGTGTGCAGTTCTGGGCACCCCAATTCAAGAAGGACATGGTCAAGCTGGAGCAAGTTCAGAGGAGGGCGACCAAAATGGTGAGAGGCCTGGAAGCCATGCCCTATGAGGACAGACTTAGAGAGCTGGGGATGTTTAGTCTGCAGAAGAGAAGGTTAAGAGGGGACATGATAGCCATGTTTAAATATTTGAAGGGATGCCATGTAGAGGAAGGAGAGGCCTTGTTTTCTGCTGCTCCAGAGACCAGGACAAGGAGCAATGGATTCAAGCTGCAGGAAAGGGGATTCCACCTGAACCTCAGGAAGAACTTCCTGACGGTCAGGGCTGTCCAGCAGTGGAATATGCTGCCTCGGAGTGTAGTGGAGTCTCCTTCCTTGGAGGTTTTTAAGCAGAGGCTGGATGGCCATCTGTCGGGAGTGCTCTGAGGGTGTTTCTGCATGCCAGGGGGTTGTACTGGATGGCCCATGTGGTCTCTTCCAACTCTACATTTCTATGATTCTAAGCAAATTGCCCTTTAAACATGATAGTGCCACCAGTTCTATCAATGGCTTATATTTATCTTGTGATAGTTATCAATAACACGATATATGCAAACATACAAGCATTAAACATGTTCGGCATCCTTTTCCTTTCCAGTTTGACTTGAAAGAGCATATGATATTGCAATATATAAACAATATTTTCTGTGTGGGAGATAGATATTTGAAAGAGCTAGGAAGTTTGAGAACTGTTGCCTCAGGCAATGCCAAATGTTGTGTGTCAATAGCTGAATGCCTTTTGTTTCTGATCTTTTCCTCTCCGGTTCACTACACTGATTTCTGTACTACTTCATTAACTACACTGTCACTAATTAATCCCTGCTGGCTTACACTATTTACTTTCTTACTTGAGTTTGAATCTCATTTCATTTTGGTAGCCTGCAATCCAATAGGATAGGTATTCAGTTAAAAAAAGAAAGAAAGAAAATTTACAGATGGAATTTAAGCATTATTTTTTCTTCAGTAAGATTTTGTGTTAAAATCCAGAGCTCTGTGCTAGACAGACATCCAAAAGTGCCCCAGAACAACAAAAGAGGGATGAAGTCTGACTCCAAAGGCAAAACAAAGAAAGTCAGGAGAACTGGAAATATATGGGCTCATCCAGACCAGTGATTTGTGTCAATTTACATTGCATCCTTTAGTGTTGCTTGTTCATGCTTCTTATTGCTTCCCCATCCAAAAACTCTGCAAACATTTTTTTTTTTAAAAAAAAAAACCTTTAATAGAACAGCAGCATATTTTGGTTTGTGTGTTGGCATCTGGTATGTGACATGGGTTGTGACTAAGGTTTTCTGATCATAGGGTCTGGTTCTCGGGATGAACTGTATGATTTCAGGGAGACAGCAATGCCTTGAAACATGTCTGCATATGTATAATCCTCAATTGTTATACTTGGTGTTTTATTTTAAGGGCTGTCGCTTGCAACAATACCCTTGTAACATCATCCAAACCTGTTTGCTATGGCATTGCAAAGGGGCATCAGTTCATGGGTGCAGTTTTTGGCCTTGAAATCTCAGGGCCTGGGGTAGACTTGGGATGGCTAACACACTGGAAAATAGGAATAGAATTCAAAAAGAGAAACATAAACTAGAAAATTGGGCTGAAATTAATAAAATGAAATTCAGCAGAGACAAATTCAAAACTCTACCTTTAGGCCACAATAACCAAATTACTCAGGTAGAGGATAGGGGATGCATAGTTCAGCAGTACTACCTGTGAAAAGAACCTTAGTATTATTGTTAATCATAACTTGAACATGAGCCAGCAGTGTGATGCTGCAGAAAATAGATGAATTCTATTCTAGCCTGCATTAATAGAAGCATAGTTTCCAAATCAAGGAAAGTAGTAGTCTTACTATATTCTGCACTGGTCAGGCTTCCTGTGGAATACTGTGCTCAGCTCTGGATACTTCATTTTAAGAAGGATATAGATAAATTGGAGCAGTTTCAGAGAAGAGCAACAAGGATTACAAGGATTTTAGATATGGAGAAGAAAACATATGAGGAGAGGTTGAAGGAGCTGGGTTTGTTCAGCTTGGTGAAGGGAACACTGAGGAGTGACATGAGTAGACTCTTTAAATACCTCAAGGCTGTCACAGTGAAGAGGGCTCAGGCCTGTTCACTGCTGCCCCAGAGGGTAGAGCCAAGTTTAATGGTTTGATGTTACACAAGAGTACATTTCAGATGAGCATTAGAAGGAACTTCTTTGCAGTAAGAGCTATTTGACAATGGAACCAAATTCCTAGAGATGTTGTAGGGCCTCCTTCTCTAGAAGTCCTCAAAAAGAGGCTGGACAACAACCTGTGGGGCATGCTGTAGCTCAGTGGTTCTCAACCTGTGGGTCCCCAGATGTTCATGGACTTCAGCTCCCAGAAGCCCTGAGCATTGACCATAGTGGCTGGGGCTTCTGGGAGCTGAAGTCCACGAACATCTGGGGACCCACAGGTTGAGAACCACTGCTGTAGCTGGAGATCCTGCACTGAGCAGGGAGTTGGACTCAATGGCTCATGAGACCCCTTTCAACTCTATGGTTGTATAACTCTATGGCTCTACAACTTGATCTGGCAGCTCTAGCTGTAACATTGGATGTGGGTTGATCCAACCCTCTCAGTTCCCCAGCTGCATTTCCAGATTGTTGCACTCTTCACACAGTGCCTTTCTCTTTCTCGTCCACTGTCTTCTTAATTTAGTTTTTATTTTTACAAAATCTCTAGAAGTGTAGCACCAAAGTGTTAAATTGTAACAGTGTTTGCATCCTCAGAGTCAGATTGCCTCACTTGTACTCATTCCATAGACAGTCTCGTCCAGTGTCTCAGTTCATATGGGAGTGAGTGCACATGAGCATGTGAGAAGGAGTGATCTTGTTCCAGGGAACCAAGCATAGGAATCACTCCCTTCCGGTTTACCACTTTATCATTATAACTCATAGAAGAAAGGTAGGATATTTTGATTCATTTGTGGGTGTCTCCTTTGTGTTACTGGTTTGATTAGTGTTTAATACAAATTTTCCAGTGCCTTATCACCAGTGCCTTATCCCAGTGGTTCTCAAACTTTTTACCTATATATCTGCATGCAGATATTGTGCCCTACCCTCCTCAATGTCATGCCCCCCTGCATCCTAATCTACACCTGGGTCTCCCTCTCTCACACACAAGCCTCTCATGCCACATGTACCCTCCATTTTAACACTGAGTTCTCGCACTCTCCACCTCATTTCTTCACTCCCCCCAGCCCAAGAAATTACCTCATGGTCACTAATGGGTATGTGCCTGCTGCAGCAGTGATGAGATGTTCTGAGAAACTGAGTGGGAAAACCGCACACACACACACACACACACACACACACACACAGATATACACGCACACGCACGCACACACAGAGGAAGCCAATTTTTGCTCTGTCTGAGGTTGGAGGAAGGTATAGCAGTGGACGACACTGTCACTCTTTACCAGAGACAAGTCAATCCTCAGCAGCACACAAACACACACACACACTGGTTTGCCCTTCTTTTTCACATTTGCTGTACTTGCAGGCTGACTTTTCCTGAGCCCACCCCGCTTGAGCAACTATCATGCCCCCCCTTTAGAGTCCTGCCCCACAGTTTGAGAATCACTGCGTTATCCAGTGTCTTCTCACAAAAGCAGTAGGTTCCTCTGGTCAGAAAAATCAAAATGTACACACTCACACCCGTGAGAACCTGAGGAGAGTTTCCATAGCAGCCCCTTTTCCATCTTTCAGCATCAATGCAAGTTGCAATTGACTAGTGTGGGATGGGGTTTGAGCTTTCTGAGCACAGCAGCTTACTGTGTTGTTGGAAAGGCTCTAGAGAGAGATTTTTTAAAAAACAACAACAACAACAAGCACTAAAAGAAGGCAAAGGGAGGAAAGGAAGAGGGCAGAAGCATCTTGCAAATGGAGAGGGATGAGGGATTGGACACACCTGTTCAGGTTGTCATTATTCACCCACTTTTGTGTAGAAAACAAACTGCTTTGGAAAAGTACCCAAAAGGAAAGAGCTTGAGACATTTCATATTTGGCAAAACACCACTTGGATTTTTTGCAGGGAATATAGAAAAAAAAATTCCAACCACACTCAAGATGTATTTGCTCTGTCTGGAAGCACTCTATAATATCAACTATAAAATGCTGTACCTCCTATTTCCAAACCAGTGCATTTGGACAAGATTTGCCTCTCTCAATTGCAATGGGCAGAGATAAATTGCTTGTTCTCAGAAGACAGAATAATCCCAGGTTACAGCCTTCCTAAGAGGCTTATCTCGGTCTTGAAAGAAAGAAGGGGACATTTGTTGATGATAGAATTTGTGCAGGTCTTTCATCTTTGGAACCTCTGACTATTGATGGGAGAGGGAAGATTTGGTACGACAGGAGCCTCTTTGTCACTTGTAGTGATTTATCTTTATTCATTGCCCAGAGGCAGCCTGTACATCTGCCACTGTGGAGGTGGTAAATTCATGCTTGGTTTTACTGCCATTCCTCCCACAGCCAAAGTTTATCCATTTTTAAAATGGTTTTCAGTGTTTTAACTCTCTCCCAATGAACTCAATGGGGCAAAAGTGCCTAATCTAGCTCGATTGTACCCTTCATGGTTCAATTAGACAAAATTACTAAGTAAAAATGTTAGGTCCACAGTCCAGACAAAGTAAATCTCTCTGATTTCAGTGGAAGTGGTAAAGTTACACCTAACTCTCTCTATCTGAAGTGAAATCAGTAGGACCTACAAATCAATAGGATCATGGCCCAAATAATTTTGAAGGGTGAAGAGAGTAATTCCATTCTGAGTGGTTTTACTTAACAAGTTGGTTTTCCGAAAATATATCAAAATGGGGCTTATAGTCAAACATTTCCAGCTTTTCTAGCTCAAAGAGGAGAAAAAGGAGGAGAGGAATGTGCTCATGAATCACAGGAAAATGTCTTTTATCATATTAATATCATTATCAATATATATTTTATCTTTACCATGAATGTGTCTGAGGCATTCCACTGATGTACCTATTATGGCAGAAATATGTGGCATTCTGCCAAACCCTATACCCCCTCAGTAGGCAGAATTCAGATAAAGAATTGCATCCTAATGCACAAAAACTTTCATTTCTGATGACTGCTAAATAGTGTAAATAACAATATTCACAACCAAACAAAATAACTCTCTTTGACCAACTAGTACACTCAGCTTTCCCTTTACAAGCAAGTGTTGAAAAGATGAGCTCATCTTAATAATAACACTTTTTTGAGGGAGAGGGATAAAAATGTAGGGACACATAACTCTTCATGGAGGTATTTTTGTTTTAATTCGGAATTGTTCTTTAAAACACAATGCACTAGTAAAGTTCTGCACATCATAATTTTGGTTTCCTCTTAATTTCTGTATTTCCTTATTTCAGCAGACTACAAAAAAACCCATGAACACATCATAGCATCACCCATTCTTTCTTATTCTTTCTGAATAATCTTTCTGTCTAGTCCCCAAGGCTGTGTTTGAACTCTGTCATTCATTAGTATTCATAAACTGGTAGAACTAATCCCTCAGATGTGGAGCACCACTTTTAGGCTGCTTTTTGGAAGCTTCCCACTTGTCATTAAAAATCTGGCTACAATAACGTTGTAAGAGTGTGTGTAGGGTTGCTTCATTTTCCTTGGCATTGTATCTTCAGGAGGGCTAGCTTTTTTTACCCAGTGAAATCTGGATGAGTGCAATACCAGTCCAAATGCTGGTTGGAGCTCATTTGAACCTAGAGTGCCTATTGTCATTAGAAGATAGGTTGTTATTTTCTTTTTTCAGAAAAAATATGTTAACGATATTTTAAACTAGTTTTTGTGTGCCTTCATGTCATTTCTGACTTACAGTGTATATGTGAGATTGTGTGAGAGAGAGACAGAGACAGAGACAGAGATGCACCCTAGGTTGCCCAGTGGTTTTCCATGGCTGAGCAGGAAATCAAACTCTGATCTCCAGGATTGTAGTCCAAGGCTCAAACCACTACACCATGCTGGCTCTCTCAAATATATACTAATTAGCATATTTCCCGGTGTTGCTCAAGGTTTTTATTTTCCTCTTAAGAACTCACAAAACTGTCTTCTCCATTTCCTGTAACTTTGCTCCTTATTTCCCAATGCAATGTGTATTCAGAGTTATTTATATACACAGTTTGAGTTCCTGAGGGACTACACTATCCTCCTTGTTGCTGCTAGGCCTCATCTCCATAGCCTATTCCAGTACCTGTAACTTATCCCCATATTCCCCAATCCAGTCTGTATTCGTAGTTGTTAACATACAGAGCTTGGGTTCCTGCAGGAATACACTGTCCTCCTCCTTGCTACTAGGGATCATCTCCATAGTGAGCGGCCTATTCCAGTATCTGTAACTTTTCCCCATAGTCCCCAATCCAATCTGTGTTCTCTGGAGACATTGATGCTTTCTGTTGAATTTGTGCAATGGCTTTACATTTTTCTGGAAGCATTTTTTGTTTTAAATTTCAACTTTAAGATTCCTCACGTGTGGAGCCCATACAATCTACTGTGTGAGGTGAGAAGACCTTGTAAGTATATTGTGTATGTCACTTTAATTTTTCTCACATATGCCTCCCAAAAGTTTTCTGGCATCCTTATTGATGGTAGGCCTCAGCTCCATAGCAACCAGCCTAAGGCCCAAGAGCTCTTGGCTGATGAGAGAAATAAAATATATTTTAGTTTCTGCAGTATTATTCAAACGTATTACTCACATATATGTATTAGCTTATAATACATTTTAGACACATTTACACATATATTCTAGTATATTTTGTATTTGAGCCCCAGTAATAAAATAAAGTCTAACTAAGAAGATTTTTAGAGATGATAGAGCCTCCCAAAAAGGACTTGGAAAGTAATTGGTAAGGAGGGAAAGGAAAGGCCTCGATAAGGAGGGCCAGACAAGGTCACCATCTGTAAAAGAGTAAACTGATTTATGGGCACATACCAGAACACAAAGGGGTACTGTGAAACTATTGATAAAGACACCTGGGATGTAACATGATGCACCAGGGAAATGCATGATCAAGTGCATGATCACTCATACTGCAAATATGGGGAAGGGGGAATGTAACTTCTTAGGCGATCCTGATAGTTTGTAACTTTTGGGGTCCTGTCCAATCGGATCCAAGGGGGAGGGAAACCTGCATCAGGCAGGGGCATAAAATATGAGGTATTCCATAGTGGGGGTGTCTTCTCTCTGTGAGAGACACCCAGCTCTGTAGAGACTTATTTTATTAAATAAACATTTAACGCTTCAGCCGATCCTATGCTAAATTGTTTTATGAGTCTTATCAGCTATTTCTTACAGCTGAGAATTCTGAAGGCCCCTCCCTAAACTGCCAACCCCAGGATTTCATGGAATCCTCACAGCCAGCCAATCATATGAGGTCTTCTCGCCTCACACAGCCAATCATATGCTGACACGGACAAACCGACAAACGCGCAAACATTCACTTTTATAAAGTAGATTTCAACTATGTATCTTCTAATATATAAAAGTGAAAATTTGTTTGCCTGTGTCAGGAGAAGACCTCATGTGATTGGCTGGCTGTGAAGATTCTATGGAATCCTGGGGTTGGCAGTTTAGGGAGGAGCCTTTAGAATTCTCAGCCAGAAAGCTCTTGGGCCTCAGTCAACTGTATCTGTCTTGAATAGGCTGGTTGCTATGGAGATGAGGCCTAGCAGCAAGGAGGAGGACAGTGTATTCCCTCAGGAACTCAACCTTTCTATGCTAATAACTTTGAATGCAGATTGAATTGGGGAATATGGGGAAAAGTTATAGGTACTGGACAAGATAATTTGGGAAATCTTTCTAACAACTATTACATATGAGAAAATCCTGGGCAACGCTGGATGTATACACTAGTTTTCTATATTCTTAACTCACGCTGGTATTGTTCTCATAAGTACTTTTTTCCCTCAAAGTTGTTTCCTAAGTAGGGATCATGAATATGGAACAATTACCTGGATTTACTTATCTGTCAACTGTTCCATATTTCTGATTGCTACTTTTAGTGACAATGGTGACATTATTGCCATGATTGTAATTCCCTCCCAACTGGTAAAGGAGATCCATGCTGCCAGCAATTGGAGCACAGGTGAACGAAGTTTCCATCAGGTTTGGGTGGGCTTGGACCAGGAGAAGTTTCTTAGTTAAATAGCTGATGTAGAAGATTGGCCATAATGTTTAGTCATATGTAGTTTGCCCCAAGCTTTTTTTAAATCAAAAACAAAACTGAGCCGTAGCCATTGCTGTCTTTCAGAAGGATATGCTTTTTTTATTCCTCCTCCTCTGGCATTTTTCTCACAAAAAGAGAAGAAGTGGGGAGGAGGCAGATTTTATAAAACAAAAACTATCCCTGACACCATCACCCCCACTACCTCCTCTTCCATCATACCACTTTTCACTAGGAATGGGAAAAATATTTGAAAATAATTGAAAAATGGTTACAAAATCATGTTTCCTGAGTGCCTGTAAATCCTGATGAGAAGACTCCTGGACGAATGAGAATCTTCATAGCTGAGAACTTACTCTGTACAGAATCAGCCTATGGTATTTCTTAGTGACGCAGACATGATTCGATTGACTTGGACTCAAGTCACTTCAGTGGCTTGGCTTGACAATAAATGACACACTGACTTGATTCGACTTGTGACCTGTCTATTTTTAGTGACTGGCTTGCTGCCCTTGGTTTAGTAACACTTTGGGCTTGAGGCAGATTGTCATGTGACCAGAAGGCAAAAAGAGATGGAAGAACTGTTCAAAGTCATTAAGTTTCTGGATGAATGGCTTATGTTACTAAACCAAGGGCAGCAAGCAGTGTGTGAGTGAGGGTATGCATAACAAGGGGAAAGATCTGAAATAAAAATCTAGCCTGAGGAAAAGGTTTAAACCTCTGCCATCCCACATGCTGGTCCTGATCCAAATTAGAACCAAATACATTTACTCAAAGTGGAAAGAAGAACAGATTGTCTCACTGTGCTTTTAAGGTTTTCTTTTTGAAACCTACAGGATGAACCAGGGTCCCATGAAGTAGCAATTTAATCTTTGGATGTATGGAATCTGATGTCAGATGCTGCAAGAGAGGATGCTTCCCCTCTTCTCCATAAGAACTAGGCCTTGTGCTGAACTGACAAGAATTACCCTGACAGGGTTAGTCTGCAAAAGCCCAAGGTTAAGCTGGTCCCAGTTATAAATAATAGTTGCTGGACAATGTCAAGCTTTTTCAAACATTGCGCCACTTGTGATCTGAAGCATGGAGGGTGATATTGTCATTACTGTGGCTCAAATAGATCCATTATATACCTCCATTCTATAGATAAGATACTGAGTAACTGAGCATAGGTTTGATTTTCTGTTAAGATTGTATCTTTGAAAATCCTGCAGGTTGAAAGAAGAGCTGTCACTGGTTTCATTTTCATTCTGTCACTGGCCTCTCAAATATAAGTCTATGACTCAGCAATCTGAAATATAGCTGTTTTGTCTTGAGCAATCTCAGAATAATTTCATTGCACTGTAAGTGGCCAAAAGGGAATGAGATGACAGACTCAACAGCTGAACCATTCGCTTTATAAGACAGGTTGGATTTATAGGGAAATGAGAACAAACTGAAGTTGTTGTGAGTTTTTCATAAGTTTTACTTTTTTTATTTAAATAAATCAGTCAGTGGAAAGAAAGGTGTAAGAATGACTCAGGATGCCAGACGTAAACTGAAAATCTTGCAGCTTATGCCGCCTGCAGCCAAAGTGAGAGCAAGATCAATTGAAGTGGAAGGGCTAAAGCTCTGACACTGAACATTCACTATGCATGCTAAACATCCCAAGGCTGGTATGTCTTTGGGAGAAAGGTTGGTTCTAGATGGAACTCTTCATCTGTTACAAGAAGACATGCGGAGGTTGCAGAGCTGCTCAGACTAACTCTGCCTCCGATGCACATGGTGGCTGCACATCTAGTTAGGGTGAAAAAGGTGTCTGTGCATGAACTAACACATACACATAAGAGAGAGCTTTGAAAAGTTACTTTTTTAAAGATGACAGGTAGCCACTAGCCATGCTGACTGGGAGATTCAGAAAGTCATCATCTAAAAAAAGAAACTTCTTCAAGCTTTGCCATTGACCTCCTCTGTACAGGGGAATCCTGATTGGCCTTGGGTCCCTTGTCATGTGCAGGAACTCCGCACTCTTTTTTAATGCATGCATCATTACTCACCATCACCAATATGCAGCCATTGACAGGCATGGATGGTGTATGCATTCAGCACAGTGAGGTGGCCAGCATGTGCTCATTGTGTGACAGGTGAAGATTTAGATGCTTATTGGGGACAGCTGGTAAAGAATCCTTTCCATGACATTAAATAACACTTGATGGCCAAGAAACTGATTTCTAGTTGAAAATCAGCAAACAATTAACTACAGTTTCTGTTATTGTTGTTAACTGCTGCCAAGTTGATTTTGACTTATAGTGACCCTACGAATGAATGAGAGAGCTCCAAGTCACCCTATCCTCAACTATCCTGCTCAGGTCTTACAGATTCAGGGACATGTCTTTCTTGATTGAGTCTATCTGTCTGTAATGTGGTCTCCCTCTTTTCCTACTGCCTTCTAACTTTCCAGCAAGCATTATTGCCTTTTCTAGGGAGTCAGGTCTTGTCACGATATGGCCAAACTATGACAGCTTTAGTTTAGTCATCTTGGCTTCTGGGGAGAGTTCAGGCTTCATTTCCTCTAGGACACATTCATTTGTCTTTTTAGCAGTCCAGGATGTCTGTAGAACTCTTCTCTGGCACCACATTTCAAATCAGTTGATTTTCTTCCAATCAACCTTCTTCACTGTCCAGCTTACACAAGCAAATTGCCTGTAGCACACAGGGAAGTAGGCTAGTATAGGAATAAAAGTTGCAGAAATTTTTTTTATTGCCCTTGCATTCATATTTCCAAATTGTGTCATGCTGCAATATTTTTAAAGAAATACCTCAAACTATAGACCTTTGTACTCAGTAGGTTTTTTATATGCCTTCAAGTCAACTCTGACTTAAGCTGCCCTATCATGGGATTTTCTTGGCAATATTGATTCAGAGGAAGGCCCTTTCCTCAGCTTACCTTTTTTTGGTGCTGGGGTGCGGGGATCGCGCAAGCAGCCTCCAGCAAGACGCTCTTGCGTCCCCGCTACTTCAGCTTCACACGAGCTACCTGCTCCTGAGCAGGCAGCACGAGAGCCCCGCCTCTTCCTTCCACAGCACAGCCTAGGAGTTTCCGAGGCTGCTCTGGGGCAGGAAGCATGACCGTCATGGCTCTGGAGGCTCTGCACACATGGCAAGTGAGCGTGGGGCCCCGGAGCAATGCGCGATCCTGCACCATTTTCAGCTGAAAGCCGAAAATGAAAAAGTGTGTGAGCAGCGCCTGCCTTACCCTGGAGTGTTGCATGATTGTGAGTGCATCGTGCAGATCACTCCTCACAATCGTGTGACACTCCAGGCGCCCTTTCTCATGGCAAATGCCATGTGAAAAGGGCCTAAGTGTGCCATTGTCTTCCTCTAAGGCTGAGAGAGAGTGACTTGCCTAAGGTCACCTTGTAGATTTCCATGAGTGAGCATAGCTTTGAATCCTGGACTCCCAGGATATAGTCTAACACTCAATTACAGCATGCTGGCTCATATTCAATAAGTATAAGGTATCATTTTTGAGTGATTGTATTAAAAAAGATCATTAATAATAATTAATCAGCTAGAGAAATTGATCAAAACTTTTTTTTAAAGGCATTCTGAATAAAAGATTGCTACCTGAATTTTAAGAAGAGTACAGGGGGTAGCCCTCTGCAACCCTAGAGAGGGCCAAACTGGATGACACATTGGGGAGAAAATCTTCCACTTTTTTTAAAAAAAAAAAAAACTGATGGGATTTTCAGTCTCCTATGTCAGAGTAGATTACTCTGATGCAGTGTTAAGCCTTCTGCCTGCTCCAACTTTCACAACTCAAATGGTTTCCCAAAGCTGCAATTTGTCCTGTGGGGAAAAAATGCAAGTACTTTACTGGGTAGCCTACCAAAAATGTCCAGTAATACAACATGAGTGAAGTGGGGCACTTTCAGATTTGTCTAAAGGAGTGTGAATTCTCACAGTATAGCTCCTTAAGTTTTGCTGGTTTCTGTCAGTTCTACATTCAATTTTCCGTTCTGAGGGAGGGGGGTGTTTGTACAAATTTCTTGAATCTTCACTAGGGCTTTTCCAAAGATTTTTTTTTTTAAGAAAGAGTTTTCTGAGGTAGTCTTATTGTTCTGGTGGTACAGGGCAAAAGTGCAATTTCACAGATGCACTAATGTACTACAACTGCTTTATAAAAGAGGAGGGAGGGGTGAGGGAGAGAGGGGTGAGTGATGAATACTCTTTTTTGTTCCAAAAAACTCCACTCAAATAAAATATTGTATCTGGTGCTAGATGATGCTTGAAAATGCTCTAGGATGGCAGAAACATTTGTTATTATTAGTTTGAATGAGAACTACAGTGACAAATACTATAACTTCCTGATACATTTGCCCTGCCTGGAGGAGCCTGTAACATCATGATATAAGTTTCTGTCACCGTGCCAGCAGCAACCGTGAAGTGAGTGGGAAAATTTGCAATTTGTATTGCTAGATTTATCAAGCAGAGACAAAAGGAGCAGGTGTAGGGAATACAAAACAGGTTGTTATCTCTGCTTTCAGCCTTAGATTCAAATCACCTTCTATCCACTTAGTTTTTTTAGCTCTACTGAAATGTTTGGAAGTGTTAAGAGGGATCTCTGATGAATTACACCCAATGTAACTATTGCATCTCAAAAGAGAAACAAAGCAATGAGACATAAGCATTGAGTTGTACTAGGCCCCCACTGTATTTAACTTCCAACAAATGATCAGCAGTGGAGAAATGATGTGCAGGAGGTATACAAACCTCATCTAAAAACAGTCTGTCAGTCTTGGGTGATTGCCCCACCCTGAGAGGAAGGGGGAAATTCTTCATCCCAGCCATCTCAAGCCATACCCATTCAGTAGGGTTATGGTAGTTTTTCTTGGCCACCCCCTTCCGAGTCTTACAGCCCTGAGTAAATGATTGGGGTTAAGAAGCAGCTATTCACACCATGCACATGGATCCCATAATGTTCAAGTGTAAGTCCCTAGCATGGCCATCAACTCTAAAGATACATCCAGGTGTTCATCCAAATGTTCCTTAGCCAATTCACCCAGGCATCCCTGCCACAGAAGAAGGGCAGGAAACTTAATGTCTTCTCCTGCCTCCCTAGGATGAAATCTTGCAGCTCCCTTTTCAGATCTATCAAAAAGATACTGTTCTCCATATTAGATACATGAACTCGACCTAAACTGTAAATTTCAACTTGTAAATACATGAATTAAGGATTCATAACACGCATACCGCCTGGCCCTGCAAGACAATGTGAATTTACCAATTTATTTTCTGGTAATTTCATTTGCCTCTCCAAACCTGCCAATAAAGCATTTAGGACCTGGGAATATGGACACTTGGCCAGTGGTGTCAAAGTAAGTGAAATCTCCTCTGGGCTGCAGAATAAAGGTGTTCCTGCTAACAAAGTCTTGACTATGAACCCTGAAATGAACCACCAAAAGATTCCCAGAAACATGCTGGTAAAGGACAGGGAGCAAGACTTCATTCTGCTTCATACCTCATCTGGACAGAGACAGAGGCCATTTCCACACAGGGGGGTCCTAAACGTGGCGGAACGGGGCGGCACATGCAGGGACGGAGTTTACCTTAATCCGGGTGGCTCCGTCCCCGCGGGGAGCAGCATGTATTCGCCGCTCTATATGCCGCCGGCGTCCAGCGGCACCCAAAATGGCTTATGGTGGCTTCCGGCGGCACTCCGCCAATCGGGGCAGCGCACCAGCCAGAAGCCCGCCCCTGGGCAGCTCTGCAGGGACGTGCTTGCACACCCCTGCAGTTCTTCACGGGGTGCTGCAACGGGCTAGCGTGATCTTGTTTTAAAAAGACCACTTGAAAGGTGGTCTTTATAAAACATGCGGTGCCACCCCCGCGGCCGTGCGAGGGCGCTTTGAGGTGTAGAACCTCACCTTTTCAAACCGCCCTAGCACACCCCACGGTGTAGACGACCTCCTGGTGAGGTCGTCCCAGAGCGGGCTATATCTCCGTGTGGAAATGACCAGAGTGTGACAACCATAACTGTATGCCAATGGCTGGTCCAGAAGACAACATGGCATCCACAAATGAAAACTGAACTCCAGTTTCTTCCAGCAACCTGTAAAGCAGTGGTTCTCAACCTGTGGGTCCCCAGATGTTAATGGACTTCAGCTCCCAGAAGCCCTGAGCATTGACCATAGTGGCTGGGGCTTCTGGGAGCTGAAGTCCACGAACATCTGGGACCCACAGGTTGAGAACCACTGCTGTAAAGAAACAAAGAAATATAAGCAACAGGAGAGGTACCAAGACCAATTGGAATTACCCAAGAATAAGAAGCTCTGGAGCACCAGAAGTCAATAACCTAGGCCACTACAAAAGGAATGGATGCAACTCTATTTCTCTTTGGAGGCAGGTTTGAACATCTCTCCTCCTCAAAGTCATTTTGGCATGACCTAGTATTGGCACCAATACCACTGACACCTTAGGAA
Organism: Iguana delicatissima; assembly: GCA_948472985.1. NCBI lineage: Eukaryota > Metazoa > Chordata > Lepidosauria > Squamata > Iguanidae > Iguana > Iguana delicatissima. The sequence continues at coordinate 302,432 of CAOKZL010000537.1, forward strand.
GAAAAAGAAGCACCAGGGGTATAGTTTTGGAGGTTTTTCCATAGGGCATCTACTTCAACTGATTGCCTGATTCAGAAAAGCAGCAATTAAGAGCATCCCAGCAGGAGACTGCCTAATCTCTGCCTGAAGATTTCCAGTGAGAAAAATTCCACCATCTGTGTAGGACACGGGTAAGAATCATGAGGCCCTCCAGGTGCTGTTGAGCTATTCCTTCCAATATTTATCACCATTGGCTATGCAGGCGAGGCTAGCTTGGAGTTGCAGTTCAACAACATCTGAGGGGCCACATGATTCCCAGCCCTGCTCTAAGGAAACAATTCAATGGTCAAATTATCAGCACCATCAAGAAGGAATGTGCAGCTGATATCTACCCTCCTGTAACTTAGATATACATATAGCAAGAGCTTGGAAATTTTACTTTATTGAGCATGCCTCCCAGAATCCTTCAGAAAGCTAGCTAAGGGCCATGCTGGTTGAGAGTTTCTCAGAGCTATAGTCCAGACTCTAGTCCTACCTTATGGGATAGGAGAGAACAAATCTTTGCCTCCTCAATATGACAGTCCTTAAAATATTAAAATAATATCATGTTTTGCTTCAGTATTCTGTGGACTAAACATACCCAGTTCTTTCAACCATTCTTCATAAAACCTTTTTTTTTTCATGCCACCAGCCATCTTCATCACTCTCTGCTGAATGTGTTCCACTTTGTCTGTATAATGTACCTCACTCAGAGCTGGGCATAGCACTGCAAATGTGATTTAATTACAAAATGCCCTTTTAAAAATAGAAGTGTACAATGATTTTATGGTCTTAATCAAGTTTTCTGCAGTACATATTACCTATTTCTGCAAGAGTCTCTTCATGCAGAACAGCTAATGGTGAAGAATTAATTGAAAGTATCAAAGAGAGAGAAAGAGAAGGAGAGAGATAATAGCTCATCTGTGATTAAATAACTCTGGAGAGCATAATTATTAATTGAATTATTAGCCTGAACAATTTTGAAGACTATTACTTGGGATAAGACACAGTCTTCAAAACCAGAAACATAATCACAAAGATATTAATGGTTAATTTCATATGGCAATTGGTAATTACTTGTAATGTCCTTTTCATTCTAGTCAAAGCATATACAGCAAGGGCAGAGTGGTGTTGGTGCAATCGTCATTACATTAAGATGCCTGTCATTAAATCATTAAAACATTTTTGCACAACCAAATAAAATATCCTAAGAGCACATCTTCATGTCATTAATTCTGGGTATGTAGGGGCATAATTAGGCAAAACAGAAGACTTTAGAAGATGGGGGAAAATTAAGTTGTATTCAGCATCCACAACTTAGACCACATTAACATTCAGGACACAACAAATTAGCGTAAACCTATTGATCCAATAAAAAGAATAAGCTAAGACTTATGGAGGTTCCCTTGACTGATTGGGTTTACTCTAGTTGGGACATTCACTTGGATTTTAAATCTTGAATTTCTGTCATGTGATCATCCATGTTTCTTTAGAATTCCAGGGAAATCTTCCTATATGAAGTGAGATTTGTATTTCAGATCACCACTGGATGTCAAGGTGGGGCATAGCTCCAAGACTAGAAGAAGTTGGTATTTGATTTATTCTTAATACATATGTTGTTGTTGTTGTATGCCTTCAAGTCATTTCCAACTTATGGTGACTCTAAGGCAAAACTATTTTCTGTGGGATTTTCTCAGGCTGAGAGTATGTGACATAAAAGGTCGCCCAGTGGGTTTCTCTGGTCAATCAGGGAGTCTAACCTTAGTCTACAGGACCATAATTCAATGCTCAAATGACTATATCATGCTGGTTCTCTAAGATATACATGGTTCTCTAAGATATTCTTTACTCTGTTAAAATATTTTTATTATAAAATTATTATAAAATATTTTATTATAAAATATTTTATTTCAACTGCATGCATTGATTTTACTTGCACACCACTTTGAGAGCCTGATATGTAGGGTAGGATACAAATATTTTAATAAGTAAACAAACTGAGAGTTGATTTGGGTGAAAGTAAAAGAGGATGAGAAAGGGCAGAGGAAGTTCAAATGTAAAAAGAAGGGAAAGTCATGTTGTTCTTCACCTCAGGTAACAAATGTCTTGGGTCAACCATGTTTCTTGCTGATCCGCCAATTGTTTTGCCAGTTACCTATGTTCCTTTCTGACCTGACATTTTTCTGTAGAGCTTTCTGACCTGACCTCTTTGGTGGAATTTCACTTCAGAATAAACTACTAACAATATATTTTTTTCTCAGAATCACCCAAAATCAAATAATGCAATTGTCAGTCATCATGTTTGCTCAACAGCAATGGTCTCTACCAGCATATTAATTTATCAAATAATTTGACAGGAAGATAGATAGATAGATAGATAGATAGATAGGCAGATAGACAGATAGACAGACACACACAGATACACACATGCACGCATATAGTCTATCAGCTTGTTTAATTTACTGTAGAACGTGCACAACAGGCCTTTAATCTCCTAAAAATGCCACCAGCATTTTGCCATTCATTTTGTAATAATAACTACTGAACAAAGCATCATTAATAGTTTAGGAAACTGTTACCCTGCTTGCTAAGGGGATCCCTTAAGGGATTCCCAAAATCTGTTAAAATTGTGGGGAAAATTAGCTCAGAGCACTGTTTTAGCTATGCGAGAGGCAGGGTAACGTTGCAGGACCTTTGTAACCCAGATTTTACAGAGTCAGACCACGCCAAAAAAAACCAGGCAGGTTGTTCAGTTTAAAGATTTTATTAAACCCTCAGTAATTAAAGCAAACAACAACCAAACCCCCTCACACATTCATTCAAGAGCTAAAGAAAAAGAAAGTAAGGAAAATTGATAGGGATTTTGTTTTGGGGTGTTCAGAGGCAATACTTTACCTTGATTTAATGCCCAAGGGAGCCAATGTTGAAAAACTGGAGATTCAAAGCGATGAAACTCAAAAAGTGGGGAAGGGGGGGTTGAGGCAAAACAAACTGACAGGGATTCAGGAGGAAAATGTGAATGAACCCACGAACAGAGAAAAACATGGGGTTTTTATAGGAAAAATATACCTGGAGGGCTAGTTCTCTCCCTGGGAGAACAATAGTACAGGAGGCTAGATTAAAAAGCCTTTAATGACCAACATCTCCAGCTAAATGTTTTTCTCAGTCCTTTGTGAATGACACTGACCAAATGGACAAAAGGCCCAGGTGGAGTGAGATTGCCCACATTCAGCAGGCTGATTGTGATTCTATTGAGCTGCCATATCAGTGCAAAAGGGCCCTTTTGTCTGTTTTATGGTCCTCATGTCTTCCAGGAATTCCTGGCCCATGTGACAGATTCAGTCTGAGTCACCTTTTGGCTTGGCCAAAGTTTTAACTTCCTGCCAGCTTGCACTTTCAGTGACCCTGTTAGACACATGGAATGATTTCTGATATTAGCCATGTGGAGATATCAATTTGATGTGATAAATTAATAAATTGTAGACCCTGGGAGAGAGAGAGCTGATGGTCGTACTTACAAAACAGTCACTAAAATTCAGAGTGATGTAATCAGCAACCTTAGAGAAGGTATCTCATGAAAGACTGAAAAGCGGTGTCTTAGAGAAGCAAACTAGTCAAATGAAAGAAAAGTAGGAGGCAATGCAGGAAACGTAAAACCCTACCACACTGACTCTGATCGGAGCTGTACCTACAGTTGTCTCAAAAAAATGACATTCTCAGAATGGCAATCCAAAATCTAAAATGGGGGGGGGAATGGATTGTGAGACTTGCATAAATTATGCATCCTCATAGATTCCCTTAGGTCACATAATTGAAGGTTTTATAATATATATTTTTTAGTCGTTGTATGCTATTTTAGGGAATCAGAATGGCACAGTGGTCTGAGCATTGGACTATGACTCTGGAGACAAAAGTTCAAATCCCCACTTAGCCATGGAAACCCACTGGATGTACATGGGCAAGACACATTCTCTCAGCCTCAGATGAAGGCAAAGGCAAAGGCAAAGCCCCTCTGAACAAATTTTGCCAAGAAAACCTTTTGATATGTTCACCTTAGGGGCACCATAAGTAGGAAATAACTTCTGGGGTTTGTCGTTTACTGAGGCCAAAGAGCTCTCTGGCTGAGAATTCTAAATACCCCTCCTCAAACTGCAAGCCCCAGGATTCCATAGGATGTTGAAAGTGGAATAATAGCACTTTAACAAGGTAGTGCAGAAATGGTCTTAGAGAGATCAAGGTAAAACAAGCAGGCCTCTCAAGGAAAAACAAAACATGTGAAAGATCTTTATAATATAAGGAGCAGCAGGATAAGCACTCCCTAACTGAGCAGCAGGGCAAGCTCCCCTTCACTGAACTGTTTTTGAAACACTATTTTTCAGCAGATCTCAGATTCTGGACTTTAGAGGAGGTAAACTCTAACCACAAAATACTTCTGAAAATAGATTGGATTTTAAAATTAAAAACCTTGGCCCCCCTCTAAACTTCAATGAATGTCTTTGATTCCTGAAAAAAAGGAGATTTCAGTTTTCAGACATTTTTTTTTCTTCAGCACATACACATCTACAGTTCCCTTAAATGTTATCAATTAGTTCTAACATCTGCTTGAGACATATAAAAAAAAAAATTAGCATCCACTCATTCACCTGCAATTTAATTGCCTGTAAATGATGCTGGAGCCGTTTCTGATCATAAATTTCTTCAGACGTTTGTTGCAGGTAAGCACATAGGGGCTATATGAAGTTTATTATGTTTATCAGCATGTATTTATGTTGTTCTCTAGATTTTTGTATAGCCCCCTGCAGAAGGCATTAAAATAACCTACAGAAGATATAAGTGGTAGTCATTGGGATGCTTCCAATACAGTGGTATTTTATTTTAGCATTTAGAAAGGTCTGCTGCTTATTCCATAGTATCAGCACCTCCTTCTATTGTGGTGTGTATTACAGGTATTGAATAATATATATATTCTGCTGTTGCTTAGCTGAATTTAAATGAGTCGTCAAATGTCACCACTTTCCCTGTTTGTTTAGAGGTTAGATAGCTTATAACAGATGACTGAAAAAGAAGTCAGTGGTGGCAGCAGTGGAAGAAGAGGAATCTTTTTCAATGTTATTCCAGTACTTTTCCCCCTCCTTTCTGTGGAAAAGTTCAAAGAAATAAAGAAAGCATTTTAAAAGGAATCTCATCCAGTAGATGGCACATTGCAGGCCATAATAATCTAACAATCCAAGGGAGAAAGAATGGCTTTATGTGTTAGAGCAGGTTATCAAGAACAGTACATTTTGTTCCCTAAAAGCTTCTCCCACTCCTTCTCTCTAACCCAAGAGGAGTCAGAGTAAACACAGGACCAGCCTGAAACACAAATGTAATTTCAAAGATGCCATTTATTATAGTTAACTGGCTATGCTATGTGTAATGAGACTATGGTACATGAATGTGTATATGTGAGTGTATGTGAAGTCAGGGCAAACAAGGTAAAGCTGCTTCTGTACTTTGAAGGGAAGAGGCTATGTGGTCTCTCTGTTTTTCCCCATCAGCCTCTGAAAACTGCTGTGCAGATGATTCATTTGAACCCACTACCTGAACTCTATCCTGGAAATACACAAAATGTTTCGGCTGCACTCCTACTGGTCATTCAGCCCTTATATATCCTTCTTCTCCTTATACATTAGCCTGCTTATGAGGAAACATAAACTGCCAACTACAGTCCAGGCCTTTTTTTCATAGCAGCATTTCATAAGGTGTTGAAGGGAGGACTGGCTCCAATTTTGGAGGAGTCTGTAGTACATCATTCACACTGATCTCTCCCTCTCCTCTCCCTCTCTCTTTACATAGTGAGCAGAGAATTCTTATCCTTCTCTTTGCTCTGGCTGGTACAACAAAATCTAGTGAAATTGTAGCAGCGGCAGGACACACCTATGGTGAGCAGAAGGGGGTCACTTGAGCATAGATCTCAGCAAGGAACTGGCAATGATGATTCTTGCTGCCCAAGGATAGTGTACATGACTAGAGCTTGGAAATGTTAATTTTTGGACAACAGAATCCACCAACCAATATCGCCACATACTGGGGAATTCTGAGGGATGTAGTCCAAAAATAACTTTTGTAAACTCTATTCGTATCCATGTTACCCCAAAATGTGGGTGACTCAGAGGTCCACCCACAATGCAATGCCTCTGTGGGAAGATGGGGAACTACTAGCTCAAAAGGGAGGCCTGTGGGGGGGTACCTTTTGGGATCTTTTAACTTGTGTATACTGGTACCAATGCAAGGATACTAGTTGGAGAATAAAAGAATGTTTTATTGGGGAAAATCACAAACACATTCAAGGTTCAGGTAGTCTCACAGCCACACAAGGCTAACTGGAGCAAAGAAAGGAAAAACTTGATAGTAAGAAGTTGGGATGAAGTAGATGATATTTGCCTATCCTGAAGAGAAGAGACAAAGCGAGATTGCTCAGACTAGGGTCCAAGGGTAGCACAAGAATGGGATTCTAAGCAGCAAAGTGATGGTCTATGTCCAATGTACTACAAGCTGCCATGCTCACAGCCAGGGTTAAAATACCATTTTTCTGCCCTGAAGGAGACAGTGCTAATGGCTCGTTGGCAGGGCAAACAGTGGGGTCTGGAACGGGCTAATAGTCTTAGCATAAGGTGACAAAGCATTGATAGGAATCATGATAGCTTCTTAATGTCTGGGCAGGTGAAGAAACAAAGGAAAATTTCAGCAGGAAGAGGGAACAGATTGATGACCATCAGTTGCTCTATTGAAACAGTTTTGCATGCTATTGTGTTTGAAGGTTGAGCAGTTGAGGGTATATTTGCAAGCTCATCAGCACTGAAGCTTCCTGACTGATCCCTTGAACTTATGATCTGGCCATGCCCTGAGATCTCTTCTGATCTATTTTTGCACGTCAGCCAGTCCTCTTTGCCAGTATGGTGTTTCTGCTATAAATGTATGATTTATATTTCATGCCAATTAAATAATGTTTATTGCCAATCATATCATGGAGTGGGGGTGTGTGGCATGGTAAGATCAAGCTATAACATATCTCTCAAGGAATGTGCATATATTTGTTTGAGTCAATATTTAATCGTACACAGATACACATGCCTTTGTGAGGTGTTTTACTGTTTGATTCAGAAAAGTCTTCCCCTCCCCAAATAGAAAGTCTGTTCTCTAACACTGGGAATGAAGGGTATCAGAAAGTGGTCTTGAGAGAGTATCATTAAACAGTATACATAATGAAAGGCTAGGAATGGAATGACATTTCATTAGATTCAACAGTCTCAACAAAAATATGGTGGGTTGTTGTCATTGTTTTGGTCTTTAATGAGATTTGTTGCAATAAAGAAATGCATGCCACGCCTTGGGTGTTTTCAGGATTTACTGATTAGCATTTCCAAGAACTAAAGGGTGCACCAAACGATTTGTGTATTTTAAAAATGTGCTTGGATAAACTATGCATAATAAAAAAAAAATAAGCAGGAACATACTTTATTCAGTTTAGGAAAGTTGCACAAATTAGGTAAGCTGAACAAATAAGTGTGCAAATTAGGAAATATGCTTTTAAATGTGTACAAACTTCAATTTAAGGGGAAAACACAAAGAATCTTGCAACCTGGAAGGAGGGGATAGAAAAAAAATGCAACTCAAACTAATTGAGATTGATATTTTTGCATCCTTTGAAAATGTGTCTTCAAATACTTCTAATACATAGCTCTATGTCTAGCCTCAACTAATTTTTGCCTCCATGGGAATTAACGTTTATGCTAAAATTTCTCATTGTCTTATAGATTGACTAATGTATATAAGAAATATATTTATTCACTCATTCCAAAAGGGAAAATCTGACAGACATACAGTTCTTTGGTCTTCTACTTTCCACTGGTATCATTTAAATGTCACAAACATATAGTTCTTTGGTCTTTCACTTTCCACTGGTACCATTTAAATGTCACAGACATTCTCAAAGCAACGTTCTTGCACTGATGGGTGGATTTCTCCATTCCTTGCTTTGTCTGCCCACCAAGCATTTCTAGTTACTTGTTTTTCTTTGACAATGAATAGTCTAGAAACACACTGATACTGCAGCATTACGCACAGAAAGCAAACAGGGCTAGCCTAAGGCATTTAACTAGCTGAAGCAGAAGACAAGATGGGCTTCTTCAGTCAAGCCAAGTGTCTCAGAAAGCTCCAAGTTTTCATCCTATATTTAGCAATGTTATTTCTGAGATCCACATGATATTTTATTTGTGCTGAACGTTTCTCATTAAATCCATGAATTACTTAAGACTTTAGACACACATTTCCCAGATGTCTTTTTTTTTAAGTACTTTTTGAAGCAGAACAGTCTTTTTCTCTTGTGTGTCTCTACTATCCTGCTGCTTTCAGCTCCATTTTGGCCAGTCCTTCCCATGACTTTGCACAGTGTGGACACATCCATTGCCATGGTAACCTAAACACAAAAGAGATTAAGTGAGGGGTGGGGGAACTCCAGCAACTCATGGAGGAATGTATAATTTCTCTGCTTTGTTTTTTTGTGTTGCTAAAGCACTTTAGCACCATGACTGCAACTTCGTTGTTGTCTTGTGCCTTCAAGTCATTTCTGATTTATGGTTGTTACTGCAGTCTAGGCCTACCCGGAGATAGCACCTGATATCCTTTTGATATCAAGCAATTCGGCTTTCCCCTGCCACCCTGCTCCATGTGTTTGCGAGGCCACCGGACAAGCACGTAAAAAGGCACGGCTGATAATTGCTGGACATTCCATTCTCCACCCAGGCAGGCCAGACACAGCTGGTTCATCACTTCAGGGACCTCTCCGGCAAACACCTCATTACCTATGCGCGATACTAACAAAAGCTTCCTGCCTCGAGCAGGCTACTGGACAAAGGTTGTGCTGTCCACTGGTAAGCACTGCACATTTGCATACTGGTCACGCTATTGTTAATTCTGCTCTGATTCCATTATGCACAGTTGTTACCTTTCCAAGATATTGTCTCACACCCAAAACCCATTGTTTTTCCCGAGTAAGGCGTGGTCTGCAGTCCCAATTCACCCTATAAAAACCCCTGATTCCAAGACCTTCCTCGGATCGCTCCTGAGTTTCATCCCGTCCTGCTGCTGCGTTGCTTGGCGAGCTCCCCTCAGCTAATCAAGCTGAGCTTCTTCTCTGCACCCCTGGCTTCTCTCCCAAGGTCCAGGACGATGAGACAGGTGTCGTATCACCCATTTTCCCTGACAATCTCTATCCTTAATTCAATCTCTAATTTCTTAGTTAGCTGTGTGACTGTGGTGTCTCTAATATTCGTTTGTATGCAATAAAATATCATTTTATTACTTTAAACCCGTCTGGCTATTTGACTGACCTGACCCTGTAGATGCTGGGCTGCAAGATCCCATTAAGTTACCCTGCCTCTCGCTAGCTTAAGTGAGTGCTCCAGCTAATTTTCCCCAAAATTGTGTGTTATTGTTTGGTTATTTAGGTGTCCCTCCCGGGACCCCAGTAAACAGGGTAACATGGTGACCCTAAGAAAAACTTATCATGGGGTTTTCTTGGCAAGATTTGTTCAGAGGAGGTCTGTCTTTGCCTTCCTCTGAGGCTAAGAGAATGTGATCTGCCCAAGGTCATCCAGGGGCCTTCCATAGCAGAGTGAGGACTCAAAGACAGTCCAGTGCTTAAATTGCTACACCATGCTGGCTGAAATCACTATACTAGCCTGGCTTTTTTTTTTTTAATAACATCGATTTGGTGAAAATTGACTTCTCAAAGACTGGATATGAAACATGGACATGGAAGGAGGAAAAGGTTGGAATGGAAGGGGAAGCAGGAATACGAAAAATGCACCTATAGCCAATCTATCCATGCCTCTAGGAAGAAGAGAAAGGATTGGGGCAGAAAGAGGGAAAAACAGGATATTTCAGGAATGACTAGATGCAGAGATGACAACATCTGAAAATACCCAGGAGTGGTCAAATCAAAATGACTCAGAAATTCACAACACCTTTGGGCAGTTGGGATGAATTTGATGATGCCTTTTGATCAGCCTGTGACAGAAGTTGACTGGAAAGTCAGCTGAATCCTGAATATTGATAATGGAATAATGTCCTCTGCCAATTGAAGCAGAAGGCTAGTTGTGGCAGGGGATGAAAGGGAAATTCTAAGTTCTATGGTGCACATAGCTCTGTTTTCCTGAACATTCACGGAAAAGGCTATAATGACATTCTGAAACCAACCACAGCTTGACAAGTGGTACACTGACCATCTTGGACACAGCATCATCCCATCTCTTTTCAATTTTGGCTTCAGTATGTTATTACAGTCATTTTTTTTATTATTATTATTATTTAAAGCTACTTTTCAAGCTCTCCTTCAATAGACAGGAAACAGCTGGAGAGCTCAGGCTGTCATTGAAACTTGAAACACAAACCTGCTGTCCCTTGCTTTTGGACTCTTATCAAAATGCCTTGCAAAGCCTAGGATCATATTCTTCTCTTGTAAGGCTGTTAGAGGCAATGCATGAAGTCCATGCAGTCCTCCACTGCCCTGAGGAAAAGTGTAGAAAGTTTACTCACTAGGGATGAGTCCTGACTGACTTATAGTGCAGGGGGCACATACCCTCACCTGGAAAGGTTGTCAGAGTCCAAGCAACAGAATGTCAGATTTCAACTCATACTTTCATTTTTCTGGTCAGTGCAAAACCTACTACAAATATAATCTGAAACACTTGCAATACACTGTTGAAGGTCTCCACTTGTTTTCCACGTGGGGGATAGATCTTTGGTAGCAGCCAGATACCAAGTCATTTACATCTTTGTCACATGTTTCAATTTTCTGGTGATGTCCATCACAAAAGTCTCTAGTTGATGTTCAAGGAATTGAAAGTATGAAGAGACCTTTGGGAAGGCATGTAACTAACCCCACCCTCACAGCCAGTGTGTTGTACTGTTTTGAGCATTGATTTATGACCCTGGAAATCAGGGTTCGGTTCCCCACTCGGCCATGGAAATCCACTGGGTAACCTAGGATGTATCACATACCCCCAGTCCAATAAAGTCCATGACAGGTTCACCATAAATCAAAAATGACTTGAAAGCCAACAACAACAACAAACTCCAACCTCTTAACATCAGGAGTGCACAGGCAACATGCTTCAGTCAACATGTAACAGTCTCAGCCAATCAGGATTCTCATTCCTATAGAGGAAACTATCTGTATCAAAGGGGCTTCCTTGAGACTGAGCCAATGGGGAACATTGCCAACATGTGCATAATTGTTCTGAAGGGCAGGGCTAATCCCAAATGTTTCCTTAGCTCCCTCATATATTTGATAACAAATGTCTGAACAGGGAATTACAAACATTGTATTTGATGCTTTCAGGAGGGAATGCTCCATTAAAAGTTTCATTATGGGTTTGTTTTTCAGCTACATAACATTTGCAAACCAATTTCCTTTACACAATATCTCTTTTCTTATATTGCATCCCTGTCATTTGGTTCCTGCAAGAAAATCATAGACAGACACAGGACTGCTATGTATCTGGTGATTTTATCAGGATCATCCATCAGTTTTGTCTTCTTAAGATGTGAATTTATTACTGGTTGAGATGCTATCATGTCTTCTGTGTTGGAGAAAATTGTTGTATAGACCCTAAAAACCTTGAAAAATTATTTCAAGGAAAAATATTGTAGCTAGTACCACACAACTATGGTTTTGTACTAAAACTTTGTTCCTATTTACAAACAAGATTGTGATTGTAAAGGCTTAGTACCAAACAAGATTGTGATTGTAAAGGCTTAGCTAATCCAACATTCTATTTTCACAGTGGCCAACAAGATGTCTATAGGAAGCAGGACATAAGTTCAAGCAGGACATAGGTTCAATAATGCCTTCATGGTCTATGCCAGTTGATTTTCAAAGTCATACTATTCATATGAAGACAACAACTAGAGTGCAACTGGTGGAAATCTGGACTCTTATCTGACAGGACACGCTATAGAGAATTCCTGCATTCCTACGGAGTGGCAATAGATGCAGCGAAGAAGACTTTCCTCTCTGCATGTATTGCGTCTGCGACTTCTCATCCAGCAGAGCTGTTCAGGGTGGTAAGGGATCTGACTCAGCTACCCACTCCCCTGAACTTGCTGTTAGAACCTAGTGTAGCTTGCTGTGATGCTTTGAATAATCATTTCGCAGATAAAATCTCTCAGATAAGAGCTGACTTGGATGCCGCTGTTATAGTAGAAGTTACAAATGAAGTGTCCGGCGACTCCGTGAACAGGATTGTACTGGATCAGTTTCAGTCAGTGAGTACCGAGGACGTAGACAAGCTCCTTGGAAATATAAGAAAGACAACTTGCCCTCTTGATCCCTGCCCTTCATGGCTGGTCGTCCAGGGAGGAGTTGCAATTAAGACTCATTTAAGATATATTATTAATGCATCCTTCAGGGAGGGCAATTTTCCAGCTTGTTTAAAAGAAGCAATTATACGGCCGCTTCTAAAAAAGCCCTCCCTAGATCCCCTGGATATGAATAATTATAGACCAGTCTCCCATCTCCCATTTTTAAGCAAGGTGATCGAGAGGGCTGTTGCCCTTCAGCTCCAAGCTGTCTTGGATCAAACAGACTATCTAGACCCATTTCAAACTGGCTTCAGGGCAGGATATGGAGTCGAGACTGCCACGGTCGCCTTAGTGAATGATCTTCGCCTAGGTATCGACAGGGGAAGTGTGACCCTGCTGGTACTCTTGGACCTCTCAGAGGCTTTCAATACCATAGACCATGGTATCCTTCTGGAACACCTGAGAGGGCTGGGGATCGGGGGCACTGCACTTAAATGGTTCCGGTCCTATCTCTCAGGTAGATACCAGATAGTGATGCTTGGGGACAGCTGCTCCTGGAAAAAGGAGCTTAAATCTGGCATCCCTCAGGGCACTGTCCTGTCCCCAATGCTATTTAACATCTACATGAAACTGCTGGGAGAGATCATCAGGAGGCATGGAGCAAGGTGCTATCAGTATACTGATGACACCCAGATATATCTCTCCATGCCTCGGATAATAGCATCAACTAAGGGTGGCATCTCGCCTCTGAATGAATGTCTTGGGCAGTAATGGACTGGATGAGGAAAAACAGACTGAAGCTGAATCCAGATAAAATGGAGGTACTCGCTGTTTGTCAACCAGTTCTAGACAGGGTCACACTTCCCCTGAAAGACTGTGTTCGCAGCTTGGGGGTGCTCCTGGACTCGCCACTTCAGATGACAACTCAAATAGATGCGGCGGCCAGGAGTGCCTGTTATCAGCTTCAGGTGATACACCAGCTGCGCCCCTTCCTGGAGCTGGAACACCTAAAAACAGTGGTGCATGCACTGGTAACTTCACAGCTTGACTTCTGCAATGCGCTCTACATAGGGCTACCCATGTGCTTAGTCCGGAAACTTCAATTAGTTCAGAATATGGCAGCCAGATTGGTCACTGGTAGAACTAAAACTGACCACATAACACCAATTCTGAATCTTTACATTGGCTGCCTATTAGTTTCCAGGCACAGTACAAGGTGTTGGTTATTACCTTTAAAGCCCTTTATGGCTTGGGGCCAGCCTACCTGTGGGATCGCCTTCTCCCATATAATCCGCCCCGCACACTAAGATCCTCTGGAAGGAATTTACTGCAGCCAGTCAGAACTAGGTTGGCTGAGGTTACCCAGAGGACCTTCTCTTCTGTCGCTCCCAAGTTATGGAATGGCATGCCGGAGGAGACCTGGCATATTACCAGTCTTGACTGCTTTCAAAAAGCAGTCAAGAGTGCTCTCTTCCGACAGGCCTTCCCAGACTAGTACTTCCACTGCCTCCCACCAACTGTCTTGCTGTTCTTTTCATGGTCAGTTGATTGTTGTTAATTGTTAATTGTTGTGTGTTTTAGGGGGTTGGTTTTAGGTGGGTTGGTGGGTGGGGAGGACTGGGTATGTTTTTTAATGTTTTTAATGTAATTAATGTATTATTGTTGTTCACCGCCTCGATCCCTGGGGAGAAGCGGGATAGAAATAAATTTTATTAGTATTATTATTATTAAGAAGAAGAGGAATGCCCCAATCTTTGCCATCAGTGTCCATATCTCTAGTCTATGCCTCATGTTTTCAGACACCTGATGTTCATCACTTTGGGTGTTGTTCAGTGGAAAAGCAGTCAGTCCGATTTAGGAAGAAATAAGTGTGAAACTTCTGTAAGAAATGTATAAAGTCTCTTTTTCTTTCAAAATCTTCATTTTAATGATAACAGGTACTTAACCATTCTCTGTCTTGAGACATGAAAACACATTTATAAGCTAGAACTGAAATAGCAAAATGTGTTGCTTGCTACAGTAATATGTTCGATGGGGAGAGATTCCTATCAAGACAGAATCTGATAGAGGATGCCCTTCAGAATGTGAATGTTCAAGAGGGAGAAATGTCACAAAGGATTAAACAGGCAGATCAAGCACACACTGGAAATATGTATGACCAGCAAGACATCCAGTCATACTCTACAATTATTTTTAAAGAATTATAATTTAACCTAAACTCTGTTAAGGCGTTATTCATCCCAGCTTCTTCAATATTGGAGCAAGGGAGCACCTGGCTCAGCACCAGGTGAAGTTATCCCTCATTAATTCACAGTTATAATGTAATGCCTTTGTTCTTGGAACAAAGGAAAGAAGGAGTTAAAACTTTTTGTATTAACTAGTTATTTCCAGACTCTGACCATGCCACATACATCCCTTTTGTTCCTATGAGCTAACACAGGAGATTACCTTAAACTGTATCAGGTAACTTGTCCATTTAGCTCAGTATTATCATCACTGACTGGCAGCAACTCTCCTCAGTTTCAGGCAGAGGTTTGGAGGAGTCAGGAATCCCACACAGGATCTTCTACAATTGGAAGTCCCTCCAGATGTTGGTGAACTGCATCTGCCAGAATTCCTCACTACTGGTAATGCTGATGAGGGATGATGTGAGCCACACTCCAACAACATGTGGAGGACCTCATTTTGCCCAGTCTGTTCTACATGTAAACCAGATGCTTTGAATACTGAGCTAATCCTATGTGACTGGTCCAAAGTTACCCAGTTAACTTAATGGTGGATCAGAGTGCTTTGAGAATGCAAATCCTTCCTGCCAAAGCCCAACATGGTAACTGCTACACTGCTTTTGACAGGTCATTATTTTGTGACAGTCACTATTTTGTGACTCTCAGCCATTCATGATGCATTTGGTATTATATATTGTACAACACACACTCACACACACACACACACACACACACACACACAAACACACATGGCTCAGTGTAGTCTGGTAGTTTCTCATGCAGACATGCTATGCTCATGCAGACATGCTCATATATGACCCCCCAGATTCCCCATACTCCCTCAGAACCACCCTGACCTCCACAGCCATGCTCAGCCCTGTGAGGAGTAGACAGGCTCAGAGAAGCATCTGACTACACCCTTACAGATAGACATGAAATGATTATGGTAGTGCTGAGGTCTGCTAGGGTCCTCTAGAGGCCTTAGGGGTGAAGTAACCATTTTGTGTCTGGCTATAGGAATGTAGCCAAATGCTTCCCTGATCCTGGCTAATCCCCACAAGGCACAGAAGGGCTGGGGGAGGTTCTGAGGCTTCATGGAAAGTCCAGGGGGAGCTTTGGGCACTGTGGAGGGAGGAAAGAAATACCAACCACCAAAAAGACAAACACATACCTAAGGGAAACTTCACATATGTATATGTATGAGTGTGGGTGTACAACACATACAAACACACACATATATATCTATATGTATGCACACATATAGATATGGATCAATTTTCTAAATCTTGGGTTCTCTGTACACGATGAAGGGGACTGTTACAATGTGTTCCCACAGTTCAGCCTTTACCATCATGCTACTGCTTATTCAAGGATAGGTGTGAAACACAAGGCCAGGTCAAGAAGGGCAATGACTCCTACAGAAACATTCACCAAATGGTGGGAAAAGATATGATACTCAGCACCACCCCACAATTTAGAAGCATGCCTTCCTTACAAATGTAGAGGAGATGTGGAGACCTGAGACCTGCAAAACTGTAGATTTTTGTTTTGAAAAGATGCACAGAAAAATAAAATCAAGATAATACTCCATAAAGATAATATTCCATAAAGGAGTATAAGATTTTTCTTTAAAAAAATTAAATAAATGAAAACGTCAGAAAGATTTGCAAGACTTTTCTGTTACTGGTAGTTTTACTGTGAGAGAAATATATATATACTCTGTCAAAAAAAAAAAAGCTGAAAAATAGCTGTACTGTGTCAGACCACCATGACCCATTTGTCTTGAATCTGGAACACACAGTAATAAAGTACATTTTAGCTCTTCCAAAATAGCAAACATTCTTTTTTTTCCAGCATCAAGAAGCAATGATATATTAGGAGGGAACACTACTTACCATTACTAGCTTTTTCTGTTAATTGCAGACGGATATGTGAAGACATGTACAAATAACTACAAAGTGCTGCAACCTTTATATTTGGAATGGGGAAATATTATGAGGTAGTTACAGTTAGCATTCAACTGGGTTTTGTTACCACATGAACTCTGTCCATCAGCAGAACTGGTAGACAGGTGATATCCCCTTTGTGCACCTAAACATTGCCACAGAGGGCTGGCAAACACTTTTTGTGGTGGCAGAGGAGGCTACAGAAAGGAAGAGAAGAAAGCCCATCATGCTAGTGGATGAATACTAGCAAGATATTGGAAGTAAGCATAAATATTTGTGTTACGTAATTTTTGGAATACAGGTCAGTGCTTTTGAAAGTAGATTCATGTTTTCTGGAAAACTGAATGTTTCCTATGAAAACATCCCCCCCCAAAAAACTATGGATTTTAGTTATAAGTAAATAGAAATACAGTGTGGTGTAGTGGTTTGAGCATCAGAATATGACCCAGGAGACCAGATGAACCCCCACTCA
Source organism: Iguana delicatissima (assembly GCA_948472985.1). Taxonomy (NCBI): domain Eukaryota; kingdom Metazoa; phylum Chordata; class Lepidosauria; order Squamata; family Iguanidae; genus Iguana; species Iguana delicatissima. The sequence goes on from CAOKZL010000537.1 coordinate 319,438, forward strand.
GTCATAGAAACCACTGGGTGATCTTGGGTGCATTATATACTCTCAGCTCCAGAAAACCCTATGATAGGGTCTCCTTAGTGTTGCCATAAGTCAGAAATGACTTGAAGGCACACAACAACAATAAATAAAAATCCAAATATGTACTGCTAGCAGTTACTGCTGGCAATTAAACACAGACTTTGACTTTTTTTATTTGCATCTAAATGTTTACTTATTGGTCACCTTTTGGCAAGAATTCCAGCACTGGGATAACATGCGGCTAAGAAAAGTAAAACTGAAGCTATAAAATGATTAATATCAATAAAACTTTAAGACACTAAGGTAAGAATAAAACCATTGAAAAGACATAGAATTTTTTTTAATAGGTTTCAGCCTAAAAATTAGTCGTGAAGGGCATCATAGATCACCTAGGGAAGCTGTTTCTTAAACTATGATGCTATAAGAGAAAATTCCTTGCCCTGTGACCTGAAGCTTCTTGCGACCTTGTCTGATTCCTGGACAGTGAAATTAGCAAGGAAGTTCATTCTGAAGATAATGTTGCCAATCGCATGGGAAAGTTGTTTGTCTGTTTATTTGTTATGTGCCTTCAAGTGAACTCAACTTATGGATACCCCATCATGGAGCTTTCTTAACAAGATTTGTTCAGAGGGAATTTGCCACCGCCTTCCTCTAAGGTAGAGTTTGTCTTGTTCAAGGTCACACAGTGGATTTCCATGACTGAATGGAGATATGAACCATTCTCCAGAATTCATACCACTACACTAACCTGAATTCTATCTTGGAAAGTACTAGATAGGTGTTACCCTGTGACTTGGGGGTCCCGGGAGGGGCTCCCAAATAACCAAACAACAACAAGCAAAGATGGGGAAATTAGCTGGAGCACTCTCTTGGCTAGCAAGAGGCAGGGTAACTTAGCGGGGATCTTTTACCCTGTGTCTACAGGTTCAGGTCAGTGAGCAGCCAGACAGTTTAAAATAGCAACAATAACATTTATTAAACAGATAGCAATTATTAAGAAAACACAACCATTCAGCTAACTAGAAATAGGAATAAGAGTTTTGGGGGAATGGGTGATACGTCACTTATCTTGCAGTCCTGGAGAAGTCCAATGAGAGGAAGGAAGCTCAGCACAGCGGCCGAGGGGAGCTTGCAGAACGAAGTGATGGGAAGGCTGGATAGCACTCTGGAGCAGTCCAAGGAGGCTCTCAGAGCTTGGGGTTTTTATTAGGGGAAGGCATGACCATGGGCTAGTCTGGTCTTGGGCGAAAACAATGAGGTTTGGGCTGGAGACAATGTCTCCGAAAGGTCCGAATTTACATGATTGAGTTAAGGTCCGAATTGACAATACTATGGCCAGTATGCAAATACAGCTAGCTTGGCAGTTAAGCACTTAGTTCGTCAAGATGCCCACTTGGGGCAGAGGTCTCTTTGTTTTAACACGCATTTGTAATGAAGGTGTTTGTTTCGGGAGGTCTCCTAAAGCAGATCTCGCAGTTTCTGGCTTTGCTTTGGTGTAAACAAGTATGAATCAGCAGATAATTGCCATGCCTAGTGTCGCGTTGTCCCGTGGCCTCACAAACATTTGGCTGGTGGCAGAGTAGGGCCGAATTATGATATCAAAATGATATCTAAAGGTTACCAAAGGCCAGGCCAGTTCACGGTGGTAACATAGGGACTAGGACTAGTCACTGTATCTCTCTCCAGTTTTTCAAGCATTTTAAATGCATGTTTATATGTATGCTTGGCTATACTTAGAATGGCTTCTCCTTGTTTTCTCCTGAGCTTGGCTCCAAGACTGGAAAGAAACCCACCCACAGGAAAAGGTTACAGGGGGGATATGGCAAGTGAGAAGGATCAAACACCTCCATCTGCGCATCACCTCTCCCTGCAAAACGATTCTTTACCATGTATTTGGGCCATGAGGAGAGGGGAGGGATAAAATGAAAGTGTGATTTTGCCACCCATCTTAGTTCAAAAATGTTGTCATTAGTGAGAATCATCAGGACACAATTTCGTTCAGATTCAGTAGGTTTTGAGGAATCTATCTCTGTGTCTTGAGGACATGCTTTAAATATGCTAGAGTCAAAGCAAGTTCGGTTTGTTCTGAGAGAATGTTATTCAGTTCATATTTAACTTTTTGCAATTTATGTTAAAGCTGTTGAGATGGAGAAACAGCAAATTGAAATACAAGATCTTTCAGCTGCTCATTCAATAATTCCTTTTTTAAATTTTTAAGTCTTTTCAGTGAGAAGAATAAGCAATGATTTTACCCTAAATGTAGGCTTTATATGCTCCCTATTCAATAATGTAGGAACTCACAGAGCTTAACCTATTTTAGAATATTCCATCAGATTGGCTGACATTTGAGCCCTAAACTGTGCTTCATTGAAAAGTGAAGCGTTAAATCTCCAAAGACCAAAGGGTTTAGGAAAACTAGAAAAGTGCAATTCTAAACAAACCAGAGTATGATCTGATATTATCAAGGATTCAATTTTTTGTGTGTTTATATCTAACCAAAACTGCAGAAATTAAAAAATAATCTAATCTGAAATAGTTATTGTGGACTGGGGAGGTAAAAGCATACTCCGTATCTCATAGGGGTACAGTTATACACATATCAGTTAAACCATATCCATTCATATATTCCTGTAAAGTAGCTCTCACCATAGCTTGTTTTCTTGGCAGAGGTGTATTTCTAACAAAGGATCCAAAATTTCATTAAATCACCACCACAATTGAATGACTGCATTCTAAGTCAACAAGGTGGCTAAAACAATTATGAAACATCTCTGGTACATTACTATTAGGTCCATAAACGTTAATCAAACCCATTTAATTTTTCAATGTATCTTACAAGTAAAATAAAAAAAGTCCATCTGGACCTATTATTGCCAGCTGTACTGAAGCAGAAAGATGTTTGTGAATTAGGAATGCAACACCTTTAGACCATCTGGAAACATTTATAACATAGACCTCACCAGCTGAATTCTTCTCAAGGCTATTTACACCTTCTGTCATCAAATGAGATTCTTGTAGGAATGCAATGTTAATGCAAGTTAAATTATTTTAACTTACGCCCTTTCCACACCAGGCAATTAGAATGAGGCAGTGCATCCTCTCATGGAGGTCGTCTGCACCTTGGAGCGGACTACTTACCGGAGATCCACACCTCAGTCTGCTCCAAAATCACCCCAAGTGGTCCTCCAGCATGTTTTATAAAGACAGCAAAAAACAAATCTTTATTTTCCTGGAACGCGCCATTTCGTTCCTGCTCCCTTGTGCAGATTCGCAGGCTCGCACCAATGTGAGCCTGCGATCTGCGGACAGTGGGCTTTAGGCGTGGTGAGCTTCAGTGGTTGGTTGGGACCCACGACCAGCTGGAAGCCACTATTTTGGAAGCCGGATGCCGCCATTTTGGAAGTCGGAAGCCGCCACTTTGGAAGCCAGAGCAGTGCGGATCTACAGAGCTCACACTGCTCCGATTCGCCCTGGACCAAGGAGGAGCCCTGCAGAAGGGCTTCAGGCACAGTCAGCATTGCTTTGGACCCCAGAAGAAGCGGTAGGTAACGGCACAGAGCAATTCCCTCACCTCGTGCAGAAAGGGCCTTAAAGGCACTTAATTTTACATCTTGCAGCCCTTTGACATTCCAAGAAAACACATTAAGTATTACACCACTGGTACATTTAACATCTCCATCACATTCATGATTCCCGATATTACAGAACTTGGGGGGGGGGGCTTGCATACAATATCATATATTTCCCAAGTGGCAATCTGTAATTATTAATTCCTTAAATCATCACTCCATTGCTTCTACTGCTCATGGTAATCTTATAAATTCTGAGATACCTTGTAAAATCACATATGAGTGAATAAAATGAAAAAAAAAATACAGAAAATAAACATCATGTGTGAACGAAAAAATAAAAAAGAAGTGCCCAGTATCTGCCCCAAAGAAAACATTTAAATAAATGCAAAAACAAAACAAAAAATTGAAGATAACAAAAAGTCGCTCCCAAGTTATGGAATGGTCTGCCGGAGGAGACCTGGCACATTACCAGTCTTGACTGCTTTAAAAAAGCAGTCAAGACTGTTCTCTTCCGACAGGCCTTCCCAGACTAGTGTTCCACTGCCTCTCATCAATTGTCCCTTTGTTTTTAATTGTTTTGTTTTTAATTTTTAGTTTTAATTTTATTTTAATCTGTTTTAATAGTTGGTGTGTTGGGGGGATGGTAAGGTTGCTGGGTGGGGAGGGTGGGCTACATTTCAATGTTTTAATATTTATATGTTCTGTAATGCCGCCTTGATCCATTTGGGAGAGGCGGGATAGAAATAAATTTTATTATTATTATTATTATTAAAAAGAAAGAAGAAAAAGGAACACCCTGGACTTCCAGTATTGTGGTTCATTGTTCCACCATTCTACCTCCTCTTAACTGATTTGTCCCACATAAAAATCTCAATAGAAAGCAGTGGGGGGGGGGAATAGATAAAATAAATGGAACTCTAATAAAGACTGAATTAATAGAATGCAATAAAATGAATAAAACAAAGAAAATAAAAGAATAAAACAAAGAAAAATGAAAGTAAATAGAGAAGAGAAAACAAAATGAAGTGGGGAAAGCAAAGAGAAAAAGAAAGAAGGAAAGAAAGAAAGATGAAAAACAGAGAAAAAGAGGGGGGGAAATAAATCAATTGGCTCAATAAATACTGACCAGTTTAGTTGTGGAAGGGCTTCATCAAATAGCTGGTATGGAACCCTGAGGTTGGGCCTGGAATTGAGTCTCAGGCCTGGTTTTGATCCCAGAAGGAAAAGATTCCACTGCCTCAGACAGTTTGTATTTCTTTAATTCCTGATCCATGAAGACAGAATATAGCCAGATATGTAGTGTAATACTTCAGATTTAATTGCCTTGTTAGCATTTTTGCTTTGATAAATTATCTCCTTCAATCTTTTATCTATTCATATAGTCAGGAAGAAATAATCACCTTATTTGATTACCACTGCAGCTCTCCCCAATGGCTAACAATTTAAAGCAGAGAATCTCTACTAGCCACACAGAGAAACTAAACAACGATTGGATTAAACCCAAGCCATCATTTAGCATTGAAAACTCAATAGTTTCTAGTTGACAAAAAAAAAAAAGGCAATACCAACAATTCTTGTAGAAATTTATTCAAAAATTCAGTTAGTTGAACACCAACTTCCAAGTCTCTCTGGCAAAGATCTGTAGGTTGGCATGTGAAAGTCTCTAGCTGGGAGATCTGGACAGGCAAAAGTCTATAGGAAGCATTCATAGCCATTTCATGAACTGTAACCTTCTCTTTTGCTGCCTCATTCTTCAGTCTAGTGCTCTGTATATGGGACACCAATGCACCCAGTGAATCTTGAACTTCCTTATCAGAAGCAGACAGGCTGTATAGATAGGATAAGTGCTTTTGGCTTATTAAGTTGTGCAGCCTTGTAGCATAGTAAACATCTGGTCCCTGGCCATTGATTCTTCACAAGGGGAGGTATGGGAAAAGTTGGGGGAGTGGAGATATTTTTCCTTTCACTTTTCCCATTGCGTTTGAGCATTGTGCAAAGTACCACTGAAATCTGACTGAGCAAAAACTCCAGAACTGAAACTAAGCTCTCAGATAAAAGGGGGAAAATAGTATGACAATCTCTAAGGAGTTTCATTATTTTAAAAACTTTTTCCGTTAAGTTTATACAAAATAGCTATGTACTCCAACAAGAAAGAGACTTTAAAACCTAAACTAAATTGAAAGTAGCTAAGAGTCAAAACAAACCAGAGTTCAATCAAGATAGCAAATGTCTAGTTAAGGTTTATTTAAAGTGTTAGTTTCTGAGAAGACTGTTTTTTAAAAGTTCATCCAATTATGTTCAAAGTTTAAATTTGATGCTTCCTGAGCTCTGACCAGTAAAAACCAAAGCTAGTCTCTTGAATGAAGAAGGAAAATTTTTAAAAGAGAACAGGAGAAAGAAGCAGAGAGAAACACTAAAGGAGAGGAAACAAAACAAAAGAGAATTCAAAAGGCAAAAATCCAACTGGGATGGTAATTTCTGAGGTGTTTCTTGTTTAACAGCTGAAAAAAAGAGGAGAGATGAAACGGAGTGACTAATCACACCTCCATCCCAACCAGATGTCATAACCTTTTCTTATTTATATGAACTTTCTGAAAGCCTGAGTGGTTACCATGGCCATTTCCACACGGGGTGAGGGACTTACCGAACCTTTGGGCTCGACGCTTGGGTCCAGGCTGGTCCGGAGCAGTGCGTGGCTGCCACTCCACACTGCTCCCGGGACAAAAATGGCAGCTTACGGTTGGTGGAGGCTCTCCACCAACCGCTGAAGCTTGCCAGCCTAAAGCCCGCCCCCGGCAGATCGCAGGCTTGCACTGGTGGGGGCCTGCAAATCTGCATCGGAGCACGGGAATGGTGTGGCACCCTCCATGCTTTTGAAAGACCTTTTTCAAGCGGTCTTTCAAAAGCATGCTGGATGACCACTTCGGGTCGTTCGGGAGTGGGCTGAGGTTCAGATCTACAGTAAGTAGCTCTCTGGAGGATGCTCTGCACCGTTTCTTTAAGCCCGTGCGGAAATGGCCCATGGTTTGGTTAAAGTTTTTAAAGTCAAATTATCTTTTTGCTTGTCCTAAACACTTTTCATGGATTTTTCTTTCTTTCTTACAGGCTGTGACAAGCCCTTACTTCTTCTACATTGGTGTGAATTCCCAATCCGTTAGGCCACCCTGTCTTTACCACACAGCTCTATCTCTCCCCTTATAACACACCTTTGTGTAAAAGGATGAGAGTTTCAATGTATATTTAGAACCACTTAATATACATTTTTTATGATAGTGTGCTTTTTGTGTTACATTATATACTGTATACAACTCAACCTGAGCCAGTGTTTACAAAAATAAACTGAAACATTTATTAAGATAACAATAAGAATAAAGTATTAGAGTTCATATGCAAGTCAAGGTTGGTACATTTCTTCAGTTCACCTTTTAGACAATATAACAGGTAACTCCCTGATCAGAAACAGTTCAATTATATCTTTAGACTTTCATATAAGGCACAAGTATCATATTATTATTCCCACCAAAGGCTTAACCCCAATCCAGGTCACACTCTCTGACCAGATCCTACTGTTCACTTATTCTTCTGCCTCTCACTAGGCTTCCACTGAGAATTAAACCTCCCAACACAGCCATACTCTCTGGTTGACTGATTGAGGGACTGTACTCTCTACCTCCTTGCTAAGTTCTCACTGAAAGAAAAGGATACTCACTGGTACTTGGTGTATATAACTTTGGCCATTTCCACATGGGGATATAGCCCGCGCTGGGACGACCTTACCAGGAGGTCGTCTACACCGTGGGGTGCTCTAGGGCGGTTTGAAAAGGTGAGGTTCTACACCTCAAAGCGCCCTCATGCGACCGTGGGGGTGGTACCGCGTGTTTTATAAAGACCACCTTTCAAGTGGTATTTTTAAAACAAGAGCACGCTAGCCCATCGCAACATCCCATGAAGAACCGCAGAGCTGCCTGGGGGCGGGCTCGATTGGCGGAGCGCTGCTGGAAGCCACTGGATGCCATTTTGGGCACCGCCGGACGCCACTGCCATGTAGAGCGGCAAACACGCACTGCTCCCCACGGGGACGGAGCCACCTGGATTAAGGTAAACTCCGTCCCCGCATGTGCCGCCCCATTCCGCCGCATTTCAGCCCCCCCCGTGTGGAAAGGGCCAGAGTGTCTCAGCCACAAGCCCCTCCCACATGCTACTGAGCTGTATTTCTCTCCTGATATGCTATTCTGGTTGTCTAGCAACCTGCTTCCAGGCTACACTGGCACTTTAGAGAGCCACATCCCCAGAACTCTGTCACACAGGCAAATTTAGAATTCAGTTTTGCAGACTGAACTAAGTCATTTTGAGCAGAAAATGCTTCTAAAGGCTTGCAGGGATTTTTTTTAACCATGCATGGAGTTAAAATGAAACTTCTGTTTCAGAAAAAAGAGCTGGTATTTGCAGTCCTCACCCCCAGAGAAAAGAAAAAGCAGTGGAAGTGATTTCCTTTTGTTCAGGGTTTCCTAGTCAATAACATGTTTCAGGTTTATGGTGCCATGAAAGAAGTGTTCAAAGGGTCAAGCAAACTAGAAAAACAAATCCAAAATGGAATTATGTAGGCCTTGAACTTGCTCATAGCAAGATGCCTCTTGGGAGTTCTGCAGCTCTTTTCCTCCTGTGTCTACTTCCATTTACCAATCAAAGATATCTGCCTCCAGCTTCCATTAAGAAGAGGGAAGATACAGATATAGAAATCATCCACTCATTCAATACTTCATGAAGTCTACTTTTCAGGAAACCACTTGCCTCAGGATATCTTAATCATCACTATTACCACCAGCAGCAGCACCACCATTTATTTATATAGTGTAATCAGTCAAAGTAAAAGAACTGCATCATTTGTTCTACTTTCAACAAACAGAGCACTGTTTTCCTTTCTAGGGCATTTCACTATTTTCTCTATATAGGTACTTTACTATTTCCTAGTTCTTTCATCTGCTCTGAACATAGCTAGCCCTCTCCTTTTTTAATGATTTTTCACCTTTCTAGTAAGCTTGAGCTTATTCTTAGTTTTTATTATTTTGCTATTGGCTGTTTGGTTGTATTCATCTTTGGTGTCTTTTGCCTTCTACCACTTTTTTGTCAATTTCCTATCTGAGGTCAAATTTGGAGTTCCTGGATCATTAAGAAATCTATTCAGAAAGAAACCTCTGCAGAAAGAAAAAAAAGGCATTTTTTTCCCCAGCACAACAAAAACTGCACACTTTTTGAGAACTGCTCAAGGGTCTGAGAAACGGTTGGCCTTTGCAATATAAACTATACTCACCATCTTTTTACTATGAACAAAAAACTAAGGTGCTTTCTGAGAGAGAAAAAAAACCCCTCTTGCATTAGTTGTATTTGCTAATCACTTGGGACTGAATGCAAAATGAAATTGCATGTTATACCATTACAAACAATGTGCTGAAGGGTTTCACATTTTGGCTGCAGCCTTTGTTGGTCTGAAAGTTGTGCAACCCAAATGCTATAAAACCGGAAGAGAAACTCAGGGCCTTATCACAACAAGGTGTCATACCAATAGAGTTCAGGATCAGTCCTATCACACAATGTCAGTTATTGTGTCGCAATCCATTTGAAATGTGTCCTTTTCTCATGCTGTAAATAATCTGTTTGTTAATGACCTCCCTTCCTATAACAATCCATTTATCTGTAGGAGGCAGTTTCTTCCTAGCACTTCATTCTGTAGCTGATCCAGTAGTGCACATTGTGTGGGCATTCCCAGGTTGTCACTCCCTCAGCTACTCCCAAGGAGATCTCTGCCCACTAAACTCCAGGCCAATCATGAGGTGCGGGATGGGTAAAAGACTCAGCAATGACGCTGTGATGCAGAGAGAAGAACAGTGCGAATGATGCCACTCATCTGCAGATGTTGAAAGGGTATGATAGAGAGTGTTAATAACCTGATACCATCACAGGAATGGCTATAATGAAATTCCAACAGAACAATGAGGCATTAACGTGTGGCGTGATAAGGCTGTCAGTTTGACTGAAGCTGCAGCCACATGTGGTTTGGTTATGCAAGATATTTGTTATGGAAGATAGCTGGGTTTTACCTAAAAACAGAAATGTTGCACAATAAAAAAACTTGCACAACAAAAATGTTGCACAAAATCAAGCAATTCTACACACACACACAAAAAAAAACATAAGCATGTGATTCTGTTGTTTGACATAGCTGGGATCTACATTGCCTAAGTCCCAGATTCATTTTTTTTCACAGAAAGAGGTTCATGTTGCCTCTGCAACTACATACTTTGTTTGATGTTGCAAATACTCATCTGGCAACCATTGACATTCACATAGAATAACAAAATTTGAAAAGACAGTTTCAGATATCTTTTGAAATCTTCTGTTTCTGATGTAGAACAGGTCTGGCAAACACAAACATTACCGGGCCCCCTAGGATACAGCTACACCCATTCTGTGTCTTCTTTCCTAGCATCCTTCTCATCACTGATAATGTGCAGATCAGATTTATTGCATGAACTCTACAGTCCTTTAGTTCTTTTAGATTGCAAGGTCAAGGGCTCAGTACTGATCTTTGTAAACCCTTCCAGAAGCCCCCTTTGTATCTCAGTGAAGTCTAGGGTAAAAATGCTTTAAATAGTTAAGCATTAAATATAGAAACTGGAATCAGTAGATCAGGAGCAAACATGAAATCATTATTTGATTCAACCCAGTGGTTACAGTGAATTAATCTCTGCATTACCTGCATGACATACTTGACAATTCACACAAATTAGTGAGCATTCCCATCCTCCTTTGAACAGCCACAGGTTAAAGTACATGCAAATCACAGCTAATTAGGCTGAAAATCCTTACTGGCAACAGGCTCTTATTATGCTGGGTTATTCCTGTCAAGTGCCCATTAGCAAGCTTTCATCCCTTCTAGGGTGGCTATGGAAGTACCACACACTACAAGCACCCTTAAGCATAAACCACAAGCTTGCTGTGTGTGCATTTATGATCCACGTCATAGATGATAGAGTTCTCATAGCAAATACAGTAGTTGCTGGTTGGTGAGCAATTGTCTTCTGAAACACACATATTACTTGAAAGCCTCATTGTGCTGCACATGATCCATAAGAAGCACAAAGAACTCCCACGTTGTTTTGCATATGAGTCAAAGAGTAAAGTAACTTTGTCATGCAGATGTGTTGTCTTTTTCAAAGAGCTTGAATGCCTTGCTAATGTCTTGACTGAATATTGCCAATATTACACATCATATTCATTTGTAGCATAAAGAGAAATAATGTGAAAAGACATTCTTCTTTTCTTCTATTCTACTTTTTTATGTTTGTGAATGATAGATGCATGTTGTTTATTGGAGGTTGCAGCAGGAAGGTTGGTTATTGTAGATCTGAATCAGTAATAAAAAACTGCAAATAATGCAACTCTGTGTATGCCTCCTCAGATATAAGTCCCACGGTATTCAATAGATGTTACTTCTGAGTTAGTGCTACACAATCCTCCTAAGCCTAACTACTTAAAATTGAGCCCCATTGTTATCAATAGCACTGACATCCAGTCACATGTGTGCATTGAATTCCCATGTAGGGATATACTGTCACTACACACACACACACACACACACACACACACACATATATATCAGTTTTCTATCACTTTTTTTGCTATGGCTCCATGATACAAAATTCCTGGGGTTTGTAGTTTGAGGGAGTTACTTAGATAGTTCTTTAAATATCTTAGGTGTCTGTCTATATAGCTTTCTAAATTAGCATGTCTTGTGCCTTCTGTGTCAGCCTGGTGCCTGAAGATTCAGTAGAGGACTATCTCATCACTACTATTGAAGCGAGATTGAACTACCAATGCAGCTATGTTGTGCATATAGAAAGAGTGACAGCATCATATTATCCTTTGCTTTGTTGTTGTTGTTGTTGTACCTTCAAGTCATTTCTGACTTATGGTGATCCTAAGGTGAACCTATCATACTATTTTGGGGGGCTAAGAGTGTGCGACATGCCCAAGGTGACCATGCCCAAGTAAGGAATTAAATCCTGGTCTCCAGGGTCATAGTCCAATGTTCAGACCACTACATCATGCTGGCTCTCTTTGCTTTGGTTTCTACTTATTCTTTGGGATGGATAAAAGTTTTGTTACATAATGGCTGAGATCTTGTATCATCAAATGTAACTACAGCAATGGAGCTTCATCATCATAGTTGTGTCTAATAATTCCAGCCCACAAAGTCCTACATTTCAACAAGACTGCATTCCAACCAATGGATGTCCAAGGTGCTGTTGAAGAATGACATCTGCTGCACTCTCCCAGTTGCAGAGATGCTTGAGAAGAGGCAGCTGGAGAGACTCCTCAGAGTTGTGCTGCACCTGTGGCTTGCAATGCACTTCACAACTGGGAGAGCAATGCAGATGTCATTTCCCAGTGCCCTAATCTCAAAAATCTCCTAGTAGGGGCAATGTGAGGCTAAAAACATAGGGTTTTTAAAAATCTATTATTAATTTAAAAGTATTTCTGAATCACTTCCCAGACCCTAAGGGCTGCCAAGGTGATGAACAACTATAAACCAATTAAAATAATTCAGAGATAAAAAAATTAAAAAGCACATTGAAATAATAGTCCTAGAATCCAGTTTTAAAACTGTTAAAGCAACAGTTTCAAGCACTGCACTGTTCAGGTTGTCCATTTGAAGTTTAAAAGAGATGGGGCTAACCTAATCTTCTTTGGTTGGGGTTTTGGTAGAGACATGCAACAGGGCCTCTTCTGAAGATCTCATATCTCTGGCAGGCTCATATGAGAGGAAGTTATCTTTGAGATATCTTGGCTCCAAGTTATTTAGGATTTTGTAGGTTGACACTAGTACCTTGAATTTTGCTCAGAAACAAATTGGAAGCTAGTGTAGTTTTTGCAAGATTGGTGTTTTATGGTCTTTACAACGCACACCTAAAACCAGTCTGGCAGCTGCATTTTGCACTAGTTCCAGCTTCCAAACACTTTTCAAAGGCAGCCCCACATAGAGCACATGACAGTACTCTAACTAAGAGGTAACTAAAGTATGAACTACTGTCACTAAATCTACTTTTCCCAGGAAAGGCTGCAGATGACATGCCAGCTGAAGCTGGGCAAAGGCACTCTGCAGCAAATGGCTTTCCAGGAGCAGCACTGGGTTCCAAAACACCCTAAAGCTAGGAGCTTTGATTTTTCAGTGGGAGAGCAACACCATCTAGAACACACTGTGATCACAGCCCCATATTTGTTTCTCCTATTGACCAGCAGCACTTCTGTCTTGTCTAGATTAAACCTTGGTCTGCTTACCTCTATCCAGTCCTTCACTGCAACCAGATAATTCAGTACTACCATAGCCTCCTTGGCATCAGTTGTAAAGGAAATATAGAGTTGGGTTTCATCAGCATACTGATGACACTCAAACGCAAAGGTCTGTCTGGCCTATCCCAGAGGCTTCATGTAGATGTCAAAAAGCATAGAAGAAAATATAGATCCCTGTGGAACCCGAAAAGCCTAAATAACAGCCCCCAAGCACCACCCTCTGGCAATGTTCAGGCAAGAAAAAACAGAACTACTGTAAGGTAATGCTCCCAAGTCCCATATCAGCCAAATGACCCAGAAAGATACCATGATCAATGGTATCAATTGTTGCTGAAAGATCTAGGAAAACCAACAGGGGCACACTGCTCCTTGTCCAGCTCCTGGTATAGGTCATCCATCAAGGTGACCAAGCCTTTTCTGTTCCATAACAAGGCCTGAACCCAGATTAGAATGGATCTGGGTAATCTGTTTCATCCAAGAAAGCCTGTGTTGCCACCACTTGTTCTAGGTCCTTCCTTATAAAGAGGAGCTTAGAGATTAGTCAAAGTTACCTAGGAAGGTGGGGTACAATGAAGGTGTTGTTTTTTAATTTCCAGCCGAGGTCTTAGAATTGCTTCTTTTAGATAGGTTGGAACATCATCCCTTTTCAAAGAAGCATTTACACCCTCCACTACCCAACTGGCCAATCTTCTTCTCATTAGCAAGGATGATCATGGATCTAATAGATAAGTGCTTGGTTTCACCTCTCCAAGCAACTTGTCCACATCATAATGTTGAACAAGCTGAAATATATCCATCAAAACCAGAAAAGTGTGTACTTCAGTTATCTCCCCAGACTCTACCTTCATTGTGGAGTCCAGGTCAGAATGAATCATGTCCATGTTTTAGGATCATGTTCAATCATTGTTATCACCATTTGCTAGCCCGACTTTGGAAGGTATTAGATATCATTTTGATATCATAATTCGGCCCCATTTTCCCATCCTCAGCCAAGTGCTTGCAAGGCCCACGGACAAGCACAGAACTAGGCATGGCCATTGATTGTTGAGCATTCCATTCTCCACCCAGGCAGGCCAGACTCAGCCAAATCACCACTTCAGGAGACCTCTCAGACAAACACCTCATTAAGGATGCACACTACTACAAAGAACTCCCTGCCCTGAGCAGGCAACTTGACAAGTGAGATGCTTAACTGTCAAGTATTCTGCATCTGCATACTGGCCATTCCATTGTCGATTCAGACCTAACTCAATCATGCTAAATTCTGACCTTTCAGAGACATTGTCTCATGCCCAAACCTCAATGTTCTCCCCCAAGTACAGACTAGCCAACGGTCATATTTTCCCTATAAAAACCCCCAATTCCGAGACCTTCCTCAGATCGCTCCGAACTTCCATCCAGCCTTGCTGCCACTTTATCCGGCGAGCTTTCCCTCAGTCTCATTCCGAGACTGTGCACCTATGGACCTCTGCAGTGATCTACCCCGGACTTCGGATAGGTGTAGTATCACACAATTCAACAATCCCTCTCAAAATTCCTCTATACCACTACCACCTTTATTTTCTATAGTTACTTGTGCGAGTGTGTTGCATACACTGTCTGCTTGTATTTAATAAAATCACAGTTATTATTTCATATTTGGTGTGCTTCTTGGCTTGGCCTGACCCCGTAGATGTTGGGTTTAAAGATTCTGCTGCGTTGCCCTGCCTCTCGCTTTGCTAACTTGTGCTCTAGCTAATTTCCCCACCGTATTTTAAGAGCACACTTTGGAGTCCCTCCCAGGACCCCCAGAAAACAGGGTAACATCATCACTGACTATAAATGTGAATCTGCAGCTATTATCACACTGTAGGTCTAGCTTAAGGTTTTATAACTACTGAACAGGATGTGAATCACTGTTTTTAAATAAAAATTCACCAAAATTCACACGTTTCTTCACATTCATGATGTAGAGGATTTTTTTTTCTAAAGAGAATGTTGGAAAAATGCAAAGTGGCAGATACATCCATCCAGACCCAGGGCTTTGAGTGCTTAATTCTTAGAACTCTGGTTTTGAATTTCCGTATATTCAGCCATAGTAGCTACTGCTGATGGGATTGCCACTTTTGCTTTTGCTTTTTTTCCTCCCGACAAGCTCCTCAACAGCTACATGGAAGGCAAGTACAACATGGTCCTATCTTTATCTGTGCCTACTGATTTTGGAAGGTGCAAATGTGAGAGAATTTTGATTCAGTTCATTTTTGAAGAATTTAAAAACTTCAAACAACTTTTTGAAGAATTTAAAAACTTCAAAAATGTATTTAGTATTTGCAAAGGGAAAAATTAATATTTCTTAAAGAAAGAAAACAGAATTCAGGAGTAAGTTGTAGTGACAGATGTTCCCATCTAGAGATAATGCTGCAGATACAGACTTTCAGGACCTTTTAGAGTCAAGTTTATAGTCTTCTCATCTAGTAGAGACCTATAGCAAAGTAGCTATACTCACCCACAATAGAATAGAATACTGGCTTGTTCTGTGTTGGTGTGGATAGCATGAGAGAGACAGTATGATGTAGTAGCTTAAGTGTCAGGCTACGACTGTAAGAGAATAGGGTCAAATCCCACTCTGCCATGGAAATCCACTGGGTGACTCTGGGTGAGTCACAGGGCCTTTCCGCACTTGTAGCACACACAGCCTGAGCCCTGGCTTGAGCGTGCCGTGCTGGGGTCAAAGTATGAAGCCGGTGAAGGGCTACATAGTTTTGGGCTATAAGAAGGTTGTTTTATTGTAAGCAAGCAAAACGAGAAAAAGACAAGCACTCCATACATATACACGTTGGCTTCGCGGAGGCAAGCAAAGGCGAAGCGAAGCCTCTTTGTTCTCCAGCATCTTATATAGATCATTGCATTTAGGAAAAACGTCACATCATTCAACCCACCAGACTAGGGAGGGAGAGGGGATTTCCTGTGCCAAGTCAAAGCATGTAAGGAGGGTACCAGGTGCCGAGATAACCTGGCAGCCAACTAAATCCCTGTCCAGTTCTGGCTTGATGAGCCAGCCAAACACACTTACTTACTTGCTTATTTACTTAGTTTCCCTGAGGGAAGGGAAGGTACCAGGCAGTTGCAGGGAGGGAAACATTCCTTGGACATTCTAACAAGGTAAACAAGGCCACAGCATACATAGCAGCCTGAATCAAACTTTCAGCAAAGCAAGCCTTGGGCCTAACAACACTATACTGTTATAGTGCTGTTATTCCACTTTCAACATCCTATGGAATCCTGGAGTTTGCAGTTTAGGGATGAGCATTTAGAATTCTCAGCCAGAGAGCACTTTGGCCCCAATAAAGTACAAACCCCAGAATTCCACAGGATGTTGAAAGTGGAAAAATAGCACTATAACATTGGAGTGCAGAGAGGCCCACATTCTCTCCTCTTCAAGGAAAGCAAGTGCATACCGCCTCTGAATAAATCTTGCCAAGAAAATCCTGTGATCAGATTGTCATAACTCAGAGTCAACTTAAAGGCATATAATAACAACAATGTATTCTAATTGCTGGAGTCACATGCTCTGAAATTGTTAACATTGCCTGTCCTGAAATGACTATTGCTTTTTATTGCTGTTGTTGTTGCTTCATTGATCTTAAATGAATATTAATAAGTGTCAAAGCTCTGCTTGAGTCCTGCAATGACAATGTTATGAGCTTCAGTATTAATTGGAATGTTGTTCTCGACTCAGTATTATTAATATTTGCTATTTGCTATTTTCTTTTTCAAGCTGCTGTTTCTCATGCATATTTATTCTTAAGTCTTTGTCTGACAGCTGGCCACTTAAGGACTTCAACCATGCTTCTTCCATTCTTGGTCATGTTCCTTGAGTTTCTCCCCACTATGAATTACTGTGGTGTATACTGTTCTGTCTTCCAGGGTGCCATTTGGTACAATCATACAAATTCCACTGAAATGTGCATCTCCTATTTTCTCTTTTGCCTTTATTTTCTTCAAATTTCTGCTGTCTGGACACACATTTGTACACAGTAGTGTCTGGAAAACATGGGATCATGTGGTGACACATTGGCCATTTCCACACAATGCAGCTGTCCTGCTGTGGGGAGAGAAAGCAGCGGTCTGCAGGTCATGCTTCCGCACGACATCATCATGGTCCCACCACCATCTTGTCCCCATGTGTTGCACTTGTGGGGTATTTGTCAAACAGAAAAAAATCAGTTTGTGCTGCCGCTCACACAAGATTTCTGTCACTGCTGCCTATGTGAAAGGTCAGGGAACATTGTGGCAATGCTTCCTTCCTCAGCGCAGCAATGGAAACTGCCTGGCTGCACTGCAGAAGGAAGAAGTGTGGCCATCACACTCCTTTTCACAGGGAGTTGGTGAGGTGTAAAGGGGAGTGTTCCTGTTGAGCTCCCTTCCCTGCTGGGGCTGCAACAGAAGGACTTGCATGAGCCCTGTCGTGTGGAAAGGGCCATTGTCAAAACAGCGCTTTTCTAATGCTTCTAATGACTGCTTTTGGTTATGGCAGAAAGATGCCTAGACTAAAATTTGTCACCTTTGAACAAGGAAGACCCAACTACAACCTCCATTTGTTCCAAAACAGATATGGCACCATAAACTGATCCAACCAGTGATGTGAAGTTTGATGGCATGATATGATCTGTTTCTTCCCCCACTTTCATAAATACCCAGGAGGGACTTAATAATTTTTTAGATTTTACTGTTCCCTGTACTTGGGTTTCAGTTCCAATATCTACATTGATTTAGCTATAGATTCCTTCCCTCCGCTAAAGCAATGACTCTCAACTGGAGGGGGCCTCCAGATTTTGTTGGACTTCCATTGAAGAAGCCCCAGTAGCATTCTGGGAGTTGGAATTCAACAACATCTGTAGCCTCCCTGCTCAAGAACCAGTTTTGTACAGTGTATGATACTTTAATCTTAAGGATCTAACAGTTCTGCAGAAACACTGCAAGTGAAGGCACCTACCGAAGCATTAGAACCCACGGAGTTTCCTTGGACTTTGAACTATGGGTGTCAATTTAGTTATCACAGAATGAGGACACTTTACAATAGTTCCACTGTATCCACGGAAGATTGCTTCTGCCCCCCCCCCACGGATACTGAAATCAGCGGATAGTACTGAACCCCCTGTCCCACCACCTGCCCCGGGCCCAATTGTGGTGGTGGCAAGTGGGAAAACAGCAGGAAGTGCAGGATCTCGCTCTCCCCACTGTTTTCTCGCTGGCTGCCACCACGATCAGCCTGGGCTGGTGGCTGGAGGTGGGAAAACAGCCTGCCACCAGCCCCAGGCCCAATTGTGACAGCAAAGCTGTTTTCCCACCTCCAGCCACCGGCCCCAGGCCCGATCACAGCAGTGGCTGGCGGGAAACAGCGGGGAGCATAGAATTGTGCTCCTCACCACCTCACCCGCTCTCTTCCAATCCTGGCCAACCATAGATAACTGAATCTATGCATCATGAATTTGTGGATATGGAGGTCCTACTGTTTATTTCAAGCTGGGATCCTCAACTCAACTTTGCATCTATTTTCAATAAGGCCAGAAATGACTCAAAATGCAGTACAGTTTGTCTTCTTAGACATTTTTTGAAGACTGATAATCAGGGTATACGTGTTCTAGTTGACATTCTGAACTTCAGTTATGAACTTCTGCTTGACCCAAGGTAGCTTTTTCAATAAAATAAATTTTCATTAATTTAGCATTTAAGATAACACATATAACATATAAACTTACGAAACCTGAAACAAGGAAAAAGGAAAAAGGAAAAAAGAAACATCACTACATAAAAATAATACACAAACCCCTTTATAACAACAAAAATGCACTAAATGTTGATCTAATTTCTAAACCCTAATCGAACCTCCCCCATTAAAAAAAAAGTCTTCTCAATTTTCTTTGACTATAGATACTAATTGGAACATAATCACCTCCTCTCTAACCTAATTCTGTCCTATTATCTATTTCTTCTTGTACAAAAAATCTAGATTTTGTTTTTATATATCAAAGCCTAAGATTGCTATGCCCCTGCTTTGCATCTGTAAGCAATCTGTAAAAGGTTTCCAGACCTTAAGATAAGATTCTATTGAGTTTTCTTTTATCAGATTTGTTACTTTATCCAGTTCTGCCAGGTCCATCAATGTTCACATCATTCTTCCATTTTAGATATCTTATTGTTTTTCCAGTATTTTGCTTATATTATTCTTGCAGCTACTATCACATAACTTATCAGATTTCTATATCATCTTTCCATTTTGTCAACCTTATCTATCATGTTCAAGAGGAACAATTCACACCTAGACAATATTTTTATTTTCAACATTGTTTGCAATCTCTCCCAAATTAATAATCAATATTTCCTTAGTTTTGTTACATATCAGCCTTAAAGGAAAAGAAGTCCCAACAGATTTATTATATTTCCAACTTTCATTGCTTATACCTTTATACATTTTAGCTAGTTTACTGGGGGTCATGCACCATTTAAACAGCATTTTATAGAAATGTTCTTCAAAGTCATTACAATAGGTAAATTTTAGTCCCTTAATCCAGACTTCTTCCCACGGGCCCTGTCACATATTATATCCTAGGTTCCAAGCCCAGTGCACCATATTTCCTTTATCTGTTCTTCCTTGGTATTATATCTTAATTTTTAAAGCGGCTGTCCTCTATACATAGTAGTGTTACTATGGCCCTTTCCTCATGGGGGGGGCTGAAACAGGACCGCGCACGCAGGGGCGGAGCTTACCCATGAGCGGGTTGTTTTGTCCCTCCAGGGAGCGCGGATCCGCTGTTCCAAACGCCGCTGAATTTCGGCGGCACTCGGCGGCGCCCAAAATGGCAGCCGGCGGCTTCCGGTGGCGCTCCGCCAATTAGGACAGCGCACCAGCCAGAAGCCCACCCCTGGGCAGATCTGCAGGGACGTGCTACCGTGTCTCTGCAGTTCTTCACCGGGGGCTGCTACGGGGCAGCGTGGGTAAGTTTTATAAAAACCACTTTTGAAGGTGGTTTTTATAAAACTCACAGCACCACCCCCGGGGCTGCGCTAGAGCAGTTTGAGGTCTAGAACCTCACTTTTTTTAACTGCTCTAGTGCAGACCCCGATGAAGACCTCCAGGAGAGGTCGCTCCAGCGTGGGCAATATGCCCATGTGGAAATGGCCTATGTCATACACCCAAAATCCAATCAATAGTTTTCAACCCACTTCCTCTCCCTACTGAAATCTTTGTTTGTTTCTTCACCTGCTGAGCCATTAGGGAGCCATGACAATTCCCATCAGTCTTTTGCCCCTAACTCTAAAACCATTAGACTGTTCTGGATCCCATTGTTTGTTCTGCCCAAGAGCAATTAACACCTTTCCCTTCAGGGCAGAAAAAGAGTATTAAAGCCCGGCTTTGAGCCAGATAACTTGCAGTACTTTGGACATAGGCCATCACTCTGCTGCACTAATTCCCATTCTTGTACTACTCTCAGACCCTTAGTCTGCGCCACATCACTTTGCCTCTTAGAATCATAGAATCATAGAGTTGGAAGAGACCCCAGGGGCCACTGAGTCCAACTCCCTGCTATGCAGGAACACCCATCAAAGCACTCCCAACAGATGCCCATCCAGCCTCTCCTTAAAAACCTCCAAAGAAGGAGATGCCACCACACTCCGAGGGAGTATATTCCACTGCCGGACAGCTCTGACCATCTTCCTGAGTTCTTCCTGAGGTTCAAGTGGAATCTCCTTTCCTACAGCTTGAATCCATTGCTCCTTGTCCTAGTCTCTGGAGTATAGAAAATAAACCCGCTTCTTCCTCGACATGACATCCCTTCAAATATTTAAACACGGCTATCGTGTCCCCTGTTAACCTTCTCTTCTGCAGACTAAACATACCCAGCTCCGTAAGCTGTTCCTTAAAGGGCTTCCAGACCCTTCACCATTTTGACCACCTTCCTCTGGACACATTTGAGCTTGTCGATATCCTTCTTGAATTGAGGTGCCCAGAACTGGACACAGTATTCCAAATGAGGCCTAACCAATGCAGAATAGAGTGGTACCATTACCTCCCTCGATCTAGACACCATACTCCTATTGATGCAACCAAGAATCATGTTGGCTGTCTTAGCTGCCACATCACACTGCTGACTCATGTTCAGCTTGTGATCTACCAAGACTCGTAGATCCCTTTCACATGCACTGCTATCCAGCCATGTGTCCCCATCCTATATTTGTGCATTCCATTTTTTCTGTCTAAGTGTAGGACTTTACATTTCTCTCTGTTGAAATTCATTTTGTTAGCTTTGGCACAGCTCCCCAATCTGTCAAGGTCATTTTGAAATTTGATCCTGTCCTCTGGGGTATTAGCAATCTTTCCCAATTTGGTATCATCTGCAAATTTGATCAGCATGCCCTCCACTCCTTCATCCAAGTCATTGATGAAGATGTTGAATAGCACTGGGCCCAGGACAGAACCCTATGGCACCCCACTAGTCACTTCTCTCCAGGATGAAAAGCAGCCATTGGTGAGCACTCTTTGGGTTCGGTTGGTCAAGCAATTACCAATCCACCTAACAGCAGGTCTTCACTGCAGGATAGGTAAAGATCACCCACTTTGCCCTAAACTTCCTGCTGTCTAATTTTTCTCTCCTTCCCTTTGGTTAAACCTGTGTGGTTGTGAGACTGCTTGAGTACTGTGTCTGATAATTTCCTTCCAATAAAACATTCTCTTTTTAAATCTCCAATTGGTGTCCCTGCATTAGTACCACTAAATACTTACATGTAAAAAGTCCTGCTAAGGTTACCCCACCACCACCACAGGCCTCCCTTTCAGCTAATAATTCCCCAACTTTCCACGGATGCATTGGCATTGCGGGTGGACCCCCGAGTCACCCACTTTCTGGGGTAACAGTAGCTTCTCAGATTCAGTTTTATCGTTCACAAAGTTAAATTTTTGCTTATCCTCTTTAAATCTTTCTCTCAACTATAAATGCATTAACCATTGTAGTTTATGACCTTCTTGTTCCAAATACTGTATTTGTTTAATGTTCCACATGCATCGATCCTCAACCCAAGGTAGCTTTTTGAAGAAGACAAGGGGAAAAAAAAGGGGGGGGACTAAGAAGCATTCATTTGTATCCAGCAAAAAACAAGACATGTCTCTTGTTTCTTCTGTGAATGCCTTTTTCAAAGAAGGCCATGAGAGACATAAAATAACGCACTGGCTGAGATGAGACCTCTCAAACCCTTTGTTTTGTTGGTTGCTAGGCAACAGATGATTCGGACTACTCTTCAGTTTGACTGTCTTTGTCCTCCTGCAATGCCTATCCACTTTGGTGCATGCTTGATTTCCTTTATATCGCAACTGGGTGTAGCTCATTGGCTGCACAATCACATGATTATTGTATACCTGTTCATGTAAAAGGTACCTTTTCTCTCTCTCTTGTTCCTCTAGGAGCCTCAAATACCATGCAATAAAACCAGTCAGCACCTACTGACTGCCCTAACGATTTTGGGTCTCAACCTTAAACTTCAGAAATCTCCACTTGGAAGAACTAATTTATGGAATGTTGGCTTTAGTTTAATTCTGAAAATGAGCATTTCTTATTTCGTTGCTTATTTATTTAAAGTGGATAACAGACTGCCTAAATAGGGCTTTCGTGTCTAGTAGAAATGAATGAGAGTCTATATTTTCCAAGGCCGTTTGTGTGGATTCCCAAGCTGTACAAACAGAACACCCAAAAAATAGGGGGTTAAAAATGGCCAATCACCCTTCCACAATCCTCCAGGGGATATGATTTGTCACTTGGGCTGTTTGTTTTTCTGAGTTGTTGTATGTTTTCTTGGCCTAGACTGAGTCTAAATCAGATTCAGGGTGCACACAGGCATGCGCGTGCGCGCACACACACACACACACATGATCTGAAATGGTCAATTGGATCCACTTCTTTTTAATATTCTGCAACAAGATTTCAGACTGACAGTGCAGGAGACTAGAAATGGCAAGCATATGCTAAGAACAGTCCTTGAAAGTGCCAGGGGAGCAGGGGACCCTTTAACCCCTGGAATTTTCCTTTCTATGCTTGCCCTTTTCCTCATAGTTCAGATGCATATGAGGCACTATTTCAAAACCAGCTACTCTTTCCCCATATTAATCTCATTTCTTCTTGCTTAAATGAATTCCCATTTACTTTGGGGGTGGAAAAAATCAATGGCAGCAAAACAAGGCAATATCCCAAGAGAAGCAGGAGTTCACAAGAGAGCAGACTGAAGTTCAGTTAAATAACTGAACAATCAAGGTCTGGCCAGAAATAGCTGTGTGTACAAATTAACAGTGCAAGCCAACTGTCTGCTGAACTTGACTGAGTTCGTTTCCAAAGACTTGAGAGTGATTTGTTTTTGTAGCTTTCCAGAGAATGGTTTGTGTACTTACTAAAAGCTGAGTAATTTGAACTATTTAATTAATGCCATGTATATTTAAAGCAATTATTATAGTAAGACAGGGTGGAAAATGTTTTCTCCAAAGGTTTTTGGAATGAAGCTTCCATCAGCCCTAACCAGCATAGGCCATAGTGAAGGATAATAGATCTTCCAATTCAATAGCGTCTGGAGGACCACAGATTCCCTGTCCCTGCTTTAAGAGATAGAAGGCTAGCAAAGAAGGCCCGTTATGTGAAAATGGCTATTCGTAAGGTCACATCATGCCCTCTTCTGAAGTAGAGATCAAAAAGGACTCAGTTTTCAGAACCATGAGTATTGTACTCAACTGTCATGGCTGGTGGATTTCATGCCAGTGGACGTATTAATCCATTTCTAAGTTTTAGTCTGGCTATTGTTACCTGAATAGGAGGGAGACATTGAGGTCCTCCTGAAATGCCAGTGTATCCTTAGAATTTGAGGGAATTATAGCTCAAAGGAGGCCTGTGAGAGGAAGGTAATGGCAGGATCTTTTCACCTGTATATACCAGTACTAATAAGTGTAGAGAGGACTCCAGTTAAAGTTAAACAATCATTTTATTTCAATTGACAAATGTACGAGAAATCTGACAATCTTAAGAACCATACAAGAATATCAGAAACTGAGGCAGGAAAGGTTGGATAGGGAAAGATTGGGATGGAAAGAGTGATAGCTACCAGTCTTGAATGTTGGAACTGACAAGACTTACAACTTTAGTCATTATGGGGTAAATTGGTCTATTGGTGTTATAGAGGACCTTCACCTGCTAGTGTTATTGGAAGCAGTTGTAAAGGCTCTATAAGAGTAGCATTCTCTTAGTGAACACGGATTTCCTGATTTCCTCTGATCTGCTGTTGCTGTAGTTTGTATCATATCCTTCTTCATTGTTGTATTGTAGTATATTTTGATATATTTTGTATTTTCATTTTAATGTGCCAGACTTGCTCATATGTTCTCTTTTAACCTTTGTATATTAAGAACCCATATTCTGTTTTTATCTTTTAACCAGAATATATAAAAGACTATTTCTCTTACCCTATTTTATCTGCTGAATTTCCTTTTTATTTACAACATTGAAGAAGGGGGTTACAGCAGAGAGGCTCAGACAGCTTCTGAGGGTAGCATAGAGGAATGGCAGTCTGGGGCACCCTACATACTAAAATTGGCTAGGGTCAAAGCTTGGGTTTTTATACCCTATTTCACACCCTGAAGGGATTTGTTGACAAAGCCATAATGGCTTTCCCATGGGACAGACAAAGGGGCTTGGAATGGGCTGATTGCTTTAACTCCAGTGTGACAAAGCATTGATGGGACTCATGACAACCTCTTAATGTTCATTCAGGTACGGGGTATAGGGAAGATCTCTGTGGGGCAAGACCAAGAGATGGTCTCTCATTGCTCACCGATCTGGGCACTTTGTCTCTCATTATATTCAAAAATGTCAAAAGCTTGAAGCAAGTGATTAGCACAAACCCATCAGCATTTGGGTTTCCCACATAATTCTATCTGAACTTTCATGACCCCAAACACATCTTCAGTCAATGGGATCCTGACCATGTTCTCTGGTTATTAATAAGTCTAATTTATGAAAATTGTATATTTCATAGGAGGAGTGGTAGGGTATGATAAAATGATCCAGTGTGTTGAATTTCATCCCACAAGTCAGTTCAGCATCTTTGACAGCTTCCTTCAAGTTCAGGCTAAAACTCCAAGCATCCTCACTCACTGATCAATCGGGAAGAATCACAGGTTGCCACTGATAATCAATAGAAGCTATCCCAGAACACATGCAAATTATTAATGATCTCTGAAAAGGAGCACTTTGGTTTATGAACAGACAAAAGCTTTTTTAGAGACCTGAAGGTAAATTGACACTGTTTTTGTTGAGCCTCTTCCTTTTTCTTTTAATTGGCAGAAATCAAGTAACAGTAACCTTTCCTTTCACTTATCTTCATGAAAACATAGAAGGAATTGATCGTTCAGAAAGCATATCTGGCCGTGGAACCTTTTTAAAATGCTAAATAATGACAGAACCCAAAGCTTTGGGAGATGTCACACTTTGGCTTCCCTACATTTTGAGAATTGTCAACTTGCTATTACCCTCTGCTTTCTGTTGTTTAAAAAGGTAATGTCAATAAAAGGACAAGTTGTCTTGTCCTATGACAGCTAAGGTTACTTTGGCAGGAGACAACATGAACTACTGTTTCAAACATGATGAAAATGTGCAGATATTGATGCTAAAAGGTACAATTCTCCCTTCCCCCTTTGAGGCACATGTGAGAGAGAATTCCACAGCCACCAAGCAGCCACCAAGAAGCAGCCACCAAGAAGTCTTTCTCCTTTGTCTTCACCAGATCAGCATGTGTTGCGCTAAAAGGTGGGGGACCTTGAAGTCCACCAGCAGTGCCAGCATCTCTTGAGGATTTGGGGAATTATTAGCTCAAAGAAGGCCTGGGGAAGGAAGGTAACAGCAGGATCTTTTCACCTGTGAATACCAGTACAAACTGTAGAGAGGACTCCAGTTAAGAGATAAAATTGATATTTTATTGGAAATTAACAGACACACATACAAGAAATTAAGCAATCTCATGAACCAACCTGTTGAAGGAAAAGCCAAGAAAGGTGGGATACAGAGAGATTTTGGGTGGGGGGATAATATTTATTGGTCCTGAAGCAGAAGATCAAAGAGGAGTGGCTCAAACAAGAGTTTGAGGGCAGCATGGAGGAACAGGAATTTTGGATGCAGTGTGATGCCCAAAGTTCTAGCAAATTACCTGGTCTGGAGCTAGGGTTTTTATACTTTATTTCCCACTCTGAAGGTGGGGGTGTTAATGACTTTCTTGCAGAGCAAACAGAGGGTCCAGAATTGGCTGATTGTCCCAATTTTGTCTTATCCCAAACCCGTTAGGGGTATCCATCTAAGCCTCTTGAACTTACAACTTGACCATGCTGAGGTCATCCTGACCTAGCACATGCTTACAGCCAGTGTCCTGCTACCATATGCTTTTATAGTTGTTAAGTGTCCAGTCTTATAAAATGATATTTCTCACCATTCTCCTGCAGGACTGGGGATGTAAGGGTGGTAACACATGAGAAGTGGTGGGATGGAGAGAAAGCCCTCCCCAATGATTTTAAAATATGCACCTTCAGATACTCTGGACTTAAACTGTATAGGACTTTATAGGTCATAATCAGTACTTTGAATGGTGCCCAGAAACATATTGGTAAACCTGTTTCAGTTTCAGCATGCTCCCTATGACTAAGACTGGTCAGCAGACTAATCACAACATTTTGGACCTACTGAAATTTCCAAAGACAGTCCCACATAGAGTGCATCGCGGTAATACAAATAGGATGTGATCAAGGCATGTGTTGCCATGGTCAGATCTGACATTTCCAGGATAGGGTACAGCTGGTGTGCTAGTTTTAACTGTGCAAATGCCTTTCTGGCCATTGCTAAAACCTAGGCCCCCAGGTTCAGGGCTGAGTCTAAAGCACACCCAAGTTACAAACCTGAGATTTAAGGTAAGTATAATCCCATCCAGCACAGTTCAATCACTGTTCTGTGATCTGCCTTCTAGCTGATATTGCCCGCGCTAGGGCGACCTCCCCAGGAGGTCTTCTACACCGCAAGGTGCGCGAGGGAGGTTCACAAATGGGAGGTTCTAAACCTCAAACTGCCCTCGCGCAGCCGCGGGGGTGGCTCTGCGAGTCTTATAAAAACCACTTCTCAAGTGGTTTTTATGTGACTTGCATGCATTGTCCCGTCGCCGTGCCCCGTTTAGAACTGCAGGGATGCGTTAGTGCGTTTCTGCAGAGCTGCCTGGGGGCAGGCCTCTGGCTGGTGCGCTGCCCTGATTGGCGGTGCGCTGCTGGAAGCCAGCGGCCGCCATTTTGGGCGCCGCCAAACGCCGCCAAAATTCACCACTGTTTGGAGCGGCGAACACGTGCTCCCTGCGGGGATGGAGCAACCCGTTTAGTGGTAAGATCCGACCCTGCGTGCGCCCCCCCCGTTTACCCGCCCCGCATGTGGAAAGGGCCACAGACAGCTCTGGCTTGTCTGGATTAAGTTTCACTTAATTTGTTCTCATCCAGTCCATAACTGACAACAGTGACTGGTTTAGTACTGAAACAGTTTCCTTGAAGTTAGATGGAAAAGAGAGATGTGGTTGGCTATTATTAGCATATTGATAACACATATTGATAACACCAAAATCCACATCTCCAGACAGTCTCTCCCTTGGTTTCATAAATATATTAAACAGCATTGGGGGACAAAACAGGACCCTGAAGAACACCACATACCAATGATCAGGGTATCAAATAGGAATTTCCCAGCAGCACCTTCTGACTGTGCCCCTCCAGGAGGGCTGGAGCCACTGTGAAACAGTGCCTCCAAGTTCCATCCCAAAGAGGTGACCCAGAAGGATACAAAGGCTGATGGTATTGAAAGCCGCTCAGAGATTCAGTAGAACCAACAACAATACATTCCTTTTGTCCACTTTCTGGTGTAGGTCATTAACCAAAACTGCCCATAACAAGGCTTTAAATCAGATTGAAATGGATCTAGGTAAACCATTTAATCCAGGAATCCCTAGCTGGGAATGCATGACATCCTCCAAACCTTATCCCAAAGATGACTAATAGAGACTGGGTTGGTAATTTCCTAATATGATGGGGTTGAAGGAGAGGGTTTTTTTTCAGTGAAGGTCTCTCCATACCCTCTTTTAGGCAGGACAAAACTCTGGTCCGCATGCAGCAACATATTCACACTCCACTTATCCACTCAGCTGGTTGTATCCTGGCTGCTTTAATGAGCCAGGAAGTGAACTAGTCCAACATACACGTGCTAGATCTCACCTCTTCAAAAATCTTGTCCATAAATGGAAAGATATCCAACAAGACAAGACAAGCAAAATCAACTACAATATCCAAATCAGAGTGGATCTGAATGATCTTCTCTGCAAAGTGCAATTTCCTCACTGTGGGTTGTGAAGCAGTCTGTATTCTATTCTTGTGAGGTGAAATGCAGAAGGTCTCAGTCACTTCGGGAGGCTCTGCCAGATGACTCTTGCAGAGGCAATGGCGGCAAAGAAGTACAAATTTGTGGCTGCTGCCATCACTACGGAGTAGGCCTTCCAATGGGGTCTAGCCCATTTTCAGTTGGATCTGCTCTGAGGGGGGTTTTTTTCCATCAGTGCTCTAGTCTCCATCCCACTCATTTCACCACTGCCAGCTCCCTGGAAAATGGGAGCTAGTTTGGTCCCACTCCATGAAAGGGAGTGCCAGAGAATGATCACATCTAGTACCCTGGCCATTCCACCATTCCACAGGTCAACCAATTCTTTGGCAGAATATCCTGCCAAGGCATCAAGAAACTCCCCAAGAGCCATCATGAATCCATCCAGATTCATAAGCTTCCTGGGGTAGAATATCTTAATTGGCTTCCAACATCTGCAAAACCTCCAAATCCTAGTAAGCCTAAACCCCTCTAGATAGTGAACCATAACAACATAGACCCTTTTCGCATGGCATTTGCCATGCAAAAGGACCTCCAGAGCATTGCGTAATTGCAAGGAGCATTTCAGATGACATCCTTGTGTCATGGACCGAGATTGTTGGTACGTTTGACCCAGAGAGAAATTCAGCCACCTTAGACTATAGGATCCCCACAGAAGACACACAGGAAACCAGATCTGGGTTTAACCACTATGCATGTAACATTTATTAAGACATGAAATACACAAATCACATTTCCGTATCAAGAGCTTTCTCTCACCCACTCAATCATACAACATACTCACGAAAAGCCGGTCCTTCGCCGAACATGAGCCAGATGTCCTCGAAGGTATGGATGCCCTCTGCTGCAGCCAAGGGTCATGAAAATGAGTCGAAAATCGTCCCCTCTTTATAGTCAAATTCTCCATTTCTTGAGGAAAAGGACATGTTTTTCTGGTTGCTATAGTTCCAAGTACTTCCATTGTATAAAGGCAATCAAGCAATTAAAAGGAATAGTTCATATCATCTTGTACCTTACTAAGAAAAGGTTGCTTGCAGAAGAATTGGTCATATATCATGTTGTCAGGAAATGTATCCAATGCCTCAGTGGTTCTCGGCCATGCAGGGTAGGGTAGGGTCAGAAATACGTCACCGCTGGCCTGTCTGAGGGTGTGCCAAGCAAAAGGCTCCTCGTTTTCTTCTGCCTTTACCCATAAGAATTTAACTGTTTTCTTAACAAAGGTATTGATCACTGTTGAATATCGTGAATTCGTGAAGGTGGATGAGACATGAAGACAGTCAAAGAAGATATGCATTGTAGGCAACATCACATGGCAATTAAGGAAGCCACACTTCTGGATCTATGCATCTCCAGAGTACATTCTGTTGGTGCCAAGTCCCTATTGTTTTGCAAACTTTCTTCTCAAGCCAAATCGGTATTCCGTGTGTTCTCAATTTCACAGTTCAAGGAATCTTCGCTTCACAATCCAAACCCCTCCTTCCAACAATGCACTGCGCGCGGCCATTGCAGTCTGGTTCAGGACCGTGCTTTTCCCTTCTGGAACTCATTCGTTCATCACACTTGCAATCGCATGATGCTGCCAGGGCTGGCAGGCGCCAGTTGTGCACTATTTCATTTTCAGCTTGTAGCCAAAAATTGTAAGCGATCGTGTATTGCTCCAGGGCCCCGCACACACTTACCATGCATGTGGAGACTCTACTGCTGTGGCGCTCGCACTTCCTCCCCCAGCACAACCTGGGAAAATGCCCAGCTGCACTGCGGAAGGAAGAGGTGGAGCCTTCATGCTGCCGGCCAGCTGGCAGGCAGCAGCTGCAGAGCCGAAGCAGCAGGGACATGAGAGCCTCTTGCAAAAGGCTGCTCACGTGATCCCTGCACCCCAGCACCAAGAAAAGGTAAGTTGCGGAAAGGGCCATAAACTATGAGAAGTTCTTCACACTCAGAAATCCATCATTCTATATGGTACAGAAAAACTGGATGCAGAGTATTGCTGGCAAAATAGGTGGGACTAAATGCCAGTTTGGACAGATCCATGGTCCTCATGGAGGACATGAAGTCCTAAGGGGTTACCAACAGAGAAGTCTCAGAATGGATATCGAAGGCCCTGAGCATGAGAAGCTGGGCAGACTCCAACAAGACAACTGAGCCCAACTCTACCAGTTCAGGAAGGAAGACTGTTGAGTGGCAGGATGGGAAGTGCACCAGCAGAATCCCTATTCTGTCCTGGCCATCCAGCTTCACATACACACACACAAACCTGATAGACTATAGGACAGGGCACCTGGTGAGGCAGATGGAATCCCAAAAGACCAGCACAATTATACCTCCCCACTGTCCCTGGGCCTTGTCTGCTGCTATGTAGAGAACCTAGGTGAATAAAACAGATAGAGATTAACCCTCCTCCCCCACCCCTCAGCTTCATCCAGCTTCATCCCATCAGGTGGATGACTGTAATACAGGCTAAGTTGATATGGCCATACAGGACCAGATCATGGATCATAAATGTTTGTCAATTTACCAACCTGGCATTGAGCAGCAGCATTTTCAGCTTAGAGGGTCTGTTGCTAAGGCTATCCAGATAATTTGGTGGAGGGACAATCTGGGGTAATCAGTATCTTGTGGCTCTTCCTCTTTTATGATAACATGTTGTCTCCACATTTTCTATCTCCCTCTACTGATAACCATACCTACGGCTGCTCCCTGGCTTAGTTGCTGTCTATATTAGACATTATTACTGTCACTTTCCCAATATCCAACCTGCAGAGGGGTCTTTGGAGGCAAGATGCTTGGGAAGACTAGCCTGGACAATTACCTCTTCCATAAGTCAAGTGATTGTTCTAGCCAACCTCCTCATGCCCATTATGTCTGGAGTGCCTTCTGCAAGTCAGACATTGTAGAAACAGCTAGAGCCAGCAATCTTCTCCCACTGACAAAGATGATTTTGGCCCATTTTTAAAATTGTCCTGCCAGTACCACAGCACTATATTGTTGTACTGGTATAATTATCCCAAGGTAGGTAACTAATAGGATTTTGACTTAACACTTTCACAGTTATTTCTTTAAGGCCTTTCAGGTATGAGCCTTCTAGTCTGGGTCACTCATTAGTTTTTAGCTTGTCAGTTCTCCCTATAACTTCATCCCTTGTTGCCTCTATTTGACAGTCAGTTTTCAAATCACCTTCCCCAGTTACTTCTAGTTATTCAGCATCATCTTTATTAAAGGTCAATGCAAAAACATACAATCTTCCTTCAGCAATCCCTTCCCTCTTTTATTTTAAAACGGTCTGCCTCTTCCCCCTAGCTGCAGTCCCATGACTTTTAAATATTTCTTTATTCTTGCTCTGAATGCAGTTTGTCTTAGCCAGAGTGGACAATTGTGGCTCTCTAAAATTTCCCCCCTATATTGAAAAGCCCATAATCCCTCTGTATTGATTAATCTGACTCGGGCTGATAGGGGTTGTAGGCCAAAAACATCTGGAATACCACAGCTGCTCACTCCTGTTTTACAGTGTAAAGCACTTTCACTTGTGAAAGTTGAGTAAAGCCTGTTTTTATCCACTTTCAAAAACACTCTCTAACACTACATTTTATACATTCCATATTGGACTAGAGTTTCTCATTCCATTTTATTAATGCTGAATTGCATCTGCTTATGGTCAATAAAATTGATGAATGAAGTTTTAGGGGGAAAAATATTGATTCACAATATTCAGCACACCTTGCAATAAGTACACACCCCTTTGCACCAATTTCTTGGCAGCAAATCTGTATTTCTAAGAGCTGGATAAGAAGATGATGTTCAACACATTCAGCTTCCCTTGCCTCTCCAGGGCAAGAAAAGTTCTTTGGCTGAACCTCTGAGCAGCAAGTGTTCAAGGCACAGAATTTATGTCAAGAAATAAGATAGCAACCTTATGGCACAGCCATGTGTTTAGAAAGATGGCTATGTGTGATCATAAAGATCAAGTAGGAAATGGTTAAAGGCTGCAAACAGATGGGGCTTGCAAAATTTCAGATTCATGCCTCTCTAACTTTAAAGCACCCAGGTGGGAACTTTGATTGCTATCATATTTTCAATGTTATTTTCCTGAAGTGCAGTCACTCCAGTTTATGAATATCAGCAAATTAGGCCAGGGTCAGCCAAAGAAGACATTTTGCTGTCCAAGACAGAACAGCAAATCCCTGCCTCTTTTAAAATTAAGGTGTAAACTGAAACAGACAAACTCATAAGTGCCTCTCCTCTTTTCTATTAATATAAATACAACAATGAATAAGGAAGTAAATAATTTTCACTGTTTCATGATATAACCCAAACCTGCAGGTTCAGGTGAATGCCTTATTCTGCCTAATAGTAAGGCCAGAACTGAAGTGGGAAGATTTTAATTCTTGTACCTTAACTGCTCTTAAAAATACCTCCTTCTTGTACTTTTGCTTCCAAGAAGCATATTCTTGCTTCCTTTTTTTACTTAACCAATACTGTATGCTCATCTATGCTTGAAAAGCGTAAGGATTAAGTCCCTGTTGACCAGGGGAGCTACGTTTTGTTCACTTCTGCTCATTGTACGAAGCTGACCTCTTTGTCCAAGAGCAAATCATACACATAAAAAGTCTCTCATATCAGACTATTGCACCACTTCTGGATCTGTACTCATGTCCTATTCTTTACATAGTCAAGTCAAATGGGCTGTAAAATTAATTTTACATTTCAGGTAGTTCTGGCTTTGACTAAATCACTATGAACAACCTAGTTTTCTTCTTGGCAGACAGCTTTGGGATCTTAAATGAACTGACTTTTGAGTGCTGTCTCTGTGGAAAGTATCAGTGCTATTTTAAAAAATGTTTCTGTGACATGGTCGAAGGCATTTGAGAGAAAGCAAGGAAAGACAAGTGTTACTTGAAAGAGTGATTCCAACTTCCTGCGCTTGTAGACATTTTTAAAGCAGAGATGGGGAACTTTTGGCTCTCCAAATACTTTGACTTGGAATTCCTACATCCTTTACCATTGGCCTACTAACTAGGGCTACTGAGGACTGAAGTCCAAGATATCTAAAGGACTATAGATTCACCAACACTGATTTAAAGTATTTTTCATTTTATGAATACAGTAAAATAACAGGATAAATAACAGGATTACATTTTAAGTCCTCATGATATCCAGGTTGGATCCATGGTCTTATGGTCACTTTCATCAAATTCTGTGCTTGCTTGCTTTCCAAGACTTCTTTCAAAATAAGGAACTTAACAGTGGCAGTAAGGAAATTTGAATATGCTATTCTGTCAGGAAACTGATGAGTTTAATCAAGATACTGGCATAATTCCCTTACTTTGTTCTCACCTGGAGAAGCCTTCAGGTTATAATAATTCACATAGCGCTTTTAGTGTATATGAAAGAAAAGATAGACCTTTTTATGCTTTCAGCTTCTCATTACTTTTATTCCTTCATCTGAGAACCCTTGATATCACAGAAGCCATTCTGCTGTAACTGTGATGACATCATGAAGCCAATTTTTGAAGTTGTCTTCCATACACCTTACATTTACATAGATACCTACACCTTTTACTGTGCCACTCTAGAAGGTTTTTCACCACCAGCACCACCATCTTTCAACATCTGAACCTTTTTTTTAATTTTAAGAAAGAAAAATGGCATGACTTGTCAGTATAGTGCAGAAAAGCCTTCTCTTGGCTTATGAGGCAGCTGCAACAAGCTTAGTTGAAGAGAGATGCTGCACAAAACTCAGCTCCTCATGTTTCTCCTTCTCATTCTATACCTCTACCAGCCTTCTAACTTTATTTTGCAATATTTAGCAACATTCACCTAGGAGCAGATGCCATGGTTCCCCCCTCTCTTTACTGACCATTAACACACTCACCCTTCTTGTCTCCTGCATTTTCTTGCTTAGGACTCTTGAGATGGCAGATTAGTGTGACATCATAATACTTAATACATAGTATTTTTGATGTTGGCCTCCAGGTCATTTCTGATGTTGGCCTCCAGGTCAGGCTTAGTTGGCTTATTGTCTGTCTGTCTGACTGTCTGTCTGTCTATCTATTTTCTATTCCATCTTTCTTCTGTCATAGGGTCCAAAGTGGCTTACAAAATTTTAAAATAGTTGATGATTCTTCTGGTGATGGAGCAAAATTGGTGGGCTGGCAACTCTTGGTTGCTGGTGCAGGAAATATACAAGTGAAAGGGAGGAAGAGAACATAGCTTCTGTTTTTAAAGGAGTTGTTATTGTCATTGTTTTGTCTATTGCTATTATTATTACTATTATTGATTTCATAGTCTATCAGATGTTACCAATTGTAGTTTTGGACCATCAATACTTTGGATTCTACCCAAGAATCTTAGAATCAATGACATATCATTGGATAATGTGGCGTCATTGAAAGAGTGTCATTTTTTGTGCCACTGTGTTTCAATGGTAATGTTATCCAGATGTTTTGTTAGTGTATTTGGAATTGCTCCCAGAGCACCTATTGCTATTGAAACCAAAGTTGCATTCTTTCTAGAAGTTGAAGAATATCAATTTGTAAGTCTCAATATTTCATAGTCTTTCCAAACCTTTGTCTTCTGTTCTGCCATCTGCCACATATATAATCCAAACTTTCTTCTTCTTTTTATTTCAACCACAATTGTCTGGCATGTTATGTTTTAATTGATTGTCTGTCCCCTACAGGGTTTGGTAAGGAGTTTGGGGAAAATTTGATATTATTATCATCATCATCATCATCATCATCATCATCATCATCATCATCATTTAGCCAATGAGTGCAATGTGGAATGCTGCCCTACAAGGTTTCCTAGGGAGCTTATCTGCCCTATTGCAGTAAATCCCTATTGTGACAGAAAGATTTTTCACTTTCTTGTGGAAGGACAACAAAGAGGAAGCTATCCTACTGTCCCTCTGTAGGGAATTCCAAAACCTGGGAGCAACCACCAGGAAGGCCCTCTCACTTTTTCTCAGCAAAAATGCTTGGAATGGTAATGGGACTCAGAATATGGCTTCCCCTGAAGAACATAAAGCCCTGGCAGGATCGTATCAGAAAATATGGTCCCTCAGACTTGGACAAATGCACTATGATGGGCCCTAGGGGGAATTTGTCCAAAAAATTTTTTGGACAAAATTCTTAAAGGAGATGGCACCTTATTACCAGAGAGGGAAGAATTAGAAAAGCTGTGATGTCTTGAATTGAAATGCTTGGCCACTGGTGGGTCCAGCTTCCTGGTCTGGATTGAAGACTTGTGGTTCCTGAAGTGTGTACACAGGTCTTCTTTTGCCCACGTAGTGAAAATGACATCCTGTATGTGTCTGCATTTAGTCACATAAATAAGATTCCAGGACCAGCACATGATTTGTTTTCAATATAATCGGTCCCATCAGTCACTGTACTCCTGAACATGGAAGTCTGCTTAAGGTTCTTACAGAGGACACAACTCTATAAATCACAAGATTCTGAACCTGGATTGCTGACTAGTGTTGTTATGACAGGTTTTGCTGACAATCTTTGCAGATTTGGTGATGTCATGTACCAAGTAATGTGCACTCTAAGAATGTACTCTGAGATTAACAGTTTATTCATTGGATTAACATGAGTAACAATGGCACGTTTCTCCAGAAGTTGCCAAAACCAATTGGTACAGACATTCCACACTTTTATAAATAAATAGTACACATGCAAAGCTCTTATTGGTTATTATTCATTAGCTAGTTAATTTTTTTCTTTTCCCAAACTGGTTGCTGTTTCAAGAATGCTTAGCCTTGAACACTGTTGACCTGTCTCCAAATCTCCTTAGTTATCTCAACCTCATAACTTCCCATAACATCTTCTTCCCAATGTTTTCCTGCTTTCGCTTCCCAGACCTCACTCCCCACATACATCACCAGAAACTCTACCTCTCTGTGCCTTGGGGTACCTTATATATTTTCCCCTCCTTTTACTGGATTATTTGTGGCAGAGAACCCCATGGCCTGAAAGATGACTTGTGGAAAGCTATAACTGCAGACTTGCTGATGAAGATGTGCAGAATGTCAACAATAGACGGCTTTCTCTAATGTTTATGTGGTAGTTTGGAGAAGCTCAATGGAAATCTAGTACAAATTAAATATGTTGTTGACTGTTACTTGACTCACGTCTTTTGTGGAGAATTTTTTTCTCTCAAAGTGATGGCTGCTCTCCTGGTATTGGTGTCATAAGAATTTCCCTCCTGGCATGAGAAAAGTGTCAGAAAACAAACTTCAAGAGAAAGAAAGTTTATTTAAAGCAATAGTATTGTTGGATGCACCAAAGACAAGAAGAAGATAGACTCTGGGTAACAAACAAAGCTTTTAGGATTAGTTTTAAAATAATTGGCTTAAAAATGCTGCAGACGATAAGGAAGGGAGGAGACTGCCTCACTATTCCAACCCCTTGCTCATGTTTTGCTGATTAAACTCAAGGCACTTGGTCTGAACATGACTACTTATCAGAGTTAGCCTGACTAAGCACATTCCAAGAAACTCTAAGGCAGAACTCCAAGGTAGGCTCAACAAAAGTTCAACAGGTTTCTTATCTTGGTTGTCATTAATTATATGAGGAAGATATCCCTTCTGAAGCAGATTTTACTTGAGTTTGTTGGTCCTTCTATAGTAGGTATTAGATCGTAAAGAAATATCTGATTCTTAGAGCCAAGCTGTAGATAATATTTTTTTTAATGCACGTAAAGCTCATTAGTTTGGATGTTCATATTATTCAGTACACATAAAAAATAAAAAAGTAATGTAGGCAGGTACATTCAATGTCAAATCGAAGTATATTCTGAACACAAGTTGTATCATACTAAGTGATCCTCTTCTAAAAATAGACTAACACTTGAATATTAAACACAGCAAGTGAAAACACATCTTTCATTGGATCTTTTCTCTGTAATGGAGTCAGTCCTTCATGTTACTCTGTTACTGTCACTAATATGGAGACAGCCTAGGCTGGACACAGACATGATATTCTGATGCAATGAGTGATGTCACAATCAGGATGAGTTCCAAGTCTTGGCAGAGACGGGGACGGAGGGAAGGACAGAGGGAGGGAGAGAGACAGACAGACAGACAGTTGGATCTTTGGGCCAGCTGAAGAATACCGTTAAGTTGGATCTTTAGGCCAGGTGAAGAAATAGTTTATTTGAAGGGCTATCTTAAATTTTAATGTAGGAGAGATATTTAGGACTAATCTGCTGACTGGTTTTCCTATTCATAACTCACCAATTTTTAGGTCAGTTAATGTGGATTTCCAGTGTTTTGTACAACTAAATGTAGACCTTACATGCAGCAGGAAACTGTATTGGAGATCAAAATCCCTCATATCCTCATATTTTTACTTTCCTCTTGGAGAATCCATCTCCCTATATTGTCACTTTTATGGTATGTTATCATTTGGGAAATATGTAAACAAAACTGCTTTAGCGTTTGGCTGTGTTGTGATGAAAAACTATCTGGCATGATTTTGAGTTTCATTTCCACTCGCTGCAATGACAGGGAAGTTACTATTTATTGTTTACTTATAGTTATGAACTTTCAGAGATGCAACTGGGAAGGGAGATGTATTTGTGTATCAATGTGTGTGGGGATATTAAAGTCTGCCTCTAAGAACAGCAATATTCCATTTAAAACAGTGGTTCTCAACCTGTGGGTCCCCAGATGTCCATGGACTTCAGCTCCCAGAAGCCCTGAGCATTGACCATAGTGGCTGGGGCTTCTGGGAGCTGAAGTTCACGAACATCTGGGGACCCACAGGTTGAGAACCACTGATTTAAAATAACAATGGAATTATACATTTACATATTCAGAAATAAACCCCAATATAAGCAGGACTTATTTCCAGATAATGTCCTCGTGTTGTGATCACACTTTGATCCTGCTCAGGAAATGTCCTAGTTTTCCTCTTTGAGATGTTGGACAGCATGGAATCTTCATCCAATAATACCAGTCTCTTGGTCATTTCTGCCACCAGCTTTTGCACCATGAGCATTGGAAAGCCTTGGCTCACTTTTTTTTCATTAAAAAATTGTTTCTCTGGTTGTGGATTTGTATTTGAAAATGTTGTTTGATTTATTGATTGTATATTAGAGTATAAGGAACTTCTGGTAAAGGAGAGACTGGAATATTGGAGTGAATACTAAGTAGTGGAATGTTTGAGGAGATTTGCATGAGGCAGGTGAATGGCAGTTGGGAGTTCAGTTAGACAAGGTTTTTTGAGTTAGACTGGGGTTAGAGAAAGAAAAGTGAGTTCTTGTTGAGGGTTTGGTATTATTACCAGCCTGCACACACTCCCAGATCTAATATGGTTTAATTGGTGAAGTATGATTTGATTGGCAAAATACATTAATTGGCATTAATGTAAAATGGACCCTGAAGTGACTGTAAGGTCAGGCTGGGTAGAGGAAAGATACTAGCTGCACTTGTGTGCTGCAAAGTACATCAGAAGATATCTTCTAGGTGTAGCCAAGGTCATTGTCAGGCTAATCATCAGGTAACACCAGAGATAATAGGCTTAGGCTGAAGTTGTAATGTCTGTTACCCTGTGACTTGGGGTCCCGGGAGGGGGCACCCAAACAACCAAATAACAACAAGCAAAGATGGGGAAATTAGCTGGAGCACTCTCTTGGCTAACGAGAGGCAGGGTAACTTAGCGGGGATCTTTTACCCAATGTATACAGCGTCACGTCAGTGAGTAGGCAAACAGTTCAAATAACGATTAAGATTTATTAGGCAATTATTAAGAAAAACACGAACACACTCCTAACTAGAAAAGGAAAATAGAGTCCAAGGGGAATGGGTGATACGCCACCTTTCCTGCAGTCCTGGGGAAGCCGATTGTAGAAGAGGAAACCTGGCGTGGTGGCCGAGGGGAATCTGCTGAACTGTGCGGCAGCAAGGCAGAGTAGAAATCCAGAGCGATCCGGCGAGAGTTCCAAAGAGCTCTCAGAACTGGGGGTTTTTATCAGGGAAAGAACGACCATAGGCTAGTCTGGTCTTGGATGAAAACAATAAGACAATGCCTCCGAAAGGTCAGAATTTACATGATTGAGTTATGTTCCGAATTGACAATAATATGGCCGGTATGTAGATGTGGCTAGCTCTGCAGTTGAGCACTTAGCTTGCCAGGGTGCCCTCTCAGGGCAGAGGGTCTCTTTGTTTATAGCGCATTGTTGATGAGGGTGTTTGTTTTGGGAGGTCCCCTAAAGCAGATCTGGCAATCTCTGGCTTGGTTTAGTGGGAGCAGCAAATAGTAGCCATGTCTAGCTTCGCTCTTGTTCGGTGGCCTCACAAACACTTGGCTGGTGGCAGAGCAGGGCTGAATTATGATATCAAAATGATATCTTTGGTTCACCAAAGGCCAGGCCAGTACACGGTGGTAACATGTCTCTTATACCACACAATAGCAATGGGAATTTCACACCAAAACACTGATTGTTTCAGCCTTTCTGCCTAACACCTGGATTTTTCCTGCATTGTTTCTTTGCCCATCCACTATTAGAGAGCTATTGTGACAACCATTAACTCTTTGTCACCTAACATTAAGACCATTAACACTATCTGGACCCCATTGTCTGAGTTGCAACCTCCATTGTTTGCTTGGACAGAGAACCATTCACTCCCACATCCTTCTGACAGATTTTGGGCATAAAACCCCTCAGTTCTGAGCAATTTGATGCAATATCTTTCCTGCCGAAAGTCACATGTTTGCTCTGATTTCCGAATGAATACTGTCCTTAGATGCAAACCTAAGCCACATCACTACTTTCTTCACTGCTCTTCGGATTGGTAATTATTGCCCATTCCCTAGAACTCCAGTATCAATAACTTTCCTCCCTTTATCCCTGGCTAGCTCTTGTACGAGTGCTTGAATCTTTGTGCGTGTGAATGAACTCTTTAATAAAACACATTTTAGCTTATTTGCAATCTTTTACTGGTTCTTTCCCATGAGACCCCGTAAACATTGGTAGAAGATCTCATTAGGTTACCCCCTTCTCGCAGGCCTCCTAATTTGAGCTAATTAATTCCCCATTGTTGTGTGCAGGTACTGGCATTGCAGGTGGACTCCTGAGTAATCCATGTTTTGGGGTAACAATATGGTTGGTCTGAGTTAGATTGAGAAGAATTTAAGAAAGTGTATGTGGTATTTTATATATAATAAATAATTATTTAGCCTTGTTATGTTTAACTTCTGTAAACAAAGAATTGTTTTTATATACTTTTGTTTTCCAGGAACAGTATTTATATGAATGGTTGGATTCAGAGAAGGTGTCTGTCATGGCAGCATTGAATACAGAAGGATGGTATCACTGGGAATAAAAGCTGCATGAATCCTCATATGAACACTGGGGGCACCTTAAGGGTCCCACAGTTGGTGTCAC
Source organism: Iguana delicatissima (assembly GCA_948472985.1). Lineage (NCBI taxonomy): Eukaryota > Metazoa > Chordata > Lepidosauria > Squamata > Iguanidae > Iguana > Iguana delicatissima. Next base: position 360,230 of record CAOKZL010000537.1, read on the forward strand.
ACAAGGAGGACAGGAAGAAGTGCTTACTTTGTAGCAGAAGTGAGAAATCAGAGAAAGCCCTCACTTTTGGTAATTGCAATCAGCTCCATGGAAGTCATTACATCTACTGAATTAAGGAGTAGAAACCCCACATGGTGGGTTTCCCTGAGTGGAGCTCCCATAGTTGGTGGCTAGGGAGGCATTTCTAGAGAAGAGCCAGATGCCATTAAAAGCCATTCTGATTAGTTAATGGAGCTCAACAGGCAATATGTCAAGTTCTTCAGTGAAACCTTCTCCTTAATTGATAACCCCAATAATTTCTAGTGTTCAAACCAAACATTGTTGGTCTTGAAAGCTGGAGGTTACTATGGTAACTGAAACCAAACAGAGACCCACTGAGGTCATTTTAAATGTGTGTGCTTATTTCAAAAGCATCATATTTCCACCTGCTATTTGGTTAGGGTTGTTAAGTTTGAAAACATAATGAGTGACAGAACAAACAAATTTCTTTAAAAATGATAACACTCAAAAAGAACAGGTATAAAAGCAAAACTAAAAGGATTTTTCTTGCAGAATTTTCAGCACTATCCTGTTTATAGCTATAGAAGCAAGAGGAAAGCTTCAAATAAATATACTGCATAATGTTAATCTCTTAAGAAAAAACAAAAACAAAGTGGGGGGCAGGAAAAGATGGAATCCAATGAACTACTACAGGGGAGCAATTAAAGACTCTCTGACCCATCTCTGACTATAGAGCACTATTCTGAAAGGAAGCAGTAGACCTTCATCTTTTGCAACTATGAAATGATGTTTTGTGAAGACATCCTCCACAGCTAGTCTTTTCTAGATTTATTTCCCTCTCAGGCCATTTCTGCTCTACACTGTTATAATGCTGCTATTCCACTTTCAACCTCCTGTGGAATTCTGGGGTTTGTAGTTTACTGAGGCCAGACTGCTCTCTGACTGAGAATTCTAAATGCCCCTCCCTAAATGCAAACCCCAGGATTCCATAGGATGTTGAAAGTAGTATAATAGCACTATAACAGTGTCGTGCGGAAATGGCCTCAGATTCATTATCTCTGTTGAATACTTATCATACAATGCAATGCCTACTCTGAAGTAAGTCCCTTGAATTCAGTGGGACAGACTTCTACGTAAAGAGTATAAAACTGCAACCTAAATCAGAAAAAGTGTAATCTGCTGCAGAATGATACTTGGTTTAATTTGTGGCATGTTGACTCATGTTTATACGTATTCATGATTCAATACATCTTACTGATGCAACAAATAATCAAGAACTCCTGATTAGCTAGCTTACAATATTGGTGCTCTTCTGCCCAGTTATTTTTAAAGACTAATTGGAAGTGTGAGGAATTAAATGTTTATAATTATTTATTTATTAGTTTTAAAACAATCTAATTCAATTCTACTTCACAATCAGAGATATACAATCAAAAAGAAAAAAGAAAAAGTGGACAAAGGAAAAGGAAAAAAAAACATACAGCTAAAACACAGTACTAATACACTAAACTAATATACTGACCACAAACACTAGACACTAAATTACTAAAGCATGAAATCATTCTGACTCCCAAGTCAAACTAATGAAATAAAAAGTAATAAAAGTATGTGTGTTATTCTAACACTACAGATCTAAGCAATCCTGCTAGAATTGCTAGTAGTCTAATCACAGATTATTGCCACATTAGATTTCTTGTCAGTGGCGGAGCTTGGAGTGTGTGGAGGGGGGCAGGAGGGGGCAGGGCTATGGTGCATGGGGGCATGGTCAGGGCATGCGGAGGTATGGCTACAAGCCAGGATGCCCCCAAAACATTGCCGCCTGGTGCGAAGTGCCCCCCCACACCCTCGTTTCTACACCACTGTTTCTTGTTGCTCAAGGAATTAAATATTGACGAATTGCTAATACTGAATATTGAATGAATATTGTTGAATGAATATTGAGTGAATTTGTTAAGATATTCAGGTTAGGTTTCTTAAGTTATAGAGCACAGCACTGGCTTGCAAAAGTTATGATGATCCACCAAGCCTTCATGGAATTGTGAATAGCAGCCCACTAGGATCTCATACAGGGCAATAGAAGGTATCGTCCAAATATCACATGTGCTTGTGCATCTATGCATGCCAGAGTTTCATAGTGCCTCAGGAAAGTAAGTGTACCTTGCAGAGTTCAAAGATTCAGAGAGATTACTGTATACCAATTTTGAGAGGTTTTTCCCCTCTCCTGAAAAATAATGTACCCTTTACATTAACAATGCAATCATACACATATCCTCTTAGGAATAAGTTCAATTTCATTTCATGTGTGTCTTGGAGCTAAAAGTATCATACATTATTTTCCCCCACCACATCTTTCCACCTCCTTTATCCTAATAACAACCTACTTCATCTTGTGAAATAGATGAAGCCAAGAAACTACAAGGTGACCACATGGATGGTATGTTGTGGAAAAGCTGAAATTTGACCTGATTGATAGTGTGTATTGGGCAGAGGAGGTGTGAGGGGAATGCAGAGTCTATGCAATGACCATGGGCTTAAGAGAAAGCTATCACTGTGAGCTTATCTTGTAAAAATAGTTTGATTTCACAATAATGTATTATGCAATATTATATTTATCTTTAATCATGTTGTGTGCACATGCAAAGATTATATTTGTTGATATGTATTCTCTCTCCCCCACCCACCCATTGTCTTCTTCTCTCTTCTGGCTTTTCTTAAACTCAGTTCATAAATACCAAGGTTTGTCTGACTAAGATAGTAGGTGTGTGTGTGTGTGTGTGTGTGTGTGTGTGGAGAGAGAGATACACCTCATTAAAAGCTATGCCCTCTTGTTTCTTGACCACATCATTTTAACCACTCTCTTTTGTTACTCTGCTGCACATATCCTGTTCTTCATCTGTGAAATTTTAAAGGTGGAACCTAGTGGTTCTAACATAAGTAGGCTGGTGACTTTGTTCTGGGCTTTAATCCAGAATTTAGAGTAGCTATCCAAGGTGCTGAAATAGTTTCGGCACTTGAACAATATCTGTAGAATTCAGTTTAAGCTCAAAGTGGATTCTTTACTCAACTGACATTGAAACTACCAGCCTTTAACAGCCTGGGGAAGGCTCAACTATCCTCTCTATTGGCACCACAAAAGCAGATATCAGATCAGCTTTTCTTTTAATTTGCACATAAATTTTTAACTGTTTGTCTTTAGCCTAGACAGCTGTTTGCCAAGCAGCATTCAGCTCTGCCATCTGTTGTCAGTGCTAGATCTTCTCTGGCATCTTTTTCATGGAGACAGAAATTAAGCTTTGTTGATAAATAGCATCTACCTTGGTTGTATGGCTGTAAATAAAGCTCTCTCACCTAACACCCTTAAAACTAGAGATCCAACTAATTTTATGGCTGTACTTTTTAAGGAAAAAAAAACACCTCTTCATACTTCTATATATTTAGCAGCAGCCTATTACTTATCTACACAAGGTGATACAGTGGCTTTCCCTGACCATGACCTCTACATTCATGAATGCAAGGTTGTGTGATGTATCAGATCCCATCATAGTCAATGGATGCAGCAGGTTGCACTACCACAAGTGTGTGCACATCACTTTAATTGACAATAATGGGATGGGATGTTTTGCATTTTTTTTACATGGGGGTTCCTGGAATGGAACCTCCACATATATGGAGGGCACACTGTTTCTAGAGATAAGTTACGGGAAAATATTCAGTAGTTGAATTTCTTCACTTCAGACTGGTACACAGCAGAAACACCACAGCCCTCACCCCTGCCCAGCAATCCCATTCTTTGTGTGGATGATGGTGTCATGCTCTGCTTCCAGAGCATGAACTCTGACTCAGAGTCTGAAGCAGAGGGCACACCAGAGGCTGAAACAGAGGGCATGCCAGGGCCTACTGTACAGAGAAAGGTTACAATGCTGGAAAGAGAGAAATAGATGGCTTAGGTGAAAAGATGGATCAAATGTCTAAAGAAGTGTCTACAATAAAAGCAGACATGGTGATTCTGCAAGAAAGAGCAAAACAAACAGAAGAAAGAATACAATAGATTAAAGAAAAACAATCAATAGAAGAAATGAGACTCACTGAGAATGGAAATGAGATATCAAGAAAGATGTTTGAAGTTGAGAGGCCTTTCTAGAAGGAACATGAGAATATCTATGATAAGATATTAATCTCATTGGCAGAATATATACAATTCAAGAAGAAAGACTACACGCAAGCAGAGAAAAAGAGTCAGAGTGAATTCGAGAACGGCCAAAGAAGAAAGAAATCAACCTAGAGCCATCATAATCAGTTTCACAATTTAAGAACTAAAGAAGCTATCTTACGGAAAAGCTATCAAGAAAAAACTAATCATAGACTCTCAGGAAATAAAGATTTATAAAGATATACCTACTCAAATTTTGAGAAAACGACAAGAGTACAGATTGTTAACACAACTACTACTAAAGAATAACATAAACTATACCTAGAACAAGACAAAGGGGATATTCTTTAACTACAAGCAAAAAAGATTCAGGATTAACACAATTGAAAAGGCCAAAGACATTTTGGGAAAAGCTGAAGAGAGAACTTGAGAGATCTGAAAGAAAGATAACAAAGACAGAAAAGTGGAAGCTGAAGGAGAAGCCCAAGAAGATCCCATACGAGGAGCAGAAGGAAGAGAACAACACCCAGTAGAATCTGAGACTTGTCAGAAGGCCCTGCAGAATTGGAAAGGAGTGTAGAAAAAGAAGAAAGAGAATGTCAACCAGAAGGTGAAACAGAATACATAGAAGAAGACTAGAAATAAATAGAAGAATAATCTTAAATAAAAATTGTAAAAATGGCTACAAAAATTCTATCATGGAACACCAAAGGACTGAATTCACAATATAAATGACATCATGTCTTCCACTACCTAAAAAAACCAAATGTAGATATAATCTGTCTACAAGAAATATGTATTTCTCAAAAAGACACAAAGTATTTGAAAAATCTTAAATTGGGACATTGTTCTACTGCATCTTATGAGAAAAAGAAGAGGGGTTGTGATCTACATCAATAATAAGTGCATGGCACAGAAGTCTTTTTCTGACCCTGCAGGACACTATCTTGGCCTGGAAGTAAATCTACAAGATCTACCAATATTAATAGTGGGAGTATACTCCCCAACAGAAAACAAAGAAAGATTCTATACAAAGATTAAAAAGGAAATCACTAAATATACTAATGAAAAGCATCAAGATAATATTTTGATTCTAGGAGATATGAATGGGGTCTTAAATCCATTAGAAGACAGAGCCTCAGCTAAACCCATAAAGAAAAACCAAGGTAAGTTACCACAAAATTTCTTCACAATGATGAACAAACTTAGATTAATAGATGTCTGGACTTTGAAGCATGGGGCAGAAAAAGGCTATACTTTTTACTCTGATAGACACAACTCAATGTCAAGGATTGATCTATTTTTACCTTCTAAAACATTACATACACATGTCAAAGATATGGAAATTCTACCCAGAGTGATGTCAGACCACAATCCAATTCTTCTACATTTCATGCTAAAACAAAAGAAGGAATTCAACTGGAAGCTAAACAATAATCTTCTCAAAGATGATGAACAGGTTAAAAATCTAAAGAATATTATTCAAAAATAATTTGTGAGAGAACACTACAGGTGATGTCTCAATGAAAACAATCTGGAATACAGGGAAAGCTGTAATAAGAGGACATCTGATTAAAGCGGGAGCTTGAGGAAAAGAAAGAAAGAACAACGTCTCAAAATCTGTTAGAAAGTTTGAAAGCGAAGGAGAAAGAATTGCGTAATAACATCACACTTCCATGCTCAAAGTCAAGCTCCTCCAAGACCAAATTGCCACAAACAACATGGAAGAGGTTGAAAAGAAGATGAAATATTGTTACCTGAGACACTTTGAACAATCAAATAAACCTGGTAAATGGCTAAGCCTAATTAAGAGAAAAGAGAGAGAAAAAAGAACGATACCCAAAATTAAAAAAGGGCAAATGGAAACAACAGATCAGCAACAAATTAAGAATTTTTTTTTACAAATATTATCCCACCTATATGAAGAAGATCTACCACAAGAGATAGAAAATAAAAAAACAAAGTTATATCTTGACAAACAAAAAATTACTTCAATATCAGAACTCATAGGAAGATCTTAAATGCTCCATTTACAATCACAGAAATCTTAGAGGCAATGAGAAGATTGAAAACAGCAAAAGTGCCAGGCCCAGACGGGTTCACAGACAGTTTTTATAAAGTCTTGGAATCAGAATTACTGAATCCACTGATGAAAACCTTGAACTTAATTAGATTGGATGGCCTACCGGAAACCTGGAAACAAGCAAATATTGTATTAATACCAAAAGAAGGAAAAGATCATACACAACCAGAAAATTATAGACCTATTTCTTTACTAAATACTGATGATAAAATTTTCACTTCTATATTAGCTGAGAGACTAAAAAAGGTTCTTCAGTCAGAGATACATCCTGACCAAAATGGCTTCCTGCCTAATAGACAATTGAGAAACAATCCAGAATTCTGATAAATGCAATTTAACATTTTGAAAAGAGAAATGAAAAAAAATTGGCCATCCTGTTATTGATGCTGAAAAAGCATTTGATAAAGTTAGATGGATCTTCATGATCGAAACATTAAAAAGAATGGAATGTGGAATGAATTTTCTCAGATGGGTTGAAGCAATCTATAAGGAACAAAAGGCAAAACTTATTATAAATGGCGAATTAACAAACTATTTGAATATAAACAAAGGAACAAGGCAACGATGCCCATTGTCTCCTCTTTTGTTCATATCTATTCTCGAAGTCTTAAATAACAACATTCGAACTGACTCCGAGGTTAAAGGGATTAGAATTAAAGATCAAGAGTACAAACTTAGAGCTTTCACAGATGATCTTGTCTTCTTTCTGGAAGACCCAACAATAGGAGTCAGAAAACTGTTGTACAACTTAAAGATATTTGGAGATGCTGCAGGTTTAAAAATCAACAAAAGTAAATCATATGTTATGGCAAAAAATATGGAAAAGTCAGAGAAAGAGGAGATAACCAAGATAACTGGATTCAAAATTGACAAAAAAAAAATATATCTGGGTCTATGGTTCACAGAAAGCAACAAAGATTTATTTGAAAACAACTATAACAAAACCTGGAGAGAAATACACCTAACGATTTGAAGAAGTGGACCAACCTCCATCTACCTCTATAAGGTCATATAGCATCAATCAAAATGAACATTTTACCAAAATTAAATTTCTTATTTTAAAATCTACTAGTTATCACTAATGATAAACTTTTTCAACAATGAAGAAAGAATTGACTAAATTTTTATGGATAGGAAAAAAGCCAAGGATTAAATGGAAGCTATTGACAGATCAAAAAATAAAAGGAGGTTGCAATCTTCCTGACCTAAAACTTTACTATTATGCCAATGGACTAGCATGGATTCAAGACCGGATCACTCTGAAGATAAAAGAACATTGGCAATAGAAGGGTCTAATATGCAGTTTGGATTTCACGCATACTTCTGGTATGGTAAGACAAAAATAGACAAAGAGTTTTGTAATCATTACATTCAGGAAATCTCTGTAAAAATCTGGATGGAAATAAAGAGAAAGACAATAAAATACCAGCTGGGTATCTCCACAAGAAGCTTTCTTTGGAAAATGGATTGATGAACAAGAGGACTGGATTAGATATAAAAATCTGATAACTCAAGACTAGAGAAGATATTAGGATTAAAACTTGTAAGGAATTTCAAAATCAAGGCTTCAAGTTAAATTGGTTTCCCTATCTACAATTGAAGGAACGATTTAAAATGGATTTAAAATTAGAAGGTTTTGCACTTCCAAAAACTTATAATGAATTGGAAACAATAATTTTCACCAAAACAAAACAAAAGATCTCCTATTTTTATAAATATCTCTTAACCTGTCATTTAGAAGATGAAACTGTAAAAGATGTCATGACAAAATGGGCAAAAAATATACAACATGAAATACCACTAGAACTTTGGGAAAGTGAAAAATACAAATCAATTCACTTGCTCCCAAAATTTGAAAGAAAACTTCATAAAAATGATGTAGTAAGATACCATCTGACTCCAGAAAAAAATAGACAAAATTTATCACACAGGAAACAACAGATGCTGGAGGTGCCAGGAAAAAACAGGCTCTTATTATCATCTTTCGAGGACCTGTCCAGTTACAGAAAAAAATTCTGGACAAAAGTATATGAGGTCATAAAAGAAATATTTCAGGTTACATTTCCCATGTGTCCAGAATTCTTCCTGTTGAACATGACTTTCATGTTTGAAAAAACTTTCTTAAAGAAAAATAATTGATTCTTGTTATATTTGGTTACAGCAGTGAGAATAAACTTTGCAAAAATTTGGAAAAAAACAAATATGTCAGATATAGACCAATGGTTATTAAAAATAATAGAACTGAAAGAATATGACTTACCCATTATATAAAGGGAAAACAAATTGATCAATTAGAAAAAGATTGGGAGCCTGTGACAACATATGTAAACAAGAGATGGGGTGTTATAAGATATAAGAAAAAAAGAAATAACATATTAAAATGTATACTTTAATTAATAAAACATAGATATTAATTTTAGAAGAAGGATATATGGATTATGTATGGAAGATAAATAAATAAATTGAGTTGAATTATAATATAGCTTTTCTTTACACTTAGGAAAAAAAGTGTTGATAAACAAATAAGATATGGAATGTAAAGAATTACAAGGGAAAGAGTGCACTCAAACTATTTGAATATATTTAGAATGAAGTAGTAGGGAGTTTCACACATATACGGAAAGAAGAAAGCGTGTAAATATGTTCCAGACAGATGGCAAAAGGAAGTAGACAACCACTTTTCTTAAATGTTCTTATTTCTAATTCAGTGTTCACATATGGTTTTCTTTCTTGTATTGATGGGCAGATCTGTATGATAAATAGTACTGGATTAGCTTTTTATTTGTTTTTCTATTACTTTTCTGAGTTCTGATTTTTCCTAGTTTGTGTGTGTTCTTACTACAATATTATAAATGTTTTTAATAAAAAGATAAATTAAAAAAAATCCAGCTTTGCACAGCACAGGCAGCAAAGAGAGACCCAACGTCGCTCTCTCAGAATTTATAACTGGCAACAATCAATCATGGCATAGCTGTGCTGGTTTTGGGATCTATTTAGCTGGTGTCCTTCCCTTCCAGGAGTTGTCAGAGCTTATCTGACCTGCTATCTTGCTGGATGCCTTGACAAATGCTCTTATTGACCTTGGAATCTCCCTTGCCATGAAATCCTGATGGACTTTATGTTGGACTTTATGATTCTTTGTTTACTGCCTGGAAGTAAGTAACAAGCTGGGTGATATTGAGTTTGTTTGTTTGATTTATCAGCTGTGTCAGGACTGAGATAGGACAAGATTGTTAATAAAGGTAAAAAAAAAATCTTCTTTTATTTTCATTGCTTATTTAGTGATTTATTTAACCAATTAGCATCTGCTTCCTTAGACGTCTTTTCACACTAATTTGATTATATAGGTTTATGTTTTCCTATAAAACAAATTGTTTGATTTTCTCAGAGAACTCCATCTTATGATTATTCATCAATCAGTGTTATGAACGATTGTGCCATACAAGTACACTTCAATAATACCTTTTGGGTTGCATTATTTGCAATTGTACTTTTATTATTGTAATGCATTTTTTTCACATTGCAAACTGTTCAAATTTATTTTTAAAGGACTGTAGGATCCAAATTTTTTACAGCCACCAAAAAACTCTATTACTGCAATATTTGTGTTGGAAGACAATATTGTTGCTAATCCAAGGGTAGCCATCAGAATTCTTTCACCCCTGTGAAGGCCTTATGAATGACCTTCTCAGCAAAGCTAATAATCTTACAAGATATTAAAAACAACCAACACAGTATAGTACTGATAAGCTGTAGGGATCAGAAAGGTTTCTGTGTCCTATTTATGAAAGAAAGGATGGGAATGTCTTTTCTTTTCACTATACAATCAGTGCGGGGCAAAACAGATTAGCAACTGGCTGCCTTCAAACCATTTCCTAAATCAATGAAGCTGGAGCTGGAGATGGTATTGCTTTTTTAACAGCTGGGTGTTACAACAGAAGTTTAAGTTGCCTGTATAGTACATACTCCCTCTCATCCCAGTCCCAGATCAGTGGTGCTTTGGAAGAGAATGCAGTTTTAGTTAGGAAACTCAACCAAGTTTGTATACTTTAGAATTTACATATGTGGACAACAGCTATGTGTTTCATCCCTATGTGGACACTTTAGGGTGTTGGAAGGTAGACTGTAGGCAAAGGAGACCTTGACCTCTTAACACCATCGCCACATGATTTTATCATGGGGGGGAAATATTTGGTGCCAGTTCATTGGCTTAGTAGGTATTTTATAAAGCTTCAAAAATCTACCCAGTCTGCCAGTGCATAGAGATAAATGATTTGTGTTTAATACAAGGATTCAAAGTTCAGCAGAGTACAAAATTTCAAATTAATTAAAACTGGAGAACATTTACTATTGGAACCCAGCCAGAAATGGGGTGGGCAGCTGAGGAATACTGTAATTCAATCATGCTTCCCATATTCCTTCTCATTGTATATTTATGTCTTGCTTCCAATAAAGGTAGCATTTCGGTCCCTAGAGGCTGGTTGCTTTTTGTTCACTGAAAGAAGAGATGGGTGCAAATGCATTTCTGCATAGTAATACAAATCTTCACTCACTTTGTACAAGCATTCAAGAGCAAAGAATTTCAAATGTTTTTTTCCTGCTAGGCAAGACTGCAATAGTTTTTACACATTTTTTCAATTACTTGGGACTTTTTTGTGAAAAATTTGCTCATCCATCAAAATCTTGGTTTTTGCACGAAACCGATTATTTTAATGCTGAAAACCATGAATTTTGTGCAAACTATAGTATACTCTGTGCAAAAATCTTATGGTTTCAGGATTGTTCAGAAAGACATTTTGCACAAAATAAGACTTTTTTATTTGCTTGATGAGGTGTCTTCTTCTTCTCCCTACTTTTATTTCCAGCCTTTTTTTTTTTCCTAATTTAGGACTTAAGGCAGCATCCAACAGTTAGACATAGGGCCTTTCCACACTACACTGTTAGTGCTATTATTCCATTTTCAACATCCTATGGGATCCTGGGGTTTGCAGTTGAGGGAGGGGCATTTAGAATTCTCAGCCAGAGAGCTCTTTGGCCTCAATAAACTACAAACCCCAGAATTCCACAGGACATTGAAAATAGAATAATAGCATTATAACAGTGTAGGGCGGAAAGACCCACAGCTTATAAAAGTAAAAAGTAATTAAATTATCAGTAAGAAAATTAAAAGTAGTTAAAATAATTAAAAACAAGAAGCAAAAATCAGGCACGATATACAATGCCTGCTCCTCCCTCCCACCCCCCAAAAAATTATCAAAGGCCTGCAGGGGAAAAGTTCTTCAGCTGGATTCAGAAAGAGAGTAGGAAGAGTGTGCTAGTCTAACCCCTCTGGGAAGAGATTTCCAGATTCTAGGAGTAACCAGTGATGACGCTTTCCCATGTTTCTATCAGCTGTACCTATGAGATGGTGGGACAGAGGAGGGCCTCCCCAGAATATCTCAAAATGCAAAACAGGTTAGAATGGGACAATATGGTCCTTCAACTAACCTGGATGTGAAGCTATAATTCTACCTCAGTATTTTAAAACACTCTACCTCAGTGTTTTAAAACACTCTCTCGCATCAAGGTCAATAAACCTTCACAAGTATTCTTTTAGCCACCTTTTTAATGTCAGTGCTGCTGAATTTTTGGTCAATTCCTGTCACTGTTCGTCTCAATGGCAGCTTCATGTGTAGATAAATGTATAAATAAATACATAAAGAAAAATATCCATCTCCAAATTGTATTTTAAAAAATAACTTTTTCCAGCTCTGAATTTCTTGCTGCATAAGAGCTGTTCTCTTACAGAGTGCTATACTATTTTTAGGCAGCTCACTTTCTTACTCACATGCGTTTTGTTGCTAAATATCAACAAAGCCTGAGTTGTTTAGAGTGGCTTTCAGGCTCCATTTCCGTTCTGCCAGAGTGCATTCATTGAAGTCGGCTTCATTCAAAGCTCATGGTGCTATTTGAGAGAGAAATATCAGGTACATGAGCCCATTTGGCACTGAAGGCTTGGTGTAAACACTTCTGCACTGCAACAGCTATGCCATCTGCTCTTTTTCTTCTGAGTGGACACATTTCACCTTTTGTGTCCTGCAGGTATGCACATCAGTGGCTGAAGCTGTTCCATGAAATTAAAATTTTCTCTGTGCAAGAGGCAAGACACCCACACATACCAACTATCTGACAGTTGTAACTGTAGACAGACAGGAAGACTGCTCTCACCAGACAAAGCAAAATGAGGTCATATTTCTCCAAACTGTGGGCTTCATACTTCTAAAGGCCTTTGTAGTATGTGAGGTCCTGGGCTTCCAGTGTGGTTAGTGGTTGGAGTTTTTGAACAAGACTGGAAAGCTCACAATTTGAATCCACAGTCAGCCATGAAGCCCACAGAGTGACATTTGACCAATCACTATACCTCCTCAGGTAGTTGTAAGAATGAAATGAAGTAAAGAGGGAGAAACCATGTATACTACCTTGAGCTCTGTGAGGTAGAGGTAGAAAATGAAATGAATAAGCCACAGCTTGGCAGGCTTTCTTCTACACTTCAGTTTGTTTACCCCAGTCAAGTGAAGCCCATTAAATCTGACTGAAAGATCATAACGTACATGCATACCTCCTTAGCATGATGCAACCTTAGCATGATGCAACCTTTGTTTTGTTTATGCACAGGCACTGGAATGGGTCATTTCAGGCCTCCAGACTCACTTATTTTGTCTATGTACATTCCACAGTTATAGTGCTATATTCCATTTAATGGCCATAACAACATCTTATACAATCCTGGGGCTTTTGGTTTGGTGAGGCACTAGAATTCTACAGGTGAGAATTCTAAATTCCTCTTCCTCAATATCAAATCCTAGGATTTTTTCCCCCTCTTCTCTTTCATCCTAGTGCTTGAGGATACTAGCATAAAAGAGCTTAATATTTAAAAACCTCACACATTCTTACTGTAGAGCATTGTTTCTGACTTAGCTATAAAAATGTTGTTAATATCTCCCTCAATACCCCTGTCAGAGCATTTCACTTCAGTTTCTCTTCATGGGACAAAAGAACCAGGTATTTTTATGTTCCAGTGCTTGCTGAAACAATAAGTACCCCAATGGCAAAATCAAAAGATTTTTTGGAGTGTGGTTTGTCCCATCTGCATTTCGTTTTATAGTAAAGGAAAAAAAAAACACCCCCACCCCCCACAAGCCTGTAAATAGCAAATACCTCGGATGGAGATGTAGTTTACTACTGTGCAGCTGACAGTGTCCTAGATCAATGATATTGTAGAGGCCCATTCAAACTACATACAAAATACTAAATACACTATTATCCCACTATGACTGCTGTGGTTCCACCCTATGGAATCCTGGGTTTTGTAGTTTGGTGGGGCACTTGAGCTCTTTGGCTGAGAATTCTAAATGCCCCTCCCTAAACTGCAAAACCTGGATTCCATAAGATGGAAACATCCTATGGAAGAGGAATAATAGTACCATAATTGTGTAACATGAATGGGAACCTGGCCTTATCCTTTAACCTGTTCTAATGCTAAAGACAGAACTATCGATTCTGCTATCATTATTGATACTCACTTTGACAATCATCTTTCCAAGCCCCAGCATTTGAACACAAAATATGAACCAGGCAACCCTCCTGGTAAATCATACAGCAAAAGATCCACTGAGGGAAAAAAATATAGTCCCTAGTCATTCCCTTCACATCCAGAAAATGTAGTTGCACTCCATCTTACTAATAGGTATACCAATGGGAAGGTTCCATAAACAAGCCACAAAGCTTACAATTAACTTTACTTAGGGTAATATCTTTAGAAAATTTATATTTGTCTCTCAAAAGATAAATTCAGGTAACATGAGCTCATTTTCTAAGCTTCTCAATGGTATCAGATTCTCAACATTGATCTTAAAGACCAGATAGGGCTTTCTGAGAGTCACACGGCTTATCTCAAAATATTAGCTCTAATCAATCACACCATGAGTCACACAGAATTCAGCTAATGATCCTCAGAGCCCTAGACTGAAAGATATTAAGAATAGGTCTGACAAACATAATTCATCAAAGTTCTAATAAAGTCATGATAAAACATCAGAATACTCTTATCTGCATTCCATGTACAGTAGAGTCTCGGTTATCCGACCTAAACGGGCGGGCGGAGGGTCGGATAACCAAAATGTCGGATTAACCGGAGGCCCATGGCAGCCACCATTTGGGGGGCGTTTGGGGGCATGTTTGGGCATGTCTGGGGGTGTGTCTGGGCGTGCCTGGGCATGTCTGGGAGCACGGAAATGCCTACAGCCACGCCCCCAGGCAGCCGCGACGTCGGTTACTCCGGAAGGTTGGATAACCGCATGTCGGATAACCGGGACTCTACTGTACTACCCTGCCTGATACTGAACATATATTTAGCCTATGTATACATTTATGAATCAACAAGTAAAGATCATCTCTCCATGTCAGCTTATTACATATCAAAAAATGATTTTTCCAAACTTGGAAGTAGATACAAAGTGAATCTTTTCACTATACAAATCCAAATCAATATTCCCGGGATAGTTCTTTTGTTAAAACAACAACCATGCTCTCTGTTTTGGCCAAAGAAAAAGTAAGCCCTCAAGAATCTAACCGTTCTTTCCATTTGTTGTAAGCTATGTTATACTGTGTTTCAGCAACCTGAATTTAGCTGCTATGGTCTCATAAAGCACAGTCATCCATATGCAGTATAAATTAACAATAATCTTGTGGGACTAATAGATGACAGATTATTAATCACAATGCTAAACAGAGTGGAACTAACTACTCTCCACTGATGTATTCCATTATGCAGCAAATAAGTCTCAGAAAAACCTGAGCCTGAACAAACCTCCAGTTTCCAGCCTGTGTTGTTGTTTTTTTTAAAATCAAGTTGTCAAAAATCTGCTCATCAAAGCAAAATGATACAATTTCCAAACCAGGGCATCTTTTCACATGGAATTTATAATTTCTCAGTGTTGATAAAAAAAACATCAAAAAGTCTATATAACTAATGCTTTCCCACATCTGAGTCCCTAGCCAAACAGCTTGATCCACAGTGTTCAACCACTACAAAATCTACTTTGCGCTAGAATCAGTAAGGCATCATTAAGGACTGCGTCTTCAAATAGGCTATCAACCCACCATAATGAAAACTCTTCTCTCTCCTCCTGCCTTTTAAGGAGTTTTGCAGTGCTGTGGCAGTGAGATGGACACACTGGTGCACTCTCCCAAGTATTTTGATATGGTATGTCCTAAGTTACCTCAACATGGGGAGTGAAATTTTTTTTTTTTCCAGTGTAACAGAGACCGGTACCATATTTGTGCCCGTTGCTTACAACTGTCTCTTTCTTGGAAATTTACCTGCAACTGGGAGGCTATGGCTCATGGACTGTCATCTGTCAATGGATCACTGCTTTGAGAAGCACTGCTTTTAAAAAAGTACGAGTTCTCCATTGATTTCTGTGAAATCTCTCACTGCTGTCTCTGAGAAAATATCCTATCCAGACAGCAAGATGATTCTTTTTATCTCTGTGCATGTTTCTCTCTTTCCAGATACTCCATTCCATTCTTCTTCCTTCCTCAATGTCAGTCCCTCCTTTTTTAGTTTTCCCCATTCTTTTTCCTTGAACCCTGAAAGACTGGATTTTTTTTTACCTCACAGATTTTTTTTGGTGGGGAGTAGTTCTGCTCACTTTAGGTACCCAGCTGATTTTTTAAAATCTGCCTGCATGAGAGTTAAATCAGGAGACAGCAATAACTAAATTTCGCTTTCTCAGAGCATCTCACTGCTTCCCATGAGATGAGGCAAATCACAAAACAGTGAGTAAAGTGCTCCACCTAGTGAACAACATTGCATTTCAAGTGAAATTTATGGATTAAAGAGGTCTTTTACAAATTAATAGGACTTTTTCCTGGCACTAACCTCAACCCTATCCTCAAGTAAGGAGAATAGAAGTAGCTGGCAGACCAGATTCACCGTAACTCTGTGCTTCCTCTTTCCTCAATTTGCTCCAGAGGATTGTGGAACTCTGCAGAGGAGTTTAGGGCGGTATACTGAGCACAGTTAAAAAAAAGCATTCCTATATATTCAGAAGCCATCTCACATGACTCTAGATCAGTGGTTCTCAACCTGTGGGTCCCCAGATGTTTGTGGACTTCAGCTCCCAGAAGCCCCAGCCACTATGATCAATGCTCAGGGCTTCTGGGAGCTGAAGTCCACAAACATCTGGGGACCCACAGGTTGAGAACCACTGCTCTAGATGGAGGCCTCTGACTCTATTTCAATTATGTTTTAAAGACCCAGGGTAACAGAAACTCAAAGCAGAAAGTTCTTACTCAGTCATGAATTCACCAAGTGGTCAGACAAGTCACTATTATCTGAGCCTGAGTTACCCATCTGTAATATGGTGGCAAGACTATTGACCTGCCATACATATTGGGATGGGAAATTGTTAGAAGGTAGAGAGCCACACTGGCTCTAGCAGGGGAACCACACATGTCCCAAAATAAAAATGTCCAAAAAAAGTTTGCACCAATTTCCATGTCAGTTCCTTTTTAGAAAGCTGCTTCTGGCTCCAAAATATCTGAGAAGTAACTCCCCCCCCAAGTTGTTTAGGGAGCACTGGAGATATTTTGAGGTAAATTTTCTGCAAATTTAGAGTACTAGGAGTCCT
Source organism: Iguana delicatissima (assembly GCA_948472985.1). Taxonomy (NCBI): domain Eukaryota; kingdom Metazoa; phylum Chordata; class Lepidosauria; order Squamata; family Iguanidae; genus Iguana; species Iguana delicatissima. The sequence continues at coordinate 377,136 of CAOKZL010000537.1, forward strand.
GGGGGTCATAAAGATGGAATTAAGAGCTGTTTGCAATCCAAGGGATACACTTTCTTCATTTGATAAATATGATCATGGTAATAATTATGAAGAGAGCCACCATGGTGCAGTGGCTTGAGCATTAGACTACAACCTTGGACATGAGGGTTTGATTTCCCACTCAGCTATGGAAATTCACTGGGTGGCATTGGACACATAATACGCTCTCAGCCCCAGAAAACCCCAGAATGAGTCATCTTCATTTGGACATGACTTGAAGGCACATAACAACAATTATGTGCTTGGAATTCTCCTGGCAAAGTTGCTAGACAGTTTCAATTGCATAGCACAGCTGATCTTTTTCATTTGTTATTGGTATTTATAGCTATTTTGGTATTTTTTATACATATATTTATAGCTATTAAAAAAAACATTGATTATGGAGAATTATTCCACTGAAGAAGACCATCAAAATGACTTCACAAACTTCTGGGAGTGGTGGTCAGGAATTTTCTGAAATTTTGCAAGTATACAAATATTTGGGAGTTTTTACCTCTACTCACAAATTGTATTCATATATGCCTAAACTCATTATCTCTGCCTCCAGATTAGGAGTAAATAGAATTGGTTTTCATGTATGTTTACAGTCCATGCCACAGGTAAATGGAACTCCATTTAGGACAGCATTTCTGTGATCGCTGTCCATTACTAGTTGTATGGAATTGTTGTATTGATACAGTGTAATTTGGGTCATGCAATTGTTGCTGAAGTTGTCACGCTGGGTTACTGTGTTTTCACATATGGTTCATATATTACATATCATTCTAATCCTTTCAGGTTTTTTTCATCAGCTAGAGCACTGCTATTTATGATTTCTTTTAGGGGCATCACTTTTATATAAATAGTACCTGATTTATTTTAAAGGCAGCCTAGCCTAAGCAACTTTCTCTTTCACATCCTCAAAGATACAGACGCAGCACTCCAGCTTTAAAAGAGTGTTTTATCTGTTCTTATTTTTTACATTTCCGGAAAGACCATACCTGTAGGCCATAAATAAAACTAGCGTGGTTTTTTGCTTAACAATTCAGTCTTAAAACACATTTATGCTGAACAATGTTGCACTAAGTTTACCTGCAGTTACTTCTCAGAAAGAAAGGTTTGATTTTAAGAGAAACACTTTTTTAAAAAATCTCTACACTGAAGATGTAGAGGGTTAATTTTAAACTAGAGAAACATGAATCAGTTTCCACTTAACTCAATGCCATCTGACAAATCACCATTTTTCAATCTAACCTACGCTGAGGGATAGCTGTTTGGAGAATAAGAATGTACTAACCCCAGGAAAGTTATCCTGACCTTCTTTGGAAAAGAGTGGGAAAGAGATGTAAAGAACCAATACATGAAACACATCAATTAATTTGAAAAAAACAGACAAAGTAAAAGTTAGAGCCAGAACAGGCCAATGTTTTAAAGTATAATACAGCTATCCAAACAGTACTTTCCAACTGAAACAATTCAACAGTAAAATCAGAGATTTTTCCAAAGTTTGTCTGTCTTGCTTTGTTGTAAGACAGCAGGAATACAAGAAGAATGATTTTCTCTGAGCATCCCACTTTTAATTGTAGGCAAACCCACAAAAAGAAAAACAAAAGTAACAATAGCAGCAATTTATTTAAAGGAGTCTGGATGATGAGCATCACTTGGCAAATGTCACAAATGGCTCACTTTAGAGCAGTGGTTCTCAACCTGTGGGTCCTCAGATGTTCGTGGACTTCAGCTCCCAGAAGCCCCAGCCACTATGGTCAATGCTCAGGGCTTCTGGGAGCTGAAGTCCATGAACATCTGGGGACCCACAGGTTAAGAACCACTGCTTTAGAGAGAAGCTTTGCTTTTACAGGATGCTTTGCTGCAGAGGGCAAAGCTACTTTTGTTGTATCTAGTTTTTGCATATACAAGTACAGTCACGTTGAGCATGCTGCAGAAGAATCCTTTCCAGGAGGATATGAATTTTCAATGTATTCTAAATGAACATCCAGTGTGCCATATGTCAAGCGCAGCACATTCAAGACCTTTTCTTGTATGAGCTCAACTTGTTCTGCAGGACAGTAATCATCCAAGCTGGATCTGCAAGGAAATCACAGTAATTCTTTTAAGTCTCATAAAAACAAAACAAAACCACTGCTATAAGCCAATAAAAGATATTGCAGTAATATAGGTTTGGTCTACTTCTGTTCAAAATCCAGCTAGGATTTCAGTCCTTATAGAGACATTCTTTGCTCGCAAAGGAACATGAGCTACAATCCTAAAAACACATATTTGTACAAGTGCCACCAAATTCCATGTGACTTATGTCTCTGCAGATGTGCATTAGGTTGCACTATTGGGGACTGGATTACTATATTTTACAGCCTGCAGTTTCCAGAAGCTGGGGATTGACATCCCCTGGTCAGCTTTAAATATATCCCAGATTATCCCAAATTAAATACCCCAAATTTCAGTCTGCATTTTATTTTACAGGACTAGTTGTTGACCCCTGAAGCACAGCAGAATGATTCTAGAAAGATCTCAGCTGTGCAGCTATGGTGTGATTTATTTGTAACTGTTTTCTGTTACCCAGAGCTCAGCATGCCATGTAAACTCTAAACTGTAGCTCAGTTTTATTATCTTCTTCAGTGGCCAATATTAAACTTCTTGTAATCTTTCAATAGGCTTTGGGTGGTGAAGGCAATAGGTACGTTCATTTTTACTCTATCAGGAATGCTACACTGATTAGTCTGGCCTGGTGTGATGGAAAAAACTAGAAGATTAAAAGAATTTTAATACTAGCCACTGAAAAAGATTAAAATGTCAAAACATGGGGAGAATCAAATATTGTTCTGATTCCTAAAGAAGGAAAAGACATAAGAGAAGTTAAGAATTATTGACCTATTTCCTTGTTAAATATAGATTATAAAATTTTTGCGACAGTGCTGGCACAACGTCTGAGGAACATATTGCAAGATAAGATTAATGAGGAACAAACAGGCTTTTTACCGGGCAGATTTATGAGGAACAATGTGAGAATGATACTCAATGCAACTGCATATTACAATAAAAATACTGGGCTGCACTGATTTTTCTTGACGCAGAAAAAGCATTTGATAATGTCTCGTGGTTATTCATACAGCGGATATTGAAAAAGTATAATTTGGAAGATGATTTTTATACTTGGATTGAAATGATCTATCGAGATCAGTCTGCAAGATTATTTATAAATGGAGATATTTCGGCAAGCTTCCACATGTCTAAAGGAGTATGATGAGGATGTCCACTGTCACCATTAATATTTATTGCTGTCTTGGAAGTATTGCTAAATAAGATAAAAGAAGATTCACAGATAAAGCGTTTGAACATAAAAAAGAGAGAATTGGAATTTAGAACCTTTGCAGATGATGTGGCAATTTTTTGGAAGACCCAAAAGAATCAATTCAGAGATTGATGGAAATTCTACAAGGATTTGGTCAGGTGGCAGGATATAAGATTAATAAGGAAATGGCGATGTTAATGACATTGAATATATTGAAAAAAGAGCAAATACAGTTGTAAAAAATATCAGGATGCCAACTTGCCAAGAAAATAAAATATTTAGGAATATCTGTCACAAAGAAGAATCAAGAATTATTCGGTAATAATTATCAAAAAACATGGAAAGACATTAAAAACGATATGGGAAAATGCAGTAAATTAAATCTGTCTTTCTTGGGGACAATTAATGCTTTTAAAATTACTTTATTACCTAAATCTATGTTTCTTTTCTAAAATCTGCTGATAATTGGAAATGAGAAAGTATGTAAAGAATGGGAAAAAGAAGTACAAAAATGTATTTGGTTAGGCCAGTGGTTCTCAACCTGTGGGTCCCCAGATGTTCGTGGACTTCAGCTCCCAGAAGCCCTGAGCATTGACCATAGTGGCTGGGGCTTCTGGGAGCTGAAGTCCACGAACATCTGGGGACCCACAGGTTGAGAACCACTGGGTTGGCAAAATGCCAAGAATAAGATTTAAAATATTACAGGATGCAAAAGAGAGAGGTGGACTAGACCTACCATCGCTTAAGATATACTACCATTCTTGTTGCTTGGATTGGATTAAGGATTTGATTTTGTTAGAAAAATCACTGACAAAAGATTTGGAGGAATTTGACAATAGATTTGGATGGCATGGTTATTTGTGTTACAATAAGTTAGCAGTGGATAAGGAATTTAGTAATCATTGCATCTGGAAATCCTTATTGAAGGTTTGGCTACAGATAAAGCAGAAATATTATATAAAACTCCCAATTTGGACATCACCTCAGGAAGCGCTGAAAATTACTTCAACAAAATAAGGAAAATTATTAACATATTATGATATACTGAAATGAGAGAGAGATAATCCAAGAATGAAGACGGTGGAAGAGCTGAAAGTTGATGGACATGAATTAAATTGGTTCCCTTGGTGACAATTAAAAGAAAGCTTTAAAATGGACCAAAAACTATATGGATTTGAGAGAAAAGAAAATGCATTGAACTTACTGTTGAAAGAACATCAAAAGCAGAGAATCTCTAAACTATGCAAACTGCTATTAAAAAGAGGGAAATGGAACCAGATATAATAAAAGGGACGATGATTAAATGGGCTCAGAATGTAGGTCATCCAACTGAATTAGATGCTTGGGAAAAAGTATGGAAAACAGATATAAAATTTACTCTGAATTTAAATTTAAGAGAACTTCTATAACATCATATATAGATGGTATATGACTCCGGAGAGGTTGCAAAAAATAAAAAAAAATGGAGATGTGAAGCGTTGGAAATCTGGGGAGAAAGTGGGAACCTTTTTTCATATGTGGTGGACTTGTCAAAATGCAAAGAAATTTTGGAAGGAAATTCATGATATAATTCAAAAAGTTTGTAACGTGAATTTTGAATTGGTAGCAGAATTTTATTTGTTGAATATATTAGGTCAGAATCGAGAGATTAGAAGACATCAAAAGACAATACTGTATTTCATTACAGCAGCACGGTTGACATATGCTCAGCATTGGAAAGAAAACATAGAAATTAATTTAGAAGAATGGAAACTAAAAGTGTTGGATATGGTTGAGACTGAAAAATTAGCACATTCTCTAAAAAACAAATCTGTACAGAACTCTGAAAGAAAGGGGTAATGGATTGGATAAAAATATAAATACATGTGATGATTAGGTAAAAATGTATTTGTGTAAAAATGGAGGATTCATTATGGAAAAGATAGTAACGACTGAACTGGGGAAGAATAATATGGGGGGGATGGACACACCAAACATAGTGATGTATGTCTCTTTTATCTGTTGTGGAAAACTAATAATAAACTAATAAAAAATAATAAACTAATAAAAAATAATAAAAACTAAATTAATAAAAAAAAGATTAAAATGTCAAAATGGACTTAACCCTTCCATTACTGAAGGCTTGTTTAGATCCAATCTTCCTCTATTTAAAGATTTATACCCAACAGACCATCACATCTACAGACTATGTATTTATTATACGTGGACTAATGATTGTTTGTCAGATCTGTTATATCTTTAATATTTATTTTCTTCCAATTAATTAATTAATTAATTAATTTTTACAGGACTAAGAAGTAGCAGAATTAGGAAATTAATTAATTATTTTCCTGATTCTGCTACTTATTAGTCTTGAAAAAATCAGATCCTATATTCCTTTTTGGTTGTTGTTTGTTTCACTTTATGGCTGACAGACATATTTTCATGGTATTTTACTGCTGAATATGCCAGTTGAGCAGAAGGAAACTATTTTTGGCTGTGGAGAGACAGGGGATGGAAAGAAGAGATCTGTTGGATTTTTATTTAGAGAGGCTTGAAATAATTAGAATTTTATATACCATTGCAAAGAAGAGTGGAAGTCATCTTTTTCTTTCTTCTCTAACCTTTTCTCTTTCTTCTCTTTTTCTCTCTATATGTTTGTAGAATTTTAGTGTACTTGAAAACTTTCAGTAAAAATATTTTTTAAGAACAAAAGCTACAACTAATTGAAAATGAAAAGCTTCTTAGCTCCCCCTGAGGTTACAGTTTGGGAGAGGAGGAATATATGAGTTTTAGGTCTGGCTAAGTTTATTGTTGAAATGCCAAATCTTACGGTTCCCTGTCAAACTGCAGTTGGAATTCAGTATCGCAGTTACAGCAGTCTAACCTTGAGTTATGAATCCATAACCAATTCAAATTAATGAACACTACTAGTCACAACTGTGGCACTATTGCAATGGTCACAAATGTACTCCCAAGTCTACTTCACCAGGCATCAGCTGTGCAGAGAGAAGGGGTTCTGTTCTGCTAGTGATCAGGGTACAGGAAGATGATGTTTCTACTCCCCTCCTGCCAGTGGGCAAGGCTGTGATGAGAACTTGTGACAGGGGTCCTGCTTCTGATTGTCACAGGAGGGGGAATGGAAAGAACATCTCCCTGCACCCTGACTGCCATCTGAATGGACCTCCATTGCTTTGTGTAGCTGCTCCTTGGTAAAGCAGGTTTGAGGGGCTGGGTTGATGCTATGTCGTTATGCATGTGTAACAAAGTAGGTGATGCAGAATTCTGGCCCATCTCATTATGTCTCACCCAAAGCTGTAATTCTACTGTAACCACACCTATTCCCAAGGTCTGCATAACTGAGATTGCCACACTGATTGTAGCTGGGCAGGATCTGTTGTATGTGACCTGTTTAGCATACCACACTGCAGGCTAGAATGCATCCCCACTCAGGCTTACCGCGCTATTGTCACAAGAGTTGGCTTTGGCAAATTTCTCAAAAGATGTTTTACAGACTGCACTAGACCCTCTATCTCTTTCTCAGTGCTAACATGATGAGGAATTTCGGAGTAGTCACATGTCAGTCCAGCCTGATGGACCTTGAGAAAAAGAAAAGAAAAGAATGATGTAAAGGAAGTCATCATGGCATTATGTATAAAACAGAACAGAAGCCAAAAGTAAAGGAACGAACAGAACAAAACAGAGCAGAACAGAAAAGGAGAAAATCCTCAATAATATTAATGTATTTAAGATCTACGGTTTAGATTGCGCATTAGTTGTTGTTGCTGTTGTGTGTCTACAAGTCATTTCCTACCTATGGCAACCCTAAGGTGACTCTATCTCAAGGCTTTATTGGCAGGATTTGTTCTCTGGAGATTTGTCATTGTCCTCCTCTGAGGCTGTGAGAATGTGACATGCTCAAGGTCACCCAGTGGGTTTCCATGGCCAATCAGGATTTTGAACCCTGGTACCCCAGAGTCCTTGTCCAACACTCAAACCACATTTTCAAATATCACACTTCACATTAAAGTCAATTGGTTGAGATCCACTGGCCATGTTCAGACACCACAACACATCATGGCTGTTGTGGTGGGAATAAGTTTAGCCTCCTTCTCTGGGGCAGCCACGACGAAAAGGTTGGAAGCCTTTACCTTCACTTTTGATTAACTGCAGGACTGTCATTTCATCTGAAGCCAGCAAATCTGGGTTAATTTGATATCCAGTTTATCTGACTCCCCCTCGCCCACAAACATGGTTAGTTTGAACAAATCAACTGTGGCGTATGATTCAGGCCTGCTCCCAGCAAACTACAGGTGAAATTAACTACAATTCAAGCAGTAGATGTAACATGGCATTGCTGGTAATTGAAAACTCAAAAACATTTTTTTCTTATGGCTGCATTACAGAATGAGAAGGGGGAAGCACAGAAACCTAAAGAGAGGCTATACTCGTCCCTATCACAATAAACCTTGGTTTACTGTGACATCTGGAAACAGCTAACATCCAAGTGCCCCAAAGCAAAAAGACAGTCTAGAACCAAATAAACACATGTACCATCTCGTAATCAGGGGTTCCCATTCGATTTTTCAAGCTATGTACAAGCTGAAGTAGATTTTTCATCCTGTGGGAAAAACATACACATGCCTCAAATTCAGCTGTCAATTTCAAATGAAATAATTCCATGAAACAGTTCCATGCAAGTGGTATAAGACTAAGAACAATAATATACAACAGCTGTTTACGTCATGCATTGTGCCCTTTTGAAAACTGGGAAATGTTCCCTTTCTAACCTTGCCCTAATCTAAACAGATACTGTAGAATTCTTCCAGAAAATCCATGTAAGATTAGATGGCAAGCCCCAGCAATGAAGGTTTCACACAAGAACAAGAATTAAAATCATGTTAGTGCAGTGCATAAACTGCCTTCACTGAAAAACAGTGCATTTTCTGTGGGATGTTGAGTGTAGGACTTTCTTGGCATTAATCCTTGACCTCCAAAATTCCTCTGTAAACATAGTGCTGGTGGTATTTAGATACCTAGTTAAGACAATGGTTCTATTTCTCAACTGTATTGCTTGCTTTACTGCTTCCTTAGGCTGAGCTCTGTGAAGGAGGCAGATTGGCACGCAGGCAGCCACTCACGGCTCAGAGTGGCTGTGAAGGGAGCCTGCAGGGGAAACAGAATGTAGAAAGAGTCAAACAGGGTGTGAGAGACAAACAGGGTTTTGAATGGGCATGGACAGGGTAAAGTGGACAGAGAAACCTTTGTGCTGACAGAGATGGCATTGTGGATTTGAGGAAGAACTGCTTATGGTTCTGAGGAGCTTAATAGAATATGTGTGTGTTGCTGTTGACTGCCTTCAAGTTGTTTCCCACTTATGGAGACTGTAAGGCAAACCTATCATGGGGTTTTCTGGGACTGAGAGTATGTGACATGCCCAAGGCCACCCAGTGGGTTTCTGTCGTTGGGTGGGGAATTAAACCCTGGTCTCTGGGGTTGTAGTCCAACGCTCAAATCACTACATCACATTGGCTCTCATTTTTTTATTTATATGTGTGCACGCGCAAACATACAGTGTGTAAAGATTATTATGTTCCTCTACTGTGTTCAATAAACGTTCTTAGTGGTGTTTTTAAATCTGGCTCTGGCTCTCTATCAAGCCTGGAGTGCGGCCACACATACTAAAACTAAAGAACCCAGAAGAACATAGTCACACTTAAGGGGTCACCCTGAGGCCCAACAACCCAATCCAGCAACAAAATAATCAGGGAACCAAGGGCAGAGTGAGTGGCAAGATTCCGAGGGGTTCGAGCTTCTAGATCTGTCACAGGCTCCCAAATGCCACAGCCATGGTGGATTTTCAGCTACTGACAAAAACGGCGCTTCATGTCCTCATCAAAACCTCAAGGGCCCTTTAATCATAAAGTATGAGGGGTGGGGAAAAAAAGCCTACACCCTCTCTTGTGGATGCACGTTTCTTTCTGGATCCTGCCTACAGTTCTTTTTTTTAAATGTTTCCAATAATTGTTCTGATCACTGAAAATGGTTTCATATTTCCACAACTTTCTCTTACATTTTACATGTTTTGTTTTGTGAGCTGCCTTGTGAGTCTAGCTGAAAGATGAGAGAAAAAAGAGGTAAGTTAACAAAGGCAAAGTTTTTTTTTAACAAAAAGATCTGTTGTGGCATAAAAGGAATTGAATCCACAAAGGCTGTTTGAAGCAAGAAGTAGCCTCTTTTCCATGGGAGGCTAGGCTGGACCCCTCCCTACTTTCTTTTGCCAGCAATGACCCTTCTGTTTAAAGAGACTTTTAATGCGTAAGCAGAGGAGCTTCTTACTACAATGTGTGTTTTTTTAAAAACTTCTGCACATCTTTAAAATGATTTTATACTGCTTAAATGTGGGTATTTTTTATTGTTTTTTAAAAATTTTATTGTTAAGATTTTTTAACTGATTTTATTAGGGAGCTGCCTTGGTTCGCACTCTGGGAGAAAGGCAATGTACAACTGAAGTAAATAAATACATACATAAATCAAGAAGATAATGATGGTGCCTGGGTGAATTCTGCTCAAATTCTTGCTGGGACTCATCAAATGGTCAAGGCCAGATCTTAGAAATTTTACTTTTTTGGACTACAACTCCTAGAATCCCCCAGCAACTATGACCGTTGGTGATTCTGGGAGCTGAAGTCCAAAAATTAACTCCTCCAAGCTCTGTCTAACCCCATTTCACAAAACAGGTAAGTCCCCTACTGCATACATTACTTCTCCACATCACTTAGTCATCACATCACATCACTTCCTCAAATGTCTACCCTGGAAGACAAGTCCAGGCTCATACGGTTACTGTACCCAGGATGCGAAGCCCATCTTTGCAAGTTCTCTTCACTATCATCGTCACACAGGTCTGCAAAAGCTGCCTCTAGATCCTCCAGTTGGTGGATGCGGTTCTCAACACAGTCAAGCAAGTCTTCCTTTAAAAGAGAAAAGCCGAAAGAATCCTGAGCAATCTCAAGGCTCTTTGACTGAAGGGTTAGTTCTGCAGTAGAGAAAAGGGTCATCTTGTGAGCTACATGTGACCTCTCCACATGTACTGTCATGGTTGTAGGGGAATATCCATTTCCCTCCATTGTGGTGTGGTAGGGATGGAAAGTGGGAGAACCAAAATGGTGCCTGGAACCCACTGAGAGCCAGAAGTAAAAAGTGCAAATAGCAATCCCATTTAACTCCATGGTGAACAGCAGTTCTCCCTCAGTATCATTAATCAGAAAATGAGATATTCACCAAAGTATGATTAAAATCCATTGGTGTTTACACATTTAATCTTTATGATAATTCTGATTGCAATAATCTTGGGGTCAATACTGTCTGGCTCACATCTACTGGTCTTCATGTGAACTTCATGTGCAATGCTACATACAAGGTCTTTATTTTGATCATGATTGCCACTGTCCACTTGGATGGGTCCAGTCTGCAATCAGAGGTCCAGGTGTGGAGGGGAAGATATGACAGGTCTCCTTGGTAAAGAAGTTAATTTGTTTGAATGAGGGTGTCCAAAATGCTCTGATTTTAGTGCCTAACTAACAATAGAAGAACATAATATAGACACCCTTTGTAAAAATGCCAATGAGTTAAAAATCATTTAGGACAAAAAAATGTACATGTGTGCGGGAATTAAAAGCTCCTTTCTTTCCTTTCCCTGTTGTCTCAGGAAATGAACATTTTGTTGGGTCAAATGCACACTCATGGTAAAGGTCCATGCAAAACTGCATTAATGTGATTTGTGAGAAAATAATCTCTAAGGCACTGCTGCATAGCAATTAGGCTGGAACAGTTGCAAAACAGTCACCATTTTTCTCCTCACACCCCCTCATTCTGCCCCCTCAGAACACCATCTTGCAGACTTTATGAGGGAAACAAAATTAACTACCTCAGTCCCTTCTTCTTCAGTGCACAGCAAGAAATACTAACCTCGGATGAATTGCTGTTAGGCTTCTTAAAACTGTACAGTTCTTGCAAAATCTTATATTCTTCCTATTTTAACAAAAAGAAAAGCAAAAAAAAAATTATAGCGCAACACCTATAAGCCTTTAACTATCGAATCTTTTCCCCCTTACTGCCCTCCTTATTGTTGCTGTTATGGTGTGCTTTCCAGTCATTTCTGACTTATGCCAACCCTAAGGCAAACCTATCATGGGGCTTTCTTGGCAATATTTGTTCAGAGGGGATTTGCCTTTGCCTCCTTCTGAGGCTGAGAGAGTGGGACTTGCCCAAGGTCACCCAGTGTGTTTCCATGACTGAGCAGGGATTCGAACCCTGGTCTCCAGAACCATAGTCCAGCATTCAAACTGCTATACCTCACTAGCCCTACTGCTTTGCTTAGCACAGGCATAACTCAATTAATGAATCTTCTGCTAATGAAGCTTCTTTTTTATGAAGCTCCTGTATTTCCTATACACTGGAGAAATGCAGATTTTCAGTGTTAAGTTGTAGAGGGGTGTAAACAAAATTGAAACTGGGAAGGATTCTACTGTAGCTGATTCTTCTGTAGCTGTGAGTGCCAGACCCACTTATAGGAGGAAAGACAAACAGCAGTTGCCTCCAGAATCCCTTTCTGACATGTCTGGGAGAAAAAATCAGAGGTAAAAAGTGGTTTTATTTTTTTTTTAAGTCAATAGAAACAAAGGTCAGAAAAGGTACATTTGGATGACAACTCCTGGAACTCCCCAGCCAGCATGGCCACTTGGAGATAACCTCGCGAACCAGCACATTCTGATCAAAAGCCTGCCTCAGCAGCTATTATGTCAACAAAATGTATAGATCTGGAATTTTGGTCATTAAAACAGACATTATAAGGGTGGAAACTGGTGGGGGAAAAAGTATTCCCTGGATACCTTTTGAAAGGAACTTTCAAGTAACCTGCAAATGTTCAGTATGTTTTGTATGCAAGGTTCTCTGACTTGGTTGCTTTATTTCACACGTGAATATTGCTACTTTTCAAGAAAAGTACATGCTAAAACATATTGGATTGCTCTTTTGAGGTGGTGTTTCTGTTTATTTTCTCTTTTTCTGCATTTTAATTACCATCACAATCTGTCTTAGGAAAAATATTTCTGAGAGAAGGATACATACATGCCTTAAATAAATGATATATGCACATAGGGGCCTTCCACAAAGAGGCATTCTTTCTTATGCTAGAGTGGTGAAATAATGCTCCCTAAGACACTATCATTGGCTTTTCTGAGCACTTCATTAAATACAGTCAAAATAGCCTAATTTCACTGGGGATAGGGGCTTTTTAATAAACAATCTCCTATTAATTTACAATAGGGCCATCGAGTACAAAAAAAAAGGTGCAGAAGGAAAGGTGCAGTTTGTTCTCTATTGCCCCAAAGGGTAGAATCAGGTCTTATCGGTTTAAGGCCATTTCTGCATTAGATTGTTATAGTGCTATTATTCTACTTTCAACATCCTATGGAAGCCTGGGGTTTGCAGTTTAGGGAGGGGTCTTTGAGGCTTTCACAGGATGTTGAAAGTGGAATAATAGCACTATAACAGTTTAGTGCAGAAATGGCCTATGTTACAGGAGGACAGATTTCAACTGAATATTATAAGGACAGCAAGAGTGGTTCGGCAATGCAACTAACTGCCTAGAAACTTCGGGGGGTCTCTGGATATCTTCACAAAGAGACTGGACAGCTACCTGTTGGGGATGCTGTAGCTGCAGTTCTTACACTGAGCAGGGGGAGGGACTCAATGGCCCATGGGGCCCCTTCCAACTCTATTATTTTATCAAGGGTGGGGACCATTTCTCCCTGCAGCCCACCAGATCTCACCAGTGCTCCCAGCACAACTAGAAGTGATATCATGTCATTTCTGTTTTCATTTTCAGCTATTTTCTACTTTTTTGGGGGTGGGTGGGATTAGGATCATTGGGGACTGTGAGAGCAAACCCAACACATTTTGTGGTGTGTTGAGATGAAAACTGCTTGGAAAAAAAAGGGAAGTGATGTCTGGTGGACTTTGAGGAGCTTCGAGGAGATTGAAAACTCGCCCCAACGGCCAAATGTGGTTCATGAACTGGACTTTCTCCACCCCCAATTTACATAAGATTACATGACTAATCACCACAGCCCAATAGTTACCTGTGTGTATATTTCTTTAAAAGGGTTCTTCACGGAAAAGAAATCCAAGTCAATATCCAAAACAAAAGCACAGCCCTTTTGCAATACTTGGAGGATGTCTTTGACCAGCTCTGTTGTCTGGCAGGTGTGATTCCCAAAGGAACAGGATGCAGAGGGATCCTGAACACCAGCAGTCTTCTCATGGACAAGCCTTATTTTTTCCAAACCTTCCCTCTCCACATCTGCACAGCTAGGGTCAAGGAGGAATCCATCACCCTTTGATGATGAGGCAACAGTGGCATTTGCCACACCAGCTTCACTCAGCTTGAGCTTCTTTGCAGAAGGCAGAGGATGACTTTCTTCCCAGTCGCCAGAAGGTTTGGAAGGATTCACTAAGCGGACACTCAGATGCAAAGACTTCTCATTTTCTAGCTGATCAACAGGAACATAGAGCCCATCAGAAAGGAAGTAATTATCGGTGCTTGTGACCCTGCAATAACAATACAGCTTAATATTTATGCTGCACATTTCAAGAACAGATACAAGATATAAAAAAATGCTCTGGGATGTAGCTATCAAGAGTGGGGCAAAATAAGAGCACTGTCCCTCCCACAATAAAATTTTCCTTCGTTCCTCTAATTTCTAGCATTGAAAAGAGTGGGACACTAAAAGTAATTCACAAGTAGAATTATTGCATTTGCTGTGCTTGCATTCCCTTGGTCACCTTGTCTGCTTCTTTTATTTGAACGTATACTAAATTGTATTTCTCAACACTCAACTGAAATTTTAAGCTACTGTAATGAAACAAATTTGATGACTGAACAGGATGGCAGAATTACTCCCTGGGAGGCAATGCTTGCATTTTGTTCTCCTCTCGGTAGCTGTACCCATGGAAATGACTTCCCAAAAAAGCCCAAGATCCCATCTTGTTCCATCTTCCTTTTCTGAGGGTAATCAAGAGTTTAGAAAAATTGCTTTGTTGGACTAAAATTTCCAGAATCCTCCAGCCACTATAGTCAATGGCTTGATTAAATATTGGGTTGATTTTTAAAAAACATATTTAATGTTAAACTGTGTTTGGATTGACTTTTCACCCCCCCAACTGCTATTATCCAAGACTGAGATCTACTGGTAGACATTTGGATGATTTTCTTTAGGTCTCTAAGGGTTTACATCTGCAGTCATCTTGTTGCTGTTAAGGAGAACCTATCAGTTTTTGGGGGGTCTGTGTGTAACACACCCAAGGTCACCCAGTGGGTTTCCATGGCCAAGGAGAGAATCAGTCTCCAGGGTTGTAGCTCAGTGCTCAGACCACTACATCACATTGGCTCTCTACACCAATAACAGCAATTCTTTATTACGGTCCATAGACTTGGCAAGTTCAAATCAACAAAATGTAAGACACATTAAAAGTGCAAGGAATAATTGGGTCAAATCATGCAGGCAGAACTTATTTCAGACATTTTTCCCTAATACAGAAGTTAACTGTTCTCTAATCCTGACTGCTTCATAGAAAAAATTGGAAATGATCAAAGTCATTTTTACCTTGTATAGTAGAGTCTCGGTTATCCGACATCCGGTTATCTGACCTTCTGGATTATCCGACGTCGCGGTTGCTTAGGGGCGTGGCTGTAGACATTTCCGCACCCCAGACACGCCCAGACAAGCCCCCAGACACACCCAGACACGCCCCCAAACATGGCGGCCACCACGGGCTCTGGCTTACCCGACATTTTGGTTATCCGACTCTCAGCCCGCCCGTTTAGGTCGGATAACCGAGACTCTACTGTAATAAGAATTTGATATAAAATTCGGTCAAGTGCCATGGTAGATTAGCCAATAATGAATTCACCATAACAACACAATGACTTTGACCACCTAAATTATACCGCAGCAATGAAAAAAGAGGGGCATGGGAGGGGAGAAAACATGTCTGGGAAAAACAATTGTTAGGGAATCTGGGGGCTTTGGTGTGCTAGTGAAGCCTGCTGGGGGCCACAGGAGCAAAAACCGGCCCCCACTCCCCTCCACAGCTGCCCATCGCAGACTGCCACTTCTTGTTAGCAGCTAATCCTTCTTTCTTTTGCTCAACCACATTTTATTACAATTTAATTGTATATGGCTGTTTGACTGACTAGTTTTCAAAGGCTAATTTGTTATAGCCCACCTTGGGTACACAATGAAAGAGAAGCACTTTTAAAAATGCCATTTGTTTTTTTTGTTCAAAGGAGGAAACATGGACATGGCTTGGGCTCTAGGGCTATAATCCTTACTTGGGAGTAAGCCCAGTTAAACGCAGAAGAACTTATTTCTGCGTAAACACATATATAACTGGGTCATAGAGATGTTAGACAAAATGCAATAATGTGCAGTCTGAGATGGGAAAACATGCTACCAATCCTACTAAAGCTAGCCAGAAAATATTTATAAGAAGCCATTAAAAGAGAAGCAGACAGGAACAGCCAAGTACATATTATATCCAATCCTCTGTACACTGATAAACAAACACAGGGCATACTTACCTTATTGTTGTGGTGGAAGTATCTTTACCCACTAAAAAATGATGGGTTCCTTCTTCAATTTGTTGAGCCCAGGCCGGATGCAACCATATCACTTGTGAAAAATGGCCAGCATAAACTGCAGGCATAATCCAGTTTTCAATACTTAGCTCACTGCAAAAGAACATAAGGCAGCACAGATTGAGAAGGGTACTGCTGTCGGAGAATGTGGGGTGCAAATCTCATCGTCACAATACATCTGACAT
The DNA here is from genome assembly GCA_948472985.1 of Iguana delicatissima. NCBI lineage: Eukaryota > Metazoa > Chordata > Lepidosauria > Squamata > Iguanidae > Iguana > Iguana delicatissima. The sequence continues at coordinate 393,328 of CAOKZL010000537.1, forward strand.
ATAGCATATCCAAAAAGCAGAATATCAGCATGCTTTATATCAAACTCACTGGGAAAGAAATACATGAGCGAACAGTCAGGAAAAATCAAACTTTTATAGCAAGAAAACTAACTTGTGCATACTGAACAGGGCTAGGCAAAATATCTGGCCCTTGCAGTTGTTTTCGTGGCCCTCAGTGCCTCCAGACTTCCAGCTCTATCCTCCACTTTTTTGCCCCCTCCTGCAAAAGGGAATAATGCCTCTCCTAAAATTCTCCAAAAGTATCTTTGAAATAGTTTCAGTTCTTCCCTCACACTGTTCCACACATGCACAAAAAAAAGTACCCATTTTTTATTTTTAGAACTAGAAATGGACTTCTGGCACTTCTGGATTTTTCATTTGCTGACATTTTGTTAGTCTATGTGGACTGCAGAAAAAAAGGCCTGCTGTACCTGCTGCAGTTGTTCATCCCAATGCAGAATAATTAACCAACAGTGAATATACTATAAATATTTGCCTAGTTTGGTTCTGTTTCTAATTTTCCAGCAGAACAAGTAAAAAGACACAAGGAAAAAAAATATAATCAGAACATAGAGGGAAGTTAAAACAGTGAAGTATTCCACAAAGACCTCCTCCATGACACTGCACCTTATTCTCCTGCCAGAACAGTCTTCTCTTCCCATAGAGTCATTGAGCGTTCTATAGCTTCTCAGCATGCCCTGTCTGCAGGCCTTTGGGCAAATTCTAACTATTTTGGTAATATACCCTTTTTTACATATGCAAGACAACAACAATATGGTACTATTTTGGCTACACAAGCAACACCATCCAAGCCTGGACTTCAGGATCAGAGGTAATGATGGATTGTTCTGTAATTCAGACTTGGTGAAGCCTTCTCACAATGAACTTCTGTGTAGCTTTAGGTCTCAGATGCCCCCTTCTGGCCATTTTGTTATCCCACAATCAGAACTATCTTGCTTTTTCCATAAACTAAGATCCAAAATTTAACAGATTTTTTTGTTGAGGGGTCAAACTTATTTTGTCAGTTTCAACACATCCAATGGGTCAAAAAATAGTTCCAGGACCACTGATAGATTTATTGTCTTACTCACGGCCTGGAAAAATAACTTTTTGGACTACAACTGCTAAAATCCCCTTGTCAAATGGCAAGCAGTCATAGTGCCTGGGAGATTCTTGGAACTGTGATCCAAAAAAGAAAGTTTTCCAGCATCTTGTCAAATTACAATCCTGGGATGTTGGAGTGGTTCAAAGATGAGGCAAGGACACCAAAGGCAAGGGAAACAACACTCTCACATTCTTGCTCTTATAAAAAAATCTGTTCCATCAAGAATTATAGCAGAGATCACATGATCCTACCTAAACAGAGCTTCTTTGTCAAACACAGTGTCTGCAGGCATATTCACTGGGATGAGAAGGTCTGGATGAGAATCCAAATGGACAAAGCTGATATTGCTGGCAGGAAGATGCTTTGAACCAATGGCTCGGTAAATAAAAGGGAGAACCTAGAATAACAGGGATATAAGCATTTAAATTATGGCAAAGCAATGAAAGTCAATGCAGTGCAGCTACTCATAAGCAGCCCTCTGTTGTAGTTCATTAGACATGAAGCTGGAAGTGACTGTTACTGAAAAAAGAAACAGCCGGTGGAAAATTAGAACCAAGTCAATTTGAACAGTGAATCCACTCCAGGTTTCAAAGTATGTTTCAAGGGAGCTATCCAATGTGCTGAACCTTGCCTGAAATATCTTCAGCTTCTTGGAGAGCACTGTTAAAGCTAGCTGGAACCTGGAAGGGCTTCACAGGCCCACAGGCATGGGAGCTACCAGTCACCACTGCAGCTAACTAGATTTTAATTTGACCTTACTTGCAGTCTGTTCTTATACACTGTTACATGTATAACATAATCCCCACAAGTGCAATTGAAATTGTTCCCAAGTAAAGTTGAAATCTTAAGCAAATGTCTTGGTAAACATCATTTGCACTGCTTGGGAACATCCACAGAATAACTGTAAAAGCCTCTTTACCCTAAAACAAGCAGTTCTAGCTAGTTACCTGCAGCTTGCTTATTCATTGTGCCCCCGAGATATGTGGGAGGATTCCATCCCAGAAACCCTTGTGTAAAACAAATAAATGTAATTGCTCCATCCCAGTAGTGTCAATGGATGCAATGCGCATGCACCTGGGTGGGTGCATACCTGGTGCATCCATTGACAATAATGGGACATGACACTTTGCACAACCTTGCATTTGTGTGTGTGGTCACCCCAGCAGAGGGTACACTTATTGCAAACTCAAAATCTTCTACCACTGGTTTCTCCCTAAAAGCAGAGGAATATATGATGCTCTCAAAAAATTTATCTTCTTTACCCAATAATACCTATAATACCCTAGAGAATAGTTTCCTGTAAATATTCCCATTAACAGTATCTCAGATATTTAAGTTTTTATTCTCCCTCTGTGTTCCAAAAGTTACCCACACATACACACACCAAAGAATTAAAAGGTGAATAAGCATGTTCCACGATAGCGCATAAACTGACAGAACCTAAAAATGGTTTTAGGAGTCACTTGTCGAACTGTGATTAAAATGTGTCCCTGCAAATATACCTCAATTAAAGAATTAGATGTGCTCCTAGGCATTACCACTTCTACAGAAAATTTGGTACCAGAGGTAGGAAAAACACTGAAGGAATAGGAATAGGTTCCTGTACCCAAAAAAATGAAGAGTGGTTCAATGTGTTTTTCACTCAAAACTGACAATATATACATGAGAAATGATACAAACAGGTCTGGTAAAGCCCACATAACTACTAAAAAGAAAAAAAAAACTGCATGTTCAGGATACCCCTTGAAAGCTTCTTCCAAAACGTGTCCGGGGATTATTTTGTTCTTTCACTAGCCTCCTCCACTTTTCTTATTTCCATCTTGGTGGACAAACTTATAGAGCTACGCTTCTTTAACATATTGGGGGAAACTACTGAGGCAAGATTTATCTGCTTTCCATTCTTCTGTTCTGCTATTCACACGTGCTCAGCAAAGGATTCTGGAGGCGATTGGTGTGTACCCTGCCTGTTGCAGGAATGCACACACAGCTGTAGCAGGATCTGCTACAGAATCCTGGACTTTCAAATCTTTTATACTGCATTGTTCACTGCAGATACACGGCTACCGGCTGACGCTCACAGCCCTATTTTACCCTTCTTTCCCATCTTTCCCATGCCAATGTCACTCCAAAACTTCCAACTGGACAGAGGACGAAAAGGACGAAAAGAAGGGGGGAAATGTAAAAAGCCTTTACAAGAAGGATCCTCTACGCCAGAGCTTTAGTTCACTGGGGCATGCTGAGGCGCACTTTGAAGAGTGTGACACTGAGGCTCTTGAGCGTGCGCTTTCAACCACTCAAGTCCAGAAGTGAACCCACACAGATCAAGAGCGTTGTTAGGCTGGCAGGGTGAGGACGAGGCGGACGCCTTTACAATCTCATTTATAAGGGAGTCTGTTGCTTACGTCGTGGTGATCCTCCACCACCCAGACAGGCAACGTCGGGTACGCCCGCAGGGGGCCGGCCCCCCCGCACTGCTCAGGGTTCCCTTCAGCCCCTCGCTCGGTGCTGGACGCGCTCATTTTGGGACCCCTTCGAACGCTCGAGACACGCAAGGTCCTAAACTCGAACGCGAGGCGCTACCCCACTCTCCGCCTATCGAACGCCGCCGCCGCCGCCGCCAACGTTCCGAGGCCCGAACGCCGCCGCTGCCAACGTTCCGGAGTGGGGGGACCCGTCTAGACGCGACACACGCGGGCATGGTGGGAAAGGGGGAGGGGGAGGAGGAGCTGCCGGGACGGTTCCGCTCGCACTGCAGCCCCGAAGCCCCAGCCGTAGGAGAAGGGACTGGCTCGCAAATTTCCAAACAACACCCGCTCCCTGTTCACCCTTTCCCCTTGGCCATTGTTTCTTCCGAGCAACCGAAAGAACGCAGAGCCACCCTAGACTTCCGGTCTGATGTCCCGCGCGCTCCTCCCACCACCCGTGCTTTTCCGGGGGTGCGCGCTTTCCCCGCGCATTTTCCCTAGCAGGTCTGGGCGGCTCCGCCGGCGTCTGGCTTCCAAGAACGGGAGGGGAAGCTTTCTAGGTAAGGCAAAGGCGCCCCCCGCCAAATCGGTGCACGCTGCTGCTCGATCGTGGTCCTTGGCCTTTCCGCACTACACTGTTTTAGCGCTATTGTTCCGCTTTCAACATCCAACGGGATCTTGGGGCTTGCAGTTTAGGGACCGGTATTTAGAATTCTCAGCCAGACAGCTCGTTGGCCTCAATAAACTACAAACCCCAGAATTCCACAGGATGTGGAACGTGGAATAATAGCAGTATAACAGTGTAGTGCGGAAAGCCCCCCTCCGTCCCCTTTTCCCGTTCTGGGTGCTAGAACAGACGCTCTCGCTTTGTAGCTCTTGGGAGTTCAGTTGCTTTCCTCTCTCCCTAGAACAAAATACGTGCAGTGTTTTGAATGTCTTAGAAAGAAGATTCGCTGGTCTCCAACATCTCTAGTTTTTGTCCTGTCTACTCCTCTCTCCATCGGATTGAATTTAGAAACTCACGCAGATGTGCGTCATATTAGCAAGAATTCCCGGGCAGTGCGCACTCGCGTTGGTCTGTTACAGCAAGAATTCATCCTCTGTCGTCCCACTTTTTCAGCTACTTTTAAAATGCCCCAGTTGCTCTCTCCTTCCAGTCCCCCCTCCTTAGCTTACTTCAGTTGCTGCAAAATGGGTTCAAAATGCAAAAGTAGATTGCACTCCATTAACTCCGCAGACTGAAGAGCAGAAGAAGGGGGTGAAATGTGTCCTTCCCGGTGGGCTCAGACCAGAGCAGAATCACGCAGCCTCTCCAAGCCCGTGTGTTCTGTGTCATTAATAACACTTGCCTGGTTCATGTTATATTGATGTTGCTTGGCCGCACTTGTCCTCGTTTCCATCAGTGATACATTGGAGAGTATGCAAAGAGTCTTGTGGCGCCTTAGACTGGCAAACTTTCCCTATCAAAAGCTTTCTTTTAGCCCAGATGACTTCACCAGTGACTTCTTCATCAGGAAGCTGGAGCCCATGAAACCTTATATTAAGTTAAACTTTTTATAGTCTTTAAGGTGCTACAAGGCCTATCCTAGCTTGAATAAGCATCCCAATCTGGGTGAAGCTGTTTTTTTTCTCTTTTTATAACAAAGGCAGATAGCTTGTGGTTCTTCTGACCAATGGTGGTTGGAAGCTTACATGTCAGTGGAATGGAGAATCCATTTCAAGTTTTTTTTTCTGGCTTTAAAAATCATTGGTGCAAATAATATTCTAGATAGGACAAGTAAATATTCCTGTTGAATTGACTGAGGCTTTAAACATCTATGTGCTTCATGTTATACACATTGGTGTGTGTTTGAGGCTGTGGCTGTATTAACATTAGCGTATACAGAACTTGACATTAAAGAAAGGTGACTCATGCTTAATATGTGAACTGACATAATATTAATTCATGCTTAATATGTGAACTCACAGCAGCTCAAGACTGTCCTAGGAGCCATTTGCCCAGTAATGTTTGTCAACTGGCCACAGGCTTTACATGTAGAAAGGTCTCATGTTCCAGTATCTTCACTAAAGGGATCAGATGATGGAGAAAAAGCTTTAGCCCATGACACAATAAATGCCATTTGGAGTAAACAGTAGTGGCTTAGATGGATCAGTGCTTTGATTGAGCATAAGGGTGTATGTCCAGTCTATCCTTTTACACTGCCACGGGCAATTTTAGTCCTCCAGAATCACTTTTTGTGCAGAAAACATGAAGAAGTGGATCCTAGAGACTGTATGGCAATGTCACCTGCATGTTTGTAAACCTGAAGTATATCTCCACTGCACAATTGTAACAGTTTGATACCACTTTAAATGCCATAGTTTTAAATTTGTAGCTTCTTGTAGTGGCATTGGACTATGACTCTGGAAATGAGAATTCAATTCTCTGCTTGGCCATGGGAACGCACTGGGTGACCTTGAGTGCATCACACACTCTTAGCCCCAGAAAACCCCGTGATAGGTTTGCCCTGAAGTCTCCCTAAGGTGGAAATGGCTTGAAGATACACAGCAGCAGCAACAACATTCTGGGGATTCGCTAGCACGTTCCTCCAAACTACATTCAAAGTGTCTAACAGGGAATTCAGAGTACCTCTCAAAACTTACAAATCTCAGGACTGCACAGGATAGAGCCTGTCACAATTTGGGTGTACCCTGTGTCCTCAGATTTCTACCTCTCATCGCAACACACTTTTTTTCACAAAATAAAAATGGCTGGGACTATATATGCTGACCAATTTATTGATTTTTTAATTTTTAATTTTTATTTATTTGTTTAAGCCATTGTGGTGCATAGCCAAATATTGGGACCCTCCTCCCAAAAAAGGTTGATCAACTGTGGTCCAAAAAGCTGGAAGTAACATGCTCTGATTGGTAGTAGGTAAACCCCATTTGTGGGAAACTGATTTTTTCTTTCTTTCTTGCAGTGTGTGTGTGTGTGTGTGTGTGTGTTTGTGCGGATACTGGAATTCAACAGGGTGAGGAACATCCTTCAGTAAAGAAATCTATATCCTATTTTTATTTTCTCTGATGTTATTTTACTTGTATTCCACTTTATGTTTTCTGTTTGTAAGTGCTTGGAAGAAGCATACTCTAGTTTTTTTTTAGTTTTTTTTTTTTTTTTGAAATAGTTATGTTGTGTTTGTTAGGAACGGACAGAGGAAATCGATGTGTTGTTTTTGTTAGGAATGAAATGATGGATGTGCTGATCAACACTAAGATGATTGCCAGGGTGGAGGTCTGTACGAAGTAAGGTGGATGTTTGTTATGTTATGTTTGGATGTATGTATTTTGTGTTGTGTTTTATGTTGTTGTTTTTTTTTTGTTTTTTTTCTTTGTAAGTAAAATAAAATTTATATTTTAATAATTAAAAAAAAATAAAAAAAGGAAGAAGCATACCTGATCCTGCACATATAGCTCTCCTTGGAAGAAGGAGCATTTTTATATCTTGCAGTACACTGGGGTTCCCACTGGGATCAAAACCATTGCAGGTGGTTTTATCCTAGCTGGACACAGTCAGTGTCATAATCTCCCAGGTGGGGGTGCTGACACTGAGAAAAGAATGAAAGTCACAAAGGAAACCAGGAGCACCTTTGAGACTAACTGGGACGAAGGCCTTTGTAAGATAAGCTTTTTTGGACGTCTGATGAATCTGGTGAAGTAGGCAGTGTCCACAGTAGGATATACTAGAAATTTATTCTTTCCAGTTAGTCTGAAAGGTTCTAGAGGAATCCTTTTAAATGCTAAAACAGACTTAATGTGGCCATCTCTTAGAATGCCATGGTAAAAGAATGGCTGTCCTAAGGCTGCCTAAGTGAGCTGGTGGCTCCAGCAGGATTGGAGTGGGGGAAAAGTAAGCTTTGTAAATGATGTTGGAAAAGATTGAATTTATTGAATATTCTTAGCAAGGTAGTATAGAATAGTATCAGTTAAGATGCTCAGCAGACTGAATCCTTGTGTTCCAGTAGAAGGACCTTACTTAATCACATTAGACATTTCATGAAAGTTTTTCCACACTATTTCTGAGGCTTACCTTTTTTTATCTCTCAGTGCCTTTTTCCAGTACCACTTTGAGAGTTACCTCTTTTTTAAAAAAAACTTCCATTTATTTGATGCTAATCATCTCCCTGACCATGTGATGGGATATGAAGAAGAAATTTTCTAGTTGGTGTTCTCAGAAACTACCTAACACAAGGTCTCAAAGTATGGAAGGCAAATGTAGCTGTGGGTGATTGCTGCAAGAGGTATAAGGTGTCTCTCAAAGAAATATTTCCTGCAAAACAGTAACCTGGACTTGTCTATACCAACTTGAAAGGAAAAAGGTAACCAGGACATGACAAGGGGATATATACTCAGAACATCTGTGGTGTATTTTATATATTTACTTGATTTATATTCCCACTCTCTGGCTTGTGACTTGTTGAAAAACAGACACCAGTAAAAGTGTAAAAAGCTGTACTATTAAAATGTTGTTAAATTAAAAACAATTTGAAGAAACTCAGTAAATACATATTTAGACTTTTCCTTCTTTATTCTTCTTTTTTAAAGATGTGTGATGTCTTTCCATTCTGGGCGAGGGTGTCCCCGGGGCCGAGGAGGAACTGCAGTAAGAGCACCTGTGCAAACCTTTCGCCCCCAGAACTTGAGGCAGCTCCATCCTCAGCAGCCTCCGGCGCAGTATCAGTACGACCAGCAAAATGCAACCCCATCTACCTACGCGAATCCTCCATCTACAACCTACACACCCCCTAGGCCAAACTTTTTCCCATACCCACCTCCCTTTCCTCCATCACCACAGAATACTTCCACCCAGTGTCCTGTGAGGCCACCTTTCACGGGTCACCAAGTGAGACAGACTTTTCCATTCCCACCTTGCTTCCCCCCAGCTCCACCCCCTGTCCCAAATCCTGGTAACCCTCCATCCCTTGGGACAGCAAATGTGGCGGGGCAAAATGCATTTCCGTATATGATGCCGCCTCCATCTGTACTGCATCCTGCACCCCCACCAATGATGCCTCAACCAACTAATTATCAGCCAGTGTACTCTTCAGCCTATTCTCAGCAGACCTTTCCTCCTCCCAATTTCAGTAATTACCAACACAATGCAAACTCTTACCAGAGCAACAGTGGAAATGCAAGCAACAGTGGGAACAGCAGCAATAATTTCTGGCACTCAAGTCAGTATCAGGTGGAGAAGTCCCAGCCTGAACGGAGGTCTCCAGAGAGGACTAAGCACTGTGACGACCATCGCCACCGGGATTATAGTCATGGGCATGGGGATCGACACCGCTCAACTAGTCACAGTGATCGGCGGGATCGGGGGAGGAGCCCAGACAGGCGGCGGCAAGAAAGCAGTCGGCATAGGTCAGATTATGTGAGAGGACGGACTCCACCCCGCCATAGGAGTTATGAGTGGTACAGGTAAAGTTGGTTTTATTTTGCTACCACAACACCCTGCTTTTTCTCCAGATCAGAGTGGAGAACGTACCTCCAGACATTGCTGAAATGCAACTCCCATCTGTCCTAGCCAGCATTGTCAGCAGGGAAGGGTGATAGGAGTTGCAGTCCAGCAACACCTGGAGAGTCACACATTCCCTCTCTGTGCTACTGATGAGCTCAGAGTGGCAATAGGTAGCAAGATTAGTCTGCATTATTATCATATAAACCATTTAGAGTAACTTAAAGAAGTTAATTTTGCCTTGATTTCTTTGGTAGGTGCTTGACTTGTGGATTGCACTTTGTGGCCGTTTCTTCTTAGGCTCAGGTATAGACTGACACTCTCTTAGCTCAGGGAAATGTGGAATCACTGAACCTGACTGTATAGCTCATAGTATAAGAACAGTGATGACTTTGCAGAATGAAACTTAAATAGAAAAGCTGTCTTTCTGTTTGCATTTGTTTTGAAATTTCCAAAATGTTGGGCAGGCCATAAGTATAGTTTATCTCCTTGTTTTTGCTGTACCTACATAAAATGTTCTTGCTGTTATCATCCTCAGCCTTTTCCCCAATTATCACGGCAATCACTTGTACACACTTACTCTTGGACTGCAGTGGTAATCCATAGCGCTTATCCTCAGGAGTCAAGCTTTCTGTGTTCCATCTCATTTTCACTGATTCCAACATGTCTTGAAGATGTTTGCATCTCTAGAATCAGCCGTAAACTGTCTACTTAATATCTCATTCAACAACAACAAGAACTGATAGGAAATGTTAAACGTACACAAAGTGGCTGGGCTTTCAGTGGCTGAACTGAAAGGGAAGAATTGGAAGGCACATATCTGGGGACCCATGAGCTACTACCAGACCAAAACAAACCAGAAACAACTCTGTAATTACTTTGTCAGCCTACAGTTAATAAAGGAGCTGTATGCAGGCATAAAGAAACAAACATGGCGCTGTGAGCTGTTCACACTGCGTAGCTACTGCTGGTTCTGAGGTCTTTGTGTTTTGCTTCCCCCTTCTTCCTGTCTTGCAAAAAATATTCTTCTTTCCAGAAAGATCCTCTGGCTCAGGGTGGGCTGAATATAGATGTACATTAGAGATAGGCAATTCTTGGAGACTAGGGCCCGCATTGACCTCCAGGAGACCTTGGAGGGCTTACAGTCCCCCTCACCCTGTGTGTTTGCCTTCAAGTTGCCTGTATCGTGGCCCCATGAACTTCATAGGGTTTTCTTAGGCAAGGAATATTCAGAGGTGGTTTTACCAGTTTCTTCTTCTGAAATATAGCCTATAGCACACCAGGTATTTGCTGGAAGTCTCCCATCCAAATATTAACTAGGGCTGACCTTGTTTAGCTTCCAAGATCAGATGGGATTTGGTACCTTTAGGGTATTTACCCCACCTACATACAAAATAAATAAACATTAAAAATTAATCCCAAATTCCCACTGGGGATGTTGGAGCATTTTCTCCATGTTTTTGCCCCCCTTTTCATGTTTTAAAAAGATTGCTAAAATGGCCTGGGGCGGCAAAAACAAGGCAAAAGATTCCCCCATGCCTACTGAAAGGCATTTGGGGGCACTTGGGACAAAAATTACTTTAAAAGATTTTTTTCCAGTGTTTTTGACCATAGAGCATCTTTGGGGCCACAAAAACAGCCTGGGAGGAGCTATAGTTTGAGAGGTAAATTTCAGGATGGCTTGCAGTAGATCAGCAAGAATTTCTGACTCCATGTTGCAGTACCAGTTGGGGCACTTTATCTGGATTGGTAGTTGTAATATCATCTTCTAGCTTCCTGCAGTGGTGACTCCAGAGCACAACAGAAAATAAGTCTGCAGTTTCTTTCTCTTTCTTGCAGTAGAGGCTGGGGACTTCTATACCAATTGGGTGGTGAATCTGCTCCAGGCTTTTGTCTGAACTTGAAAGGAGCTGTCCTCGGTGATGAACTTATTTTGGGACTAGGGTTCATCACTGCCTACCACTGCTTTGAAGATGCCACCCTGACACAAAGGCACTTGAGTTCAGCTGTTGGGTGCACTGACTTGAAGCCTGTAATGCCTTTCAATGGGGAAGTCAAACGACTAAGGACCAAAGAACCTCATTGACTGTGTTAGCCTTTATTGTGGGAGGAGACAGGCTTCATTTTTCTCTTGCTATTGGCAGTATATCTGATTCTGTTTTTCTCTACATTTCTCAAGGCCCACATGAAAAATGTAACTTAAATCTTTTATCTTCCCCCTGCCCTCTCATTTAAAGGGACCGACAAAGAGAAAGACATCGTCACCGTGATAGCCGACAGTCACCATCTACAGAGCGATCTTATAGGAAAGATCACAAGAGGACAGGAAGGTAAGATGAGATCCTTGACTGGGAACTATTGGGTAGCTCATGTTTTGTTTTTTGTTTACCTGTGTCTATGTCATTGAGACAGAAATGGGCAATGTGTGTCTCTTGTTAGGTTATATCTCCTATCAGCTTTAGCTCACACAGCAAGTGGTGAGGGATAATGAGCATTGCAGTCTAACAACATCTGGAGGCCCTCATTGCCTTTTGACCTGAAGGGTCATAAATTGAAAGAGGAGTCTTACAAGATTATCAGAGCTCACAGAACTAGGCTTCTCTTTAATTACAAAGGGTCCCATTCAGTTGCTTGGACTGTGAAGGTGGCTGGTTAAGGCACTGGTTCTTAATCTTTTTCTTTACGAGGGACTCCCTGTAAGTTTAATTTGTTGCTGGGGACTCCCAAGACTTAATTCAAAATTTAAATATTCAAGTATTTATATTCAAAATATATTCAAATATGTTCAAAAGCAAGTCACATTCTCTCAGATTCAGGGGAAGGCAAAGGCCAACTTCCTCTGAATAATTCTTGCCCCACCCCTCCACCATTCCTGTGATGGGCTCACCTTATGGTTCCCATAAGTTTGAAGTGACTTGAATGCATGCAACAATAAAGTGCTGCTAACAGGGGGAGGTTATCTCTAGCCATCGTGTCACTTTCCTTTGAACACTTACTGATGGCAACCCTAAAGAGAACCTATCATGAGGGTTTTATTGGCAAGGTTTGTTGCCTTTGCCTTTCTCTGAGGGTGAGAAAATGTGACTTGCCTGAGGTCACTCAGTGGGTTTCCATGCCTAAGAGGGGATTCAAATCGCGATCTCCAGAGTCATGGTTTGGGTGTGTGCACACATACTATAGGGTCCTCCAAATCTCCAGTGGGCGGCAGGCTAGTTTGGAGCAAAAGACAGTCTGTGTAGTACACACTGCTCTGTGCTCCAACAAGGAGAAACAGCTGGAAATTTCCACCTGAGAGTCTGGTAGCTCCTCAACATCTGCTGCTTGAGATGGTTTCCACATCCTGCCCAGTGGAAAGGCTGGCTCCCTTTGGGCTTCACAGCTGGAGTGTTTAGTTCTTTCTCAGGTGCTATAATTTTAGCAAATCAGGCATTCAGCTAAGGGCTCATATTGAAAAGTTTTGTGCATGAATGTGCAAACTGGGCCTAGCTGTGTTGCAGAAGGCAGATATCTGTTCCCTTTTGTTTCTGTGCAGTCGATCCCCCAGCCAAGACCGAAAGAGACCTCGCTGGGAAGATGAGAGGGAGCGGTGGTCAGATAATGCCACAAGGGAGAAGAGTTACACCTCCATCAAGGACAAGGAGCCCGAAGAGGCTGCCACTGAGAAGAATGAGGACGAAGATGAGGACCTGCTGAAACCCATGTGGATTCGTTGCACCCACTCGGAAAGCTACTATTCAAATGATCCCATGGATCAAGTGGTATGTAGTCTAGCATCCAATGCCTGAACAAGAAATCCACAGGAGGGGGTTTCCTGTTGGCTCTGTGGCTGCTTATCCTTCCTATAAAGTGTATAACATATATCCTCTTCTGATAGTGATGGTTCCCACCTAAACAATATAGCCCAGAGGGACAATTGCCCCAAATTAGGTGGATACCTGCCCGATTTGGGGAGATTCCTCCTTCCCTCTGTGCTCAATCCCATGTTGTTCAGGGGAGATGGGAAACTTTCTCTTCATGAATTTTCTCAAGTTATTCCTGTCTTAGAATCCAAACTAATCTGTTGCCCTTTTTTTTTTTTTTTTTTAATGAATGTACTGGGGTTATTTCAAAAGGGCAGAATACTGTCTTTTGCAGAATGCACAACTTCACATTGCAGGTAAAGAACAGTGGTTTGAGTTGTTAGGGTGGGTTAATTTAAACAATTTATATTTAAATAATGAAAACAATTAGAAGATTAACCCAGTTTAAATCTTTGAATTTTAAATCAGGTCTCTTAGCACAATTCATATGCTTACAGTTTGGCTGCTATAAAAATGCAATGCATTTGTTCACAACTAAATGGAGTTTTTATGCTGTTTGGATGATCATCTAAAATCTTATTGCGTAGTTTCCATGTACTATAGAGTTTGAGTTAATTCAGGGAAGTGATCAAGGATTTCTGTTTGGTTCTCTGTATGTACAAAGCCATCAGCATAAGCACAGTCACTTTTAGTATAACCTTGTATTTGTCTATTCAGAAATATACTCTAATATGTTCAGTGAGACTCAAGGTAGGATTACAGCCTTCATTCCGAGTCTTAGAGGTGTTTAAAGGAAGAGTTGCAGTGCTGTGCCTATTTACCTGGAAATAAACTTCATTGAAGTCAGCAGGGCTTGCCTTTGAGTAAACAGGCATAGGCTTTGGATGTTATTTACTAGACAGAAATGTGTTTCTTTGTGGTATAACAATATTTGTAGACCGAGTTTTAAATCTGGTTTATTCATTGATAAATATAGTATGTAACTGTGTCATATATTTAATATTTAACTACAGAAGTCACATATTTTTGCCCTTGGTGTTTAAAAAATGCCATTGATTTGGTTTTAGGAGATATATAGCACATTAACTTTTCTGTGTTGCAGTCCAATATTCTTCAAGCCTGGTTATTTTTCAAGAGATATTTTTTTAAACTAATGCAGAAATTCCAAGTAAATGTTTCTTTTTTCTATAAAAACATGCACACAGATGTGTCAGAAGAAAAAAAAAGATTGTCTGGGAGTGCATTCATAGCAGGAGTGTAGCTATGGAGGAGGCAAATGATGGCATTTCCTCCCCAGATAAGAATTCTGCCCCCCCATGAAAGTTTTCTTCAGTTACCAAATTTCTAGCATTTCAGATTGTGAAACAAGAAAGTCGTTCATACTTAGGACTCTTATATTTGCTATGTTTGCATTTCACTGGTTACTTTTTCTACCCTCTTCTTTGGATATCTAGCTGTATTTCAGAATATTCAGCTGCAGTTTATATAGTGCTAGAAATTAGAGGACTGAACAAAAATTTCGTTTGGGGTGGCTGAGTTCTTTGTGTGGGGGACAGTGCCCTCATTTTTGCTGCTTCATCACTACAGCCTTCTCCTAGACTTGTTTTCTCAGAAGTGGGTCTTAAAGAATTCACTTAGGGTCTTTCCACACTACACTGTTATAGTGCTACTATTCCACTTTCAACCTTCTGTGGAATTCTGGGGTTTGTAGTTTACTGAGACCAAAGAGCTCTCTGGCTGAGAATCCTAAAAGCCCCTCCCTAAACTGCAGGATTCCATAGAACCTCCAGGATTCCATAGAATGTTGAAAGTGGAATAATAGCATTATACCAGTGTAGTGTGGAAATGGCCCTTACTCCCAAGTATACATGCAGATGATTGCACCACAAAACTTTTCTCTCTAGCACGGCAGCTCCTCCTCCTTCCTGGTGCTTTCTGCTTGGATTGCACTCGAGGGTCGTGTATGATTGATGGGTTTGGTCTTAGCAAGGACTTAGGCCCCTTGTTCTCTTTTTAAGTGCAGCGGCAGCAAATTTGTTTACTCTGTATTAGGGGCTAATTTAACTGAATCACAGAGTCAGGACAGGACATGGAGGTCCCCAACAAATGGCTGTCTCACTTCTGTTGGGAGACCTCCATTTAGGGAAATCCTATGATCTTTTTAGGGAATTTGTTCCACTTCTCTTAGCATCAAGGTGTTTCTCTGAATGTACAAATAAAGTCTCTCTCCTTCCTTTAACTTAAGCCCATTTGATCTAACCCTACCCTCTGAAGTAACAGAGTGTTTACCTTCTTCTGTGTGGTGGCTTTTTGGGGATTTTGAGGAGTGTTTTCACACAGTGTTCCTATAATGTTTCCTCTCAGTTGTCCTATAATCTTTCCTATATTTTCTAACATGTTTCCTCTCAGTCTTCTGTTCTTGAGGCTAAACTTTCCCAACTCCTTCAGTGTTTCCCCTAAAGATTTGTTTTCCACATCAGAGGTTTTCTCATACCTTGATCATTTTCCTTGTCTACTTCTGAGCTTGCTACATGTCCATTCTTTCAAGTCCAGTTCCTACAACAGGATGCAGCACCCCAGATGAGGTCTCATTAATAGAGAATAAAATGGAATAGTTAACTTTCTGTGTCACATTATACTCTTCCACTATAGAAATTATTAACAGCTTGTAACTTATATATTAAATCATCTCTTTGAGTGATGACCGCATCCAGATGTAGTTCAGCAGTTTAGCCTTTGCGATGATCACAACACATGAAGGCTACACTTGCGCTACACTTCCGCTTCTTGCTGTTACCTACCTAGAAATGCATTCTATGTTGCCAGTATTTACCTTGGGTATGCAAAGACATAGAGACCTGGTGACCTGTGACATCCACCCATGTGGATAACAGTTTTTAACCACAATTTTGCTACCCTTGTTGTTAATAGGAGTAATGTAAAATTCCACTTCTCTTGTGGTTCTCACATGCTTGTTTACTATGTGAGATAAATTGCTACAAGTTTGCTTTCGTTATTCACAATAGGTTTGCATGCAATGTGGGGGTAATTATTTTTTCCACCTTCTGAGGGTCAGAGTGACTGAATGTAGATATGTTCAGAAAGTGTGAATCCTTTCATAATACTCTTAACTGCTTTCTCTTCTTTGCCACTCCAAGGGCGATTCCACAGTTGCTGGAACGAGCCGACTCAGAGATTTATATGAAAAATTTGAGGAGGAATTAGGAAAGCGCCAAGCTAAGGCCAAAGCTGCCCGGCCACCATGGGAGCCACCAAAAACTAAGCTGGATGAAGATGTGGGTAAGCACCATATTGAGAATGGCTAAATCTCCTAGAAACAACTACTTACCACTTTATAGCTGGGATAGGCATCTAGAAGCCAAATCTATTTCTCAAGGCTTTCTGTTTTACTTCTGAGAATTCATGTCACACTATTCCACTATTACCAGTCATTCAACTGCCTAGCTTATTGGTTAACTGTCACTTGAGTGAAGCATAGGTAAAAGATTATTAAATTTCATTCCTGCAGTATGAAGAACAAGACAGGCTTTCCTACACCAGAAAAGGATATCTTAAATTGTGTTTTCTTGCTACAGAAGGCACTTCATTTCTCGTCTTCTCTGCCCCATACTTCTGGTACTCCATTTCTCCAGGTGTTATTATGCTCAGCCAAGGGTCACAGGTTCTCCACTCCTTTTTTAGGCAGATGTGAGTGAACCAGTCCCAAGTCTCATTGATCATAAGCAACCTTACTTTAATATGATTGCATAAAACAAAGGCTCTGGCTTACCAGTAATGCCCGTTTGCAGGCTGTGACATGGTTCTGGATCCATAGGTTGCCATTTTCCCTACTTGGTTCAGCTGTCTCCTTCTCAAAGGCCCACATGAATTTTGCAAGGTTTGGGGAAGGACATCCAATCAGGAATCACAGGGGATGGGAGTTTGCTTTCCACTCAACCTAAAAATTGAAGTTTTTACTCACTCAGTTCAGGTGAAGGGATATACATTTTAGGTCCTCACTGCTCCTTTAGCAGTCAGGCTTGTACAAAACTATTTTCTCTTTCTCTCTAGTTTTTTTATTCTTCTATATTTTAACACAGAAAATGATTTTAGCCACCCAAGTCAGTCATAGAAGCATTGCTAATGCAAATGGTCCTTTGTATGAGTGACACTACTAATAATTCTATGTATTCCTGAGGCCCTTGTATAGAGGCTGCCTGAACTGAGTAGACTAGGGGGAGGAATGGCTGACTAGTGGACCCAGTCTGGCTTACAACAGGACCAGGAGATGGCCCTCCCCAAGCTCTACCCAAGACCTTGCACTGATGTCATATGGCTCCTCCTCTCCCTTGATCCCACCCTTATTTTAATTTCTTTGTCCAGAGAGAGGCACAAAATCCTGTGCCTTTCTCTGCATAGCAGATGCTCCTGTTATCTCCAGCTGATTCCCTCCTGCCTAGTGGGAGCTATAAGCAAGATAGTGAGATATGGAATCCTCCTCTTAGTGGGGCAGGAGCTTATAGCATCAGAGGGAGGATGAGAGCAGGACTTCTGAGAAGAGTCTCTGTAACATCATCTGCCTTGCTACCTTGGTTGGGCAAGGGAGCGGGGGTGATGGTCTGGCCACAAAGACCTGCCACAGAGCAGGGGAATGTTTAGTTTTCTTTTCTCTTTGCCATGCTGTGATCCAGCCCCTGGATTGCTGTCTGCTTCCGCTACTATAAGGTACATTTGAAAAGTGGTGTGTGTGCATATGTTTGTGACAGTGTCAGTAAAAAGCCCCTTCCTGCTTCTTCTTTTGACTCATTACTCTTCTGCCTCTGGATGGCAAAGCTACAGGTTCATAGACTAGGCAGTGTAAGTTTTTGTGAGAGTGAGCAGGTTTCCCAATGTGTTGTTTCTTAATGAGTGAGTCAGTGTCCTGGTGCATCATTTTGTTGACATCCTGATGGCATAGGGAGCTCCAGTGACTCTGACTGTGACTCGGATGATGACAGCTGTTCTAGCAGTTCAGATTCAGAAATTTTTGATGTCATCGCTGAAATTAAGCGCAAGAAGGCTCACCCAGATCGCCTGCATGAGGAGCTGTGGTACAATGACCCCGGACAGGTAAGAACATGTGTGAAAGGAAGCCAAAGTATTTGCACCAGACCAGTATGTCTTATGATCTGCTTAGCCTAAAGGAGTGAGGCAGTGCTGAAATTAGCACTGACGAACTCATTTTTTGATGGCTACAGAGGCCTCATTGATAATGATTACCTCTCAGTTATTGTAATGTGTTGCTCTCTGTGTGGGTCTACCCTTACAAAGTGCTTGGAAACTATAGTTAGTACAAAATGCAGCAGGCTGTTGTCAAGTGTGTGTTTTAGTTGTCATATATCAGCAGACTTGCAAGAGATGCACTGGTGTCTAGTTTCTTTCCAATCTCAATTTACAGTGCTAATTTTGATGTTCTTGCGTGCCTTCGAGTCATTTCTGACTTATGGTGACCCTAAGGTGAACCTATCATGGGGTTTTCTTAGCAAGATTTGTTCAGAGGAGGTTTGTCTTTTGTCTGCATCTGAGGCTGAGAGAATGTGACTTCCCTCAAATCTCTCAGTGTGGTTCCATGGCTGAACATGGATCAAACTCTGTTCCCCAGAGTCCTAGTCCAGTGCTCAAACCATTATACTATGATGTACAATGCCCTTAAAAGACTTTGGGCCAAGGTATATGAAAGACCAGCTCCTCCTATGAGAGTCTGCCTGAAATTTGAGATCCTCAGCAGAGACCTGCTGTATGTCTAGCCATCTTGAAAGTCTAGGTTAGCAAGTACACATGAGAGGGCTCTCACGGTAGTGGCATCTCAGTTGTGGAACTCCCTCCAAAAGGCCGTCAGGGTGGCTCTATCCTTTTTGAGATTCTGGCAGACAGCTAAATCTGTGCTGTTTCTGTATGGCTGCTCTGGCTGTTTAAACTATCTCTGTTTTAAAACTATTTTTAAGGAGATGATAATATTTTTTTGTAAAAATGTTTTTATATTTAAAATCTTCTTAACAATTGTGTTTTGCCTCAGGCGCCCCAGTGGACTGAGAGCCTATAATAAAATAAATAAATAAAAATTAAAAGGAAAAATGAAGGGAGAGAAAAAAGAAATCTAGCAGCACCTTTAAGATTAATTAGCATGAGCTTTCCACTTCATCAGATGCAAGGCAGGGTGATATTAAAATCTCAAGTTAATAAACATATTTATATAGTTTTGGGAATGGGATAGAGTGTCATTGGACCCAGAAAGATGCAGATCATGATCGTCATCCTAAATTTTCAAAGGCCTGTGTGAGGTGATACAGGTCTTTCAAATCTTAGTTCTGATGTGTTAGTTAGTACTGATGTGTGGAAGTGATAAATCAACCTGTCAATAGCCAGTTGCTTTGAAGTCAAAACCTTCTCTGAGATTCCTTTTTTTATATATGCAGTTGTGAGGACGCAACATTTTTTTAATATACATAATAAAATAAAATAATATACCTTGAAACAGTTATCTTTGTTCTTACTTTTGTGTTGGACTGGAATCTGTGAATACAGTTCAATTCAGCTGTTTTGAATTGTATCACCTCACACAGACCTTTGAAGATTTAGGGCGAGAGGGTTGCAATTGGCATCTTTCTGGATTATATTACATTCTGTCTCATTCTAATATTAGATACTGATGATGATGGTGATGATTCTTCTCAAAACAAAGATCGTTTCACTTACTAAAGGGCTCCAATCACACATTTGGCTTTTTTTCCCCCTCCTCTCATGCTTTCATAATTTTAGTGGCTAAGTAACCCATCTTTTCTAGAACAATACGACACTAATGCTACAATTAAGAGAATTGCCAACAATTAAGATTCAATAAAGCGAATAATTTTTGGCTATTCCTTTCCAGTTTGTTGACTTAGAATGTCAGGCTATCCTGGTATATTCAAGTATGCTTCTTGTGTTTTTAATTTTTTTAAAATGATTCTTAAGATAGCGAACTCTGAAAAATTGCTTGTATACTGCTCTGGGTGCCTAAACCCCAGGCTTTCAAATCATAGGTATGTAGTTTTATATTTACAGTATTGTGAAGGTCAGGAAATTATATCAAGTAGAAATCATAGATTGGCTGATTCTGCTGACAAAAAAACAGTAGTTTTGACAAACTTACCCATGCATTTCTTTCTTTTTTTTCACGCTCTGAAAGCACATTCTAAATTGTTTCTCTACAGTCAGTGCAGCTTGATGGACAGTTTTCAGTATAGCACTGTTTCATTTTAAATACTATATTTTGTTCCACTTTTGCCTGTCCTCCCATCTAAGGACGGGAGATAAAAATATGCTAGGTGAACGAACACTGACACGTGTTGCAAAACCAGTGACTACGATTTCTGTTTCTGTTTGAACTAGTCTTCTCCCTTGTAGCTAAGAATTGTCTTCTCATAGTAAGGTTCTTGGGAGACCTACAATGATGTTATGGTTTGAGTGTTGGCCTAGGACTGGGGAGACTAGGGTTGGTATCTCCTCACAGCCATGGAAGCCCCCTGGGCGACCTTGGGCAAGTCACTCTCTCTTTTAGAAAAAAGCAATGGCGAATGTTCTCTTAATAAATCTTGCCAAGAAAACTCTAGGATAAGGTCATCATAAGCTGGAGTCACCGTGAAGCAACAACAAAGTAGGATTCTTGCCATGTGAATAGTCTGGGTTGGTATCACTGGAAACTGTAGTTAACAACTTTCAAGTTAAAATTCTCACAATTCTGGGTAGGTGGATGGTGAGAAAGGAAATATAAAGAGTAGACTCCATGCTTGGGCTCAGACTTCACATTGGCTTCGTCTGCACCAAAACAACAAGTCAGACTTGTTTAGAATTGTGGCTTGTCTAGACACAATATATACAAGCAAGCATCCTGATAACTAGCAAATGTGCTGCTTGATCACTACCACATGGCTCCTCATACAAGTAGGAGTGGTTCCAAAACCCAGGAACTTACCAGAATTAGAAAAGTTAGTATTACATCCTGGCATCTTTTTGCTTCTTTAATGAGCCGCTGTCTAGAAGCTAACAGAAGTAGCTCTATCAGCAGAGGTATCATGTTGGATCTTGGACCCATGTGATTTTTTGTAAAAAATTATTTATTGTTTTTTTTTTTTAAAGTCTAATGACAAATGTTCTCTGATGGTCTGAAAATGAATACAGATTGACCATCCCTTATCTGAAAAGCTGAAATGCTCCAAAATCTGAACCTTTTGAAAAACAGAACTCGGCCTTCTTCCTGTAGAGAACATGAGGGAAATACAAAGGCTTGCTTGGGACCATGCATGCACTGCTTGCAAAGTCTCTCAGTTGGCTTGGCAACCCTTTGCCCTCTCAGCTTACTTTGGATTGTGCACACATGCATAGTCCAAAGCAAGATGAGCAGGGGAAGGGGGTGTAAGCAGTGTGTACAAACAGTCACAGATGAGCTTCTGTAATATCTTCATATTCCCTACATGAAAGAGGCAAGAGGAGAAGAACTGATAAAAGAGTGGACTTTATGTTGAAAGAACAGTATATAATCTCGTTATTCCAAGGTATGAAAAAAATCTGAAATCCAAAACCCCCCTGGTTTCAGGCATTTCAGGTAGGGAATACTCAACCTGTACTTGGATTAGTTCTGATTCCTGTATGGCATTCAATTTTAAAAGGGATTATGTTTTTGCCACTAAACCTGACTCTTTTCTTTGTTTTAATCTGTGAAATTAAAGTTCCTTTTTCTAATTTTGACAGATGAATGATGGTCCTCTATGCAAATGCAGTGCTAAAGCTAGACAGACAGGAATAAGACATGGGATCTATCCAGGGGAGGAGGTAAATGAGTTTGAAAGTGACGCTTGCAAAGAAAATATATATTATGTCGCATGAGAGCAGGGAAAAAGAACCTTTGGTCCTCAAGATGTTTTGGACCACAGTGTCCACAGTCTCTTTGCACTGCCCATGCTGGTTGAGGCAGATGGAAGTTGTAGTCCCAACCTTCAGAATTACGAAGTGTTCGTTTGCCCTACATTAGAAGTACTCATTATGAGAACATGAAATGTCAAAGTTATTGTATAATCGAAGTCATTGAGGATCAATGTTTCCCCCTAAAGTGGAAAAAGAAATGCCCTTTAAAATTTGGAGTATCTTTCATCTCTGGTCTTTTAACATGAGTGTTTGCAGGCATGCTCGTCTAAGGTTCTTCCTCTTTTTCTTTAAAGTTGCTAGTATCAGTGGAAGTTCATTAGGATTCTGCTAGGCCTTTGTTAATAAAAGAGCTGTGTGAAGCAAGGGAGAATAAAATTAGTATTTTGCTGCCCCCTCTCTCTAACAGCAGAACGGGTAATTGCCTGAGCATATGCCAGGCAGTGAGCTGAAGATGCTGGGAGCTAGATCCATTTTTGACACATCAAGATGAAGGAAATGTTGTTTGAATAAGATGGGGAAATGCTAACTCCATAAGGCATAGGAACTCCTGTAGGAAAAGAAGCTGGATTAATTAGCGCAGGATAACTAAGATAACTGTACCAGCCCCTGAGCTCCCTGGTTCTTTATTGACAGCAACTAATATTTTTTAGGGATTCCTATTTCCTCCACAGAATACTTCCAGAATACCCAGTTTTCTGAGATACCCCTTCCCTCCAAGGAGACTGTCAAGTTCATAGCAACATTGAATATTTAATAATAGGATGAGGCATTTATGACCCTCTAGATGTTATCGGGCAGCAGTTCCCACCATTTGTAGCCAATGGTGAAGGATGTTGACATTTGCAGCCCATCCTCATCTGAGGGACTACATCTTTCCTTAACCCTTCTATAAGGAGATAGATTAACTACTGACAACTGGGGCTGAGGCTTATTTTTTGTCCTAGCCCCCTCCCACCAGTATTAAAGAATTCAAATGGTGGTGAAGTAATTGTGGCAGTCTGTACTGCCTCCTTTCAAGAAAGTAGGCCTCATCTGTGTATACCACAAAATGTGAGGATACATTGCCAGGACAGAAGAAGGGACTCAGAGATTTTTGACTGGTTGAAAGAGAGGGAACCGTATTTTAGAATTCTGTCTGCATAAAGAAAGCACAGCAGGGAGGAGGCTAAACTGGAATAGTTCTCCCTGATATGCTAGTATGATGTTTGTTTCTTAAACATACAGGGAGAGCTTTTCCCCTCTAATATAGGGAAGCATTTAAAAGTGGTAGACCCATCCTCTTTCTCAAGTAGTATTCTCCAGTCTCCTGCTTTCCTTCATTTATTGTATCAGTAAAGCTTTTGTTTTGTTCTTTCTACTTATTTAATGTCGGACTCTCAAACTGTTCTTTTCAGTGGGTGGATGTTATTTCTATATCCTCTTACCAGTATTTGGTTTACCTTAATGGAAGATAAAATGTGCCTCCCAGGTCCTTCCTGTACCCTCTGATTTCTCCTCAATGCTAGATTTTTCTTTTCTTTTCTTTCTTTCTTTCTTTCTTTCTTTCTTTCTTTCTTTCTTTCTTTCTTTCTTTCTTCCTTCCTTCCTTCCTTCCTTCCTTCCTTCCTTCCTTCCTTTTGGTAAAAATAAAATCAATTTCCTCTCATGGAAGCACCCAGGAAAGCCAGGTTTGGACAAACCTGTATGTTCCAAATGCCTCCCCTATGAAACTAGGGGCCCTTTTATACTACACTGTCATCTCACTATGATTCCACGTTAACTGCCATAGTTCCATGCCAGAAAATCCTGGAATTTGTAGTTCAGGGAGGGGTATTAAAAATTCTTAGCAAGAGAAATCTAGTGCCTCACCAAACTATAAATCTTGCAATTTTGTAAGAGGCAGCCATGATAGTTAAAGCAGATAATACTTCTGTAATCTGAAAGGGCCCCTGAAATTTCATTTTGGCTCATATTTGTTTTTGATCTTTTTAGGGCTTTTTCACATTTCCAGGGCCAGGGTTCAGCTTGTCCAACTTGCCTCGCTGTGGCCTAGCTAATGGTCTGTTTCTGTTTCATTTTCTCCTTGAAGCCTATTAAGCCATGCCGGCCCATGACCAACAATGCCGGAAGGTTGTTCCACTATCGCATTACAGTGTCACCTCCTACAAACTTCTTAGTAAGTACAATCTGGAACAGTGGCAGCAGAGTAGCTCTCATTTCAGTTAGTTTGAATCCCAGTGGTATAATGTTCCAGTTTCTCTTCTTTTTTTCTTCAGACAGACAGACCAACTGTAATAGAGTATGATGACCACGAGTACATCTTCGAAGGGTTTTCCATGTTTGCACATGCTCCACTTACAAATGTAAGTAAGCTTTCTGTTGGATCCAGAGACCCTTTCACACTATAAAGTTATAGCATTATGATTCCACTTTAACTGCCATGGCTGCGTCCTATGGAATCATGGGATTTGCAGTTGTAGGAAAGGCATTTAGAATTCTCATGGGAGTGCCATATTTAAAATTTATTTCAATCAAGTTTTTAAAGGGTGACCATGGTAGATGGTGATAAGACATCTGTAGTAAAAGTATGGGTGCAATATTTTTGGAGCATTTCTAACACATATATAAGTATGTATTCTTAGTGAATAAATAAATCCAGCCTGTAGCACGTGGAGGCTTTTCTCTCACAGTTTCCTCCACAGCCTTTGTGGTAGGGAAAACCTGATCTGTAGGGTTTTCTAGCCCTCTGGAACAAGTTTCAAAGGCATGGGAGGAGATATGTAGAAGTAGAGTTGGATTCTGTCGTCCCCATTCTGCTGGTGGAAGCATCTAGTAGATGCAGGTAGAATGTGGCAGATTTGTCCTGTTTCATCATCATCATCATCATCATCATCATCAATTTAGGGTTACCAGTGTTCTTAACAGTTTCAGTTCAATAGCTACCCTTGCACAGTTGCACAGAGCTTAACATTTCAAAAATTGTGCCTTATTTCCCTAAACATAAGTCCTCTCCCCTTTGAACCCCTGCACACTTCTTGTTAAAATACTATATTTGCCAGCATGTTAGACGCGCTTGGCATAAAAGACACCCCCACTTTTCAAGGGATATTCTTCAGGAAATTTTTTTTTAGTTCCCTGGTGAAAAAAATGCACAGAAAAGGAGGGGAAGGAAAGGAGTGTTGCACCAGGAGAGGAGGGGAATGAAAAGAGTGCTGCACCACCACCCTTCCCTTCCTGTTTTGCTTAGGCAGAAACTCCGAGCAGAGTCAAAATGCACAGGAGAGGACGGGAAGGTAAGGAGAAACTGTAGAAACATCATCTATGTTCCTATAGATCAGTGGTTCTCAACCTGTGGGTCTTCAGCTCCCAGAAGCCCCAGCCACTATCGTCAATGCTCAGGGCTTCTGGGAGCTGAAGTCTAGAAACATCTGGGGATGCACAGGTTGAGAACCTCTGCTATAGATGAAGGTTTCCACTACTTCCTCTCTTCTTGTTTTGCTTGGGGGAGGAGAACTCCTTTCACTCCCCCTCCCCTTCTCTATGTTTTTAGTGTTACCGTATTTGCTGGTATACAAGACACACCCCATTTTCAGGGGGTATTTTTTAGGAAAAGTGCATCTAATATGCCAGCAAATACGGTAAGAGCTTAACTAGCCTTAAGGCACCAAATTCCATCTGATTTTAGAGATGACACTGGGACAGGCCTTGTTAGCCAAGGAATACCAGGTGCTGTTGACTTTATTTCAGAGAGGGACAATGGCAAACCACCTCTGAGTATTCCTTGCTTAGAGAAACCCTGTGAAATCCAGGGCATCTCCTTAAGTCAACAGCTGACTTGAAGAGTCTCTTGATCATGCAGTTTTGCCTTAAATCTCCATTAGGTGGCAATCTATGATCATGTCTTAGGTACAATCTTTCTTTGCCATACCACAATTACAACTTGGCCACCTTGAGGCTTTTATGTTTATGTGTGTGCACCTTCAAATTGCCTGTTACATCCTCTTTTATTTTAACTTATTTACTTTTTGATCAGAAAAAGTAAAGTACATTTTCAGGTGCTGATTGCGTTGATGTTTAAAATCAAAACTCTATTCAATGTTTTTTTCCCCCTTCTCTGCAGATTCCTCTGTGTAAAGTAATCAGATTTAACATCGATTATACAATTCATTTCATTGAGGAGATGATGCCCGAAGTAAGTTATCAGAGTGATTATTCAAGACATCTGTTTGCTTTGTGATGCATTAAACTGTTTTAGATTTTGGTTCATGCATATTCTGAGGAAGAACATATCATATGGGTGGGTGAACACTTGTGATTAAAAGGGTACAGCCTGGGAATATTAATATAAAAATATAATTTACAAAAGGCTAACCATGCTAGTCTGTAGTTGCTAAAATATCAGAGTCTCGCGGCAAACCAATTTGTTAGGGCATGAACTTTCAGGCACTGTATAAAATATATCAGCATGGTGTAATATTTTGACTAGGCCTCTTGAGAGGCCAGGGTTCAAATCCATGGAAACTTGCTGGACGACCCTGGGCAAGTCACCATCCCTCAGCCTCAGAGGAAGACAAGAGAAAGCTCCAATGAAGAAATCGTACTAAGAAAAACCTGTGATAACGCTGCTTTAGGGCCTCCATAAGTCGGAAACCGCTAGAAGGCACGCAACAACAAAATCCGTCTTTCACTTCTGTTCGTATGCACTGAAAATGTCTGCAGAAGAGAAGGTTGAGAGGGGACATGATAGCCATGTTTAAATCTTTGAAGGGATGTCATGTCGAGGAGGGAGTGGGCTTGTTTTCTCCTGCTCTTGAGACCAGGACAAGGAGCAATGGATGCAAGCTGCAGGAGGGGAGATTCCGCCTGAACCTCAGGAGGAATTTCCTGACAGTCAGGGCTGTCCGGCAGTGGAATGTGCTGCCACAGAGTGTGGTGGAGTCTCCTTCGTTGGAGGTTTTTAAGCGGAGGCTGGATGGCCACTTGTTGGGAGTGCTTTGAGGGTTTTCCTGCATGGCAGGGGGTTGGACTGGATGGCCCTTGCGGTCTCTTCCAACTCTACATTTCTATGATTCTATGATTCTATAGCATGTGGATTTAAAACTTCAAAAATACAGCTTAGACACCCAAAGTGAAGAAGCAGGCAAAGTTACCAGGGGAGTGTGAACACAGAAAATAGAAATATCCTAAATTTGGGGAGTGAAGGAAAAATCTTTGGGGGGCAATTCTTATTTGGAGGGGCAAGGGCCTCATTTTATCATTCCCCTGTAGCTACCCCTCTGCAGTGAACTCATGCTGGCCCACATGGCTCTTCTGTATTTTTCTTCACAATGATTCTGTGAGGTAAGTCAGGCTGAGAGACAGTGACTGGTCCAAGATCCCATTGTTCATGTTATGATTTGCTGGGAACTATAATCTTGATCTCCAGTGTCCTAGTTCTAACATTCCTGGGACTAATTATCACAAGGTTGTAATTTACAAAAAGACCTGCTTGCTGTTAAAGTAACTGAAACTGAGTGATACTTCTCATTTAACACATGTAGTGGAAGGGAGGGAATTGTGTGGCACTTCAGATGTTGTTGAATTTCCAGTACTCCTAATATTTGTCACTATTGGTTATGCTGTTTCGGCTGCCCAGTTCTCCTTCCAGCAGCTAGGTACTAATACTATTGATGTAAAATGTTGTGGAGTAAAAAAGGAGTTGCTAAGGAATGATTTAAAGGAAAAAGGAGGAAACACAGGAAATCTGGTCATCTACTGAGCTCTTCTCGACAGCAAGGGCCTTTTCACACTGTAGCACTGTGGTGCTATGAATCCACTTTTAACTATCATAGTTCTATCTTGTAGGGTCCTGGGATTTGCAGTATAGGGAGGAATATATAGAATTCTCAGTCAGAGATCTCTAGCTCCTCCCCAAAACCAGGTCAGTTAAAATGAAACCATATTGCTATAATTCTGTAATGTGAAAGAGGCTCGGGATACTGTCCCTCTGTTTCTAGTCCAGCTTTTCCCAACCTGAGGTGTTTCTGGACTGTAACTCCCATCAGTTCCAGCCAGCATGGCTCATAATTGGGAATTGTAGTCTGATGGCACCAAAGCTGGTTTAACCACTGTGTGAGGTTTTGTTTTTCCCTCCAGAATTTTCTGAAACATTAGAATGACTCAATGGCAAAGGCAGCTTTCCAAGCCTCTTTACCTTTAGCTCAAGGGCATCTCAAGGGACTTGATCAGGGAGGCCTTTGCTTGTGGGTGAAATGCTACGGTTGGCAACAAATGTGGAATTTCCGTACATGCTCATCAGTGTGCAAGGTGAGGTTGGCAGCATGTGAGAGGAGGGAAGGTGGTTGCACGTAGCTGTCAGATCAGAGAATGTAAAATACAATTAAATTGTCCATAAATAATGCCTTGGCTTACTAGCCATACGATATAAAGGTGCATTTTTTAGACCCGTCTTTTATCTAGCATTTTGCATGTGTCATACTGTTGTTGTGTACCTTCAAGTTGTTTCTAGTTTATGGGTAACCCTAAGGTGAACCTATCAAGGGTTTTCTGGGACTGAGTGTGTATGATGCACCCAGGGTCATCCGGTGGGTTTTGATGGCTGAGTGGGGAATCCAACCCTGGTCTCCAGGGTCATAGTCCAACACTCAAACCACTACACCATGCTTGCTATCATGTATCATATACCACT
Source organism: Iguana delicatissima (assembly GCA_948472985.1). Taxonomy (NCBI): domain Eukaryota; kingdom Metazoa; phylum Chordata; class Lepidosauria; order Squamata; family Iguanidae; genus Iguana; species Iguana delicatissima. Next base: position 421,802 of record CAOKZL010000537.1, read on the forward strand.
ACCTCAGTTATTGGAGAATAACATAATCTATATGTAATCTACATCATCTCATTACTTGCAGTTTCCCTCTTCCCCAAAATAGCTTTCTTACTTGCTTGCTTCGTTTTTTCCCCCTGTGATTTTAAAAGTATTATATATGCTGTAAGGATAGTTTACCACAGTCCAGAGTAGACTATTTGGTGTTCTTGTTCATGTTACCAATTGTTATTTTTGTTATTTTGTCTTCCACGTGTTTACTCTTTGGCTAAACACCAAATCCCTCCAGCAGATGCACAGTGTAGAAGCCCCAGAAGTTGAAACATTACTTTTTGCTCTAAAATTCCCAGCATTCCTTAGCCAGCTTGGCCAGAATGTCTGGGAGTTGCAAACCAAAAGACTAATTTTTCCAAGTTCTGGGAAGCACCATCTAGAAACGGTATCAAAACTAAAAGTTTGGCAGAGAGGTTCATGATGTTCAATTTGGACAACCTGACAAATTAATTTTTTGGGTGTTAGTGCCTGCCTGCCTCTTTTTCTCTGCTTCAGTTTAATCTGTTAAGCAACAAATACCACATTGCAAAGTTGTGTCAGCCTCTCAATGTCTTGTTCGATTCTTGAGATGCCAGATAGCTCCTTAAAGTCAGCCAATTGCTGCAGGTTTAGAAAGACCACAATTCAGGCTTGGTAGTGGGCCATTCCTTCTATTTTTGAATTAAGTCTTTCATTGCACAGTTAGGCCCTTTTTGCATGCCTTTTTTTTTTTGCGCGAGAGCCCCTTGACCGTCGCGTGAATGGGAGCGTTGCTCCGTATGACGCACTCCCACTCACGCGACGCTCATGAGGCTAAAGCAATGTGCGAGTGCGTTTTTTTCATTTTTGGCTGTAAGCCGAAAATAATGCGCGCTCGCGCAATGCTTGTGGCGCTGTCACGCACTTACCTGCATGCAGTGCTTCGGCGAGCCGAGCGGGTCGCGCTTCCTTCCCCCAGCGCAGCCTACAGCTCCCAGACTGTGCTGCGGAAGGAAGGAACGGGGTGTGAGAGCGACGGTCGCACTGCCAGGAAGCGACCTGCGGTAGGAAGGAGCGTGGAAGTGGCAGCGTTTCGAATGAGGTTTCTCGTGTGAGCCGCCCTCCCCCATCACGCAAACGGGTAAGGTGAGAAAAGGGCCACAGTCTCTTCTCAAAGACTCAGAACTGCAGCCATTAATATCTACATTGAACTAATGATTTCACGAGTGAACTAGTGAAGAAAGTGTAGCCCTTCAGATCTCCAATTTCTATTATTCATCACCATTGGTTATGCTGTTTACAGATGATGGGAGTTGCAACAGTGACATCTGGAGAGCCACATGTTCCACGCTGTTATTTATACAGTGCAACAGCAAATAAACCTGTTTGGGTTACTTAAATAAAAATACATATCCTACTCTATTGGTGCCAGCACAACACTCAGCCGTCAAAACCAATACAGGTTGAGTGTCCCTTACCCAGAAATGCTAAATCTGAAAACCCCCAAAAACTGAAACTTTTTGCCACCAGCTGTCTTTGAGGTGGTGGCTGTGCTGGTCCTGCTTGTTCATCTCTCACATCCTCAGTCTCTCTCCAGTCTTGCTTCCTGTACATAAAACAAGTTGTGAATGAATGAGACACGAGGCTAGAGAGGGACAGAAGGATCTGTGAAATGGTGAAAATCCTTGTGTAGTGGTTGGTGTAAATCAACACCACCTGCAATTTCAGAGATTCTTGTGTCTGTCTCCAGCCTCATGTCTTGTTCACTCACTGTTTGTGCTGTGTATGAGATGCGAAGCTGGAGAGAGACTGAGGATCTGAGGGACTGAGTAATAAGGAACCTGATACCTATATTTAAAAAAAATAGTACAGTACTGTAGGGGAGGTCTCAGGGGAACCTGCCAGTAACACATTTCTGCCTTTGAAGTGGCAGCTGTGGTACTCCTGCTTGTTTATTCATGGGCCCCATGGAGATCTCCTGTACATTATTGCATATTATGTATATGCAAATGCAGATATTCCAAAATCCAAAAAAAATCTGAAACAGTTCTGGTCCTAAACATTTTAGATAAGGGATACTCAGTCTGCAATAAAATATGATGAAAAGAAAAGTCTGCACTCTTATCTCAGTCTATTTATTTATTGTATATATAAAAACTGTATGTTACACCCTTCTGGTACTTACCACTTTAGGAAATGAACAGCAATTTCATAATGAAATGTGATTGAAAATACCAAACAGCAACAATGATGTAATAAAAGCAGGCAGATGGATGTCTTTTTGGCATGTGACTCTGTAACCACTGAGTGTTGTATTGCTTCGTATTTATGTTTTTAAGAAACCAGCCTGTTGCATATGGATGGAAAGCAAACAGTTTAATTAGAATGGTCTCCTTCCAAAGCATTTCCATTTTTTTCTCTCCTACTTGTTTGTAAGGTCCATAATCCCCAATTTGTGATGCACTGATTTGTGACTGGGGAAGTGTCTTTGTTATGGCCCCACTAGCAATTTATTGGCTTTTAGCTACAACACACTGGGTGAGGAAAATTTATGAGAGAGACTCTCCTTTCTGCATATATCTTCTTTTCAGCTTACTGAAGTAAAAGACCTTTGGCACACCATAACTTATGGCCTACTCCTGAACTCATAATTTCTGGTCTCCGGTCTAGTTTTGGGCTTTTAACAAGTGCTTCCCCACCAATTTAATTGGAGTGGTCTCCTTCCAAACCATTTCATTTTCCCCATCCTTATTTGCACACTACCTTTTAAAATAGCGTATGCTTCATTGCAGTAGATTCCCCTCATCTGTTCATGCTGTTTTCTTTTTGCATTGGTTGGGGAGTATTTATCGGAGCTAGTGGGAGCTCCAATAATGTGAATAGCAGTTGTCTGTTTGCAGTGAGGTTGTGATTTTGTTTGGAACCGTAGCCACAAGGGCCAAAATGATGTTCTTCTCCACTGTTTCATTATCTGTATCTATCTAGTCTGCTTATTTAAGAAAACAAATGTAGCACTGAAGCACTCATAGGAGTAAGAATGCTTATTTGCTTCTGCAGTGTAGCTAAGTTGCTTGTTCGGCATATTTGGTTCTGATCTTGGTTGTCACAGGAAAATGTACAGAGTTATGTAGGGTACCATTGTCCCTTTGCTTGTGGGAATGCCACTCATCCTCACCTGCAGTCTTTCAAATTCCAACAAGAATTGCTCAGTTGCTTTCAGACATGTCATCACAGGTGTCAAGGAATAGAAACATGCTCTTTTATGGAAACCAAAACCAGACACTGAGTTTATTTTTACGATGTCAAATTCTGCAGAGAATACCAGGTTGTGTAATGCTACAGCACATGTAAAGCTTATGTACTGAACACAGTTTGAGATTTGAGATGTTGGTTTAAATCAGGAGTGAACAGAATGTAGTGTACAGGCTGTATGCGGCCCCCAGAGTCTTTTCTGTGGCCATCAGGGCCTCTAAAGTCAATCTTTTTTGCCTCAAATATCCTGTAGGATTCATGAGGGACCTTTTCACCACATTTTTGGGCTTTCTGGGGCCAATTTGGTCAATCCAATCACTTCCTGGTTTTAAAAAAAAAAGGGCTCTTTCTAGCCTACAGTGGCGGGAGAGGGGATAAAACCATGGCAAAAAAGTGCCCCCTCCCCACAGCCCTTAGAGGACATTGTAGGATATTTGGGGGAAGAAACACAATTTTTTGTGGTGGGGTATATGTTGGGGTGTGTGCATCCCCAGCCCGTTAGCTTCCCCCAGTTGCCTACTGCTGGTTTATATATTGATTCAGGTTTATGATGTGACATTGGCTATTATTTCTTTTCCAGAATTTTTGTGTAAGAGGGCTGGAGTTGTTCTCTTCCTACCTGTTCAAAGACATTCTGGAACTCTATGACTGGAATCTAATAGGTAACTATCTGTTTTGAAAGTATCTGTGATCTGCTCTATAAAGGTAATAAACACCTAGTAGATACTTTGGGGAAATAAGAAAAGAAAACACTTCTTGCTTTTATAAATGGTGTAAGAATGGAATACCAATCTTTGATGCATTTACTTGTGTTAAGATATGTATGGCCTAAAGACCCAGCTTTTCATAGAGTCATTGGCTTAGTTCACACATAATAATGATTTGGAAAACCATCTTTTGACCTGTCTTGCATAGGCAGAGTCAGTTACCTTTTGGTTCTTGGATATTACATTTTGGTAACCCGGAAGCATGCAGACCCTGCAGACCTGTTTTGCTTCCCTTGCACCCCCCGGTTCCCTGATTTTTTTAGGTTTGGGGAAAAAAGAGAATTGCCTTTCCTGGAAGCCTTCACCAATAGTGATGCTCCTTAAAAGGAAAGCAGAGGGCTCCTTAGCCATGCCTTGTTATATGAAACCAGTAGTGGAGTTTTGGGCAATTCCAGTTGTATTTATTAGAGGGTGGGCAGCCTGCCCAAAGTCCTGGAAGCCAAAAATTGCCCCCAGGCCACCAAAATTTGCTGTTCTTTATAGTATGTAGCTTCTACCACTTGTGGCAATCCTGTTTCTTCCTTGTTCATCAAAGGAAAGTTTTTGTTGTTGGTAATTCCGCTGTTAGCCAGTGACTTCTGTGTCACTGAGGTGATGCATCCACTCTCAGTTTTAGTCCAGTCTTTAAAGGATCTGTCCAAAATGCTGAACCTTTAAAGTTCTGAGTAAAACTCAGAATGGGTTCACCTTCTTGCCAACCTGGAAGCCACCAGTAATAAAATATCATCATTATTATTAATAATAATACTATCCACCGCTTCCTCTTTGTATTGATCATATATACTTCTGTCATACTACTGTTCTGAGCTGTGTCAGGTATGTGGCCAAAATCTGGCTGAGATTTTAGTGGAAGTTACCAGAATGTTTGGCGAAACTCAAAATTTGCAGGTATTGGGGAAAAAAATCTGTTGGGAAAAGTCCCAAAGAAAATAAATAAAGACTTTTGCCATTCTCGGTGTTTGCAGATATGCTGGGCCTCAGAAAGGTGGTGATGGTGGAATGGAGTATAATGAATAAAGGTAGAGCTGGCTGCATAGTTTACACTAAATAGGAGGACTCTGAACTATACCATTTTGTTGCAAATATCTCTTTTCTTCATCATTTTGATTTGAAAAACCCCAGGTATTTTAATTAATTTGGGGCAGCAGAGCACAGAAGGCATGCAGAATGAGTTGTTATCATAGTGCAAGGCGAAGACATTAGCACCATGGAGCTTGCAGACGGAATGAACATGCGGTGATGGTAGAATGCAATAAACTGTACAAGTGTCATGTAACTAGACACAGGTGGCAAGCTGTCATTTGAGCTGGAAATTTTACTTGGATCGCCACACACTCAAAATGTAAGAAGCCATGCTGGCTTTTGTTAAAACAAAAGAGCCATAAAAATGTATGTGTGTTTGTGTGTGAGAGACAGAGAAATAGAGAGACTGTGGAGCTAAAACATTTAGGCTTCTTGTGGAGTCTGGTTTGCTTCTGAAGGTTTTATTTTAGATAAATGCAATGAGGAAAGGCTGAAAAGTGTGAGGATTATGTCTGGCTTGTTTCTACTCATTTTGTTAGCAAATATATTCCCTGGTTCCAAGTGAGAAGGAATGATGATGGAGTCTCTTCATTTTGTTGTCCTTTTCAACACAGCCTGAAAAGCAAATTCATATTTTGAGAGGAGCATGTTCTCAAAGGAAGGAACTGGCAACATCACCTCTGAACACTTCTTGCCTAAGAAAACTCCGTGAAATTCATGGGGTCACCATAAGTCGACAGGCAACTTGAAGGCACATACCGATACACATCTTTCTCTATTTTGCTTTATTATTCTGTCTTGGTATATTGTCTTTCCTACATTGAGCTCAAGGTGGTATACATGGTTCTGTTCTTCCCCATTTTATCCTTACAGCAATCCTCTGAAGTAGGTTGAGAGAGAGGGACTGGGCCAGGATCACCCAGTAGTGCTTGGTTTGTTTGTTTTTTAATGCAGATTGCAACCTGAATCTCATGTGGCCTAATATGCATACTCAGCCAAGGAGAGGAGAAGGAAATGGGGAACTATAAATTTTTAAAGAGAGTCCAAAGATGAAAATTAAGCCCCAAAGTCTGTTGTTTTAATTTACGGGCTCTGTTTAACATTCTTTTGCCTGATTAAGTTATTGTTTTTATCCAGAATTGTTTGAAATTGTTTTTTTTGTTTGAATTTTATGCCACCCTGTGATCTCACAGCAGAGAGTTAGATAATGATGTTTTAGTGCTTTTAATAAAGTCCTTGAAACCTTGAAATGGTTGGAAATGCCCTTGGGAATGGCAGCCAGTCAGGAACTTTGTTTGTGCCGCTGCCTACAGGCCACATGCCTGTGGAGGGAGAAAAGGAATTCAACCCTCTGATCTCTCACAACTTGGAAAATTACTCCTTTGGACCAGGGTTTCCAGAATCCCTGACCTGCTGGCTGGCTAGTGGAATTGTAGTCTAAAGAAGTAACTGATTATGACATGAGTCCATCATTTCAGCCATTCTGTTAGCGTACCTTAGCATACCTTGGCAGAATGGTTCCACTAAAGCAGTGGTTCTCAACCTGTGGGTCCCCAGATGTTCGTGGACTTCAGCTCCCAGAAGCCCTAACCACAACGGTCAATGCTCAGGGCTTCTGGGAGCTGAAATTCACAAACATCTGGGGACCCACAGGTTGAGAACCACTGCACTAAAGTATTTGAGATGTTCCATCAGTGTCATGCTGGCATTACATGGTATTTTGCTGTGCAGCAGGGCTTCCTCCCAGTCCTGTTTCCTATTGATGTGCTTTCAGTATGGGAATCAAGTTAATCTGTGTATCTCCAGACATGTGTCTATTACTTTGTGAAATGGCAACCCAAATTATTCTCTGAGGGTAATTTGCAACTTCTATAAATTGCAGAAATCAGCACATTTCTGTCTTCTTTGCTCCTCCTTACAGATATTGGTCATGAGAAGGAGCCTGTGTCATGTCTTCAGAAAATCATGCTCAGCCATCTGTTGGATTTTAAGAATTCCCAGTGCTATACGTATTTTTGAGACTGTGTGTAACTACAAGGCAGAACATGCAGAACCTGGGTCCATAGTTAGCATGGCAAGTGATCAGGGATGATGGAAATCAGAGTCTAGTAGCTGCAGGAGGGCAACATGTGCCCCACCTCTGCCGCACAGACCAGAAGCTTATTTTACCAAAAAGCAGAGAAATAGCACCAATTCTGTGCTTTTAAAACTGTATATTCCTCATACACATGGAGTCTTAAAATGGGATTGGAGTGTGCCTCTTTGTGTTCCTTAGTTTGCCATGTTGAGCGAGGGAGTATATCAATATTCAAGCAAGTTTGCAAATCTGAGTGGTAAGAGACGACACACACAAGGAGTTGAGGGCAGGTCCAGCATGCGTGGGCCCAACCTTGTCTCTGTTTTTAGCCCTCCCTTGCATTTGGAGCAACACAAGAAGACGGTTTTAGGAAGCAAAATTGTTTGCAGAGTTCTAAAATCTTTGCTTTTGTAGGGCAATCAAAGAGTACACTCAGCTCGGTGTAGCTCTTTTTGCTTTACTAGGATTTCTTAGATATAGGCTCTTTTAAAATGCCTTTTCTTTTTTTCATCTTGTTTAAGGCCCTTCGTTGGAAAACAGTGATACTTCCTGTCCCCATTTCATTTCATGCCACGTTTTGTAAGGTTCCTTCCAGGTAAGTCGTTACTGTATGATGGCTGATTTTTTGACTGGCACTCACTGAGAAGGTTAAAAACCTTTGTTTAGACTTCACCTGTTCATACTGCAGGTTGTGGGTTGAAAACAATGCTCAGGAATATCTGTATCTAGTATGCTAAGTACAAGAAATTATTTAAGGGGCATTCAGTCATGTGAACTTTGACTTTCAGCCTGGAGGTATCCATCTGTAAGTTAAGTGAGTGTTTAAACCTTTCTTTCCATACTGTGCATTTCTTTAAAGAAAGAAGCCTCAATACTGTAGCTTTCTTGAGATGCACAGTGGGTTGGAGAATTTGACATTTTTTAGCCAAAGGAACCAATTTAGACTAAAGTCCTTTTGACATGCACTTTTGGGGGCCTTTGAAATTCTAGTTAGATTTTTCTATCCATAGTAATGATGTGTAAATATAAAGCTCATCTTTCTGCAGTTAAGAGATTGAGCAGTACAAGCTGTTTCCACATTTAATTTGTGCCTTCTAAGAACATGTACATTAATTAGAACTGCCTTCCATTTCCATTTTACCATTTTTTTCTATTTTTTTTTCATGTCAGTATTTATTCATGGATAGTCTGAAATTCCATTTTTGGAAGCTCTATAGTTTTATGATTATGTGCTCTGGGGTACCTTTCATATTGGCTGATTTATATTTTAATAGAGAGTCTTTTTTTTTTTGAACCACAACTCCCAGAATCCCCTGGTCAGCATGACCATTTTGGCTGTGGGTTTCTGAAAGCAGTAGTCTAAAAAAGTTTTTTTTTTTAAATATATCATTTGGATTTTGAATTTTAACATTTTATTATAATGTTGTGCTATACTTTTTTCTTTATAATTCTCTTTTCTTCACTGTCATGTGTGGCAGAAAGGTGGCTTATAATATATAAACCAGATCAAATTTTATTTTAAGTACTTGTCTGATTTAACAGGAAAAAAAACGGGTAACTCTTGGGCCCATGAGCCTGGAAACAGATCGAGTGCAGTTAGTTTGGTGAAGTGAGAGTCACAAATTATTCCACCAGCCTTGCAGGCAAAATTTCAAAATTTTGCATGAAAATGCTGCCAGCACATTTCTCTTCTCTCTTCAGATGTTAAGGTTTAAAGCAGTATTGCTTTGGAGTGTTCCTCAGATCTGAGTTGAATCTGATCTCTATCTGTGCATTGTAAAGCTAAAGAATGTGAAACTCGTGCACACCCACACCCACATCCAGAGCTCAAGCTTCTCTTGATGGTAAGATTATTCAGACTGTTGGTAGCCTCACCACAATGACTTGTGGGAGCAAGTACAGGGCTTCTGGTGAATGTGTGGTTGTGCAGGAACCTTTTCACAATACACATTTATATTGCTATGATTCCCCTTTAACTGGCATGACAAAGCCCCGTGAAATCCTGGGGTTTGGAACAGGGTGGGGCATTAAAGGAGCTCTCTGGCAAAGAGTTCTCAACAGCCATCCCAAAATTCTGAATCCCAGGATTTACTTTTCCAGCAAAACACATTAGTGGGCAGCTTTCCTTAATATTTGTAAGCCTCCTTTAGATCTTTTGATATAGGGAAGGGTAGAAAAATGTCAATAAAAAAATAATTAATTAATTAATTAATTTTTTTACCCAATTTCTCCTAATTCACAAACTCTTATCACAAACTTTGGAGAAATGCTGATTTGGAAAGCTAATTTATTATAATTTGTAATTTTATTGCACACTTTTTTTCTTTTCTGCAAAAGGTGGGGAGCCTCTTTCTGCTGAAGATCCAAATTGCTTTCTGAGGGGTTGTATTCCAATGATGGACTACAACTGAAGGCTAGAAGGAGTGGGGAGAGAACCAAAAATACTTTCATATTTTAGTGTAAAGCTTTTTCTGCCAATAGCAAAATCTTGGGAGAGGGATTTCTACATTTTGGAATAGATGAGGAAAAATGTACAAAGGCTATGAAGCAACCAAGTGATGGCATCATGGGGTACCATCTGAGAAATCCCAGAGGTCCAATTTGAACCCCAGTGGGGCTGCATTCAAACTTAATGCTTGAGGTTCCCTCTTCTTTAGGGCTTATATTTCTCTTCCTTTAAAAATATTTGATAACAAGAACTTTGTACTTACTTTTAAGATGGAGGGAAGGAAGTGCTATCTATGCATCAGATTCTGCTATATTTACTACGATGCAATAAACCGTTGGTGCAAGAAGAAGAGATTGCCAATATGCTGCAGTTGGAGGAGCTAGAGTGGCAGAAATATGCAGAGGAATGCAAAGGGATGATTGTGACCAGCCCTGGCATGGTACTGCAAGTATTCTCTTGAAGCAAAAGATGATGTTGAGTTTTGTGATTCTGTAATGCAAATTGGTGCTCCTTATGTACTTCTTAATAATGCCTTCCACAAACAGTTTTGAATTTTCTGCATAGTAGCAATTTGAGTGTTGGATAAGGATCTCAGGAGAACAGGGTTCAAATCCTTACTCAGTTGTGGAAATTTACTGGGTGATCTTAGAGAAGCCATTATTTCTCAGTGTAAGAGGAAGACAATGGCAAACCTCCTTGGAATAAAGCTTACCCTGAAAATCCCTTGATATGATTACAACACTGTTTTTTGTTTGTTCCTATGTACCTTCATATCAACTCTGACCTCTGGCAAAGTGGGGAGCTAAAGGCAAATGTGATAGTTTTTATATTAGCAGAGCATGAGACTGAATGTGCTACAGTCAGAGGCAAGAGAAGCCAAACTGGACCTGAGCCAGGTACAGTGTGGTGGTCGATTCAGGCAGACTGGTCTTTCCTTCAAGGTCATCTGAAGTGACTGTTGAGTGGGAAAGACTCTCATGGCTCTGCCCAGCCATACCTCTCAACCTGCTTTGAAGACCAAAAATAATTTTACTACACTTACCAGAATGGGATGCCATGGAGTGCCATTTGTTTCTTGGCTGTTGTGTCTCAGGCTTCATTAGAAATCATAACGGTGAAGTTCCCTGCATTTGTTTCCCCCTTATACACTGTGAGACATTTTCACTAACCACCATCATCCGCCTAGCGATGGGGAAGGAACACTAGATTTGTCCCTTAAAAGGATTAGACAGATGTACAAGCAATTCTGTTTATTTTATTATCTGCGCTTGTTCTTAATTTGTATTTTAAAATGAATAATAGAAGAACTCTTTGGAATTTTAGTACTGAAAGTTTCACCTCCAGTTTGTTGGATCCAGTGATAAACCACTTACTGATTATAATGGCTAAAGATCAAGAGAGGATTATGAAGAATTGTTTTATTGTTGTGTTTGTGTGCAGTTAAGATGATGGCTTGTTTTTTCTAGTGAGAAGTGAAGGAGGAAGGGGAGGGATAACCACAGGTGCTTTTTTACCTCTGTATTGAATTTCTTTAACAACAATAGCTTTTATTCCTACCAGGCACAATAACATGAGGAGATTTGTATGAGCTTTCTGTTTCTTTGTCAATGCAAAGCTGAATAAGCTGCAGTTAAGAGAAAAGGCTTCTTGCCATGCCTAACCTTGAAAAATGTCTTTTTAGAATAGATCTGTATTAGTTAAACAAAAAAGTTAGCTTCAGAACTCCTTCACCTTTAACAGAATGCTTTTGCCCAAGCTTCTCGTAGGTGATGTTGTCCCCATGCTATGTGGGAAGGGTGTGTGACAAAAACTATGGCAAAATGGAACTAAATGGGATATTTTTTATTGATTTTCATTTTTTCCGTTCATGTGTATCCTTGCAGGCATAATGAACCTCTAACAGTACTCAGTCATTTTAAACGTTTATGTGCATTAAGTCAACCATGAAACATGCTGGTCAATAATTTCCTCTAGCTTGTTAACTTGCTTTTTAACTCGTGAGAAATTCTTCATGTAAATGGCTTGGGCCATTTCTGCCCTACACTGTTATAGTGCTGTTATTCCACTTTCAACATCCTGGGGAATTCTGGTGTTTGTAGTTTACTGAGGCCAGAGAACTCTCTTGCTGCGAATTCTAAATGCTCCTCCCTAAATTAGAGCCCTGGTGGCGCAGTGGTTAAATGCTGGTACTGCAGCCGCAACATTGTGAGTTCGATCCTGCAGGGCTCCAGGTTGACTCAGCCTTCCATCCTTCCGTAGGTCGGTAAAATGAGTACCCAGCTTATTGGGGGCAATTAGCTAAACACATTGTAAACTGCTTAGGGAGTGCTTTGCACTGATAAGCAGTATAGAAATGTAACTGCTATTGCTATTGCTAAACTCCAAACTCCGGATTCCACAGGATGTTGAAAGTGGAATAATAGCTCTATAACAGTGTAGTGCAGAAATGGCCTTGGTCTGGAGTGGTATGTATGGTAATTCTGCCTTTACTTCCCTGTCAGTCTATCATAGTGAGTACAAGCAGATGTTGTTTAATGACAGCTGGCAAATCAGGGGCCATTCTCATAAACTTGTATTCCTTCTTCCTTTAACAGTAGCATGTTTATGTTAAAAAAAAATCCTGCTAAGCAGGCAGAAAAGCTCCTGGTACAGTTTATAATCAGTGAAAGACAGTCCCTGTTCATAGTTATTGTTGTTGCCATGTGCCTTAAGGGCGTTCCTGGCCAATGGTGATCCTAAGATAAACATATCGTGGGGTTTTCTTGGCAAGATATTTGTCAGAGGGGGTTTGCCATTGGCTTCCTCTGAGGCAGAGTGAGTGTGATGTGTGTAAGCCACCTAGTGAGTTTCCGTGGTTGAGCCCTGGTCTTCCAGTGTTGGGCAGGAGCTGAAACCTCCATCTGGCCACACCCACAGAGCTGCAAGTTGAAATCCTGAATCTGTTAGAAAGGCACTATTCCACACAGAGGGCTTTGATCAAACCCACTTGGTTGCTGCTGCAAAGCTATATGTTTCCACAGCAAGAAGATGGGACAGGCAAATTTTATTTCTTCAGTTACTAAATATATAGGTAACAGGTGGCTAACTGATATCTAGCTTTTCGCAAGAGAGAATTGAGAGGTCCTTATCAGGTCCACATGATCCAGCTTGCAGAAACATTCCAAGATGATATACAATAACAGGATGTCCTCAAGAAACTGAGAATGTCTGGTTTCAGTCAGCACCTCCTCGTTGCACATTTTTGGATCTGATACACAAAATGGTTCCTCACTTACAAAATGGTATTGCTTAGGGTAACTCAAACTAACTGCAAACTAGTGAATGTGTATGTGGATTCATTCATTCATTTCATTTATTACGGCAAACAGCCAGCAGAGTGTATGTGGATATATCTTTGCATTTAACACCAGAGTCCTAGCCTACACTCAGACTGCTGTACTACAGTGGCTCTCCCCAACCCATAGGGTTACAGTTCAAGAAGAGATGACACAATAGGAGAGGTGAATGGGGGTAGAAAGGTTGGGAAGTGGAATATGTAGTCTCTGAGAAACTTTGTTTTGCATCTCATCTCCATCTTTTGGAGTAGCTAGCATTGAGTGCCACTTGTTGAAGTAATCCAACAAAGCCATGTTTTGAACAGGTTTCTTGCTTCAATATGATTTGAAACTGTGTTTTGGAATGGGTTTCAGATTTGCCTCCAGCTCCTCCTCCTCCCTCATCATCATCATCATCTCCAACCTTTGTCTCAGTAATGAGGTTCAAGGCAGCTAACAACATATTTGGAAAACAATACACGTTAAAAAATCATTTGCCTCAGGAAGGGAACGTAATTGCAGTTAGACTTTGCCATTCCATACTAGCTCTTCCCATACTAGCTCTTCTTGCTGCCTTTTTTCAAGAAGTTGAACATACCTGTAACTATATAACAGGCAGAAACCGTTGAACAGAGTTGTTAATTCAATTTAACTTTTTGATCTTTTCTCTCCTCTTGCTCTAGAAACCCAGCTCAGTTCGTATTGATCAGTTGGATCGTGAGCAGTTCAACCCTGATGTGATTACTTTTCCCATTATTGTCCACTTCGGGATACGACCTGCACAGCTCAGTTATGCTGGAGACCCGCAGTAAGCTATTATTGTCAAGCCTGAGGTTAAAAACCTAAGTTTAAACCAACTTTACTGTTGATATTCTGGTGTAGAAGTATCTGTTTCTGCAAAAATGATTATGAACACACACTTTTGTTTTAATTCTCTGGATCACAGAATGGAGATACTGAATGTATCTCCATTTTGTCCATAGTACAACTTGCCTAATGTATAATGTATTGGTTTTTCAGGTTTTTGCATTTGCTTTACCAACTATGTAATGCATATGATTTTTTTTTCCACCTGCTGGTTGTTTTATACTGCATAGTGACAATAAGATTCAAATGCTTTCCTTTTCCTTGTCCTCATGAAGATATTTGATGTTTTTTCCACTTTATTTTTTTTTTAATTCCAAAGGATGTGTGTCTGTAGTACTTCTTAAATGCTATGATTGGAATACATAAATTATTGAAACCACTGTACTTAAACCTATGCTGACCCCTGCCACACAATTGACTTCTTGGGTTTCGTTGTTTTCTCCCTGGGTTTTTTTTTTTTCCTCTCTCTGAGTTAAAATCCATGACTAGCATCCAGGATTCTCGTCAGAAATCATATCTACAAACATTTGGATCCAATAAATAAAATAAGTTGTGTATATCAGTAGCCAGGAAACTGTTCCCCAGTTATGATATCTCACACTGCTGTGGCAAATATCAAGGTAGATTTCCATTCAGTTGTCACCCTTGTAGGTAGTCCACATGTAATTCGTTAAAAAAAAAAATTGTGCTTGACATTAGGAATGCAAAAATATGTGAATTTTGCTTTCTCCCACAGTGAAGTCTCAAGTTCTTTCTATCCCAGACATGAAGAAATACATACCTTTGGGTAAATTCTTACAAAACAAAACCTGAAATTTCTCTACCATTTGAAGTCGTCAAATTCAATAGATACAATAATTCTCACGTGGAGGAAACCATTAGTGTAGTGTCTTACTCTTTAAATGTTAAAGAATTTCTGAATATAAAATGATTTCTGAATATAAAGAAGAGAAATGGAGGTAGCAGTTTGGCACTAACATGGTGGAATATATAGGGGTTCAAATATCTTATATCATACTTCAGATACAGTTTCTTTTGTAATGTAAAAATCCAAAGGAGAGTCTTGTACTGGGAGACTTCTGGGAGTCCACTGAGTTTGACCCAGATAACCATGTGTTGTGATTCCTGTTGCAAGTAGTAAGGCTGATGGTAAGCTTCTGGGTTACTTGGGGGTGGTGAGTCTGAAGGCCTTTGGATGGTGTTGGAATCTCCCTTCATCTTTGATCATGGGCCATGCTGACTGGGATAGACAAGAGATAGAATACAAAAATGTATGGAAGTACACAACTTCCTTACCCCAATATCTGACACTGAGAGAAAAACTACTCTCTTCTACGTATCAAGGCTAGTTTTTATATGGAACTGCTGGGCAATTGATATTCTCACCAAAAGATATCATGCATTGAGACATCATTATTGGATCAATTCTCTCCTCCCCCTCACCATCTCCCACCGTTTTGTTTTTGTTTTTGCATCCTTTTCAGGTACCAAAAACTCTGGAAGAGTTATGTGAAGTTACGTCACCTGCTGGCTAACAGTCCTAAAGTAAAACAAGCAGATAAACAGAAACTGGTGCAGAGAGAAGTACGTTGTTATTTAATCAAGGCTCATTTACGTCTTTGAATCTAATGCTTATTTTTAAGAATGTTGCTTCCTTGGTTTCAAAGTCAATGAATGAAGTCAAATATTGAACTTCTAAAAGAAGAAGCTGATAGAAAATATTGACCTGTTCTTTGCAGATGACAAGATGTTTAAATGCTGTTTCGTTTATTACTCAAGATTATTTGTGTCTTAGCATTTCAAGGTACCTTTGTTTGGTACCACTGGTCAATTCTATATTGATAAAAGGATGATTTCAAATACACGGAATTCTGTTTTGATCAGAATTTGGGGAAATTTTGTTTTGGACTACAGTTCCCATAATACCCAGCCAATAACTTTCCCAAGCTCTGTTTTTGATACCAAAAATTTATAAAAGGTAGACTATGATAAACTGGTGGACCAATGGCTAATTTTCAATGAGTTACTTAGTATGTTACCCTGATTTCTGGGGGTCCTGTGAGGGACACCTAAATGCTCTCCAAATTATACAAGTTAGGGAAATTAGTCAAAGAGCACAAGTTAGCAATGTGAGAGGCAGGGCAACGGAGCGAGATCTTTTACCCAGCGTCTACGGGGTCAGGCCGAGTCAAGGAGCACACAGAAGTGAAATAATAATTGTTGTTTTTATTAAAATGCAATCAAGCAAGTGTATGCAGCACACTCATACAGATAACTAGAGAAATAAAGGTTGGAGTTGGATAAAAGGATTTTGAGAGGAGGTTTTTGGTATGGATACTGCACCTGTCCTGAAGCCCAGGTAGTCTGAAGATAGAGTTCGTGGATATGAAGGTTCTCAGTACGTGGGACTGAGGGGAAGGCTCGCCAAGCAAAGCAGCAGCAAGGTGGTACGGAAGTCAGGAGCGATCCGAGGAAGCTCTCAAAGTCAGAGGTTCTTATAGGGGAAAATGTGGCCGTAGGCTAGTCTGTACTTGGGGGAAAACAATGAGTTTCGAGCTGCAGACAAAGCCTCCGAAAGGTCAGAATTTAGCATGATCGAGTTAAGCCCGAATTGTCAATAGAGTAGCCAGTATGCAAACGCAGAGTGCTTGACGATTGAGTATTTGGCTCGTCAAGCTGCTTGCCCAGGGCAGGGAATTCTTTGTAAGTAGCATGCATACATAATGAGGGTACTTGCCTGGAGGTCTCCTGAAGTGGCAGTTTGGCTATTTCTGGCCTGCCTGTATTGATTTGGAATATTACAGCAATTAGCGAGCGAGCCTGTTTGCGTGCTTGTCCGGGGGCCTCGCAAGCACGTGGGAAGGAATGGGTGAGGAAGGCCAAATTATTGATATCAAAATGATATCTGGTATCCCCCAAGTCCAGCTAGAAACTGCGGTAACAAGTATTTGTTAGTTTGTGGTATTCTTGCAAACAGTGCTGGGCTAACCTGGTGCAGTAAGGTATTTACTTTGCTTGTTCAGGTGAAATCCAGTGTTTTGTCAATGAATATAATTTGGTAATGGTTGTGATCCTGCTCAAGAGCTGCGTGTGTCAGCGCGGGCTGAGGTCAAGCAGGGGCCGGGCCAAGGCAGCCGGCAGCCGTGTCCCAAGCAGACCTTCGGGAGGGCGGCCACAAGCAGGCAGCCAGTAACTAAGGATCGCCTTAACAGCAGGCACACAACAGAAAAGAACGACGGGTTGCCTCACCCTAAACACAAAGCGGTTGCAGCACCAGAACGCAGGGAAGAGTCGCGGGGAAGCCACACAGTAGCCCACAGGCACGGACCGGACGGGGCCAAGGCACGGGCGACAGACGCACGGGTAGCCGACGGTTGTTGCTCCGTGCCTTGCCCATCCTCGCGTCTGCCTAAAAAGGCCAGCAGCTCGGCCCGCAGCCAATCCGGGCGGAGCGCGTGGCTGGGCTCGCAGCTGAGCTACAGCTGGGAGCTCCCCGCCTCCAGGTGTTTCTCCTGGAGACGCCGGGAGCGGCGGCTGGCCTCCTTGGCTCGCCGCCGCTGCAGGAACGTCGGCGGCGGGGCGGTTGCCTCGGCCTCGGCCTCCTCGCGAGTAGGCGGAGCCCCGGGATCGGGCCCGGGACCCGCCTCCTCCCGCGGCGCCGCGTCCGCCACGCCCCGCGGCCTGGGAGCCAGGCCGGCAGCCTCCGCAGCGGCGGGCCCTCCCGCGGCGTCCGCAGCAGTCTCCGTCCGGCGGGATGGGCCCTCGCCGGGATCGTCGTCCGCCGCGGCGTCCCAGCGGGCCCCCCGCAGCGGAGCCCTCCGCGACGGCCGCGGGGCCGCCGCCGCCGATCGCGGCCCCCGACGGGCCTGGATCCGCGTCCTCCTCCTCGGAGGTAAGGCCGGCGTCGTCGCGGCAGGGACCGGCGGGCACGAAGAGCCGATCGCGGTGGTAGAGTAGCCCCCTCTGCTCCGACCACGGGGAGGCGACGTCCCCTAGGCGCAAGGCCTCCCGGGGTGGCTCCCGAGCCTGGGCCTCCCGGATCTGCTCCTCCAGGGTCGTCACATCCACGGCCGCCGCGAAGTTTTCGGGGCGTAAGATGGTCGAGTGGCTCTCTGGTTCGGGGGTGGTGGCGAACTCCGGCTTCCGAGACAGAGTGTCCACACGCCGGTTGCGGGCCCGCGGCACGTACTGCAGCTGGAAGTTGAACCGGGAGAAGAACTGGGCCCATCGCATCTGCCGCGGCGTCAACTTCCGGGCGGTCTGCAGGTATTCCAAGTTGCGGTGGTCAGTCCGCACCTGCACCGGGTGCAGCGCGCCCTCCAGGAGGTGCCGCCAGGCCTCGAACGCTGCCTTAACTGCCAGGAGCTCCTTTTCCCAGATGGTGTAGTTCCGCTCTGGGGGGATCAGCTGCCGGGAATGGTAGGCGCACGGCCAGAGCTCCCCGTCCGAACCCGAGGTCTGCAGAAGGACCGCCCGAACCGCGACATCCGAGGCGTCAGTCTCCAGGACGAAGGGCCGTCGGGGATCGGGGTGCTGCAGGACGGGTTCCGTGGTGAAGTGGGTCTTCAACCGGTCGAACGCCTGCTGAGCCTCGGGGGTCCACTGGAACGGCGCCTTGCCCCGGAGCACCTGGGTGATGGGCGCGGCCAACAACGTGTAATCGGCAATGAACTTCCGGTAGAAGTTGGCGAACCCCAGGAACCGCTGCACGTCCTTGCGGCTCTTCGGGGCCTGCCAGGACGTGATGGCCTCTACCTTCGCCGGATCCATCTCCACCCCCCGACGAGACACACAGTAGCCCAAGAAGTCGACCTCCGGGAGGTCGAACGCGCACTTCTCCAGCTTTGCGTACAGGCGGTGCTCCCGCAACCGCCGCAGCACGGCGCGCACATGTGCCTCATGGACCTGCTGATTCGGGGAGTAGATCAGGAAGTCGTCGAGGTAGATGATGACGAACTGATCCAGGTAGTCTCGGAACACGTCGTTCACTAAATGCTGGAATACCGCTGGCGCGTTACACAGGCCGAAGGGCATGACGGTATACTCGTAGTGGCCGTACCGGGTCTGGAACGCCGTCTTCCACTCGTCTCCGGCCCGGATCCGCACCAGGTTGTAGGCCTCGCGGAGGTCCAGCTTCGTGAAGACCGTCGCGTGGCGTAGCCGCTCCAACAGCTCCGGAATCAGGGGCAGCGGGTACCGGTTGCGGATGGTGATCCGGTTGAGGGTGCGGTAGTCGTTGCACAGGCGAAGCTCCCCCGGCTTCTTGCGAACAAACAGCACTGGCGCCCCCGCCAGGGAGGTCGACGGCCGCACGAAGCCCCGGCGCAAGTTCTTCTCTAGGAACTCCCGCAAGGCTGCCAACTCCGGTTCCGAGAGTGCGTAGATGCGGCCGGCCGGGATGGGGGCCCCCGGTACCAGGTCTATGGCGCAGTCGTAGACCCGGTGCGGAGGCAGGCGGTCGGCCTCCTTCTGGTCGAACACATCCGCAAACTCTCGGTACTTCTGCGGCAACTCCACGGAGGTCACGGGACCGGGGTCCTCCAACGAGGCCATCAACTTCTCGGGCCAGCAGTGCTCCTGGCAGTACTCGGACGCGAACAGCACCTTGCACCGCGCCCAGGAGATGTGTAGGTCATGGCACGAGAGCCAGAGCATCCCCAGCACCACGGGAAAGCAGGGCACCGCGGCCACCAGGAAGCTCGTCCGCTCACAGTGGCCCTGAATCTCGAAACCCACCTCGACCGTCTGGTGGGTAATGGGGCCAGACTTCAGCAAACGCCCATCAATGGTCTCCACCGGCCGTGGCTCCGGCAGCGGCACCAGTGGGATCTGGTGGTCCTGAGCGAACTGGAGATCCAGGAAGTTGTTCGACGCCCCGGAGTCGATCATGGCCCCTACGAGGATGGGCTGGCCCGCGCCATAGGTCACCGCTGCGGCCACCAGCAGCGGGTCACGCCGTTGCGTCGCAGCCCCCGTGACTGTCCCGCCGTTGCGTCGCAGCCCCCGTGACTGTCCCGCCTTCGGGCTTCCCTAGGCCTTGCAGACCCTCTAGACCTGGGGGTTGGCTTTTCCCGCCGCTCCGGGACCGGCGGCCTTCGCAGGGCACACGCGGGCAAAGTGACCCTCCAGACCGCAGTACAGGCACAAGCCCGCCCAGCGCCGCCTCTCCTTCTCCTCAGCGGTCAGGTGGGGCCGCGCCCCTCCGAGCTGCATGGGCTCCTCGCCAGGGGTGCTGCTGGCAGGGCCACCAGCCCTGGGGGGGTTGGCCGGGGCCTTCCGGGGGCCCGGCGTCCAGGCACGGCCGCTAGTGGAGCCCACCCGGCGGGCCTGCCTTCGGGCCTCCAGGCGCCCGTCGATCCGGAGGGCCTGCTGGATTAGCAGCTCCAGAGTCTCTGGCGGCGGACTGCGGGCCAGTTCGTCGAGGATCTCGGCGGAGAGGCCAGCACGGTACTGGTCTTGAAGGTCAGGTTCATTGTAGGCCAGGTCTTGCGCCAGTAGGCGGAACGTGGTGGTGTAGTCCCACACCGACCCCCGGCCCTGCTGAAGTTGGCGCAGCTGGCGGCTGGCTGTCTCCACGCGCACTGGGTCCCCCCAGACCGCCCGGAAGGCCTGCAGGAACGTGGCCATGTCGTCCAGGACACCGCTGTTCTGCCGTAACAGCGGCGTGGCCCACTTGGCCGGCATGCCGGAGAGCAGGCTGATCATGAAGGCCACCTGGGCCCGCTCGTTGGGAAAGTCCTGGGCCCGGACCTGAATGTACAGCCGGCAGCTGGCCACAAAGGTCTCCAGTTCGGAGGGCTCTCCCGTGAAGCGGGCCGGTACCGCCATGGGGATCTTGGGCGCGGGCGGAGGCCGGGCAGTCTGCAGCTTGCCCACCTGGAACTGCAAGGCCTGCAGGGCGTGAGAGAGCTGGTCCACCTGGGCCCGCAGGCCCTGGTTCTCCTGGGCCTGGGCGGCCAACTGGGCCTTCAGAGCTGCGTTCTCCCCTTCCATCCTGCTTGACCAGAAGACGGAGCAACAATCTGTCAGCGCGGGCTGAGGTCAAGCAGGGGCCGGGCCAAGGCAGCCGGCAGCCGTGTCCCAAGCAGACCTTCGGGAGGGCGGCCACAAGCAGGCGGCCAGTAACTAAGGATCACCTTAACAGCAGGCACACAACAGAAAAGAACGACGGGTTGCCTCACCCTAAACACAAAGCGGTTGCAGCACCAGAACGCAGGGAAGAGTCGCGGGGAAGCCACACAGTAGCCCACAGGCACGGACCGGACGGGGCCAAGGCACGGGCGACAGACGCACGGGTAGCCGACGGTTGTTGCTCCGTGCCTTGCCCATCCCCGCGCCTGCCTAAAAAGGCCAGCAGCTCGGCCCGCAGCCAATCCGGGCGGAGCGCGTGGCTGGGCTCGCAGCTGAGCTACAGCTGGGAGCTCCCCGCCTCCAGGTGTTTCTCCTGGAGACGCCGGGAGCGGCGGCTGGCCTCCTTGGCTCGCCGCCGCTGCAGGAACGTCGGCAGCGGGGCGGTTGCCTCGGCCTCCTCGCGAGTAGGCGGAGCCCCAGGATCGGGCCCGGGACCCGCCTCCTCCCGCGGCGCCGCGTCCGCCACGCCCCGCGGCCCGGGAGCCAGGCCGGCAGCCTCCGCAGCGGCGGGCCCTCCCGCGGCGTCCGCAGCAGTCTCCATCCGGCGGGATGGGCCCTCGCCGGGATCGTCGTCCGCCGCGGCGTCCCAGCGGGCCCCCCCACAGCGGAGCCCTCCGCGACGGCCGCGGGGCCGCCGCCGCCGATCGCGGCCCCCGACGGGCCTGGATCCGCGTCCTCCTCCTCGGAGGTAAGGCCGGCGTCGGCCTCTGTGGCGCCCACCGGCGCGGCCGTACCTGGGGCCCTGACAGCGTGTGTCTGCATAGCCTGTTTGTCGAACTTTGGGATATATAGTATGTAGCTGTTTGGTTCAGAGGTAGAGCTTTACTTGGATGTTATCCAGCATGTGCTGTACAGGTTGAGAAAAGCATCACATTAGCAGGTATTGAATACTCCCTCACACAGTGTTAGAAAAGGCCACTGCATTTGTGTAAGGCCCAGTTATGCTAGCGTAAAGTCTCAAGATGATTCTAGCTTTTATTTCTAGAATCATTGACCACATAATCTGCAAATGTTTGTTTAGAATTAAGTACCTGGGAATGTCAACGGGACACATTCTTAAGTAAGTCTGCAGCCTAAATCCAAAAAAAACACCTGGGCTTTTTTTTTGCTTGTAATGCAGTGCTAAAATGCTGTCATTTTGAAGAAGGATGTTTTTTTTCTCCCCCCTATTGGAACAGACTATCTTTAACTTTAGTGAAGCCTTTCTTTGCTGCAGTGGAGAACAAATGAAGATGAGAACTTTTTATTAAAAAAAATCTCTCTCTAGGGAATAATGGATGAGTTATTGTTAAAATTATAGCAGATAGAGCTTGCAAGTGATTACGTTTTGTGGCAAAAGAAGAGAGAGCTGCTTTGACATTTATCACTTACTACAGCATAGATCTCTGTTTCCAGATTTTATCACTTGGGCTGATTGCTTTTCTCATGAACATTCCTCTGGTTCAAATGTGAATCAGCTAGCTCTCTCTCAGGTCCGCTTCTGCAGTATGGTGATAATGCTGACTTACCTTAAAGGTAGACTGCAGTCTACAAAAAGCTTATGCTATGTAAAAATTTATTAACCTTTAAGCTTCCATGTGGATGTCCAGCAGCCCTAATGGGTCTCTGCATTTTAACATGCCCTGTGTTGGGGTTCAAGGAAAATTACTATTGCATGCATGGTTCTTTTCTAGGATATCATGGTGGGGTTACAGGATTAGATTCTGGGAGGATTATTTCCTCTCTGATTTATTTTGATGGTTTATTACAAAATTAAAACAGCAGGCGAGAGATACTGATGCATCCAGTGAGTCTTCTGTGAGTCCTTTTCTCTGTATGGAATGTGTGGCCCTCCGTCTGCTGTTGAACAGCATCTCCCATTAGCCCTTCCTGTTTCAGCAAATTGTATGGGATCATAGGACTTGCAATCTAGTAACATTTGGAAAAGAGCCAGCGTGATTTAGAGGTTTGAGTGTTGAGATAGGACTCCCTACTTACCATGGAAATCCACTGAGTGACCTTAGACAAGTTATACTGTCTCATCCTCAGAGGAATCCAGTGGCAGACCTCCTCAGCATAAATTCAGCCAAGAAACCCCCTATGATATGGTCACCTTAAGGTCACCATAAATCTGAAATGACTTGAAGGTACACAACAGCTGCAGCAACAACTGGATGGTCACTTGTTCCCCATTCCTCCTCTGAATTCTTGAGGGGGATTTCCATTGCTCAGCAGAGTGGCATTTCTTTTCTTTTTAAAGGAAGCATTGCAGAAGATCAGGCAGAAAAACACTATGCGGCGTGAAGTGACTGTTGAACTGAGCAGCCAAGGATTCTGGAAAACTGGCATTCGCTCAGATGTCTGTCAGGTGAGCTGAATCCCTTTCTGTATTACTGGTGAATGAAGAAAACCCATTTTGGCCATATGTTTAGAACTTAAAATTCATGGTAAGTCGACAGGTGACTTGAAGGCACATACACACATATTAGAACCTGCAAGATATAGATAGAACAGGCACTAATGAGTTCAGGCAGCGCCTTTAGCTTCTCCAAATCCCAAAATGTCTACTAAAATCTGGCCCTGGCCTTTACCATGTTCTGCTTGGAAGGAAGATAGATTAAAGGGGAGAATTAGGAATGTGCAAGGAATCTGTTCAGGCAGATTTCTTGTTTTATCTCTCTCTTCAACAGACTCTGCAGGGTTTGCAGGTCCTGAAGCATTCACACCTATTACAACATATGGTATGGGATAATAGGATATGTAATCCAGGAACATTTTGAAAAAAAATCAGCCTTATGCGCTGATTTGGGTGTTGGACTAGGACTCTAGAAGTTCCACTAAGGTATGGCTGCAGATGCTTCCAGGAAAGAAATGTGCATTTGGAAAGGATGTTGAAAATATGATCACATTTCAAATGTGCACAAACATTGATGAAATATATTTTAGTTGATGGCTGGGGAGGATGCATGCAATTTGAAAAGCTTGCAGAAAAATGCGTACATTTGTAAAAAAAAGAAAAAACAGAAAGAACAAATGGAATTGGGAGAACGCTGATTTATCCCATATAAAAAGAGGAGGGAAAGAAACAGCAAATGAGAATGAATGAGGGAGGCAGTCTTCACAGAACGATCAATATGTTGACCACCCCTCAGCAACAGTGGCGAAGAAGTTTGCCTGGACAGTGGAACAAGAGGGATTATTAGTGCACCTCATTTTATCTGCCTTGTTACTTTTTGATTCTTTCGTTGTTTTGAGACTGAGACAAATAAGCTGGAATTCATATAGGTGCATTTCCCCCCCCAGATGTTCTCCTTGTCGCTTTTGTGTTTCTAGAATAAGTGTACTAATGAAGAATCCAAGTCAAACGGTATATTTCTGTCTTTTACTGTTTAGAATTGTGCACAGCCTCAAAAGCCTTTGTGGTTTATCTAGTTAGATGGAGTTGAGTTTTTGTTTTTGTTTTCCCCTTTTTATTGTGGAAAGGCAGCAAAGCTCCAAAGAGCAAGGGGTATGCTATATTGCAGAATCAGTTGTCTTTGAGATATATAGATATAGATATTCTCCCCAAAGAGAAGTCAAAAGGGGAAAGAGTCTCTCCCTCTCTCTCTCTTTCTCCCTCTCCCCCTCCCTCCCTCTCTCCCTCTCCCGCCCCCGTCTCCTTTTAATGAAAGCTTGCTATTGGTGTTTTTCATATTTGCTTTTACTAGATTAAGGAGTGTTTATCAAGGCTGTGGACAAGTTTAATGCAGAGTAGTTTAAAATTCGTGGTTTTCTATTTTTCTCCAAAGCCCAGTAGAATAGATTGCTTCAATGTTATAATAGCTTCATTTTTGTTTGTTTGTTTTTTTGTAAAATTCAGTGATTTTCAGTGAACTTGTGTTGATAAATTGTGAATAAGATTTTTGGGGCATGATCCATGTCTGCAACAGGGGTAGATGCTATACATGGAAGAAAATCTCTAGAGGATTTCACAGAACCTACAATTCTTGTAGATATAAACTCGCTTCCTCAGATGTAGTACAGGATGATCTTAAAGCCTCGGGTATAAACACATAGATTTCCCCCACTTGTCTGACAGGTTAAAGACTGAAGCACTATCAGAAAACAGAATTGGTTGAAAAGCAGAACCCATGTACTGTACGGGAGGCAGCATGAAGGACTTACAGAGTCTCTCTTGTTAGTGACAGCATACTAACTAAGCAGCACACACTGTTTGCAAAGTCTTCCACCTAGCTTAGCGCCTTTTTCTCAGTCAGCTCACTTTGTGAGCAGTGCGTATGTGCAAGTGATTCCAAGCAAGCCTCCATAGGCAAGAAGAACTGTTGAAAGGATGGAACCTCTGTCAGATTAATGGAACTTGTCCTTAATTTAGAAGCATCAAAAAAGTGAATCATCAGATAACAGAGCATCAAAAGATGGGGCTTCCTAGATGCATACAGTTATGGGAGTTGTATATAAATATACTATATACCTGAAGCTTTAATATCATTTTGTAGTGTATCTGAAGAAATGGATTTATATCCACAAAAGTTTATGCTAAAATAAAAACTGGTTAGTCTTAAAGGTGCTGCCACATTATATTTTTTCTCCACCTCTTTCCCTCCCTCATTTTTTATGCTGCAAGAGACTAACATGGCTACTTCTTTGAAAACCCCCATAGTGTCTTACTAGTAGCTGTGCTAGCTGTAGTGTCTGGAAATGTAGATCTCAAACGTTTGGACAACCCAAAATTGCCACCCCAGTGTATGTCAAACCCTTTGAATGCCTGAAATACGCATTGTAAATGTGAAGTCATGTGCAGATAAGAACAACAATGAATGATGGTCTCTGTGTCCATAGCATGCAATGATGCTTCCTGTCCTAACTCACCACATCCGCTACCATCAGTGCCTCATGCATTTGGATAAACTGATTGGCTATGTATTTAAAGACCGGTGTTTGTTGCAGGTAAGCCAGTGCTGATATCCATGTACTTTATAATGCAGTTGGTGTACTTGGAAGACCCAAGCTGTGTTGTGGTAGATGGAAAGATTGAATATTTTCATACATTTGTATCAGCTTGGAGCTTTGGATCCTGAGAAGCATATCTCAGGAGTGGAGACTAGCCTTGGCAGGTAGTCAGGGGATCATGAAAGATGTCTGTAACAGCAAGCATTTGAAACTCATGGTGAGCCTTGGTAGGCATAAAGCAGATATAGTGGGCTAGTTGAGCTTAAGAAAGGGAATGTTCTGTACCGACAGTTCGACTATGGGCCTTTCCACCCTACACTGTTTTAGTGCTATTATTCCACTTTCCACATCCTGTGGAATTCTGGGGTTTGTAGTTTACTGAGGCCTAGGAATTCTAAAGACCTAAATTGTAAACGCCAGGATTCCATAGGATATTGAAAGTAGAATAATAGCACTATAACAGTATAGTGTGGAAAGGCCTTGTGACTAGGCAGGTCCAGGTTCAAAAATGCACTGAGCCAGGAAACTCGGTGGATGATTTTTGAACCAGTCACCGACACTCAGACTAACCTCCATTTTCAAGTTGTTGTGAGGGTGTATTAGGGAGGAAGAGGGCCATGTGCAAGAAAAGTGAGATATAAATATAAATATTTTATTTATCTGTTCATTTGATTGACATCTCTTTCTCCTAAGATGGCTCACAAGGAATTAAAGCTAGTAATTGATAAAAATACATAAAGATAGCAACCTGTAAAATACACAGAAGTATATTATGTAAAAATGTAAACAAACTAATATTGAAATACTAATGAGTTAAAAAAAATTAAAAACACATTTCAAAACCGCCAATAAATAAGGAGCACTGAATTGGGATGTAAATCAATTAGGCTAAAATACCCGGGAAGGGGAGGAGAAGGTATGGGGAGGGGAGAGATGTAAAAAAGAGGAGATGGACAAAGCTATGAGGGCAGGAAAACATGGAATACAACAGGACGTGGTGCTGACTGGGGCACAAAGCACTGGTATGTTGAGTTGCAATTCTGGAAAAGTTACCTTTTTGGACTACTGTTGTCAGAATCCTCTAGCCTGCATGGCTGTGCTGCTAGGGATTCTGGGCAATTTAGTCCAAAACTGTAATTTTTGATTGGAGAGCTGGGCCAAGGCTAACAAAATGAAATTCAACAGAGAGAAGTATAAGGTCCTACACTTAGGTAGAAAAAATGGAATACAGAAATATAGGATGGGGGACACGTGGCTGGATAGCAGTACGTGCGAAAGGGATCTAGGAGTCTTAATACATCACAAGCTGAACATGAGTCAGCAGTGTGATGCGGCAGCCAAGAAAGCCAATGCAATTCTCGGCTGCATCAATAGGAGTATGATGTCTAGATCAAGGGAGGTGCTGGTACCACTCTACTCTGCTTTGGTTAGATCTCATCTTGAATACTGTGTCCAGTTCTGGGCACCCCAATTCAAGGACATGGTCAAGCTGGAGCAAGTCCAGAGGAGGCGACCAAAATGGTGAGGGGCCTGGAAGCCATGCCCTATGAGGATAGACTTAGAGAGCTGGGTATGTTTAGTCTGTAGAAGAGAAGGTTAAGAGGGGACATGATAGCCATGTTTAAATATCTGAAGGGATGCCATATAGAGGAGGGAGAGGGCTTGTTTACAGCTGCTCCAAAGTCCAGGACAAGGAGCAGTAGATTCAAGCTGCAGAAAAGGGGATTCCACCTGAACCTCAGAAAGAACTTCCTGACAGTCAGGGCTGTTCGGCAGTGGAATCTGCTGCCTCGGAGTGTAGTGGAGTCTCCTTCTTTGGAGGTTTTTAAGCAGAGTCTGGATGGCCATCTGTCGGGAGTGCTTTGAGGGTGTTCCTGCATAGCAGGGGTTGGACTGGGTGGCCCGTGTGGTCTCTTCCAACTCTTCATTTCTATGATTCTATGATTTTTTCATAATCTGGATCTAGAAGTCAGGAGAGAACTGGTTGCAGCAATAGTATTCCAATTAGGAGTTCCAGGAAACACAGGCATGTTTCCTGTATAGGAAAGTATACAGTAGAACTTAAAGTATAAAGTGTAATACCTAAAGTGAATCCAGTACTCCCATTTGTAAATAAAGCAAGTGGGCTTTGAAATAATTTATGAGTCACTGTGTGGAGCTTTGGAAACATGTCTGAATAGCCTTGTCTGAGCAGAGCCCCCAAACGGGTGAAAATTCTGACCAGTTATAAAAATTAGGTGCAAAAAACATTCCATTACAGCACTTTACTTGGCTTGTGGGATTTAACGGCAGCTGTCTTGGTTAAAACTTCACATTGTTTGAGTGAACAATACTTGCTTTTAAATGTATTTGTTTTTCCTTTTGGATTCTGTGATTTAGCTTGCAATGACTCATCCAAGTCATCACTTAAACTTTGGGATGAATCCAGACCATGCAAGAAATTCTCTTTCAAACTGTGGGATCCGGCAACCCAAATATGGAGATAGGAAAGTCCATCACATGCATATGAGGAAAAAAGGTACTGATAGTATCCTTCCTAACATTGTTTTTTAAATAATTGGAAACTGTTTCACGTGTTGCTTTCTCTTGATCTGAATACTTGATCCTTTTGACAAAGAAGTAGTTAGGTGAGTAGGCAGAGTTATTGATCTGTTCTGCCTTTTTCTGCAGATGAGGTAAAAATTTTGGATACTTTTTTGATAAACTGTCTCCTGACATGTAGAAAACTAGCACATCAGAGTAACAGGATTTGCTTGTTAAAGCAGAGTTTCTAAAATAGAATATCTTGTGCTTGTATGCAGGATAGATATTTAGAGGATGCAAAAAATGGTGAATAACAGCAGGCCTGAGATGGGAAAATTGCAGCCAGATAGTGGTTCCACAGCCTCAGAGACATAGGCCCTTTTTGCACGGCATTTTCGATGCGAAAGGGTCCCTTGAGCGTCGCACACATGTGAGGAGTGGTCAACACGACGCACTCACATTCGCGTGATGCTCCAGGGCCCAGCAGGCTCGTACATTTGAGCTCATGCACTTTTTCATTTTCGGTTTGAAGCCGAAAATGCTGCGTGGTTGCACATCACTCTGGGGCCCGCGCGCACTTACCTTGTGTGCGGAGCCTCAGGAGCTGGGCCGGTCGCACTTCCTGTCTCAGTGCAGCCTGGGAAGGTCCCAGGCTGCACTGCGAAAGGAAGAGGCAGGGCTCTCGTGCGAGCAGGAAGCGTGTGCAGAGCCGAAGAAGCAGGGAAGCGAGAGCCTCTCTTCGGAGGCTGCTCGCATGAGCACCACACCCCGGTGCTGAAAATAGGTGAGTTGCGGAAAGGGCCATAGTTGAGAGCAGGAGCATTGATTAACAATGGTGATGTCAAGCTGGGTCATAAGTTTGATCAGCTGTGTTTTGGACAACAGAGAGGGTTACAATGGAAAGAAGCGTCAGTGTAGGATGGAAGGCTTTTTCAAAAGATCATTTCACATTTGGTTGATTTCTAATATAGCATTGTTTGTATTTCACAGGCATAAACACCTTGATCAATATTATGTCACGTCTTGGGCAAGATGATCCAGCCCCTTCGAGGTACATGAACAGCTTGATTTTTTTATTGTCTGTGTGTATGTCAGGGAGGACTGCCAAATCATGATGGTGGTGGCACTGAAATCATAGTAGGTTCCATGGACTTTTTGGTGGAGAAAGCACTTAAGACTGCAGTGCAACAAGATACTGTAATCTAGAAGACTGAGGAAATATGAATTGTCCCAGGGACAGAAGTAAATCTGGTTTTCTGCAAACCATGCCTTGCATTTGAGCCAACCACAACAATGTATATTCCTGCCTTTCTGTTTGTTTTTTAAAAATGTGTTACTTTCATTTATTTACTACGTACATTGCCCCTTCACTTGCTGGCCTTAAATGTGGTTTCATGATGTTAGAACTACATCTGTGCTAATCTATCTTAACTGGCATTTGAGTCCAGAGTTTGCCCATGGGCTTGTAAACTGTGAGCATATGGTTATATTCAGCCATTCTTAAAATCAGCAAGGGAAAGGGATTGTCCAGCCAGATGATACTTGAGAAAGAATGTATGTTTATGCGCCTGCCTCCTGATTTGCAACTTATAATTTACAAGGAACTATATGTGCTCCAGACTTCTGTGTTGAAAGCCACATCTTGAATGGGGAGAGACGAACACCATCTAGCTCCTCTGCAACAGTGGCGTCTTTTTTTTTTCCTGTTATTGTACTGAAATTGCCCCCCTCCCATTCTGTGATGTCAGATTTATTGTTTTTGCACAGATGAATGGGATAAGTCACTTTTTCTCCAGCAGCAAATAATTGCTTGTTCATATGGCTAGCATGAAGCCCATGTACCATAGGGAATTATTTAGGGAATTGGATATAATTGGAAGGCAGGGGAATACACACACACATGTATATAAAAATGAAAATGTAGATGTGAAGAATTTTTCACAAGGGGTGTCAGCAGCTTCCAGTGGACAATTTTGCATTGGGATTAGCACTTAAATTCTATAAGGTCTCGTTGCTTGGTCTTACCATAGCAACTGGTGGATAATGTTGCACAGGGATTAACACTTAAACTCTTTGAGATCTTTTTACTTGGTCTTACCATAGCAACCAGCTAATCTGCATGGTAAAAGAGTGTGTGTGTTTTCTTCCCTTCATCTACATACATCACACACTCTGTGAATGGGTGTTCCATAAAGA
Source organism: Iguana delicatissima (assembly GCA_948472985.1). Taxonomy (NCBI): domain Eukaryota; kingdom Metazoa; phylum Chordata; class Lepidosauria; order Squamata; family Iguanidae; genus Iguana; species Iguana delicatissima. Next base: position 452,318 of record CAOKZL010000537.1, read on the forward strand.
GTTCCATGGGCTTGGCAACAACCCAGTTTGTTCAGTCTTCTGCTTCGTATAAGGGAGAAGAATTAGGCATTTGTATATACAAAATTTTGCATAGATGTTCCGTGTCATATATTGTTCCAGATCTGTAATTGAGAGGTGGATTTGGTACCCTTATGTACAAAATTCAGAAGGGCTAGCTTTCCTGTAAAGTGGGAATAGGAGAGGGATCCTCCTTGGTTCAGAAGTTGAATCCTGCTCACAGCAGGTCAGAATCAACCAGCAGAGGATTCTGAGTCACTATCTCCCTAAGTGTCCACCCACTGTAGACCACAGGGGATATGTGAAGGAGGAATTCCCACTGTTTCCTCACATCAGTGATTGGGAATAAATATAGAGATTTTCATCCTCACTGCCACTTTCCCTCTTGCAAAGCTGTTTGTTCCTAGTCAGCACCGCAGGCACTAGCTGACACCTGACTTGAAGCACATCAGCTGTCACTGCCAGCTCATGGGACTTTGCTGCTCTCCAACTCAACTGGCCGGAAGCCCATACACAGTATCAGTAGTTTCCAAAAGGATTCTGTTCCAGGTACTGTGGCAAGTAGATAAATAAATAAATGGTGAGAATTTGAAGGAAATTTTTGTTTAGCTTTCTGAAAACCAACGAACTGCTTTATCTGACATCAGACCATTGATCAAAAAAAAGTATAGTCAAACAAAGACCCTGAATTTCAGGAAAGCTGATTTTATTAAGCTCAGGGAAATACAGTCAACCCTTCACTTTCATAGGGATTCAGGGTGCAGGCCCCCATGAAAGTGGAAAAATCATGAATATTGTAAACCCCCCAAACTGCGTTTAACACAAACAAAAAAGTACCTGTACTGGCAGGGTGGCTGGGCCCAGCCACATGTGCATTCCCTTGATTACTTACTCACTTGGATGGGTGGGAGAGAGGAAGGGATAGGGAGCCCTCTCTCACCTGTGCAAGTGAGCAAATGCACATGCCCTTCTTCCTCCTATCCTTTGCTCTTCCTCCCTCCTTCCTGCATGAGTGAATGAACATATGTGCCCTTTCGCTTCTTGTCCCATCTCCCCCTGGTCTCAGTGATCAAACATGCACACACTCCTTCCTCCCATCCCATCTCAACCCATCCCCTTCCCCCTCCTGCCCACACGAGAACTTGCACATGCAGCCTCCTTCTATCCTATCCTCTTCCCCTATCCATGCAAGTGAACGAGGGAATGCAATTGCAGCTGGGCCCAGCCATCCCAACAATTCAATTTCCTCCCAGCGATACAATCCATGAATAATCAGATCCATGAATGCTTAACCTGCATATATGGAGGGCTGACTGTATTGGCTAGGATCCCATGGCTAGAGATGCTATATGAAAAATATATTAACCAGGGATGAAAATTCAGGAATTGCTAAAAGCACAATCACAATTCCATGGAAGAAGTAAAATGGGAAACATCTGAAAAAGCCACCATGGCTTCAAAGCAACCTTGAGGAAAAAGTGAAAAGCAAAAAGAGCATGTATATGGAATGGAGGTAAGAATGAATTATCAAGGAAGAATACAGAAGTGTAGTCCAAGCTGGTAGGAACATTGTAAGGAAAGCTAAAGCTCAAAATGAGTTGAGACTGGCTAGGGAAGCAAGAAGGAACAAAAAAAGTTTTCAGTTTCCTGTGAAGGTGACAAAGTGACCAATCACCTCATCATAATGCTACAGAGGAGGAGACATAAAATGTGATGCTTCCCAGCTCCAAATAAAAGGGCAATGGTGATAATTGCCCCCAGACAAAGTGGGCACACAGAGGATTGCCAAAAGGTGTCCTGGGCTTCTCCCATGGCATTTTGGATTGTTGTGTAAGCGACAATTATCTTACGTTTCAGAGTCATCCTGGAACAAACTATCAAAATATCCATGAAAGAATGGTGGAGGCCATTGCAAACCTGTTGGAGAAACAAAAGGAAGATACAGATTTGGGATTCAGTCACATATACCATGTTTCTTCATGCATAGCCAAGCAGAGAAATTTAGCAAGAGATGTGATTGTGTATTTTGCCCAAAACCAGACCAGAAATCAAGTGTTACAGCTTCACTTTGAGAACAGAATGAAGACTGATGAAGTTGACATTAAGGTTGAAATTGAAGGGAATTGGGGTGAAGGGAATCTTTATCAAATTTGCAGATGATAAAAAACTGGAAGAGGTAACTAACACACTGGAATATAGAAACAGAATTCAAAAGGACTTTGATAAACTAGAAAACTGGGCTTAAATTAATAAAGTGAAATTCAACAGAGACAAATGCAAAATTCTACATTTAGGACACAAAAACCAAATGTACAAGTAAAGAAAGGGGGATACTTGGCTCAGCAGTGCTACGTGTAAAAAGGACCTTGGGATTATTTTTGATCATAAATTGAACATGAGCCAGCAGTGTGATCCTGCAGCAGAGAAGGCAAATGATATTTTGGTGTTGTGTGCTTTCAAGTCATTTCTGATTATGTTGACCCTAAGGTGAGCCTGTCATGGGGATTTCTGGGGGCCAAGAGTGTGTGACACACCCAAGCTCACCCAGTGGGTTTCCATGCCCAAGAAGTGAGTAATAAAAAAGATAGCCTAGTTTCCAAGTCAAAGGAAGTAATAGTTCCACTATATTCTGTACTGATCAGGCCTCATATGGAATACTGTATTCAGTTCTGGGTACTCATTTTAAGAAGGATGTAGACAAATTGGAATGGGTTTAGAGAAGAGCAACAAAGATGATTAGAAGCATGGAGAAAAAACATGAGAAGATGATGTAGAAGCTGCACATATGTAACTTAGTGAAGAGAAGACTGATGAATGACATGATAGTACTCTTTAAATACCTCAACAGCTGTCACAAAGAGGAGGGTGCAGACTTGTTCTTTGCTGCTTTAGAGGATGGGACTAGATATGATGCTTTGAAGCTACAGAAGAATAGATGTCGATTGAACATTAGAAAGAATTTCTTGACTGTGAGAGCTGTTTGGCAATGGAACCAGTTACCCAGAAAGGTGGTGGGTGTCTTTAAAAAGAGGCTGGACAGCTGTCTGCTGGAAATAGTCTAGCAAGAGATTCTGCATTGAACAGAGAGTTGAAATCGGTGGCCTATGGAGCTTCTTACAACTCTATGGGCTTTTTCTACGCTACACTGTTACAGAGCTATTATTCCACTTTCAACATCTTGTGGAATTCTGGGGTTTGTAGTTTACTGAGACCAAAGAGCTCTATGGCTGAGAATTCTAAATGCCCCCTCCCTAACTACAAACCCCAGGATTCTATAGAATATTGAAAATGGAATAATAACACTATAACAGTGTAGTGTGGAAAGACCCCATGTTTCTATGACTTTATGATCCATACAGTCCCATATTGTCCACTGTAGTCAAAGTGGTGGCACTTCAAGTTCTTTTAGGGAAGTCTTTATTTACTTATAAATGTAAATAGCAAATAAATAGTAAATATAAATAAATAGTACTTCTGTGCCACCCTTCAGTCAAAGATTTTCTGGGTTTTGTCTGCCACGTTCCACTTCAATTCCCTGGAGCCCCTGTCTGTAGAACATGCATTCATCCATTAAGCTCTGTCCAGAGCTGGCAATGTCACTTTTTTAGAGCGCTGTTCCCTAGACAGCATAGCCATTGAAAAAGTCTCTTGACTGTAAAGCTGTTTGAGAGTGGAATTGATTGCTTGGATGCTGATGGGCTTTTCTTCTTTGGAGTCTTTACATAGAGGTTGGATGGACATCTTTTGGGAGTGCTGTAGTTGCATTTTACTGCATGGCAGAAGGTTAAACTACATGGCCCTTGTTGTCCCTTCCATCTCTGTGATTGTATCTTTTTCAAGATCTGGTTCTGATCCTGAGGGATTGTGTGTTTGTTGTAAATGTTGCAATCCAGAAAGGGACAGGTAATGAAACTCCATTAGGAACTTGCAGGGGTGAACGGGCAGGTCTTTTCTCACATGCCATTTCATATAACAGTCTCAGCTGCATTGTTGCTGTACCAGTCTTGGCATTTATCTTGAGAAGTTGTGTAATTACAGCAATGTAAGACAGATTGCAAGTTTTGTTGTTGCTGTTGTTTTACATAAGATTATGGGTGGTGGGAGGGGGAAACTACACCCTCTTCCTGGTGGATAAGAGCAATCTACTCTGATCAATTATTCATTTCCCTTCTCTTTTCCCCTTCTTAATTAATTCAACTGGAAAAGCTGTGCTTCTGAGATTTGTAATTGCCATTCCGTTTTTGCCTTTCTGTAAGAAGAGATTTGTGCTTATATAACTGGGACCTGCCCCTGCCCAAAATGTGCAGGTGTTACCGGGGGTGAGGAGAGCTCCTCTTCAGGCTGTTAGCCAGCCAACCAGCCCATCATCTTGCTTATGCCATTCCATTACCTTTCCTATTCTCCTGACATCAGACAGCTGTACTGTAACTCCTGAGTATCTCACTCTTCACTGGGCTTTGTTTTCCTTTCTGTTCTGCATGCTGCCACCATAAATTCAGCAAGCACTGGGGTTCCCTGTGCTTGATAATACCTCCCCCTTGTTTCTCCGTGGTTCCCTTTTAATTACAATCCTTCTAGCACTTAGCAGCAGAGGTCACTGTTGGAAGGTATAACAAACCTTCAGATCAGGAGCTGTGAATTTGCTGTGTCGTTTGCAAGAAGTTTACTTGTCTTTTGAAAGAGATGTTCAGGGTAAAAGATGAAGCAAAATGCTGTGTTAATCTTTATCCACAGGGGGTAAAAAAAAAATGAACAAAAACAACTTGCATTGAGTGACTTGTGGGTTGTTTGTTTGGTTCTAAAGAGAATTCTATTGTATTGGAAAGGTTCAATGTAGACTTTTCATACTTCCTAAAATCTGAGGCTTCCATTGTGCTCCTCTCCTTGGGGCCAAACTACTGACAACCAGCGTTTGTCACTTCTGCCTCTGGCATCATGGTTCACTGAAAACTAGTAGGGGGCATTTTTGTTGCAATATAGTAGATTGGCTGGCACAAAATAAAACGAAAAAATCTTTCTTGGTGACAGCTTTTTCCCTCCTATCTTTTTAAATCTTTTTGTCTATAAAAGCAGAGAAAAAAGGAGTCCATGACAAGTGGTTGAAACTCGGCGACATGGTTTACACGTCTTTATGTGGAGATGTCTCAGAATATCTGAGTTATATGTCTAGTTTTGTGTAGGCTCTAGGACAAAACATGAATTCCTCTGGAGCATCATTGCAGGTCCTACTAGTGTGTACATGCCTGGATGGATGCCATTTGCTGCCCACCTGAGGCAGTACCTCACCCTACCCAATGAGAGAGCTGGTCCTATAGTCCATTATGGTTTCTGGAAGCTTAGTTTCAGGTTTCTAACAAGCTACTCCTTATCTACTGAGGAAGTTTTCCCTGTGCAACGTATAATCCAATCAGGACACCAAGTTTGACTTTATTCAAATAAATGCACTTCTATCTCCCACCCTGACAAACAAGAAGCTGAACAAAATGAGAGCCTTGAGCTCAGTGCTCGTTCACTCTAATGAAGCATCCTAAAAGTTGCCCAGTTACTCACACATGGTGCATATGCTGAGATAACTTCACATCCAACTAACATTCCTAGCCAGATATTTAGGTTTTTTTTCTAGGCCCAGCATTCAAAATTGGCGTTCTACATCTCTTTCCATGTAGACAACTCAGTCCTTAGTCCTTATGAGACAAGCTGAGTGTGACCTTTGCTGTATCCATTTGTTTTTCTGGATGAAAGTCCCCAAAACTAAGGCATACAGTTCTAAAGAGATGCAAGCATTTTTCTGAGTTAGCCCAAACCATATTAGTGTCTCCTTCCCTTTCCCTGCTCAGCAAGGGAGTTTACAGTAGAGGAGCAGAAAGCAGGGCTGCGTATATGTTTGTAGCATCCTTTCCCCATTCCCCCAGCATATGATACTGGTGATCCATTTCAGTACACATTGTCCTTTAGTGCCTTATCTGTGGAGCTGGTCACCACAGTTAACTTTCTGAGCACCAGCAGCGAGCACATTTCTGTACACCAGTATACAGTTTGAGTCTTAATGACCTCCCTCCCAGCTACTCGGTTAGATGTCTCTTGGCCTTTGCCTGTTTTCAACTTAGCTCTCTCCTTCCCTCTCCCACAGCAAGCACACCTTTTGTATTTTAACAAGAGATTTCCAGCAAAAATTCACATACCTATGTCACAACATAGGAAGCGGCTTTATAACAAGTCAGGTCAATGGTCCTTCAAGCTCAGTGTTACACTCAGTTGCTCTGAGATACGAATCTGTCCTAGTCCTACTTGGAAGTGCTAGGGATTGAAACTGAGACCCTTTCCATGAAAAGCATGTGCTCTGACACTGAGCAGTGACTGCCTCCCGTCTCATACCTGCAGACTAAGAGTGCAAGAAGAGATAGGGAGAGTAACAACATTGTATGAAATGGGGAATGTAAACTGTGCACAATACACTTTTTCTTCCTATAGGCATGGTGCCAAGAGTGTGTAAATGGCCTAGGAGGAGGCATCTCCTTTAAATCATCGGCAGTAATGGCAGCACATGGAAAAACTGGTCTCAGCATGCCACTGCACTTTGCTTTTTCCCCTTTTTGTTAATAAGTTGACACCAAATGATGATCAGCCTTATTACCTTTCAGGCTGCCTGTGGTGTTAACGCTGTGCAGAAGAAACACAAATATTCACTGTCACGCCTCTGAGGAGGCAGCAGTAAAGAAAGAAGACAGCAGGAATCTTAAGTCTTTCTGCTTATTGCCCAAGGAATTAACCAGCAGCTGGATTTTTTTTCCCCCTATTGCTAGTTACTGGTGTGCATCAAGGTCACTTGTAACCATCTTTGCCTTTGTTTGCAGGATTAACCACAATGAACGTTTGGAATTTTTGGGAGATGCAGTGGTTGAATTTTTAACTAGGTATGTAGCAAGTTCATGATAATGTATATTTTATGATAAATCATGTCTAGCTCATTAAGAAAAATACCCAGTCCATTTCCAAATATCAAATGGTTGAAGGCGTATGCTACCCCTTGATTTTATTTTGTTGTTGTTCAAAAAGGAGTACAAGAAACCTCTACCATTTAACAGCACGCATGCACACACACACACAGTTATGAAACACTTCTAAATGTATCCAAAATATTAAAATTCATGACTTTTTCATATTTGGATATGCTAGATCTTTCTCATTCCTGCTTTACAGATGAGGAGTGGAAGACCTTAGAAAAAGTTGCTTGGCTCCAAATCACTCCGCTTTTTTTGAGAATGAATCAGTAGATTTTGTGGTGGTAGTGGTAGTGGTGGTTCAAAGAGGAAAAACAATGTCTGGGTTTTTTAAAAAAAAGAAATTGGATAGTTCATCAAATACAACAAGCACATTCAAATCCAGATCTCATGTTTAGGGTATCAGTCCAGATTAATTTCCAATTACTCTGAGTTATTGTTATCCATACTGAAATCTTGCTAGGATGATCCTGATAATTACCATAATGTAGATCTTCTCCTCTCCATTTCATTTTTACAGCAACACTTGAGGTGAATTAGGTTGAAGGTCTCAGTGGGGACTAGAATCTAGATTTCCCAAGTCCCACTGTAATGCTAACGACCACTGCATCACACCACTGGCTGGCTGTGATACCACAGAAGAGAGAAAGAGACACAGGACTGTTTATTTCAGGAACAGCTACGCTTCTTTCAAAACGACCAGTTCAAAGCTTGTGTATCCACTATGATCAAACTGAACGAGTCAATTGTTACTACTCATTGTTGTGTGCCTTCAAGTTGTTTCCAACTTACAATGACCCTAAGGCAAACCTAGCACAGAGTTTTCTGTTAGCTGAGAATGTGTGAATCGATTAAGGTCACCCAGTGGGGTTCCATGACCAAGCGAGGAATCGAACCCTGCTCTCCAAAGTTGTAGTCTGACGCTCAAATCACTACACCACGATGGCTCTTATTAACACTGTATAAAGTTTCATTGGGCATTTAAAAGAAAGATGTTTCTTTTGCAATCCTGCATCTTTGAAGGGTTGGCTTGAAAAGTTGCATGTCCACATGGCCTTTTGAAGTTTCATGCCATGCTGAGGCCCTAAAGTGTAATATTTGTGAGATGAAAAGTTGATTGCTCAGTCCCATCAGATGTAATTTAAAAGTTGCTCATAACTGCTCTGGAGATCGGCTAGTCTGAGGCCAAATGCTTCAAAGTTTACAGCCAGCAAATAAAAGGAATACATCATTTTAGAAGGTGTCATCTTCTTGTCACAGAACTCCTTGATCTTTCTGGTTATAATCTCAGGCGAGATGTGTGTTTACAAGTGAACTTTGGAGGGGGGAAATTCTCCTCTCCAAGCATCTCCAAGCATTCATTAATCCTGACTTCATAAAGGCACACTGGGCATCTTGTCTTTCTTGTGGCACGATGCTGCCGCATTCACATTTTCGCAATTTTGAAAAATAAATCACTAAAATATTCCCAGTTAATAGGAGATTGATCCAATTTTTCCTCCGTAGGCTCATTTCAAAAGTATTGAAAAATGGCAAAAAATAACATAAAATTGACTTTTTATAGCTTAGTGAAAACAGCAGCCATTTTCTTGATAAGTGTCATTTGTGACAGAAGGCAGTATCAAGAAAATCCACAGTGGCAGATTTGAAATCCATTTCCAGATCTCAGGTGTGTCCACTTGTAATGGGAAAAGTAGTCCGTTTATTTAGAGAAAGGCTCTTAAAGTGTTAAGATGTTACAGATAAAGAAAAGAAAAATAGCCTTACTGCTTTGGGTGAGCAAGGGTTTTTTTTTGCTTTGTGTTGTTCACATTAACCCGGGCTTTTATCCTCTAAAATAATAGGTGCTGAAGGACAGCAGATATATTTAATGCTCAAAAACAAGCTCTTTTAGAATTTATATTTACAGTAAATGTCCATAGCACATTTTTTACGTGAATTCTTTTGAGGCTTGAAAATTGGTACCATGAGCATTTAACTTTTCATGTTGCAATTTGTGTAAATTGCACAGAATGTTCACAGTGACAGTTCTGGCAGCTTAAAGGCTAGATCTTACACAACTTCACTCAGAAGGAAGCTTGCTTGTGGCTGCAGTCTTTTGCACAAAGACTGCAGCCACAGGCGAGGAGGAGTACATGGACTCAAGTTGGCCTTAACTGCTGTCTAAGTGTGCTTGGCCTAGCCTTGGAATTTCATTAGGAGGGACATAATACCAAGTAGTGGTGCAGTAGAACTAGAATTCGCAGGGGCCAAGTGTTGGGACTTTTTGAGTAGCAGAGACAAAAATACCCTTTGTCCTCCTTCAAGATCTCCTTTTCCCTCTGAGTTTATTTGTAATCCTCAAAATTAAACAGCCACAGTAACATATGAGCTGTATCTGTTATTATTCAAGTAGGAATAGATATGTCTGTGGAACTCCACATTTACATTTCTTCAAGGTCTCTCATGGTCATCATTATCCTCAAATTCAACCTAGTCAGAAAATAGCACACAACAGGAGTAGACAAATGTGGCTGCTTTGAAATCCAAAAAGAATATGTGAGTAGGATAAGTGAGAGAGAGAGAGAGCAAGGTGTCTTGGCTTAATGTTGGACTGTGACTCCTGGAGAACAGAGTTCAAATTTCCACTCAGCCGTGGAAACCCACTGGCTAATCTTGGGCAAGTCTCAGCCTTAGAAGAAAGCAGTGACAAATCCCCTTTTAATAAGTCCTGTCAAGAAAACCTTATGATAGAGTTGCAATAAATTGGAGTCAACTTGAAGGCACATTAAAAAAAACAAAGGATAAGCAGTGGGCATTATGAACAAATGTTGTTTATTTCTTTCATATTATTCTAATTGCTTTATTCTTTTAAGAAACCACTTTCTACTTTAGGCTAACAGTGTTGAGAAGTCAAAACACTTATCTGAGATCATCAGGGGAAGTGAGAAATGCAGATGCAGTGTGAAATGCAACCAACTATTTGAGCAGTTCTGAATTATACTGCCTTACTGCCTAGCAGCACATAGATTAAACTTTCCAAAGGAGAAGCTCTTATCCCATTCTGTTATCGCAGCACTAGGGAGACTGCTTCCCTGAGGCTTCTTATGCTGGCTCAAGCAGAATTAGGATGAACACATGTGAGTGGTGCTCAAAATATGGTTTCTTGCCATGGAAATTTTACCCCAAAGAATAGGGGAGGAAGCAGCTACATTTATTTTGGCAGAAACCAGATAATTGAGCCCCTAATGTGATTTCTGTGTCTTTGTTAGAGCAGAGCATTTGGAGGCCAGTGACAAGGGATATTCCCTCATTTCCTCAGCAAAGTGAAACGGTTTAAAGACTGGTGATGTTCTGGAATGGAGGCAGTCTCATCTGCCAAGATCAGCATTGCATGTCAGCAGACTGGGGAGAACAAGTTTATGGAAGTACCTCTTAAATGTGTACACTTCCTGAGACCTTTTGAATTTCAATTGGGCTCTTGCTCTTGACTTTTCAGCGTCCACTTGTACTACCTGTTTCCAAGCTTAGAAGAAGGAGGCTTAGCGACATACCGCACAGCCATCGTTCAGAATCAACATCTTGCCATGCTGGCTAAGGTACATAATCTATATATTTGCAATCTAAAAATGTTTAAAACTGAGTATGAATTAGATGTCAGCATCTGGTTGCATGACAAACTGATTCCTCAATGAGACTGCCCGACCTACCTCTGTATGTTTGTTGTGGTCTCATCAGAAAGATGTCAAATGCAGCAGAGTGTTTGAGATTTCTGTGTTTAGTAGCAGCTTTCAATTGGGTGTCCCCTTCAACAGAAGGCAATTTGAGAAGTAGACTCTAACGTAACACCAAGATTCAGTTAAGCTCTGTGTATGTGAGGGCAAAAATTCTGCTTTGTTCCCCCAAGGCTTTTCAGATGCCAGAAGTGCCTGTCTAGATGTGATCAGTATGCTTTTGGTTTGAACTGTAGAATTAGATAGAGTCAGCATGGTGTAGTGGTTTGAGCATTGAACTATGATCCTGGAGGCTGAGGTTCAGTTCCCTACTCAGCCATGGGAACCCACCGAGTGACCCTGGGTCCATCATATACTCTCAGCCCCCAGAAAACCCCATGATAGATTCACCTTAGGGTTGCCATAAGTCAAAAACAACTTGAAGGCATGCAGCAAAAACAAATTAGAAAGTTATGGAAGGGATTCACTAGGAGTTGAGTCCTACAGTTAAGCTTCTTGTGCACATTTCACTTTCATTATTAACAGTGTGAAAGCAGTATTACCATTGGTGGCAGAAGGGGGATAGGAAGTGATAGATATGGAGGACCAGAAATTTTTTTGCCTCTTGTTAAGCTGTTTACTGTTGTGAGGATTCTGGAAAATCAAGTAATTAAGAGAGCCAGTTTGGTGTAGTACTTTGAGCATTGGGCTACAACTCTGGAGACCAGAATTCAAATCCCCACTCTGCCATGGAAACCCACTGGGTAGCCTTCGGCAAATCACACTCTCCCAGCCTTAGAGGAGGGCAAAGGCAAATCCTCTCTGAGCCTTCTAAGTCAGAAACAGCTTGAAGGTACACAACACAACAGTGTAATTAAGGTGGGCTTAATTTTGTACTTCTGTTTCAGCCTTACTTAGTATCTCTTCTTCCAATAGATGTGCCAGTTCGTTTGCTTAGACATGTTCTTAAACAAAAATTAGAGATGAGATAAGGAAGCAGAAGAGAAATTGAGAAAAAGGTGAATGTGTTTAGTAAAAAATGAAAATGGTTCAAGATGAGGGGAGCTCCAGCTGTGGAAACACTGAAGACTACTTTTTTCTTTAAATCATTTTATTCAATTTCACATAAAAAACAAACAATTGTTACTGTAATAGTACATGACATCTTTTTGATCTTCCATACTGATCTAGAATTTATTTTCAATACCTCTTAATATTTCTATTTCTGTTTGTACCGCATTTTAATGATGTTGTTACATGTCAGTTCTTGCATTTCAATCTCTTCATTACAGTTCCATGACTTACTACAGTAGCTTCCTCATTTCAAATCCTGGTCACAAATTACTCATTTTCATTCAACAGTACCCAGCTATTTTCCATTACTATCTGCCATTCCTTTTTAATCTCCTCTTCTGATTTCCCTTTTAATCTCTGTGACAAAATATCTGCATTTCTGTTTTCTATAAATGTTCCCCACCACTTGGGGGGGTGAGAGGGAAGGGAAGGTCCTTAGCATAGAGATTGTTAATTCTGGACAGTGTCTCACTGTACTGTTCAGTTGATTCATAATTCATTGAGTGGTGGCAGCATAATTAATAACGCTGGAGGAATTACCAGCCTTTTCCAAGGATGAGAGTCAACCTTGGGGGGGTGGCATGAACCCCAGTATGACAATAACACGCTGGAATTCCCATTCCAGTATAACACCATTGTTCTATAGTTGGTATCTGTTGAGTTTTCCAAAGCTTAGCGTACTCTATCCCAGCTGTCGTTATCATATACAGAATTATTCTCCAATATTTGTTAGTATCAGTACCATCAAATACATTTGTCATATTTAACAAGTAAAGTTCCGGTATTTTAACAAATTGTATTTTCAATAAATCACAAATTTTATTATGTACATCAGTCCAATATTTCCTAGCTCTGGGACATGTCCACCACATATGATATATTGTACCGACCTCTTTCTGATATTTCCAACAGAGTCCTGTACCAGTATTGTAAATCTTTTTTAACTTATTTGGTGTCATTTACCATCTATGGAACAGCTTGTAGTAGTTCTTTTTCAGATTCTGGGCAACTGTAAATTTTTGTGTCTTTTTCCAGCTTTCCTCCCAGAATTCTAATTGAATTGAATGTCCTATATTTTGAGCCCACGAAATCATTACTGATTTTATTGTTTCTTCTTGTCTTTCTTGTAATATTTCTTGATATACATAAGATAGTATATGAGGAGAATTCTCCAGTAGTCGTTTAATCATTCCCGTTGTCTCTTTTGGGTCTATTCCATAAGTCTTTAAATCCATTTGGAACCTTTCAGTTAACTGCCTATATGGAAACCAACTTAATGTTATTCCTTCTGATTCCAATTTTTCTCTTGTTTTAATCTTGTAGTTATTTAAAGTTGACCTTTCCAATATGTCTTCATATCGAAGCCATTTGTCTGTTTCTGTCCATCTACCAAAGAAAGCTTCTTGAGGGAAGACCCATGTGGGAAGCTGCCTTATATTCTTATTCTTATATTCTTCCCAAATTCTCAAAAGAGATTTCCTGATATAGTGATGAATGAAGTCTTTATCAATTCTGGCTTTATCATAGAACATATAGGCATACCAACCCATCCTCAAATCCACGCCTTCCAATGCCAACATTCTTATATCTTGTAAATCTATCCAATCCTTTATCCATGTAAAGGCTGTGGCTTTGTAATATGTCTGAAAGTCTGGTATGCCCATTCCACCTTTAGTCTTTTGGTCTGTCAAAACTTTCTATTTTATTCTAGGTTTTTTCCCTTGCCATATAAATTTGGTTAACTCTCTCTTCCATTGTATAAAGGGCTTGTTATTTGTTATTATGGGAAGATTTTGAAACAAAAAGTTCATTTTTGGAAGTACATTCATTTTTATTGCTGCTATCCTTCCTATCATTGATAGTCGCATTGAAGTCCAACTTTTCAAGTCTCTCATTATTTCTTTCCATTTTTTGTCATAATTATTTTGAAGCAATTCATTGTTTCTTTTAGCTATCCAGACACCCAGATACCTTGTCTTTTGTACTCTGTTAAATCCTGTTAATTTTGCTAATTCCATCTCTTCTTTCTCAGTCATGTTTTTCCTTAGCAGAGCTGTTTTTTTCTTTGTTGACTCAAAATCCAGAGTATTCTCCATATTCTTGAAGTGTTCTAATCAACTCTTTAATACTTCTCCCTGGATCATCTAAAAACAAAACCAAATCATCAGCGAATGCTTTCAACTTATATTGATACTTCTTACCTTGAACTCTTATTATAGCTTTATTCTCTCTTATAGCATTATTGAGTATTTCCATTGTCAGAATAAATAAAGAGGGGACAAGGGACATCCTTGTCTTGTCCCTCTATGCAATTCAATAGGTTTTGTTTTTTCTCCATTTATAACCAATCGGGCATGTTGTTGAATATAAATTGCTTCAGTCCAGGATACACATTTATTTCCTGCTTGCATCTGCTTTATCACTGTCTTCATAAATGGCCAACTGATCATATCAAATGCTTTCTCCACATCCACAAATACCATAGCCATTTTCTGTTCGTTATGCTTCTCATAGTATTCAATTATATCCAAAACCATCCTTATATTGTTTTTTAGAGATCTTTTTGGTAGAAATCCATTCTGATCTTGATCAATTATCTCTATCAACACTTTCTTTAATCTCGTTGTGGGGACTGAAGCAAAGATCTTGTAGTCTGTATTCAAAAGCGATATCGGTCGATAGTTCTTCACATCTGTTAAGTCTCTGCCTTCTTTGGGAATCAACACAACATTGGCTTCTCTCCAGATGTCTGGTTTTCCTTCCTTTGGTATCTCATTGATAGTGCTTTGGAGGGGTATTGAAATTTCATGTTCCAAAATCTTGTAATATTTTGCAGTAAATCCATCTGGTCCAGGAGTTTTATCATTTTGCAAATTCCTGATGGCTTCAACAATTTCCAACATATAGATAGGTTTATTCAGTACCAGTCTTTGCTCCTCTGTAAACCTCATTTTGTTCATTTTATCCAGGTACTCTTCCACTTCATTTTGTTTTTTCATTTTAGAAATCTTACTCATCAGCTTCACATAGTATTTATGAAATGCTTGCTTTATTCCCTCTTGTTTTGTAATTCTTTCTTCTCCTATTTTAATCTCCACTATAATATTTCTAGTCCTGCTTTTGTGAAGCAAATTTGCCAAAAATTTTGCAGGTTTATTAGCTTGTTCAAAATAGTTATGTCTGACTCTCCGAATCTGTTGTTCTATTTCATTCAAATTTAATCGATTCAGTTCAGCTTGATGCAACTTCATCTCTAATCTAATCTTTTGATCTTCCAGTTCTTCTTTGTGGTCTCTGTGCCTCACACACTAGGAGCTTTCGCACATGCATGGTACCATTCCAAAAATTCTAGAGCTTAGTTGCTTGGCGGGAACCCCTCCCGCATGCCTCTACTGAGCATGCTCAGCCCGCCGAGCAACGGTCTCCCTTCAGTTCTTTCTCGTCCACCGTCATGTACAGAGGTTCTGAGCTTGGTGGCATTCTTGGCCTTTCTTAGCAAGTCAGTTTTTCTGTTTTTTTGACTCGGCTATCGGTTTTCGGACTTCATCTGTGCTTTTTGTGCTGGATTTGGCACTTCTGGTGATTTCTTGCCCAGTTTTGGGGCTTCTAATCCCCTCTGACTTGCCCCCTCCCCCTCCCATCTTCGTTTTCGTCGTCTTCAATTCTTCATCATCGTCTTGTCTTCTCCACTTCCCTTCTGGACTTCTATGTCGACTCTCTTCAAGCCCTGCAAAAAGTGTCATCGCAAGGTTGCTTTAACTGATGGGCAGTCAGTTACTTCTGTGCTTGGGCGAGACTCCTGCTCTCCATTGCGTGGAGCTCACCACTCACGGTATCAGCGCTCACTTTCGCGCTCCCACTCGAGATCACCACGTCATAGCCGGTCCCACAAGTGCACGCCTCACTATCGAGCGGCTTCTCTTCCACCAAGGGTTACCTCCACAGTCTCCCGCCCATCTTCGGAGGCTGTTCCAGCAGAAACCTTGACCTCTGCCACTACTGTCAACCAGGCGATTCAGCGCCCGGTGCCAACGGTGGTACCGATCATGAAAGCCGCTCTGCTTAAGCCAACGGACACGGCGCTTCCATCCACGAGGCCTACCACCACTGCCATCTATACCGTTACCCTGACGGTACCCTCCCGTCACCCGTCGAGGGAGAGATTGCTGGATAGATCCTCTTCTGGGTCCTCCCAGACCTGTGAGACTGACTCGGACTCTAACGAGTCGACACCGGCATCACATGAATCCCCTCCCTTGTCCTTCAGAGAGCCGGCACCAGAGTCGGCACCGGAGGATGTCAAGTAATTCTCGGACATCCTCCCCCAGGATGTCAGCAGACTTGGGACTAAAAGTCATGGAACCGGCCCCAGCTGTGCAGGATCCGGTTTTTCACTATGTGGATACCTGTCCACCATTGAAGGCCCTGTTACCATTCCTGCCTGCCCTGATGGAGGCCCTAAAACATCCATGGGCCCAGCCGGCTTCCGTCCAGCTGATCCCACACTGGCTTGAACATCTCTACCGGACCCAAAAGAGGAGGCCGAGTTCTTTTCCCCCATCTGCTGCCGAATTCTGTGGTCGTCGAATCTGCCCAAACCAAGGGAGGTACCAGGGCGCATACCATCCCGCCTGACAGGGAAGGACACAGGCTTGACAACTTTCGTAGGAGGTTTTATTCAGCCTCCTCCCTGATAGCTAGGGTGTCCAATACCCAGGCCTGCCTGGCGGCCTACCTGCAGAGCTTACTGGACACGTTTCATCCTCTCCTGTCCAGCATCCCAGAGGAGAACCGGGCGAGTGCTAACCAGTTTTACAGCAAGGTGGTAGCACTCGCCAACCAACAAATCATCTCCTCGAGGCACTCGGTCGAGGTGGCCACACGTGTTATGGTGGGCTCCATGGCGTTGTGTCGCTACGCATGGCTGCACCCGTCAGGCCTCCAGGAGGACACCAGAAAGAGGATTGAAGACCTCCCCTTCGACGGTAAGGGACTCTTCAATGCCACGACTGATGAGGCCATGGACCACATCGTCAAGGCCCGATTGACAGCCAAGAAGATGGGGATCCACCGGGCTCCACAGTCGCGCTGCAGCTTTGGTTCCCAGCCCTCCTGGCACAGGTTGTTGTCGTCCAGTTTCCAGCCACGCTTGCCTCGGTCGGCATCGTCATTTCCGTCGACCACGTTGTCCTCACGGAGACCTCTTCGGAGACGTCAACCCTCTTCAAAGAAGTCTTCGTCCGGGACGAAGTCTCGCTTTTGAGGTGTTGCGCAGGTCGCCCCCACAGCCAGTCTTCCAACTACCAGCTGTCCTAGAAGATCGTCCCAGCCTGGCCAGACACCTCACCGAATGGCACTATATCACCTGTCCACTCTTGGGCTCTCTCCATCGTCCGTCTTGGTTACGCCATCGAGTTTTCAAGTATTCCACTGTGAGGCGTCTACTATTCTACTCCGGCCAGCCCGGCTTTGCTGGAAGAGATCCAGTCCCTCCTACAGAAGGGAGCGATTGAAGAGATTCTGTCCTCAGCCATTACCACTGGCTTCTTCTCCCGGTACTTCACCGTACTGAAGTCGGACAGAACCTTGCGGCCCATTCTGGACCTCAGAGGGGTGAACGAATATATCACCCCAGGAGGTTCAAGATGGTCACGCTGTCATCGATCCTTTCTTTCCTTCGACGAGGGGACTGGTTCGCATCCATCGATCTGCAGGACGCATATTTTCACATCGCCATTTGCCCGCAGCAC
The DNA here is from genome assembly GCA_948472985.1 of Iguana delicatissima. Lineage (NCBI taxonomy): Eukaryota > Metazoa > Chordata > Lepidosauria > Squamata > Iguanidae > Iguana > Iguana delicatissima. The sequence continues at coordinate 469,853 of CAOKZL010000537.1, forward strand.
ACACGATACTTTCGGTTCGCAGTCAATGGAACCTGTTATCGATACAGGGTGCTGCCGTTTCGACTATCCACTGCTCCCAGGGTCTTTACGAAATGCATGGCCCTGGTGGTATCCCACCTGTGGACGAAGGGCGTCTCCATCTACCCTTACCTTGACGATGGGCTGTTGGTCGCGTCCTGCAGGCACAAACTTTACATGGACATCCACAGGACTCTATCTCTCTTGACTCGTCTTGGCCTCCGGGTCAATCTGAAGAAGTCCCATCTCGAGCCGGCGAGGGTGCTCGACTTCATCGGAGCGACGCTGGACTCGGTCTCTGCCAAGGCTTATCTGCCCCTGGAGCGTGCTCGTACCCTTCATCGGGCAGCGTCTGCCACCTTCGACGCACCTACGGTATCAGCGAGAAGGATCCAGCAGCTTCTCAGGTACATGGCCTCCACCACAACAGTCACTTACCTCTCTCGACTCCACGCGCGCCCGCTCCAACATTGGTTCGTCAGAGCCTTCAACCCACTCCGAGACGACCAAAGGCGCCGACTCCGAATTCCTCCACAGGTGTGCCACTCCCTGCTATGGTGGCTTTCCTACTGCCACCTCCTGTCAGGGATGCTGTTCCGGCAACCAACCCCTCGACTCACGGTAACAACAGATGCCTCCCTGTTCGGATGGGGAGTGCACTGTGACAACCTCAGAGTCCGGGGACGCTGGATCGGACACGAGACTAAGCTTCACATCAATGCCCTCGAGCTGCTTGCCATCTGGAAGGCTCTGAGGGCATTTCGCAACCTCGTCACAGGACACACAGTCCTGATTTTGACGGACAACATGATGGCCGTCTGTTACGTCAACAGACAAGGTGAGACCCATTCGACCACACTCTTCACCATTGCCCTGTAGCTGTGGGACTGGTGTGTGTCGCTTCAGGTCCACCCAATCGCCGTCCACCTGGCGGGCCAGGAGAACACTACAGCTGATGCCCTCAGCAGGGACACCTCCTCCCACCATGAGTGGTCCCTCTCGGACGAGGCGTTCCGGATGGTACAGGAACGCTGGGGCGAGCCCATGATCAACCTCTTCGCCACCACAGTGAATGTGAAGTGCCACCGGTACTGCTTGAGAGCCGGCCGAGGACTGGGTTCGCTCGGTGACACTTTCCAGTTCCAGTGGATCGACAGGCTCCTCTGTGCTTTCCCACCGCTTCCCCTCCTGGGCTGAGTGGTCGCCAAGATCCTGGCGGACCGAGCCAACGTCGTCCTTGTAGCCCCGTACTGACCGAGGCAGCACTGGTTTGTGCCCCTATTCGAGGCCGCTCAAGGTCGACTTCTCAGGCTCCCGACAGCGCCCGATCTGCTGTCCCACTCAGACGGTCTCGTTCTCCATTCCGACCTGCCACTCCTTGCCCCATCACGCCTGGCAGATAACGCCCTAGACGATCTGACCATCCAGGACGTCTTGACTGCGGCCAGGAAGGAGTCAACCCACTGCAACTATAGGTACAAGTGGCGGTGGTTCATTGCTTTTGCTGAGGCGCGAGGTGAGCCGGTATCACCTGTCGGTCTCGCTACCATGCTCCGTTTCCTGCTCTACCTTCAGCAGCAAGGACTCGCGTTTCAATCTTTGAAAGTCTACCTTGCCACCATCGTGGCCTACCAACCTCAGGGCTCTCCATTGACAGCTCTCTTCCAGGACACTACCGTGAAACAATTCGTGAAGGGCTTGCAACACCTGTATCCACCGATATTACCGCCACTACCACCCTGGTCGCTGTCCCTGGTACTGTCTCAGCTTGCGCGGCTGCCCTTCGAGCCATGGCCACTGCGGATGGCAGGCTCCTGACCATCAAAATGGCCTTCCTGGTAGCTGTCACCTCAGCCAGGCGGGCCAGTGAGCTGACAGCGCTGAGGGCCGACGAGCCCTTCCTTGTTTTCCACAGGGACAAGGTAGTCCTTCGCCCGGACATTTCCTTCCTGCCCAAGGTGGTGTCACACTTCCACCTTAACCAGGACATAATTTTGCCAACCTTTTACCCAAACCTGACGATGCCTCTGGAGCGGTCCCTGCACTCTCTTGACATTCATCGGGCCCTGGCTTTCTACACCAACCGGACTGCAACCTTCCGACAGACCCCACACCTGTTTGTGCGCTACAGTTAGCATCGCAGAGGCCACAAGGTGTCCACCCAGAGGTTTTCTAAATGGGTGGCTCAGACCATCCTGCTGGTGTATGAACTTGCCAAGCAGCCTCCACCAGCCTTGCTTTGGCCTCATTCCACCAGAGCCATGGCATCCTCAGCAGCCCTCCTGCGAGGTGTGGACCTGCAAGAACTCTGTCAGGTGCCGACCTGGTGCAGACCATTGACCTTCGTGTGCCACTACCGACTGGACTGCCAGTCCCGGAGAGATGCCCGTTTTGGACGAGCAGTGCTGGCCTCCGTACTCTAGGACCTGACCCACCGTCCTTCTGGTAAGCTACAAAATCTCCTAGTATGTGAGGCACAGAGACCACGAAGAAGAAGAACAGGTTGCTTGCCTGTAACTGTGGTTCTTCGAGTGGTCATTTGTGCCCTCACACACACCCGCCCAGCTGTCCCCTCTTTCTCAGGTCCCTTATCAGCGGACTTTAGAACTGAAGGGAGACCGTTGCTTGGTGGGCTGAGCATGCTCAGTAGAGGCATGGGGGAGGGTTTCCCGCCAAGCTGCTAAGCTCTAGAATTTTCCAAACGGTATCACACATGTGCGAAAGCTCCTAGTGTGTTAGGGCACAGATGACCACTCGAAGAACCAGTTACAGGTAAGCAACCTGTTCTTTTTGTCTCATCTGTTTTTCAACCTTCTTCATTTTTCCCAAAATTTGCTGTTCAGTATATTTCTTAGCTTTTCTAATCTCATCTGACCATCTAATAAAGTTGCCTCACATCACTGCTTTACTTGTGTCCCAAATGTTTTTCATTGACATTTCTGGCATCATATTTTCACTGAAGTAGTTCCGTAGTTCCTTTTTTGCTTCAATAATGTACCTTTCCTTGTTCAAAATCTCATCATTCAATCTCCATGTTCTTTCCCTCTCTTTGACTTTTAACTTAAGTTGTATTGGATTATGGTCAGAGCACACATTAGGGAGTATTTCTGTATCTGTAGTTTTCAACAACATTTGTTTAGTCACTAACATCATATCTATCCTTGACATTGACTGATGCCGACCAGAATAAAATGTATGTCCATCTAGTTGTCCATTTTTATATTTCTGAGTATCATATAAGTTTAAGTCATCCATCATATTGAAGAAGCTCTTAGGAAGTTTACCATTATTTCGAGGAGTTAATTTTTGTGTTGTTCTGTCCGCCTTTGGACTAATGACTCCGTTAAAGTCACCCAAGACAACAGTATTCAAATTCCTTGTCGCATCTAGGTACTTCTGTATTTCTTTGTGTATTGTGGAGAAAAATTCATCTTTAGCTCCATTTGGTGCATATATACCAACTATTAATATCTTCTCCTGTTTCAAATCTACTTCAACTCCTATATATCGCCCATTTTTATCTTGAAAAATTTGTTGTGCACTGTTTCTTGCATTTATGTATATCAGAACTCCCCTTTTCTTTTTATCTATCGTAGCCGTGAAGCAGCTACCCAATTTCGAACATATTTCAAGTCTTGAGTCCTGATTCGAGCTTCTTGTAAACACACTGAAGACTACTTATAAGCTGCTTTTAGCAATGTTGTTTGATAATAAATGAGATTGTTAAAGAATATAAAATATTGCAATAATGGAAAGTTGGATAGGAAGACTTAATATCAGTGGATCAAATCGAGAAGGCCAGAATACTCATAATGGGGTTGTGGGGAATCTGTAGTCCTCCAGACTGTTGCCTGTGCTCGCAAGAACTGATGGGAGTTGACATGTGGAGTGTGATGAACCTGGGGGAGGGGAGTGTAGCAACAGAGCTGCCTAACAACCAAGTGGATTTAAATTGATTGGTTGTTGAATATGGAACCCTGGCTAGCCACGAGTTGGGGAGCTAGATGGTGAAATAGAGTTTGAGAGAGAGATTGATGAGAGAGGAGGGAGATTATGAAAAAGAGTGGAAAAGTTGGAGAAGTGTTTGCTCGGTTAGAGATACAAGTGTTTTGCTGTTTGCCAGTCTTTAATTTGCCAACTACCTTTTCCCTTGTCAGTTTATTCAATAAAGATTTTGTTATGTTTTTGTAAAGAGTAGTCTCGATTAAGTGCCTCTTTGATCTGGATTGGCTATACATGCTACCACCAGTTACACAGTCACTGGAATATATTCAAACACACTTTGCCCTATATTTACAAGGGTGTGGATTTAGGGAAAGCAGTAGAGAGTTATAAATGTGGAGAGGGAGCCGAGGGGTGTCAAAAATATAGAAAAGTGCTGCTTCTCTAGGAAGGGAGAATTCAAAGCAGACCTGATTGTCATAGCCCTGGCTTGGCCCAGATCTCCACATTTTGACATGGAGGACCACACGTTCCCTACCCATCATAATATCAGTTCCTCCAATATTTCAGCCATACCACACCTGCTCTGTTGACAACAACAGCTACAGGGCTAAGGGAAAGCGTATGGAACCCCCCTGTTCATACTAAAACTGGATGGCAAAGTGTGTAATCATGGCAGAACTCCAAGTGTGGGAGGAAGACATATCCAGACCTTTTTTTAAAATGTTTCTTTTACCAGTTATCTGTAAGAAGCTGGCAATTTTGCTGGTTTTATACATCAAGAAATTCTATGAAATTCTGAAGCACCTTAACAGATTTAGCTTGTACTTTCCATCCACATTCCAAAGATGTTAATTTTTTTGTTTAGTCTTTACACTCCCTCTTAAGTTACATGACATTTGGAAAGTGAAACATTTCCCATTGTTTCATCTCTGTGCAAGAAAAAGATCTTCAAATGTAATATCTGCTGATCTGCTTGCAGGCAAAGTTATTCTTTGGATTGTGTCTCATTTCTAACTCTGAGAAGAACAGGTACCATTGACAGGGAGGAAGGAGGTTGGTGCGCACGAGGACAAGAGAAAAATGAAGTCCCATTGTGTAAAGGGACATTTCCTTGCACACAGTGGATGTAGTTCCATATTTATTGATACGCTCGAGTATTTACCCGGTGTTGCCCGGGGTTTTATTTTCCACTTAAGAACTCAACAAACTGTCTTGTCCAGTACCTGTAACTTTTCCCCGTATTTCCCAGTGCAGTCTGTATTCAGAGTTATTAACATAAAGAGGGTGGGTTCTTGAGACACTGTCTTCCTCCTTGGTGCCAGGCCTCATCTCCATAGCAACTGGCCTATTCTCTGACTGAGAATTCTAAAGGTCCCTCCCTAAACTGCAAACACTACGATTCCACAGAATCTTCACAGCCAACCAATACGTGTTAGAAATACCTTAGGAATTACCTTACCTTAGGAAGTAGATGCAGTTGGAATACACAGATTTGAGATTCTGCGTCTAATTCTTCAAACTGCCTTGTCCAGTATGTGTAACTATCGCCATAGCAACCGGCCTGAGGCCCAAGAGGTCTACGGCTGAGAATTCTCAAGGCCCCTCCCTGAACTGCCAACCCCAGGATTCCATAGAATCTTCACAGCCAGCCAATTATATGAGGTCTTCTCATCTCAGTCAGCCAACCATATGAGGTCTTTGCCTGCCTGATGCAGACAAACAGATAAACATTGACTTTTATATAGTGGATGTGGGCCCTAGTAAATAGTCTGCCTCTGTGTGTTTGTGTGTTTGTGTAAGACACACACTCCAGAACTTGGGGATTTTTTTCAACCACGGTTTCTAGAATCCTCTATCCCAGGAGTTCTCAACCTGGAGTATGCATACCCCAAGTGGTATGCAAGAGAACCTTTAGGGGTATGCAAAAGAGATTGAGTAATGGCAGGAAAAGGCACATTCATCAACAGTAAGAAAAGATACAAGTCATAGACACACATGCACACCCGCCCAGCAGGAAGGAGGAGGGGAGAATCCACTGTGCTCCTTTCTTCTGGGCTTTCTTTCCTCCCTGCCCCTCCTTCTTCTTGTCTTCCCTCCCTTCCTGTTTCCATTCTATTCTTCCTCCTTTTCCAAAGCAAGGAGGAGAGCAAGAGGGAGGCACTGCGTACCTTCTCTCTAATTTCTCTCAATTTTCCTCCCTTCTTGGAAGAGCGCTCATCTCAGTGGCTTTTGTGAGGGCTAAAAAAATTCAAAGCCTTTTTTTAAAAAAGAACATGATAAAGGCAGAATTTTTTTCTCTCTCTCACTGTCTCTGCACATTGCAGTGCAACTTTCTTTGTCTCTGCAGCCACTGGGCTTGTGGTGGGTGAATGTGGGCGAAGGATGGGCCTATGGCTGCTGATCTTGGCTTGGCTCCCTCCCCTCTCCTCCCTGCCAGCTGGCTGGCCAGCCCCAAGCCAGCCTCCATCTCCTTTCCTGCCCTGCTCCCTCTCTCCTTCCTCACTCCATTCCTTCTAGTTCCCCCACTTGCCCCTTGGTGGCTTTCTGACCATAGCTCCATGGCCCTGCCTAGGCAACTCTTCTCTCATTGCCTTTACCCATACTCTTATCTTATCCCTTATCAGATATACTTAAAGGTGCTGCTAGATCTATTTTTTCACCCTCCAGTTTTCCTTCATTGTCATCATCATCAATACCCATCATCATCATCATCATCGTCATCATCTCCCTCTTCATATTCATTTTCATTAGTGGACTGATAGGCACAAAAGGTGAGGCTAAAATATAGATCTGTTAATTTTAAAAGTTCTGCTAGATTTATTTTTTTCACCCTCCCTTTCACCTTCTTAAGAATAACAATAACTACTCCTGGCTTTTTAATCCACTTACTGGGCTATTTATTTGCAGTTACAACGTATAAATTTGAAATAAAAGCAACTATATTGATTACAAACATTTTGCTAATATGACGGGTACAGTTTATGGAAATGAGCTGCCAAGGAGTACATAAGTGAAAAAAAGTTGGGATCCACTGCTTTGCTGGGGTATTCTGTAAGTTGTAGTCCAAAAACCCAACCTTTTCCAGGCTCTGGTTATATACATCCTTGCATGCACACGTGTACCACTTGTGACAACTCTAACCAGGATGTGAAAAACAATAGGAATAGGTGGTGGTGGGGTTCCAGCATTGCATTTGGTGAAGTAGAAAGGGTTGCATTCTTAAGAAAATTGGGAGCCTCTCCCATGTGTGCATGGAAGCACTTAGAATCCTGAGCTCTACCTGTAACCTGTAGTTTTGCATGTTTTAAAATGACTCCCACTAGCATTACTTCTAAGCACAACCATAAAGCAGAGCCTGCCTCATATTTAAACTACTGAAAGATTTACTGGTGTGCTAGATGCTACTGAAAACACAGAAGTGGCTTGCTTACTGCCCAAAGGGCTTACGATTGATCTTTCAATTTACTTTCCTTTAACCAGTGCCACTTACACTCCCGAAGATGCATAGTTCATTGATTTCCCCTTGTATTTCTCAGGGTCTTCAAAGTCCCTCTCCCTCCCTTCTAATTATTGCACTACACCTTCTGCCCACATGTCACTTTTCTTCCCAATGAAGCAGAGCAAACTTTCAGGTGAGGGCTATCATTCTCTGGATGCTTTCCATGCAGTTAATATAAAGCAAGCAGTCATGTGTTTTCTTGCCACCTGGTCATCTGTATTTTTGCTTCTGCTCCAGATTTATATCCCCTGGTTCAGTACAAAAAGCTCTCAGGGCAGTAGCATCTCATACTCTCCTAAAATTTAGGATTCACACTTATAGCCTAAGACGGCATACTTCACAGCATTGCTTGCAGCATTAATGGAAGTTGTGGGTTTTTCTTTCCACTTTTGCATCACTAGAAGGGGAGAAGAGATATCTTTCTTGATTTTTTTTTAAAAGAATGTGGAGTTTAATTCTTTCTGGCTCTCTTGCAATACTTTTTCAAACATAGGTCATGCTGTCCCAAAAGGCAACGTTTCCATACTCTGTCTGAATTCATTTCCTGACTTTGTTCTGTTGGCAGACCCAGTGCTCTGTAGCCTAGTCCTGCAAGCGAACAAACAGAACCATGTGGCATAAGTGTAATAATTAATCTGGTTATTTCTTTGCCAAAACTATTAGTTAATGATGATGTGGGAAGTAGCCATGTTACCATATTCCTCCAGCATGTTTTTTTCTTTTTAAAAAAATTGATGTGGTCATACATAAGTGGTTCACAGACCTCAAAGGTAATGTTGGAATAAAGCTTCAGTTTACCCTGTGAATCATTTTGAACTTTCTTAAAGCAAATCAGAAGTGGTGAAAAGGGTGGTATGAGCGTTCTCTTTTTCCCAGCCCATTATATTTATTTATTTATTTATTTATTTATTTATTTTATCTATGTCCTGTCTTTCTGATCAAAAATATAGCTAACACTAACTTCCAAATAAAAAAAAAACAGGGAAGAAAAAGAAGTTAAAATGTCAGAGAGAGAGAGAGGAAGCAACAGCCCTCTTCAAGTAAAACCCTGCTGAGATGTCAAATGCTTTCATAATAAAAAGGTATTTCTCTGCTAGGAAAAGACAACAGAAAGGAGCCATCTCAGCCTCCCTTAATATGGGTTTTCAGAGCTTGAGCATAGCCACCCATAAAGACTTGCTTTTTACATCCTCACCACATGGTGGGTATTTCTCAGCCCTCCAGATGTTGTTGGGCTGTAACTCCCATTAACCCTAACCAGCATAGGCAGTGACAAGGGATGGTGGAATTTGCAGTCCATCAACCTGTGAAGGACTACACACTTTCCATCCTTGTTCTAGGAAGGGTATGATGTTTTGTATACATTCCTCGGTGAATACATCAGCCTGTTTGTGCCCAAGCCTCTTAATGTTGCTGCACAAGTGTAAAAACATCTCCCAGTGGTGGGCAGTGAATTGTCACTTCTGGAACCTTCCAGGAGAGGCATTTCACCCTATCTTTTGACCAGTTTGGACAGCATGGAAAGGTCATGGGCTACAAAAGCAGAGACAAGACTCCAAGGCTACACTTTGCCCACTACTGATGTAGGGCTTGAGATGAGGAACTGTGTTACCAAAGGCCCAAACAGGCAACTGAAGCTTGCATGTGTTTCTAGCAGTATTTTCCTACCATTTTGCCTTATTTTTTAGGTCTGCTGCTGATGCCACATGCAGGCCAGCCTTCTGTTTCCTTTTACTCCAGGCTGGTTTCCTTGTCTGCAAATAATGTACATTCCCCTAAGAACTCTCAGAGGAAAGCAGACAGGGAGTGATGTTAGTGGGGGAGACAGCTAGAGGCCACAACCAAAGGGTAGGAAGAGCTAGGTGGTGGCAGCAGGGAGTTGCGGTGGCAGCAGGGAGTTGTAAATTGAGGCATGGCAAGAAAATGAAAAGCTGGACAATTTCTCTTTAAAGCTGGTGTCTCTGTGGTCTCGTGGTGGAAAGGAAAGAATCTTTTCCTTTTGCATGTGTGTGTGTGGTCTACAAATGGACTGGCATTATCTAAAAAAAATTTGGACACAGTAGAATTTTCCTTCAGTTTCCATATATCTCGCACTGGTGAAAACGAGACAATGAAAATCATTATATTTGCTCTGTCCACGTTCTCTTGGTAATTGCGCCTGGCCCAGATCTTTGGTTGCCTAAAATGTATTTCTAAATGCTCAATTAAAGTTCTAATGTACTGCAATGCTAGAAGTGTGGAGACTGAATGAAAATTTCATTGTAGGTATGAAACTCTTTATTTGGCGTTGTTGTGCACCTTAAAATTGTTTCCTAAAACAACGCAATCATAGGGTTTTCGTGGCAAGATTTGTTCAGAGAAGATTTGCCTTTGCCTTATTCTGGGGCTCAGCAAGTACGATTTGCCCAAAGTCACCCACTGGGTTTCCATGTCTCAGTCAAGATTTGAACTCTGGTCTCACAGAGTCCTAGTCCTTCACTCAAACCACTAGATCACACATTGCTCTATTAAGAGGGCAGTGCCTTTATTTTGCCCCTTTCCTCCTATAGATACACCACTGAAATTTGTGAATTCACTCATCAGTGTTATCTCTTTAATATTCCTTCACCAACTAAGATTTTTCTTTTTTACACACTGAACAATTATTTTACTTCTCTGTGTAAAAAAAAAGATCAACAAAAAATTTTTTGAGCAATCTGTATAGAATCATAGAATCATAGAAATGTAGAGTTGGAAGAGACCACACGGGCCATCCAGTCCAACCCCCTGCTATGCAGGAACACCCTCAAAGCATTCCTGACAGAAGGCCATCTAGCCTCTGCTTAAAAACCTCCAAGGAAGGAGACTCCACTACACTCTGAGGCAGCAGATTCCACTGCCGGACAGCCCTGACTGTCAGGAAGTTCTTCCTGAGGTTCAGGTGGAATCTCCTTTCCTGCAGCTTGAATCCATTGCTTCTTGTCCTGGTCTCTGGAGCAGAAGAAAACAAGCCCTCTCCTTCCTCTACATGGCATCCCTTCAGATATTTAAACATGGCTATCATGTCCCCTCTTAACCTTCTCTTCTGCAGACTAAACATACACAGCTCTCCAAGTCTATCCTCATAGGGCATGTCTTCCAGGCCTCTCACCATTTTGGTCGCCCTTCTCTGAACTTGCTCCAGCTTGACCATGTCCTTCTTGAATTGGGGTGCCCAGAACTGGACACAGTATTCACAGTATGCCTGTGTATTTACCAGATATCATAAAATGTTTATCAATAAGGTATGCAAAATAGAAGGTATATCCTTTGATTGTAGTCTCTATAACTCCACCCCCCTCACGCACACATATACTTCAGCAGAAATGAATACAGGCAACAGTCTTTCCATCCTTAAGTTGAAAGGAGAGATAACATAATACACCAAAGCTAATACTTGGAAAGTTTAAATTCAGACTGATGCAGATTCTTTGAGGTAGCTTGTCTTCATCTGTAATTGCAGGAGAACTTAATAAATGTGGGGGTTTTTTCTGCTTACACTGTGTTATGTGTTGGTTTTCAACAAACATCCTATTGACAAATTGGTGCTGGTTTTCAAAGGGAAATGAGTTTGTTTTTGAAGAAAATAACTCCCTAATGTTTTGGTGCTCTACTCTTACCCATTATTCTTTGGGAATAAAAGAGGAAATAAATGACAGATTTGGTTGGTAGAAACCTGCACAGAGTGCCGAGTGAACTTTTCTGAGATACACCCATTATATGATGAATTACTATGAAAAATACAGAGATCTTCACTTGTCTTCCCTCCTGCTTTTAAAACCTCTTCGGTGACTTTCTGCTAAATGAAATGCAGATAAAAAAAGGAGAGGGAGTCTAATAATTCTGGAATGCATTTTCCACACTGGAATTAGTATGCATTACTTAATGGCTCTGATTTGAGACTGGAAGAAGATTAGCGAACAACCTGACATGAATTGCCTACATTTGGAAGCAGAGGAAAAGCTAGGTGGAGCTGTGGAGTTACCTATACCAGTCTTTCTCTCATGCATTTCAAGGCATATGGTTGAATTTGCTGTGTGCTGTTTGTGTGGAAGAAATAAAATCATTAGGACCTATTTATGGAAGCAGTAGGGTGGTGTTTAAATTTTGCTTATTTCCCCATTTTTCATATCCTTTTGTTTTCTTCTATTTCTTATTCTTGGGCAAACAAAAATACATTCTTTAACTGAATTTACTCCCTACTTTTCCCTACATATCAATTTTTTCCCTCTTTCCTTACAACTGAGAAATGCGTGCCTGCCTGTGAACAATTATTTATAAATCAGGAGCTCGCCAGAGCTTTGAAAAGTTACTGTTTTGCTCTGCACCTCCCAGAATACTCTCTCTGTGTGTGTGTGTCCTCAAGTTCTGCAGTTTGATGAGTTCCTCTCCCTTTCTCTCTCCTGAATCATTTTACTGATTTCCTAACGATGTCCATGGTTTCACAATCTCTGTGTTTCAGGGTAAATTGTCATTAGTGCTAACCAGATTCCCTCATAACTATGATATGAAGGTTTGTGTCAACCATAGTTTCCAAGGAGATCACTGATAGAGCCTATGGTGGTACAACTGTAGTACCAGACCATACTGAGCTCTAGGATATACAGGGTACATTGGATCACAAGTCTGGTTTCCAGTTTGTAAACAGGGTTGGGCAGCTGAGGTGGCAAGGAGAAGGATTCAGCTGTGTCTTCTCAGTGGGCTGCACTAACACATCCCTAGCAACTTGAAAGTAACTAGAAGTCAATTCCAGTTTTAATTTCAATTGATTTTGAAATCACAGGGGACATTAATCTAAATTTCTGCATTTTGGTGCATTTGAGTTAATTTGGGGTCTATGGATTTTGAGCAAGTTGGCAGAGGTACCAAAAAAAAAAGGATTACGTAGCATGTGGCCTGCACGCCATACCTTGCCCACGCTTCTTGTAAACTGGTTTTGCAAATAGTCAATGTCTGTGTTTGGCTAGTAGCATGCATTCTTTTGCTGGGATGAGTCTTCTATTCCTTTTGACTGACTCTGGTCTAAATTGCAATAGTAACTTGTTCTATAAATGGAAATTTAACAGCAAATATAGTTGTTTAAAAATGGATCTCAGGATGAACTCAGGATGAACAGTTGAATGCACATGCTTTTTACTGCAAAATCATATATTCATTGGAAGCAACCTCCTTTCCACTCTTCTTCCCTCTCTGTCTCTCATTCTGTCTGTGTACATGTTTCCTGAAAGTGTGTCTTGGCCCTACAACAGACAGTCAGACATTGACCCGTTCTCAGGTTAAACATTACACGTGCCTACTGAAATGGTCAATAGGCACAAAATAATAAGAATGAACTTGGAAATAGATACTTGGGCTCTATCCTGAGAAGTGAGAAGATTTTGAGTTCAGAGTTCAATAAAATTTTCAAAAGCCTTTTATCAACATTGATGACCAACATGAGTTGGACAATCAGGGTCACACCAGCTCACATTTTTCCTGCCTGTTATTGACATGAAGTTCAAATATATTTCTGTAGGCTCAGTCTGGACAATCCTTACCCAATAAAACTGGATATATCCATGAACAGTCTTAAGGATGAGACCTACAAATGTTAGACTCCCACATACTGGTTTCCCTATTTGTATGTATCATTCAAAGCATGGATCTTAAGAGCGTATGAAAGCAGGCTGAGCTTTGAGCTGGTGAAGTCCTGGTTTCCCACTCACACAGAGAGTATCTTTATAGGGATTGAAAGAGGCAAATTTAAAATACGTTTGATACGGATTATATTTCAAATGATGATTTCAGTGTCCATATCTAAGGCATTTTAAAGACATTTAATCTGATCTTCTGAGAATAACATTTTCAGCATTTGAGTACTATGGGATTAATATCAACTGTACTTTAGCATCCACTACATTCATCAAAATGTCATACAAATTATAATAATTATGTGCAAGTAAATAGATAAATTGGCTGCAGCCCTTCAGCTGTTTCCAGTTTGACCTTCAGTGCAGAACAAGTCGGTAGCTGCCCAAATATGTAGACTTCCTTAGTAAAGTCAACTTCCTATGTTTCTTTATATTGTACAGGGTCTTCTATGTAGGCAGCCCTTGTTTCACAAACACGGTCTTGATATTTTGTAGAAGCTGGAGTTGGATCGATTTATGCTTTATGCTCACGGACCTGATCTTTGCCGAGAATCAGATCTACGTCATGCAATGGCCAACTGCTTTGAAGCACTGATAGGTAAGGTATCTGTGCTATGCGTATGGCATTTATTAATCTTGCATTTTGTCCACATTAATTCACTGTATAGATAGGCACTTCAGCTCCTAGAATACAGTACCATAAAATGACATGATTTTGAATATACTGTATGATTTTTTTTCAAGTTACAAGTCTGTTTTTTTAAGTAAGTAAACCTGCACCAGAGCTTGGAAAAAGTTACATTTAGATGACAGCTTCCAGTGTCAAGCCAACATGACTAGTGACCATGCTAGCTGGCAATTATCAAGTTGTACTCTGAAAAAGTAACTTTTCAAGACTCTACAACAGTTTTAATCATTTGAGATTAAGCTCTCCTTCAACATTATCTGTTTATGACTGGCTCTTAAACATGATGGCAAGATGGTGCCTCTATGTTTAGCAGCAGTGGGACAAGGAATAACTTTTTCAGCCATTGCTCTGTCTTTGTTCATTCATACTCCATGACGAGATCCTCTTCTTGAATCTTGGTTTGTTAACCGACATTTAGATATTTTCCAAATTCAGAAATAAATGGGAAAAAGTTGGGTATAAAGCTCAGAAGATGGGTGAGGAGTACTCAGGTGTGTTGGAAAGATCACCTGAACAAGGTCAGAATATTGACAATTTCACCCTTGATCTGGTCCAGGAAGGCAGTCCTTTGGTTCTGTATCTGCATTAGACATGTGACGTATGCATTAGAATATGATCACCGCTCTGGTATTATATGGAATCAACTTCTGTGGTGCTTGATAAATGGTAAAACTACCGGCAAGAATTCTTACCAACAATTTTAGAATTCCTGGTAGGAATTTTTAGGATATAGCCCTATGCATTTAGGCATGAACTCTGCTGGCAGTCCTTTATTCCAAGTAATAACAGTGGCATTTTTATAGTGCTTTCAAAACAAAGTGTTGTACAAAATTAAATAGACCATGTCTGCAAACTGACATTCTCATCTACAAAGAAAAATGAGGAAGGAACACAAGAGGAAGGGAATTGGAAGAGAACGAACTAATGGGTAAAGGCCAGAGAATAATGAATGTGTCTTCCAAAAGCCATTTAAAAATGAAAAGCTGTTCTAATCTTAAGAGACATGGCATTTCAAAGATTTTGGAAATAATCCAACTCTGGACTTCTGTTAGCAAAACAGCAGAGCCCAAGCAGAAGTGTATGCTCCCATCTTCCCATTGCAGCTCACACGCCCTGCCCAGACCAGCTCCAGGAAGCTGGGAAGCCCTCAAGAACTGTATTTGGGCCACCTCCAGTGGCTGTAGGGATCAGGTAGGGAAAGAAAGTGCCACTGCTACTACAGCAGCAGTCCCAGAATGGATTTAAGGAATAACAACAACAACAACAAAAGGAATGAATAAGAAACAAAAGATCTTTAACAAGAAGTAAAGTACCACTGGGGAATAAAAAGAACAAGGGGTATAAATTACAATGCAGTCAACCCTCTTTTAGCTAGGAGTATGTCCCATTGAATACAGTTGCTCTTATTTCTGAATAGACATGTATAAGATTACATGATGTAGTGTGAATACAGAATCTGTCTCCCCTCATGCTGAGATGCCACATCTCATCATTCCTAACTGTTGGCCCTGGCAACTGGGTCTTACAGTAGTTGGACCTCAGCAATACCTGTCCTTAACTGTAACCACATCAATAGCAATGAGTTTCTGTCAACTTATTTGCAGATGGTTTAACCATTACTGTTCTGAATCCTTTGCTTGAAATTCTTAGAGCTTTGTTAATTTTGCAAGATTTTGAAAAAGGTTTAAGTGTTAAAAATCAAAGTAAATCTATTAGTCTAGTAGAATGGGGTACTGCATATATCTATTGAATATGTACACTGAAGGTAGAGTTTCTCTGGCCCACAATGCCGCTATTGTTGTTAATTAGTATTCAATAAGGTACTTGAGTGTCCAGATTACTGGTCAGTTATCCAAATGATATAAAATGAACAACTCCCCATTAATTAAACAAATGACAAGCATAATGTCTCTTGGTTAGGTTGGACAGCAACAATACAAATGTCAGTTTTACATGTTTAATTTTTTGGCTCCAACATTGCCATTTCCTTTATCTTTAAAAGTTTGTCTTATTTGCAAAAAATAATTGTGGTCTTCATTAATAAGAATGAAAACAATATAGGATTCAAAAATCAACACTTTTTAAGCTCACTAGAATGGGGTTTGGGGATTTTGAGCCTAGCTATATATTATGATGCTTTCAACTCAGGCATCTTATCAGGGTCATGTTAAATTGTGTAAGGAGTAGAAAGAGAGTTATCATATTTGTGATCTTTACTGCAATAATTATCCTAATTCAGGATTGCAGTTGCAAGAACAGCTTGGTTTTGTTGCTGTTTCATGGAAGCAGATACATCAGATTATTCTATTTATGGAACTTCCAGGTACAAAAGTACAGCCATTACAATCACTGAATTGTTTTGAAAAGATGTTATTTGAATGCCAAGTATTCTAGGAAGTGCCTAGCTTTCAACCTTTGTTCTCGGATGCTGCAATTGTCTTCTGGGAAAATAGTGAAAGTTTAAAAGATTTTGGGGAAAGATTTGAAAGATGAGATTGAAAATAGATTGTGATATACTATATGTTTTCAGTCTCCATTAAAATCAATCTCCCCATCTTCAAAGAAGCATAGGTATCTAAGACCAGTTAGACTTAAATATTTTAATTCTAATTGAAGTGGATTCTGTTGAAATGGATCTGTTATTCTTGGTACTTATATACCCTCATGATGGTTTCGTCCACAGGCAGGTTTCTAGCCTAACATTTTTGCAGAAATTAACTTAATTGCAGGGCAACCATCACTAATATCTGCACACCTTATGCAACAAATCTGCCAGTGAAGATTATCAGATTCATTTTAAATACGTGTGTGTGTGTGCGCGCGTTCACACATGGGTGTCCATGTGCATATACACAACATCACAGTTAGATAGTGCCAAAAACTGGAAACAAGTTTCTGATCTTTTTACAGTTCGAGAGGCAGGTTATGGAATTTTGCTCTAATATACAAATGATTTAAACTTTTGATAGTGTTTGTTCTCCGTTTATTCAGTCTGGTTCTGTTACTCTTGCTCCTCTGAAGTCACATGTAGACTTTTGAAATGATAGGTTGTCATCTTACTTTTGGATCCATTCATTGATTATGTAATTTCTTTCTATTTGCCTTTTGAATTTAGATGTATTGTCCACAGCTTTTTCTATTGTTGCTATTGTTTTTTTAAAAAATGCATTAGTGTCTGTGCTTGTGTTATCTAAGTAAAAACGTTTATTTTTTGTTTAAAAAAGAACTAACATCTGTGGAGCTATGGGTTCCCTACCCTAGCATGAAAGGAACAAGAAAACAGGAAAAGAATGTAGATTGAGATTATGTAGACATGTAAGTTGACAGAAGACGTTTTAAATTAGCTTCCATATGTCGGATTCATTATAAGGTAGAGAGGAAAGGAGACCTGTAGACAAAATGAGAAAACAAATTGAAATTATGCTTTTTTTAAAAAAAGGGGGAAAGAAAAGCCACAGGCTTTAAAGTATGGGGAAGGGGTTGAACATGAGGGGCAGTAAAGTTAGATAACCAGGTTTAGATAGCATGAGAGAATTAATCAATATTTTGTAACAGCAAGGAAAAGAAAAGAATACTGAGAGATGTTCAAATGCTGGGGTCGATAAGATTTAGTTACAGCAAAAATAAAAGGAAGAAAAAGGAAGATGAGTCAACAAGAACTCCCCAATTGCAAACATGTCAAAGACAGTTAATACAGAACCTCTTGCTACTGAAAGGAGAAGGTAAAAAAAAGTGAAGGACAGAACATGAACCTCAAAAAAAAAACAGAAATTTGATTTGATATCAATGCGTTTTCAAAAAAAAAATGAGAAAGGTATACATGAAAGAATTGAAAGGCTTGCAGAAATAGGAGGATGAAGTTGGAGTTCATGTTATACATGAATATAACAAATAACATTAAAAGAATGGGAAAGGAAGTACAATAGTTAACATTGTATTAATAAGAGAGGTTGTGGCAAAAAAAAAGGGAAGAGAGATGAGAACATGTGGAATGGTAGCAAAGGAGGGAATGCAGTAATAGAATCTGTAATTGGAAAGTAGAACATTTAGAAAGACAGGAGCTAAATAGTAAAAGAAAACCGCCAAGTACAATATGAATAACAGGAACAATGGAATGATCAGAAATATGAAAAGCATTTTAAAGATCCCCAATGAAAAAAAGTGACAGTGGTAAGATTTATTCTTCTTCGTGGTCTCTGTGCCTCATACATTAGGAGCTTTCGCGCCTGCGCGGTAGCGTTCGGAAAATTCTAGAGCTTGTTAGCTTGGTGGGAATCCCTCCCCCACGTCGGTACTGCGCATGCTCCTCCCGCCGAGCAATGGTCTCTCCTCAGTTCTTTCTTGTCCGCCTCAGCGTACAGAAGGTTCTCTCGTTGGCTTGTGTTTTTCTTGTGCTTCGTTGTGATTTTCTCGGTTTTTTTTTACTTCGGATTGGATTTTTACTACCCCTCTCGGCTTTCGGATTTGTCTTGTTGTGGATTTGATCGGTTTTGACCCATTTCTGGACTGTTTACGGCTTTGGATCTCGGACTCTGTTTTTGGCGCCCTCGGACTCTCTTTGCCTTGCCCTTCGCTTGTGTATGTCGGTGTTGTTCAAAAACTGCACCTCCTGTGGAAGGAAGGTTGCCCTTTCCGACCGGCATTCCAAGTGCCTCTTTTGTTTGGGTGAGGGACATATTGTCCAAGCCTGCCCCATTTGCAAGGAGTTTACTCACTAGACCCTTTGCAACGGGGCCACGAGGCTTAAATCCCATTGTTGGGAACAATCTTTGTGGGCGCAAACCACCGAGACGATGGCCGAGAGATGTCCAACCTCCTCTTTTTCTTCGGCAGCGGCAGCAGCTGCCATGCCCTCGACATCGTCCGGATCGGTACCGGGCTCAGTACCGATCATGAAGCTGCCAAGAATATGAAAGATCTCGGCAACTTGGGCATGTGAGGACCCTGCGGGCTCACAGGCCTCCTCCTCCTCCTCCAGGCTGCTCACCCCAGCCCAGAAGAAACGCCCCCCACTGAAGGGGCGGGGACGGAGAGGAAGAAGAAGAGGAAGGAGAAGCAGCGCTCTCCATCTACCATAGTGCGACTCCCGACTCCACCACTCACCCAGCCCGCCGAGGAACCTGAACCGATGGAGCTCCCTGAGGAAGAGGAGCCTCCAGAAGAACAGGAAATCCTCGAGGTGTCGGATGAGGAACAGACCGTGCAGGCTTCGCCCCCTCATCCTCCTGAGCTGACCGCAGAGATCACCCTGCCAAGTCGCCGTCCGCCCTCGGCAGACCGCCAAGAGGAGGCTGTGGTCAGGCAGCACCCAGCCTCTCGACACGACGAGTCCCACTTGCCAGAGCAGCGGACCTGGCCTCCATCCTCACGCTATCGGGAGATGCGCCTGGAAAAGATTCGCTCGGGTGAGAGCGCCTACTCTCCTGCCTACCTTGGACAATACACCCAGGAGCAGGTGTGGCACGAACCGGCTGGCTCGTACTACTCGTATTACTCGCCATCCTACAGGGACTGGTACCATCCAGATCCACGGTACTGGTCACCTCGCTGCCGGTCTCGCTCGCCACAGCGGGAGGCCTACTACCCCCGCTATGAACGGTCACCGCTGCGTCGCTTGCCGAGTCACCGTAGGTCCCGGGAGCCCTCACCCCGCTACAGGGCTGTTTCTCCATCCCCGCGAACAACGGCCACAGCTACCCGCCCAGCGCCACAGTCTACCGTGGCCCAATCGGTGGTAGCTCCAACGTCTACTATGCAGGTGGCTCACCGTCCTAAGCCCGCAGTCGTGCCCCTGCAGGTGACTCCGATACCGGCCACGACATCGGCCACACCGGTATCGACGCAGTCTGCAGCTCCAGCAGTCACCCTGGCACCTTCAGCCCATAGGCTTGCTGAGGAGAAGAAGGCAGAGAGGTTGCCAAATCCATCTGGCGACTCCTATGACTCAGACTCAGACTCTGCTGAGTCCACCCCTTCTTCTCATGAGTCCCCGCCGCTGGTTTTTGGGGAGCCAGGTCCAGAGTCTGCACCGGAGGATGTGCGCCAGTTCTCTGCGATCCTCCTCCGGATGGCCACAACCCTTGACCTCAAGGTGACCGAGCCTGCTCTGCAAGCCCAGGACCCGGTCTTCCAGTACTTGGAAGTCTGCCCACCATCAACCGCACTGCTGCCATTCCTCCCGACTCTGGTGGAAGCGATGAAGCAGGCATGGGTGAAGCCGGCATCAGCGCAGCCTATTCCGCATAGGCTGGAGCACCTGTACAGGACGCAGAAGGAGAACGCGGAGTTCCTCTTCAATCATCCTGTACCAAACTCCACCGTGGTCGAGTCGGCCCAAACGAAGGGAGGTACTCAAGCACACACCACCCCTCCGGACCGTGAAGGACGGAAGCTCGATGCCCTCAGCCATAGGTTCTATTCGGCATCATCCCTGATGGCCAGGACGGTGAACATGATGGCTTACCTTGTGGCATACCATCGGAACCTCTTCGACCGACTCGCTCCACTGCTCGCTGACCTGCTGGAGGAGTCACGTGCCTCAGCCACTCAGATCTTCGGCGACGCCGTTGCAGTGGCTACCCAGCAGATCACCACCTCGAGGCATGCCGTGGAGGCCGCCTCGAGGGTGATGGTCGGTGCTGTAGCCCTCCAACGCCACGTGTGGCTCCGGTCCTCTGGGATTCAGGAGGACAGCCGTCGATGGATTGAAGATCTTCCGTTCGACGGCGAAGGGCTTTTCCACACCTCCACCGATGAGGCTATGGATCACCTTGTCAAGGCCCGACTGACTGCGAAGAAAATGGGCATAAACCAGCCTGCCCAATCTCACCGCACCTTCCAGCCAAGGCCTACGTGGAAAAGGTCCTCCTCCTCATCGGCGTACCAACCGCGGTCCCCGCGGTTGACCACATCGAGGCCATCGACGTCTCCAGCTTTGAGGAGGCTTCCTAGACGGCGTCCATCTTCGTCGTCGAAGAAGTCGTCCTCCGGAGCGAAGTCCCGTTTTTGATGGTCTCTGCAGGACTCCACCCATGCCATCCTTCGCCCTTCCAGTAGACCTGATCCGTCATCCAAGCCTGGCCAGGCATCTCGATCACTGGCGGGAGATCACTGCGGACTCCTGGGTACTTACCATCGTCCGCCTGGGGTACGCCATCAAGTTCCAGGATATCTACCACGGGGTGTCTACTACTCCACCCCGGCCAGCTCGGCTCTACTGGAGAGGTCCAGTCCCTCCTCGAAAGGGAGCAATCGAGAGGCTCCTGCCTTCAGCCAAGACCACCGGCTTCTACTCGAGGTACTTCATGGTGCCGAAGGCGGACGGCTCCCTGTGGCCCATCCTAGACCTCTGAGGGGTGAACGACTACATCCGCCCCAAGAGGTTCAAGATGATCACGCTGCCCTCGATCCTCCCCTTCCTCCGGCGTGGAGACTGGTTTGCGTCCATAGACCTCAAAGACACCTATTTCCACATCTCAATCCACCCGCAGCACAGGAAATACCTACGGTTCGCGGTCGATGGCACCAGCTACCAGTACCGGGTGCTGCCGTTTGGTCTTTCCACTGCACCGTGGGTGTTTACCAAGTGCATGGCTCCGGTCGTGTCCTTCATGCGGACGAAGGGCGTCTCTGTCTACCCTTACCTGGACGATTGGCTATTGGTGGCGTCCTGCAAACAGAAACTGTACAGAGACATTCATCAGACTTTGCCTCTTCTCACTCAGCTCGGACTCAGGGTCAACCCCAAGAAGTCCCACCTCGAGCCCACCCGGGTTCTCGACTTCATCGGGGCGACCCTCGACTCGGTATCGGCGAGGGCCTTCCTACCGGATGAGAGGGCGCGGACACTTTGTCGGGCAGCGTCCACCGCCTTCGAGACCGCGACGATGTCAGCGAGGAGGATTCAGCAGCTCCTCGCCTACATGACCTCGACCACCGCCGTAACCTACCTCTCCAGGTTACGCGCATATCAGCTCCAGCACTGGTTTGTCAGGGCTTTTGATCCACTTTGGGACGACCAGCACCGCCGATACCGCCTGCCCCAACAGGTTCGTCAATCGCTCCTGTGGTGGCAGTCGTACAGAAACCTCCTGTCAGGCATGCCGTTCGCGAACCCAAGCCATCGGTCACAGTAATGACGGATGCCTCGCTCTTTGGCTGGGGAGTACACACAGGCGATCTCCGGGTCTGCGGCCGGTGGATGGACGACGAGCTGTTCCTCCACATCAACGCTCTCGAGCTGCTGGCGATCCACAAAGTGCTGAGAGCGTTCCGACACCTGGTCACGGGCCGCACGGTGTTGATCCTCTCCGACAACACGACGGCAGTCTGCTACGTGAACAGGCAAGAAGGGACTCATTCCACCACACTGCTGGGTATCACCCTCGACCTCTGGAATTGGTGCGTCCCGCTCCAGATACACCCTGTGGTGGTTCACCTGGCGAGGCAGGAGAACACCACAGCAGACGCCCTCAGCAGGGACACTGCTTCCCACCACGAGTGGTCCCTGTCCGACGAGGCCTTCCGGATGGTTCGAGACTGATGGGGAGAGCCGACCATCGACCTCTTCGCAACCAGCCAGAAGGCAAAGTGCCGCCGATTCTGCTCGAGGACCGGCCACGATCGCCACTCCATCGGCGACACGTTCCCGTTCCCGTGGGATGAGGGGTTGATCTACGCCTTCCCTCCGTTCCCGCTCCTGGGCCACGTGATCGTGAAGATCATCGCGGACTGAGCAGACGCGATCCTCGTGTTACCGTACTGGCCGAGGCAGCACTGGTTCAGACCCCTGATCGAGGCCGCCCGGGGAAGGACTCTCAGGTTTCCGACAGTACCGGACCTGCTGTCCCACTCCGACGAACTGGTGTTGCACCCGGACTTGCCGGTATTGGCCCTCCATGTCTGGAGGATATCACCCTAGATGACCCGGCCATCGGGAACGTCTTGATTGCGGCCAGGAAGGAGTCCACGCAAAGGAACTACTACTACAAGGGGCAGCGCCTCGTGGCCTTCGCCGAGGAATGTCGAGAGCCGATATCACCCGTCAACCTGCGTACCATGCTCCACTTCCTCCTGTACCTCCGGCAACAGGGCCTGGCCTTCCCTTCGCTCAAGGTGTACCTCGCCGCAATCGTGGCATACCAACCGCCACAATTCCCATCGGCTGCACTCTTCAGGGACGGTACCATCAAGCAGCTCCTGAAGGGCCTACAGCACCTCTACCCGCCGGTATCGCCGCTGCTACCGCCGTGGTCGCTGTCATTGGTGCTGTCGCAGCTGACGAGGCCGCCCTTCGAGCCCATCGCTACGATGGACGACAGGCTGCTGGCGATGAAGACCGCGTTCCTAGTGGCTGTCACCTCTGCCAGGTGGGCAGGAGAGTTGACGGTGTTACGGTGCGATGAACCATACCTGGTCTTCCACCGTGACAAGGTGGTCCTCTGGACTGACATCTCCTTCCTGCCGAAGGTGGTGTCCAGCTTCCATCTGAGCCAGGACATCATCCTGCCAGCTTTCTATCCTGACCCGACTACACCTCTGGAGTGGTCCCCTCACTCCCTGGATGTTCGTCGGGCGCTGGCTTTTTACAAAGAAAGGACTGCGGCCTACAGACAGACACCCCATCTGTTTGTCTGCTATGGCAGACGCCGGAGAGGCCACAAGGTATCCACCCAGCGTTTCTCCAAGTGGGTGGTACAGACTATACATCTGGTGTACGAGCTTGCCAAGAAGCCTCCGCCAGACCTTCTTCGGGCTCATTCCACCAGAACCGTGACGACATCTGCTGCCCTCCTGCGAGGCGTCAATCTGTCGGAGCTGTGCCATGTGGCGACCTGGTCCCAGCCATCGACCTTCGTCTGCCACTACAGGCTCGACTGCCGTTCCAGGAGAGATGCTCGATTTGGCCATGCTGTGCTGGCTTCTGTCCTCTAGGGTCTGGGACCTGACCCACCATCCTACCGGTAAGCTACACAGTCTCCTAATGTATGAGGCACAGAGACCACGAAGAAGAAGAACAGGTTGCTTACCTGTAACTGTGGTTCTTCGAGTGTTCATCTGTGCCCTCATACATCCCCGCCCTGCCTTCCCCTCTTTTTCAGGTCCCATCTTCTTCGGCGGACCAGAACTGAGGAGAGACCGTTGCTCGGCGGGAGGAGCATGCGCAGTACCGACATGGGGGAGGGGTTCCCACCAAGCTAACGAGCTCTAGAATCTTCCGAACGCTACCACGAAGGCGCGAAAGCTCCTAATGTATGAGGGCACAGACGACCACTCGAAGAACCACAGTTACAGGTAAGCAACCTGTTCGTCAACAAAACTGCGTTCAAAGTAAGACAAAGAGCAGTTTCAGTGTAATTGTCTAAGTGGAAGATATCAAAAGAAGAATCTGAAAAAAACGAACTGCTATAAAGAGGAAGGCATAAAGTAAACTGTTGGACATGAGAGTGAGACATGGAAGTCAAGGTATACACTAAAAGTTCCTATTGTAATAATGGTATATAAAGAGGGAAGAAAGAAAAAAAGAACCGCAATTCAATATTGGGCAAAGAAGAAGAAACAGACCTAAGGGAAAACAAATGGCAAACAAGCAGAGATTAAAAGGGATTCATTTTGTGATATCTTCCAGCTGCAACTAAAACAAGAAGGAAAAGATGAGGGGAGAAACATACCACTCATACATACCCTTACATGTATTGACCAAGGGGGATGGTGGAAAGGAAATTTTCTGGATGAAAGAGCAGCAGGAGCAACAGCATCTAATGGGAAAATTCATGTTTTAATAAGTGCAAAACAAGAAAAACGATAAGAGGGAGAGAGATCATTAAGTACAACAGCTTTGTTAACTGCTGACCGACAGTTTAATAAAGGACAAGAAATGAAAGATGCAGCACAAGAGATGGGAGCTGGATCAGCATAGCAACATTGTCAAGGGTCAAGATGATCCCTAACAATAAAAGGAGAAGGGCAAGACATGACTTTGCAATAAAATATCAGAAAAGGGGGAAATGCAATTCTCCAGAAAATTTAAAAAAGGGGAATGGGGGGCAGAGTGAAAAAAAAAAAAGAATAAAGAAGAACATTTAAAAATGGTGAAGATTAGTTGATAAATCATGCATCAGCATAGATGGGGGAATCCACAACTCTACTAAGTCCTAGTCTCAAAGGACACAGTTTATCTCTGGTGATTGCAGTGGCAGGGTGGCACTGAACAAATACCTTTGTGGCATGGGTGGGCAGCAGCAGAGCATCCAGGGGCTACCTCAACCCATTTTTCCTTCCTCCACACCCTTACGGGCTACATCCCATCTTTTTTTTCCAAACCCAAAATATAGTACTTCTCTCCCTTAGCAGTGAATAGGAGAATCGTGCTGCTGGAAGGCTTTTGGCAGTATGATTGCCATAGGGAGGGTGAGATTTTTTTTCCCCCAGCAGTGATTTGGGGGAGTTTAGGGGCTATGCAGAAGGCCTTTGTGGCCTACATGAATGCTGTGGGACCACAGTTCTCAGCTGTTGCTCTGTAGGATCCTGAGTCTTAGATGATATCAAAAAGGCAATGGAATAGTATGATTCACCCCTTCAGCCTGAAAAGACAGCAGTAGTAGCAATAAGTGCTCCTGCCTCTACCATGTCCCCAACTTTGGCTTTTGCTCTCCAGATTTTAAGAACACAGGAAGCTGCCTCAGACCATTGGCCCAGCTGTTATCATCTGTGACTCCAGTTTTTGTTTCCTAGCTTTACCTGGAGATCCCTGGTATTCCTTGCTGGTCTCCTGTCCAAGTATTAAGTAGGCCCAACTCTGCTTAGCTTCCAAATCAGAGGAGATCATGTGTGCTTAGAGTGGTACAGTGGCATGATTCTCTATGGCAGTGATAAGCAGAATTTATTTGGTATTTTTATGAGAATCCTGAAATCCTCTCACCAGAATCATGTAGAAGGCTCTGAACAAAAACATGTGCATGGAAAGTCCTTCTTTCTGCAAACATCCATACTATCAGGGCAGACTTTGAGAGCAGAGTGGAGGTGGAGCTATATAGTACCTGTCCCTGGTCACATGTTCCATTTATTTGTTTTAAATAATGCCTGAGTAGAGCTTTAGGATTATAGACTTATAAAACTTAAGAGTTTGTTTTAGGTATCAGAATTTACTAAAGCTTACACTTTTTCCAGATAAATTTCCATTCCTAATTACCTCAGGCTTCTTTAAATATATGTATATACATTCAGGTCACCTGGCAACTTATCGCAACCCTATGATTTTCATAGGGTTTATTTAGCCAACTAGAAATGGTTTTGCCAGTTCCTTCCTCTGAAATATAGCTGTATAATTTAAGGTGTGGGAGAAGAGATGTGGAATCATTTTGTTGCCATTACCATTATGCAGATACAAGTTGGAAATCCTGTAAATTACTATAATTAATTACTATAAATTATCCAAGATCGACGATTGATCCAGATCCAGAGACTGAAAAAATTACTTTGTTTTTGGCCCACTACTTGGGGAATCTCAGTCTTGTAGTCCCAAAAGATACTTTGCCCAAACACTACTTCTGCCAGTTCCTGTTCTGTTGTGTCTCTTGATAGTGTTAAGTTCTCTTCACTAACGTGATGGTGTATAAGCAGGGAGATTCAGTACATGGAATTGAGAATGTCAAAGGGACAAAAGAAAGAAGAATGCAGGTCAAGGGAGACACAGAAGAGCTTGGTCACAATCAGGCAGGATATGTGATAGAATGTCCTCAGTTTTATTCTCCTGCATTTTGTCTTGCCTCGGAAAATATTTTTTTAACTTTTTACAAGGTAACGGTTATACGGATTCTGCCTTGGGCTATACTGTGTTTCATCTGATCAAGATAAGGAGGGAAAGCCATCCTTTTTAACTCTGCTTTGTTGCTTTCCAAGTGCTTTGATGTTTAATGTTAAAAAGGAAACTGGGGGATGGTGGAGAGATGAGCAAAATATATGTATCTGCTGTGTAGTTCAAATGCTCCCACTTTTCAGATGAGGTTATGAGGGCAGGACTGGTTTGTTTGATTGGTTTTTTTTTCCCCCAGTAGAGGTTTCATTTATTATTTGGCTTAGGCTACTGACCTAAGAAATCAGATCATTTTATGGGTAGCTTTATTTTCCTTTGTATAGCAAAGTAAGTATAAAAAAAAAAAACCCAATATGGCCCATGAACATGATAAAAAGAATGCTGAATTTGTCTTGTCTTAATTGAGGGTTCCATAGCAGCTTGATGTTCTTAGTGGCCTTTGATTATCTTAGAGATGTCATGGTCAACCTGTTCAAAAAGAGTGTCACAAACAGGGTCCAATAATGCCACAGTGCCAGTCTAGTGCACCCTGCAGCGATTCCCAAATGTGGGTCCCCAGACATTAATATACCATAATTCCTAGCAGCACTGACCACTGGCTATGTTGGCTGGGGCTTCTGAGAAGTGAAGTCGAAAACAGATGGCAATCCATGCTTGAGGAACATTGCTGTAGTTTATATCATCCCTACACTGCCCTGTATTTGCTTCTGCCTAACCTATTTAACAGGGAAGCAGGCCACTGTGCAGCATAGGCTATTTCCACACTAGATTGTTATAGTGCTATTATTCCACTTTCAATATCCTATGGAATCCTGGAGTTTGCAATTTATGGAATCCTGGAAACCCCAGGATTCCATAGGATATTGAAAGTGGAATAATAGCACTATAACAATCTAGTCGGAAATGGCCATAGTAAAATCTGAAAGGAGTATAGATCAGTGCTGCCTTATATTTTATAGACTGTAAATCCATCTAGGCCACAGTTATCTACTCTGGCAGAAACTCTCCAAAATCTCAGGTCGAGTTCTTTCCCAGCACTTGCTACAAGGTCTTTTTAACTCAGGAGCAGGCAAAGCCTAGGTTTCTTCCACACCTCTAGTGGAATCCATGCCCCCCCTAAAAATCCCTCGCACCCTGAAAAAGCCTCTAAATTGTACCAGCACCACCCTGAGTTGGGGGATTATTTCAATGGCCATTTGTAGAAACTGGAAGTGACACTTCTGGGAAGCAAAATTTGTGATATAGGGACAAAAGAAATTCATGGTGTTGGCTGCAGTCCTTCAGGGTCTGGAGGAAGATTGGGAAACTCTCAGACACTACCCATCTCTGTTTTAATTGAAGATACTGGGATTGCGCCATGCGTATGTGCTCTGCTACTGAGTTATGGCTATGTTATATAATCAAACCCAATTCTTCATAGGAATGAAGGGGGAAAAAGCCTTGCTGCCTGAGTCATCATTTGTTCACTGATTTTTTTTAAGCACTTCATTTCCTACCTCCACTGACAGAATGAATCTTGGGGTGCTACAGAATGTCAAATCTGGATATTATTTAAAAAAACAAAAATGGATCCTTATAATTCCACCAGGAGCTATTTTATACTTTCCTTGTAAAATTTGAATATGATTCATTTCTCTTATTTCTGGATTGAGAAAGGTTATACTTCCTTGTTGTCTGAAAACTTTTTTTTTTACTGCTCATAGACTTTGGATATTTTTTCTTGTATTTCATATTTCCTTTATAGATTGTAGCTCTAAATATGGATCAGCGGTATGACACTTTTGGTATGGAAGGTCAATGAGGAGATAATGCCAGTTTGAACTGTGTTAACCAAAACATGTGCAAGCAAGTTGTTGAAAATAAAGAGCTCTGCCACTTTTATTACTGGTTAAAATTCAAATCAAGCATTGGGCCTTGTTTGGGTAATTTTTTTAAAAGGAGGATAGCCACAAGAGGAGGAAATACAGATGACTTCAGGTGGTAATACTAAAGACACTTATTAGGAAGTAACATATTTACCTTTGTATACCCCTGAGTAAACATGAATGAAATTGTAGTGCATGTTGATTAAGCAATTGAAGTTTAAGCTGGTTAATCCACAGTGTTTTGTCTTGAGGACGCACTTGTTTAAGTCTGTGATTAAGACAGTGTGTTTCTGTCACAGAGAATGAAAAAGGAAAAATAAATGTAATCGGTTCTTCTAGCAGGAATCCCTCTCACACTTCCAACAGAAAGTGTGTATGGCAGAATTGTGCCTGCTTATGGTCTCTGGCACATGCCCCTGTCTCCTGTGAATGCTCACACAGAGCTATAAAAGAGCCTCTGTGTATATAGGCCTAGACACAGAAGCATATATATGGGGCAGGATTAGTGTCTGCAATTGATACAATGCTGCTCCCCCATTTCATGTGTCCAGTGATATGAAGGAAAGAGGCTACTGAGTGAATAGATTGTGCTTACTTAATTACTGGCTCTTCAAACTTTGGTCCCCACATGTTGGACTACAGTTCCCATAATCCCTAGTAACCAGTGATACTGACAAGATTATGATAGGAGTTAGAATCCAACTTCATCTAGGGAGCTGATTTTGGGTGCTGCCAGTCTAACCATACATACCCTTGACAGTTCCTTCAGCACCTTGATAAAAGACCTATCCTGGAATTTATGGCCGTTTCCATACTAGACTGTTATAGTGCTATTATCCCTCTTTCAACATCCTATGGAATCCTGGGGTTTGCAGTTTAGGCAAGGGCGTTTAAAATTCTCAGCCAGAGAGCTCTTTGGCCTCAGTAAACTAAAAACCCCAGATTTCCACAGAATGTTGAAAGTGGAATAATAGCACTATACCAGTGCAGTGTGGGAATGGCCTATGTGTACTGAATGATGAGTATGTCAAACTGCAGAGGATTAATCAGTCATAAATTCTTTATTGAGTTGTATGTCTTTCATTTAAGGTTGTTGGGATATGTCATGATGCATGGGGGAAAGTGGATCAAGCACTGGGCCAAAACAATATCTCAGGGCCCTTATTTATGTAGCCAGGAATGTACCAGAGGGGAAGCATGGGAATCTGGTGAAAGACCCCACAACCACAACCAATTGGGTGAGCCAGTACTTCGCTTAGCCAGTTGGCTTCCAAGTCATGACCTGGGCTATAATGTGTCTAGACAGCATACAGAATCAATAAACCACTGGCTGAACATAGCAAAAATATCTTTGTTCCCACCATACCCTACACATGACAGGAACAAAGAGGGGTGCCAGTAAGGAGGGATCCCAGGGCTGTAGCAGCAAGCTTTCAGCCTTCAGTATAAAAGTTTGAGGAAACACAACATGGCGCAAAGGGAAGCTGGCTATGTTTTGCTTCAAGAGAATTGAGTTTTTTCATTGGGTAGATGGCAGGAAGAGGAGTAACACACTGGGCATCCTCCATGGTAAAAAAAGAATCAAAGAGGCTCATTGGACCAAAGCAGATTCAGAACCTGGAAAAATTATTTTTTAGGCGTTTGAATTTTGTGGACTAAAAAAGTAACTTTTTCAGTCCCTGGATATAACTCATTTTTTAGTTGTAGGAAGTATTGGGCAGGAGAACAAGCTGCCCATGGATATTGTGGGATCTCCAAGCAGTTTTCCAAGCAGTTTCTAAAAGATTAGATACAAAAACCAAGGTGCGCCTAAACTATGCAGTCCAGGTGCCTTTGGGGTTTTAGAGTGGGTATTTTGTCATATATGTTCAAACTGAATTATGAGCTCTGTGAGTTTGAATATCTCTTTCTGATGTCCAGATCTTCCTGAATGTTCATATCAGTGAAGCTTTAGCATAAAGGCTTGCAGTCTGCTTTCCCCCTAACTGTTAATGTGAATCTTTCCTATGGAAATTCTGTCACACAGGAGCAGTTTACTTAGAGGGAAGTCTTGAGGAAGCCAAGCAACTATTTGGACGCCTGCTCTTTAATGACAAGGTATGACTTTATCTGTGGCCTGATTATGCCTAATAGCATGTCTTTTGCTTTGACATTCGATTTGAGTTATGCTGTCGTTCTTTAAAGCCAGTATTTCAAAGGAAAACTGAAAGAATTCCTTGTCTTTCAGATTGTACTCTTTCTGTCTAGGGAGAAAAAAAGTTGTTTATTGTAATTCATCTTATGCCTCATTCTTTTCTGGAAAACACTATGTGAAGTGGGGTTGTGTTTTGTAATTTTTAAAGGAGATGCCTGTCCCTTCCCCCCACCATTGCTTTTCTTTTACCCCCCCAACTGTTTTTGACATAATAAATATTTGACCATCCCCACTGCAGTATCACAGCTTGACACAACAAGCACTCATTTGTTTGTTTACAGCATTTATACGCTGCCCTGTAACAAGGTTGACAGGACAACTCACAATGAGCAATAAAGCTAACATTCAGTAGTAATAACAACAATAAAAGAATAAATGGCAGATGAAACACATCACAGGAGGCTTAAAAGAGCTGAAAGCTAAGACAGATTTTAAAAACTAACAAAATTTTTAAAAGGGGAGGAAGATTTGCTTCGTGGCAAAATACAAAGCCTTGAAAATATTACACAGTCTTGTGGCCACCATAGAAAGGACCTGGTGTATCCATCCACAACATCTCATTCAAAGGTTGTCCAGAGAAGGTTTCCCAAAGATCCAGTTAGCTACACACGGAGAGAATGGTTGTTCAGATTGCCTGCCAGGAAGGCAATGGTGCTTGAAAACCAATATGAGAAGGAAAAGGGTTAGGAGAAAAGCATAGGCAACTGATCACAAGAAGGTCAGAAGTTGTATTGCACCAATATTTGAACCTGGACTTAGGATGGAGCACTCTGCTTGGAGAAGCTAGAAAGCAGGTTGCATACTGAATGAACTCAGAAAGGTGCTAACAGGGAACTTGCTCACAACCCTCCTCCCAGCCAGGATGTGTGCATATTGTGTGTCAAGAAGCAACTTGAGCAAAGCAACTTTGGTCAGTCTTTGCAGGGTAAAGAGTTAAACCCACTCCACCCCACTGGTACCTCTTTAGTGCAACTTACATTCCAGACACTTTGCAATGGGCATGCTTTGGCTGGAGTTCCCTGCAGTTTTTCCAGATTTGTCAACTGGCCCTCAGTGTCTCCCTAAACCTCTGTCCGGAAATCTCTGGCAGCCTTTGATCTAGGTTCCTTGCTTGCTGTTTTCCTCACTCAGATCTTTCCCCCTCTTTTTCATTGTGTCTAATCCTGAAAGCACTTGCCCACAGCCCAGTCCTGATCAGAGCTTGGAAAATTCACAATTCTGACTGAGGGATTCTCGGGAGCTGTAGTCCAAAAAAATTTTTCCCCCCTAGTTCAGGTTCTGACACATGCGTTTCTCTATTTTATTCCACTTTGTGCATAAATTTGGTGCGTGTATAACATGATTGTATTATGTTGTGCCATTTGGTTGATTTGTGTTGAGGTTTCCCTCGCTCCCTCTCCCTTTTTAAGATTTCATATTCCCTGAGATTCTTTTCTTAAAGAACTTTAAGCAACAAAAATGTAACCTGTTATGTAGTTCAAGAACTGTAAGTGTTCTCTCTCTCTTTACCTAATTGATGTGAACTAAATGGAAGCACTACAGGCAGTTTGAGCAGAGCAGAGAATACCCACTTTAAAAAATAAATAAATAAAAAAACCTAGATTGCCAGCATTATTGAATTTGCAATAAGCAGAGTCAGCATCTGAAACCATTTCAGTATTTCGCAGAGTGACATTTTATTTAACAGTGTGGAATTTGTTAAATGACTCCCTTGAGCTTTAAAAGCGTCTCTCGATGTTTGCAGGACCTGCGGGAAGTATGGCTTAATTACCCACTACACCCTCTCCAAGTAAGTGTCTCCCTTTCCACTAACAAATTCCAGAGTGCCTTTTTATTATTACTTTTTTATTCCTCAGGATGTCGTTTATTGGCATTCAGCTGTGCTGACATCTTTGAGTGTTTAACAGGTACATGGACTTCGTGATTTTCTGCAGCTAATAAGTGTTCAGAACTTTGGTTCAAGGACAGGCAAGTACTTTAGACTAGAGGTATGGGGAGCAAGCAAGCAGTAACATGACAGGCTAGTGTCAGTCACTTCACAGCCGTGTGGAGGAATGACAGCCTAGTGGAACTATGTGATTGCTCAAAATAGCATATTTAACACTGCAACCGCTCTGTGAAGTATGTCAGGCTGAGAAAGAACGACATCCCCAAGACTACCTAATGAACTTTATGACTAAACAGAGACTAGAACTAAGCGGAGACTAGAACCTGGATCTCCCAAGGGCCACTTTCACATTACACTGTTAGAGCACTATTGCATGTGATTGTTTGTGTGCATGCACACCTGTTGACTTAGGGCAACCTCATACATTTCATAGGGGTGTTCTTGGGCAAGGAACACCCAGAGGTGGTTTTGCCAGTTCTTTCCTCTGAAATATAGCCTACAGCACCTGGTATTCAGTGGTGGTTTCCCATCCAAATACTAACCAGAGCTGACCCTGCTTAGCTTCCAACATCAGACAAGATCTAGTACTTCTAGGGTATTTAGACCTCTACCACACTGTTATTCCACACTATTATTCTATTCTGCCATGGCTCCATCCTGTGGAATCCTAGGTTTTGCTGTTGTTGTTGTTGTGGTTGTTGGCCTATATATCGTTTCTGACTCATGGCAACCCTAAGGGAACCCTATCTTGAGGGTTTTCTGGAGCCGAGAGCGTGTGACGCACCCAGGGTCACCCAGTAGGTTTCCATGGCTGAGCAGGGAATCGAACCCTGATCTCTAGGGTCATAATCAAACACTCCAACTGCTTTACCATGCTGGCTCTCATTTGCAGTTTAGGGAAGGATATTTTGGATTCTCAGCCAGAGAGCTATAATACCTTATCAAACTACAGACCCAAGGATTCTGTGGAATGGAACCATGACAGTTAAAATGAAATCACAGCATTATAATTGTGTTGTGTGAAAGGGACCCCAGTTCAGCACTGTAATAGCAACATCATACTAACTCATAATCTAATAGAAATCCTGTTTTCATCTTTTTAGAAAGCATTCTACTCGCTTCTAGCTAAAATAATTCAGTTTGAACATACTGAATTAAGGAAAATAGACAGAGGAATTGAAAGTAACATAAAATTTAAAACCTTTTGAAATAAGACTTTTTAAAAGGAGGTCTCTGTGTAATCTATAAATGTTCAAAATATCAGAGTTCCTGGGCTAGCTAAAAATACTTTTTTAAAAAAATGGTAACAGTCAATAAGCATCAACTAAAACAGTGGAAGATATGATAAATGAATGACTCAATCAAACATTTGGGAAGAACTAATAAAAATTGTAAATAGGTGAAAAAAGTTAGAGTAGAAGTAGAATAGAGGTATAGGCAACAGTCATCCAATAACATGACAGACTAATGTTTCATCTGGATGTTAACAGGATTATACACTTTTGTCCGGGGAGAATGTTCCAAAGGCAAGATGATACAACTAAGATGTGTTTCCTTTCTTTGTGGATGAGACAATCTTTAAACTCTTCATAGTAGTTGTTCATAGTCCATAGATTACTGAGTTTGCTCACACATAATACTCCTACATTACAGTTTCAATTCAGCATAAAATGTATGGCTGCATCTAGTCACTTCTAATATTCAGTTGAAAAAAAAATACTGTTAAATTAAATGGCATTGCTGAATATTTATTTGTAAGTGGAAGAGGCCAGTGATATGGAAACTTTCAATTTTAGTGAATTTCAAAAATCTTTCTACCTACCTATCTGTATTACTTCAGAACTGGCACTCTCTTTTTGCCTTCAGACAAGCTTGAGGCTCTGTTCATGCTCTATTGAGCCAACGCAAAAGCCATAAAAAATCTGCCTTAGTGTGTTTCAGTCCCATGTCACTTCAGTAGTGCATAAAGTATGGATCGTGGTATTCTGTCCTGTGCCAACATCACCTTTCTAAATTGATCCTTAAATCTTTCCTCTGAAGATCATGGTAACTTGCTCTTCTCACTGTTGATATTTATTTACAGCTCCAAGAATCCAATACTGACCGACAGCTAATTGAGACCTCTCCAGTCCTCCAGAAATTGACAGAGTTTGAAGACTCCATTGGAGTAATTTTTACTCATGTTCGACTTCTCGCACGGGCTTTCACTTTGAGAACAGTGGGATTTAACCATCTGACCCTGTGAGATTTTATTTTAGAAAGAATTTGATACATTTTCTTTCTGATAGACAGTTTGAGAAGATGTTCCTCTACATCATAGGTAGGAATCATGTATACCTCCAAATATTGTTGGATTTCAATTCCTTGCCTTCCTGATTCTTGGCTATGCTGGCTAGAGCTACTGAGACTTGGAGTCCAACAATATCTAAAGGGCTGCATGACTCTCATTGCTGTTGAACATACTAAAAGATCAGCCATGGGGTTTGGGCGCACAACATCACATTAGGAATGTGGGAGAAATTTGTTCAGGTTACATTTAAATGCAGACTGTTTTATTTTATACATCTTGAAACAGTACACAGAAGGCAGATATATATCAATATTGTCAGCTTTCCATATTATGCTGCATAGTTTGCCAGTCCAGAAATCCAGCAACATGCATGCTGGGAGCAGATGTATGTTGGGGACATACACACAAAGTATATGTTGGGGAAAATACCATACCCAAAGTATATTATAATAGCAAAATCAGCTTCACAAAAGAAATCTGTAAACAAAAATGTCTATATTAGGAGAAATGCACATGGAAACATATGGGTATTTCTTCGCAAACTTTTTTTTTAAATCAGCAAATTGATACAGCAGTGGGATGAAATGAATTTAAGATCAAAATGAAAAACTATGAGAAACAAAACCAATTTACTACCTTCCCTCCTCATGAGGGTTTGGTCTAAGTTATGATTTGTCCATACTTCAAACTGAGGCAACTCAGTCTGTCTTTTCTGACCCTGGTTTGTTCAGATAAAATTAATCATAGTTCCTGATTCTCTGAATCTCTGCATATCTATGTCTACAGGGGGAAGCAGGTTCATACATGTAAATCTAAACAGTGGTCTAGCATTGTCTCCGAACAAGGCCCAGTCTAGTCTAATGTAATAGTTAAAACTTTAGTTATTAGCCCAGATGAAATCCTACCTCACTATCTCGGCTTCACTCACTCCACCATGCAGTATGGCAATAATAAGTGTATCTCTTCAATGGAAATGTTGCTGTGATTGCTGATGTAATCTCCAGGGAGATACCACGTTGGTTTGTAGCAGGAAGAAGTAGTAATGTGGCACTTGAAAGTCTAAGAACTATTCTTTGGCACATGCTTTCTTGGACTGTGGCCCATTTCATCTGGTGCTAATGGGCCTGCATCTGTTGAAATGGACTTCAGTTTGCAAAAGCTTATGATGAGTAAAGATTGTTTGGCTTTAAGGTCCCACAGGACTGTTGTTTTTACTAAGATAAGGATGTGTGCAGTGCTTTGAACAATTTGGGAAAGTGTTATGTAAATATTCAGATTTAGTTCACACATGTTACCTGACTGTTACCTGAGGTCTATTATATTGTGTGGAGATTTGCAGAGGCCATAAAGCTTGTGCTGCTCTTCACAACCTTGTACCTTCACTCAGGGTAATTCACACACTTCACCACCAGCTATCAAGCACATAAAAAAATCAAATGGAAAGGAAATGAATTTGTGTTTGTTATTGTTGTGTGCTTTCATGTTGACTCCCACTTATGGTGACCCTATTACAGTGTTTTTTTGGTGAAATTTATTCAGAAGAGGTTTGGCATTGCCTTCCTTTGAATATGGTGTGCTGCACTTGGTATTTCCTGCCAATTTCCTTTTCATGTACCAAGGCCTGACTCTGCTTAGCTTCCATGCATAGGTAAATCCTGACTGTAACATTTTAAACTGAAAAGAGCTTTAATCTGTAAACCAGTACAACCAATGGTACTGTCCTCTCAGCAAAGTGTGTGAGGTTATAGGGATGATTTGTTTGAAGTCACAAGCTCATCACAGGACAAAACCAACTTGGGAGTGACATTAGGAGGACAAATCCCTTTGCACATAACCACACATGGCAGGGGAATCAAGGGATTACACTGGGTAGCTACACACTCTGCCAGCCACTCCTCTGGTAGCTGTGTGTTGGGACCCTGTGCACATTTTGATTTCCTTAGGGCTCTTCTGCACTGGGGAGAATCCTGATTGGTTCAGGATTCTCAGTTGTGTAAGACATATGGCAGCAGACATGACAACTGAACAGGCGATGTATGCACATCAGTGGGTAGGATTTGCTGGTGCAACCTTTGTGACTTACACATACTTTCAATGCACAAATTCCTCTTATGACAGCTGAACTTGTCAAAACACATTTTGGTGTTGCTTTCTGTAACTAACAACAGCATTATTTTCCCTTACCCAGCTGACCAAAATAGCATGCTAATAGTTTAAACTTGTCTGTCTTGATCCAGCCTTTCAACTTCTTTTTTTGGGTGGGGGCAAGCAAAAATCCAGTTCTGTGTCAATGCAGACTTACTTTATAACTTTATTCATCTATGCCTCTTCTTGTTTTCTGTTTCAGAGGCCACAATCAGAGGATGGAATTCTTGGGCGATTCCATTATGCAGTTAGTGGCCACAGAATACTTATTCATACATTTCCCAGATCATCATGAAGGCCACCTTACGGTGAGACTGCCATCCATTGATCTTCCTACAGCAGAACTTTCCAAGCTTTTCATGTTGGTGACACACTTTATAGACAAGCATAATTTCGTGATGCAGTAATTCAGTTTTACTAGCAAACCAGAGGTTAAATTAACCCCTTATAAGAGATACAGACACATACATGAATTGTAATAACAAAATGTATGGAGACACAACATACCGCATGAAAACCTTTCATATATTTTTAAAAATATATGATTTATAAATAATAACATATATTTACAAGATTGTAGATGACACACCAGACATTTCAGGCGACATGTCATGGCACACCGTTTGGAAAGCCCTGGCCTACAGGCAGAACTGTGGAAGAATATGGGTGTGTGTGTGTGGAAGGAAGGCACTGCAGAAGCATTATTTGAGTAAATTATTCTAGGCTTACTTAGTATCATCAGCTTTGGTCCACTGCATGCTCTTAATAGGCTTCAAGTTAATTTGCAGATGTGAATCCGACTGCAATCAAGGAAATTTTATCTATAGAGCCTGAGTGCAGTGCCATCTCTTCTTTAAAACAGATCAATGGCTTTAATAACAGCAGGAATTAACTTGTTCCTCCTAAAACTAGAGATAATTCTTGTTCATTGGCTGGAACATGAAAGCAATTGAAGTAGAAAATGCCATTCATGTGTAGTATTGTTTGGTTGTCGTTCAGGGCTAACAGATAGTCCAAGCATCTGTTTTGTCTAGCATTATTTTTATTTCAAAATGATATTGATTTATAATACTTGCCTCACTCTTTTGTGGACTTCTAGCCATCTCTCATTCAAGGAACTGATTACGTCTGTAGCGCCTTAGCTTCGAAAATGTTACAGGAGTGTCGGTTGACCCCAAGCTATTCAGATGGCTCTGCATGCTTATCGCAGCCTGTTAACGTTAGCCTGTGGGATTTCATGGAGTATTTTCAAGCATTCTTTAACTGAAGTGGTCTATCTTTGGCTCTGTTTCTTGGCTGAGTGTGATAAAGAACTGAAGAAATGAGTTTTACACACCTAGATTAGGGGCATAATCACACAGTCCTCCAGATGTTTTAGAGCTGCAACTCCCATTATTTTTTACCCATTGGCTATGCTACCTAGGGATGCTGGGAACTGTATTCTAAGAACAGCTGGAGGGTAGCAGGATTCCATCCCTTCATTTAGAATCATAAAGATACTGGTGACCGTTGCATTACCTGAAAAGGGTATCACTTAGCTGCTTTTCTTATCAGATATGACTGCGAATCCTCTTTAAGAGTTCTGTACTAGGAAGGAGGTCCAGCTTGTGCAATTGATTCCCCTTCACTACCATCATCTTCCTTTTCTTTTTGGAAGAGATTTCAATCCAATAGTATGAGAGCCTTAGTTTCAAAGAGCTGTGTGCTCTTTGAACCTGTAGTTGAAGAGGCAGAGTGGTTTAATGTTTTAACAAAAATACGTTACCAGCTGTCAGTGCATCTCCCCCTTTCTCTTTATTACCTTGATGCCCTTGAGCTAGTTTTTGCCCGAGACCTTCTATTAAACATAATTTGGGTATATCTCCATTCCTTTTGCTGTTGAATAATATATTATATGTTAAATTTCTTATCAACAGGCCTGCCCCTGTCTGAGTTTTCTTTCATCTAATCACACAGAAATAATCTTTTAAAAAATTGCTTTTATGTTTCATGCACGCATTACCTTCCTTTTCACAGTATTATTGTCTTCTCTCAGCCACCGCCCATATCTTTCAATCTTTCACAGAAATTTCTCCTCCTTGGCTATTCATCCAAGTCTTCGCATCCTATGCAAATTTCAACATGTAGTTAAGTTTCTGCTTTCCAAGCCACTGATTCATAGTAGAAGTTGTCCCAACAATGTTACATGCTTAGTCTTTTGAAAAGTTGCTACTGTTAATTAAAGCACTTGGCTCTCTCATCCTGTCAACTTGTTCTTGGGTCTCACAGTTCTTAATTTCCAGTTGCTACAGATGGTTGCATTTGTTAAAAATTAGCACTGCTTTCCTCTTGCAAAGGACACTTTGGATACCAACTTATTTTGTCCTGCCTGAGAGGATTATATGTTGTCAAGTTTTTTATGTCAAATTGGCCAAATAGCCAAATAGTGAATGTAATAGCATTCACAGAACCAGAATGAGAGTAATAAATCTATAGCCAAATAACACGATCCATGCAACATCCTTCTGAGAACTGGAAGGGATTATATGTGAGGAGTATCATAGACACATCTATCATTAGCAGGTTACCAGTTTGTTAATCTGGTATTTAGAAATTCTCCCCAATTTCTATGCACAGTAAAAGTAGAAGACACTTGGAATTACTTTGAACTAAAGCAGCCCATGAGTGACACACAGTATTTGGAGATATCCCATGTGACTCTTCCATCCTCCAACTTCCCCAGGTCCCCTCCCCCCAAAAAATACCAAGAATGAATGTTTTTTTAATCCAAAAATAACTCCAGGGTGTGTGGTTTTGCCTTGTAATGTAGTCAAGGGGACCCTGTCCCAAAACAACAAAAAATGCAGCTCCAAACTAAAATGACCAGAATGTCAGCTCTAGTCTGAGGAAATGGTGGTGATGTGGTCCACCAAGGCTCAGAACAAGTTCAGGTTTAGTGTAAGGATAATGAGCTGTCACTCCCTTCCTCCTTCTGGTGAGGTAGCAAGGAAGTTTTGCTTGGAGGCTTTCATTTTTACCTTTTTATTAACTATGGCTTATTTTTTCATTTTCACATGACAAATTACTGTTGACCTTAACTATGGTTAGTGGAAAGAAACAAACATCAAGCCATGGTTTATGGTGCTGGCTTGTTTTCACTGACCGTAGTTACAGGGTTCACATTATGTGCTAAAATGTAGCTAATCTAAAAGTGGTGAAAAAGCATGCAAGTAAGAGCTTTACTGTGTCTCATTTTCAAAATGCTAAGGCATCATTGAGCTTTATACAAACAACCCAGGTATATATAAGAAACATACAAGTTGGTGTACTTTCTGCCTTTACCTTACTCACAAAATGTGGGACAAGAATCATGCAGTTGAGTGGTTAAGGCCTAATGCCAGTAAACCATCATAATGGGCAGGACACATGCAAGCCATGTCTTCTACCGTATTTGCTGGCATATAAGACACACTTTTTTTCCTAAAAAAATACCCTCTGAAAATGGGGTGTGTCATATGCCAGCAAATGTGGTTAATGCTAAATGCACAGGGAAGGGACGGTGAGCGAAAGGAGTTCTCCCTGCTGAGGCAAAACAGGAAGGGAGGGGGTGGGGGAAGTCTGGTGTAGCACTCCTTACCTTCCCCTCCTCTCCTGTGCATTTTGACTGTGCTGGGAGTTCTCCCTGCTGAAGCAAAACAGGAGGAGAGGAGGTGAGGGAAGCCTGGTGCACCACTGCTTTCATTCCCCTCCTTTCCTGTGCAATTTGCCTTGTCAGGGTACTAAAAAAATTTTCCTGAAAAATACTCCTTGAAAAATGGGATGTGTCTAATATGCCGGGAAATACGATAACTCAGGCAAAACAGCAAACTAAGTTTTGCTTCCAGCCAAGAAAGGATTAAAGAAATAATTATTTCTACAACTTCCTCCTAGTCTCCTGTTCCATAGGAATTCAGAGTAGTAGGGACATGGTTTCCTGTCATCCTTGTTCTTCTCTTGATGCAGATTCCTCAGCTGGTCACTCACTATCTTCCTTGGCTTTCCTTTCTACCTTCCATACCTATCACCATTTCCTCTCCACTGCCTCCCTTGTT
This sequence comes from Iguana delicatissima, assembly GCA_948472985.1. NCBI lineage: Eukaryota > Metazoa > Chordata > Lepidosauria > Squamata > Iguanidae > Iguana > Iguana delicatissima. Next base: position 510,917 of record CAOKZL010000537.1, read on the forward strand.
TGTTCCTATTGTTTTCTAACCACCCTGGTCCTTCAAATGAGGCAGGCAGCAGGCCACAGCTTCTTAATAACCTTTCTTTACACTCTGTAATTTCAAGGTTACCATAACTACTGCAGTCTAGCAGCTCCCAAGAAGAGACTGAAGTTATTGACATGCAGCCCACACATCCTATTCCTTTTTTGAAAGGTTTTTTGGCAAGTTTTATTGGCAAGAGCATGATGCCTGTAAAGGGAGATGGAAAAACTCTTGCTCCTGAGAGTCTCCTTATGGATCATACTCAGAGTAGTTTTGTCAGTAGTTTTCCCTGCATGATGTGATACCCTATCATCATTACTAGATATTCCTAGCAGTAGCTGGTGATGGCACATGATGATGCAACATAGACAATGGGTGAAATATCAGATCATCGTAGTACATGGCTTCCTTCTACTTGAAGTGGCCTGTTAAAAAGTGAGACAGAGAACTCCCTCCTTGATGCAACTACTAGTAAGGCTATTTCCACACTCCACTGTTATAATGCTGTTATTCCACTTTCAACATCCTTTGGAATGCTGGGGTTTGTAGTCCACTGAGGCCAAAGAGCTCTCTGGCTGAGAATTCTAAATGCCTCTCCTTAAACTACAAACCTCAGGACTCCATAGGATGTTGAAAGTGGAATAATAGCACTACAAAAGTGGAGTGTAGGAATGGCCTAAGTCTCACACAGACAATGTCACTGGTTTCTGAATCATAATTCTTTTGTTCCTTTATCTTCTATCCAAATATAAGTCAGATTGTGTTCAAAAGGTTCCTCAGAAGCTTTTCAGTAGTTCCTCAGTGAGAAAACTGTGCAGTGGCATTTTAACCTTCCTGAGAGATACTTTGTCATTCCCCCCTGCAACACATACCCATAGAAGAGGATAAGGATATATTTCAGGGTGTGCTGGATGGACAGATCTAACTGGACAGCACCTTGCATTTAGGCCCTAGTAGATGACTAAGAATCAGCCCTTCAGAAGATCTGTAACAAACACATGGGGATTTCCCAGAAGGGCAATCTGTATAGAAGGAGAAGAAACAAAGTTTGAAAACCATTGCCATTAAGTGGTTAGTATGAATATCAGTTTGGACTAACCAGCATTGAGTAAAAATTACACTGTGTCTGCTTCATTGGCTGACTTGATGCATGCCCTGCTTTATTGAGACTTGAGGTGGCTGACAATACCACTGCATAAAAATACAACTGAAGCATACCACATATTAAATATCAAAGTTGGAAGTATATCAGTGGAAGAAAGCATGGTAGCAAGCTGTAATAATCCACTTGAATAAAACGGCATTTAACTGGGTTGTATCTTGTCTGTTGGTAGCTGTTGCGGAGCTCCCTGGTCAACAACAGGACACAGGCCAAAGTGGCAGAAGAGCTGGGCATGCAAGAATTTGCCATCACTAATGACAAGACCAAACGACCTGTGGTCTTGCGAACAAAGACACTAGCAGATCTCTTGGAATGTGAGTGCCATGGCCGCTACATCATTTTCCATATAAAGTAAACTGGGAGTTTTTAAAAAATTGCATGAGGAGGTAGCAGAAGCAAGAGGATCTCCTGTGCAAGTAAAGATGCTATCTTGCACCCCAGTAATCATCTCTGTGAAAAAAGCACTGCATCTACAGAGTACCACTGAAGACCTATGAAATGTTCAAGGTGGACTTTTAAAGGAGATGTATATGATCTTAATCTTTTTCCTTATCTGACAGGGTTTGATCAGCATTTATTTGTTTATCTGTCAAGTAGTTTTGTAGCCTCCATGGAGCTTGAGGGTAGCATTAATGGGGATTACAGCATTGTCCTGTGGAGTAGATTTAGATGGGCGAAAGTGAATAATAACTCAAGGTCATACACTGAGCTTCTAGCCTGAGATTTATAAATTTACTAGTAAAAAAACTAAGCATTACCTGGTTTGGAATAGCTCTTAGTCTGATACACCACAACCTTCAAAGTTGTTAGTGTTGGCCATATTGTGCCCACTCTGTTTCATGATGCTTCCCTATAGCCCCATGAGGTAGGGGCCTGGCCACTCTTTTGTAGGGGGCTGCCCCATAGGCACAAGGAGGGAGCAACCCTATTTGTCTTTTGGATTACTCTTCATGCCTTCCAGTTGCATCCATTGTAAACCTGTGTTCTGATTGGGAAGTCAGCTACTTAATGAATGAAAATAGTACTGCAAGCTTAAAAGACAAAAGCACATTAAAATTAACTGTTTATTTTAAAACCAAACAACCTTGAAGTGCACACCTCAAGAGCCCCATTATTTTGCATGCCAAGTTACAAGTGTGCATGGTTTCATTGTCTTGAAGCCGTGGATCTGACAGACAGACAGACAGACAACCTCTTATCAGTATTATTACAGGTATGTGGTATAGAGAAAGTTTATATAGATATGATTCTCTCCCTCTATGTACTAGAATTCTCTCTTGCAGTGCTGTTGCCCAGTTCTTCTGGCTGCAGATTTTCCGAAGAAATCTGTTTGGCTGCCTTGAGAAAAAGTACACTGGTCTAAATAGGCCTTTGGCCTTTCCAGCAGGGCTCTTCCTTGTCTTCGTTATCATCTGAACCCATTTCTTTCCAGGACTCATCTGCCAGTGTTCACTATGTCACCATAGCTAAGTAGATTAATAAACTTGCTTGTTTTTCAAACTGTTTTTCTTCTGGTCTTTGCCAGCAAATGAGAAAGAGTATACCAAAAATGTCCTCTTTCTTGTCATGTATGGTAGGTTTTGCTTTGCTAAATTGTAAGTTCTATTATACTTTTTTCATTCCTTAAAAAAGGTATTTTTGAGTTGTGTTTTCTGGGATATTTTATTTTTCATTTAACCAATTCATTGTTCTTAATATCAGCATCAACCTTGATTAAAGCCATTCAGGATTTACAAGTCCCCTTCAATCTAGTTTCAAATCCTTTTGAAGATGAAAGCCCTGGTTAGCTTTAATGTTCCTGTAAATGGAAGCCTTAACCAAGATAAAGGTTAAGTGAAGGGCAGGTGCAAGTTTTCATCAGAGGGGATGGACTTGGAAGGGAACCCATATGGTCCTATAGTTTGTTATTTAAGAAACAAGGAGCATTATGTTGGCAGTAGCTCTTAATGTCTATATTAGGAAAGGAAACATCATAGAGGTATTACCTGCTCTTAGATATCCTTATGTGACTAAAGAGACAAAGGAAAATAATTCATTTGAAATATAATCAGTTTGCAATTTCGTAAATGGCATTGTTTGCAAAGGTACACTCTTTCCAAAACCATCCAAATGCCGAAGTATGAATCACCTTTCCATTAATTTTAAGGGTTGTTTTTTTTAAAAGATCTCCTTCCAGTGCAAGTGAAGTGGCAATAAATATCAGACTGAGGAAGTTAATCTCTATCCAGAGCATTTTAATACATTTTGTGAGTTGAGCAGGCCCGGTGCTTCTTGCCAAGTCCTTTTAGTAAATGGAAGTTTTTCACAAACAATTGTGATTTATAACCAAAGCATTGAGAGTGTATGCTTTGCCTTGATTTATTTCTAAGAAGTTATAGTCTGCTGGCTAAACCATAGGATTTGAACAGCTGGCACTGCCCCAACTCTTCAGAATGTTTCCTTTTATTAATTTGCAGAGATGTTGATATTTTCAGTGACTTCGTTTTCAATTCTTGTCAAGAAAGGGAAGTTAACTGTTACAGCACAGGTTGGTTACTGACTACCTGTAAACTTTTGTTCTACAGTTTGACTGGGATAGAAGCAACAAGGAAAGAACATTGCTTAGATTTGTCAGTCAAAACAATTAGAAAATCTGAGCTCAAGAAAGAAGATAAATGTGGTACTTAGTCATAGGTATAGGGTTAGAAATCAGGTGGTTCTCAGTTACATGTGACCCTCAAAGCTTTTTTTGGTGGGCTTACTGTATTGCCCTGTTGTCATCCAAATTTTGCCAGCAAAAGCACCAAAACAGCACTGCCAGTGTTAAAACCACAGGCAACCCCCTTCTGTCCCTTCTCTAATACCAGAGTATAAGTCCCATAATGTCCCAGCAAAACCTCATTTTCCTTATTGCTTCCTTGTTTTCTCACCTCCTGTTTTTTGGTGATGTGACTTCTTATCTTCCTCACAAATGTATCTTTTAGAGCCCTATTTTTTGGAGTGAGGGGGGTATTCTCTTGGTGATAGGTTTTGACCCTTATTGTTGTTACCATGTTGGAAGTTGTTTGCAGTTAGATTCCATTTTCTTGATTGTTTTTTTCAACCCGGTATAATATTCTTTCTCTTCAGCTATGTCATAATGCTGATTCTGCATAGGTTGCTTTCCTATACTAAAGGAAGCTACAGGCAAACCTAATTGGCTAAAACACCTGCCTATTGGAGTGGGTAGGAATAGTAAACTGTCAGAAGGATGTCCTCTGTTCACTACAGAAAATGACCCTCTCACAGTAACTACTAATAATCCCATTTAGTGAGAAGCATATGTCAGATGTATGGTGAATTTTCTTGTACTGCTGAAAAAAGCTAACTCTGAGAGACACTACACTGCAATACATAGCAGTTTTCAGAAATGTCAAAGAGAGGCACATCTCAACAAAGTAGGACCTTGAAAAAAAAATAAAGATGGTTGCACAGCAACAAGTTTCACTGGAAAAGCACAGGATTAGGACATTACTGTTCAAATATGATCTATGAGAACAGCAGTTCAACACTGATAGTTCCAGAGCAATTATTACGAAATTATTTGAGGACATTAGCTTTTACATAAAGTAGTTGGAAACTATATCAAGAACATGGCAATGTAGATACCAAGTTCCCCATGAGAAAGCAGTTGCAATAAATGAAGCTGTGAGTATAAGCATTAAAGCTCCACTTGCTCTCTTTGGGGATGGAATCAGCCCAGCTTTAAGGAGACATGTGAGGAGATATGCTTGATTTGGAAAAAAATGCATGATGACACAAGAGAAAACATCTTCAAGAAGGCTGTGTCTGCAGTTGATGTAAGAGTGGCCTAGCTGCAGATATAAGGCCAGCCATGATTGGATCTCAGAAGAAATCTGTTGCGTTAATGGAGAAGGTAACAGCACATGTAGGCCTTGGTGCTGCTAGCTGGTGGTATTCCACTGTATCATAACACCAAGAGGATCTATGTGTGCAGTCCTTTTGTGTTAAAACAATCATACTTAGTAGTCAAAACAGTTAACAATAGCAAAAGTGGACAACAGGTTTCTCTATCCTTTCCATGGCTAAAATGCCAAACTGCTCAATTACCACTCATGAACTTGTGACATCCAGATTCTTTACTCTGGCTCAACTGATCTCCAGCCCCGTACTGGTTACTCAACGTGAATGTTGCCAACTCATGATCTAGTTTCTAGCAGCGCTTGAATGAGCTCATTAATTTTGTCAGCCCATCATGTAGGAAATAAGATCTCTTGGTTTGAATGGGGTTTTTTTATAAAATGAAAAGTTTAAAAATAGCAAATTCTTCCCCCAACCCAATTAAAACCATAGGTGGCACTGCAGTGGCCAGTATGTTTATTTTCTTTCCAGTCTCATGAGTCAAATCTATCAAATGATTAATTCTCTCTTGTTTCCCATGGAATACATGCTCAATCCAGAATGCTGTTCTTGGTGAGACTATGGTACAGCAGTGAACTGGAAGATAAGAATCACTCTGTTATATGTGTATATATGCCACTAACGTTTTAGTAAAAGGCAGCTTTGTAGATTTATATGGTAGACAGAGGTAATTCAGAGAAGGCCTGCATGCTAGTTGGAGGCCAGATGTTATTTTTCATAGTTCACATGGGCACAAATTTGCGTGGACATCTAATGCTGGTATCCTTAAATGTCATTACTAGACAAAGACTGTAGGTGGTGGGTTGTGCTATTTAAATAACTCAAAGTCTCTTGATTCATAGTGCTGAAGGGAACCTACCTTCCTCTGTAATTAGGAGAAATTAGAAGATGAGGCCTAGTGAATCAAGGACCCAACTTAATTCAAGGAAAGAAATACATTCCTGCCTCAGACCTTCAGTGTTGTCTTCAGTGTCATACTACCAGAGCACATCTCCCACTTATGAAAAAAATAGCAAGTGAGACATGGAGATGAAACCATTCAGATGCCTCTGTGTAGATGTGTTCCCATGCAGAGTTAATCTTTCCATGAAGATTTCATATTTACTAGAGTGTAATCCTTCCCTGAATTGTAGGGGAAACAAAAGTTTCTCTGCACCGCGCTTCTGTGCGTCTTTTATGCATGCCTTGACTAGGCTGGAAAATTGAGAACAGGCAGTAGGAAGGTAGATCATTCATTTAAATTCAACAATTTTCTTCTCACTGCAAGAGAGAGTGAAAATATATTTGTTTGAAGACCATTTACAGTTTGGGACTTTTCTGAATAAGGAAAAAAACTTTTTTTTTTTGCACAAGGATCAGGATTTCCTCCTTACTGTGCATTAAATTGTGTTTTTCAGTGCAAAAAAGCAAGGTCATATGCAAAGAAGCTTAGATTGTTAAGCATGGATAGATTTTGCATGGAAAACTCCTCAGTTTCTACCACTGCATTCAGATTTTCTCAGCAAGAAATTCCAGTGGTTAAAACAGCCCTTTCATTTTTAACAAGGATGCGAAAATAGGAAAATATTTTTTACAAGCTTAGCAGACAGACAGATCTCTCCCACAGTTCCTAATTCCTATGTTCTAGAGACCAAATTCCATTCTATGTGTTACCTGACAATAAAAAAAGGGCCAGCTCTTTGTCTTTAAATATCCTTTTTAGCTTTTGAAACTCTGTCTTTCAGGTGTCCTCTATGTGTGCTGTGGGCCTTTGCAACTGTGCTACCTCTTTCCTTCATTCTGTCTTTCCTCATTCCCAAGGTGGTGAAAACAGCACTAGCTGAGCCATCTGTCTTTCTTTTTTCTGCCTTAATTTGAACCATGGCAGCTTTCTTGACTTGGGATCTTGGGACATAAAAAGGCGACGTTTGCAATGAAAGACCTTGAAAGCTTTCCAGTATACCAATTCTCTAATAGTGTTAACTGTTTATTTGAACCTGACAAATAAGAGTAATAGTCCTTACGTGTTTTGTGTTTGTTTCTTTTCATCTACAGCCTTTATTGCTGCTCTGTACATAGACAAGGATCTAGAATATGTCCACACCTTCATGAATGTCTGCTTCTTTCCACGCCTAAAAGTAAGACCACAAGCCACTTCACACATTTATACAGAATAAATCTGAGTTTGGCATCTGATGAGCACTCATCAAGGAGTAGCTGTACGGTAACATGAATGTACCTGCATGGCAAGGGTAAGCAATTGGGGCAGGTCCAGGGACTGCCTTTATGCCTCAAGACCCAAGTACATGTGAAAGGGATCTACGAGTCTTAGTGGACCACAAGCTGAACATGAGTCAGCAGTGTGATGCGGCAGCTGAGAAAGCCAGCACAATTCTTGGTTGCATCAATAGGAGTATGGTATCTAGAACAAAGAAAGTAATAGTACCACACTATTCTGCTTTGGTCAGGCCTCATCTGGAATACTGTGTCCAGTTCTGGGCATCTCATTTCAAGAAGGCTATTGACAAGCTGGAATGTGTCCAGAAGAGGGTGACCAAAACGGTGAAGGGTCTGGAAGCCATGCTCTATGAGGAGTGGGTTAGGGAGTGGGTTAGGCTATGTTTAGCCTGGAGAAGCAAAGGTGAAGAGGGGAGATGATAGCCATGTTTAAATATTTGAAATGATGTCATATCGAAGAGGGATCAGGTTTGTTTTCCACTGCTCCAGAGACTAGGACAAGGAGTAGTGGATTCAAACTACAGGAAAAGAGATTCCACCTAAATCTCAGGAAGAACTTACTCATGGTCAGAGCGACTCCGGCGTGGAATATGCTGCCTCGGAATGTGGTGGAGTCTCCTTTGGAGGTTTTTAAACAGAGTCTGGATGGCCGTGTGTTGGGAGTGCCTTGATGTGCATGGCAGGGAGTTGGACTGGATGGCCCTGTGGTCTCTTCCAGCTCTGTTTCTCTGTGATTCTGTGACCATCCCTGGGCCCCATAGACTACTAAAAAACAATGAGACCCACAAGGTGGTTGGAAGTCCCCATCTGTTTGTTAAAAATAGTTTGCTTTGTTGTAATTTTAAACAGTACAAGGATGCCTTACAGCCTATTTAAAAGGTAAATTGTTGTACTTGGAGGCTCTCTCTTTTTTGGTTAGAATAACATCACTCTGTGGACTCCGGAGATGTCCAGGGCTACCAAAAAAAACCAAAAAAAAACACTCTTGCTGTATGGTAATATGCTCTCAAACTTTTCTTCTGTCACATATGTGTTTTGCATTTTTACTGGTATCAGAATCTGTGTGTGTGCCTGTGTGCACGCACAGATGCACACACACTCACCCCAAGGAAGGCAGAAGTCAAAATGTGATGCTCTATCTATCTATCTATCTATCTATCTATCTATCTATCTATCTATCTATCTATCTATAAATAAATAAATACTTCTTTTCAAGCATTCTCTTAATTTTCTTCAGTTTTATAGTATCCATCTGGGATCCAGGTTTTACCTGAAAACAGTATTTTTTGGTTACTTTTTTCAGCTGTTGTTGCTGCTGCTGCTGTTATTTAGGTGCACTTCTAATAGCAAAGTTCCCATTTGAACATTATAAAAGCTGTTTCCTGTTTCCAACCTATTTCTCCTTCCCAAATTTCAACCTGTAGTTATTTCTCCATTCTTTCCTACATCATCCTAGGAGTTCATTTTAAACCAAGACTGGAATGATCCAAAGTCACAGCTCCAGCAGTGCTGCTTAACTCTCCGAACAGAAGGGAAGGAGCCAGACATCCCTCTCTATAAGTAAGGAGATTGTCTCTTTTTCCTTGCGTGAACTAATTATCACTTTATGAGCCAACTCTCACTTTCAGCCTTATGCTCAGCATTTATTTTTGTTTCTGTTTCCACATGACTCGGATTAAGCGTTATCTACCCTTTGTTTAAGAAAGGAATTAGTTCCCACTTCTAAAACCAACATCTGTCTTCGACTTTTGGATGCCAGGCTGTGTTTAAACCCCAGCAAACATGAGAAAGTGTGATGGGTTTAAATACAGTAAAGCACTTATTGTCAATAAATATCATTTGCCCCACACACAGTATTCTCACCTCCTTCCCTTGCACGTCAGTGTGGAATGCACATTGCTTAGGTAAAACCAGCTGTTCCTGCATGTGCCATGCACATTCTCACGGAGCCACTCATCTTTGGCAGTGGAAATGCTGATTTTCTGTAAGACACAAGTGTAAGAATGTCCCTAAGAGGAAGAGGAATGTTGTGGAGCACTGAAAAACAAAGGGGGAGGGTGTGGGGGAGTTCAGTTCTCTATGAATGACAAGCACATCCTTGGATAAAGGGAGAAGACCACACCCACAACTCCTTGGAGCTAGTTCTCCATTTCAACATGCCTGAAGTCAGCCACGATGAGGAGCTTCCTTTGTATTTAACAAAATGGCTGTCATTAGGACATTTTAGAGGAAAGAGCTGAATTATTCTGTGGCCCTGGTAACCTTGTCCACTGAGAATCAGTCTGTTCCCATCTGAAATATAGTCTCTTCTCTTCACCTCATCACCTTGGTCTAAATTTCTTTTTCTTGGTGACAAACACATTGGAAACTGAGTGGGTGGGTGGGTAGATAGATGAATTAATGTAAATTATTTTATTGTACTAGTCAGTGAAATGGTCTTTTTTTAACAAATCTCTTGTTTGATTGTTTTTCATGCCATTATCTTATAGGAAGAAGTAGAAATCTGAAAGAAATATGCATTATTTGTGATTAGATTCGTGGTTATCATGAGCTGCAGTCCTGACCATACATTGTTGTTTTTGTTGCTGCTGCTGCTGCTGTTGTGTACCTTCAAGTCATTTGTAGCTTATGGCGACCCTAAGGCAAACCTGTCATGTGGTTTTTCTGGGGACTGAGTGTGTGTGATGCACTCAAGGTCACCCAGGTGGTTTCCATGGCCGAGTGAGAAATTGTACTCTTGTCTCCAGGGTCGTAGTCCAGTGCTCAAAGCTCTACTCCAGTCTGGCCCATACTTACTTGAGTGTTAAGCCCATGGAATGTAAAAAGACTTATTACACATGTACTGCTTTTGTTTAATTCCCGATATTTACATTGTCTGTTTGTTTATATTCTTGGCAATGCAGTCTTGCCCATGTCTACTCAGAAGTAAACCTCACTGGGTTCAGTGAGACTTTCTCTCTGTGTAAGGGAGTGTAGGATTTCAACCAACAGTTATTAAGTATTTTCTGAAAGGTACTTTGTTGCTGATAGTAATACTAGAACTAATTCCCAGTATGACAGTGGAGACAGATTGGTGGGATAGACAGGAAAGGGAAGCAGATTTATGGTGTGCTAAGAAACTGTGTCTCATCTTAAAATGCTTGCAAATTTATATCAAACCCTTAGTCAAAAAGAGAAGCTGCCTAGCTACCGACAGATTTTGTGTAACATTTTGTTACTGATGGAGCATTTGCCATTTAAACTGACAGCCTTTTTCATAGCACGTTATATTAGAAGATCCAAGTTTGCCAAAAAGTGTAAGTGCATATAATTCTACCACCAGCACACATAAATACTTCACTTTTAAACCAATGACGTGTTGGCAGTGTCTTGTAAAATAATACATAAAGCTCTATCCATCTGCAGTCCTGCCATATTCTTTGTAAACATGATGGAATTTCTGTTAAGAAGTCCTGCAATGTCCTTTTTCTTTCCCACAATGATTGCATTCTTTCACTCTCACCAATGATTTAGGACTTTGCAAACAGTTGGACCTTCTCACGCCAGGACGTACACTGTTGCTGTATATTTCAAGGGCGAAAGGATAGGATGTGGTAAAGGACCAAGGTATGGCAAATTTCTGGCAGATTTTCATAAGTGTATGTGGCTGTATATCTAAATCTACATGTGTGCGTGTGTGCGTGCGTGTGTGCCAGCCATCAGATCATTTCCAACCTCTGGGGACCATAAAGCAACACTATCAGGGGTTTTCTTGGCAAGATTTATTCAGAAGATGATTGCCATCCTCATTTTCTGAGGCTGAGAGAGTGTGACTTGCCCAAGGTTTCCATGCCTGAGCCAGGATTTGAACTCTGGTCTCCCTGAGTCCTAGTCCATGACTCTAAACAATACACCACACTGGCTCTCACATCTACATCTACTACCATAATTAACCAGGATAGTCAAACAATATGCTTGGAAACCAGAAGTTTTAGGTAGGGCTGTTGAAGGAAGAGAACTACATTGCTACTCATTCTCCTGCCTGAGATCAAGGGAACGTAGGGAGGGGACATACAGACAACACACAGGTGCACTAATGCATGTGTCATACAAGTGATGTTAATTCTCACTGTGGCTATGAAATGCTCAAGTCCAGGAGTGGGACAGTAATGTCCCTTGAAGTCGTCATCAAACCCTTGCATAACCGAGATTTCAGAAGGTGACTACTCCTGAATGTGCCTTTCCATTGGTAGCCCCCAAAGTATGGAATCTTCTCCTAGAGAAGTTTGCAGGGAGCCTTTCCTATTAGAACATTTAGCTCTAATCAAAACTATTTTCATTTTCTCAAACATTTTAATTCACAATATTTCCCAGATTTATTTTGCACTGTCCATCTTGCACTCTGAAGTTAGATCTATTGTTATTCTTCCGTATTTGCTTCCTGGTCACTATTGAGTCTCTGTTTTGAAAACGTTTAGGGTTTTTTTAACTGCTGAATGCTATTACAACTGTGTTCTGAGCTTTTGGTTTTATTGATCTTGTTGTTGTTTTATTGTCTACACCTGCCTGAGAGCCTGGGATGTAATGCGATTCATAAATTTAATAGTAGTAGCAACCTCAATAGTTAAGAATACCTTATAATATCTAATAACAGTAATACTTTGGCTATCAGATAGGGAGCAATAAGATGTCAGGACCGGTAGGGTAGAGGCCTCAGCAACAACTTTTCCAGTTATTGCAGAATGTTAAGATATCTCAGAACTTCCTATCAGTCAGTGGCATCACCTTTGACATCAGTAGGCTTTCCACCATCAGAAGGATGCTGTTATATGAGTATCTTGGCTAAAACTGCAACCTGTTCCCTTCTCCAGCCACATACCCTGACACTGAAGTGTGGGCAATGCTTTGACCCACAAGGCTCCCTGCACAAGCCCTACAGTACAGTAATCCAACTGGGATGTAACCAAGGCATGGTGACACATCCTGGTTGGATTACCCCCGTTGCAACAGCTCCACTGGCTGCCAGTCCACTTCCAGGCACTATTCAAAGTGCTGGTGATGACCTCTGAAGTCCTATATGGCTCAGGTCCATGTTATTTGAAGGACTGTATTCTCTCTTATGAACCAGCCCAGGCTTTGAGATTTGCTAGGGAGGCCGTTTTCTCTGTCCCACCACCTTCGCAGGTACATCTGGTGGGAACAGGAGAGGGCCTTCTCAGTGGCTGCCCCCAGGCTCCGGAACATACCTTCCCAGAGAAGTTGGACCAGCACCCTCCCTATTTTCTTTCTGCAGTCGAGTAGAAACATTTCTATTCCAACAGATATTCAATGTGTGATTATGGCATGTCTGATAAAAGGTGTTGAATATTGTTAATTGTGCTGAAGTTGCAGAATGTATGGATGTGTGAGTTTTTAATTATGTATTTTAACTTTGTTTTAATTCTTCTTGATTGTTTAATTGTGTTTTAACTTTTGTATTCCGTGTTTTTTTTAACTATTTCTTTTTAATTGTTGTAAGCCACTTTGAGTCTCACTTTGGGAGTAAATCAGGGCATTGATGATGATGATGATGATGATGATGATGATGATGATGATGATGATGATGATATGATGCAGTATGCCTGATAGTAGTCACAATGATGTACAACTGTTGCAAAGGCCTGCACTGTTGTGCTTGGTGAATGTGGGAGGAGCTTGGACTTTGTCTGGGTTCTCTGTGTGGAGCTTACTGTGGCTCCCATAATGTGAACCACAACTGTACTGAATGTTGCTCTTCACTTGCACCAGAAAACATGATGAGAGGAAACTGAGGGTCTTCGTTACAGAACTATTACTGAACAGAAGTGATAAGTAGGGCACAAAGGAATAGTGAGTATGTAGATCAAAGGAGTAAAGGACAAGCCTAGTGAAGAAATAACTGCATGGAGAACCCAGGGAAAAGGCACCCACCAGGTCTGTGGGGAAGAAAGACATTCTTTGATTAATTGCTTCTTTCATCTGCTCCAGAAGCCAAGAGTATTTTGTCTGAAGAGCCCTTCCACATATGCAGCAACCCCCAGCCAATATCTTTCTTTCCTGGCTGCAGCAGGGAAGACATTTCAGATTTTTTTTAAAAAAAATTTAACTCACTGGCTCTTCTTTGTCTACTTTGTCTCAACTTTTCTTTCAGTTCACATTTTAACTCAGTACTTCCTTCATCTTCTAGTACCCAGTACTTCTCTCATCTTCTGTTTTGTATACTTGCTTAGTTCTGTTTTATTTTTTAAAAATGATTTTTGTTTCAATTCAGAGGAAATAAAGTTTTAAGCAGCTTGCTTCATAATACTGGGTTTGTGAGTCTGTTGAAGCCAGAGAGTTTCCTGTTCAGCACAGGAACTTCCACTTGAGTGGGCTGGCAGAGGAATTTCAGTCCCTATCATTTGGGGGATAGAAGCTGTTTAAGCTACCATGAGCCCTCCCTTCAAGGTCAAGACAAAGACTGCAGAAATTTTGACCCTGGCACCAGTTGGGCATTATCATTGATAGGAGAAGAAGACTTCAGTGACAAGCTTGGAGACAAGAAGAATGAAGGGCAATTTGTCAGCCTCCGTTAAATATCTGATGATATGATGTAGAAGATGGCATAAACTTGTTTTTGATGCTTATGAGATCAGAACAGGAACCAATGAATTCAAATTACAAGGAAAGAGACACCTAAACATTATGCTAAGAACTGTTTAACAGAGAAATATACTACTGAGGATTTTTAATACATTTCTAACATAAAAGCCCAGGACCCTATAACTAGAAGTCAAGGGAGTTTTTCTCTGAAGCCACTAGAGCAGAAGAAATTGTTCTGTCCAGAGAGGTGTCTGTCTTTCCCAAGCCCAACAAGATCAAGGGGAAATTTCCAAGGATAACAGTGGCAAATAGTGTACTCATCTCTAGATGATGTTTCCCATAAACAGGCATGTCAATAAGAATTTCCCACTTGCTCTGTGACAAGTGTAGCCATGCTCCATTAGCTCAGCAGACATACCATCTCACAGCAGCACATACTGTGACACTGCAGCTGCTATTCTGAATGAAAGCGATGTCACTTCACTTCTGGTTGTCTTTTTTGATGGTGTTCCTATTTTGGGGAGAGTGGCACCCAAAGCAGCAAGAAAACCATTTTGTGGGAAATTTTCAACTGTTCTTAATCTTTATATTTAGCTGGAAAAAAATGCCTTTTTTAGCCAAACAAATTATGAGTGAGGTGTTGGGAGCTTAGAAACGGTCAGCAAGGGTTCCAGCAGCCTCACTGGACCTTCTTAAAAGAGAGCACAATGCCACCCCTGTTCTGTGAGAAGTTCACAATTTCCACTGGCAGATGGTCTTCTACCTGTATTGGTCCTTGACACTGTGGTTCCACAGGTCTGGATTACACTCGGCATCTACTTTAGCCACTGAGATGATATCATCACCTTCTCTTTTATTGAGATTCCAAAGAAAATGTCTAGAAACATTACCAACTTTACAAGTTATCCAAGGTTCCTGCCCACGATGAAAGATTCAAGTTGAATCCTTAAGACATTTTTCTGCCTGCATTCTGGCATTAAATGCAATCAACAAAACATATAGGATACTTCAAACCAGAGAGTCATTTGTTTTTACCTTTCTTTGGCAGATTCTTGTTTTGGAGAGATTTAAGAAATAATAGGATCAAGGACAAGAAGCAGCTTCTTACTTTGTCCCCTAGAAAAGAAAAGCAGGAGGAGAAGTTTCCAAAGGCCTTTATTAGTTTCTTATGGCCCTTGAGGTAGCAGTTTAAGTGCAAAGATTATGGGAATTTCACATTTTTAGACAAGATGACAACATGCTGTCACTATGAGGAGGGTTAAAAAGTTTCAAATAGCTTTCCATTTTTCTTCACTGACAAATACCAAGGCATTTAAGAAGGCGATTGTCCAAACTTCTCTTCGTTTGGTATGTGTAAACCTTCCTTCGTGCTATAGGTTCGAGACAAAACATTTCCTCTTCTTTGAAGACTCAAGTATCTCTTTGTATGTCAGGAAACCAAACAGATCTCTTTTTAAATCTAACATTTAGATTTATTGATCAAGTATCTCCTCAAAAGAAGTATTTGCTTCCTCTGCTCCATATATAATTGAGATTTGCTCATGGAAGCAATTGATACCACAGCACTTCCATGCTTCCCTATTCATCCAGTGGCATTTACAGAAGATCACATGTCAGCCTCCTTGTTTGTTTGTTTGTTTTTGGCCAGCTTTGACTGTATAATCTCTTGAAGTGTGTTTTAGAAGGTAAGGTCATTCCAGGGCCATAGAGCTTCCAGTACAGTGTGTGCCCCATAAACCAGATTCCGTTGAATCTTCTTATTGCAAGCTGATTATAGCTCTTAATGAAGGACAAAAAGTGCAGCCCACAGTCCACATGTAACCTCCAGCACCATTCTGTGGCCCCCAGAGCTCCCTGTAAGTCAAAAAGTTTAAATGCCCTCAAATGCCCTCAAGGAGATGTGGGAGGCATTTTCACCATGTTTTTAGGCCTTTTGGGGCCATTTTAGGCCTTTTATTTTTAAAAACAAGAAGTGAGCAAAAGTCTCTTCCTGTTTACACTTAGGAGGGGGAAATGAGCCTTCGTTGTTCTGTATTTTATTTTCTTCTTCGTGGTCTCTGTAATTCACACAAGTGGGTCATCTGCGCCTGCGCAGTACTGACTATGGAAATTTCTAGAACTCTAGGCCTAGCATTTTGGCGGAAACTCTGTCCCCTTCCCCTGTGGCTATAAAAGACTGCCTGGCACCCACATACTCAGTTCCTTTTTTTCCCACTGCGTAGCTGGTTATTGGAGCTTCTTCATTTCGCATCTCTTTCTTCCTTCTGGTATCGAACTCGGCAATTCCTTGAACTCATCTTCAATCGCGACTTCAACTCCTAGGCATCAACAGCTTTTTTTAAGTGCCGTCGATCATGCAACGCCAAGATCCCTGACTACAGCGGGCACTCTTGTTGCCTTGTCTGCCTCGGTGAAACACACAACGTTTCAGCCTGTGACCACTCTCAGGTCTTCACTGCACAGACCCAGAGGAACAGAGAAGCTCGCTTTCGAGCTATTCTCTACGAACAGGCTCTAAAGCCACATACACCTCCCTCAGCATCCGCATCGTCTGCCACTTCTGTCCCATCAGCGCCTTCAGCTTCATCTAGGACGCTTCCAGGAATGGACACCTCGAAGAAGGCACTGGGCAGATCCACCTCAAAAGGACCATCTAGTCATCCTTCCTGAAAAGATGTCCCACAGGATCGGGCAGCTTCCATTCCAACTCTGGCCCATTCTCAACAAACCTCCTTGACAACGATGGCCCACTTCTGAAAATCCAGACCTTCTGCTTTGACAGTGCCCTCTCCACCACACCCTGCCACTCCAGGCAGATCTATCGAGAAAGAGTTAACCAAGGCCCAGCGAAGGAAAGACAAGGAGAGGTCCACACAGACTCAGTGCCCGGAGCCGTTAACTGTCGAAACAATCTCAGAGTCGACATCAATGGGCCCCACAGAACAGCCTTCCACTCAGGCACTCCAGCCCTCACTCGAGGCCAGCCCTGTTTCCCACTCACCATCTCTCCACTCCCAAGCTTCTGAGGGAGAAATAGTGGAGCTCACTCCTACTGATCCTCCTCCAAGATAATCCACAGATGAGACCAGGGCTACATTACTTCCCATTGATGATAAATCCTGGGAAACCTGGCCTCCACCTCCTCTTCCTCGCACATGGCCTTCTAAGTCACCTCCCCCGCTGCATCGTGCTCAGGAATGCTCTCGATCCTCCTTGAGATCCGACATCAGCACCACTGCCATTCTCCACCTCGACGCCGCTCTCAATCGGTATCTAGGTCCTCTTCAGGCCAATCTCATTGATCTCTACACTGGTGTTCCCCATGTTAAGACCGCTCCCAATCCCATCGACACCACACTTACATTTATTATTCACCCTCCAGATCCTCTGACGAATATTCTTCGGAGGAGATCTACATTCCACGTCACCACCACAGGAGGCATAGATACTATGAGAAGGTGGTTACCCGTC
The DNA here is from genome assembly GCA_948472985.1 of Iguana delicatissima. Lineage (NCBI taxonomy): Eukaryota > Metazoa > Chordata > Lepidosauria > Squamata > Iguanidae > Iguana > Iguana delicatissima. Next base: position 528,261 of record CAOKZL010000537.1, read on the forward strand.
GTCATCACCGCTCTCTATCTCCGGCATGCTTGTTATGTGTATCCCCTCCTCCTGCCAAACAATCCTGGACTCATTCTTGTCCAGACTTACCAGAGGACCAACCCTCAACCTCTGCTGTCCTGCTTCTCCCTCTCATCATCATCTAGATGACTCTGTGGATTATTCTCCAATACTCCATACCGGCCAATCTCTCTCCAGGTCTGTCTAACTCTTCGGAGTCAGCCCCCTGCCATGATGACAGACCACCAGATATGGCAGTCTCCCACGGGGATCCTATCTCACCTTCTGATGACGTCAAGTCCTTCTCAGACTTCATCTCCCGCATGGCCAAAAACCTCAACTTCGCCACTGAAATGGCCAAAGAAACCATTGAGGACCCAGTGTGTCACCAACTCCAGGAACAGGCACCATCAATAGCCACCATTTCTCTCCTACCTTACCTACTCCACATCTTTAAGAAGCCATGGCCAATCCCTCCTTGACACTGATGACTTCAAAGAAACTTGACTCCTTCTACCAAGGTCATCGAGGCGAATGAACAATGGCTGCAAACCCATCTAAAACTGAACTCTGTCATCGTGGACGCTGCCCAGGCTAAAACCTCGCAATCCCTCCAAACAAGGCAATCTCTCCTTGCCTTTGCCATCGGCAGGAAGGCTTATAGTTTCCAAGGTCTTCCCTTTGGCCTGAACACGGCACCAAGGGTTTTCATGACATGTATGGTGGTTGTGGCGGCGACTCTTTGACAGCATGGAGCTGTCCTTTTTCCATACATCGACAATTGGTTAATTGTCGCCCTTTCTCAATACAAGCTCCTTCTCAACATCGATGAGACCCTTCACTTGCTTTCCACCCTGGGCCTTGCTGTCAACTTCGACAAGTTCCACCTCCATCCAATTTGCCGAATTCAATTCATCAGAGCTATCCTCAACTCCAGTGCCAACTGGCCTTCCCTCCCCAGCAGTGGGTCATCTGCCTTGCCAAAGCTATCTCACCCCTTCAAAGGAACTGATGCACCACTGCTTGCTCCATACAGGTTCTCCTGGGCCTCATGGCCTTAATGGCAGCAGTCGTTCCCTTTGCCAGACTCCAGATGCGGCCCCTGCAGAGCTAGTTCCTCAACACCTTCAACCCGATCCTCGACAACTCCTCTCGTCACCTCTCAATACCAAGACAGGTGGTTCAAACCCTTTTCTGGTGGAAGAATCGCAGCAATCTCAGAGAATCTCAGAGGCATGCTTTTTCACACCGCAGAACCAACGGTGGTGGTCTCAACCAATGCATCCCAAGAAGACTGGGGAGCCCACACAAATCACCTCTCCATCAGTGTTGATGGACCCCGCCCCCCAACCCCCACCTCCACATCAATGTTTTCGAAATGCTGGCTGTCATCAAGGCTCTCAGAGCTTTCGATGATGCACTCCAGGATTGTACCATCCAAATCCTGACGGACAACACTGCCATGACCTACTACATCAACAAACAGGGTGGTACCTGCTCCCCAACTCTCTTGAGCCTCACTCTCCATCTCCGGAACTGGAATTCTTCCTCTAGCCCTCCACCTACCCGGTGTCGAGAACACATGGGTGGACCATCTCAGTTGCTCCAACTCGACCTGCCGTGAGTAGATGATTGATACCGAGCCTCTAGCAGACCTCTTCAAAGATTGGGGCACACCCTCAATCGATCTCTTTGCCTCCCCTCTCAACAGACAATGTCCCTTCTTCTGCTCCAGGGGGGAGTAGGCGAAAGCTCTCTGAGGGACGCCTTTCTCTTCCAGTGTAAAGACCTGATGAATTACCTGTTCCCCCACCCTGATTCCTCTCATCCCAAGGGTCATTGAGAAGCTAACTCAAGACAACGCCTTGGCAATCCTGATCGCCTCATGGTGGTCCCGCCAACCCTGATTTGCTCCCCTCCTCTTGCTTTCGAAGGGACGGTATCGGGGGCTGCCACCCAAACTGGACCTCTTTGAACAACAGTACCATGAGGCATCCAGACATCAATCATCTCAAAGTGACAGCATGGATCCTCCTTCCTGGATGTCTCTTCCACCAGCTGTCTGACGAGTGATTAAAACAGCCTACAAGCCATCAACTGTTTGATGCTACTCCTACAAACTCTCAAAGTTCACCACTTTCCTCTAGGATAGAGGCCTTAACATCAACTCCTTTATCACCACCCATCTCCTAGATTTTCTCTCATCACTAGCTGACACCAGCCTTTCCCTCTCTTCCATTTGTTGTTACCTCTCAGCTATCTTCTCTCATCTTCAATGAAGGGACAGACCCTCCTGCTTCCAAGACCCCTTGGTCTGCAGGAACCTTCAGGGTTACAAACATCTCCACCCTCTGGTTCTTCGTCCTACTCCAGGATGGAACCTATCCTTGGTCCTTTCACAACTTTCCAAGCACCCCTTTGAACCGATGGCTACCTCTGACCTTTGGCTCTTTTCCTGGAAGACTGCCTTCTTAGTTGCAATCACATCAGCCAGGCGTGCTAGTGAACTGTGTGCATTAAGAGTGGACAAACCATACCTTTGCTTCCACCACAGTAAGGTGGTTCTGAGGCCAGACATCTCCTTCCTCCTCAAGGTTGTCTCCAACTTTCACCTCAACCAAGACATTGTCCTTTCCTCCTTTTTTCCTAACCCCACCTCTGACTTGGAGCATAACCTCCATACCCTAGACGCACAGAGGGCACTCGCCTTTTATGTCCAGCGCACCACAGAGTTTAGAAATCACAGAGACTCTTTCTTTGCTATTATCCACAAAGAAAGACCTTCCACTTTCTTCCCAGCATCTCTCCAATTGGGTGGCCTCCACCATTCGCCTTGCATATGAACTGGCAGGGAGAGACCCATCTTCTCACATCAGGAGTCACGCAACCAGAGCCCTCTCTGCTTCCGCAGCTTTCCTCAGGGGCATACTGCTACAGGACATTTGCAAAGTGGTGATTTGGACACGTCCTGCTAGCTTCATTTCCCACTATAGGATCGACCAGAGATCCTCTAGAAGTGTTGTTTTTGGCAGAGCAGTGTTGTCCTCCACAGCATTATAAAGTCTTGGTAATCATGCTCTTTACTGGAATAAGATGCCTAAAGAGATTACAAAGATATTAAAGAAACAATTCCCAACGAAATCTGGGTTCTATTTATTAAATACAACTAAGGTATTGGAAGGATATGTTGAAAAACTAAAATGGAAAATGCTGCTATATATGATTACAAAGGATTGGATTGTATATGCAAAGGAATGAAAAAAAAAAAGATAAAATACCAGAAATAGACAATTGGTGAATTGAGTTATACAACACAATGAAAATGGATAAACTGACTATCTTTCTAAAAGCTAAAATGCTTGATAAATTCAGAGAGGACCGGACCTGCTTACACAATTATTTAGAGAATAAATAGGTGAATATTTCAATGATTGCTTTAAAGGATGGTTAAGAAATAAGAATTAGGAATGATGGAAATAAGGTGCTAAGGAAAAGGAAGGTATATGAAACTATTTACTCAGAAAATAGTAGATGAAAGACTATTTTTGTTTTTCGGTAGAGTTCAAATAGACATGTATATTATGCATTTTATGAGAGTCATTGCATAATAACGAAAAATAAAATAGTAATAGTATAAAATACTGTACACTAAAAAATATGGACTATATTTGGATAAAAAAAAGTTATGCAACCAAAAAAAAAAGTGTGCTTTATCCTTACTTGATACGTGTGCTAAAGTGGCAGCAAGAGCTGCTTCCCTAACATTCACTGTGCCTTCAGGGTTCTTTCATGTGCTAAGGCAATCTGAGAGCAGATCACAGAAAGATAGCTTCTGTGAATCAGCTGGAAAAATCTGTGCTAGTGATATACAGAACCACAATTAATGTGAACTACATCAATACGATGTCACGTGTATTTCAAATCCATCTTCATGTTTACTGACCATGTATGAACCTACCTGTCGGTCAGTTTTGTACCAGGTTAATTGTCACAAAGTCCCTCTCTATAGCCAAAGACTCCTAAGAAATGGGGCTCGTTTTCTACCTTTCTTTTAATGCTCTCTTTAACAAAAAAAAAAAGGGGGAAAACTGTTTTGCTTTAACTGCTTTGTTTTAATTGCCTGATTTTTAATTCCATTGCTTTTAAAGCTTTTACTAACTTTATCTTGTGTTAATGTTGTAAGCTACCTTGGGCCCTGCATTGTGAGAAAGGCAGGAAATTAGTTAATTCATTGTGATTTGCAAAGATGCTGACTAAGAGAGCCTCAGTCATTGTGTGTCCACTTCAGCCTCCCCTCCCCAAATCTAAGTCAGAGTCAAAGCAATTTTTTAAAAGAATTCTAGAATAAAAGGCTCTACTGGAAGATACAGGTTCCTGCAAGGGGAGTGGGCATCTGGTCTTCTAACTACTGGTAGTTTCCCACCTATGATGTGTAGCTTGATAAGCAGAAAGGTGGCTGTGAAAGACCTGGATTTAAATTCTGCTTTATCCACGACTTTGTGAATGTCCTTTGGACCTGCTGAACTCTCGCAGCCTGGGTTTTAATTTCACTGGGGAAAAAAATTATCCTGCTTCATCGGTGTGTACTAAAGATGAATGAAAGAAAAAGCCATTCTAAGGAAGAATATCAAGTGTGCAATAAATAATATTTAAAGGGTTTTTCATTCATCACTGATTACCTTTTTCACCACCCTCATTGATTTTTAAGCATAAGATTTGAAATAAATTCCTAATTAAAAAAATTAGAGGAAACAGTGTTATCATTGCTATTCTAGTACTCTGGGAATTGCTTGATTTTTCAAAAGGATCTTTTCATTAAAATAATTCACTAAAGACCATGAAAGGAGAATATCTTAACAGTATTGATCTAAGTGTTAAAACAGCTCTGTGGAAGATGGAAGATGGTTGTGTGAATGAAGAGTTTTTCTGGGAATAACTGCCCAATGATTATTTGAAGAATTAGTCTCAGAGGAACAGAGTGGTAACTTCTGGGAAACTGTAGTTTATCCCATTAATACATATAAAATTATTTCTCTCTTCTCCTTTTTTTTTTTCCTACAGCATTCAGCAAGCAGAGATGTGTGCAGCAATGGATGCCCTGGAAAAATGTAAGAGGATTTCTTGGAAACCAGTGCAGAATTATTTTGATTGTGTGAAAGGGGGGGGGATACAGATACAGATAATAGTTAACAAAGGGTCAGAGATGGTGAATAAAGATTGTTTTTATTCAAGGATAAGTCTCTGTAAAACATGCTTTTGCATTCTGCTGTCTGTAGGACAGAATGATCCTAGATGTTTACAACACAATCCTGTTAAGTCCTACCTGGAAATATATTCAACTGTGTTCAGTAAGCCTATGCCTGAGTGAACATGCATCAGATTACAGCCGTAGGCCTGACCCCTTTATCAATCAGACACTTGACTTGAAACAGTTTGTCACTTCACTTTTTCACTTCAGAACTTTACCTATGGTAAAAGCAGGGGCAGACCTCCCTCACCTCAGCAAGAAAAGATGCTTTATGCAGGTTGACCACTGGATCCCAAAGTTTGAAGCAACTAGTTACAGATAACAAATGATTCCAATTAATCTCTCCAGTAAATAAAATCTAACTACATTACATTATGATTGTAACTTACCAACGCTTAACTTTATTCTTTAGGTAGTGTAACTAAAATTGTAGTTATTTTTATAGTTCTTCTTCGTGGTCTCTGTGCCTCTTACATTAGGAGCTTTTGCACCTGTGCGGTAGCGTTCAGAAGATTCTAGAGCTCGTTGGCTTGGCGGGAACCCCTCCCCCATGCCGGTATCGCGCATGCTCAGCCCACCGAGCAACGGTCTCTCCTCAGTTCTTTCTTGTCCGCCATTGCGAACAGAAGGTTCTCTTGTTGGCTTGTGCTTGTTGGTTATTTCTTCATGATTTTTTGGCTTTCTGACTTCGGATTTCGGCTTTTCAACTGCCCCTCTTGGATTGCGATTTGGTTCCTGGTGTTTCTCGATCGGTTTGACCCATTTCTGGCTTGATGATGATTCTTGATTTTTCGGACTTGGCTTGTCGCTTGAGGTATTCCTGCTCTTTCTCTTCTCGGACTCACTATTAGTTTATGTCGGCCCTCTTCAAACACTGCGCCTCCTGTGGAAGGAAGGTTGCTCTCTCCGACGGACATAGCGAGTGCCTTTTTTGTTTAGGCGAGGGGCACAACGTGCAGGCCTGCTCGGTCTGCTGTCAATTCACCCACCAGACCCTCCGAAACTGCTCTGCGCATCTTAGGTCGCACTGTGGGGAGGAGTCTCTTCGTGCCCAGGGTCCCGAAGCCACCGTCACCATGGCTGAAAAGTTGGGACACCCAACCACCTCTTCTTCGGCAGCGGCAGCAGCTGCCAAGCCTTCCACTTCGTCGGTACCGACAACGAGGTTACCGAAGATACCGAAGGTCTTGTCGGCTTCGGTATGGGAGGATCCTGCGGGCTCACAGGCCTCCTCTTCCTTCCAGAGGCCGCTAACACAAGCTGAAAAGAAGCGTCCGTCCACTCAGGATGCCGGGAAGGAAAGGGAGAAGAAGAAGAAGAGGAAGGAGAAGAGACGCTCTCCCCCAAGGGAAACTCACCCTCCAACACCTCCGCCCACCCAGCCTGCCGAGGAACCTGAAGAGCTCCCGGAGGAGCAAGAGGTCCTCGAGGTGTCAGAAGAGGAGCAGGCCATGGAGGCCTTGCCCTTGGAGCCGCCCGAGCTCATGGCTGAGGTTACCCTGCCAGATCGCCGTTCATCGGCAGACCGCCAGGAGGAGGGTCCATCAACCCTTGCCCACCCATGGGCCAACCTCTCATCGTGGCGAGTCTCGCTCTCTTGAGCAGAGACCCAGGCCTCCATCCCCACATTATCAGGAGATGCGCCTGGAGAGGGCATACTCCAGGGAGCCCGCTTACTCTCCTGCCACCTACCTCAGTAGGTACGGCCAGGAGCATCAGTGGCACGAGCCGGCGGGGTCGTATTCTCGTACTCCCCATCATACAGGGACCGGTACCATCCTGATGTTCGGTACTGGTCTCCACGACACCGGTCTCAATCGCCACCGCGGGAGGTCCATCATTCCCGTTATGAGAGGTCACCGCATCGGTCCCACTCACCAAGTCACCGGAGGTCCCGGGAGCCCTCACCCCGCTACAGGGCTGTCTCTCTGCCTCTGCAGACAACTGTGACAGCAACTTGCCCAGTGCCACAGACCACCGTGGCCCAGTCAACGAGAGCGGGAACGTCAACAACGCAGGCCGCCCACTGCCCTGGGCCCTCGGTGGTGCCCCTACTGGTGACTCCGATACCGGCCACAACATCGACTTCATCGGAACCGACGCAGGCTGCAGCTCCGGTGGTGACCCTGGCTTCCCCTGTCCACAAGCCGTCCGAGGAGAAGGCAGAGGAGAGGTCCCCGACTCCATCGGCAGAGTCCTACGAGTCTGACTCAGACTCTGCAGAGTCGACTCCGTTGTCACATGAGTCGCCTTGGCTGGCTTTCGGGGAACCAGGTCCAGAGTCTGCTCCGGAGGATGTGCGCCAGTTCTCAGCCATCCTCCTTCGCACAGCCACTGCCCTTGGCCTCAAGGTGACCGAACCAGCTCCGGTGGCCCAGGATCCGGTTTTCCAATACCTCGAGTCCCGTCCACCGTCCACCATCCACCACACCACTGCCGTTGTTGCCAACTCTGGTTGAGGCAATGAAGCAGCTGTGGGCAAAGCCGGCATCAGCGCAGCCAATACCACACTGGCTGGAGCATCTGTACAGGACGCAAAGAGAGAACGCGGAGTTCCTCTTCAGCCACCCTGTATCGAAATCGATCGTCGTGGAGTCGGTCCAGACGAAGGGAGGTAATCGAGCACACACCACCCCACCCGACCGTGAAGGCCGGAAGCTCGATTCCTTCGGTTGCCATTTCTACTCGGCGTCGTCCTTGGTGGCCACGACCCTGAATACGATGGCATGCCTTGCGGTGTACCATTGTAACTTGCTGGACCGACTTGCGCCGCTCCTTGCTGACCTGCCGGAGGAATCCCGCGCCGCTACCACTCAGATCTTTGGCGAGGCAGTCACGGTGGGTAACGAGCAGATCGCCACCTCGAGACACGCCGTGGAGGTGACCTCGAGGGTGATGGTCGGTTCAGTGGCCCTCCAACGACATGCGTGACTCCGGTCTTCTGGGCTACAGCAAGATAGCCGTTGACGGATTGAGGACCTCCCATTCGACAGCCAGGGGCTCTTCCATTCCTCCACAGACAAGGCCATGGACCACTTCGTGAAGGCCCGTCTGATGGCGAAGAAGATGGGAATTAACCAGCCATCCCAGTCTCGCCGTACCTTTGCCCAGAGGTCATCGTGGAGAAGGTCCTCTTTTTCATCTGCCTACCAGCCACGGTCTCCACGGTCGACAGCGTCCCAGCCATCGACGTCCTCTGCTTCGCTAAGGCTTCCATGACATCGCCCATCTTTGTTGTCCAAGAAGTCTTCGTCCGGGACAAAATCTCAGTTTTGAGGGTTTCTGCAGGACACTGCCAATGCCATCCTTCAGGCTTCCACCACCAACCAAGCCTGGCCAGGCACCTCGCCCAATGGCGGAAAATTACTGCGGACTCCTGGGTGCTTACCATCATCCGCCAGGGATACGCCATAGAGTTCCAGGATATTCCACCGCGGGGTGTCTACTACTCCACCCCGGCCAGCTCAGTACTGCTGGAAGAGATCCAGTCCCTCCTCCAAAAGGGAGCGATCGAGACGCTTCCGCCTTCAGCCAAGACCACCGGCTTTTTCTCGAGGTACTTTACAATACTGAAGGCGGACGGATCCCTGCGGCCCATCCCAGACCTCAGAGGGGTGAACGACTACATCCACCCCAAGAGGTTCAAGATGGTCACGCTGCCCTTCCTCCGGAGAGGGGACTTGTTTGCGTCCATCGAACTCAAAGACGCCTATTTCCACATCTCCATCCGCCCGCAGCACAGATGGTACCTGCGCTTCGTGGTCGACGGCTCTTGCTACCAGTACCAGGTGCTGCCGTTCGGCCTTTCGACCGTACCGTGAGTATTTTCACCAAGTGCATGGCTCCTGACATGTCATTTCTGCAGACGAAAGGCGTCTCTGTCTACCCATACTTGGACGATTGGTTATTGGTGGCATCCTGCCAACAGAAACTCTACCGAGACATCCACCAGACTTTGACACTTCTCACTCGACTCAGACTCAGAGTCAATCCGAAGAAGTCCCACCTCAAACCCACACGGGTTCTCAACTTCATCGGGGCAACCCTGGACACGGTATCGGCGAGGGCCTACCTACCGGAGGAAAGGGCACGGACGCTTTGTCGGGCAGCGTCCGCCGCCTTCCACGCTCCAATGGTGTCAGCCAGGACGATACAGCAGCTCCTCGGCTACATGGCCTCGACCACCGCTGTAACCTACCTCTCCAGGTTACACACATGACCGCTCTAGCACTGGTTCGTCAGGGCCTTCGATCCACTCTGGGACGACCAGTCTCACCACTACAAGCTGCCCCAGCAGGCACACCGATCCCTCCTGTGGTGGCAGTCGTACAGGAACCTCCACAAACCCAAGCCATCGGTCACGGTGACGACGGATGCCTCGCTCTTTGGCTGGGGAGCGCACACCGGTGACCTCCGAGTCCACGGTCAGTGGGTGGAAGACGAGACGCCTCTCCACATCAACACTCTCGAGCTGCTGGCTATCCACAAGGCTTTGTGGGCGTTTCGTCACCTCGTCGTGGACCACATGGTGTTCATCCTCGCCGACAGCATGGCGGCAGTCTGTTACATGAACAGGCAAGGAGGCACTCACTCTACCACTCTACTGAACATCACGCTCGACCTCTGGGACTGGTGCGTCTCGCTGCAGATACATCCAGTGGCGGTTCACCTGGCAGGGCAGGAGAACACCACAGTGGATGCCCTCAGCAGTGACACCTCCTCCCACCATGAGTGGTCCCTGTCTACTGAGGCCTTCCAGATGGTTCAGGACCGATGGGGCGAGCTGACCGTCGACCTCTTTGCAACCAGCCAGAACACAAAGTGTCACCGGTTTTGCTGGAGGGCCGGCCGCGATTGCCATTCCATCGGTGACGCGTTCCAGTTTCCGTGGAACGAGGGACTTCTTTACGCCTTCCCTCCGTTCCCCCTCCTGGGCCGCATGATAGCGAAGATCCTCGCGGATCGGGCAGACATGATCCTCGTGGCACTGTACTAGCCGAGGCAGCGCTGGCTTGGTCCCCTGTTCGAGGCCGCCCGAGGACGGATTGACAGCAGATGACAGGCTGCTCGCCATGAAGACTGCTTTCCTAGTGGCTGTCACCTCTGCCAGGTGGGCGGGAGAGCTGACAGAACTTCAGTCTGATGAGCCATACCTCGTCTTCCACAGAGACAAGGTGGTCCTTTGGCCTGACATCTCTTTCCTGCCGAAGGTGGTGTTCAACTTCCATCTGAGCCAGGACATCATCCTGCCCACCTTCTACCCAGACCCGACTACACTTCTGAAGCGCTCCCTTCACTCCCTGGATGTTCGTCGGGCCTTGGCATTCTATAAGGACAGAACTGCCTCTTATAGACAAACACCGCACCTTTTTGTGTACTATGGCAGGCGTCGAAGAGGCCACAAGGTGTCCACCCAGCGCTTTTCCAGGTGGGTGGCCCAGACAATCCACCTGGCATATGAGCTTGCCAAGAAGCCTCCGCCAGACCTTCTTCGGGCTCATTCCACCTGAGCCGTGGCAACATCTGCTGCCCTCCTGCGAGGGGTTGATCTGCAGGAACTCTGCCATGTGACGACCTGGTCCCAACCATCAACCTTCGTGCGCCACTACAGGCTGGACTGCCAGTCCCGGACGGATGCTCGATTTGGACGTGCTGTGCTGGCTTCTGTTCTGTAGGACCTGGGACCTGACCCACCATCCTACCGGTAGCTACACAGTCTCCTAATATATGAGGCACAGAGACCACGAAGAAGAAGAACAGGTTGCTTACCTGTAACTGTGGTTCTTCGAGTGGTCATCTGTGCCCTCATACATCCCCGCCCTGCCTTCCCCTCTTTTTCAGGTCCCATTCTACTCGGCGGACCAGAACTGAGAAGAGACCGTTGCTCGGCGGCCTGAGCATGCGCGATACCGGCATGGGGGAGGGGTTCCCACCAAGCTAACGAGCTCTAGAATCTTCCAAACGCTACTGCGCAGGCGCGAAAACTCCTAATGTATGAGGGCACAGATGACCATTCAAAGAACCACAGTTACAGGTAAGCAACCTGTTCTTATTGACATATAGTATCATTAAATGTTGAAGGACAAATATTACATGGTCAAGTGCCGCCTGATGTTGGATTTAATGCTCTGTTGTAGGTACTGAGGGAGTGACACAGTGGAGAGAAATAGATTGTGTTTTGTACTATAGGGCTGTAACTTTTAGTTCAATTCAGTTTTTTAAAAGGCAGCTAAAGAGGACCAATTTTAGTAATATTTGAGAAAAAAGGGAATTTTTGAGAAAATGTGTATTGGAGGAAAAAAATATAGAACAATAACCAACTTCTTTGAGGGCTCTTGAGATTATAACTGTAGCTAATTTTAGTTTAGAAGTAACTATCCAAGCTTTGACGATTTGAAGGCATACAGTAACAGTCCACCCTTTGGTCTTCTTTGCCCTGCAGTATAGAGCTCTTGGAAAAGTTCTGTGTTACAAAGTCAGAAAGGACTCATTTTTTAATAAATGCGGGATCTCCTAGCTCACTTGCTGTATTTTACTTACTGTGAGGAAAAAAATACTGTCTTAGCCCAGGTAGAACGTCTAAAGAGATTCCATATAAAATGTTCATTTTATAAATACTGGTGCGTTTCCACATTGGCTGGCTTTTGTTGGGCTGGAATCATGTGTAATTGTCTTTGATTAATGAGAAATAGTTTCCTGGTTAAATGGAAATGTTAGTAAGTGGTACCACTGAAATAAAGTATAGAGCAAACCAATCTGTTTAAGTTGTAACCAAACCTCAGAGATCAAATGAGCTTGATTTTTTTTAAAAGTAGCTCTGCTTATTGTGTGACCCTCAGATAGTTCAAATGTTTGAATATCATGGCCCTTTACTTATGATCAAAAGGATATGAGCATTATAATGACAACTTAGGAAAATGTAATCTATTTATGATCAGTGTTTCTGTTTGGAAAAGTCTCTGCTTTCATTTTGTAGTATCTGCTGATGTTTATACTATGTCTAGATCAGCAGTTCTTAATCTTTGGTCCTCGGACCCCTAGGGACCATGATGTCCTCACAGGGGCTCTATGAAGGCTTGAGGGAATATTACGAATTTTTACACTTAGAAAGAAAGACAAATGTGTATGGAATCATTCTGATAAAAATATAATAGGACTGGGTGCATTTATTTATTTCTCCCTTCTCTCCACATGTGAAAACTCTTGATGAGCAGCTTTATAGAAAAAATAATAAATAAACTTTGTATAATAAAGAAGTAAACAAACAAACATATTTGTTGCACTTTAGGATTTTAAATCTTGAATTTAGTCTTGGTGAGACATGGCAACCAAAGATATTTAAAGGGAATCTGTGATAAAGAAAAGGTTAAGAACTGCTGGTCTAGATGTTTGAATACTAAGAATAGCACATTTTGCATGTATGGATACACAAACACACACACACACACACACTCTTTTCACATGTTGGATGTCACTTCACATTGTTTTTATGTGTTTTCAAATACAGTCCTACTTATGCTGACCCTCTGGTAGGGTTTTCTTTGCACAATTTGTTTGGGGGACAGGGGAGGTTGCTGTTGCTCTCCTCTGAGGCTGAGAGAGTATGACTTGACCATGGACACCCTACGGGTTTCCATGGCTGAGTGGGAATTCAAACCCTGGTCTCTTGCAGACCAGCTCCAGTATGTACACCACTATAGCACACAGCCTCCCTCACATTTGCTTAGAGGTCTGCAGTTGCATAGCCCCATACTTGCAGGTCTGAGCAGCACAATCTGAGCACCAGAGAACTATAAACAGAAATCCAAGCGGTTTGGGCTTGCCTGCTTTATACCACCAGGCCCCAAACAAATGTAATCTCAGTTGGATAGTCCCAGGGCAGCCCTCAGGATTGTTTGATGGGGGGAAAGTTATAGGGAGACAGCAACAAACACATCTTTGATCCTTGCACGTATATATCCTTTTACATTTGTATGAGACAAAGGCTGGAAAAAAATTGCAGTTCAACTTAAAATGTTACCTAAAACTTGGTAAGTTTTCATTCTTCAATATGTTTACGACAAGCATTCTCCTGTTAGAAGCATAATCCCTTGGAAACATTCACAGTATATCAGGCCCAGTTGTCAGGGACTCGGTCAAATAAAGCGCTGAGCTCTTTGGCCTTGGTCCAGCAAAGCACTTAAGCCTGTGCTTAAATTCAGACACACGAGTCATTCCACTGACATTCATGATCTAGGCATGGTGATTAAAATAAAGTCGGTTCTTTGTTAGATGGGGGCCAGAGTGCTCACCTTGTGGGATTGATTGCAAAACCCACAAGCTACTGCCAAACAGGAATTTAAATCTTTGTGTGACAACCCCAGATAACTCTCCATTTCATTGAAATCTCTGGCATCAGAGTTGAGCTCATCTGCTTACCTCAGCCAAATAGCCAGTAATCTTTAGGCCCCTCTTTTCTTTCATTTGTGGGTTTTTTTTCCAGTGTACATTTAAAGTGTGTGCACTTGATAGTTGCTCATTTTAAGACTTCTTTCAAGTTGTGTCCTTTCTCGTATGAAGATGGAGCATAAATATAGTCCTAAAGTTGAATCATACATCTCTTATCCATGTACTAGATTTTCTTCTTCTGCCTTCACTCAGAGACAAATCTCACATGCCCCACTGATATTATCTTCAAGATGCATAGTAAAGTAGAACAAAACAGCCCAAGAAGTATATTCTTGTGATGTCTGGTGCTTAAATTAGTTGCAGACATCAGAATAGAGTTAGGCGGTATTGCCATTCTGAGGGCTTGCAAGTGATCCTGGGGAAAATAACAAAGCACCGAATTTCTCTAAACTTCATTCTCCGTAAGTGAAACTTAATGTTTGTACACATATAGTTTGGGATGGGTTAGTTACATATTGAAGTCTCCTTGAGTTCAGAAGCGTCAGAGCCCTTGCAAGCTTTCTTCTTTGCCTCCAGCTTCAGCTGTGTTTCCTATGCAGTAACCATAAAGCCTCATTTTCCCAAGGACACCAGCTGTTTCAGCGTCAGCACTAGCTAGTCAATCAGAAATAGCAATTTGTCTTCTGGCACCAAATCCAAGGCAGGCAACGCTTTTCATCGGTGACCTTCCACCTGGCATCACCACTGTTGATGATGCGTTTGTCTACCTTCGATTGCGCTGGTTTTGCTGAGCATATATTAATTGTCTTTGGCTTCTAGATTGTGTACGTCGATTTTTCAGAGCCTAACAGCTTTCTCTCTCCCGCTCCCTCCCTCTGATGCCCATTATGGTGGTAATGGGGGAGATTATCTTGATTAGCTCCAGATGGAGCCCTTCTTGTCCTTGATGAAAAATGATGGCTTCTCAAACTACTGAGACCTTCCCGGCATAGCTCAATGATATGCGATACAGTTACAATTTTTTCATAATAAGGATATTCCTTCCCACTGAAATGTTTCATGATAGGGGTTTGCAAACTGCTGAACAAGTACTTTATGTGGCAGATTTAAATAGTCGCTTAATTAGCCAGACCCACAATTAGTGTAGCTTTGAGTGGGGGATGGAAATGGAGGCCCTTATTACTTCTATTGGTCGGTGGGCTTTGTATCCCACCTTTCAAGCCAGGAGGATCCCCCAGGTTGTTATTCGTTCTCAAGTCAACTTTGACTTATGGTAATCCTATGAAAAAGAGATCTCAAAGAGTCCTGGTCATCAACTGTCCTGCTCAGGTCTTACAGACTCAACGCTGTAGTTTTCTTGATTGAGTCTACCCATCTATATTGTGTCTTGAGGAAGACCACTGCCTGCTACTTTACAAGCATTTTCATCTGTGCTAGTGGGTCATGTCATCTCATAGTCTATACAAAGTGCGACAGCCTCAGTTTAGTCATCCCTGCTTCTCCTGAGAGTTCAGGCCTGATTTGTTCTAGGGCCCATTCATCTGTCTCTTTAGTAGTCCATGGTCTCAGTAGAACTCTGCTGGGGATTCTCTCTTAGGGATGAAACAATCACCAAAGTAGCTTACATAAAATAACAAAATACAATTAATCTGAGGCTTAATCTTATTACATACAGCATTACTCTAGGAGGGCATTCCTAACCCTACAAGAAAAGAAATGGTTATGTTGTGGTGGCAGATCTTGTCCCCTTTCATCCCAGAGTCAATGAGTCACTCTTCTGACAGCTAGCACTTGTCTGCTTTATGGCACTTGCCCCCTTGGTTAAAAAATAAAATAAAATAATTACAATCGTTTTGGTTTTTAAAAGCAGAATGAGAGGAAAATAAGGAGATGCCAGGCCAACTGCCATTTATTGATAACAACTTCTTAGCCACCTTTTACTCTTGTAAAACTTTGGCCATTTCCGCACTAGACTATTATGGTGCTATTATTCCACTTTCAACATCCTATGGAATCCTGGGGTTTGCAGTTTAGGGAGGGGCTTCCGGGTGCCCCTCCTTAAACTGCAAACCCTGGGATTCCATAGGCTGTTGAACATGAAATAATAGCATTATAACAGACTAGTGCAAAAGAAGCAAGATCTTCCAAGTCTTAATTTAAGTCTTTCTTCCAACAATACTTCCAAATAATTAAAGCACTAGAGATGCAAGTGCATCTGTTGCTGTGATCAGATTTGTCCTATTTAAAATAATTTTAAATTTAGAACAACTTCCCAAAAGACAAAGCCATACTGTAGATCCCCTTTATAGGTTGTATGATAAATGCTGAAGGTGTTATGTAAAATTTTCTAGGGTGCGTCAGAGTACAGAAATGGAAGGATGCCTTCTGGGAAGGCCACAGAGTAAAAGTAAGAGATGTTAACACCAGTCTAACTAATGTTATTCAAAGTTAGGTCCCATCATTATCACTAGGACAAGTTAGCCAGAAATGGAACTAAATTAAGATGAATTGATTTTAATGAGGCTTGGACACAACTAAGTTTAGTTGGATTGGGCCTAGCACTGGATCTGTTTGTTATCTCTTCAGATAATTATCACTCTTTCTGCTTGGCCTTCCCATAATATGTCCTGGTGTGCCCTTTTGATGTTCACAAATAGTCATGTATGAATTATAAGCATTTCATAATATCCACCAGCCATTGTGGACTAGTGGTTTGAGCACTGGACTATGACTGTGGAGACTAGAGTTCAAATCCCTGTTCAGCCACAGAAATCCACTGGGTGACCTTGGGCATGTCACACTCTCAGCCTCAGAGGAGGACAAAGGCAAACGTCTTAACAAATCTTGCCAAGAAAACTCCATTATAGGTTTGCCTCAGGATCACCATAAGTTGGAAACAACTTCAAGGAACATAACAACAATATCCTCCAAACTGTAACATTTATGCCTCCATATCAGTCTGCAGTGCTGATATAATGTTGCCACAACATCAGCATAATGAATTTATATTGAGATGTTCTGTAAGCCTGTTGAGACTCTCTAAAACAGAGGTGGGAATTGTTTGCCCCTCCAGATGTTGCTGAACTACCATTTGCCCCTCCAGATGTTGCTGAACTACCATTTCCAGAAGTCCTAAGCAACATAATCAGTTCTGAGGATTGTTGGGACATAAACAATATCTAGAGAGTCACACAATCCCCTTTATAAAGTTTTGGAGTAGGTCTCAGAAAGAATCTGCAAGGTATGTTCAACATGGAAAAACACCACATTGAATAAAAAGAAACTGTGTCATGTCCATTGATAGATTCAGTGGCACTAGGAAGACCTGCCTTCCTTCATCCCCCAAAACTAGTTCTGGAGGGCTGGGAGACCTTTTGGAGTTGGTTACAGGCAGCCTAGAGATCTGAGAGAGAAAGAACGGAACATTTCTGTTATAGCTAGTAGTGAAACAGAGGACTTAGCCCATTGAAATCCTTTTGGAATTTTAAAGGGAAGAACATACAGGACACAAATGTGACAAAGAAACACACTGACTGACGCTATCTGGGAGGTGTTCTCATATCGGCTGCATTCAGGCATCACAACAAGATGGGAATCCCAGGTCGCCAGGGATGAACCACATGGTGGTACATGGTAACTAACTGCTCCTGTTTGCAGTGGGAGTTCATAGTTAGCTTGTTTGGCATAGGTGAGCCCAGCTGGAACCTGGCGTTTTGGCCACTTTCTCTCCAGACAAACCAGAGAAATAAGTTTGCTTAGAGTTAGTTCTTTGACTTGGAAGGGAAACTAGCTAGGAAACTGCTTCTCTGCTGGAATTTCACACCAATTATCACAGTGCAGACCTCAGCACACACTTCAACTCCATTAAGCCAGGATTCCCATGGATCCCTGCCTTACAATCCTATGTGAACCAGGTCATTGTCTTCTGTAATAATAATAACAACAATAACAATAACAATAATAATAAAGTAACACATGGAACATTTTTCATATCACTGGCTGGCCCTTATTTAACGTATAAAACATTTTTTCTTGTCTCAGATAACTTTCCTCAGATGGCCCATCAGAAACGGTTCATTGAACGGAAGTACAGACAAGAGCTTAAAGAAATGAGGTGGGAAAGAGAGCATCAGGAAAGAGAGCTGGAGGAGACGGAAGACACAAGGAAATAAGTGGAAGCAGTGGAAGCCATAGCATATTTGCTTACCTAATAATTTTGATGATGCTCTGTGGAGACCTAACCTAGTTTTGTGTAAATGAGTGAATGAAGCCTGCTCATTGAATCATGTTTCATCTTCGCTGGCTTTTTCTTTCTAAGAATGAATTTTCTTCCACTTTTAGCTGTAGAGTTTTATTCATAGTGTTTAAAAGGAAATAATGCCTTTGTTTTTCTAACTTGTGGTTGTTAAACAATAAAGTATTCTATTTCAGAATACTTACTGTTCTGAAAAAAAGAAGAAGAAAATATCGTGTTAACTGTTTTATTTCATCATATGAAATAAGAAGGTGTAAATGACATTCTGTTTGGTTTCTTTTTGGGCCAAGAAGAGAGAGGTTAAATCTGTGCTTGGGCTAAGGAAGCAGGGGATTGTTTCTGAAATGTTACCATGGTAGAAACAACTAACTACTATGTAGTATCTGACATCAGTGTAAAGGAGGAGAAATTGTGGGCAGACTTCATACACACACAGACAAGGGAAACAAAATGCAAGGCTGTGGGGAAAAAATCTGAAAAACAAGAATTTTTCATACATGCAGTTTCACCTTTTGTACTCATTATCTGATAAGACACTTGCATCCTGTTACATACTTAGCTTAGCTTATAACCTTGTAACTGTTTGGTATTCACATTTATGGCACCACTGTAATAACTGCAGATGCTCCCAAAGCACACCTTAAAACCCACGCAGCCATACTGAGAGATGGAGTTCTGTGGTGTTCATGAGCGGGGTGTTGAAGAGTGATGCATCCAGCCCCTTCTCTCCATCAAGCTTTGGTGTTGGCTTCTCTCTGTTGTTGTTGTTCACACGTACCCAGTAAGGGGTTTTGGAGTCAGCTGCTGTATACCTTGTCAGTTGTAGGCCAGCACATAGAGCTTAAGGTTTAGTGCACTTTTTACTGTAGGCTAGCTGCTGGAATTCAATAGCACAAGTCCATGCTTTTCCAGCCCTCCCTCACAATGCTAATGCTTTTTTAAAAAGTCTTCCAGTTAAACAAAACAAGGAAGAAAAGCAGGGGCGGGGTTGCTGGGCATGTAAAAGGGAGTTTATCAGAGGCTTGGTTAACTATGGTATGCCTGTATAGTGCTATGATCCCACTTTAATTGACATGACAATGTCCAGTGGAATTCATAGAATCATAGAAATGTAGAGTTAGAAGAGACCACATGGGCCATTCAGTCCAACCTCCTGCCATGCAGGAACACCCTCAGAGCACTCCCAACAGATGGCCATCCAGCCTCTGCTTAAAAACCTCCAAAGAAGGAGATTCCACCACACTCCGAGGCAGCATATTCCACTGCTGGACAGCCCTGA
The DNA here is from genome assembly GCA_948472985.1 of Iguana delicatissima. NCBI lineage: Eukaryota > Metazoa > Chordata > Lepidosauria > Squamata > Iguanidae > Iguana > Iguana delicatissima. The sequence goes on from CAOKZL010000537.1 coordinate 547,431, forward strand.
CCATCAGGAAGTTCTTCCTGAGGTTCAGGTAGAATCTCCTTTCCTGCAGCTTGAATCCATTGCTCCTTGTCCTAGTCTCTGGAGCAGCGGTAAACAAGCCCTCTCCCTCCTCTATATGGCATCCCTTCATATATTTAAACATGGCTATCATGTCCCCTCTTAGCTTTCTCTTCTGCAGACTAAACATATCCAGCTCCCTAAGTCGATCCTCCTAGGGCATGGCTTCCAGGCCCCTCACCATTTTGGTCGCCCTCCTCTGAACTTGCTCCGGCTTGATCATGTCCTCCTTGAATTGGGGTGCCCAGAACTGGACACAGTATTCAAAATGAGGTCTAACCAAAACAGAGTAGAGTGGTACCAGTACCTCCCTCAATCTAGACACCATACTCCTATTGATGCAGCCAAGAATTGCATTGGCATTCTGGGGTTTATAGTTTGGTGAAGCACTAGGGTTCTGTTGGATGAAAATTCTAAATGCCCTTCACTAAACTGTAGATCCCAGGACTCCATGAGACATGGCCGTATGCGGTTAAAGTGGAATCATAGCAATACAATTATGCAATGTAAAAGAGCTCTGCTCATAACTTCCTACTGTTTTTGGACTGTTTGTCCAAAATATGCCAATAAGTTCATTTCAAATCCTTTTGAAGATATTGCGATTCTAACCTGAGTTGGCTTCTTCTGACAGTAGAAGGGAGCGCCAATTTGGGTGCATGTGTGTCAGGTTAAGGTCATACCAGTGCTATCATACCTACTGGCAATCCCTTCGAGTCCAAATTTCCCTATGTACTTTCTTGCCCTCCCACCCCCACCATTGTTGGCAGTTCAAAGAACCAGACCCTTCAGGGGGTCAGATCTATTTCTCACCCCCTTGAAATTAGGTTACATTCTTCTTGAGCCCCAGTGTTCTTTCTTTAGAAGCTTCTTTGAGAAGGTGTTGACCTGATATGAAAGGCTGTTTCCTTTTATCATTCATCACGTCTTCTCCGAAAGATCTTTTCTTGCAGGATTTGAACAGTGGTTAACTGCCAGGTAAGGCTGTTCCTTTTGTCATCATGAAAAAGAGTAAGATTACCATAACAATATGGTAGATGGCATGGGGAATGAGATCTCTCTCATCTTGTCACAGATTCATCCCGGTATTCTTTATCCTTCAGTTGAACTGCTAATTAAACCATCTCTCACGGATATCTAACGGTTTTCATATGCATGGTAAAATAGGTTTGTGAATTTGGAAGGTGTCAGCTCTTTTTGATCGTTTATTTGCTCATCAAATTTGCCATCCATTGTTGGCTTGTTATTTGCTGCAATGAAGACACCTAAGGATTATGCTTTGATTTTTATGGCAAGCTGGGGGGGAATACAATGGGGAAGGGGGGCTTTTACCATTAGAAATGCAACTTCTCTTTACTTCCTGTGTGTGAGGCCTTGTCTCCAGGTGGGAAGGAAAGAAAAGAAATTCTCCAAGGCAGTTTCCATTGATTGTGTCAGCCACAACTATAACTCAGCTTCTCATAACAAAGTTTGTATAGGAATGCAAACCAGCAAAAAAGCCATTTTGAATACAGTGGTTATTAAAAATGCTAATGTCATTCAATAACCAATTATCCAGGTTCTGGGAAAGCCAATTAAAATTCTGGAAGACAAGACATCTTTGTGACTTCATTGGACAGGTCAGCCACAACTGCTTTATCAGCCATCTGTTCTTGGGGGTGATAAAGATTTTCAATTGTTCTCCTGAACCTTTAGACTTTGTCATAATTATGGGAGGAAATATGATTTTGATCCTATTACTGTAAGTTAAAATGACTTCCATTTTATTTCATGTGGGGCTGAGTCATACATATATCCATGCCAGGTGCCTTCAGTTGCTGCTGTGCTAGACAGCATGTTGCTTAGACATTTTAGCTTCCTCTAGTGTTTCCATATACCATTTTATTCAAGATTTACTTCCTCCCCATCCCACTTTATTGGAATGCATTTGCTCAGGTGAAAGAATAATGGTGCATGAGCTCATGTATAGCTCCACCCTCAAACATCCACCCAATCAATCCTGTGACATGTTTGTCCACACACAAACATATATTTCCTGGGGGGGGGGACTTATTTTGGGCCTTGCAATCTTACCACTTTCCTGTGGCAAGAGGTTTTTTTTAAAACTTGTAGATAAGTCTTGCTCTACCATTCAGAATCAAATTCTGGCTTCCACCTATAGCTTCCCACATTTTCCTACCCTCTTTCATAATATCACCTACAGCAGGTCTTGCCCTACTGTATGCAGAATTTGGAGAAGTTACTTTTTGGACTACAAACTTGCTTCCCCAGCACAGCATGGGAAAGAATCTGGCTGTGCTGCGGAAAGCAGACTCATGTCCCTGAAACTCCCTTCAACAGAGAACTGGTTGGGTGCGGAGGGGAGCGTTTCTGTCATGGAGAGAGCGTTGTCATGCGGAAATGGTGTCAAGTCTCACTGACTGGGATTCTGTAGTGGAGACTTTTATATCCTCCAGTGAAAACAAATGGTTGCCAGTTGCCACTGTGGAGGGGAAGGAAGAGAGCTGCAGTTGACATGAGTGTGGTTAGGGTAAAAGATGGAGACTGTTTAGCAATGCCTCGTGCTCCCTAAGGGGTCTTCTGCCCCTGTGTCTGATAATGGTAGGTATTTGGCTATTTAAAATAATACAAGCTTGCATGAAATGAGCTTGGTTTGCTTTATTACCTCATAGGTTTGCATGGATGTCTACATGCATATATGTCTTGTAAATTATAGATGGAACTGCCTGCTGATTCTAGGATATATTTTTTGAAAAATGGTTGTAGCTAAAGGTATTGCATAGGCATGTCTCCAGCTATCCTGATTTGGCAAGAACATTCCTGATTAATCCTCTACCATCCCGCTCTTTCAGCTCCTTCTAAAGTATCCCAGTTTCTCTTTCTTCCTCCCACATTTCCCCTTTATCCTCAGATTACTTTGGTTGCTACAAACTGAGTTCAAAGCGCAAAAGTAGTTTGCACTCAGTTATCTCAGCAGTGGGGAGAGGAGAGGAATGAGCGGCATCTTGCTCTTTGCAGCAAGCTCAGGCAAAAGCCAACTGTTGCAGCATCTCCTGGCCTGTGTGTTCTTCCTTAATAAAGTTTGCCATCTTGATCATATTCTAATGTTGTTTGGCCAGATGTGTCCCATTTTCATGTGTGGAATACTGGAGGGGATGCCTAAGGGATGAGAGGGGAGATCTAACATGTGCCTCAGTTTGCAGCCTGGAGTCCTGGTGCAAATTTGGGCACACATGCCAGCTATTTACATTGGCATAAACTGGGGGTGTAGAATTTTTGACTCTCTAGAAGTTTTGGCCCACAATTCCCATCAGCCCTATCCACCATGATCAATAGAAGGAACTGGGAGATGTAAGCTAAAAACGCCTGAAAACTCAACAGTTTTCTATCCCACCCCTGGAAAGAACAGTTCCCATTCATATCAAACCCCTTGTTTTCTTTCTTTTTTCTTCAGTAGGGGAGATATGCTTATAGCATGAGGGGATATCCAGATCTGAAGGACCACAGCAGAAAGCAGAGCTCAAAAAAGTGGCCTTTTGGACTACAGCACCAAGAATCCCCTAGCCAGATGGCCACCAGCCATGCTGGCTGCAGCAATCTGAGAGTTACAATTCCTAAAAAAACAACTCTTGAGTTACGGTAGGGGATAACAGGCAAAGGCCACCCTACTCCGCCCACAGTACAGCTCTAGTCTGAACCATAGGCTTCCGTACCTGCTGTTTTCTTTTTAAAAGCCTCTCCACAATTACTAATTGCATCAATTACATCTTGTCTAGTTGGGCTTCCAGACACGCTTATTGAGAGATAAAATGGATGCGTCATCTTCCCCAAAAGCTAGTTTTACATTAGCAATAAAATGAAAATAAATGTTTTTGTCTGCCATAAGAGCTGTTATTATAACCCATTTGCTTCAGATAATAATGGCTTGTTTAAAAATACTTAACATTAAGACTGAATATTAGGTAAAACTGGAACATAAATTTAAATGAAGAGCTAAACAAAGTCTTCTCATTCGCACTGCTTTATTACTAAAAGATTATACGGTATAACTGTTGTGTGGAGAGAAAATGTATACAAGTAATGACTACCTAAAGTTCAATTATTTTAAACTTTATTTCAGATTTTTTAAAAACAAACGAGATACCTACCTCATATCCAAAATTTAGACTGATTATATTTTTCAAGATATATGCATGCTACCAATATTTTAAATGTTTATTGTGGAAAACGCCCCATACTATATATATGCAGAAAACATGGCTGCCATATAAAGAATGGAGAGGTCCTAGAAATGTTTTTAGGTGAGACGTGGACTAAAATATAGTTAGTATCCACATTTAGTGCAAAAAAAATAAATAATCTGATTTATCAATCAAATCTGATAAAGATAAGTCATTACACCTTGTTAAACTCAGGAACAATCGTTGCAAAATAGTCTTGATAGTGGAAGTACTTAGTTATGAAAAATGATAATATTTATTAAAAGAACCAACAGGAAAAGAAAGGAAATTTAAAGTGTGAGGCATCTTAATATACATGGCAGAAAATACTGTCATTTTTCGCTATAGATGTTTATTCATTCAGTTAGGATGTAAACTATATTATACAACGCATTGTACAATGAACAGTGTTATTCTTTGTTGTCGTTTATTTCTTCCCTCTTTCTTTTTCTTTAATAAAAAATATATTTTTAAAAAAGTTTATCTTTCCTTTATTATTGTTAGATGCAATAGATGCAATTTCCCAAAAATCTGAAGATTCACATCAACCATCTATCCCAATAAGCTTCTGTCTACCCTCTTCACTTGCCTTTTTCCAGGTCCTCTTTTTCTCAAAATAGCATCATGAGGTGATTGCCTCAGAGAGCACTCCATGGCTCCCTCTCTTCTGCTCTACACCCGATGCTGTATCTCCCACACCCTTCCCTCATCTTGTTTCACTTTCCTAGCTCTCTCTTCTTTTCCTCACCTCACACCCTTGTGGTACAGCCCTCCTCTGCATCTTGCATCCTGCTCACTCACTTTTCCTTTATCCCCCCAAATCCCAGGCAGATGTGTTTCTTGCACAACATTTTGACAGAAGAGTGCCACATTTTGCCCCATAATTTAGCTTCTACAAGCGCTAGAGCAGAGCTTTCCAAACTTTTTATGTTGGTAACACACTTTTTAGACATGCGTCATTTTGCAACACAGTAATTCAGTAAGTAATTCAGTAAGTGGCGGCAGCCCCTCTACCTGAGCCTGGCCCACCGTGGTGGTGGGAGAGGCAGCCCCTACATCCATTACGTTTGCACAACATACCTACACTCTGCAGCTGACACACTAATATGTTGTAACACAGAGTTTGGAAAGCTCTGGACTAGAGGCTTACTTTAAAAAAAAGAAAAGAAAAAGAAAGCTTGGAATCCAGGTCAAATTATCTTGCAAATGAGCATGAGGTGGCATGCTTTGAATCTGGGTAAAATCCAGCTATCTGGGTGGTAGGGCACCCTTAGCCTTACTGTAACTCCCTTAAGGTCCAGGCAACACACTCAATGACCAAAAATTTTGAAAATTACACTACAACACTGAACAGTTACAAAGAACTTATAAAGACATGCTTTCATATGAGTTTGGAGAATGGGCTTCATTTGTTTCAATCATGCAAGTTTAGCACTGAATGACTTGTTGCACAATCTGTTTCTACAGTTGCAAAACTGAAAACCAGCACTTAAGCAATGGCGCATTCACACACCTTCCAATATTTCATAAATAAAACTGGGACACAGTGGCCAAGCAACATCAGAGTGTATTCATGATGGTACAAGTTATGAATGAGGAAGAACACACAAGCCAAGAGAGACTGCAGCAGTTAGCTTTTGCCTGAGTCTATTGAAAAGGGAAGATTCTGCCCCTTCTTGTTATCTTCCCCCTGCTGATTAATTGAGTGGAAACTATTTATTCAGTTTGTATATAGTTTGCAGAAATTGAAGTAAGCTGAGGACAAAGGGAGGGATATGGGTGGAAAAGATTGAAACTAGGACATTTTAAAAGCGGCTTAAAAAATGGGATGACGGAGGATTAGCTAGGTCTGTCACTGCCAGATTGGGACACTTGGTATGCATTCAGAGTTGCTGTGTTGGTGGGTCTTTTTCACTCTGTTAGTGTTAAATTGGATTTTGGCCCCAATGTACAGTGGTGGAGGTATATGAGCTCCTGTCTTACTCTGCCACATTTTGCAATGAATATAATGAACAGAGATACAAACTCACTCTTAAAGTCTTCTAAATGTGTGGTAATGAAGAAAAGCTATATGGACACCACCTCTTTTGCTTGTTAACTGAAAAAATACATTCTCAATTTCGTTTCTTTTCTCTTTCAAAGTATATATATAGTCCTGTTATCTGGTTGTAATATTTTCTACCAGACAATTTTGTTTGGGGCATTGGCATATCAAGAAATAAAGGAGAGTGAGAAAAGGTCTAAACAGGCATTTACAAGAATTCCACACCTCCTGGGCAACCTTGTCTTTTTGTAATTGGCTTGTATTTTTATTTTATTTAATGATACTGACCTTTGCCGCAAATAGATTTGCTTGAGGTAAAAGCTAGGATCTTTGGCCTTTTGGGACTTGCTGCTTAGAAAACTGAGATTTCCCTCACTAGTTCAGGTCTGTAGAAACAGGCCTTTGTTAACCAAACTGCCCTTTATCTTATTTACCCAAGTGCCCTTTATCATTTAATTGGCAAGGTAGGTAAGAAGAACCCAAAGCTTTGTATCATTCTGGAGTGGGTTGGAAAATAACAGAGAAACTCTCTTAAAAGTCTTATATCTTGGACTTGTGATTCTTGGACTTTCGATTCTTTGGAGGGATCTAAAAACTAGATCATGACTGCAGATCACATGGAAGCAGACTGTGGAAGGCCTCTATCTGTGCTGAGTTGTTTTCCCAGTGGTGAACATGACTGCTTCTTTAGTTTAGTTTGGTATTTAAAGGCCTAGGGCAAAATGATTTCACTTATCTACAGAATACCTTTCCTTTCTGACAGCAAGTCAGCTTGAAGAAGAGGGGTTGGAAAAAACAGGAAGGAAGAATAGTGTGTTAGAAAACTGTAAAGCTTGGAGCATTCTCTATAGGCTGATGGAATTGAAAGCTGTGGAACTCTCCAGCAATCCTAGCTGATGGTGACAAATACTGGGAGCTGTAATCCAACAACATGTGGAAAGCAGGATAATCACTGTCCTATCTATGGTGGTTTAATACCCCCACATCCTGGCTGAATGCACACAATCCAGACCTCAAATGCCTCTGCTTAGTGATCTCCAGTGATGAATAGGCAGTCAGCTAAGCACTGATGTAGACTTGAGTCAATTGACTTGGACTCAAGCCAGACTCAGCTCACTTCATGACTTGACTTGGATTTGACTCAGCAATAAATGATGCACTGACTCAACAACTTGTGACTTGTATATTTTTAGAGACCAACTTGCTGCTCTTGGTTCAGTAACAAAACACATACATCCAGAAACCATCCAACTTTGAACAGTGCTTCCATCTCTTTTTGCCTACTGGTCACATGACAGTCTGACTCAAGCCCCAAATGTGGGTGCATTTCTCAGAGGGGAACAGCAAGTGCATTAGACATTGGGCATGAGGTGGGGTTGGGGTCTACTTGGCAGCCTGTCCCAGTTGAATATATAAAACTTTTCCTAAAAGCGGAAGGCAAGAGTTGCCCTCAGAGAGTAGAGCGTGTTTCTCAGAGAGGAACAGCAAATCTGTTAGGCAATGGGCTTGAGAAGTAAGAATCCTTCTTTTTAAAGCTTTTGGAGCTTCAGTAATGGAAAGTAAGAAGGATTCCCATTGCTGTAAAAGCCTCCAGCTTTGGAAATGAGAAGTTAAAAAGGATCCTATTCCCCACTTCAGAAGCTGCAGACTCTTAAATGCCCATTGACACAAAAGCCTCCAGCTTCAGGAAGGGGGAGTAAGAAGGATCCTATTCCCCATTTCTAAAGCTGCAGACCCACCATCACCACCACAACCTCCTTTTTTCTGTTAAAGTTGACTCCCAGACTTGAGACTTGACTTGAAAGTATCTTGCGCGGACCTCAGACTCGACTTGAGACTTAAAAGTCGAGACTTGAGACCTAACTTAAGACTCGCAGTAAAAGACTTAAATGCATAACTGCAATTAAGTATTCAGTTCCATTGTTGAATCAAAAGAGACTTTTTCCCTCATGTTCAGCCAAGATTTACCCTTGTATCTAAGTCTGACAGACTGAAAACTAGAGGGGGTTCCTGCACTTTCCATGGTTGTGTAGAAGATGAAATTTCAGCTGGAAATGTTTGCCAGGCAGCCAGGTGACAACCAGCATCTGCTCTTCTACACAGTCTTTAAAGGTATAATTTTCACTCTGGCAACTGAATTCCATTGAGAGCAACAATGGGTGGGTTTTCCCTGGAATGCAATGAAGATTCAAGATAAAAAAAAAGAGAATATTTTACTCAACCTAGGCCAAAAGAAAGAAAGAAAGAAGAAAGAAAAAGGAAGATTTCTACAAATCAGATGCACCAGAAGAAATGAAGACATACACATTTACACTTGCCCATAAGATAATGAATTAACACACTAAATTACATCACTGCTACATAAAACCTGGTGGGCTTCAGGTATCAGGGTATGTGCTTTGGTCATGTCATGAAGTAGCCCCTCAATGTATCAGTCACTTAGCACCTGTAGGGCCTGCTTACATTCTGCACTCTGAGCCTGGCACTGCTGCCTCCTTCATTACAGGCACAACCGTGGGTGGAGATAATAAATGCTACCACATTGTCCTGGACGGATCACTTCCTGGTCAGGGTCAGACTTATGGCTGCTATCTGCCCCTGCAGGGGTGGTAGACCTATTAGAATGGTCTGCCCTCGAAGGTTAATGGAACCTATTGGATTCCAGAATGCCCTGGAGGGTTTTATGGTTGGCATCGCTGGTGATCCTGTCGAAGCCCTAGTTAATACCTGGAATTGTGATCTTACTAGGGCTATCGACACAATTGCTCCCAAGCGTCCTTTCCGGCCTGCTTCAAACTGTAATCCTGAGGAATATGAAGCAGGTTGGACAACGACTAGAGCGCAACTGGCGGAAATCTGGACTCTTATCTGACAGGACACGCTATAGAGAATTCCTTTATTCCTATGGAGTGGCAATAGATGTGACGAAGAAGACTTTCCTCTCTGCATGTATTGCGTCTGCGACTTCCTGTTCAGGGTGGTAAAGGATCTGACTCAGATACCCACTCCCCCAAACTTGCTGTTAGAACCTAGCATAGCTTGCTGTGATGCTTTGAATAATCATTTTGCAGATAAAATCTCTCTGATAAGAGCCGATTTGGATGCCAGTGTTACTGCAGAGGTTACGACTGGGGTGTCCGGCGATTCCATGAACAGGATTATACTGGATCAGTTTCAGTCAGTGAGTAGACTAGCTCCTTGGAAATATAAGAAAGACAACTTGCCCTCTTGATCCCCGCCCTTCATAGCTGGTCGTCCAGGGAGGAGTTGCAATTAAGACCCATTTAAGATATATTATTAATGCATCCTTCAGGGAGGGCAATTTTCCAGCCTGTTTAAAAGAAGCAATTATACGGCCGCTTCTAAAAACACCCTCTATAGATCCCCTGGATATGAATAATTATAGACCAGTCTCTCATCTCCCATTTTTAAGCAAGGTGATCGAGAGGGCTGTTGGTCTTCAGCTCCAAGCTGTCTTGGATCAAACAGATTATCTAGACCCATTTCAAACTGGCTTCAGGGCAGGATATGGAGTTGAGACTGCCATGGTCGCCTCAATGGATGATCTTCGCCTGGTATCGACAGGGGAAGTGTGACCCTGCTGGTATTCTTGGACCTTTCAGCGGCTTTCGATACCATAAACCATGGTATCCTTCTGGAACACCTGAGAAGGTTAGGGATCAGGAGCACTGCACTTAAATGGTTCCGGTCCTATCTCTCAGGTAGATACCAGATGGTGATGCTTGGGGACAGCTGCTCCTCAAAAAAGGAGCTTAAATCTGGCGTCCCTCAGAGCGCTGTCTTGTCCCCAATGCTATTTAACATCTACATGAAACCGCTGGAAGAGATCATCAGAAGACATGGAGCAAGGTGCTATCAGTACCCTGATGACACCCAGATATATCTCTCCATGACTCGGATAATAGCATCAACTAAGAGTGGCATCTCGTCTCTGAACGAATGTCTTGAAGCAGTAATGGACTGGATGAGGAAAAACAGACTGAAGCTGAATCCAAATAAGACGGAGGTACTCGCTGTTAGGGGCCCTAGCCCAGACATAGAGGTCTGTCAACCAATCCTAGACGGGGTCACACTTCACCTGAAAGACTGTGTTCGCAGCTTGGAGATGCTCCTGGACTCGCCACTTCAGATGACAGCTCAAATAGATGCGGCTGCCAGGAGTGCCTGCTATCAGCTTCAGCTGATACGCCAGCTGCACCCTTTTCTGAAGCTGGAACACCTAAAAACAGTGGTCCATGTGCTCGTAACTTCACGGCTCGACTTCTGCAATGCACTGTACATATAGTTACCCATGTGCTTAGTCCAGAAACTTCAATTAGTTCAGAATATGGCAGCCAGGCTGGTCACCGGTAGACCTAAAACTAACCATATAACATCAATTTTAAAGTCTCTTCATTGGCTGCCTATTAGTTTCTGGGTACAGTACAAGGTGTTAGTTATTACCTTTAAAGCCCTTTATGGCTTGGGACCAGCCTACCTGCGGGATCACCTTCTCCCATATAATCTGCCCCACACATTAAGGTCCTCTGGGAGGAATTTACTGCAGCCAGTCAGAACTAGGTTGGCTGCGGTTACCCAGAGGACCTTTTCTTCTATCACTCCCAAGTTACGGAATGGCCTGCTGAAGGAGACCCGGCATATTACCAGTCTTGACTGCTTTCAAAAAGCAGTCTCTTCTGACAGGCCTTCCAAGACTAGCATTTCCATCGCCTCCCATTAATTGTCTTGCTGTTTTGTTAATAGTTAATTGATGGACTGTTAATTGTTGTGTGTTTTAAGGGGTTGGTTTAGGTGGGTTGGTGGGTGGGGAGGATTGGGTATGTTTTTAATGTCTTTTAATGTATTTAATGTATTTCATGTTGTTCGCCATCTCGATCCATGTGGAGAGGCGGGATAGAAATGAATTATTATTAGTAGTAGTAGTAGTAGTAGTAATATACATTCCATTCTCCATGCCTATATGTCTCCCAGGTCAAGGTGTTGCCTCTGAAGGCTGGCATCCTAATTCCCAGGTGCTAGCCATTGCTGTTTAAGATTCTATTTTATAAATAGCTGTTACTAACAAAAGCAGGCTAGTAACTCAAAGGGCACTGGGAGGAAACTCTGCAGAGGCCTGGTTAATTGATTCCTTTATACTATTCTATGCTACTCTAAGTCCCATCATTCTCAGGCTTCTCTATCATCACTGAGAGAGCAAGTCAGGATTTGGAGAGTGTTACTCATCCACATCTTCCTCTGCCTTCTCTTCTCCAGGTTAAACCAACACAGTTTCTTTGCAGTTTCCTAAAAGGCCTTCCCTACCATACATACCCTTCATGATTTTCACTGTGCTCCTCTGCTCCTCATGTGCTTCCTGGACAAGGACAAGAAAGGCATTTCCCAGGTTGCTTCTTCAAAGGGCCTTTCAGGTTTTCCAGAGACTTATTTGAAACAGAGACATTATGAAGAAAATAGAGTACAGTCCTTGTCAGGATCTTATTCTGGCAGCTTTCTAGAAGGATCAAATTCTGATTGGCTCAGTAAAAGTCTGGCTGGGGTGGCAACCCCAAAATAGACCCAACAAATAGCTTATCTATGTGAAAAAAAAATTAGTCTCTGAAAACACTGGTTTCAAGGCACACACAGTTATGGAAACAAGGCCCTTTTCACACGGGGGGGGGCGTGAAACGCGGGGAAATGGAGCTTACCTTAATCCAGGTAGTTCTGTTGCTGCAGGGAGCAGCGCGCGTTCACCGCTCTACACGGCAGCGGCGCCTGGTGGCGCCCAGCAGCACCCAAAATGGTGGCTGGCGGCTTCCGGAGGCTCTCCGCCAATCAGAGAAGCACGCCAGCCAGAAGCCCGCCCCCGGGCAGCTCTGCAGGGATGCGCTTGCGCGCCCCTGCAATTCCCCACGGGGCGCTGCAACGGGCTAGCACGCGTGTCTTTATAAAACACGCAGCGCCACCCCCGTGGCTGCGTGAGGGCAGTTTGAGGTGGGGAAACTCCACATTTCTAACCGCCCTAGTGCACTCCACGGTGTAGACAACCTCCGAGTGAGGTCGTCCTACCCCGTGTTACCCCGTGTTTTTCCCCTGTGTGGAAAGGGCTCAAGGGAGATTCCCTGCCAGAAGATGAAGGGCTTAGCTTTTCTAACTCTGGAAGACTTTGGAGAACCTACCCCATTCTCCAAAAAAATATTTTAGCCTTGTTCAAAACATAATCATTACTTAGACTACAATATCAATGTGAGTACTCATCCTTATTAACACTTTCATCACAAACATGAGAGCATAGCTCTGAGATCAGAGGTGGGACATTTTCATCCCACTGGCTGGGTGTGGCTCACAAAGCTTCCCCTTTGGCTTGCAGACCATTCCTTTTGCCCCAATTGTCTTAAAAATTTAATATATGAAAATCAAAATTTATTTGTTTGTGTCAGACAAAGACCTCATAGGATTGGCTGCCTGTGAAGGTTCCATGGAATCCTGGGGTTTGCAGTTTAGGGAAGGAACTTTAGAATTCTCAACCAGAGAGGTCTTGGGCCTCAGTCAACTGTGCCCGTCTTGAATAGGCCTGTTGCTATGGAGATGAGGTCTACCAGCAAGGAGGAGGACAGTGTATTCCCTCAGGAACTCAGCCTCTGTATGTTGTTAACTCTGAATACAGATTGGATTGGGGAATATGGAGAAAAGTTACAGATGCTGGACAAGACAGCTTAGGGAATTAGACACACAGGATCTCAAATCTTTCTAACAAGTATTACCTATGAGAAAATAAAACCCCAGGCAATGCTGGGTATATGCTAGTAAATAAATAAAAACAAAACATGGATTGTGCCATTTGAAACATCCTGGGTGGGGTGGGATCAGGTGTTTTTATCTATGGGAGTGCTGTTGCACATAAAAGACCTAATTCTCCCCTTTCCATAAACCATGAAACCTCTTTCCTTTCCCAACTGCCTCCCATGCAACAATTAGGTGCAAATGAAGACTTTTCAAAAGGGACAACTGAAGGGTGGTCACAGCTGGGGAAGGAAAGTTTACCCTCCCATGCATTATAACACTCCCCCCAACACACCTATCATGCATCAACCAGTCTTTTGAAGAAAACTTCCTTTAGTGGTAGCAGATATTTTTTATAATCTACATGCTGTCTAGGGGGTTGGTGAAGAGCAGACATTTGCAGGTTACTTTAATCTATGGAATTCTGAGGTTTGTAGTTTGGTATGGGGGCTTGACTTCTCCTAATGTAGTTCAGGAGACTACATTAGAGCAGTGGTTCTTCAACTTTGATCCTCCAAATGTTTCGGACTTTCACTCTCAGAAATCCTGAGCATTAACCATTCAGACTGAGACTTCTGAGAGGCACACTACATAACATCTGAAGAACCAAAAATCAGGAGCACTGCATTAAAGCTAATAGAGAATTGTAAGCACCCTACCAAACTATAAATCTCAGGATTCCAGAAGTTGGAGTCATGGCAGCTAAACTGCTATAATTATGCAGTGTCAATAGACTTCTGGACAGAGAAGTGTGTGTTGGGGAGTAGGGCTAGTGAAAGAGCAGAAAGGAAAGGAAGGAAGGGAAAGGAAGGGAAGGGGAGATGGAGATGGAGATGGAGATGGGGAGATGGGGAGATGGGGAGATGGGGAGATGGAGATAGAGATCAATCTACCATGGCCTCTGCACAATACTCACTGTGGAAATTTTCCACATCTGTATGGTATAAGATAGGGCTCTGAATGTCTATTGAATATGAATTAGAGCACCATACAAAGAGTGACCTGATCCAGTCAGGGTCTCCCTTTGACTGGAAAAGTAGCTATAACTGTGGGTATCAGTCTGTGAGCAGAACACTTTCTTACTTCAGTCAAAGGAGCAGATGGCAGAGAGCCATTTCCACTTAAGGCATCTAGGCCTTGGCTACAGCACAAGGTACCACTTCCGCCATTGTTTCCCATGCATGAGGGAGAAATGTGGACCTCTGCTGGGTCCCAGCTCATATATGGGAACATGCATCCGGAATGTCTAAGTATAGACTTGTGCCATTGCCTCTGCTGCTGCCCCATCTCTGGAACAGGGACAGTGAAGAAAGTGTGCGTGTAGGACAAAGCCTTAGAGAAAAGTGCTAAGGGCTCCATAATAAAAAACGAAACAGCTCTAGGATCATTAGCTATGATGGGAGGAGACAAGAGAAGACATCAAAGCCTGGAAGTCAGCCTCTTGCTGCTCTCTCAATTCTTATCTGGAAGCACAGTACCCTACTATCTCTTGAAATGTCTCAGGTTAGATAAGAAGTGATGATTATCAGGTGCAGGAGAACTCTTAGAACACCTACATTTTATAAGACTATTAATCCCATCATTCCTATTAGCATTCAGGCTAACGAGGCTGCATTTGTTGATATTTGCTTTAGTTGCACCTCTACTCCTCAGAATCTGTTCCAGTTTTCTAATGATTTGTAGCCTTATGCCTCTGTTTAGTTTAAACCTTTTCCCCTTCCCGAGCTTCAAAGCCTTTGCTCCTTGTTTCTTCCTCCTCAGAGGTTTTGAATATTTTCCCCTCTTCTTTCCTTTATAATATTACCTTGAAGATGTTGCTGCGCTCTGATTATATCCCTCATGACTCTTCCCTTTTTCATATTACAAAATTTTTAGCTCTTGGAATTTTTCTCCTGTGATATATTATTTCTATCTCTGCATAATATTCACATGAACATGTGTCCTCAGACTATGATGGCAGCTTTCTACAATTGCTTTGACATCTTGGCTTATTTCAAATCAATTGTTGTATTTCTCCTACTTGCCTCATTTTCTACTCTCTTTGGCATACAATGGGATTTTGTTATCTTCAACTAAGCTTAGGGAAAGCTTTAATTTAGACAGTCTTTGGAGTGGGTGAACTGTAGATTTGGGGAGTGCTTCAAAGTAATGAGTTAAGATACCATACCTACCTGTAACGAGTTATTTTTCTTGGTAATTCAGCATTACGTTTCAACAGCAATGCAAAGAGTGAGAAAAAAGTTACTTTCTGGGTGCAAAAAGTTTAATTTCTAGTTATTTCAATATTATTGCTTATATTTTGACAGGATCTTTTCCCAAGTTTTATGACATGCTTTTATCATTCCTAAGATATTTTATTTTTAATCAGTTACAAGTAACTAGCATTGCCAGTTCAGGGTCACCCCAAGCCCTAAGTTTTGGGGGCAAAAAGCTGAGATGTAGAGATGTCCCCCAGTGATGTTATTATGGATTATGCATTAAGTACCAACTCCAGTTACTCACAGCTTGTCATTCAAACACAGAGAGAACTTATTTTCCTGTTTGGAAATTAACAGAACGATCTTAGCTAAGGGGCTGTTCACAGATCAAGGGGAAATTAGGATATCATTCCCTCTCGCTTACCTAGACTAATGAGATAAGGAACATTTAGCCTGTCCAACTTGCTTATGGCCAGAAGCTGGATGCCGAACAGCATGGAGGGTGAACCATAGCACCACAATGACTGGAAGGGAAGGAAAAGGCTAAGTAAATATGTAATCCTCCTAGACAGCCTTTGCTCGTTGCAGCAAGAAATGAATTGAGCCTAGTACATTGTAGCAAGCTGCTCTTCTCCTAGCCGACCTGGAGATATGCACACAGCATTTTCTTCTTGCTGGGAGCTGAGACCCCTCAGACCTGGAGAATTTGCACCTTGGTCTCCTGCCTGGAGATGATCCATGAAAACTGAAGGGCACTGAGGTCTGGCACCCCTAAAAGTAATGGAAGAATTATGAGTAACACAAGGAGTTGCTTTTTAAAAACACTGCTCAGAGTGGCAGTAATGAATTACTTGTTTCCCTAGCATGAGCTACTGGTGGAGGGATCACAAATGATAACATGTACCACACTTGTCTGGAGGTAAAGGGCCACCATTTTATTGGCACAGCTATACAATATTGGCTTGCCATCATGCACAGTGATTGGATGACTTGCGATTGAGTCTGTGAACTTCAATCATTCAAACACAAAAATAAGTAATGGGAATGGATTACTTTTTAAAAGTAAATTTCCAAACTAGTGTGGCCTACAGTTTCTACCATCCATGATAGCATAGCAAATGACTGAATGCCAACACATTATCAAATGTCAAATCCAACACATTGAAAGAGTGCCCAACTGGAGCATTAGGAGTAGACTGTAGTAAAGCACTACTAGTAGGTTTTCTTCAGGGATGAGGAAAGTATGGTCTATGAACTGGAAATGATTCCAATGCCTTTTCTGAGTCCCCAGAGCTCTTAGACCCCCCAACCAGATTTATTTTAGAGGGGAGGAGATTTTAAAAATGCTATCAAATGGTGAACCACTATTCCTGGAGAAATTGTTTAGTTCCCATCACCCTCACCCAACCCTAAAGTTGCCAAAAAGCACCCGCCCCAAACCCAGAAATGGAAATGAGAAGTAGGCTTCTGGTCACTTCGGGCCACCATTTTCAGCCTAGATTTAGTCAAAAATGGGGATTACAGTCTGCAGCCCATTGCAGTTTACCCCGAAATGTGGGTGGCTCAGGAGTCCAGCCATGAAATGGGGAATCTCTGTTCAGGGGGCCTGAAAGGAGGGGTAACCTAGCAAGTTCTTTCCACCAGAGTTTACAAGGTCTTTGCAAGGAAGAACTAGCCAGAGATTCAAAAGTAAGCTAAAACATGTTTTATTGGAGGAATCACAATCATATGCAAGACACAGCACTCATGCAACCACACAAGGCTAGCTGAAGGAGAAAGAGAGGAAAGTTGTTGCTAGTGAAGTTTAAGGCTGATGAAGGTGATATTTACCAATTCAGAAAGCAGCAAAGAAACAGCAATGTGGCTTAAACTTGCACCTAAGGACAGTACTAATTTGAAAATAAGAGGAACAGTGTGGCATTCAGCAAGCAAGATACTGCATCTAACTGCTCAAAACCAGGGTTTTTTATACCCAATTTCTACCTGGAGGGCGTGAGTATGAATGGCTCTCAGCTGAGTAAACAATGGAGGTTGCAGAGTGGACATTGAAGTCCAGAATGTGTTAACTATCTTAGTGTTAGGTTACAAAGAGTTAATGGCTATCATGATAGCACTGTAGTGGTGGATAGGTGTGAGGACAATGGGGAAAATGCACAAGGCAGTGGGAAGAAGGTTTGAAACAATCAGTGGTTTTGTGGAAACTTCCCCATTGCTATTGTCTGACAGCAGAGTTATTACAACTTAGCTTAAGTCTATTATCTTTGGAGTTGCCTATGCCTAGAGGGGATCTCTGACCCAATTTGCAGCTCACATGTTCAGCCAGTATTTATCCTCCTGTCCTGCTTGGCTGTACAGTCACATCAGGGTCCATTTTATATCAATGCCAATTAATATATTTTGCCAATTAAATAATCTTTCACCAATTAAACCATATCAGGTTGTGGGAATGTACGGCCTGGTAACAGGTCTATGAGAATGAAAACTGCCCCTTGCTTGTCTCTTATTTAGCCCAATGATTACTTGATAGTCATCACTTTCAGGTGAAGATTTTTTTCACAGTATATTTTTCTTGCCTACTTCAGAAAAGTATTTACTAATTACTTGGTTTATGTTACTTTTCCTGCCAAATCTTGAAAAACTTAGGAAAACATGGAAACCATTAACTTTTTTTAAAAAAGGTAAATAGATGATAGTTTTCTTTATTGTAATAATTGGTTCTATCTGCATCCCATAAATCATAAGATTAATATAAAATAACACATTATGAAACAAACACAGCATAATCTGTCATAACAGGAGAGGTTACATTAGCAACTCTACCTCAGACAGCCAAATGTTTTGGGCCAGGCTTGTCTGTTTCAACTTGCAGTGCAAGGGTAATTTTTACTAAAAATTACAACATGATTCAAAGGCCTGATTTTCATTTACAATCAGGATAAATTGTCAGCAGTAGCCCATTAAGAAATTTATTGTGGGTATGTATAGCACATTTTTATATTTCGCAGTTAGTCATAAGTTCCCCTCAGGAACAATGGTTGCACGAACAACACGGAGAGGTTTGTTTCTAGCCTTTTCAGTCAGCACTGTTGTTTACAGGAGGCATTTACACAGAAATTCAACAACTTGTGTATTAGCCAAACAAGCCTGTTTCCAGTTCCATTATGCAAGGAATGGTTGCTTGAGTGAAAAGTAGTATTGCGAAGCAAGAAACTATTCCTTAAAATGAAGGAAAAGATAACAGGTCTATTGACCCGCAGAAGGTAGCTGAGAGTGGAATTGTATGTTTATCTTCACAAACATAATTCCAAGCGAGGGCCATCCAATGCATTTGGGTGTCCGATCCCCCTCCATCTCAATTTAAGGCATGTCATCTTCTTTGTTGTTGTTATGTGCCTTCAAGTCATTTCCAACTTATGGCATTTATAGCATAATTCCAACCTGAAAGCGAACCTATCACAGAGTTTCCTGGGGTTGAGAGTGTGTGACATGCCCAAAGTCATCCAGTGGGTTTTCATAGCCAAGTGGAGAATCAGTTCATAGTCTCCAGCGTCATAGCCCAATATTCAAACCACTACATCACACTGGCTCACATAGTCCTCTAGACCAACCAAACTATTTTGGTTCCTAAAGCTCTAGAATCCAAGATTCTAAACAAAAATTGAATCCACACTTTTCTATAAGAGCAAAGTGGTATTTCACTTTCTGCAACAGCATTTCCATTAATTTTCACTTTTTTAAAGAAAAAAGATTTACTCTAGATTCATATGTAAAATACATAGAATCACAGAGTTGGAAGAGACTCCAGGGGCCATCGAGTCCAACCCCCTGCTAAGCAGGCACACCCATCAAAGCATCCCCAACAGACGGCCATCCAGCCTCTGCTTAAAAACCTCCAAAGAAGGAGACTCCATCATAATGTTTTTATAATTACTGTGGACAATTCTGGTTAACTTTCAAATGATCTGAGCAATAGTATTCCAAATATTTGAGCTATGTACAAATTTGCAATATTTGAGCTACATACAAACTTTTTATGTTTAAAAAATGCATGAAGCATAGTGCATTATTGAAAGTACTGTCTGACAGGTTTATTATTGCCCTCAGTTTTTATAGCAAACACATTGAGACAGTGAGTACTGCAATGGGTGTAATGGGATTTTTCTTTGAAACTTCAGTTCAAGCTTATGTCACTCACAACACTTGTACTATCATAATAGTGACTTAACAGCTTCAGTGGCTAGATGGTTTTCTTCAAATATCTTCAATAGCAGCCATATAAGGATGCCACATAAAGGGTGGAGGTGCTTACTATATATAACAGAGATTCATAAACCTTGGCATTTTTTTTATATACAGTATTACAGTATTTCTAAAGCAACATTTTCTTAATTGCTTTTTTTGTCTAGTAGTCTTCTAGGAGTGTACATGTCAACTCAAATATTATGTTTACTACTATGTCATCTTGAACAACTTGTGCTAACAGTTTTATTCTGCACTTCTGGAGAATGATTACTGGCATTTCCTGGAATATGTTCATTAATTTCAGCCAATTTATATATATATTTTTTTAGAGTAGATAAAAATACATTTGTAGATAAGCTGTGCTTTTCTTTCCATCTCTTAAACATGTTCCCTGTATTGCTACGTCGCTGATGACTAAAAACTGAATAATATCAGCAACTCTTTTAAACAATGTGGACTTCCAGATTTCTCTCAAGAGATGTGAGTTCCTGAGATACAGCTCCTTGGCTTTTCCTGAGTTTTGTTGGTTGTTGTTGCCTCTGTGCCCAATAATTCAATTCTTTTTGGGACTAGTTGTTGCAATTTCTTGGATCTGCGTTAGGGTTCTTCCAAAGGTTTTTGAAGATGTAGTTTGCTGAGATGGTCCTATGGTTTCTGGGGCAATTTTTCTCTTCTCTAAATATTCTTAAAATTTTTGTAGACCTCTGGAGTTACAGTACAAAGACAGGCAGTCTGGTGTACTGGTTTGAGCACTGGACTGTGACCTGGGTTTGATTCCCCTCTCAGCCATGGAAACCCACTGGGTAACTTTGGGTGTGTCCACATTCTCAGCCCCCAGAAATCCCCATTATAGGTTGCCTTAGGGTTGCCATAAGCTGGAAATGACTTGAAGGCACACAACAACAACAGCAGCAGCAATAACAATAATATGCCATCTGACTGCTGCATTGATGACTTAGAAAAAGAGAGAGTGGGATGGGGGAGAAAGAAGGATATTTTTTTGTTCTAATACTTCTCATAATTAAGGATGTAATTCCTCACTAATTTCTTCTTGAAGGAAGCAACAAGTAATTTTAGTAATTTTCTTCCTACTGGAAGAAAGATGGAAAAACATGCAGTTTTGAAAGCCCATTTGCAATGTGGGAGTTATTCTTTGCAAAATTTGCCTGTGGTTGATTTCCATACAAAACAACATTTTCTGGGCAGAAAGCAGTATTTTATTTAATAATAATATCCTATTTTCCCTTCAAATCAATCACATACAAATTTTGCACAGAAATGAGCACCCAATAACATTTTCCATGCAAGAAACAGGTTTTTCTTTTCTGTTTATAAAATAATGTTTCCGTTTATAAATGTTATGGCCTGCCCAGAGTATGTTGTTTCCTGTGCAGAAACAACCAAGTGTGGATTTTGCACAGAATAAGTCCTGATCTGCAAGGATTCTCATCAGTCCAGGATTCTTCTCTATTGAGTTTCTCAGTTCTTTTGAATTTCTTTCCATCCCTACTTGGAATTAAGAAGATACCCGCTCATAAGTGGGAGTTAAATGTTGCAGCTGGTACAGGGAATTGCAAGAAAATACAGCAGCCCCTCCACATTTGCAAGGGCTGGGGCACGGAACCCTTGTGAAAGTGGAAAAATGCAAATAACTCTCCACTTTGCAATTCCCCTCTGGAGTTTTCCCCCTCCCATTACTTTGCCTCTGGCCCTGGTGTTGGGAGGGGAGAAAAAGACAACCTAAAAGGCTTATTGGTACTTTCCCCTCAATCGGAGAAGAGGGGAGTTCTGGAGTTCTAATAACTTCCAGTGGCCATCTTGAGAAGGGAGTACCTGACCAATCAGCAACCAATATACAGCAGAATGTGTAACTACATGGCAGAGAAGCCACGCCTTCAGTAGTAGGAGGGGGCTATGCTCACTCAAAAGGAAAAAAACTTCATTTTAAGCAAAAGCCTCCCAAGTCATGGGTAAGCAATGCAAAGAATGGGAGGAGGAAAATGGCGGGGGGGGGGGGAGGCAAGCATGTGCCTTGCAAATTATCGGATTTACTAAGGTCAAACCTGCAAACGTGGAGGGAGGACTGTAGTCTGGGACAACAGACACATCCTTGAAATATATATATTTTGAACAATCCTGAGCATTACAGCAACAAACACTGCATTCTCCAGTACCATCTTAATATATTTGTCCCATCTGAAGGAACTCTTTCTTTTCTGTGTCACATAGACATTTCTGAAATGTGGAACACAGATGTAGCATCTTTGTGAAAGCTTTTGGTTTTTCAAGTGTTCTTTTCCCCTGCTTTTGAAATTTTTTAAAGTTGGAAAGTTGGAGAAATTCCACAAGCACAGTAGAAGGCTGCATCAGCTGCTGGAGAACACTCTAACCATTTATAATTTCTAGAAACACCCTTGTCTGAAATTGCAAGACTTGCTGCTCTTTGGATATAGATGAAGCTTCATCTGTGAAATTGTCACATCTTTTTTTGAGCAATCTTTGCCAGGTACAAAAATCTGACTTTTTAAAAAGAATATCTGCATGATTTTTCTGGTGATTTTGGCCTGAAGCCCACACAGAAAGCCCTCCAAACATGCAAAAATATGCAAAAACACCCTCACATCCAATCCCCTGAGGACCTCAACTCCCCTAAATAGCTCTGTTTTTGTTGGAGTCCTTCTAAAAATGGTGACAGCAAGTGACACAACATCACTTCTGGTTCCTTTTTGAGAATGATTTGGAAAAAGAGTCAGCAATATTTTGGTACACTGGATTGTGTGATTCGTGGGGGTGGGGACGGAATCTTAAAGAAAATTGGCTTTTGGTCCTTGCACAGTTGCCTGCCCCGGGCTAGATCACAAGCTCTACCTTTAGACCAAATCTTCCAAGGGTGTAGTAGATGGTCAATTCCACAGTAAGCTTTGTGATCTATGTGAAGGACCTTCTTTCCATTCACTGACATAATACTAGAGAGAATACATTTTGTCAGGTCGGTGTCCAGCACAATCCTGTCATACCCCTCATCCATGGTGGTGGTAAAGAAGAGCTGGTGGCTGGAATGTTTGTGCTCTGAATGCTGAGGTCTCTCAGTCTCTTTGGCTCATCTGTTGGGGTTTCTCCTTTGATTGTTTTCTTTAGAACAAGGGCTCTGCATCCTTCAGAAATGTGCAGAACCCTCTCTGTCCTATGCCTTCCCATCTGAACCCCTGTGGAGTTGCTGAATTGGGTTGTGGCTCCATTCTGAACACCTCTACCTTCCAGTTAGGTAGCTCATGCCTGATGTACACACAGACACACCACATTGCTACTCTCCTTGCTATGGTTTAGTGTGTATCATTTTCCAATGTCACTTTCAAAGCCTTAGCAGCCCTGCTGTTGAAAATGATGGGCCGGTGAAGATGCCACCTCTTTTGTTGATCAGCATCTGTGACTGTAACAGAGCACCATGCTTAGTTATATTGATTTGCCTCTGGGAGCTCTTTCTCTCCTATAAACCTCACCAGAAATCTTTGAAGATCTTGCTCTACAAGGCCATTTTTAACTCCCCCCACCCCTTTTCAAGGAGAAGAAACAGAGGCAGGAATTCTTTCCTTAATGTAATAGCTAGAATGTTCCTCTTACAAACATTGTGTGCATATTTTATCATTCAGGGTATTACAACACATACATCTCTGCTAGGTTTATTATGATTAAACTTTTTTGCCTGCAGAGTTCTGTGTATAAATTTATCCCATAATACAAAGAAGAGCTTCTATCTTCTGCTTTAAAAAAAATCCTTGAAAAGTATGAATAAGAAGTATTTTTGACATTCTTTAACTTCAGAGGAGTTAAAGGGGGAAAATGTGTTTATTGTGTTGTGATCATTCAGCAGAGGAAAGGTTTTGCGTTTGAGAGAAGCCTTAAATCGTGCTTAGGATGAAACTTCACCTTTTCTTACAATTATTTTTGTTTTAAAATCAAAAGCAGCCTCACGGACATTAAAGCAAAGAGTGGGCAGAGAAAGAGGCTCCTTAACTCCTCCTTGGACCACAATAACAAGTTCATCAAGGCTTCTTTTCTCTCCTGCTGCATCTGGAGTAGCAGCTGGGGAGAGAGAGGTTGTGAACAGAAAAGAAATGGTAAAAGAAAAGGTTAAGTAGACCCTTCCACTCCTCCACCATAAAGCACCCTGTTGCCTTTTTTAAAAAATTAATTAGTGGGAAGTTATATGTCACTAAGCTCAATACTTACTTCGTGTCCTTAATTGTTTATTGTTTTCAGAATGAATTTTCACCATTGTTTTTTATAGTGTCCATGTGCCAAAGAACCCAAGAATTGTGTGAAATAGTGATTCCCAAAATGTCTTTTTCTGGAGGTTTTGGCTTTCAGCTTCTAGAATTCTGGAGTGTTGTTCAAGCTGGCAGGGGCTTCTGGGAGTTGATGTCCAAAATGTCTGGAGGGCCAAGATTTGGCAACCACTGGCCTAAGCAGTGTAGATCTCTTCCTGAAAGGAACTCTTGGAAACAACATATTTTGAAGTTGTAAGCAAATTATGGGTTGCTAGGAATATTATGAGAACCAGCATGGTGGAGTGGCTGGAGTGTTGACTTGAATTCCTGGTGACCAGGTTTTGAATCCTGTTCAGCCATGGAAACTGACTGGGTGACCTTGGGTGAGTGATACTTCCTTAGCCCTAATAGAAAGCAATGGAAATCCTGCCAAGAAAACCACAAGGTAAGGTAGCTGTAAGTCAGAGTTGACTTGAAGGTAGATAAAAACAAGCCTGAAATCCTGTAAATTTGTATGCACTTAACTAAATAGCAGAGGTGGTAAAAAATCCAATTGCTGTACAGCAAAGATGCATAATCAGTGTGCATCAAGAATGCCTAATATACACCGGAACCCTCCCCCCTTTGGTGTCCTGTTGTGTATGGGTCCCTTTGCTGGCTCTGCCACATAGTTCTACTAAATACAGACATTGAACATCTTTGCAAGTCTTTACTGAATACTGAGCATCTTTGCAATTTGTTTACTGTATATGTAAGTCCATTTACAAGCATGCAATGCCCAGTAGGAATCTGGCCAACAAAAGTATTGCATTAATTAACAGGATTTCATTGTTGTTTAAACACACACACACACATATTCCGGAACTCTCTCTTTTAAAACACAAGTGGGCATAGTGGCCATGCTAGCGGAGAGATTCTGGGAGTTGTAGCAATTTACTAATAAGTAAATAACCCAGCTCTGGAGGAAGAGCTCATTGTTTTCCTGCTATCCTCCCTCCCAATATTGTAGACCCAATAAACTGTTTGGGAAGTGATAGTACAGGCTGAATGAACCAAATCTTGTAAGGCCACACACAGATTTCTAGCTTCTTGAAATATTGCACATCCAGCTAATATGCTATTTTGCATGATTACTGTCCAGTTCTTTTAAAACAAAGGAAGTGGTTGTGGGCCCAGAATTCCTTAATCATTTCCCTTTCATGTATGTGCAAGGAGATTATTGAATCCCTTTTGACATCATGGGGATGACAAAGGATTTTTGGGAAAATCATTGCCAAATGTTTAGGTAATACAGCCCACCTATCTTGATTATGTGAGATGGTGAAGCTTACTCTCTTTAAAACAAACAAACAAACAAACAAACCTTGTATCCCTCAAGATTTTTGCAGGATGCACTCTACTGTTTCCTTGCAAGCCACAGTTCCTAGAATAATATGAAAGTGGTATTATCATCACTTTCAAGTCATTGCAGGAAGTGCGGTGGGTTGCTTTCAAAAAAGCAAAAATATGGAGGGGGTGGAGAGCTCGAAGATCCCTTAAGATTGAGTCATTTGGCAACATACACAAGCTTTAGAGAAGATTTCATCAAAAATTCCTTGCCTCCCTGAGAAATCAAGAGACTATTTCAAGTGGGTGCAGTATTTTGCACAAAATTTACAGGAGGCCTTGGTGTCCCTCCTTTAGGAAGGGTATCAAATGGGGCCAGATCAATTTTTTTTTTCCTGCTGATGCAGACCCAAAGGTGGGATCTGTCACAAGATGTTGTTGATTAGTGGCCTGAAGTTCAGCTGCTCAAGATTCCAGCCACCATATCCTACTCAGCCCCTTCTCCTATCACCCCCACAACAACCTCCAATTCTATAGTTGATGTGTATGTTCAGTCTTTATGTTTTGGGGGTTTGGACTTCCCGTTTCACGCATACTTTTCCCTTCCTAAAGATCCCCCTTGAAAAATCTCCTGCTACTTCCTTTTCATTTGTGTGTATGACCATTTTGGCTACAAAAGCAATGGCACTCAGAGTTTGAGCATGGGAAAAACAGAGCAGTTATATCTTTTCTACGGAGGCTTGCCTAGGGCAGTGAGTTACATAGAGCAGGGGCTGGGATTTAAATTTTTATATCCCCTTCCAGCTTTTGTCAGATTGCAGGACCTATCTTCCTTCACCATCAACTATGCTGTCTACGGCTGATGGGAAATTTCCTCTGCCAGGAAATTGCTTGACTGTTGAATTTTCTATGCCATGAAGTTGCTAAAGAACAGGGCCAATTCTCGTGGAAATCAAACACGCTTCACAACTACTCTGGCAGTACAGACATGGGGAGCCTTTGGCCCTCATGACACTGAGGACTAGAACTCCTATAGTCCCTTACAACTCGATTTGCTGAGCATAGCTGATGGGAGCAGTAGTCCAAAGCATTTTAAGAACACAAGTTTCTCTGTTTATCTTGTAACTTGTTACAATAGACAGTTCTGCATTTATTATGCCTGTTTTCCCTACTCTTAAGATATTGATATTTGACAGAGAGCAACATTTGGAACAGTTTTTGCTCACAAAGTGGATATTTGGGAAATTATTACCACTCTTTTCAAGAGATAAGGGGATGGGAATCACACATCTCTTCAAATGTTGGTGCACTGCACCTTCTAGTGGGTCTAGCAAGTATAGCCAATTGTGAGGAATGCTGGGAGTTGTAGTCCAATAACATCTGGATGGATACTCAAGTCCCACTTTCGTTGTGCGTGATGTTAGCTTCTTTGTAGAAGTTAAAATGTTACTAAAAGATAACGGAAAAACAAATGGAAGGGAGGAATGAACTAGGGGGTCTTACAACAAAATTTTGCAGCATGGTATTCAGCCATATGTCTACCTGGCCAGTCATGGCCTTTCCCAAGATGTTCCATTCGCCTGTGTTTACTGAGCATAGACAGTCTACACTAAACTGTTGGGTGTGGGCTACTGTCTTTGGTTATTTCCTCCTTGCTATTACAAATCTTGGGATTCCCTAAAGACTGCTACTGATAAACCTCTTGCATGTGGATGGTGCTGTTTTGTCTACATAGGTATCCATACCTGGTTAATGAATTTGGATATCTTTCACATGTTACATGTAGAGTGTTGAATTAGGATATCTCCTGCTTTCTAAAGTAGTATGCCTTTTTGAGCAATGTGATAGGTTGATATTCCACATTTCTGATTTTTCACACAACAGAACCCTTTGTTCAGAAAAAGTGGTATCTGTTGAATATCCACTCTTTATGCAGGTGCAGAAAAACATCCACCCTCTATCAGTAAAAAGCACAACATCTGACTGCTATTATACGGGGAAGCAAATTAAAGACACAGCATCCCAAAGCCTTGACTTAGAACTGTGATGTTGCCAACTTTTTCAGTCAGCTCCTCCTGCCGTGCCTTTAACATCCACTTGATCTGCAGCTTTTACTAGGTGGCACACCAAAACCAGAAAACTGTAACAGTCTGATACTGACTTAATTGTCATGGATGCATACAACCAAATCCAGAGACTTGCATTTTGGTGAGGTACTGAACGTTCTCCTAAACTATACCATTAGAGTTCTCTAGTATAGAATTCTAAGTACCTCACAGAACTACAAATCCCAGCATTCATTCATTCAAACAGCCAGCATAACAAATCCCAGCATTCCACAAGATGGAGCTGTAGCAGTTAAAGTGGCACCAAAGTGCCATAAGTGTATAGCATAGAAACACCTGCAGGTCGCAGGAGCTGGAGCTGCTGTTGAATGACAAATCAACACAGGCTAATTGAAAAGTTGGCAGCCCTTCTTCAACTGGCTCACAGCACTCAAAAGTCCAACTCATTTGTATGTAGATGCTGATAACTTTAGAAAGAAAAGATCATATTGATTCCATTCTTGGGCCCTTTCACTATACAAAATTATAAACTGCTATGGTAACATCCCATGAAATCCTGGGATTTGCAGTTTAGGGAAGAATATTTAGAATTATTAACCGGAGAGCTCTAGTGACTCACTAGAATTCCATAGGATGCAACAATGCCAGGCAAAATGAGATCATAGTGTAGGGTGAAAGGGCATGTGATAATGCATAATAAGTGGGAATTCGTTGAGCTTGCAAACAAAAAAATCTTGAATTTTGTCCTGAGAGGCAAATTGTCTAGTGATCCTGTGAGAGATAGTGACTTTGTTGAGTGATCCAAGGAGAAACAGATTTCTGTGTGTGTGCTTGCAAAAGGGCAGAAATTGGGAAAAAAGCTTAATTGGTTAATTAAATGTAATGCATAGATATGCAAACAGCCCAGAAAGTCTGTCCTACGGATGGTTTCTGCTTGGGATACAAGCAAAACGATATATGAGATGCTGTTTGAACCTGGAGAGAATAAGTTGTCTCATATTTTAGTGAAAGGTGCAGTAGTTGACTTATATGGTTTGCCATACTGTTAGTCCAGCTCTATCATTGAGGTGAATGTGTGTGTGAAAGAAAAGGGGGCTTTATTTATTGAAAATTATCAGGGCTGGACAGTTTTGTAAATGGCAGCTGCACGGTGCTTTTCAACAGCAAAGCTTTTACCACCTGATCTACTGTTGGCACCATCCCTTAGATAGCTGTAAGATCCTCTGAACTCTGGGATGACCAAAAGTACTGATTCATCCTGCCTGGGTCCTTCATGCCTAGCAGCAGCAGTGACAGTCAGTCATCTTAATTACTTTGCTTTTGCTGAAGCATTACTGTGGTGTGGTGTGTTGTGATACTTTGAAATGGCTGCCACTGCCAGCTGGCACACCTTCCAACTGGTTTGATTTGGTAGGGACAGTCCTAATTAATACTTGGTCATCCCACATTCTAGGCTGCTTTTCAAACATCCTATTTTTTTCCCTCCTCCTTCGGCTTTCACCCTTTGTCCTGTGTTTACTTTTGCTGAAAAAAGTAGCTTGCACTCAGCTCAGCAAAGGGAAGAGGAGAGGAGGGGAAGAAGAGGGTGGAATCTTACTTTTTCCTATAGTCTCAAGTAAAAGCAAACTGAGGCAACCTTTCCTAGCTTTTGTATTCTTCCTCGTTAATCACTTCTGACATTGTGATCACAGACTGATGTTGCTTGACCACCCACATCCTCATTTTCATCTACGAAATGTTGGAGGGTATAAGCTTGGCTTGCAACTATGCACCACAATCAAAATGGGGCCACTGAAAGACATTCTTTTTCTGATAAACTCCACCAATGTGAAGCCAACCCAGTTGACTATCCCTGGCTTCCCAATCAGAGCATTCTGGTCCCTCAAAGGAGTGAATGCAAGTGTGAATATAGGAGAAAAATATTTATTCAAAGAAAGGTGCAGAAGCAGCACCTGGAAATACAAGTGTTTTAAGACCTCTTTTGAGACACATTGTCCCTTTCTCTTTTATTTAATTCCATTTACTTTCTTCCACAAAACTTAAGAGAAGATATTGACATTATGATATTGATTTAATGATATTGACAGTTATGGCTGCTCTTCCCTCTTGGTGGCTTGATCTAAACAGCTCCCCCAAGGTTTAGGTTTTTGTCATGTAGGAAATGTAAGAGCTCTTCAGTTGCTTTGGACTATTCCATCCACTGTCCCTGACCATTGACCACACTAATTTGGGCTGGTGGGAGTTGCTAGGTTACCTGCTTCTCTTATAGTGTAATGGTGGAAGAATATAGCAAAGACAGAGAAGCTAACAGGAACTGGCTACATTGTTAGGTACGGATATGATGCACCCACGTGCATAAAGGTAAAAGAAAATCTTCTGTCTATTTGTACTCTCCATATAGAAGTGCTACCAAAAATAGCCAGTCTTACTACTAGACTTTACTATCAATCATCTGAGAAAGAAGACCAAACAAAGAAGAGATTTTGTGGAAGGGATTGTCTTGCTGTAATGCTCAGAAAGACAAAAAGCTGTAACATTTGTTATGGCTTTACTTCTGCTTCATTGTTCTAGCAGCCCCTTCTTCGACGGAGATTGAATAAATGTTTTTAAAAACATTCCCAGGATTTTGAATTACTGCATTTTTTTCAAAGAAAAAGGAATACGGATACCTATAAAGAGGTGTGAGATCCTCTAGATGTTTTCAGGTGCAACTTCCACCAGCTAGTGGCTAAACAGACTCTGTCTCCCTTTCTTTTACATTGAAATATTCAGAATTTGGGTGAATTCTGAGTTTTGAAAAGCTAGAATGAAATTCTTACTCCTCCTGAGCTTCACTCAACATATTATGTGGCCAGAAATTGTGAGTTGTGGTCAGAAGGGTAAAACTTGCTAAACTCCTTCAAGCATGAGGCCAACAGCTCTTGGGACAAGAAGCTCCAGCCTTTTTCCTGTAATTGTTTACCGTTTTCCATTTTCTTCAAGAACACGAGCTGTGTAGATTATTCATAAGAATCTGTGAGTAAACTTCTACATACTTTTTAAACAAGACTGAGTTTACTTCTCAGTTAGAGTTGTGTGTGTGCACGCAAGGCAATAAGGGGGCTGCTTACTGTTCGACTTCTGGTTAGCATGTTAATTGCTCTGAAGTGCAGCAATATCCACCAAGTATCTCCCATTTTCCAGTAGAAGTAAGTCCAATTGAGTTCGTTGTGACTTAGTCTCAGGTAAATGGATATAGGGCCACAGCCTTAATTATGTTTTTGTGTTTCAGCCCCTGAAGGGTTTTTGAGTTGGTCTCTTTCAGTATGTGATTTTTATTTTAACATGAGTGGCATGTACTTAAACAAATAATTGAAAAAAAAAAACTGGTTAGAAAAAAACCCAAGTTTATTTAGTAGCATCATATAAATAACTTGTTACAAAAATTGATTTTTCAAAAAAGGTAAATTCACTTTGTGTGTGTGTATATATATATGTATGTATGTGTTAGAGAGTGAGAAATCACTGCTCAAACAAACAAAGAAGTGGGGGGGGGGATAGTACATTGAACAAGAAACAGAACAGGCAAAAAAGGGTTGGGGAACAGATCCACATCATGGCAGATAAGGGCCTCAGTCATGGCCAAAGAAGGAAATAATTCCAGTGTATGGAAATCTTACAGCACAATCCTATGCATCTAAAGCAAAGTACCGCTGTAGAGCTTATGAACAATTTAAAAGTGTGTAGGACTGCAATACTGGCTTGCTATCTAGTCCTTCCTGGTTTAATCCACAGAGAACATACTGATTCTGTATCAAGGAAGGCCATTATAAGTCAATTACTGATGTGTTCACAACTTCAGGTTGGGCAGAGCTCTGTTCACTTTATCTTTATGATGTGGTAGACCTACAGTACATCCTCCTACAGTACATTCTCCTCTGCCTCCTGTTTTTTTTTTTAAACATTGCAGTTCTCATGTGCTGCTCCCAGGAGGCTGTGTGGAGCTCAGCAGCCGGATGGCTGTGCAACAATAGTGATGAAAGTGGGTAGACGAAAAGAAGCAGATCTAACACTTTGTAATTAAGTTTTTCAGAAACGCCCTACCAGGGCTCAGGATTGTCTGGCAATTATCAGTGCCTGATCACCTACTCAGCAATGATGGAAGAGACTGCATTTTGCACATCTTTTAGGGCATTCTACCCTGTTCTTATTTCTGTTGTTACAAGCCTGAGCCCTATCGCTGTAAGCCTGTTTGGGCAAAGTGTGCCTGCAAACTAGGGCTTTTGAGAAGCCGAAGGACCCCCAATTCTTAATTTTTAAAACCAAAAATATACCCCAACATTCTCTAGGAAGTGGAGGACAATACTGCCATGATTTTGCCACTCCCTCCATCAGCTGTTTTAAGCTCAGTAGAGGCCTTCTTTTAACCAGAGAGCCAGCAATGTAAATAGATGCCAGCTGTGGCACAAATTAAGTTCTGTCTCCATTGCTGGAGATTCTCCACACACCACTGGAATCATGTTTTGTCCTGGCTGGGCTATAGGATTTTAAAACAAATGGTTCTCTGTGACTACTGTTCAATTCTGCTACTTTTTAAAAACAAATCCTTCCCCCATTTTTTTTAAAAAAGGCAAAGAAATATAACTGGAAATAGCCACATAAAAGGAATGGGTACTCCATCTTGTCAGACGGTGGCACCTACCTTAATTGATGCTTGGCTTTAATTCAAGGAAATCAATATTTCAAAAGAGATATTTATTTTAAAGGGTTTTCAAATTGCAAATCACAATAGGCATTTGCAAAATCAATGGTGTCCCTATAGTGTGTGGTTACGATGCACAGAGCATTTATTATAAGGCCATAAAAAACAGAGGCAGGAATGGGGCAGGCCAGAAATATAACTTCTAGAATAATTGAGATTACAGAATATAATCATACAGTGTTTTTGAAGCTTCTTTTTTTTAAAGTTTTCTCAGAATCAAAATAGCTTTCATGTATATTGTGATTTTTTAAAATTTCTTTAAATGTTTTTTTACCTGAATGCCTAATAATCCTATACAGCTTTAATAAACACTAAACTAACAGATCTTAGAAAACTAAAAGCTTATAGAAAGTGTATCCAGATGTATTTACATTAATAGTGCAGTCTTTTAGGAAAGGGTTCTTGTGATATATGCTGGGGCTTCTTTGCCTCACCTGCCAAAGCCGCTACTTCTGGGAAGGAAGAAAATGACATTTTGCAGCCTCTCTGAAATGTACAAAACATAAAACTTCACCAAAAGAAATCTAGTACAAAGCAAGAACTCATCAGCACTTCTGCTTTGTTTGCTAATATTATAGTTGTCAATTTACCAGGGAAAAAGCATCGTGGTCTACTTCTGCAGCTTTTGAACAGCACGCTTGTGAGAGTTTGCGTACATGCCTTCAAGTCACCTATTGATTTTTGGCAATGCCATGAATTTCATAGTATTTTCTTAGGCAAGGAATACTGAAGTCATTTTGCCAATTCTTTTTCTGAAACAGAGTCTATAGCATCAGGTATTCACTGACAGCATCCAATCCAAGAACTAACTAGGGCTGTCCCTGTTTAATTTCCATGATCAGGCAGGCTTTGGTGCCTTTAGGATATTAACAAAGTCTTTTATGTCACGGTGATGCATGTTATCACTTCCTTGTGTTTGTAGATAAGGCTGCTACTAAAAAGACAGACACAGAGGTCAGTAAAAAGTGTTGGAAGCCCACCTTGCTCCATCAGTAACTAGCCAATCTATGATTCCAATTTTAAACAGTATAATTACAGTTTTCTTCCTTCATTATTTCTGTCACTTTCCCCCACCCTCCAACCCTATGATAAACACCTACGGATAACAAAAGAACATCTCTGTTGTTCAACTCTTTTACTTTAAAGAGAGTTTGTGATGTATGACAAATGTTGGATGAGACCTTTAGTGTAGCATTGCAAAGTGTTCGTGTGTTGAAGATTGTCTCAGCAGTACCTAAATTAAACTGCGAGTACGGGGAATATAAGAAATCAGTGACATAAAAATAACAACTTCCTTCATTCACTTCTAATAATTATGCCTGCCACTGCATTTCCCTCTTTAGGAAGCCTTCAAGCTGCTAAAGGCATCAAATACAGTTTCAGTCATTGCTTTTTCCTTTTCCTTCACTTACTTGCTTGTACACAAATTTCACAATAGTTACTTGGTGATTTCAGTATTGCTTCTCATTAGCAGAGCTATTTAATCAATAGGTGACTTTTTCTCTCATAATTTCCAGATGTATCCTGAAATCTAGACTGTCAGTTAGGAAATGATGGGTATTCTCATTTCTGGGACATTAAAAAAAACCCTTCCCAAGTCCATTATCTATCTATTACAGTGTTGCCATGCTTCTGAAAACAGGTATGCTTCATGAGGCTGGGATGATCTGGTTGGTTGGAAAATAACTTCAAAACAAAAAATATATACTTTCAAAGGTGGGGCATACAGGCCTAAATCAAATTGCTAGTCTGAACAGGAGCAGACCCATTGAATCAATTGCTAAATACTAAGTCAGCATGTATTTAAATCCCACTGATTCAATGGGCCTACTGTACTTGTAACTGCCTGTTGAATTTAGCCCAATGCAATCATGTTTAGGCCATTGTCATGTTTGCTACCCTGATATACACGATAGTAGCATCTTTAATCAGAATTTCTCTGCTCTCAGAAAGAAAGCAAATGCCCCAATCCTTACTTAGAGGTAAGCCACACTGACCTCCAGGATCTCACTCCAAACTTGCTTGCCATATTAAGGAGTGATTGGGCTGATTCAGTCCAAAGGCTGAATGACTTGACCTAAGATGTTCAGAAACCAGTCTCCCAAGATCAGCCAGAACCATAAAGTGAATTTGCTGATACTACTTGCTGATGCTACTTTTATGACAGCAACATGCATTTCCTCACTATGGGCTTATCTTTGAAGACATGAGCAATCTTAGGCATGTCTACTCGTAAGTCAGTTCTACTGAACTCAATGGGACCTGCTCACGGTTTTAGTCTCTGAACAGTTATAGGCTGGCATCCTGTTGGTGTCATTAGTTAATGCTTGCATTATGTCTTTGTGTGTGTGTGTGTGTGTGATTATGGAGGTTGATATTCTTTTCCACTCTCCTCAGCAACCAACTCTCCTTACTGTTGCATTGAGGTAGCCCCTCCTCAATGGCCATTCCATTGTTGGTGGAGAGGCAAGGAGACTGGAGAAGCACATAGGTATGCTTCTGTAGTCAGACGCAGACTGATGACATCATTCACTGAGACCTCTGGATGACCCCAGCAGATCTCAGTGAGAGATGACTTTGGTCTGCGTCTGGCTATGGGAACATAGCCAGGGGCTTCTCTGATCATCTGCTCCACAATCCACCAGCAATGGAATGCTTGTATGTGTGTGTGTGTTGGGGGGGGGACTACCATAGTGGAAAAGTGAGTCCTGAGGGTGGTGACAGGAGAACCATAATGGAGTCCCACATGTTGAACTCATACTCTCCACTATGTAGGATCTTGGTCTCAGTTTAACATTTAAGTTATCTATTCACACTTGAGTCTACTATTAAGTTAAATGCAATATAGTAATAAACTGTTCTCTTTTCTGGCTTTTTAAGTCATTCCACCCTGACAGTCAAACATGGAATATTTGCACAAAGAAATTTGTTTTTCAATTGCATTTTACATTGCACTATGGTGAGAAGCTAAAGGTCTTAGTCATGTGTATATATATGAACTGATGCCAAACAGAGTCCTATTTGTGAGGGGGGGAAAGCCATGCACATAAATTGCATGGATACGGAAAACTTCAGATGATTCATGCATAAGTGCCAGCCACTAGAGAATACTGTATTTCATTTTTTATTCAGTTTGGCATCTTAATTTTGATGGCAGTATGTTAAATAGTTTATATAATAATTATGCACTTGCGGTGGGTGGCTTACTGTCATTTTATTGACAAGGAGAAACACTATGTCAATAAAATGTAAAATTCTTGCTCAAATTGCCTGCTACTTAGTGTCACTAATTCAGGGTGGTAGTGGAAGAGCACTCTACTTAAGCCATCAATGTGTCATGGAATTAGTGCTGTTAATCCTAGCTAAATCAACTTAAGCCATCAAAGTGAATTTGCTATCTCAGGAGAAAAGTACAATCAACATTTGTTCATAGCATCCACTCAGTGTCTTAGGCTTCTCTGGCCTATTTGGCATGGTGCTGTTTAAAGCACACTCCTTTCTATGGCCTATATAGAACTAAAAATGGAGTTGTACCCAGCAGGCGTGTGCGGCTGTTCTTGATTTGACGCAGCTTAATGAATTCCAGTGACATTTCCCATTGGGATAAGGACGCACATGCAATCATTCATGTGCATGGAAGGTTCCCTGTAAGGATCTGCACCACAGAAGCTGTTGAGATTCATTCTTGGATCTTGCCCTGGTTTTTATATAGAACCATGATAGATCAGGCCTAAGGTCTACCTAGTCTAACATTCTGTTTCCACAGTAGCCTGTCTCCTGCTCATAGGAAGCTGGCCTGCAGGTCAGAAATGCAGTAGCACCCTCCCCGTGAAGTTCTCAGCAACTGGAACTGCAAATAAATAGACAGTTTAAACTGATAGCTTATAATTGATAGTTTTTTAAAAAATTAAGACATTGTTGGAAAGAGAGATGATACCTCACCCTCTTCTGGTGTTCATTAGCTGTCACTAAACTTTCAGTTTTACCGATTTCTCTGTAGCACAGCATTTCATGTAAGTGACCTACTACAAATTACAGATGTCTGAATAACCATCTGCTGATTCTACATCTTGTGGGGGCTAGCTACTGACCTGGTTGAGGGCTGATTCTATGAATCCTGTATTTGTGTCTTGCAGCTTGGAGACTGATAGTATTTGTAAGATATCTGAAAATGGTTTGAAAGAGGCATCAGTTCTCATAGTGACCACATGTTTCCTTTTCCACTTTTGTCTTTTGCAGGAGTTTGAAACAATGCATAAAAACCACAAATTAGCATTCATAATTCCCTTTTCCAAATGTTCTTAGCCTATACACAAATTGGGCAGAAAGGAATTAGATAAAGCACACATCTACACTGGGTTAGGCAACTGTCAGAAGCCAGGAGGCTGCATCCCACCCTCAAAAAAAGCAATTTTTGGTCAAATGCCACAAAAAACACTGGGGGTGTAGGGGTATTGGTACTACATTTTGGACTTCCCATGTCATTTTATACCCAGGAGAGGTCTTTTTCACCCCAAGAAGTGACTTGGAAGTCACTTCCTGTTATTAAAAAGGTCTCTTCTAGGACTAAAATGGCACTTAGGACCAACATGTGGTACAGATGCCCCATGCCCCTAGGGGGCATTTGGGGACAAAAATTTGAATCTCCCAAATATTATTTGGATATTAATATTATTTTGACCCTAGGAGGAGCTGGGGAGCCCATTAGGCTACAGACAACATTTTACTCATTCCAATCTACATAAAATTAGAATGGTTGTCATGGTCAACTATTACTGTGAGTTGGAGAGCTAGATCTGTTTGGAACTACTAGAAAATTTACATTGTCTGATTTCTTTTCCTCATGACAAAGACATCTATAGCAAACTTCACTATATTTTGTATTCAGTGTCTTTACAGTTTGGCAAAAGGAGAACTCGTTTTGTGAAAGTTATCGGCTAATGCAATCTTGCATTTGTTACCATCTTTCCTTTAGATATAAAAGAAGCAATCTAACTGTACTGGTTCTGGCAATTAAAAAGAAAGTTAAATGGATTCAGTGGTTAAATTCTTAGTAACTTTTAGGTGCAATCATATATGCATTTGAGAATATGCCTCACTTGAACTCAATGGGACTTACTCCTGAGCAGACGTGCATAGGACTGAAGTTAATTTGACTTTCTGCGATAATGATTTAGCACTTTCAGTGCAGTTTAATAGGAGAGATTTGTTTCTGTGGTGTTCTGAGCCTTCTGAGGGCAAATTTCTTGATCCTCCTTTGCCCCAGATAGCTAGAAGTTGTTTTCCCTGGATCTTTTAGTACACCACAAAATGTATTTGTTTGCCCCACCATGGCATTGTGGTTATAACAATTTAACTAGGATTTCCAGGGCTGGAGTAACTGCAGACAAACAATTAGCAAGGCCCTTTGACTAATAACTTCAGAACCAACCTCATGTTCTTTCCCTACAATATATTGACTGGCAATTTCTTGTACACTAAGTACTCTAAAATCTATCTACCTAGCCAAAGAGCATAGGTCATAAGATTATATGAAGCTCTATTATTTAAGATTCCATGTACTATAATGCCAAAAAAGGACAAAATATCATTTAAAAATCATGTAAAATGCTGTCATTTAACAAAGCAGATTGCCCTTGAGGAGATCAGATAGGCCTTGTTGACTCTGGATGGATAAAAAAATCAAAAGGCCATATTGTTAAAAGCAGTACCTGTCCACTTACTGGGTTGCAGCAATGGTATAGATAGTGGCTCTTGATCCTTGCCTCTGTTCTGCTTTCTTGCTTTGCCTTTTTCCCCAGGCCTTTTCTTGGCTGGAACTTTGGGCACAAACTTTGATACATTTCATAATCGGTGTGAATTCCCACCCAGGTGCTCAAGCCTTGGTCTGAATGGTGGCTGAATACAAAGGCCAATATCAAATGGTCTCCTTCTTTCTTCCTCTCTACCTCCTGCTGCAACACACCATGAAAGATTTCCCAGCCCATGGAGATGGTTCTTGGGCCATAGGAAGGAAGAGGATGTTCTGGTGGAAACAGTGGGATCTAAATGAAGTATACCACTAGACCCTGGATCATGCCTGATGGGGCTTTTATTAAATTCAGGGTGGTGAAGATTGGGCCTAAAAGTGATTATACTTTCTTTTTTGATTGCCTGACTACTGCTGCCACTGCTACCTCTTCCTCTTCTTCTCCAGTTTCCTGCTGGTATCAGAGTGTCCTGCTGTTAGGAACATCTCAGGCACCCACTTCATTTCTCAAGAGGAGGTAGAAGTTGCAACCAGGTAAGTGATCTGAGAGGGGCAAGACTTACATGGTAGCTTTTGGTTAGCTGATATGTTACACACTAGTATTAATATTAAATGGAGCTCAAAATCTGTACATAAGGAGCCTACTGATACCAGCAGGACTTAAGTTAGTTGTACACCCCATGTCTACTTTCAGTCTCTTGCCTCTTCCTTGACATGATTGCTGAAGGTGATTTCTACCAACTTTCCTTTTCTTAGTAATAAGCAGATGTGCTAGCCCGTAATTCCCACCATGGCCAGCCAGTGACCATACTAGCTGTGGATGGTGGTCTAACACATCAAGAGGGCAGGTTGCGCAAGTTGCTTAGGGGAGTGTTTTCCAGCAAAAGAATGATTGCTGTCATGTCAAAAACACACTGAGAAACCCTCTGCCCCGCCACCACTGACACAAACACAACTCTCCCTCCTTTCTATTCTTGATTATCCATCTCTAGAATGGATGAATACTTCTAGGAAAATGACTAATTCAGGATTAAATACTACTGCTTGAATGGGCTCTAGATCTTTTAAGTATCTTATTTCCTTGGTGGCAGGTTGTGGCTTTAAAAAGAGCTACATCCCATTCCTCAGTTGCCTTACTATAATAGCTAAACTAAGCCACAATAGTTCTATACAATGAGAGGTTTCATACATAGTCTGCGGAAGACATGTCTGAGCTGAATAATTAAAATACAGTAAGATTATTTGGTGAATGATAGCACTAAGATAATCCAATTTCCAAGATAAGCAGAACAAGTTAAAACTATTTTTCCATTTTCCTTGTCCCTCTACTTCCTTGCCATTGTGCCTGTTTCACTGCCTGGATAAACAGGATACACTAAAAAAAAAAGTTTGTTTTTCCTCATTATTTGCCCCTTGGAAGCTCAAATTATATTTCAGAGGGGAAATGACAGATCCACAAAGACTGCAGTCACAGAAACAATTTGATCTGGTCAAATAGAACCCTTCCAAAGAACTGTGGATAAATAGAAAGAAGTCGCAACATCACACATTTCAATGCTGTTTTCTTGGAGCTGAAAAAGGCAACATATTAGGAGTCTTTATCACTGTCTGTGCCGCCATACATATCGGCCAACTTTTTAAAGCGAGGTCCCCAGTCACTGAGGTAATCGTAGTCCTGGTCCCCATCAGTAGTCACCGACTCCAAGGAGCTGAGGGACTCTGCCACAGAGCCATTGCCTTCATACGCATACGTTGCTAATGAGTCATAAGGGGGCGCTGTTGGATCCGTATCGTTCTCCTTTAACCTTTGGCTAATGAAATCTCTAACATCTGTGTTATCTCGTACCACCGGTGTCCGCCGTGGCATAAAAAGTGCTTCTGGCACAATGTCTCGGCGCAATTTATTGTCTTCTATGGCTTCAGGGTTCCTCAGTGTGCCAATATCAAATGCTTGGGTGTCTTCTTCTCCGCCACCTTCATCATTGTAGCTGACAATGTTGTCTCGGATATCCTCTTTCGAAATGATCAAAGGCTCTTTCTTCCGTTGCCGTCTCAGGGCTGCAAACAGCACCACTGTCACTGAAAAGGAAGAAAAAATCTAATAAAGCATAGCTGGGAGAGGAAGGGCGGGAGAGAGGAAGGGAGGAAAGAGGAGTTAATTTTCCACCCAATTAGTACAAAAGAAAACAAAACAAAGAAATGAAATCTGTATTGCTTGAACTTTGCCTTTTTTAAAAAAAAAAACCCAAGAAGCCCTTCCAGACTGCACACTCCAAACTTCATACTGCAACCAGTCCTGCTGTGATCACTGTGGGAGTTGAAAATAGGATAAATATTAGGAGGAAAAGGCATTTTCAAGCTAAAAGGAAGATGAAGCTCAGCTATTCTTCTTTTTTTTATCAGCAGTAAATGTCTTTTCTTTTCTTTTTTACTTTGTGCAGCAAGGAAACTATTCTTTTGAAATCACAAATGTAGTAGTTTCAAGGAAGACAAAAAGAAAAAGAAGGCAGTCTCATTGAATGACAAATGCTGAACTCCCAAAAAGCTTTGGAATTTGTTCTCTGCGGAGAATGTACAGCAGTTCTCAAGGTGAGATGGCGTGTTAGCAGTATTATATAAAGGAGAAAAAAACTGAGTAATTGGATTTTTTTCTTTCCTTGAACATATGTTGCAAATCTTAATTTAATGCACACCTTGAGACATGTGTGTGTGTGTTTCTAATATTCTCCTGATTACCTCTCACGTCTTCTTCTCATTGGCCCTTTAAAGATGGACATGAGAGCTGAAGGTGCCCTGAGGGCCCCTTTGAAAGGATGGAAACTTAAGAGCTCACAAACTGCCAGTTATGGGTGCCTCATAGACCAAGCCATGAGGCACATCTAATGGGGAGGGGGATGCCCCCTTGCTAGTCCACAAGGCATAAATGTTGGCAGATGCCAAATCCACATCTAGACTCTGACCTAACCTTAGCCACTCAAGATAACTAGTTGC
This sequence comes from Iguana delicatissima, assembly GCA_948472985.1. Taxonomy (NCBI): domain Eukaryota; kingdom Metazoa; phylum Chordata; class Lepidosauria; order Squamata; family Iguanidae; genus Iguana; species Iguana delicatissima. The sequence continues at coordinate 588,113 of CAOKZL010000537.1, forward strand.
CTCAAACGCAGCATCAAAGATTTGCTTCAAAAGAAGCATGGCTAACATCACAGATAAGGCAGCAGGACATATAAGTGGCAAAGTCCCTCAAAAGGCTTTCCAGCCTGTATGTTGTTAAAGGACATATATGCCACAGCACAGCTTGAAAAAGTTACTTATTTGACTACAAGCTACCCATAGTTACCCAACTGGCTTAGCCCCAGCCATGCTGAGCAGTGCATTCTGCACCACTGTCATTCTCTCCAGCTCAAGAACTCCAGGAAGTGGCTTGTGACAGTAGGTAGGAAGCACCAACAGGTATATTTCTCCATTCTGCCCCTCCCACGGTTAAATGGAAAAAAACAATGCCAAGCAAATAAGTAAACTGCTACTCAGCTTTGTTCTCAGGTTAAGCCTTTGGCTGCCTGCTCGAGTCACACCTGTGCTTCACTAAACACACTATAAAAAATTTGGACATGGGAAGAAAAGGAAACAAGTAGGTTCTCCCCTTACTTATATAGTCCAGCCCTGCATTTACCTTGCTCTGGAATGTCATGGGCAAATGGATAAGCTGTTTAGACAGTGGGTCTCTTGTCAGGCTTTCGCATTATGGCAAATGCCTAATCTTAGCACACCCAGGAGCTGATTCTGTGCCTTTTGTAGATTGAGCAACACATTAAGCACTGCATTGTGCGTTTTCTTTCTACCATGAATTCCAGGGATGGTTGCTGCTTCCATGTCAGTGCTGCAGGGAAACCATTCCAAGTTTTGGCTAGTTTGAAAAGAGCTGTCCAAGGTGCTGAAATTAGAAACAGTGATTGGCTTCTTGGAGAGCTCCTTTAAAACCTGGATTAAAACCTGGAGTGGATTTGCCCCCTCACTGGCATGGGAGCCACCAGTCACCACTGAAGCATTCATTACAAGCTTCTCCTCCCCTCCTACTTCATGTTGTTTTTTGCTAAATGTTTATGCTCTGTGTCACCAGTATACAACAGCTCAAAATCTCATACTTTTTTTTTTTAAATCCAACCTTTCTAATGTCATTACAAATGAGATTTCACTGACAGAAATGAATATTCAAATTGGATTTGGGCAAATCACTATCTGATTTGAGCTCTAAATATAACTTTTGTTCTTGATACTTGTGTTTTTTTTCTCTTAACAGCATCTTGTAAAGTAAGCCTTCTGAATGCTTGACAAAACATTAAAATAAATGTAAAGCCAAGGAGATTTTTTTTCTTCCTACTCCAAGCAATCCTTAGCATTATCTGGAATTTTGCTCCTTTTTCCCTCGCTCCCAAGGCCTAGGCTTTCTTTCTCATTCTGCAAGTGAAATTCATCACAGGACCAAAGACAAACAAACAGACAAAAAAACCCACCAAAAAGAAAATCTGTTCTTGTTACTGCTAAAAATGCAAACAGTCGTTCAATTCTTTTCATGCCATTGTTTCATAGAGGGTTGAACTGGCATATACAAAGCTTGAAAGCAGAACTGAGAAAAAGACAATGATGTTGTTAACAGCCATTAATTGAAATCCATTGTGTTCTTCAGTTCAGATAAAGGCCTGGGAACTAAACAATTGTCATCTTGGATCCCACACTACTGACAGCAGCATCTGGCTCAGCCCAATGCACAGAGCACCAAATCTGAGGCAGCGCAAAGAGTGGCTGTTGATGGGAAGGGGGAAAGCTAGATGCCACAATTGGTATTATGGAAGCTTTGCATGCACCTCTGAATTTCAGCCTATATTTAGCTGGGCAACAATAGGTCCTGCCATGATCAGAAACAGGTCACTGTCGGCTGGTGCCAGAAGTCTATAGGACAATCTCAGGGAGCTGGAACTCCATTACTGGGGCTGAGCAGCTGGCATGCTCACAACTTCCTGGCTGGTAAATTTTGGATTATTTGTTCCTGATTGAATTCTCCATACTGTTTGTGCACTCTGCAATCATAATCAGTGGTTTAACATTTGTATTGGGTGTATCTTTATACCACTTCTTGTATTTAGAGCTCAGTGGACATGTGTCTTGTGGCTAAGGATGTGTCTAAGCCATGCCATGGTTGGCTCTGTGTGGAGGTATAAGAAGGTTGGTTGCTTGCACTAGGTTCTGATCCAGGTTGGCATGTGTATGACTGAAACCAATAGGTAGATTTGAGGTCATTACAGTGTCTGTATGGTTACTGATACCTTGACACCATGCATTAAACTGTGCTTGCTCTCTAATATTCAGTGCTGCAAGTGCTCTTCGTGGAAGACACCACAGCCATACTCTAGGGAGTTTTAAAAAATGCAGGCAGCTGTGTTGGTTCAAATTGACAAATGGGCCTTAATGGCTCATGCAAAACCAGAATACCCCAAATTACTTCATACTGCAATAGGGATAGCCAACAGGGCTCCTTTCACACTACACTATTACAACACTATGATTGCAGTTTCACAGCAGCATCCGATGGAATCTTGTAGGTTGAGTTGCCACTTAGTGCAGCTCCTCCATGAACTGTCAGTCCCTGGATGGAACCATGGCAGTTACAGTGGAATCACAGTCCTATAACTGTGTAGCATAAAACAATCCCAGCAATATACTGTTTCTGGGGAAAATTCATCTCCTCCTATATAGCTACTGTGATGGCTCCAGATAAGTTCAGAGGGAAGAAGAAGCCTAATACATGGTTGATGACATTGCTGTCCCCGCTAACCAAAAAATGTTGCTGCTCAGACCTTGTGAGCCCTGACTTCCCTATAGCACTGTTGAGCGACACCTAGGAGGATCCTGAGAGAAAGTACTGGATGTCCTGAATGGTATAAAGCTGCCTATGACAATAGTTAACCCTGATTCTCCATTATGACTCATTCCTTCCCCAATCCATGCAAGTCCTTTACCTAGCAATATAATGATGCAGAGGAGGATTGCGATTAGAGCACCCGTGCTAAGGCCAGTTGGATGGATCAGTGCTTCAGCATTACAGGAGAGCATCTTGCCTCTCTGGTCACAGGCACATACTCGAATTGTCACCGTCTCTGTGCTGCTCTGAATTGGGTATTCATTGTCTGATATGACCACGGGCAGGAGGTACATACTCATTTCATGTCTGCTGTATCTGGTTTTCCTTGTGAAGATTCCAGCTGTGTTATCTAGAAAGAAGTATCCATGTTATTAGGAGTGCATTTCTTATAGAAATAGAATAAAATGAAGGAAAATGAAGCTGAAATGTTCAGCTTACCTCTGTTGTCTTGAAGTGTGAAATTGGAGCTACCGGCTACTTCAGGGGCCAAGGAGAATGAGAATTTGTGTCCACCAAAAGCATCATCTTTGTCAACTGCACTTAGGGTCTGTATGAGCTAAACATTGGCATGGATATTAGTGCATTGTTACTGGAGTGTAGGAACAATAACCCTTGATTACTAAGGCCCTTTCCATGCCGCGTGGCTGACCTATAGTCGGGACATGATGGCAGTGCTCCATGGGTCATGCTTCTGCACATCATCGTGGTCCTGCTGCCATTTTGTCCCCATGTGTTGTGCAAGCGCGGCATTTGTAAAATGGAAAAAAACCATTTTACACTTATTGTTACACTTTCCCAGCCATATGGAAGGGTGGCAGCACGCTGGTGACGCCTCTCTCCCCAGTGCAACAATGAGAAATGCCCGGCTGCACTGCAGATGGGAAGAGGCAAGGCCAGAGCGCTCCTGGTGTTCCTGGCACGCTTTCCCTCCCTGCTGTGGCTGTAGCAAAAGGATGCCGCTGAGCCCCGTTGTGCAGAAAGAGCCTAATTCTATTCCTGCTGTTGTAAACTATAGAGAAGCAGAGAGGGAAGGGTTCATTAGAAGCAAGGTTAGTGTTTTGCACAATATATTATCTGCAAAGGCCTTTTAGTTCATTTAGCTGACAGATCTGTAGATACAAATGATCTGGCAGTGCAGGGATCTTCAGAATGCAGGCCATATATCCAGACCTGCAACTAACTCATCAGGAAGATCATGATGTGGTGCCGATTCAGACTTCTCTTTGCAAAAGAACAGAGAAGAGAGACAAAGAGAGAGAGAGAGGGAGATGGAAAACTGAAGTGCAAGAAGCAGCCATGCTGAACTATGTTAAAACGCAGTGCCATGCCAGCTACTGTGAGATTGCCTGCTCTAACAAGAAGGTGACATGGTTTTGGCTTCATTTCACTTAGCATTACTGGCACATCTTTGCAATGCAAAGTGCCAGTTCTTAGGCATGATGCTGATGCCTGCTCCATACCAGATTTATAAACCATGTATGTATCCATCACAGAACACATGCCACACACCTACCTGCTCAGCCTTTGCATTTTCACAGACAAATGTCTCGTAAAACATGGGAAATTCAGGGGCATTGTCATTCACATCCAGGACTTTAATAAACACTGGGACTCGACTGCTTTCCTTTGGGTTGTCTGTAAAAACACACAGAGAAGACCAAAGAAGACCTGTTCATATCAAGTATGACTATGCATGAGGACTCCTCTGTTGTTGAATTGCATTCAAAGAACTGTGGTCAGTCTGGAGGTGGGGCGGGGGACTTTCTGCTTCCAGGACTTCCAGGGACCACACGGACTGCTCAAAATGCCAGAAAATAAGACAAAGCAAAATTTCAAGTGGCTGGAAGTCTGCTTCTGGCTTTGAACAATGCATTCTTTTTATGTAAAACAGTGCATAACACGAGGCTGCAACCCATTTAAAAGGTGAATTGCTTCTCCTCCTGGATACTTTGAGGAAAGGCAATTCAGCTCTTTTGTTTGAGCACGAAGAGGACAGTCTGAGGGATCTGGCCAGATCAAGGGCTACAAAAATTGTTGGGGATGATAGGAGTTTCAGCCCCATGGAAACGCAGCAGAAAAGCCAGAGCACAGCAAGGCAACAGCAGCAACCTTGTTCCCCAGTAAGGATACTCTCACACAGAGGAGTTTTTTCCAAAACAGGAGGTACTTTATCTTGCATCAAAGTTCCGTTATATACAAAACATAGGACAGATAGTCCCAGGGTTCCCTGCCTCGAATCCCTGACAAAAACAGCACTGGGGCTACAGGTGGTCCCAAGCCCAAACTTTGTACACCCCTGTTCTATAGGAATAGTCAACATTAATCCATACCAACTACTCACATCTTTCTCCTGCTCTAACCAATTCCATCAGGCTACCATAACTCCATGGAAACTCTGACATTTCATACCTTGATCTGCCACCCACATACTGTCTCCTACTATCATGAAGGCCTCAGAAAATCTCATTTGTGATTTTTATGATTCTAATATTAAATCTGTCTGACTAATACAAAGAGAGAGAGAGGAAGAGAGAGAGAAAGGTATTCCTACATTGCCCAAAGTAGTGTAAGAGTTCCACAGTCAGAATTCTTCTACAGTTCCCCACTCACCACCTATGCTTTTGCTGCAATAGCTTCCATCCCAAATGGCCATTCTGTAGCTAGCGGAGGGGTGATGCTAGTGATGCCCCATAGCCAGATGCACACTGATGATATTTTACACTGAAAGCAGATGAATTCTAGGGCTGGGGGTTGTTTGGTAATTACATTGGGTGGGAGATAACACCAACCTTCTCAATGACTATATGAGACATAAGCAGTGTACAGTGGACTAGTGCCTGCATATGTCACTACCAAGATGCTGGCCAAAAGTGCAAGTTGATAACTGTTGCTACTTCTGAGGCCTTTATACAGGCAACAGAATGAGGTGGACTGCATCACTTCATAATGTGGACGTGATACTTTTTTCAAAACTGTGTGCACGCACGCGTGTGCATGCGTGTGTGCATGTGGTGGTTCTAGCACAACTTGCTCCCTATCATGCTATTACTCTACTTGCAGGGGATGTAGGAGAGCATACAAAATTGGTACTCCTCTCTAGTAAGTCTGAATGATTCTCACACCTCAGGCCCACCTTAGTCTGTTGCAGTGACTTTCATCGCTAAGTGGTGCCTTGTTCTCCTTGATCCTAGTCTACCAGCCTAAATGCTATACCATGCTGTTTCTCTGGCATCTTCTTTCTCTGTCTAGAAGGACTGAGCTTGATGAAACTCATACTTTCACCTCTCAACCACAGAATTCTACCAAATGTGCTCTGCAGCAGTAACATCATCTTTAGGAGTACCTTTTCTGGGTACCTTTTTCCCCCTTCCTTATTGCTTTCTGATAGCATAGTCCTATGTTTCTTCCTACGTGGAATCAAGTCCTGTTGCATTCAATGGGACTTTCTCCCCAGATAGCATGTTTTGAGACTGTAACCTGAATGTGTGAAGTGCAGATTTTCCTTTAGACAGTCGATGAGCCTTGAATCTGGAAGCGGAAACATTTTTAAACATTGGGATGCAGTGTCAATAAGAGACACTTGCTTAGAAATGCACAATCAATATTTTCTCCCTCACAAATCTGTTCTCAGTTGATAGCTCTCAGAAACACCACTTTCCCACATGCTTATGCAAACGTTAAGCTTCATCAGTCTTCATCTCTACTCTTTCCTCTCCCTGTTGAGTGCTTTTTCTTCAATAAATAAATCGTTAAACTTTGGTCTCTTCAATATAATGTAACTGTCAACCAGTACTTCTGCAAAAAATAAAATAAAATAAAATTTTAAAAACTGTGTTACTATATGGAGCAGACAGCTCCCACCTCTCAATGCATAATGTAAATATGCCGTTCTTAGTTATTCATGTAGCATCTATCAAACTGGGGACTGAAATCCTAAATTTCTCTTGATCTTGGCTTTGAAGTGCTTTCTGCAGTGCAGTTGCTGCTTTCACCTTTCATAGCTTTCAGGCACAGAAAATTCATCATTCAAAACAACTTCAGCACTCTTGTCTAGAAGGCAGCTAGAAGACTAGAATTTCATTTCTCCTTCTGTCACTGACTTCTCTGGGTCAGCACTTGAAAACCTTGTTATTTCCCTCCTAGACTACTCCTCCCAGTATCCCCAAGCTAGCTTGAACAGTGGCTATACAATTTTTTCAAGCTCAGCTCTGAATTCATAAGTGGGTCACAGAGGCTCAAATGAAAGTTGTCCACATGTTTAACCAAGTGTGTATGTATCAGAAGGTAAAATTAATTAGATAGGTCAAAGCTTCAAACCATAAACTATACAAAGATGGCTTCTATAAAATCTGCTGTCCAGAGCATACGTGAACAACAACAGCCACAACAACAGATAACATGTGTCTATGTAACACCCATGGCTCCTGATGAAAAGTGACTCTAGGACAGCTAATTTTAAGCATTGATTCAAACAGGTAAAATTAATTACCAATTTCCTGAACACACTATGATATGCGTATTATTGTACTTCATAATTCCCCAGTCCTTTTTGTTGCTTTGGATAATATGAATGTTATACTCTGTTTCTTTCTATTGCATTTTAAAAACCAATGAAACCTTTTTTTTTTTGAAGGACACATTAGGATAACCTTGAAAAATGTCTTTCTTTGGTAAGCGATTCCCCTGGTAACCTAAATATAATATAGACGAAGTTAGCACTTGGAGATCAGCCATCTCATATCAAAGCATGGACTTTTATAACATGAAGGCAGAACTCTACATGGTAACTGCTTTTGTTGGCCAAGTATGGATTTTGAAGGCATTGTCATGGCTGCTGTAATATGTACCTCTGGTTTTCACTGGGACTCAGTGATAACTCATGGACAAGGGGGTGGTGGCAGCGATGGTAGTGGCCTCATCCTGAAATGGAAGATGGCGTTGACCTTTACTCTACCCCCTAGCACCCTATACATGCACTATGCAGCCAGGTAGGGGGAATGAACCTTTCTCAGCTTATCCACAGTCCCAATAGGAATATTCCACACTGTCCAGCTATGAAAAAAGAACTCCCATTCCCCATCCAAGTATCTTTTTCTATTTTAAGTTCTTTAGGCTGTAGGTGGGCAAGAATCTGATTTATTTACTGGACTATCATGTCTGGTTTACTTTAGAAGCTATTTATGCAATTATCAGTGACAACGATTATTCATAAAAAGTCTGAGGAGGAACATACTTCTTATTCACCAGCATCCATCACTTGTGAACATATGATGACAGTGGGCACTTTTGGCTTATTTGCCTCAACAATCCAGTGGTAAAAAGTTTCCTATGTCTAGGACAAAAGTATGTGACGGGATGGTTAAATAGCAGAAAAGCAAAGAAATAAAAATAAAAAAGAGTAATTGATCTTAATGGCCAGTGGAACAGGGCTTAACACTGCTATGGCAAGATATAACAAAGAAGAATCCTAGCTATTAAAAAGCCCAACTGAGAGATGTTACATTTTTCAACTATAGTGCACTTAGAATCCCACAGCACTATGACCATTAAATTCAAACAGGTAATTTTCTCAAGCTGTGTTAAAAAATAAGGAAAAGCTCTTGCCCCTGAACAAATTCTTTATGAGGCACTAATATGTTCACAGATTGGGCAGAAAGAAAAAAGGCAGGATTCCTTTTTTTCCTTTCTGGAAAGCTCACCAGAGACCATGAGCCAGCATGATATAATGGTTTGAGTGCTGGAGGAGGGCTCTAGGAAAGCAGGGTTCAAATCCCTGCTTAGCCATGGAAACTCACTGGGTGACCTTGGCTAAGTCACATTCTCTCTGACTCAGAGGAAAGCAATGGCAAATATCCTGAATAAATCTTGCCAGAAATACCCTAGGATGGGGTAGTCATAAGCTAAGATGCATAACAGCAACAAAGCAGAGATCATTCCTCCAAGGCTTCCTGACTCGAGACTTGCCCAATATAACGCTCTCTAGGCTGCTCAGTCAAACTTTTGGAGAGGGTTTAGTGACCCATTTTATAGCTACACATAAACAATGCATGGGGAAATGAAAGGGCTGAGCAGGTCTCTCTATGTCTGCAGCAATTTCAAGAGAGCAGAGCAACAGCAGAGAAAGCAGAAGCAACTGGCTTCCTAAGAATCACAGTTGCAAAGAAAGCATGTTTCTTCATTGGGGAGATCAGCTTGGAAGTGTGTTGGGACTGCTTGCTTCAAGGGCAAAAAAACAGAGAATCAGTTGGGTAAAATGTTCATTGGTTGGGAGACAGTGCTTCAGGGTCCTTTGCTGCTCCCAAGCCGAGAAAAACTGGAATATGTTATGCAAAAATTGAAGAATGAATTATGCAAAATAAGAGACTGATACAAATTTGCTCAAATTGAATAATTTATTCAAGGTGTAGGATTGAGCTCTCCATGGCACATCTTTTAAACTGCCTCAGAGCAGAAATTTTATTTTTAATTTTTCCAGGGTGGGGCACAGAGAGTTCTTTTCCTCTTACTAAACTGCAGAGCAGAGCCTTATGCTTTCCAGTAGAATCCAGTTATCTGAATGTTGAGGTCAACTGAGACATTAAATAACTTCACTCTAGTATACTTCAGAGTGAAATGCAAGAAAATAGATTCAATGCTATTCAAATTAACCAAATCGCATATATAGATATTTACACATCTAGGTGCTTCAAGGTACTGTCTTTCCTATCTTATGCTTCCATACAAGGCTTTCATTGTGTAATTCTTCTGTCTTATTTATAGTGTGTATGTTTTTTGGTGGTGGTGGTGAGAGGTAATATATAACCCATCACATCTTCCATCTTTTTTCCTACCTGCAAAAAAATGTTAAGGAGGGAAAATGGGCTCATTCCACAAAGGCTTTTGACCTTTGACCTCAATCATTTTGAGGCACCTAATTTACAGTTCTCTATCAATTTCAGTGTAATGTTTAAGACTTTGGTCATTTTAGTTTGTTGAAGGAGCCAAGGACCATCTCTCAATAATCTTGACTTTCCCTTTCTCACAGCCCTACACTTTCCAGGGTTTCCTAGGCATTAACAATGTAATCCCATAGATGTATTTTTGGAACCAAATCCAACTGACTTTATTGGAGTTTAATCCAAGAAACTGTTAAAGACTGCAGCAAAACCTGGTCCATGATAGTTAAGAGAACATGCCTTTAAGAAAGTTCCAGAGTAGGCTTTAGAAAGCTAGTGTATTTTTAAATCAAGGCTGCCTAATTTGCCCAGACCTTAAGTTATCCCTAGCTGCAAAGTTCCTAGACTATCAGAGAAGGGTAGCAACCACAGGATAATAGTTGTAATTTTCAGTATAAGCTACATACCCTGGGCTACTCTTTCAAGCATGTCCAGTTGGAAGTCAATTCTATCAAGAACAGCTTTCATGGACTAAGGAGGAAAAGGCTAGGTTGTGGATTTGCTAATTAAATCCTGTCCTAAATGAAATTAGTAGGGCATTCCAAAAGAAGTGGCCTTTAGGCAACAGACTTTCAAGTATCTTTGTAAATGCCATAGAGCTTAATTTAGTTCACACAAAAACTAGTAGATTTTCATTCCCTCCCTAACATTATGTACCATTTTTAACTGTTTTTGATTTTGTCTTTGTGGCATTTCACAAATCAACAATTTCTCTTCTAATTAGTCAATGGCCAGAAAGATTGCTCTGATTTATTCAATCTGAAAATGGGGTGCGGGGTGCTTTTTTTTTTTTCCAAAGTTGTCTCTTCTCAAACTCTGTTTTCCTAAATAGGTAGAGAGGAAATACTTTGCAAGTTCACTTCCTTAAATAGCAGCAAACAAGCAGGAGCATGGAGATTGGCTTTTTTTCAGTCATTCTCAGCGCCAAGGCAGCATTTGTCACAGCAGTGGTATTTATGCACAACTTACTGATCTCGGATGCAATTACTGTAATGTTGTGCCACAATAACGTTTCCCGATCGAGAGGCCTGGAAGTAAATATTGAACCATTTCCAGAATCAATGTTGAATATTCTGTCCATATCAGTATGCCGATCTACAGAATATCTAGAAAGAAAAACACAGTAATTTAGAGATGAGATCCTTTCTCTATTTTACAATTGTTCTAAATTTTGTACTGCTTTCTAAAAGAAGATCTGAAAAACTATCAAGAGAACAAATTGCATTGGGTGGTGGTGATAGTATGAACTGCAACATCTTGATGCATTCTCATGTTTTTATCTATTTATTTTATCATTTATTGAAATATTTATACTACACCAAAGATCTCAGGATGATATGCAATTAATTCAATTTAAACAATTTAAATAAAAGAATAGCAAAATATATTTTACAGACAAAAAACATATTAAACTATATAAGAGATTAAAACCAAGCTAAAACAAATAGTAAAACAGATACAAACTAGTTAAAATAAACACCACATTATAACTTGGTGCGAAAATAAAGCCAACACTGGCACCAATCAAGCTACAACCAATCAGATTGCTATAGAAGAGAAAGTCCTTTCCCCTTGAACATTAGCACCAAAGTTAAGATGTGGTGATTTTCACTGTTCTGTTAGATTTAATGGGCCTAAGTGATGGGAGATTTCAGCTGAACAGCAGGATAAATTTATTAAGAGATGGAACTAATTCTCTAGAGTAGGGACAGGGAACTGTTTTGGTCTCTAGGCCCAATCCATCAGGCCAGGTGACATCATGGGATATTGTTCTGATTTTAGATGGTTCAGATAACACCATGAGGTGGGGCTACAGCCCCATCTGAATACTACATACTGCTGGCCTGTGGTACAAAACATTCCCTGCCCTTGTCACTTCAGTGCTCACAAAATGGCATGAGGCACAGTATCAGCCAGCACGTTAACCATGTCATACTCTTCCATTTAGATTCTATGGACCATTTAGTGAGGACACATTCTGGAAACAAAATTCTGGTTGGGAGCCCTGGCAAAGGGTCACTCAGTCAGTAGGTATAATTCTAGATTTCTCCAGTTTCTAGTCTACAGTCAAATAACACTGATTGTCATACCAGTAGCTGGACAACTACTACCATTCAGCATGCCTGTGGTTGATTAGGATGGGATGGTTGCCACACGCAATCCCACTGAACAGCTCTTAATTAAAGAAGGCATTCTGCTCAGTTGGGGTCATATTTTAATTGTTTGTACTCAGCCCACATTTTCTCCCATAAGTGCATGGTGAGTGTACGTTGGGAGGTGTCTGCTTCAACAAAGGGTTGTGAAGTGGGGACACTGCATATTTATAGGCTGGCACACAACTCATTAACACCTTTTAAAAAGTGATGCTAGCTTTATGGAGATTCTTATAAGAAATTGTGGTTAAGCAGCAGTGTGCACAAGCCAGCATCATTTCAACAAATGCTCCAAATGCAACAAACTCACAATCTTGGTTTTAGATGCCATTTCCAGTTCCTTTTGTTTGAACAGTCAACAGCCAAGTCTTACCCACTTTAACAAATGGGTTATAGCGAGTTGAAAATCCTTAGACTTTGCTTTTTTTAATGAAAGGAAATAGAGCATCTCTGTTACCTTTTAAAAGGCTATAAGCTTGAAGAATCGGTATCTGCTGACTTCAAAGGCTGCAAGCTAGCAGAAATTCTCATGGAACGATATGAGTTGCAAAAACTGAGACCTCAAGCAAGGCCAACAATTAATATCTCAGACATATTGAAAGTTGGCAGCGGTGCCACAGACTGGATTTGGCAAGTTGCTTAACAGGATTTAAGCAAGCATCTTTCACATGCTCAGTGAACTGGGGATTAGCAGTGTAAGGTTTTCAAATAGCATTCTAATATCCAGAAATCCTAATGTCATGGATTTAGCACAGGGTATATGACATGGTTCTTAGAAGTAAATTTAAAAAAAAATGTTTGCGTTTAATTCCGAATTTGCAGCCTAATGCTAACCATTTGTTTTAGCTGCTGTGGCACTTGATCAGATTGGGCTATGAGTAGAGAGTGCCTAAGCAAGTCCATAGCATTTGCTGGACTGAAAGTAATAACCAGGAGGAATGGGATTATGCCGAGAGTTTGCACCCTGTGCCTGGGGGTAGGAGTGGTGGCACCCAGTTTCTTATCCCAAGTATGATGGGAACTACACATTGATGTTTCTTCTATACAAAAGAAGGATAACAGATAAGCCATAACTGGTACCATGCTAGACTCTCCAGCAGATTTACAGTTACACTTAGCTTCCTGGAAGTCACCACTGTCTCAGAGCTAAGGGGTTAGCCTTCCATTTCATTCCTAGAAAGCAAGCAGTCCTTTCCTCATTAGAAAGACAAGGGCATCGTGGATTATGTTCAGTTGTTTTTCTGCCAGCTGGCAAACATGATGGTGCTGCCTCTAGCACTATCTAGAGGTAGCACCGTCTTAGGGGTGGGAGTGAGTGGGATCATCTGGCCTCTAGGTGCTGATGAACTGCTACTCCAATCATACCTCACTACTGACCAAGTTGGCCAAGGTTGACCAACAACACCTGCTCTGCTGTACAGGAAGGCTGGGAGTTAAGAGGTGATTAGCAACGATATTCTTTTTTCTACATACATACATACATGAATATTGCATGTGTGAGTGGGAGGCTTGAATGGCACCACAGAGCTCATGAACTTAAGCTTCCCGCCCCTCAACACAATTCACTTATTGTGGGAATTTATATAAGTTCCCATATGGCAATAAGCAACTGTCAACAATGGCTGTCCCCTGCTTTTTTTGGTCCTCAAATGTTAATTAAAAGCTTGGGTGGGAGGTGTTTTTTGTTTTTGTTTTTTAATTCAGAATCATGTCCATCTTGGTACGCCACTGACAATCACTGCTGCCCTTCGATGCGTATCTTTTCTCTCTCTTTTCAATCCACATTGTGAATCTATGTTGCTTGAAAAGCGACAGAATAGTAGCTAAACTCCCACCCCTGCTTTCCTAACTTTTCCCAACTTGAATCTCCACCTGAATATTAATATTGTGGAAAAACACCCCTTTGGAGGGCTTACTAGTTAGATATGATCACTTGTGGAACAAAAAGTTAAAACAGCACAGGATTAAGAAGGAACATGGTAACTTGACAAAGTGGTAATTTCATCGTATTTTTCCCTTATGCAGAAAGAAAAAAAATGAATACAAGATAAGGGTACAATAGCTAGCAATATATTCTAATTATATTATTAACCCTGACCTAAAAGGATGCTTTTAATAGGCTACCCTGTCATTGTGTTCACTTCATTTAAATAATCCTGGGTCTCTTTTGATCAAGGACTGCTAATTATGTTGAATTGGTGGTGACTTTGACTTATGGATCATAGCCTATTAAGAATTAAGCCGACAACATCAAACTCATTTTTAAATTTATTTAATGAAATTACTGGTGCATGTATGTCAGATTTTGGGACTTTATTCCCTTCAAATCCCAGGAAACTGACAAGCTGGAAGGTTAATAAATATATGTACAGGCCACTGAGAGTGTTGGATGCATAAATATTGAGAGTAGGCAGGATGATAAGGCCAAGCTGTACTAGCATCTAGTCCATAATATCCAAGAAATAAAATGAATTTGCTTATAGAGTGTTGTCATCCTGATTCTTGTGTATTCTTTTGAAGTAATACTGCTTCTTCAGGATGTTAAGAGTGGCCTGCTTGATCTTACCCCCACAAGGCTGCGTTCCAATTTTCCTTGGGGATGGTTTACAAAATACAGAGATGGTTGATTTCAGGGCTGTTGTTCAGTAATCTCAAGAGCTGGTGTGGTTTAGTCGGGAGTGTGCCAGCCATTCTGCATTCAGATCTGTATTCATATCAGTTCTCAAACTGTGATGCTCACATAGTGGTTCTGGTTGCTCTTTCTCAAGTTTGTTGTTGTTTTTTTGTTGTTGTGTGCCTTCAAGTCATTTCTGACTTGAGAAATTATCACAGGATTTCCTAAGGCAAATTATCACAGGGTTTCCTGGGCTAAGAGGGCACCCAAGGTCAGCCAGTGGGTTTCTATGGCTGAGAGAGGAATCAAACCCTGGTCTCCAGGGTTGGGGTCCAACACTCACACCACTACACACACCATGCTGGCTCTCTCAACCTAGTTTATCTCAAAGGATTAGGGGTAAAATTAGAGGTGTGTGCAGCTATATATCTGAGCCCCTTGAAGGAAATTATGTAAGTCCAATTGCAGATCAGGAGCATCCCTGTCAGGATGCCCTCCATATTAAAGTAATGGGTTATATAGTCTATTATAAGTAGCAGAGTGCTTGTAACCAAGAAGCCTAGGTACCAGAGACCATTAGATTAACAAATGCTAGGAATGTACTGATAAGTACATTCTCACTGCTTCAAGGTCTCTTGGAAAAGGGGGAGGGAAAGCGGAGATTCTAATGCTCTGGTATTTGCTTTTGAACTGCAGTCTCCTCACTAAAGTTTTGTACAATGTATCTCACTCCAAATAAATAGTGTTTATGCACTGTACTATTTGCGTGTGTGGATTCAGTTCCTGACAGAGTGAGGAGACTTCCAGCAAATCTATACCATGTACCAAACATCTGGAGAAGAACCACTGGAAGAGGGAGCAGCTGGCGGAGCCACCGAGAATCCAAGGCGATGAACAAGGGAGCCGAACCGGACCCCAGCTGGCCCACGGATGCATAAGCTAAGGCGTGACTTGTGATTCCTGTAACTACCCCAATTACTGGTTAAACCTGGGCCTGAGGAGAGTGTCCTGACATGGCTCACAGACAATGCTGCGGCACCACACAACAGGATGTTACAACCAGCAAAACTAATCTGATGAAGCAACTTTTAGCCAGAGAAGAAGTGGAATTACAACGAGAAAAGATATCTGGGTTGAGAGCTCAGCTGGCTGATTGGAGGATGCTGATACCTCAGCTGGGATGTGCCCAATGGCAAATACCAGCAGCAGCAGCATCCGTTGCCACAGCCCCTGCACCCCCTGGGGGACTGGCACCTCAAGCAGGGCCAAGTCCTTTTTGAGAGATGAAAGCCACATATGATGGGGAAGGAACTACTCCCAATTATTTCCTCAACGTGGCCTCCAACTATATGGCTGACTACAGGAACAGCTTCAATAATCCCATGGAGCAACTTCAATAATGACACCAGAGTGAGACATCTGAGCCAGCACCTCAAAGGTGAAGCAACAGAGTGGGTCGCCAGTTTGTTTGACTCCCAAGCTGAGGAAACAGCAGACCTCCAGCTGTTCATGCACCATCTCAGAGAGAGGTTTGAAGACCTCTTTATTCAGGAGCAAGCCAGATACCAACTCAGGAAACTGCGCCAGGGAAAAGGAACTGTTGGAGAGTATGCCTGGGAATTTAGAAAATTAGTGAATAAGGTCCCAGAATGGAAAGATGACATACTTAAGCAGTTCTTTCAGGATGGACTGAATGCCACCATTCTGGATTGGTGCCTTTCTCAAGGAAACCCTGCCAGTCTGTTGGGATGGATGAAGCTAGCTGGCGAAGTAGAAAGCCTCCTGGAAAGTGTCCAACTCTCCAGACAAAGATAGGCCCAAGAAAGTGGCTGCAGACCCCCAGGAGCCAGAAAATCCACCCTCCTAAGCAATGAAGAGAGAAAGAAACGACTGCGCGAAGGGACTTCCTTCATATGTAGGAAGAGAGGCCACATAACTAGTGATTGCTAAGACCAAAAGAAGGCTACAGAGGAAAAGCCAATGACTTCTTCTACCAAGCCCACATCCTTCAGGGCAGACACTCCGAAGTCGCAGACCAAACACCTGAGCGGTGGACCCTCCGCTAGGGCCTGCAATGGCAAGGACAGCCCCCAGCCAACCTCAGGCTCCGACACCAACGGCGATGAGTGGGACCCGGACCTGTTGGCGAATGTAAGTAAAACCAAAACTTGACAAGTATATGTTACAGTAGCTTTACAAGGGAAAGATGGAGAGTTAAGAAAGTACTAGGCATTGGTTGATTCAGGCTGTACCACAAGCTTGCTGAACCCCATAGTGGCCACAGAGCTTGCCATGGAATTTGAACCCCTCAAGAAAGCCGTCAGGTTATAGCAAATGGATGGCTCGCATATGGTGGGAGGCCCATCAAAGAGAGGACCAAACCCATCCCTGTTCAGGTGAGAGGCATCCGGGCCACTTGAAATTCCTTGTACCAAACAAAATTGGATTCCAAGTAGTCCTCAGGTACGATTGGCTAAAAAGACATAATCCCAAAATTGACTGGACCCAAGCCTTCTTAGAACAAACAAAAAGTTCCAAAGACGTGCTGAAACTATCATCACCAAACGCGGCACTTAAGCTTAGCCCCAAAGAGCTGTAGAAAATCCCGCAAGAGTACTGGGACCTGCAGAAGGCGTTTGAGGACCATGAAGCAGATAAACTCCCCCCACGTAAAGACTTTGACTGTAAATGAAGACTGATAGATGGTGCCAAAATTCCTAAACCAAAAATTTACCCCATGAACAAACAAGAGCTAGAAGCCCTAAAGAAATACCTGAACAAAAATTTGCAACACGGCTTTATTAAGCCCTCCTCCACACCAACAGCTAGCCCAATATTTTTCCGACAAAAATGAGAAGGAGGAGATCCCAGACTCATCATGAATTAAAATTTAATAAATCAGTCAGTACTGCCTAATGCTTACTCGATTCTGCTCACAGCGGACGTGATGAGCCAATTGGTTAAAGGCAAATAGTTTATCAAGTTAGACCTTAAAGAAGCTTTCCACCGAATAAGAACGGACCCTGACAGTGAATAGCTAACCACCTTCTCAACCCCCCTGGAGAATTACCAATGGACAGTCTTTCTTTTTGGACTACAAGCAAGGCCTGCAGTTTTCCAGATGTTCCTTAACTCTGTTTTGCAAGAATTCCTGTGCAAAGGTGTAGTTGTCTATCTAGATGACATCTTGATCTACTCTGATACACTCCCTCAGCACACAGAATTTGTTTGCACTGTGTTACCAAGACTTATAGACAATGACCTTGTTGTGAAACTCTCAAAATGTGAATTTCACACTCAGACTACCTCAGATATCGCGTTTGCAACAACATCCTAAACATGGACCCATCCAAGATTGAGACAATTTTGAATTGGCCAGCCCTGAGAAGAAGAAAACAACTACAACAATTCTGCGGTTCTACCAATTTCTACTGCAATTTCATTGAAGGTCTCACCACGATTGCTCTTCCTCTGACTGATCTTTTAAAGAAATCTTCTAATCCCAACGAAAAGCTCCCAAGAAAGATTACATGGACAAAAGACTGCCAAGCTGCTTTCAATGAAATCAAACACAAGTTCACCTCAGAACCACTTCCATTGTTCCCCAACACCGAGAAAGAATTTATAGTACAAACTGATGTCTCTGACTTTGCTATGGGAGTGGTACTCCTCCAGCGCGATGATGACGGATATCTGAACCCTGCGCTTTCATCTCCAAAAAACCTCTAAACAATCCCAGGATTCGCTATTTCTGGACCCATACCTGAGACTTCTGGACTTGTGATGTCACAGGGCCCTGATGATGTTACAAGTTTGATATTACAAAATGTGGCCAATAATAGCAGCAGCAGCAATGCTATTTATTTCTTATCCATCTTTCTCTGTGGATCGAGGCAGGGAACCACAACAAACAATACAACACATAGAAAACTGCAATACATGAATACTGAACATATACAAAAGCATATTAAACCAACACATACTAAAATCTATCAATAAACCATATATTTTTTTAAAAAAATGATCTGTGTAGGTCTGCTGAAAGGGACTGGTCACTAAGCACAATACATTAAACATCAATCACAGTTGCTCAGACTATGTCATTCAAATAAAAAAACACCAGGTACAACAAATGAGGAAACATATGCGTGCACACACACACACACACTTTTCAAGTCAGTTCTCTCACCCTGAGATTCATTCTCCTTGCCTGCAGACTAGAGAAGAGTGGCCAGGCCATGAGATTTAGCAACCTTATGTGTAACTAATGCAACTAGCTGTGGTAGAGTTGGGGCAAAGCCTCTTGAATCATTTTACAGGTCACTGGGTTCTTCTAAGATTGCAATCTTAGGCCCTTTCCACACGGGGTAAAAAAAACGGCTTAGGGCGACCTCATCCGGAGGTCGTCCACACCGTGGGGTGCGCTAGGGTGGTTTGAAAAGTGGAAGTTCCACACCTCAAACTGCCCTAGCGCGGCAGCAAGGGGTGGCACGGCGCGTTTTTAAAAACCACATAACCCGTTGCAGCGCCCCGTTTGAAACTGCAGGGACGCGCTAGCACGTCCCTGCAGAGCTGCCCGGGGGCGGGCTTCCAGCTGGCGCACTGCCCTGATGGGCGGAGTGCCGCCGGAAGTCGCTGGTCGCCATTTTGGGCGCCGCCGAACGCCGCCAAAATTCGCCAGCGTGTGGAGCGGTGAACGCGCGCTCCCCGCAGGGACGGAGCAACCCGTTTTCAGGTAAGATCCATCCCTGCGTGCGCTGCCCCGTTTCCCCGTCCCCCATGTGGAAAGGGCCTTATGCACCAGTGATGGTCAACACACAGTTCATAGGTCACATGCAGTCTTCAAGTCATCTTTAAAGACTGCTGCCCCCACCCTCTTTTCAGATACTACTGTCAAACCATGCCACTGAAAATCAGCTGTGACAGTATCACTTTAAAAAATAATGAAAAGTTACCCTCCTTGCTTCTGGAAGGAAAGGAGATGTTCTGCCTGCATCTCCTATATCATAAAGAGCTGTCACAAGTGCTGGCAACTTTTGGCTGAAATGGTAGTAGCAAAACTGGTGACTGGCATCATATTTCAACAGTGGCGGTGGCACGGAGTCCCAAGAAGTCCAATACACACACTCCGATATCCACCACTGCTGTGCATAGTTCCCCAGAAGTAAGCACCACTGAACAAACTCAGACTAACTTCCAAGTAAACAGGTGTATGATTACACTGTAACCCAGTGGTAGTCAATCATGGTGCATGGATCAGTGCTGGTCCACAAACTCTTAGCTATCAGACCCTGTTGAATTTCTGGGCACAAATGTGTTACTGGTCTCTGGCACATTAAGGTATAAAAACAACTGCCAGTTCCCTACATCAGATAGTTTGAGATCTCCTGCTATAAATGGTTTGAACTCTGCAATCACTCAAAGGCAACTATTGATTCCATGATAGCTTATATTCTCATGGGATAATAAGACCTTTGCTCACCTTTTAAAATAGTTCATAGGCCAGTTGACCCTAGGCATAAATCTTTCTGCTGGGAGGCAGAATGACGTGGCCACTTTGGTTAGCAGATTTGGGGTATAATATAAAGGCAAAAAATGGCTAGTTATTTGGTTTGTATTTTTAACATTTTTACTGTTAGAGAAAGGGAAAGCAGGCTGTAAGCATTCCTGTCTCGGCTGCCAAAAAACCCTTCACCAGTTCAGAGAACTATGCACATTGATATCTGCTGTTCCACCTTAAGTAGAAAAATGTTGTGAACCAACTCTAGTTTTATGTAGGCTGCCTAGGCTAGATCAAGCATTATGCATATGCTATAGAATTAGCCAGACAGAGGTTCCTCTGTCTTTAAGTGCCTCTTTTGGTATTCTCCACCCACTCCCTTCACTGAATTGTATTTCAGTTCCTCACTGCAATAGGCAAGATGATTGTTTGCTTTCTACAGAATGGCAGAGGAGAAGACTAGCGATAGTATGGTTGCAACTAACCAGAAAAAAAATGTGCTCATTGATCTTGTGCTTTTTTGTTCATAGAATCATAGAGTTGGAAGAGACCACAGGGGCCACTGAGTCCAACCCCCTGCTATGCAGGAACACACATCAAAGCACTCCCAACAGATGGCCATCCAGACTCTGCTTAAAAACCTCCAAAGAAGGAGACTCCATCACACTCCAAGGCAGCATATTTCACTGCTGGACAGCTCTGACCATCAGGAAATTCTTCCTGAGGTTCAGGTGGAATCTCTTTTCCTGCAGCTTGAATCCATTGCTCCTTGTCCTAGTCTCTGGAGCAGTGGAAAACAAGTCTGCTCCCTCCTTGCCATGACATCCCTTCAAATATTTAAACATGGCTATCATGTCCCCTCTTAATCTTCTCTTCTGCAGACTAAACATACCCAGCTCCCTGAGCTGCTTCTCCTAGGGCATGGCCTCCAGACCTTTCACCATTTGGTTGCTCTCTTCGGGGCACGCTCCAGCTTGTTGATATCCTTCCTGAATTGAGGTGCCCAGAACTGGACACAGTATTCCAAATGAGATCGAACCAAAGCAGAATAGAGCGGTACCATTACCTCCCTCGATCTAGACACCATACTCCTACTGATATAACCAAGAATCGTGTTGGCTTTCTTAGCTGCCGCTTCACACTGCTGACTCATGTTCAGCTTGTGATCTACCAAGACTCCTAGATCCTTTTCACGCGTACTGTTATCCAGCCATGTGTCCCCCATCCTATATTTGTCCATTCCATTCCATTCCATTCCATTCCATTCCATTCCATTCCATTCCATTCCATTCCATTCCATTCCATTTTTTTTTTTTTGCTAAGTGTAGGACCTTACATTTCTCTCAGTTGAAATTCATTTTGTTAGTTTTGGCCTTGCTCTCCAATCTGACAAGGTCATTTTGAATTTTGATCCTGTCTTCTGGCACATTAGCAACCCTTCCCAATTTGGTGTCATCTGCAAATTTGATCAGCGTACCCTCTATTCCTTCATCCAAGTCATTGATGAAGATGTTGAATAGCACTGGGCCCAGGACAGAATACTGTGGCACCCCACTAGTCACTTCTCTCCAGGATGAAAAGCAGCCACCCTTTGGGTTCATTTGGTCAACCAATTACAAATCCAAATGTTCTGCTGAATTCAGCAGGTAAAGGTTTTTGCCACAAGGTAGTCAACATTCTCATTTGCTGGTTGTCTTCACATCCAACTGCTATTAAAAGCAGAGTTACAGCATCCAGTTGAAAATTTCTGGGAAAGCTAGAGCCTGGAAATATTGCCTTTAACAGAAACCTCCAGTCAGCATGGCCCTAAAAACTGGTGCTCACTAGTAGAACTGTTGTTCTTTAGAAGTAGTAAGGTCACTGTTTAGACATTTTCTGGATCCACATTTTTAGTTAGGGAACAACCTGATTCTATGATGGAGTGCCTTCCAACAGCTCAGAATGATTTGCAAGGTACAACTCTATCTGATCAGAGGTAGCTTGCCTCAGTCTTTCAAGCTCTGATCATCTTCAGTTAAACTACTGTAGTGGGCTACGTGTGAAGCTGCCTTTCAAGTCTTGTCAGAAACTGTGGTTACTAAAGAATGTGGTTGCTAGATGACTACCAGGAGCTTAACATTATATTATAACATTACACCTGGGTCATGCAATGGTTTCCATGCCCAGTTCAAGAGGCTGTTTTTGAACTTTGAATATCTTTGTAGCTTAGCATGAGGGTAAATGAAAGACTCCTAATTTCTATATATGTACCTATATATTAAGTTCTTCAGTGGAGGGGATCCTGCCAGAAGCCACAAACACTTGTGCTGAATTTGGTAGCTAAAATAGAGAAGCCCACCTCAGTGATGATGCATCAAGTATGGAACAGTCTCTCCAGAGAGATCTTTCTAGCATCTATCCTATTTGTTCTGTTGGCACTGGGCAAAGTCCTTCTTATTTTCTAGAGATTTTGTTGTCATTTTTTCCTTTTGTTGTTCTGAAGATATTATCGTCATTTTTTCTTATTTATTTTTGATAATGGGTTTTTAGTCTGGTTTTCTTTTTACTTTTCAAGTTTTTAATTCATTTTATTTGATTTTTGAATATCACCCTGAGAATAAGACTGAAGGGTAACAGTGAAACATTTAGAATCAATCAATCAATCAATCAATCAATCAATCAATCAATCAATCAATCAATCAGGCAGACAGACAGGCAGGCAGGCAGGCAGGCAGGCAGGCAGGCAAACAAGCAAGCAGTCTCAGCTTTTAAACCATTGTAGAATGTAACTTTTATCTGCACAAAATGTTAATTGTTTCTGCAAGGAGTGTAATCCAGTCCTGATAAAGAGTTAATTCTGTTTAATTAAATATAATAGGGTGATCAGCTTCAGATTTGACTCATCTTAGATGAATGCCTCTTTAGTTAAGGTGCATCATACAAACAAACAAACAAATTCTGCGGTTCTAAACCTCTACTGATAATGTGGAATATCTTTGCTCATTGTAAGCACTCCATCTGCCTCATCTGGATTTGGATCTCAAAAATGCAAGGTGTGGGTGCATCATATGCTCCAAAATTTCACAAATGAAAACTGAGATACATGTGGTCAAACAATATCAGAGTTTAGTCAGGAAGGCAAAAATTATTAATGAGAAAGAAGCCACAAAGCAGGAGAAGCTGCAGCAGTTTACTTTTGCCAGAGCATATTGGGAAAAGTAAGATTCTTCCCTATCTACACTCACCTAACTGCTTTTGCAACTTGAGCTCAGTTTGCAGCAATTGGAAGTAAGCTGAGGGCAAAAGGATTAAGTGGGAAGAGGAAAGAGAAACTGGGAGATTTTAAAAGCAGCTGAAAAAGTGGATGTGGATGATGATGATGATGATTGATATCCTGCCTTCTTCCCAGAAATGGATTAATCAGGACTGTCCCAGCAAAATCATGACAGTTGGAGGATATGCTGCATAGAGACAAAGTTGTAAGAAAGCAGAGGCTGCAACATCACATATTACAGATTAGGAGGCTTATCTCTTATGACATTAGCCTCTTAGTTCCCTAACATTTAGATCTTGAACCAAGATTAAGAAGATAGCCTTAATTCTGATCTTGAACCAGCAGTGTTTTTGATCACTAAATGTACATATCATACAAATATCACACACATAGGGGCGAATTACTTCTACTTCCTTTTTTCTTTTAAAAAAATATTTTTACATTTTTTTAAATAGAACTGATTGTTATGATCTTCTGGCTAAGCAAAGAACTGAATACACTCACAGTCCTGATCATAACCTTCCAGGGAAGGCATTTTGCGGTTCTCATTTACAGAATTTTATGAAGGGTCCAGATGTCATCCACTTCCCTTTATCACCCTCTGAAGTCTTCCTAGTGCTTCTTCTGTATTTTCTGTTACTATTACATTTCTCCTGGGCAGGGGGAGGGAGAATAGCTTCACAATGTCTTTTCTTCAGTCATGTTAGGAGCTCTCCATCTGTAATCATCCTTTTTGTTCAACAAAATATAGGTAGGATGTGCATGTGTGTCCAGGAACAGACGCATGTCTGAATGCACCCACAAATACATGTTTTATAGGATTTGTATCCCAGTTCATTGAGGTCTGGGTTGAAAAGCAGAAAGGCAGCATCACTTTGCTGCTGTATCCTTTCCTCCTGTGTAACTGTTCTGCACAGCATTGTACAGTGAGTGTGGCAACAGGGATAGGGGGAAGCCTGCAGCTACTGCTGTGTCATATGGGAGTATATAGCAAAGTCTTTGGGGCCAAGAGGCCTTCTCCACCATGGAGGCTTAATAGGAAAGAAGCCTCACTGAAGCCAGGACTGGAAACTGTCAGATTTAATATTGTGATACGTGCCCACGATGGTACAACTGAATGCATTTATTCCTCTGAACTGTCATTCAGCAGCCAGGCAGGTGAGGGGAATCAGCAACTCCAATGTTACTCTATTGACAAATGTACATGTCACTCAATCTGCTCATGCCAAAGGCAGATTTTTTATTTTATTTTACAACACTCGTGCCTCTGAGATCTTCTCCTAATTGCTTTCCTAAACTCAGTGTCCTTGTGTTTAATATAACTGCCGCGTCAAGAAGATTTCGGGGGCTGCCAGGGGATGTATGCGTGAATTCTCTCTCTCCCCCCCACCTTCCTCCACCAAGCATTTTCATAATGATATTATGAAGCGTTCTTTAATGGGGGATCAAAAGGCTTTCAAACTGACAGTGCTCTCTGCTAAGGTTTTGCTTTTGCTTTTTTTCAAGCTACAGTCAAATGGAAAAAAATTGAGGGTTTTCAACATAACATCAAGTGTCTGAAGGTTTTATTTCTAACTGTCAGGGGAACCTGACAAGTAAGTGACAAGTAGTACATATAACAGTCTAATTGCATCCTCTCCTGAGCTGAGAGGGAAACTTAGAGTTACTATTTACACTCATGAGGGTGTGTGTGTGTGAGGGGAATGACTGTCAAGACCATAGAGGCCTAATGTGTCCTCACAGATCTTGGGAAACAAGAAGGGAGATTGCACCAGAAAGGCCCTTACATGTATATCTCCCTACAGGCATGCAGTCTAAATGATAGCTCCATGCATTTTCCCTTCTCTGTGTTCCTCCATGTTCCCTTTTCAGACCATCCTTGACTTCCAGTGAATATATCTAGAGAGGCCAGTTTTGATGCGATGAGTTGCTGTTCCTCTTCTCTCATCCTTGTCCCACAGTTTTGAATATCCACCATAGCCTAGCACCCTGTCCCCACATCTTTCTGCTGCTAGTCATTTTCTCCCTCTATTCTTCCTGTGTGAGCCACCTAAATGTCTACTCCCTTAAACAACTTTTCTCATTCTCCCTGGTTGCTTCTGAGGGCTAAATGTCCTTTTCAAAACCTCTGTGTGGGTAGCATCTGTCCTCTCTTTCTTTAAATCCAGTTCATAGCCTATCTTTTCTGTGCAGCCTTCATCCCAATCATTTTGTCATCATGCCTTCAACAGCAATGAAGCCTAGCCACATAATCTGAGGCATGTCTACTCAGAAGTAGGTCCCTCTGAATTTACCAGACCTTTATTCCAGATAAGTGGACCAGGACTGTATAATGTTAGACTACCTAGTTTGGTAGTTTTGCTGATTGTGCAGGGAAATATCCAAGACCTTCCAGACAAGAAGATGAGAGGTGGCTACATCAAATTGTAGCAGGAACCCTCAGCCACCTGCTGCACTTGCATGTTACTACCAGAGGAAGAGGTGATCACCTGGTATGCATCTCCTGACAAGCTCTATTTAGATTCACCTAGCTCTCCAGTTTCTTGCTGAAATGTCTTCACATCCAAGGGACCATGGGAAGGGTAGTATGAGAGACTGTCAAAAAGGCACAAGCAATTTGCCAAGCCATGCTTTTCATAGTGAGTTCTCTAAGGAACTTTCAGCCAATCGGACTGCCATATTCTAGATCTTCAAATCCAGGCGTCCAATTTGCATACCGTAGCCCTTGACTTTTGTGAGGGTTCAGTGCACACAACCCTCATGAAAGTAAACAAAAACTCCTCACAAATAAATCCCTCCTAGTGAGTGCTCCCCCTCCCTCTTCTTGCGTTCTTTCTGTGGCCACCTGGACAAAAGACAGGAAAGCGCAGGGGGGAAGCCCTTCTCCCTCCAGTCACCTGTCCATCTCCTGCATGCCCACATGGGTGACACAAAGGAGAATGAAGGGGGAAGGATGGTCCTTCCCCCTGCACCCTCTCTCCCGTGTGTCCTTCTTTCTTTCTACATGCCCACGTGGGCAACACACAATATTGTGGAGGGGGAGGGAAGGTCTTTTCCCCTGCATTCTCCTGCCTGCCACCCATGCACCCTTGCTTCTTTCTGTGCATCCATGCAGGTGAGAGACAGGAGAGTGCAGGGGGAAAGACCCCTCCGTTCTCCTGGCTGCTGTCAGTGCACGTTTTCTTCTATATGTGTGTCCATGTGGGCAATGGACAGGAGAGTGGAAGAAGAGAGAAGGTCTTTCTCCCTGCTGTCTCCTGTCTGTCTCCCACATGTCCTTCCTTCTTTCTGCGTGCCCATGTGGGCAACACATGGGAGAGCAGAGAGGAGGGAAGGTCTTTCCCCCTGCACTCTCCCACTCACCACCTGAGTGCCTTTCCTTCTTTCTGCATGCCTGAGCAGGCAACAGACAAGAGAGTGGATAGGGGATGTCTTTCCCCCTGCGCTCTCCTGCTCCCCATCTGTGTGCTTGTGCTTCTTTCTGTGCACTCTTGTGGGCAACAGACAGGAGAGTACAGGTGAAAAGACCTTCCCTCTCTGTCCACTCTTCTGCCTGCTGCCAGTAGGCCCTTCCGTTCTGTGCATCCGTGCAGGTAACAGGCAGGAGAATGGAGGGGAAAGCAGGCCTTTCCTCCTGCACTCTCCTGTCGGTCTCCCGCATATCTTTCCTTCTTTCTGCGCACCCACACAGGCAACAAACATCAGACTGGAGGGAGGGAAAATCTTTCCTCCTGCACTCTCCTGAATTTCTCCTTCCTTTTTTCTTTGTGCCCTTGTGGACGTCAAGCAGGAAAGTGTGGGTGAGGGGAAGCAGGAGAGTGGAGGGGGAAAGGCTTGTGTGCCCATGAACCCTTTCCCCCCCACACACATGTACACACCACAAACCAAGCCCATCTTCCTTATAAAGAAACATTCACCTCAAATGCTGGAAAAGCAGCAGAGAAACAACAAGGAAAAGAAGAAGAAATGGAAACAATCAGTAGGTGGGGAAGATTGCTAACTGTGAAAAGATACAGAAGGGCATGCCATACAGCCAGAGCTGGTTGAGACAATTCGTTTCGTCAGGCAGAGGACAAGCTGGAACTTACCCATTTCACATAAAGAGGCCACTCAGAGTGGTAGCTGGCTATTTATCTCAGCAATGACAATGGAACATTATCCCGCACCTGAAGACAGTGAGCTAGCCTTGGGGGTACATGTCAGACTGTGAACCACATATCCCTCTACTTTCAACACCTCCCTGCTACCCCTCAGCATCTTCCACCTCTGGCATCTATACGCTCTGCCTAATGATAGCCCTTGAAAGAGCATATTGTAGAAGTAGTGGTGTGGCGATGAGATACACTTCAGGCACACATTTATCTTCCACTGTCTGTGATTTTCCAAATCTTTCAGCCTTTCCTTACTTGGTTACATTGCAGGTATGGACTGTACGGCCTGCACCACATAGTTTCCAGTGTGATGGCATCAGGCAACAGTACGAACGCCTATATTTTGAAGATATCTGTGTAGTTGGCTTCTGTTCTGAAGTGAGAGCACAGGAACAGACCTTTGGATCAGTGTAACCATCTGTTTTTGCCCTACAGATTTCAGTCTGGCAAAAGCACTGTCAATCACTCTCTTAATTCCCTCCCTCCCTCAGGTCTTGCTCTCCTTAAATAATATTTCATGGATAGTTTTTTATTTGCCCTTCAATAAGCCTCTTCTACATTTACATTTCAAAAGAAGAATACAGGAAATGCCTGTCATTATATTTGCATCTAGCCAAAGCTTTAAGTACTCTGTGCTAAATCAGAATCAGAATTAGTCTCACAGGATAGGTCTGTGGCTTTCTTAACAGCAGGAACATTTTTGAAAAATCATGATAAGCTCACATGTAAATAATAAAAGACAGAGTGGTCTATATGCTTACTTGATAGGATTCTTTGCACTGTCGGGGTCCTGAGCCATCACAGTTCCTATGACGGAGTTTACCTGGACATCTTCTTTGACTTCTATTATATATGCTGGCCTGCTGAACACTGGAGGTTCATCTACATCCTCCACTTGGATTCTGACAGTAGTTGTGTCTTTGAATGGCCCCAGATACAGGAATCTGGGATCCACATGAGGATTGCTGGCCTCCACTTTCAAAGTAAACTGTCTCTTTTTCTCAAAATCCAAAGCCTGGGAAGAGAAAATGTACATGTTCAATACAAAATCTGATAAAGGAATTCCA
The DNA here is from genome assembly GCA_948472985.1 of Iguana delicatissima. NCBI lineage: Eukaryota > Metazoa > Chordata > Lepidosauria > Squamata > Iguanidae > Iguana > Iguana delicatissima. Next base: position 616,550 of record CAOKZL010000537.1, read on the forward strand.
AGGAGACTTGACATTTAAAGAGGCACTGAGATACGCTGAATCTATGGTGTACGATTCAAAACAAACATTTACATCATGATTTAAGGCATGTTGACTTAGAAGTAGTAAACTTTTCATGGAATAAAGTTCCATGGAACTCAGAATCATAAAATCATAGAACTGGTAGAGACCACAAGGGCCATCAAGTCAAACTCTTTGCCAAGCAGGAATACACAATCAAAGCATTCCTGACAGATGGCCATCCAACCTCTGCTTAAAAACCTCCAGCTTAATTCTGAGAAAACATGCATAGGATTACATTGTAAATGCTTTTTTTCTGACTGTAGCTTCCTAGATCTTCCTTATCATTCTCTTTTGTCTCAGTTGATTGTGCACGCTACAGGTCTCTCAGTGTTGACCCACCTAGATAAATGTATGCATGCATGGGAGTGACCACATGCTTCATAAATCTTAGGCCCTTTCATACTGCATAATTAAACCAGTATGATTCCATTTTAACTGCCATAGCAATATTCTGTGGAGTCCTGGAATTTGTAGTTTGGTGGGACACTAGAGCTCTCTGGCTGAAAATTCTAAATGCCCCTCCCTTTACTGCAAATCCCAGGATTCTATAGGATGGAACCATAGTAATTAAAGTGGAATCATCATTTTATAAGTGTGTAGTGTGAAAAGGCCCTTTTGTGTTGGTGGTCCCTGTCAAATGACAAATGATGTGGTTTACCAATTCCTGCTGGCCCTCATTGGTAATATCTGCTCAGTCTGGTCTCATTAGGACTGACAGACCAAAGACCTTTCATAGCCTGGAGCAAAACAGCACACTCTTCCATTTTGTGTACAGAAGCTGGCTAGACTGGCAGTTGTATGGTAGAGTCTTCCACCACACCCAAGGGCAGCAAGGTAGTTTAGAGAGTATAGGCCAGACTGTGGAGTACATAGTTCTGCTCTTCAAGAGAATGGGATAACAAGTGGACAAAGGAAAAATGATTTTGTGTGTGTGTATATGTGTTTGTGTGTCATTACTCTCCACACCCGACACCAGGCACCATCTGCCTCATGGAAGGGCTGGTCTTGTGTGTCATACATATTGAAGGGCTGTACTAAACCCAGTCCTCCCAATTAAGGAACATAGATCAGATCTTTCCTTCTAAGGAGTTCTACTAGCAGGAAATTATATAAGAAAAAAACAAGACATTATAACCATCTGACATCTTTGAGATAATAACAGTCACAAAGGACATCAAAACCAACATCTATGAATAATAGCATTCTTCCTGTGGCATTTTTACATCTTGTATCAGATTCAGCCTATTGGGCAGGTCTTCATAATAGCTTGTAAACGGGCAATACTGTTTAGCCCGAGGGGAGATTTATATATTATCTTGATGAACCTGTGTTTTTATAAAGGTAGGGGTCCAAGTCACTTGCAGGGAGGGAAGCATAATAGTTCAGTGGAAGAGCATTATATGCAGAAAGGCTACAGGTTCAATCCCTAGCATTCTCTTTACAAGATGTTCAGATATTATGGCTCGAGTAGAATGAACTTCAATGGCACTACCTTTCTGTGGCGGTAGGATTGCAAACTCCTGCAAGGCAAGAGGCTATGCTGATGGCAGTAGTGCTGCTGGTAGGGTCTCCCCTGTCAGACAGGCTTTTGCTGAGGAGTCAAATTAAATGTGCCAAACAGCCACTGGGCAGCAGAAGTAGTGGGAAGGGGTGACACTGGCAGAGGATCTCTCAGAAACAATGGCACTGGCACTATAGCTAACATTTGTTAGTACTGTGCAGAAGGAGCCATAGTAAACCTCTTTTGAATGTCTTCTACCATGAAAACCTTAGGATGAGACAATCCAAAATGAAACAAAAGTTAGCACCAGAAGATGAAACTCCCATGTCTCAATGGGCTATAGGCTTTCCCACTCATCTGACAGATTAGGGACTAGAGCACTGTCAGAAAAGAAAGTTAGTTGAAAAGCAAAACCCATGTACTCTATTGCAGACAGCATGAAGAATTTGTGGAGGCTCACTTGGGACAGACTTGGGGCAGACTGTGCTGCCTGCAAAGTCTCTCAGCCAGCTTAGCACCTTTTATCCCCTCCGCCACAGCTCACTTTGCAAGCAGCAAGTCCATGTGAGCAGTTCCAAGCAAGCCTCTGTAGGCAAGATGAACTGATGAAAGAGTGGAACCTCCATCGAATTAAAGGTACTTGCCCTTAATTTGGAAGCATGAAAAGAGCAAGTCATCAGATAATAGGGTGTCAAAAAGATTGGGACTTCCTGTACTGGGTAGACTCAAGCTGAAAGGGTGTTCAGCTGTTGATGCACTCAGAGGTGAAAAGAAAGTCTGAAGATGCACAACACATATTATAGAAATACGGAATGTGAGAAGCATGAATCATGGGAAGCTAGACATAGTAAAACAAGAAATCAAACTTATAAACATTGCAATAGTTAGGGTGAGTAAGCTATAGTAGACAGGAATGGGACACTGAGTCAGATAAATACACACTGTTTTACTCAGGAAATGAAAATTTAAGAAGAAATGGGGTGGCATTTATTATGAGGAGAAATGTAGTGACAGCAGTCAAAAAATACAACACAAAGTCTGACTGAATCATGTTAATAAGACCTCAGAGAAAACTGATTAATATAACCATAATTCAAGCTTATGTTCCAACTACAGAGGCAGAAAAAGAAGAAATCGAAAGATTCTAGCAGGAGTTCAGGAGGGAACTGATCACACACCAAAACAGGACTTCTTGTTAATCATAGGCAACTGGAATGCAGAAGTTGGAAACAGGGTAAGAGAAAAGATTGTGAAAAAATTTGCCCTAGGATAAAGAAATGAAGCAGGAGACTGACTGACTGACTGACTGAATTTTGCGAGGCTGACAGTTTGTTCACTGCAAACATATTCTTCAGGCAACCCAAGAAGCAACTGTATACATGGACATCACCTGATGGCAATATAAAAATAAAAAACAAGACCAGGAGCAGATTGTGGCACAAACCATGAACTACTAATAGCAAAAGTTACAGTAAAGCTAAATGAGAACATTAAATCAAACATCATGCCAAAATACAACCTGAAGATTATGCCACAGACTTTAAAGATAATGTAAAAAAATAGATTTGCACTATTAAGCCTAATTGACAAGGAGCCAGAACAATGCTGGAATGAAGCTAGGGATATTATCAGGGAGGAATGCAAAAAGATACAAGTTGTAGCCAAACAGAAAGAGAAGCTTTAGTGAATGACAGATGAAACTGTTCAAGCAGTTAAGGATAGGTGAGAAGCAAAAGTAAAAGAGGACCAACATAGAGTCAAAACCCTGAAGGCTATTGCAGGAAAAAGAGAACTATTATAATAATCAATGCAGACAAACAGAAGATGGCAACAAAAAAGGAAGAACAAGTGACCCTAGAGAGCCAATGTCAGTCAGAGCAGAGAGCTGAAGTCTGGGGCAGATAGATCAAGGTCAGCTCTACTGTTAGGCAGCTATATCCAGTGGCATATTCTGAGAGGTCGTGAATGGTGGTCACTTGCTGGAGGATGGAGTTCTATGTATCATGCAGCTTGACTTGCATCTCCTGAGCAACCCTCCTACCCTTATGTAGAGAGGAATATGCTGTTGTGTCACCAGAATAAAGCTGAAATAGGAATCAACTGCCAGTCTAGTTGGCTTCTGTGGGTAGAAGGGGGATTGTGCCATCTGGTATTTGTTCTCAGCCAGCAAAATGTTTTGTATTTAACATTTCTTCTCATGGTTTTGGGATTGTGGAGGGCTAGAAACATATGCCAACCTTGGTCAAGGGAAGAATTGTGACAAACTCAAACTGGAGATAGCTATATATTCAACCACCCCATTTAAAATAATTGCTTCATTGCTATCATGACAGTTTCACTGGAAGACACTAGTTGTGAACACATAAGAAGACAGCTGTAATGAAATTTATTGTTTAAATCTTCAATGTCCAGAATCAGAAGTGAAGTCTCACTAAGGTAATGAGATACTGTGGAAAGACAGCTTTATCCTCAACAGTACATAAAATCTTTCACCTTTGTAAAGGGAAATATCTAGATACCTGGTCTTGAATTCTGTTAGGATATACTAACATAAGGTTTAGATTCACACTCACACCTTTCTGAAATGAACACTTCCCAAATGTGTTTGTGAGATGATGCTCCCTTCTCACAAAGTTTCCACTGAAATGGAACATTTCTTTGCAAACAAGAAATAAATTGCTCACTTTGAATTGTCTTTCTTTTTCCCTGAAAGCATCTAGTAGGGACCTTTTTTTGGTGGGAGTTGTTTGTGTTGAGATACATACACACACACACACTGCTTGTTCCCATTGGAGATGCGACTGAGAATGTTATGTGGAGTCAAAAGCAATTGAGTGTGACATTCAGTAAGGCAGTATAGCAGGGATGTTATTGTGTTGTGTCAAGTGAAAAGATAACCATTGTTTGTTTGACTTGATTGCTTGTTAACGAGCACCAGGACGGTCAGTTGATGTTTCCAGAAACAGTTGAAGATGTTTGCCTCAATGGGTTTTGATGTCTTACAAGATTTCTTTTCATAAGCATTGAAAGCCCCTTGCTGAGTTCTGACACAAACCTACAGGCTTGGTTTAGGGGCTGGAGAAGTAGTTGGTAGCTGCAATGCAGTCACAGTGAAAACAAAACACTGGTCTGGGTTTTGTAGATGAAGGAAAAGGGGAAGGCTTTCAAGTGAACACTGTTTGCTTAATGGTGAACTGATGCTGATTTTACAGACTGGCCTCTTTTGTTGAAGGGATTGTCTGCTGTTCTCCATGGTCAGTGTAGAGATATGTAAACTAAGGGAGACTACAAAATGCCATAAGTTTCCAATACTATTTCCTCACAAAGAAACAGATCATGTAGATTGTCCCTATTACGGAGAAGTGGGGGGAAATGGCACACAGTGTAGTTGCAATTAGATTTGACTACATCCTGTAAACCTTGGGATATAGAAAAAGTGACATAAAGCCTTACAGCCACCCTGCCTCCATTTCTATTTGTTGCATCATATGAAACCTGACCAAAGCATTATTTTCAGAATTAGGCATGAACCAAAAATTGACTTGATTAACACTATCAAACTCCTAGGAGGCATTTCGATATGAACAAGTACTGACAGGTATCATACTGGCATCTAAAGGAAAAGTGTGTGTCTGAAAGTCTATGCAATGTCTGTTTTGCATTGGCTAAACTTGGACTGATGCAGGCTGATATCTGTAACCTTATCAAGCTTGCTAGAGTTGCTGCTTATAAATGAGATTAGTGTTACTCTTTCTGACAACAAAGGTGCCATATAATTAGATGACTTCCACCCATGATCTAATAAGGCACTGCTCTTTAAAAGGGGAGAAAGAGAGAGAGAAAAAGAGAATGAATGCTAATAGAACTACTAATTATAGTATATGGGGGAAAAGAGGATTCTGACATAATTTTACATGCAATATTATCAATATCAATATAAAGGAGGAGCTGATGGACAAAATACAGAATTTGGATGAAAAGGTTAAGAAAAAAAAGTGATGAGGAGATTTAACAAAAGTTCAAGTAACTCCAACAACAGTTTTCATTGTTTATAGTCCCAGAAATGAATGCCGAACTAATTATTATACCTTAGGCAAAAGAATTCTGAATTTGCAAAGAAACCTGGGAAATGGTTTTCTTATAAGCTGAGGCAGAAAAAGCTAAAGAAAATTGTCACAAAGATCACAAAAGGAGATCAGTTTGTAATGGACAATTTGAAAATATCAAAAGCCTTTGAGGAATATTGCACAGGTTTATATATGAGGAGCAACAAGAAAATTTTAGATATGGAAGATTACTTGGATAAACTCCTGTTGGACAAATTATCCTCAGAAGAAAATGAAAGTTTGAGTGGTCCTATGACAACTATGGAATTTATTGAAGAAATTTTTTTAAAAAATGGAAAAGCACGAGGCCCAGATGGATTACTTGAAGCATATTATAAGAACTTGAAGACAAATTACTTCAATCATTGAAAACAGTGTGTGATGAGTTATTAATAAAATGGCAATATCAGATTGTTGGAGAAATGCCTGTATTACAGTGATACATAAAGAAAATACAGATGAGACACTGACAATGAATTACAGACCTATTTCATTACTAAACAAAAACAATAAGATATTTACTACTATTTTAGCAAGCAGATTGAGGATTTCTCAGAATATCCATGAGGATCAGTGTAGTTTTGTGGTTTTTTGGCCAAAAGTATAACTATGGAATAATTTAAGAGCAGTGCTTAATATTATTGAATTTTTGGAGCATTATAACGACAAAAAAAAAAAAGTTATTTTGACTTTTTTTTTTAGATGCAAAGAAACCATTTGATAATATTTCTTGGAATTACTTATTCCAAATATTGAAGAGAATGGACTTTGGTGAAAATATTAACCAGGCAACAAAGACAGTCTACCCAGTTCAAAGGGCCTGAAATTTAGTAAACGACCATGCTACAAGACTGACTGAAGTACAAAAGGGACAAGGTTGTTCCTCTCGTCCTTCTTGTTTACTTTGGCACAGGAGACCCTATCGAGAAATATAAGACAAGACAACAGAATTTATGGGGTGAGGGTTAAAAAAAGAACAGCATAAGCTGAGAACTTATACAGATAATCTTGCAATAATGACACAAGAGCCACTAGATTCAATAAGGGCTCTTCTGGAAAAAAGTTAATGTGTTTGAGACATGCTCTAGGATAAAAGTGAATTGTGCTTAAGAATAATTACTGACTAAAATATGATCTCAGAAGAGGGAAATGAATTAACTGCACTTTCAAATTATAAAGGAGAGGAGAAGAAAACAGGACGAAATATTTGGGAGCTACAATTATGAAGAAAAACAGTTTGCTATTTGAAAAGGCTATGAGATACTCTGGGGGAAAAAAATTAAAAGAGACTTAGAAAAGTGGGGAAAGTTAAATTTGTTCCTTCTGGGTAAAACTTTGCATGATGCTAAGAAAAGGGGCTGCTTGGAGTTCTTAATGTCAAATTGTATAATGAGGCTTTTTGGTTTGTACAGTTGAAGGAATGGTTATTGCTTAAAGATGTGAAGATTCCTGGAACTGGAAGGTCATACTTTAAGATTTGGGAGGCATGGTTTTCATTTGTATCATAAAATTAAGACACATGGTGAATTTAAAAATCACTGTATTAGAAAGGCTCTCCTATAAGTTTTGTATAAGCAGAGACTTTCTCCTACCATAAAATCAGCCACCTCACCACAGGAAGCTTTTTTCAGGAAATAATGGGTGAAAAATTGGAGATTGTTGCTTTATGATGATCTTTTGTATTTTGAACATGTCAGTTAGAAGTTTATATCAAGAGAGATGATTCTTAAGGAAGATAAAGATCTTAATTGATTTGCTCATATGTAAAAGGAGAGATCTGATCAAGATAGGAGAAATATAGCCACAGAAGGTAAAGAAAAGGAGTTTTACTCAGAGTTATGGAAAGATAATGACCATGTAATTAAAAAAAGTCTATTAATGGATTTTTAAACTAGAGACATAAGATAAAACTATAAAAGAGTACATGATAAGATGAGCCCAAAATTTGGGGCCTAGATGTCCATACGGATGTCTGGAGAAAACGTGGTCCCAATACATTAAATTTACTTTGTGTAGTAATTTAAGAGAAAACCACTATAAGATGATGTACAGATGGTATTTAACCCTAAATAACCTGTCAAAAGTGCCCCAGAATGTGGCATACCGGTGTTGAAGATTTCAAGATAAGGAGGTCTCTGTGTGTGCCCATGCATGTGTGAGAGAGAGACAGAGACAGAGATGTGTGTGTGTGTGTGTGATGGACTTGTAAGAAGGTGAAAACTTACTGGTCTAAGATTTGTAAGTTAACTAGCATATATACCTGGCGTTGTCCAGGATTTTATTTTCTCATAGGTAACACTTGTTAGAAATACATTAGGAATTACCTTACCTTATCTTAGGAATTAGACGCAGTTGAAATACACAGATTTGAGATCTTGTGTCTCTAATTCCCCAATCTGCCTTGTCTAGTACGTGTAATTTTTCCCCATATTCCCCAATCCAATCTGTATTCAGAGTTATTAGCATATGAAGTTTGGGTTCTGAGGGAATACACTGTCCTCCTCCTTGTTGGTAGGCCTTGTCTCCATAGCAACTGGCTAAGCTCTCTGGCTGAGAATTCTAAAGGCCCCTCCCTGAACTGCCAACCCCAGGATTCCATAGAATCTTCACAGCCAGTCAATCACATAAGCTCTTCCTGCCTCACACAGCCAATCATATGAGGTCTTTGTTTGCCTGACACAAACAGACAAACTCACAAACACACAAACTTTTACTTTTATATAGTAAATTAAAAAAAATGAAACAGGAAATTTGAATATTATTGTCTTGGGAGACTTTAATGGTGTCATTAATTCTAATGCGGACAGAACAATACAGAAATTAACCCCCGAAACAACGGTAAACTTCCTAAGAGCTTCTTTAATATGATGGACGATTTAAGCCTATATGATGTTTGGAGATATAAAAATGGACAACTAGATGGACATATGTTCTATTCTGACCGACACAAGTCAATGTCAAGGATAGACACGATGCTGGTAACCAAACAATTACTTTTGAAAACCACAGATATAGACATTCTTCCTAATTTGTGTTCTGATCATAATCTGCTACAATTAAAGATAAATGTTAAGGACAGAGAAACATCATGGAGAACGAATGATGAAATTTTGAACAAGGAAAAGTACATCGTGGAAGCAAAAAGGGAGATAATCAATTATTTTAGCAAGAATATGACACCGGAACTGTCAATGAAAACTATTTGGGATCCAAGTAAAGCCGTGATGCATGGTAATTTTATCAGATGGTCCGCAGAGATTAGAAAAGAAAGGAGATATGTTGAACAACAAATTTTGGAAAAGATGAAGGAAATTGAGAAACAGTTGAGACAAAATCCGTCTGATCAAAAGATTAGATTACAGATGAAGGTATATCAAGCTGAACTAAATCAACTTAATTTGAATGAAATACAGCAACAGATACGAAGAATGAGATATAATTTTTCTGAACAAGCGAATCAACCTTCAAAGTTTTTGGCCAATTTGTTACGTAAAAGAAGGACCAGAAATATCATATCAGAGATTAGAACAGGAGAAGAAAGAGTTACAAAACAAAAGGGAATAAAACAAGCTTTCTATAAATACTATGTGAAGTTAATGAGCAAGATTCCCAAACTGAAAAAGCAACATGAGGTGGAAGAATATTTGGAGAAACTGAACAAAATGAGATTTACTGAAGAACAAAGGTTGGTTTTGAATAAATCTATTTCAATGATGGAAATTGTTGAAGCTATCAGGAATTTGAAAAATGATAAATCTCCAAGACCTGACGGCTTTACAGCAAAATATTACAAAGTTTTGGAACATGAGATCTCAATACCTCTGCAAAGTACAATAAATGAAATAATACAGGAAGGCATACCAGACACCTGGAAAGAAGCTAATGTGGTGCTGATTCCGAAAGAGGGTAGAGACTTAACTGATGTAAAGAATTATCGACCAATATCACTTTTGAATACAGATTATAAGATTTTTGCTTCAATCCTTGCAACAAGGCTTAAAAAAGTGCTGCCAGAGGTCATTGATGAAGACCAGAATGATTTTTTACCAAAAAGAACTTTGAGAAATAACATAAGAATGGTCTTAGATATAATTGAATATTATGAAAGGCACAATGAACGGGAAATGGCTATGATATTTGTCGATGCGGAGAAGGTTTTTGACATGATCAGCTGGCCATTTATGAAGTCGGTGATTAAACAGATGCAGGCTGGAAACAAATTTGTGTCATGGATTGAAGCAATTTATAATCAACAACAAGCTCGATTGGTCATAAATGGAGAAAAAACAAAACTGATTGAATTGCATAGAGGGACACGACAAGGTTGTCCTTTGTCCCCTCTTTTGTTTATTTTGACAATGGAAATACTTAACAATGCAATAAAAAAAGATAAAACTATAAAAGGAGTTCAAATTAAGAAATATCAATATAAGCTAAAAGCATTTGCTGATGATTTGGTTTTGTTTTTGGACGATCCAGGGAGAAGTATTAAAGATTTGATTAGAATAGTTCAAGCATATGGTGAATTCTCTGGATTTCGAGTGAACAAGGATAAAACAGTATTGTTAATTAAAACATGACTGAGAGAGAAGAGATAGAATTAGCAGAATTAATAGGATTTAACAGAGCTCGAAAGATGAAGTATCTGGAAGTCTGGATAGCTAAAAGGAATAATGAGCTATATCAAAATAATTATGAAATAAAAATGGAAAGAAAGAACAAAAGATTTGGAAAGTTGGACTTCTATGCGTCTATCGATGATGGGGAGGATAGCAGCAATAAAAATGAACGTACTCCCAAAAATGAAGTTGTTTCAAAATCTTCCTGTTATAACAAACAACAAGCCTTTTACACAATGGAAGAGAGAACTGACTAAATTTATACGGCAAGGGGAAAAACCCGGAATAAAGTGGAGTATTATTTTCAGTTATATTACAAAGCCGCGGCCTTCACGTGGTTAAAAGACTGGGTTGATTTACAAGATATGAGAATGCTGGTACTGGAAAGTGTGGACCTGAGGATGGGATGGCATGCCTATATGTTTTATGACAAAGCAATAATTGATAAAGATGTCACGCATCATTACATTAGGAAATCACTTTTGAAGATATGGAATGAATATAACATTAGAAACATAAGGCAGCTTCCTACATGGGTGTCCCCTCAGGAAGCCTTCTTCGGTAGATGGACTGAAACAGACAAATGGTTGCGATATGAAGACATATTAGAGAAATCAGTCTCAAATAATTTCAAGATCAAAACAAGAGAAAAATTGGAACTAGAAGAAATAACATTAAGTTGGTTCCCATACAGACAGTTAACTGAAAGGTTTCAAATGGACGTAAAGACATATGGAATAGAATCAAAGGAGAAAACGGGGATTATTAAATGGCTGTTTGAAAACCCCCCTCATTTATTATCACATATATATCAAGAAATAATACAACAGGAAAGGCAAGAAGAAACAATTAAGTCAGCAATGATCTTATGGGCTCAAAATACTGGACATTCAATTCAGTTAGTGAAGAAGCCACTGAGGGAAGGTTAGTCTAGGGTCTAGGGAATTCCTGCAACATTAGAATTCTGGGAAGAAAGTTGGAAAAAGACACAACAATTTACAGTTGCTCAGAATTTGAAAGAGAACTATTACAAACTGTTTCATAGATGGTACATGACACCAGACAAATTAAAAAAGATTTATAATACAGGTACCGGTATGTGTTGGAAGTGTCAGAAAGAGGTCGGTATGATATATCACATGTGGTGGTCATGTCCCAAAGCTAAGAAATATTGGACTTATGTACACTAATAAAATTTGTGCTATAATGAAAGTTCAGTTTGCCAAGATACCGGAGTTGTATTTGTTAGATATGACAAAGGTACTTGATGGTACTGAAGTAAAGAAATATTGGCGAATAATTCTTTATATGATAACAACAGCCCGGATAGAATATGCAAAGCTTTGGAAAACTCAACAAATACAAATACAATAGAACAATGGTGGGGAACATTTATGGAAAATAGAAATGCTGATATAGTTTCACAGAAACTAAAGGGGAAAGCAGACGATGAGATCAAAAAGGAATGGCAGATTGTAATGGGTAATTGCTGGGCACTGTTGAATGAAAATGAGTGTTTCATGGTTAAGATAACTAATGAGGGGGCTACTGATGTAAACCATGGAACTGTAATGTAGAGAATGAAATGCAAGAACTATCATGTAACGTTATCAGCATAAAGCAGTACATTGATAGAACTATGTTAAGAGATGTTGGAAATGAAATCTAGATCAGTGTGGAAGATCAAAAATATTTCATGTAAATTAACAGCAGCAATGTCTGTTTTATATGTGAAATTTGAATAAAATGATATAAAAAAAATAAGGGCAGAATTTCTAATGTTACCAGAAATCTCTTTGTTGGGTATTATGGACAAAGAACTGGATAGTAAATATGGATTACTTCTTTGATATATGAAAACAGCAGCAAGAATACTGTTTGCCCAAACTTGGAAACAGACTGAAGCACCAACAACAGAAGAATAGATTTCTAATCTGGCCCAAACTACCAAATTAACATGGATTTTGAAAAATAAGACAACTGAGGATCTTCTGTAAGACTGGAAACTGCCTTTCAGAAGATTTTTTGAGCAATAGCAAAGCTAACAATGTCATTAGCTATGGTTATAGTCATTAGTGATTTTAGCTGGATCTGTAATGGTAAAATAATTTTTTTCTTTCATTTTTTTTTCCATTACAGTCAGGACTGGGGAGGGTCAAAGCCTACTGTGTTTTAGTCATGTGTCTTTCCCCCCTCTTTTTTACTATCTTCTGTTTTTATTGTATTTTGATTGTAATATTGATTGTATACTATATTGTTAGTGTTAAAAATCAGTCAACCAACCAATCAATAAAATGTTATGTATCATTTCAAAGTATTTTATTTCTAATGTTTGCCATGCAAAAAGGCACACACAGACAATGGAATTTTGTGGGACGAGGGTGGAATATTTTCCTAATCAATCTGTGAAGACTAAACTCTCTACTCCCCACTCCACCCAACCCCTGCTGTAACATGTAGAAAAAGTGTGAATAAAAGTGGCAAAATAGCAATTCTAAATGTAAAATAAATGTAATGTAAATGTAAAATTCCATGAAAGAGTGTGAACAAGTCTGAGTGAACTGTCAGGTTTACACTAATGATAGGAATAATATTCAAAAACATTTAAAAAATGGTCAAGAAACATGTTGTTCAAGAGTCAAGAAACCCCAACAAGAAGATTCCTGGACCGATGAGAATTTTTTGCAGTTTTGGATTAATTCTGTGCAAAATTTTCTGTGCAAAACAGCCAGGTGAAAACAGCCTTTTTTTGTGTGTGTAGAAGTATTATTATATATCGTTTTTTCTGCAGCAAGACTAGTTTCTGTGAAAAACAACCCTGTGTGAATTTTGCACAGAAAAAGTTCCAAAGTGTGAAATAGTTTTTGAAAATTGTGTAGTATTACTCCACTTGCTTAGTGTTACTTTCAAACCAGCAATCTTTTTTTTAAAAAAACAAACAAACAAAGCAACACAATTTAATAAGCTAGTTTCTGAACCCATGGACTACATTTGGCTTGTTCACCCAGTAGCTAACCATTGTTTTTACTAGGATTCCTGTGGATGCATTGCTAAGCCAGAACTGAAATGTAAAACCAAACTCTGTTAAAGGCCTTCCTTCTAGTCTTGTAGGAAGAAGAGAGGGGAATACAGTGCATGGAGTCCAAATACTTTGCTGGGGCTTGATTTGAAAACTACCGACTTGTTGCTAAACCTGCTAAACCGTGGTTTAAAATTATGTGTAAGTGAAAGCCTGTTAGCATGTTGTAGTATACCCCCACATACAACAGATGCAATGTTATGTAAAACAGTTATATTTTAAGATATGCATGTGTGTTTGTAATTGCTGATACAGGAGGAAAGAGGAAAGGCTCTGTGGGCCCAATACAGACTCCTAAGCCTCTTCTCCCCAAATACCACTGAAATTAAGCAGCAAATCATGTTGCTGAATTTCAGCAACAAACTGTTAAACAAAACTGAACCAAGTCCAAAATTCTTGCCTTAGATGTGTCCTTTGGGCTTACAACTAGAATTTGGTAGGAAACCAGGAAAGACTCATTAGAACCTACATTTTCTGCCTTTTTTTTTCATTTGTTGTTAGAGATTTGCTACCAAATCTAGTAAGACAACTTGTTGCTGGATTTCAATGGTACAGTGGTTGGCAGGGTGCAACATGTGGTGGGGGGAATGTTATCTCCTGGAGCTACCACTGATTCCCACCCTTGTTGTAGCAGGAAACCTTGATACCCGGGGCAACTACTGAAAGGGGAAGTGAAGAATTGGCACGAAGGTAATGTCTGTTGGGCATTAGTTATGAAGAAGCCTTTTCTAAACTCTGGGTTAAGACTGTGTGTAGGAGAAATAGCTAATGCTGGGTCAGTGATGAGGATGGAAATTGGAGGTGGTAAAAGTGGTGCCTGTGGATTCCGTATGACCACTTGAGCAGAGGCCCTTTCTCACTACAGTTAGAGTAGTATGATTCCACCTTAACTAAAACAGCTGCACCCTATGGAATGCTGGAGTATGTAGTTTAGTGAAGCACTAGATAAGCTGTCTGGTTGAGAATTCTCTACACCCCCCCACTGCAAATCCCAGATTTCCCTAGGATGCAACCATAGCAATTCACGTGGAAAAAGAGTGTCATAAAAGTATAATGTGAATGGGATCCAGATATGGACTGATATCAACAACGAGTGAAATGTTTCCTATTGCTCTGTACTCTTTGCAGTGCATACAGTACATTTGATTCACAAACAGTTAAATACTTTATGGCCCTTTCCGCATGCAGCGAGGGAAACGCTCCCTGCCGCTACTCATTGGCTTTTTGGTGGGTCCGGGCGAGTCCGTTGGGACAAGGAGCAGTGTGAGCTTATTGCTCCACACTGCTCCAGCGTCCAAAATGGCAGCTTCTGGTTGGTGGAGGCACTCCACCAACTGGAGAAGCTCGCCAGCCTAAACCCCACCCCCAGCAGATCTGCAAACACGCATTACTGTGCGCCTGCAAATCTGCACCAGAGCGTGGCGATGGAGCAACACAGGGTCGTGCACTCCGTACTTAAAAGAGGTTTTTAAAAAGCACGCTGTGCGACCAGTTCCGGTCACTCTGGAGTGGACTTAGGTGCGGAACTACAAAAAGTAGTCTGCCTCAGTCCGCTCCACGGTGCAGAAGACCTCCGTTGGAGGTTGCTCTGCACCGTTTTAATAGGCCGGTGCATGATATAAAACACACTAAGGACTAGAATGATACTTCTCAAAATGTGTACCTTTTTCACTGTTACGATGCCTTCTTGTGTCTCCTTGTCTGTGATAATACCAAACATTTCTGAGCCATCCCCTTCAACAATGCTATATTCCATCTCTGCATTCTGTCCCACGTCAGCATCGTTAGCCTTTATCCTGCCAACTGGTGAATCAGGCGGTGCAGATTCTGGGACTTTGAATTGGTAGGCACCTTAATATAAAGAGACAGAAACTTCAGTTAGCCAATCAGAATCACTTCATCATTTTTCAAAACTCTTCACTCACATGCAAATTTTCTTGCTATCTCAATTCTCCACATTGTTAAACTTATGACTAGATTATTGCTCACCTAAACCATTTGCAGGATGTTTTCCCGAACATTTATGATGTTATAAAGCTGTTTTCCATCTCTGTCTGGGTTAAATGAGATGCTAGGTGCACATAAAGGTAAGGTTTTACCCATTCTAACATCCAGTGTGATCAAGCATCAAGTTTAAAGGGCTTGTAATGCACTCACCTTCTCTTAGATATGCAGAATTTGCACCTCACAATAGGAAACTGTCTTATATTGCCACACCATTGTTCAGAGAGTTCATTAATGCCCAGTGGGGAGATCTCAGGCTTTGACACTCAAACCACTATACCATGTTGGTTCTCCTTGCTTGTATATAAATTATAAGATTGTAATAACAGAATCAATTGGTGAGATTTACTTTTGATTTTTTACTAGAATCCTGAGATCCACAAGTCACAACCTGCTACAAAATACACACATGTAAAATTAAGGAATTCTGAGTCCAGGAATTTGTTACAAGTACCTAGATTAAAGGAAGGTCATCTTCCTTCTACACACAGATTTATTCCTGATTTCTCCAAGCATCATGCATTGCAGTAGTATAAATATTTCAGTACAGTGGCTTCTTCATTTTTGTGAGAGTTTGGGGGCACAGAACCATTGAGAAAGCGGAAAAAATGTGAATAACTCTCCCCGCAATCCCCCTCTCATTCATTTCTTGGGATCTCTCTCATTCCATCCCCTTTCGCCTCAGTGCAAGTTATCAGCACCAGGGTCAAAAGCAAGGGAATGGAAGTGGGGAGCTCCAGAAGGGGGAAAGAAGGTACTTTGTGCCTTCCCCCCATTTCCTTGCCTTTTGTCTGGGTACTTGTCTTCCTTCTACATACCCGGCAAAACACAAGGGAACGGGAGGAGGAGAATGGAGGGGAAGGCATACATGCACTTGGCAAATGAATTCACAAAGTTCAAACTGATGAATGTGGAGGGAGTATCACAGTATAAGTAAAAGAAAAGTGATGGAAAGTGAGTTTGTTGCTGCTAATATTAGACATTTGGAAGTCAATGATTCTTGCCAATCAACTGTATTATTACAATATTGTAATTTAGATACAGGTAGGAAGAGCCAACATGTTGGGAGACTAGAATTTGAATCTCTGCTTGGCCACGGAAACCGACTGGGTGACCTTGGGCAAGTCACACTCTCTAAGCCTCAGCGGAAGGCAAGGTCAAGCCCCCTATGAACAAATTCTGCCAACAAAATCCCATGAGAGGTTTGCCTTAGGGGTGCCATAAGTCAGAAATCACAGAACAGCAAAAAGGGGGGTTTGAACAAGAATCAGTTCCACGCCAATTTCTTGTCTTTTCTTTGTTGTACCAACTGCTGAAGGGGGAAAGGTCAACAGAGGAGAAGTTTATTCTTACTCTCATTTGATGTAATCTTTTAAAACTCATGAAATAAAGCTAAAAATAGAGATCCCTGACAATCTACCAAAGTTCACACAGAGATCCACCAGTAGATCCAAACCTACTTTCTGATGTTCCTGGCCAACACTGATTGAAAATGCCTCCTCTGGGTTTCAGAAAGAAGTCTTTCCCAGCCCTTAGGAGGGAGAGATGCCATGGATCTTTGCCATACAAACATCATATGGATTAGCAATTCTTTAACTGTACTAGTCTATGGCACCAACTGTAGATTATAATGGTAATGTGAAGTGCACCTTACTCCCTGTATTAGAATGGGAGTTTGCATTTCCACACTATATTGTTATAGTGCTATTATTTCACTTTCAACATCCTATGGAATCCTGGGGTTTGCAATTTAGGGAGAGACATTTAGAATTCTCAGCCAGAGAGCTCTTTGGCCTCAGTGAACTATAGTAAACTCTTTAAACCTCAGAATTCCACAGGATGTTGTAAGTGCAATAATAGCACTATAACAGTGTAGTGTGGAAATGGCCTGCAAATGAGAAGATTAAACTACAGTGCCACCACTGGTCGGAGGATGATATTGCAGCTATCAAATCAACACCAGTCAGATGATGTAAGAAGTCAACCCTATCTTTGTTGGTTATATAAAGCTGCTGACCCTTGCTTGGCATCTCAGATAGAACTATGTGCTACTCACATGTAGGTTCAAGGCCTGCCTACCAAATCATCTAGTTACTTTTAAGCCAACAAGCAGGACAGTCAGCAAAAATGTGTGGAGCCTACCAAGAAGAAGGCTTAATATCCACCCTGCTTTATTTAAATCAGGTCTGTTTCACACTGTCTCTTGTGAGACATCTCCCTTCTTTTCTCCTCAGAACTGAATTTAATAAATTCTCTCTGATAATATTAAGGGGGCTGTTTTCCCCAGAAGGAAGATGGAAAACTAAAAGCATCTATATTGTCAATGAGAGAGAACAAGACACAACAAACAGCCATTGCTCAAAGTGACATAGTGACAAAAGTCTTAGTATAACCAAACCCCTGTTTATTAAGATACTGGACTACAAATAACCCAAAGAGATTGTCTTGGGGACCTTGTGGTCATTGTAATTCTGCATCATTGTCTCAGACTATGTGGGAAGCCTGTGGCTAGAAATATGTAATTTTCTTGGGGCCACAGAGCTGCTTCTCACATTAAGGCCTACTCTTGTCAACAGGAATCTCCTGCTCTCTACCCACAGGCTGATGTTTGCCCTACATTACGAGCTACTCCTCAAGTGGGTAAAAACAAAACAAAACAAAACCCTTATTACATCTTAAAATACGTAGAACTTTGAATTGTTTGGGGTCCAACATTACTGCTATTTCAGAATGCATCGAGAACTCCCTGTCTATGGAAAGTCAATATATCAGGAAGAAAGTTCCAAGCCTTTTTATTAATGTGTAAGCTTTCTACAGGCAAGAAGCCTTTGTGAAACTGTAATGCATGTTTTCCAGGGCAATGCAGGGAAAGCAAAATCTTCACGGTGAGGATTGGATAAGCTAACAAAAACAGCATAGTATCACATTTCACACAAAGAAATTAACTTGTGAAAGCAACAAAGGCAGTATATTACTCATAGTATAGCTGATTGTAGCAGTAACCCTCTTCCTTGCCCCCATCTTTTGAATTAATACCAATCTCCCCTGAGGAATTTAGGAATTATCCTAAATCTAGTTGCTGGTACCAAATGGAAGAGATCCATTAAAGCAAGAGGTTGAATAGGATCCAATGAAGCTATGCTAATTTACCATTCAGCAACTGATACAATAGGTCCTTTCTCACTGGAACTACCAACTAGAGTTAGCCCAGAAATATTAGAGTACAGTAATGCTCTGGACATCCTCCCTCCTCTCTTCTTGGTCTTTCTCAGACACCCACCCCCTCCACTGCTAGCCAGGGGATTACAGGCAAGTTCAGTTATATTGCTTTTCTAGGTGGATTGCTACTGATGTTGAGTCTGCACTAATCTCCCCTCTCAGTTTTGCAGGCATGCTCTTAGAGTCTATTTTTGCAGTAGATTGCAATGTGTTATTGCTACTACCACTCTTGTCACTGTTGTTGTTCATTCTTTTTGAAGTTATGTGGATTTCTCATATTACATTGCATTCACTATAGTAAGTCACCTGCTATTCTGTGTATTGGGAATTGCTGCTTAAAAGGGGAAATGCAGGTCCAAAGGAGTGTTCAGACGGCTGTGAAAATTCTCCTGCCTGCTTTGCACTCATGCTTTTAAAGTTTGTGCACTACGGTTTCCCCTTTGGGATATGCATTCAAAGACTGCTACTTCTTGGGTGACCTTGCCCTCTGTTCCACCACCCCCAATGGGCACCAGCTGCCACTGAACAGAAAGTACACAGAATTATCCATAACAAAAGCAGAATAACAAGTGGACTAATTTTCCTCCCATTGTAACTCAATTCATCTCAGCATAATTTCCTTTGACTCTTTTCAATCGTGCATTATAATACCACAAGCACCAGACAGAGGTTAAGAGAAACCAGTTTAGAAGTAATTGCCAATAGTCATCAACAGAAAGCTTATTGGAACTAATCAGTATCTTTAAACGACAAGAAAAACAGGAGGATTTTTTTTTAAAAACAGCAAGATAGTAAAACTGCAAATGGTTTCAGTTTCCCCTGGGAAGGGCGGGGAATACTGAAATTCTGTATTAAGGTAACCAGTTCTGAATAAAGAATTGACATGTTTTCTAGCCATTATAAGTTTCTCTTTAATTCACAGTTTTGTCCTGCATTTGGTGATCACTGAAAAATTACAGGAAACAAAAAAGAACCAGATTTCATCCAACTTTACTCCTATACTTTCAAGCACTGGGTTGCAAGCATAAGGACTAGGAATGTGTGTCATGTTTAATGAAAAGATGCAATTTCTAGCAGCTAAGTTCTATATCCATTGTCATCACACTGAGTGGTAGTTATTGTTTTTTTAGACAGTTGCATGGAATTGTGCCCCAACATTGTCAGCACAGTGTTTTAGAACCAGGATTTGCAGGGTCAAAGAGCTGTGGTTTTTTGAGTACCAGGATACAACTGTTGTCTGCCACCTGCTCAGATTCCTCTGTAGCTGTGAGTATGGAGTATCGCTATTCCAAACAACAACAAATGATTGTGAACTATCTCTGTTGTAATGAAACATTTTTGGTGATGGCTTTGTCTTGAACTGGCAATTAAGACTCATTGGCTTTACCTGCTCTTGGTGAAGATGAACACTACAACTGCTGGAATGCTGATGTGGATCAGCATAGCTTCCTGCATTTTTGGAATGTATAACTTGGGAAATACCTATGGGGATTGTTGTGATGTTTGCTTGCACATCAAAATATGCCATTATGCAACCTCTACCAATACAGTGTAAAAACACAACTTCTGCTCAAATAATAACAATTTTCTTTACTAGGTTTAAGTATTACTGTCAAGTTATGACGCACTCAGTTCACATCATCTAACTAAAGAGCTGATAAA
Organism: Iguana delicatissima; assembly: GCA_948472985.1. Lineage (NCBI taxonomy): Eukaryota > Metazoa > Chordata > Lepidosauria > Squamata > Iguanidae > Iguana > Iguana delicatissima. The sequence continues at coordinate 636,803 of CAOKZL010000537.1, forward strand.
TGACTTTAACTCAGTAAATCAGAATAACAAAATCTTCCTTACTTTGGGGAAAACGAGGTGGGTTGTCATTGACGTCAGTCAGCGTGATGTTCACTGTCGTGGTTCCAGATAATCCACCCATCTGGCCTCCCATGTCCTTTGCCTGAATGACCACTTGGTATTGCTCTCTGTTTTCTCGATCCATGTTCAGCAAAGCTGTTTTAATGATGCCTGGGATGAAAAAAAAATTAAGGACACTACTGAAAATGCTGATTTCTGTGGGAGAGTTGGAAATACCTACACTCAACCTCCTTTCGGCCACATTCAGCAATTAAGCAGAGTGAGGCTCTCACTTCAGGCAGCAGATCTGGGTGTCTTTAAAGGGAGTAAATTTAATTATTTACTTTGTTATTGTTGCATTTTTTTTTTTACTGCCTGTGATGTGAGAGGCAACTGTGAGGTTTCTTTTTTTAAACTTAGACCCTTCAAATTACACAATTATACTGGTATAATTCCACTTCAGCTGCCATGGCAACTTCCTATATAATCCTGGGAATTCCAGTTTTGGGAGGGATATTTAGAATTATCAGAGAGCTCTAGCACCTCACCAAACTACAAGCCCTAGGATTCCGCAGGATGCAGCCATGGCAATTATAGTGGAATCATAGCAGTATAATTGTGTATATGTGCCTGACTTGGTGTACTATGTCTTTTGACCTGAGGGAAGTTTGGTGGCAGCTTTAGCTTATCTTTCTTAGGCAGGAAAATATCTTGGTGTGGTCTTGTCTTCCTTTTGGATCCTGTTATCAGTGGATGGGTTTTTTTTTCTAATGCCCCTTTTGACAAAGATGAGATCTTGTGAGCAAGACGAGTGAGCCATTTTTGATGAGGGTAGCTGATGTAATTTTGGATTCTGGGCTTAACAGTTTCAAATCCACCACTGTCCTTTAGATGGCACTGTGTGTATCACTTTGTTGTGATAAGCCAGGCCTGTTGCATTTGGGAGTCTTTCTGCTCATTTTGCTAGGACATCCCCTAAATATGTGAACCAACATCTAAGCATGACAGTGGCATTGCTATTCTTTTGTGGTGCTACAGCTCTGACATTTCCTTGCTTCATAAGCCCACTGCACATTTTCTTTATGTGCAGCCTTCTATTGGAAGTAAAATGTAGAAGAACCCAAGAACTATTTTTTACACAAGGAAGGCTCAAGACTGGAAGGCAAATTATGATGAACATTGCATACCTACATGTGTGTTTTTGTAAAAGAGTAAAAACACAGAATACAATGGATCATAATAAGAATACCACCAACTGAAGTAGATAACAATGTGACTATTATGAAGACAATGACAAAATAATAAATGAAACATTATAAAATTGTTTAAAGCATAAAATTAATGTATCAAGGAGAGTGTATTAAGCAAATGGCAGTAAACAAGGACACTTCTGATAGGTAGTTCCTCAGGGGCTTAACTGCACAGGAGTTTTCGTAGCCTTGATCCTTACTATCTGATCACTTCAGAGAGGTCTTAGCACCTCCCAGCAATGGCTTAGGGAGGTCTTAACCACCACCACCTCCCTGTTCTGTGTTATTTTTTTTAAAAGACTTCTTGGTTTTCAAAGCCATTTTTGTTATTTGCTTGTCTTCCGCAATATAATTTAAAGTTTGGGTAGTATTCCATACTTTTTATGACACCAAGTTGTTTTTTATTTGTACTAAATAGACAAGCAGCCTAGAAACTTTGCAGAATAAATTTACCTCTCTGCCTTATCCTCTTGACTACTGTCACTAAGCAATGGCTGCAGTTACCCTGTTGTAATATTTAACTGTTGCTGAGTTGCTGCACTAAATAACAGCCCTGCCTGATCTGGTGCTGTTGCCTGCGAACTGGTACCATGTCAGCAACAGCTGCTACAGAGGAAGAAATATGCTCAAGCTGTCTGTATATGTTGTTGTTTCATACTCTTCTTTTATCAGACTATTAATCTTACGCCAAAATCTTTTAGGCTCTTGAAAGCAGTGTAACTTTCCCCCCTTCACTGCTTACTTTCTCGTGTCTTTGTGTGTCTCTGTCTTTTACCACACCCATTTTTCTCTTCAGGTTTTATTTTGACAGCCTGGGCAAAAAGAATGGGGCTTCAGCAAGGTTTCATTCAATATGGAATGCTCTGACATGGAATAGAAAGAAACTCCCTGGAACATAGCAAGTACCTAAGCATCCTTTCTATATATTTAAGAAGAGAAACTGTGGTGGGAGAGAAGTTAAAAACCCTGTTGGGCAAGAGACAGGAATAGCTCACTCCTGTTGGCTCTCCTTAGGGATTTTGATTGTCTTTGTAGAGTTCCCCAGCTATCACTCTCTCTCTTCCTCAGGCTGAAAGAGTAATTTTTAGATGAAGCCAAACTGACACTACTTGTGTGTAAGGGGGATATGTCATCAGCAAATTCAAGGGAATTGCACTATTTGCAGATGTACAAGATATCTTTTGAAAAAGAGTGGGGGATACTACAAAACCACTCAGTTAGGACTGAACATGTTTAGTTCCCACCAAATGCTGACTTGGGGCAGAAATGGAAAAACAAGGAATGGAATGACTGGAATTCTGAGCACAGAGCACTTCCGGCAGCAACATTTTGTTGCAATTCTTGCTACTTGTCTATTAAAAGTCAGGTTTCCTAAGTTTCTCTCATATTCTCATGAATGAAAACAAGCAGGCCTTTGTTTACAGAGATACTAAGGTGAAGATTTTGTGTCTGTTTTTGCAAGAATTTTATCAAAATTTTCAAATGTCTTTATACTCAGAAGAGAAGTTAAAATAGAGAAGAGTCAATATGAGAAAAAGCAAACATATGGTGGCAGAAGTTTGCTCATCTATTCATTCTGGTCTTGGGCATTGAGTTTTTAAATATTAAAAAGCGTTGATTTTAAAATGTGTGTATTCAACCATCTTCATGCTGAAATAATGTTGCCACATCTTTTTTTAATTCCTGTAAAATTCTTATCTTGAACTTCGGTACAAGAAGCAAGCATAATATGGTCCTCTCCATACTGGGAATAGCTATAGCTATTACATTTGGTTGTACCAAATGTGAGAGAATTTCATTAGAGTTTACTTCTTTAGAAAATCAACACTTGCAAATTTCTTCACATTTGGGACTGAAAGAACTTAAGATTTTTAAAACTTTGAATGTGGGACTGATAGGACTTATAGGACAGGACTGATAGGAGTTTCTCCATCCCCACATCAGCTATGACACTACTTCAGTTGTCTCCTTTCTTCTCTTTTTCCTCAGCAAAGTCATCAAAATAATTGCTTTAATGAAGGCATCCTAAATATGCTCAATGTTTGTTTATTTAAATGAGCAGAAAACAGACCCTTGCAGGTCTTGCTTATCAGTTTTTTTTTAAAAAAAAAATCATTGAGATTAAAATAACAGGTTATAGAATCATAGAATCATAGAGTCAGAAGAGACCACAAGGGCCATCAAGTCCATGTTTGTAGATTTATCACTCCATTGGGCCTTCTCCACCAAATCAAGTGGAAATTCTTTGCAGAATTTGTCTAACATACCCCAGCTTGACTTAGTGTGCCATTTGAAATTAGGGAGGTTGTCAGAGAATGACAGATTAAGATCCCCTGACCTGATTCAGACTCGACAGAAAAATATGGCTGTCCCTGGAGAATACTGTAGACCACTCTTGCGCTGTTCCCGTATGTGGGATCATCGGCATCAGTTGCTGTGACTTGTACGACAAATGTACCTGCAATCATAAAATATAGAAAAATATATGCTGTGTGGCCAAAGGACATCATTTAAAACCATCACTCTTCTTTCTAGCTGGATGTATGCACTCATCAGCTGTAGTTTCTGAAATAAGTGCCATTTTCAAGGGGTTTTGGGGAGTGGGAAGGGGACAGAGGCTAGAAATAGATGTGGAGGGCAGGTCGAGATCCATAGCATGAGGTCTTCATTCATATAACAATATTTCTTCTGGCTTATGCACATTGCATAACCTGCAAAAAACATATGTGGAAGTCATCTTGAAACATGGAAGTGACATCTGTACATTTTATTCTGCCTAAATGGCACCCCAAAGTCTATGTAGATAACGATGTTTCTCATGTTTTTTGCCCCTGCAATGTTGACTCTTTTCTTTCACATTTAGCTACTGCAGGGACGAGGCATGACAACTGGCTTTGTCTAGGGGGGTAGTCCTGATACATTCCCTCATTTGGAATTCTCTGCACCCCATGGAAGCTCTCTATAGAGGGAAATATCTAGTCTCAGACCAAATGACGTGGCAATGTCATGTCTGATATGGCCCCTAGTTTCCACTTATTTTTAAAACTGAGGAAGGCCTGGTGGCAAAGGTACAGCAAAGGGAGAAAAGGTAGAAACTAAAACATCTTAAAATGATTTTCTATTACTTTATACTCCATCCAGAATTTTCTTTAGCAACACTTTAGCAACACTGAGTATGTGCACTGTAGAGATGTAACTTTTCCCTAATTTTCTTCTTGAAGGAAGCAGTAAGTACTTTTAGCAGTTTTAGCCACATCTGTTTTTGTGTAAAATAGCTGTTTGTTTTTTTTACACAAAACCCAGCAAACTTGAACAAAAATCTCAAACAACTAAAATCTTGGGCCATTTCCGCACTACACTGTTATAGTGCTATTATTCTACTTTCAACATCCTATAGTATCCTGGGGTTTACAGTTTAGGGAGGGGCATTTAGAATTCTCAGCCAGAGAGCTCTTCGGGTTCAGTAAACTACAAACCCCAGAATTCCACAGGATGTTGAAAGTGGAATAATAGCACTATAACAGTGTAGTATGGAAATGGCCTTGCAGAATAACAACAAAAAAATCTTACGCAAAAAAAAACAGCAATCTTGGGAAAAAAGAAAGTCACATATTTTCAGAGTGCAAGACTGCTGCTTTCTGTCTGAAAATAATATTTGTGCTGCCCCGCACAATTCTCATGCAAAAATACCCTCACAGTTTCCCGGAATCCTTGGAAAGTGTGAAGCAGAAGAAAACTGTAGAAATGATTCACCCTCACTTGTGAGAATGAAATAGTTCTCTGGAGCTGCCAATCCAGGTAGTCTTTGGAAAGGACTGTATACATTAAAGAAGGACAGGTCTACCCATGGCTATTAGCCATGCATCTGACAAACAGTTCCTCAGTGTACCACAGCATTATGCCAGATCTGAGTTCCAAATGCCGGGAACTTACAGCCATGGCAGCCTGCCATCTTTATGTCATTGTGTAAGAGCTTTCAAAAGTATCCTGCTAATTTGAAAAAATAATACTATACTATAATGAAACCTCACATGATTCTGAAAGAAAACCTATCCGACATGTATGATGGTAATTTAACATGGTCTGCACATAAGCATGTGGGGAGCTGCCAGTTTGTAACATCTTTCTAATTGGTTGGGGACTGCTCTTTTTAACAGAGTGCAGACTCATGGGGCCTTTCTGCACTACACTGTTGTAGTGCTATTATTCCACTTTCAGCATCCTGTGGAATTCTGGGTTTGGTTTGGTAGTTTACTGAGGCCAAAGAGCTCTCTGGCTGAGAAATCTAAAGGCTGCTCCCTAAACTGCCAACCCCAGGATTCCATAGGATGTTGAAAAGGGAATAACAGCACTATAACAGTGTAGTGTGGAAAGGCCCGTGATAAAATCCTGGCGGGATGTTATCAACAATTAGCTTCTTACATGGATGCCTGTGCTCTGTGGTTATTACCACTTGATATAATATCATTTGGGTTGACCCCATCATCTCTCTACAGCTTCATTTTTATCCCTACCAATCAAGGAAGGCTTATTCCACATGACATGCCAATAATAATGGGCTAAATAGATCCACACATAATCATCTGATGAAACCTAACAAGACCAGGACTGCCTGCACACCATCTAGTGGAAAATCAATCTGTGCATCATTGACTGATCCGATACCTACCTACATCAGACATTTCTGGGACGCTAGCATTGTAAACGTCCTTTGTAAAAAGTGGCTCATTGTCATTGATGTCATGGATCTTAATGATGAACTCTGACTCTGGTTCTACTGGTCTTCCAGTCCTTTTGTTGATAGCCTGAGCTCGAAGGATGTAAACGGGCTTCTCTTCCCTGTCTAGTCTCCTTGTGGCCTGTATATCTCCAGTGTTTTCATTGATAATGAAAAGGTCTCCTGCTCCATCTCCAGAAAGGATGTATTTAAGTGAACCATCTCCTCTGTCCTGGTCAGAGTGAAGCTGTGAGAAAAATAAGATTTTCAAACAAAGGGATAAATGATTGGTAAATGATTCTTGAGGCTGTATCTCTGTCAACTATAATTCTTATTTAAGTACTGTTCACCATCTAAAACATTCCTGTAAGTTTACTTACTGTTACTCATCTCAGTCCCCTCTAGACTGTAAACCGATCAGCAGCTATTTCCAACTAGCCAAATCTCATTAAGGCAAAGCAAGCATGATTTTTTTTAAGAGGAATGTTGTAAAACAAAGACTTAATACATTGTAAAAAACATGCACTATGTTAGCTGTCAATGTTAAGATTTGGCCAGCTTGATTTTATTGGCTTCCAATTTGAAAGAGCAAATTAGGAGTCAGCAAGCTCAGTCTGAATTAAGGTCAAATTAAATGTGAAGTTACATGTGGATTTGCATCCCATGTGCTAGCTTTTAAAAGTGTACACAAGCACCAGCGGAGTGTGTTTGTGTGACAACTAATGGGACCACAGCAGGCATAGAGGATGAATTTCACCTTTTTCTACTTTGTTGTGGTCCCAATGAAAATCTACCTCAGAACTAGTATTTGCGTTAAGAGGAAATCTGCTACTTCCACCAAAAGAAGAATTTCAAGAAAAGGGGAGCTTTTGAAATGTAGGTTAGAAATTTTCTCTGTCCTGGAGGCATAATTCATTTAATTTAAATCAACCTTCATTTAGCCTAGGAAGTGGAAGTCTTATCTCTAGAGTTACTGACCCTCAGTGGCTTTCCAGAAATCCAAATCTTTGCCTTCAGAAAACAAGACTGGGTAGCACTGCCGTTCCCTTCTCTCCAGTTTTAAAAGTTTTTCTGTGAAATTATCTGGGTACTTATTTTGGATGCAGAGGGTTATCTGTCATGCTTTTTTTTTTGGTCTTCATTTCTTTTGTTCATATGCTCATTGCATTACCAAAGTTATGTATTTTCCTCCTGGATGCCTGCATCCAGCTTTGGAAACAAACTCTTAGGAATTTGACAAGAAGAGCATCTTTGCTTATTAACCCCACTTGGCTAAAATGAAATCAAGGTCAAATCCTATAGTTAATCCTAATTAGAGCAGAGCCATCAAATCATTTGGATTTTCCTATGTGTTGACTCACCACTCAACCATCCAATGAATGTACTGTAGTTGGGACTAACCAACAGAATCCAAACTTTCCTATTTTTCTCTTTTGTTTGAATCTCAGGTGACTCCACTTTGTTACTTGATTTTATTAAGTGAAGCAATCTGCATCTGTGTTTGAACGTCCAGCACTTACTGAGATTGTCTGCTCTCTCTTAGATGCAATTGGAAAACAGTGATTTCATTTTCTAGATGAAAACTAGAGAAGAAAAGAAAAGAAAAGAAAAGAAAAGAAAAGAAAAGAAACTTCTGGGAAGGACTGAGGTACTCCAAATGCCCAGTGGGACAAGAAAGAAATTATTGTAAAGCCTGTTGTACACTGATAGCAATTAAATTATTTCTGTTTTTTATGGTTGTTTTAAAGAGAAGCATTTGAGGATGTAAGATTAGGAAGTAAATCAAAAGCCTGGGCATGGGCCCTGATTTCCCCATGCATGGCACTCTAGAAAATGAAGAGCCTGCAAAAGAGAACAAAAATGCTACATGCAAGAAATCATGCATCCTATTGAACTATTTGCAGAAAAACTGCACACCAGCCTTCCCCTGGTGCTGTATGGATGTGTTGGACTGCAACTCCAGCCATCTTCAACCAGTATGGACAACAGCATGCCTGGAGAGTGCCAGCTTGAAGAACGTTGATAGGTAGCACGTGAATGTGATTTGCTGGGACTTTTAAAAAGGAGGAAATGAAAAAGCTCCATCTTTCCATCCAGCTTAAAACTGTATCTTCATTGCTGGAGGAAATAAATAGTTATTTTTAATATATGCCAAAGTAAAAGCTGCAGATTGTCTTTGTCATTACTGCAAAAATGTATTGACAAGATCAAGCACCTATAAAGGTTTAATTTTTGCATCACATTCTTAGGAAAGTGACAGTTTCCAAAGAAAGAATTTCTACACAGTCCCTCTCTCTCAGATACAAAAATGCTTTCTTAAAATGTCAGCTTCCTAATTCCTTACTATTTCATCATCTTGATATGCAAGACAATTTCTTATAGAGGGGGCTGCTTCACAAATGTATGTTACATGAGGTCTCACTGATTGATTACTGAATACTCCATAATATCTGGACAAATGCCCTAACTATTTTAATTACAAAACACTGGCTAGAATCCTGTTGATGACATCCCAATGTGGTTACATCAATATAGGTACTTTTGAGGGTATTGTGGTAGAAAGTATCCAATATCGCCTTATGGATCAAGTACTAAGTGTACAAGAGTAATTGCGAGGCCCTTGGATACAGTTCTATTTCTCAGGCACTGACTGGCTGTGGGGCTGAGCCAGGACCTGTTCCTGCTGAAATTCAGCATTTGAGGAAGAAAAGCAGCTTTACACTGGATGCAGAAGCTGCTCTTTCTACCTTGGATGCAGAGGGCTACAAATCCCTGCAGCTGATCTCTGACCAGGGAATGAAACTACATCCAGGATAGATGTGGAGAAGAACAAACATTGTCAAATTCCCTAGAGAACTCATTTAAGTACAACGGGAGAGACTTAAGCTCTACTAGCAGGCTTCTTGGATCTTCATCATTGCTTTCTTGAGTTGGCAGTAGATAATACAAACATGCTGGATAATTCTAGATAGAAAACTGGTCGATTCAGCCAATTAAAAAAATCTGCTTCAATAAATCAGGGACAAATGATGGGTTTGAGTGGTTTCTCCGGTGTGGGCTGAGTTTCAGGAAAGACTTTGCTGAAACACAGTTTACCATATCTGAGTTAGCAAATCAATTTAACCCTCTGTCAATAAGTAAGGAGAGCCAGAGTGGTGTAGTGGTTTAAGCACTGGACTATGACCCTGGAAACCAGGGTTTGATTCTTTGCTTGGCCATGGAAACCCACTGGTGGATCTTGGGTGCATCAAACACTCTTAACTCCCAAAAATCCCATGATAGGTTCACCCTAGGATGTCATAGGCTGGAAATGACTTGAAGGCACACAACACACACACACAATAAGAGAGGCTCTTTCTTTAGGATGGTGTTCTCTCAGCATGGGGAAGCAAGAGGAGGAGGACCACGATGATACTTCCACATGACATCATCGCTGTCCTGCCCTTCTTGGGTTGCCAGCTGGTGTGATTGCAGGGTATATCACTGATAGAAAAACTCCATCAATGGCCCCCAATTGCATGAGCCTTCCATCACAGCTGACCATGTAGAAGGGCTGGACGCATGATCATATGCTTGCATCCCACAGCAGCATGGGAAGAAGGCTGGCTGCAGTGTGGAAGGAAGGGGCATGTTCCTTGCACTCCCTTCCACACCCAGTCAGTCGGGTGCAGATGGGAGCATTGGAGACATGATCCCATGCTGGCAGCATGGGATGACACCCAATGATGACAGAGCAAGGAAAGGTGTGAAAATGGTCTAAGAGTCAAGTATATCAAAATGGTGCTGAACAAGCTAATAAAACTTCAGTGTCAGTTTTTCATATCTGTATCTTCATACCATATCTTTTCATCTCTGTACTTTCCAGTTATTTCTCTACCATGAGAGGAATACTTCGTATTTCATCCCATTCCTCCAATACAGTGAAAAATTGATATTTGTATTCTTACAGCTTTCAGGGTCATTGCTACCTTTACTGAATTAGAAAATGAAAAAGCATATCCAGAAGCTGCTAGAGGTCAGAGCAACACCACAAAGTGCTGTGTACAGATGACAGAAATCTGTATTTTCTACTCTTACAGGACAGGTGCATAGGGAATTTTCTTAATATCACTATACTATCATGGGACAATAGTGTGCCACAGGTTTATAAACCACCTTTACAAATCTGATGTTTAGAAACATATTCTTGTAGTAGAAAGTATATTCCTGGTGATCTAAGAAAACCTTTTGCTTCTGTCTTATATGTTTGCAGATTTCATGTTGAGCAGTACTTACTAATTCTGCTCTGGGGCTCATTTGACTCCAGTTAAAAGTGTCTACAACGATTCACGCTCTATGAAAGTAACAAGGGGTGAATAAGAAGTACATTGAGTAGAAGATGACTAATAAAGCAGCTTTCTTCTTCCAAACCAGCAAATTATGGCACAGAATTCTGACTGTTATGTGATTCCAAAAATCACATATTTATGACACTAACATATATAACGATAAGGAAGAAGGTGCCTTGCCTCAAAAACTAGGTCAGACACTGACCTCAATCCTCAGCATAGTGTAAATATCCACATGCAGACCTAGGCTACACTGAGCCATATATCCTCCGTGCAACTTACTGATAGGCCTCTGAAGCCACCCCACATGACCATTCTGTGCTCCACAGTGAACAGGTGGGGTCAGAGAAACACCTGTCTATATCCCCATGGCCAGACATGAAACAATCACAGCAGCTCTGAGATCCCTGGAGGATCTCGGCGGATCTTAGCAATGTCATCATTTTTCATCTGCTTATGGGAATGGGTATGCAGGCTAGCTTCAGCAACTTTTCAGGAAGTTGCAGGGGAGAGGGCTTTGGGTTTGTAGAGAGAGAAAGGCAATACCAACCACCACAATGGACATCTGCACATGTAAGGGGAAGTAAGGTGTATAGATTTCCTAACAGAATTCTGATGAATGACTCATACATTAAGGACATATTCATAGGGTTACATGAACTGACAACTTTTCAACTTTTTCACTGCTGTGCAGTAATCAAGGTGGCACACTGGAAAAAAATCCCCATCCAACTAGAAATTCTCCCAGTGTCTCATTCAAATAAATCTAATTGTGTGAAAAGCAGCATTTTTGGTTTTCAAAAAGGTTTGCATTTGTAAGCTTTGTGGCAAGGAAACCAAGAACAGAGAAACTCCGATCTTCAATGCATAAAGAGGAAACAGTCTCATTCACATTCTTTGTGATAAAATTAAAGGTGCTGTAGATGTCTGTGACCAGATGGTTTCCACATACACATTATCAATGGTGCCTCCCACCCTCAATATAGTATACAATACCAAAGTAAAAGCTTATATCAGTTGGAAGCTGAAAACCCCCCCCCACAAAAGACATTGACTGGTATTGTTAATCAAGCAGGTCAAATGTAGTAGTACTGCCCACTGTATATGTCTTCTTTTAGATGAAGTGCAAGGGGCTGTTTTCTAGATCATGGGAAGGCAACTACAGAAGGGATAGGACCACCCCAAGCCTCCACTGTGGCTCAACAGGTCACACTGGCAAATTTGCCACATCAGAAGTGATGTACCATTACTTCCACCTACCTTTTGGCCAGATATGGACTTTTCTCTTCATTTTTCAAGTGGGGGCAGGGGAAGCAAACCACAATATTTGCAGGTGGTTTGGGGAGGCTCTGGATGGTTTGGGGGTAAAACAATTGCCACCATCTAATTTATTATTTTTTTTTGAAGAGTTGAAAGCTTTAGGGACTACACTAAGGGATCCCAAAGGCTGCATGTGGCCCACAGGCTGTCCACTCTTAGCTCAAGCCCTTTGCACCCATCCTAAACCTCTGCCCCAGCTCTCTAGCCCCGGAAAGGGCCACCACTGCTGCTGCTTGCAGATGGGGAGAAGCAGGAGGCAGGAAGCAAGTTAGACTATGAAGAACCAGCTGTTCTCAATTCAGAGCAGGAAGGAAAAGAGAATGCAACTGGGGTGGAACATATCCCTCCCCCTGAGAGCTTAACTGTCTGAACAGCTTGTTTTTTCTCCTCTCCCAATGGTAAGCACCAGCACCAATGGCCCCTCTCAAGGCTTGACAGCTATGAGGAGGGGAGGAAGGTTTCATGTGTTGTGTAAACAATTACTGAATATCATCTTCTGCTCTATCCATTAAGAAGCAGATGCACACATAAACTACTCTTATGCATGTGCATGTCACTGACAGAATTCTGGCCATTATTTCCCCACTAGACCTAGCTCTAGGTTTGATCTGACTCTGGACTGGATCTAAGGATGCAGCTGTCCTGGGAAACTCAGAGAGGCTGCTTCAAACCTGTTAGGGCCTGCTACTGCTGGCACTATGTGCTTCATGTAACTTTTTTGTCTGTTTAGCTCACAATCACAAAATATCTTAGACTACTTGATGCTGTGGCTACAGATCTGTGAACTTTGTTGCTCTTATTTGCAACTCATGATTACACAGTTACATGTCACAAATGTTATAATCATATTATGTGCAAATGTATGTATATTACATGTATGTATGTTAAATAATACGTTGTTTTATGTCAAAAATGCTATGGAAGTTAATTAAATCCCACACATCATTCTTATAGGTTGGGGGTGAAGAATCTGTGACCCCCTCTAGACACTGTTGATCTACAACTGCTATCATATTTGACTACCAGCTATACTTCTTAGGATTGATGGAAACTGAAGTTGAAGAACATCAAAAAGACCACAGATTCCTCACTCCTGTTGTGGGTGTTACTTAATACTGTGGGATATTATTGACTGTGAGGAATTGTTTGCAACAGTATTGTTTTATTGAAAAAGAAATATTTCCTATAAAGGTGTAATTTTTCTTTTTTACTTGCAACTGTTGTCAGGTTTAATACCATCATACAGGTCATTCATGTTTATAACTTTTTTGGGGGGGTATTTTTGTTTTCCACCAATTGCACCTCCACCTGATGCTTTTTCTCCCCCTTCTATTGGTACAGTGATCAAATGTTCCCTACAAGGCAGGACGAAAAACATGCTTTTCAATCTCAGCTCATAGGAAGGCTTAGAACACAATTTTCCCCACTTTGGATCTCACAGTAAGCTGTGGTTTAACAAAAATAGATAGTATTCCCTGATGCCAGATGCATGAAGAAGGAAGGATGTGGGAGCATTTAATCTTCTTCTCCATCTCTAATTGACAAAATTATGTTTTATTGGATTTAGAAGATAGTAACTAATCAGTCAGAGTTCTGGTTGAATGTTTGATGCTCCTTCATAGATCAGGCCATCTCTCACAGGGGCAGCAAAGAAATTAAAAGTATACTGTGGACCATTCTTACAGACTTCTCCCTTCCCAACATCTACTTCTTTATAGCGTTCAGTGCTTATTCAGTGGTAGTATTTCTATAGTCACAGGAGTTCCACTTCCACTTGAATCAGACATGTTTCTGCTTGCATTACAAAGTTCACTCCTGAATCACAGTCATGAAACCTAGTGGTCATTTGCTACTGTAATAGTCCTGAACTACAAAATAGAGATAAAGTTTTCAGACTCTTCTTTAAAAACGAAAAGAAGAGAAAAAAAGGAGAAAGAGCTTGGATGCTGGCCAAGTGCCTACTCTTCCATGTTGCAGGGGAACCCTCTCAGATGACGCAGGAATATCAACAAGGGCAAAGGGAGGGGCAAGTGGCATCAGAACGGTGGTGGTAGCAAAGTGTAATCCTACTCCGTCTACTGGATGTATGAGTGGAGAAAAAACTGAACAGGGCTTGTCTGAATTCCACAGTGTGACATGAGAAAACTCGTATACAAGAAGCAGGGTTGGTATGCCATTAGACAGGGTGAGGGAACTATCTCAAGGCAGACATCATGGGCAAAAGCCACAGCCACTCAACAATTTGGGCTATTCCCCCCAGAAGACAATGCTATATGTGACACATGACCAGTTCTGTACTGTACTCCCTAGACACTATTCCATTGCCTATGCTGAAGTAAGATTCAGCTTCTAGTTGTGTTTGTTTCTATACATGCAGTGAGGACATCTTGTCTTTTTCCTGAAGCAGCAGGAAATTGGCCTTGACAGTAAGTTATCTTTCAAGCCTTCAGGGTTGTTCTACAGAGACAGTCTCTTTAGGTTATAGATTATTGCTCCAGATTCCCAACTCTACATATTAACTGAATTAGTACTTTATTTTTTTTTAAATTAAGATTCTCAACTCTACGTATTAACTTAATGGTAACTTTAATTTTTTTTTTAAAAAAAAATCAAGATGAGAGAACATAATTGCATATTGTATCATGTTCTTTACAGTGAATTAATTTGCTTAATTCCCTGAGTTTAATGAAGACTCCTCTGAGAAATAATTCATTCAATAGGGGATGGCAGTCAGAAGATGAACTACAAATAAAAGGTTTTATGTTGCAATAAGTACAGTTTTACTAATTTCACTTTCATATCATTGTTAAGTTTAACCATCTGACTCACTATTAATGATTATCTACCAAATAAAAATCATCCAGCCATTTTCCATCTTGTTTGCTGAATGTCTCAGGCAGCAGCACCTAACAATAGATTTCTAAACAGAAACATACGAAGAGCTATGCTGGATCACACCAAAGGCCCATCCAACGCAACCTTGTTTCCACAGTAGCCAAACAGATGTCAATGGGAATCCCATAGACAGGATAGGAGTGTATCAACACCATCTGACTCATGTTTCTTAATAACCAGTATTCAGAGATGCACTACCTCTGATAAGACAGATAATGTATAGCCATGACTAGTGTTGCCATTCCAGTTGGTTGCTATCACTAAGTCTTCTGTTAACTAATTCTGCAGTTATGTACCATGAGCCATGTTGGTATAGTATATAAATATAGTGTATAGTTAATATAGTCATTATGTTCACTAATTATTATGTTTTAAGCCTGATGCATGGCATCATAATTACACTAATATTAAATTACACTTAATTACACTAATATTAAGCATTTTAATTGTTATTACACCACTGCAATAACTGAAAGTGCTCCCACCAATCTACCTTTTAAGCCATTGTAGCCCCACTGACAGAGGAATTTCTAAGGAGCTGGAGAGCAGGGCACTGAGCAACCACATGTCCAGCCCTCTTCTGTTAGTGGGACATGTGCAACAGGCAGTTGTGAAAGGACCCTGCAGGGCTGAGTGTTCCAGTTTCTTAAATTTCTGAAGACTGATTCTAAATAGCCCCCAGAACATATGTAGGGACATATGCTTTTCTACTAATAATACAGCCATGTTTTGAGGGTCTTGAGATGTGTTTTCTATTTCTTCTGTAGAAGAATGTTGCACTGCACAGTGAGTGTTTGTGCTTGCAGAACAAAGTCTGCTTCACAATAAATAGATTGCCAGAGCCATACTTTGAAACACACCCAAATCCAGAAGACACATGTGAAAAGGAAAAACTTACGCTACTAATACAGTGAGACTCCTTTTTTAATTCCAGTAACAAAAGTATTTCTGCTGAGGTAAATGTGTCCTCAATGAGAGGCCATTTTTTGGTGTCAATCTTTCATTGAGGAGACTCCAGGCCTTACCACACCGTACCTCAAAACCACATTGTTCTGTTTGAATCCCAGCATTGCCATTTCCATGATGGTATCAGGTTTTGAATGTTCTCTGCTGTACCCTTTCAACTTAAGTGGATGAGTAGCGTTATTGGCACTGGTGTTCCCACTGCATTACAGGGTCATTGGTGAATCTTTTCCCCTGCCTTTTCCCTAACCCCAGCTCATGATTGGTCAGGATTTTCTTCTGTAAGCCATACTTGTGCAGCAACATTGTAACGTCATGATGCACCAACACACTATTGTGTTTTTGCACTGTAACACTAAAAATATTATATTTTAAAAAATTAAAAAAATTAACTCAAAGGAGAAATTTAAAATAAACATGGAGAGGTGACAGATTTCAAACTTACTATGCTATGGGAGTAGCTAAAGGAGATGAAACCTGGGAACATCCACACCATGCCCACTCCTGCATCAGTTACAAATGGAAGTGATGTCAAGAAACTGCACTACCATAGCTAACAGGATTGTTACAGGAAAGGGAGTCATTAACAGATTATTTCCAGCATTGGAAAAGGAAGGAGTTTGAATGGATTGCAACGTGATAGCTTCTGGTTAGCACTGATGATGTGTGATAGCACTAATTCTGAACCATCAATAACACATTTCCATGGTGATATGCCACCTTCATGTAGTAAGGTCCTTCATTTTAGCTCTTCCACACTGGACGTTGTTTCCTTCCCAAAGACAAGGGACATCTTTTGTCCTAATTGTATGAAAAACAGAAATACCCCAATGGGAAATGTGATGAGAGATTTTCTATCCTCAGCATTCTTTTTTATTTGCTTATGAAACAGAAATTTGAAACGGGAAGTTGTTGGAATTTGGGGAGATTGTTTACCAGTATGCAGGTAACAATGCCCTAGAAGGTCTATGTGCATGAAGTTGAAGGGACTGAAATGACCCATCCTAGTGCTTGAGGCTCAAACTAGATGTAGACTGGGCAACTTTTCAAATACAAGATATCTTTACAAAGAGGCATGTCTTTTGCAAAGTAAGGCATATGTCCATCCTACTTCCAAAGAGGAACTCTGAAGTCTCACATTCAAGACAAAATAAATGGCTCATGGAAGAAGTACCTTCAACAGTGCCTTCGATTTCTGGAAAGCAACACAAAAATACACTTTCAAAATTATACAATAAAACATGGCTGAGAATATTCTAGAAAGGTTCCAGAAAGTGTAGTTCTAAGAACGTTTGAAAACCTTTTCAAGATTCTATAAAGATTCAGAATATTTTCAGAAGTTAGGGAAAAATGAGTCCATGGATGAAACACCTAAAACATTTTATTTTGAACATGCAATTCTTCATTTTGTCATTAACAACAAAAACAGCAAGATGAGCATTATATTAATGTGATTTTGATAATTATTAATCTCATTTTGGGTAATTATTTTTACAGCATAAAACTGACAAGATCTTGGAAACACAATGGTAATTATTGGAAGTTAATAGAGCGCAGGAAATGAGCCATTAGATATATGTATTGCCAATTATTTGGGGAACTTTTCCACTAATAATGAATATCTTAACACATCCAATTAAACTCAATTGGATGTGTTAAGATGTCCTTATTGTGTGTGTGTTCTCTCGTTAGTAGTCCTTGAAAGTTCATAATCTGCTATGCTATAAAAAGCAATAACATTTTATATATTGCTTTGATTATTTTTATCACAATCACTCACACACTTTGTTGGATAGACAGTGATGTTAACTCCCATCCCCTGTCTAAAAGAGGGGAGGGAGGGAGGTGGGGGGAGAGAGATAACATGTTAACACAGTGCTATTAACTGTGTTGGCTGATATACTGGCCAGGCAAACCAGTGATGCCAGGTATACAACTGATTATATATTTCAACTGTTAAGTAGGTATATAGATCTTGACAGGCATTCTCAATACTGGTATCTCACCAAGCCAGGTTCCCTGAGCAGTCTGTCATTCAATCTGGTCTGTTCACGAAGTAGCAATCTCTAACTAATTCCAACACAGCCCCCCTTATGCAGTCCTAGTCCATCTTCTGCCAAACTTTGCCTGTGAATTGGATCCTGGGAAGGTTCCAGTCATAGCATGTTTCACTTTGAGACAGTGAAGGAGTTCTCCAGCTGTGAATTAATATGTATAGAGAGCAGCAGTGGCCCAACAGCACGGTGGAAGAGAAGCAAAGTTTATTAGCACCCAACAGATCTGCATCACAGCCTTTTCTTAAGATATGGAGAAGGGATGAGGAAATCTGTCAGTTTTGATTTCTCCTGTGTTTAGATTTTTTAAAACTTCAAGTTCTTTTCATCCATTTGTACGGGCTGACAAATTCTTAAAAAATGAACAGGAATGAAATTCTCTCCCATATGCACTGGGCAAAGGCAATAGGTGGAGTGGTAGAAAGGACCATGTTGTGCTTGCTTGATGTACTTCAGCATTAACATTTTTTGTTATGTTTTTATTGCATTTTTAAAATATAAGTAAGTGGGAAGAGGGGGAAAATGATTCATAGAATATGAATGAGAGCTAAGCTTATATCATTAATATACATTGACTATATGTCCCAAAAGATATTTACTAGGGTGAAATTGAAGCTGCAGGAGCACAGTTTAAAAGTGCCTACATTTCTATGAATATCAAATAATTTTCTAATACAAATTTAATGCAATGTACTGTATCCAATCAGTGACCACTGAGCATACTCTTATCTTATGCTATTCCCAGCACTTAGCTGAAGTGGCCAGTTTCTTTCTAAAAAAACCCCAACAATGCTGCTTGATATATTACTATTAACATGGTAGGACTATTGCCCTAAAAGGTAGGTGCCAGTGCCTCCATGGGATAGAGGGGAATTATTAGCTCAAAGGAAGGCTTGAGTAGGGGGTAACATTACAGGATCTTTCCACGTATGTATAATGGTACTAATGCAGGGACACCTGTTGGAGATTAAAAGAATGTTTTATTGGGGAAAATCACAAACACACACAAGATCCAAGAGTCGTATAACCACACAAGGCTAACCAAAGGAAAGGAAGGAAAAAATGGATAGTGAGAAGTTGGGGCAAGGCGGGTGATATTTACCTATCCTGAAGAGAAGAGATGAAGCAATGTGGCTCAGACAAGGGGTCTGAAGACAGTACAAGAACAGGAATTTGAGCAACAGATTGACAGGCTGGGTCCAGTATACTACAAGTTGTCTGGCTCACAGTCAGGGTTTAAATACTCTGTTTCTGCCTACAGGAGAAGGTGTTAATGGCTCTATGGCAGAGCAAACAATGGAGTCTGGAATGGGCTAATGCCCTTAGCCTTAGATGACAAAGCATTAATGGGAATCATGATAGCTCCTTAATGGCTGGGCAGGTGGGGTCATGTCCAGGGCAGAGCAGACAATTAATCAACAAGCAGCAAAGAAGGGCTGACACAAGGCAAGAACATAGAAATGTCCAAACAGAGGTTAGGTTCCAGAGCAAACAAACCCAACGGGCAAATCCAAGTCACTGTCAAACAGGCAGAAGTTCAAGGTAGTCCAGATGCAAGAAAACACGGCACAGGGCTTCAAAGATCAGTTGCTGACCCTGAAAGGAAAGGGCCAGCTGAAAGCCTTTTATCTTACTGATGCTGTTGCCACAGATGTTCTTTCATTAGGGCTCATTTGTTACTTAAGCGTATTAATGGTGCAGTTCTGCTTTATGATGTTGTCTGTCTTGCACAGTGAGTGTCTGTGTTGTCTCATCTTCTGATATTCCCCTTGCTCAGGCCCTTGCTGTTGCTTGTTATCTTCTTCTCAGCAAACTTCTGGGGAAACTCCTACTTCTGGGGAAACTTCTGCCGTGGATTCAGAAACCTCCTCCTCATAGCCAGGGTCTCCAAGGCAGGGCATGACAGAAACAAAGGGGAATTTCGGTGGGAAGAGGGAACAGGTTGATGACAATCGGTTGCTCTGTTGACACAACTTTATGTGCTGTTGTATTTGAAGGTTGAGTTGCTGAGGGGATATTTGCAAGCTCATTAACACCAGAGCTTCCTGACTGATATGACCGGGCCAGGCCCTGAGTTCCCATCTGACCTGCTTCTGCATGTGTTCAGCCAGTCCTCTTTGCCAGCATGGCTTTTCAGCCATTAAAGTATATGATTTATATTTAGTGCCAATTAAATAATGTTTATTTCCAATCATATCATGGAGTGGGGGTGTATGGCATGGTAAAAACAACCTAGGATGGAACCTGTCATATAGATTGTTTCAATTTGAGATAGTGGAGGAGTGCTCTGACTATGACGTAAGAATTCAGACTTATATATAAATTTAGACTTACATGTGTAGGTGCTGAGCATTCATAGACCTAGGTGTGGAATTTTTCACTTTAAGTTTCTCACACACTTTATTTTATTTTATTTTTTAAAAAATCAAGTTCTTTCTATCCCACATATATGGTGAAATTTATAAATTCTAGTAAATTCATAAATTTGGTGAATTTTTATTAAAAATAAACCAAAACAAACTCCTCCCTAATATAGAACATCAGAGCCAGTGTGATGTAGTGGTCTGAATCCCATCTTGGCCACAAAAACCCACTAGCTGACCTTGGGCAAGTGACACTCCCAAAAAAACCCCATGATAGATTTTTGCCTTAGTTATAAGTTGGAAATTACTTGAAGGCACACAGCAACAAAAATAGACTGCAGAACACTGGACTTTAGCAGTTGAAGCTTTTCAGGGCTTCAGTTGTGCACAGTTAGGTGGCTTAAATCTCACTGGCTTCAGTGTGATTTAAGTATCTGGAAAGTATGCAGGATTCTACTTAACCTCAACATGCAGTTTAGAGCATTTTATATTACTTTAAAAAAGTATATCTATCTATCTTTGTCTTTTTCCCCCTCTTCTTTGTTCATCTCTTCTCTACTCTTTCTTTTTTTCATGAAATATTTTGATTTTAAAGTGTTTTCCCACTTTTCCCCTACACAGACAGCATTCAGGATGTATCGCATGAAGTCATCATGGACCTTTCTATATTATTGCTAGTGTTAACGTGCTCTAAAAAAGACTGTTTTCACTTAACCAGTACAAATACACACACATTACTGCTGTAGTGGCCTAATAAAAGAATCAAACTAGGCGTTAGAAGAGAATCAGATATGTTACTGTTCTGCATCCTCTTTGCTCTCTGTTCTTGTCATATATGTTACAAATGCCTGATATGAAGTCAACAGATGGTACCTCTTCCTTCCAGTGACGCATCTAGCATAAACAGTGCCTAGGGCAAGCATGGCAGTTGCGCCCCTATGCTTGACAAAGCACTGCTACCGCTGCTGCAGGAAACACTGCCGCCACCAGGCTCTGCGCTGCAGCCAATACATGCCTGTCCACCACTTATTTACCAGTCTGCCCACCTGCCCATCCCAGCCCTGGTTTCACACACTCTCAGCCCCCAGAAAAGCCCCATGATTGGTTCATGTTAGGGTTGCCATAAGTTGGAAGGCACAAAACAGCAAGGTCCATCTAATGCAGCAATCTCCCACTTTGGCCAACCAGATGGGCATGAAAAGCACAGAAAGCAAAGTGATTGCAACAACACTATCCAGAGTCCTGCAGCAGTCCACAGGAGGACACAGTCATGAAAAACGTAAGTGGGCGTTTTAGGAGTTTACCTAACAGCCAACTGTCTTAGAACTGCAGAGAACCTGGGTGGCATCTGTCATGTTTTATAGCGTATTTGCAATAAGAATGTGATGCAGCTCTTTTCTTGTTTCCACAGTGATCAGATTTGTGATTCACCACTAACAAGAGAC
Source organism: Iguana delicatissima (assembly GCA_948472985.1). NCBI lineage: Eukaryota > Metazoa > Chordata > Lepidosauria > Squamata > Iguanidae > Iguana > Iguana delicatissima. Next base: position 658,177 of record CAOKZL010000537.1, read on the forward strand.
AGAGCATACGGCTAACTGCTTGCAATACAGAAGAGAAAACAGGTGACTAGCTGTCAGATTAAAATACTGGCTTATACATGGCAGATTGTGGCATCATTTGCACCGTTACTTTTCCAGGTAATAAGATCATTTTGAAGCTGAGATTTATAGAGTAGCAAACAGTCTGCTGCCTAGACAGGAAGCAATTCACCCAGGTATATCATGTTCAGCTCTACACAACGAGATGCAGAAAATCTTAGAGAGTAACCTGTAGATGAAATTCCATTTGAAGCCTATATCTAGTTTTTCTTTCGTATTAACAGATTCCCTTAAAAAGGTTTCTCACAGGACTACACAGATATCAGGAAGACTTTGCTCCTATCCTAGCCTGAAATCAATGTTTCCCCACTAATTTATGAAGTGGGATAAAGGGAACAAGACTGAACTTCTTGAGCTGAATTTCAGAGTGTCTCTTTATAAGGGTGGTTTCAGAATCTGAATCTGGTGAAAAAGAAACAACTCGCAGACTGTCTACAAGAGTTTACCAAGCAGAATAGGCTATCCTAACTAGGGATATAGTTATCTGTAAAGTCTGCATGTGCAGATGCCCTCATTTTCTCACTTCCACACTGATTCTTTGGCCAGTTCTATCATTTTTGATAGTTGGGCAAGATCTGTCCTTTCCCTTTTTTTGTTTTTTGTTTGTTTTAATACAGACACAGATTTGTGTGCATGCTTCAAGCTGTACATATTGTTCAAAGCATTTCCCTTATTTTCTCCAGTGTGTTTAAGTAGCATTTTATCTGCATTTGATATGTGAACATTTTCCTAGGTGCACCTTTCAGATGTGCATGTTCTTCCCCAATTGATACACCCATCAACATGAGGATTCCAGAGTGCATACTATAACTGCCTTGAGGACAGTCTGGAATGCACCTATTGAGACAAGTCCTTGAGAGTTCAAAGTGAAATTGGATTTCCCACAAATCCTTGTTACTAATTCACTGGATGATTCATAAGGAAAAGATAAGATAGTCATCTCTTAGTTATCAGGTTATACTCTTTTGCAAGGAGGAAACCAGACACCATACAGTTATGATGGCCAGGTAAATTAGTGTATGAGACTTACAATTCAAACACAGTGCATTTATCAGCAATGCATGTATAGGGAGTTTTTAAAGCATCAGCTATAGAACAGTGATGGAGATATCTTTCACTTTCACTTTTTCCTGTTTTGATCTTTCTTAAAATCTCAAATTTGTTCCATCAGAAAGACTGGATTCTGGCAAATACTTGAGAAACATATTGAAACAAAAGTTTCCTCCATTTCTACTGGCCCAATTCAACAGATACAGCAATTCCTAGTATAGTAAGGAAACAGTTGTGTCCTTCTGCCATTGTTGTTGTGGTATGACTTCAGGTTGTTTCTGACTTATGGTGGCCTTAAGACAAAACTGTCATGGGATTTTCTGGGGTTGAGAGTATGTTATGTGCCCAAGATCACCCAGTGGATTTCTGTGGCCAAGCAGAGAATCCAACTCTGGTCTCCAGGGTCACAGTCCAACACTCAAACCACTATACCATGCTGGTTCTGACATAGAGATGTTAAAATCCCATTCTGCTATCTAGATGTTAAATTTAGACCAGTTCTATACCAATCTTGTGATGCAGATCTGTGATGAAGTTCTGGATGGCAAAAATCTGTCTATTTTAATTTCTCTCACATATGAATTTTCTTTTAAAATCAATTTCTTTCCTTCCAAAACATGAAGTTTGTGAACAATGGTAAAGTCCTATTTAAAAAAAGATGAATTGAAAATTTCATCCATTGAGGATTCATATTTCAGTCTGATATTTGTGGGTGAGTGCAAGGAAAGAAAAAACAGAATAGTTATTCCAAATCAGAGAATGGCTTAGATCTTTTAACTAACAAAAGCAAAACCCATTCCCTACTGATCTGATGGAGGAAAACACTCAGGTGAAAAAATGAGATCTCCAACATCACTCTTGGCATAGCAAATCCCTTGGGAGAACAATAAACAACTTTTGTTCATGAATATATCCATGAACGAGCACTAGAATCCTAGTACAGCTACTTAGTTAATTTTGCGTAACTAAGTAGTATCTCCTGGCCTACCTGTAATCCCACCTTAAGAGCCAACTGTCAGATCGGACAGAGGTCCATTCAGGTTCTCATGGGGGTATGAGGAGGAGGATGTTCTATATCCCCTCCTGCCAGCAAGCAAGGCTGTGATAAGGACTTTTGACAGGGCTCCTACTTCTGGTTTTTTTAGCCTCACTCACTGATGGGAGAGAGTGGAAATATCCTCCTCCTTGTGTCCCAATCAGACCTCCTTTGCCTGATCTGGCAGCTGGGTGTTAAAGTGGTTATAGTAAGACTGTGTAATCTTAGGCCATTTTTGCACAATGTCACTATATCGCCATAGCAGCAAGTTGTTTCTGGGTCAAGAGCTGCTTTCCAATTCCAAGCATTGCAAAAGAACAGATTGCTTACCTGTAACTGTGGATCTTCGAGTGGTCATCTGTGCCCTTACACACTAGGAGCTTTCGCACATGCGCGGTACCCTTTGGAAAATTCTAGAGCTTAGTAGTTTGGCGGGAACCCCTCCTCCCATGTATCCACTGAGCATGCTCAGCCCACCAAGTAACGGTCTCTCCTCAGTTCTATAAGTCCGTCGAAAAAAGGGGACCTGAGAGTGAGGGGACGGTTGGGCGGGTGTGTGTAAGGGCACAGATGACCACTCGAAGAACCACAGTTACAGGTAAGCAACCTGTTCTTCTTCTTCGTGGTCTCTGTGCCTTACACACTAGGAGATTTTGTAGCTTACCATGAGGATGGTGGATCAGGTCCCTAGAGTCCGGAGGCCAGCACCGCTCGTCCAAACCGGACATCCCTCCTGGACTGACAGTCCAGTTGATAATGGTAGACAAAAGTCGATGGCCTGGACCAGGTCGCCACTCGACAAAGTTCCTGTAGTCCACACCTTGTAAGAGGGCTGCTGAGGATGCCACAGCTCTGGTGGAGTGTGGCCGAAGCAAGTCTAGTGGAGGCTGCTTGGCCATCTCATAAGCAAGGAGAATTGTCTGGGCCACCCACTTGGAGAATCTCTGGGTGGACACCTTGCGGCCCCTGCGACGCCGACCGTGGCAGACAAAGAGATGTGGGGTTTGTCTGTAGGTCGCAGTCCGCTGGGTATAGAAAGCGAAGGCCCTTTGAACGTCGAGAGAATGTAGAGATCTCTCAAGAGGTGTCGTGGGATCAGGATAAAAAGTTGGGAGGATAATGTCCTGGTTAAGGTGGAAGCTGGAGACCACCTTCGGCAGGAAAGAAATGTCCGGGCGAAGAACCACCTTGTCCCGATGAAAGACCAAAAATGGCTAGTCGACTCGCAGAGCTGTCAACTTGCTGGCACGCCTGGCGGAGGTGACGGCCACCAGGAAAGCGGTCTTCAGAGTCAGGAGCCTATCATCAGTAGTGACCATAGGCTCAAAGGGTGGTCTCGTAAGCTGAGAGAGCACCAGAAACAAGGACCATGGAGGCAGTGGCGGCGATACTGGCGGGTAAAGGTGTTGAAGACCCTTCATGAATTGCTTCACGGTGGCATCCCGGAAGAGCGCTGCCGATGGGGAGCCTCGGGGTTGGTAGGCCACGATGGCAGACAGGTACACCTTTAACGAAAGAGAAGAAGAGTCCCTCTTGTTTTAAATGGACTAGGAAGCGGAGCACGGTACCGAGACTAACAGGCGATACCGTGTCTCAACGCTCCTCCGCGAAGGTGACGAACCGCCACCACTTGTAGGCATAGTTGCAGCGGGTTGATTCCTTTCTGGCCGTGGTAAGGACGTCCTGAATAGCAGGATCGTCTAGGGCGTATCCTCCACACGTGCAGGGCCAGGAGCGGCAGGTCGGGGTGGAGAACACGACCGCCGGAGTGGGACAGCAGGTCGGGTGCTGTCGGGAGCCTGAGCAACCGTCCCCAGGAGGCCTCGAGCAGGGGCGTGAACCAGTGCTGCCTTGGCCAATACAGGGCGACCAGGATGACGTCGGCTTGGTCCGCCAGGATCTTGGCGACCACCCGGCCCAGTAGAGGAAATGGTGGAAAAATGTAGAGGAGACCTTCTGTTCACCGATACTGGAACGTGTCGCTGAGGGAGTTCAGTCCCCAGCCGGCTCTCGAACAGTACCGGCGACACTTGGCGTTCGACATGGTGGCGAAGAGATCAATATCGGGCTTGCCCCAGTGGTATCGTATCATGTGGAACACCTCTTCTGAGAGGGACCACTCATGGTGGGTCGAAGTGTCCCTGCTCAAGGCGTCCGCTGTTGTGTTCTCCTGACCTGCCATGTGGATGGCAACGGGGTGGACCCGGAGGGACATGCACCACTCCCAGAGCTGGAGGGCGATGGTGAGGAGCGTGGTGGAATGGGTCCCTCCTTGTCTGTACATAGCACACCGCTGTGGTGTTGTCGGTCAGGATCAGCACCGCCTGCCCCGCAACCAGATTGCGGAATGCTCTCAGAGCCTTCCCGATGGCTAGGAGCTCGAGGGCGTTGATATGGAGAGCGGTCTCGTTGCCTGTCCGGCGTCCCCGGACTCTGAGGTCTTCGCAGTGCGCTCCCTATCTGAAAAGGGAGGCAACGGTCATGACCGTGAGCCGAGGAGTCGGTTGTCTGAAAGACATCCCGGACAGGAGATGACGATATGAGAGCCACCACAGCAGAGAGTGACATACTTGTGTCGGCAGTCAAAGTCGCAGGCCCTGGTAGTCTCGGAGCGGGTTGAAGGCCCAGACAAACCGATGTTGGAGGGGGTGCGATTGAAGTCTTGACAGTACGTGACGGTCATGTAGCCCAGGAGCTGTTGTATCCTCCTCGCCGATATCGTTGGGGCGACGAAGGCAGCCGCAGCGGCCCGGCGGAGGGTGTGAGCTCACTCGAGAGGCAGGTAGGCTCTGGCCGAGATCGAGTCCAGGGTGGCTCCAATGAAATCCAACACTCTTGCCGGCTCGAGGTGGGACTTCTTTGGATTTACCCGGAGACCCAGAAGTGGGTCAGAAGCGACAGGGTCAGATGAATGTCCGAGTAAAGTTTGATCTTGTGGACGCTACCAACAGCCAATCGTCTAGGTAAGGGAAGACGGTGATGCCCTTTATCCGTAGATAAGAGACCACAGGGGCCATGCACTTCGTGAAGACCCTCTGTGCGGTGGAGAGGCCGAACGGCAGAACTCGGTACTGGTAGGAGGTGCCGTCGATCGTGAACCGAAGGTATCTTCTGTGCTGCGGATGGATAGAAATGTGGAAATAAGCATCCCACAGGTCGATGGATTAGAACCAGTCTCCCCGACGAAGGAAGGGTAGGATCATGGACAGCGTGACCATCTTGAACCTCCTGGGGCAGATGTATTTGTTCATCCCTCGGAGATCCAGAATGGGTCGCAAGGTCTCGTCCGACTTCGGTACAGTGAAGTACCGGGAGTAGAAGCCGGTGGTAGTGGCTGAGGGCGGGACCTGTTCGATCGCTCCCTTGTGTAGGAGGGACTGGATCTCTTCCATTAGAGCCGGGCTGGTCTGGGTGGGGTAGAAAACGCCTCGCGGTGGAATACTTGCAAACTCGATGGCGTAACCAAACCGGATGATTTGTGAGCACCCAAGAGTCCGAAGTGATCAAACGCCACGAGTCGAGGTGTTTGGCCAGGGTGGGATGATCTGTTAGGGCTGATGGTAGGCGGAAGGTTGGCTGAGGTAAAGTCCTGCAAATCCCATCAAAAACGGGACTTAGATCCCAACAAAGACTTCTTCGAAGTCGTTTGTTGTTTTCGAGGAGGATGCCTGGAGGAAGATGTGGAGGGAGTCCTGGAAGATCCAGACCTGGGCGAATGAGGTCGGAAGCTCGCAGAGGACGAACGGCGCCACGCAGGTCGAGGGCTGCGGTGGGACTGCTGAGACTGATGGATCCCCATCTTCTTGGCCATTAGACGGGCCTTGACGATGTGGTCCATTGCCTCATCAGTTGACACACTTAAGAGTCCCTTACCATTGAATGGAAGATCCTCAATGCGCTTCCGCGTATCTTCCTGCAGACCCAAGTACCGTAGCCACGCATATCTCCGTAAGGCGACTGAGCCGACCATGACTCGAGAAGCCACCTCCACAGAATGTCTCAAAGAGATGATCTGCTGATTCGCAAGTGCTACCGCTTCATTATAGAATTGGTTAGCGCTAGCTCTATTCTCCTCCGGAACAGTGGAGAGAATAGGTGCAAACTTGTCGAACAGGTTACGCAAGTAGGCTGCCATACAAGCCTGCGTGTTGGATACCCTCGCCACCAAGGAGGAGGCGGAATAGAACTTCCTCCCGAAGGTATCCAGATGACGTCCCTCTCTATCCGGTGGTGTCATGTGGGGCCTGGTACCACCCTTAGTCTGCGCCGATTCCACGACCACTGAGTTGGGCTGAGGATGATTAAACAGGAACTTGGCATCCTCCTTTTGGGTCCGATAGAGGTGTTTCAGCCTGTGTGGAATTGGCTGGGCGGAAGCCGGCTGGGGCCACGGATGTTTGAGGGTCTCCTTCAAGGCAGGCAGGAACGGTAGTGGGACCGTGGAAGGAGGCTGGGTGTCCACGTAATGAAACACCGAGTCCTGCACCGCCGGGGCTGGTTCCGCCATTTTCAGACCCAGGGCTTTCGACATCCAAAGGAGGATGTCCGAGAATTGTCTAACATCCTCAGGCGCCGACTCAGGAGCTGGGTCCCCAAACGCCAGAAGAAGTGACTCGTGTGAGACAGGTGTTGAGTTCTTTGAATCTGATTCAGACTCGTAATCCTGTGACAACGCCGTGGAGGACCTGTCTGGAGATCGATCCGACCGGCGTTCAGGTGACTGGGTGCGAGACGGTAACGGCAGGGAGACCATCTTCGGCGCTGGTAGTTATTGTACAGGCAACAGTGGAGCGGAAGCAGCAGTTGTGGGAGGAACCACAGTAGATACCGAAAGCGGAATCGCCTGAGTAACTGTGGCGACCGCAGTAGAGGCTTGGGTGGAGACGGTCTCAGATGTCAGACAGGACACCGTGGACATCACCCGTGGAGGTGGAGAAATCGGCCGGTGGCGAGGGGAAGCCTCTCAGGACCGATGGCGTTGAGAGGGCCATCTGGGGGAGCGTGATGGAGAGCGCTCATGGCGAGGGCGATGTTCAGCTCCCCTGGATGGTGACCTGGAATGGCGATAAGGGGACCAATGTCCAGCATCGGGATGGTAACGGTCTCGGTAAGAGGGGGAGTATGATCTGTAATCTGTAAAAGAGAAGCTGTAAAGACTTGCTAAGAAAAGCCAAGGAAAAACGCTCTAAGCTCCGAACCTCCATACACGATGGCGGACGAGAAAGAACTGAGGAGAGACCGTTACTTGGCGGGCTGAGCATGCTCAGTGGATACATGGGAGGAGGGGTTCCCACCAAGCTACTAAGCTCTAGAATTTTCCGAACGGTACCGCGCATGCGTGAAAGCTCCTAGTGTGTAAGGCACAGAGACCACGAAGAAGAACTGCTGTATTCTACTTCCAGAAAAAAAAATCTGTTACATGCCTCCTATAGCACTTCAATCCTGTCAGCTGGCTCACTGTAGTACTGTTATAGTGCTTTACAACACTTCTAGTCATTGTGAATCCAGCAGCGGGTAGCCTGTGGGCGTGCCCAGCTTGTTCCTCCCTCAGTGACTCCCATGGAAGGTAACTTTGAAATCTATCACCTCTCCATGTTTATTTGAAAGTCCTCCTTTGAGTTAAAACTTTTTATTATTTTTTTAAATACATTTTTAGTCATTATAGCATGAAAATGCAATACTGTACTGCCATGTTTAGTACAGCTTCCAAAAACAAACAAACAAAAAAACAAAAAAACAAAACTCTCCTGACCAATCAGGGATAGAGTTGCAGGGTGAAGGTGGGGCAGGGAGTGGCCAAGGATGCTGCAGTGCATAAGGAACACTGGTGGCAATACCACTGCCTATCTGCTGAAGGCAGAAAGGTGTGGAAAACAGCATTTCTAACCCTATGGCATTGTGCGAATGGCAATCTTGGGATTGTAAAGGTATATCACACTAATGGCCTCTAGTTCGGAAATGGCCTTACTGAATACCAATCAGTGATAGATCTGTAACTCTAGGTTACAAATCCATAACAGCAACACAGAATACTAGACAATATTTTTAAGATGGGATGGCTTAAGCCACATATCCCATGCAATCATTTTTGTAGTCCCTTGAGGGTCTCCCCAGTTCCAAATATATTTTTGATTTTGTTGTTACTCAAAATGCCCTCCACCCTCTATGGCAGTGATTCTCAACCTGTGGGTCCCCAGATGTTTCTAGACTTCAGCTCCCAGAAGCCCTGAGCATTGACCATAGTGGCTGGGGCTTCTGGGAGCTGAAGTCCACAAACTTCTGGGGACCCACAGGTTGAGAACCACTGCTCTATGGGGACTTGAGGACTATTTGTCCATGGTTCTTCCCTTGAGGGTTGTTTTTTTTTTTTTTTTACACCTGGAGAAAGAATGGTTGTTCTTCCAAAAATTGTAAGTGATTTCCAGCCACTTCTTGATTTATAAAAATGATTCTTCTGGGGCTAAAACAGAATGCTGGGGTACAAGTATGGTATAATTTCCCTTGATATCCCATAAATGGCACAGAAAGTTCTAAGTTTTTAAAAAAGGGAGTGTGAGTACATGCTGTGTGGTGGCAGCCCTCCAAGGTCTAGTGAAGAACAAGCACGTTCCCCAGGCTTTGGATAGTTGTCTGCCTCTCTTTTAATCACTGCTGAGGACCTTACCACCTCATCCTTTCATAAAATACTTACATACTGTCATATGAAAAAGGCTCAGAGCTGCTTAAAACAGTTAACGTACATCCCAGCAGCAACTGTCGGAAAAGAAGTTATAAGTGTGAGTTGAGTAACTACATTTCTGGGGAAAGATGGCAAGCTGATCTTAATATAGAAATTACTTTGAATGACATTAGCTTACGAAAGTAAATTCCATATGGAAACCAATCAACTTTATTGGTTTTGTTTTCTTTTACTACATAGACATTTAAAAGATTGTGTAAAACACGCACGGAAAAAAAAACGCCGCCTGTCAGTGCCGAATGTGAAAGGCGTACCCAAGCCTCACACCTGCCCAGTCTGACACCTCTTTGTGATCAGAACTGAACAGCCAGGGAGATCTCCAAATCAAGCCAGGGCCAGGACAAACAGGTCTGCTTCAATTCTCCCTTTCTGAAAATGCAGTCCCTTCCTCACTCTTGTCCCCCTTTGGCTTCTTCTTTTCAGGACTCTTCCCCTTTACTGCCTTTCCTAAATCTGCCCTTCTCCCAGATAAAAAGATCAGCAGTGATTCATATTTTCTAAGACTGTGGTACTGTTGGCACTAAGGTCAAGATGATATTATTGGTAGCGTGTATATTCCAGAATTCAGAATGAGACTCTGGGAGACTGTTATCAAGAACACAGAACTTCAAACATTTATTGAAACACTGTTACTTAAATTTGTTTTGTATCTCAATGTTTACAAACAGCACGCCATTCTTCTCTCTCTCCCTCTCCCTTTCAATTCATTATCTCTCGTACACCCAATTTCTCAGTTCTCTCTCCCACAGAGCTCTTCAAATCTCCAACCTCTCCCAAACACACCACAAATCACACTCCTCTTCAAATACACATCAGACAGTTAAAATCCGTTATTTTCCTCTTTCCACCAGCCCCTCCCCTGGGCTATCCAAGGTTCCATTTCACCAACCAATCAGCTTAAACACTCTCAGTTGCCAAGGAGGCTCTGTTGTCAAAACAGAACCCTCCCATCAGGTTCATCACAGATGGATAATCAAAAGTTCTCTCTATGCAGCCAGTAGCCTCCACAGAAGTAATATGGATCCTTATCATCTGAAACTCCTATGCCAATTTCCAAGGCAATACTTTATCATCCTGACAGAATTTGAGAAAGCAGAAAAAAACAACCAAAGAGCCCAGGCCATTATGAATGCTCTGTATTCTACATTTATCTGAGAAAATGGAGATGGGAGGGGAAGAACAGAATTCAAACTTTATTACCCTGCACATACACTTCAGTGATCAGAAATGAAAATCCAGCCCTCTACACATTTAAATGCTTTAAACAGCACAGAACTCATTTTCTTTAAGAAAATAAAACAAAACAAAATGTTCTTATCATTGAAAAGCAAATTAGCATCACACCTAATTAATGTTACAGTGTGTACAAAGAAGATTCTTCAGGATACATGATGGAGATCTGATGGAAGGTTAAAAAATTATGCATAGTATAGAGCATGTAGATAGAGATTTTTCTCTCTCTCTCCCTTTCTTGTAATACCAGAACCGTGGGCTGTCCAATGAAGTAAGTGGTGGTAGAATCAGAACTGATAAAAGTATGTGCTGCTTCAGTTAACTGTGCGTTTGGTTTCAGAAGTTGTGATGACCACAAATGTGGGCATATTTAGAAAGAGAGTATACAAATTCATTGAAGATAAGGCTATCAGTGGCTACTAGTCAAGGTTGCTATAGGCTGCTTCCAGGATCAGAAGCAATCTCCTGAGAATTAGAGTAGATATTAATGGCAACGTGTGATGACAGCCAGCATGATATAGTGATTTGAGTGTTGGATTACAACCCTGAAGAAAAGGTTCAATTCTCTGCTCAGCTATGGAAACTCCCTGGGCGACCTTGGGTACATCACACACTCTCAGCCCCCCAAAAAATCCTTGATATGTTTGCTTTAGGGTTACCATAAGTCAATAACAGATTGAAGGCACACAACAAGAACAATGCCTTATGATTAACCCTTTTGTTGCTGATGTTTGATGTCTATAATTCTAACTCCTATTAGGCAAGCACTGCGCTTTTGGAAGGCTGATGAGAATGTAACGGAAGTGAAATAAAGAAACACCAGTTTATTCAATATTTCCCTATTGTTATTCTGTCCAAGAGAGGTTATCTTGGGCTGGACAAAGATGCTTTAAAGACCTCTGAAATAAGAGAAGCTTGTGATGGTACATGCTTGGAACATCTCATGTATGCTTTCATAACTCCCAATAGTTTGAAGGGAGAATTAACACAAGAAGTTTACACCCTGAGTTCTGAGGATATTTTTGCAGACAATGCTTCAATTATGTGAGGCACGGTAAGCGTCTTTATGCTTAGCAGCCTGCTGATCTGTACCATAAGCAGTAATAAATAAGTAAACGAGATGTGCATGAACACTAAGTGCAGGGAACAATAAATGAGACTGGAGTAATCAGTACACTAGATATGTTAAGGATTTAAACCTTTGTACAAACAAAATAGATTTTAAAAAAAGATCTCCCTGCTATGGTAACTGGGGAAACAAGTCAGGCTCAAGCCAAAGTTCTGGATTTTGACTTAAAGAGGCAACTTGGTTAAAATTAGGGGTGGCATGCAGTCTGCCACCCCGCTTTTGCAGTATCTGAAACCTCCAGTTGAGGGGAGGGGCTTTTCAGACAATTCTCACCTGAACTGTGAAAAACTGTACCCAAAGCTTCCCTCTAAATATACAAAAGCATGTGTAAACCCCACAGCACCCCAAGCCCCCATTCCTTCAAAATAATTTTGCTTTTGGCCAGTGTATGGACAAAAACAGGAGTGCTCTGAGCACCAAAGTGTGGGGTTGGCCCATGGACGGAATGGAAGGAAGCTGCCATTATCTGGTGGCATTACTTATTTTGGTTTAAATAAGTCAGAAAACATAAAACAGCAATGAAATAAGAAAAGGCTTTTTAATTATGATTTGTGGTTGGCTAAGAAATAATGGTTTGTTTGTGGGGATAGGGTTGGAGCAGGAGTGGGCAACTGTAGAAGGCTAGCTATTGTTTCCCCAATATACTTTGGATGGCTGTACTCCCTCACTGCACCCAGCTCCAAAACCAAAATATCAGTACTTTTTTTGCTTTCGAATGCCCTCTAGGGGTTATGGAGACATTTTCATCATGTTTTTGGGCCTTCCTGTGCCATTTTAGGCTCTGGAAAGGTATTTTAAACAACAGGAAGTGAGCAGAAGTCTTTTTTTGTCTGCTTGTTTCAAAGGTGTTTTCCCTGGGGTCTAAACAGTTCCAGATCTCCTAACCCCCAAAAACCCACAACATGATGGAAATGTGCTCAAAAGGACATTTTGGGATAAAACAGTTTTTTAAAAAAATGTTTACTTGACCCCAGGGATGTCCAGGGGCTTCCAAACATGGAAATCCCTTTAACACACCCCAGAGTCATTTTTGAGACATTTTGGAACATTTTTTTTTAAAAAAAATCTTTTTTTGCAACATTTTTTTCAGAAAAAAAAATGACCTGTAGGATGGCTCTGGGGCACTTTGCTTACTCCTGAGTTAGAAACTACAAGCCAGAATTCAACATATCGCAATCTGGTTTATTGTTAAATGTGAACTGAGTCATGCAGCTAGGTCCAGATAAACAACCACATACTGGAGTGCATTATACTGGAGTGTACTAGCCATGTAACCCTTCTCTACTGAGAGACGATGTGACAGTGTTCATGTTCTCTAGATCACAGTGGACTACTTTCCATTTGTAGCCTTATGAAAGAAAACCTCTCTTAAAGATAAACTATAAATAAAAAGCAACCTCTGGCCTAAAAATCCACAAATGTTTTCACTAGTTGAATAAAACATTACCTTCTTTTGGCAAATAACAGATTCTTACTATGGATGCACTTGAAAGCAAGCTCTCATCTTTTTCTTATTGACAAAGGTGACCTAGTGAATGACTGAACGCTTGATGCTGACAATCATGTAGACATATACACTATCCATGTATAGAGGAGAAGGAGAGAGAAGAAAAAAGAGGGGACAGAACCCAAGCAACAGATAAACGTTACCTTTCAAAGCCAAAGTTGTTTAGAAATTGTATCTGAATGTGCCAACACATGTGTACTCAGAGAAAGCAAGCACTGTCTGCTCTCCCCATGACATATACACAAACGCACACTTTACATTTTATCCCCAGCATAGCATTTTATTATTACAAGCTTTGTAAAATGGGCAGCCTAAGTCTGCCAACAAACATCTGCTAAGGGTGAGATAATAGGAATGCTTTGTAGGATGAGATGACTGAATTATGGGCTGCAGTATTTGAGACTGAAGATAGAGAAGTGCATTTTTCAATGTTTCCAGTGTGTGTGTGTGTGTGTGTGTGTGTGTGCGCGCACTTAATATCCTGCTTTTCTGCCACATAAGACCCAAACCAGCTTATGCTATATATTAAAACAAAATAACTAAAACAGTCTAAGATCCAAAAAATTTAAATACCATTAAATACATTCCACTTGTTATTGTTGTTTTCAACTCATGGAGACCGAAAGTTGAACCAATCACAGTTTTCCGGGGCCGAGTGTGTATGATGTTCCTAAGGTCACTCAGTGGGTTTCCATGGCCTATCAGGAAACTGAACCCTAGTCCCCAGAGTTCTAGTCTCTCACACTGCTATACCACACTGGGAAGAAGGACTAAAGTCAAGAAACGAATCCCTTCAGGAGACTCTCTGGAGCAAATGGTAGGACTTCCTTCAGTGGAATAGCCTCAAAATTTTGGGAGAGGGCCTACCCAGCTGGATTTGTTTTTATTGCTGCATGCCTTCAAGTTGTTTCCAACTTATGGTGACTGTAAGGTGAACCTTTCATGGAGTTTTCTGGGGCTGAGAATGTGAGACGTCACCAGTGGATTTCCACAGCTGAGTGGGAAATAGAACCCTCATCTCTAGGGTCGTAATCCAACACTCAAACTACCACACTACACTGGCTCTTCAAATCACTTGCAAACATTAATTTAAACCATGTGAAACACATTAAAACCTCTACACATTAACAGCCAGCACACCCTTTGTACTATCCCAACTAGTTAAAAGCTGCAGGTCTGTTTAAATAAGAAGCTCTTTGCCTACCATTGAAAAAAAGAGCAAGGAGGGGGCCAGCTGTGTTTCTTTTGGAAGAGAGTTCCATAGCCTGAGAGCAGCCACTGAGAAGAATCTCCCTCTTGTCTTCAAGAGGACAAGACAAAGCCCTCCCCTGAAGATCTTAAAATTTGAGTACAGAGATACAATCTTTCAGATAGCCTGGACCTAAGTCATAGATGGCTTTATAGACTGTAATGAGCATTTTTGAATTTTGCCTAGAAATGAACCAGTAGCCAGTGAAGCTGTTTCAGCAAGGGAATTATATGCTCCCCATAACGAGCCCAGTCAACAGTCTAGCTGCAGCATTTTGGATCTGCTGAAGTTTCTGAACAGCTTCCAAAAGCAGCCCCAGATAGAGTGTGTTACAGTAATCTAAATGAGATATAATCAAGGTATGGGTTACTGTGGCCAGATCTGACATCGCAAGGAACTGGCGTACCTGGCACTCTAATTTTAATTGTACAAATGCGCTCCTGACCATTGATGAAACCTGGGTTTTCAGGCTCACGGTTGAGTCCAAGGGTATACCCAAGCTACAAAACTGAGATTTCAGGGAGAGTGCAACTCTGCCCCACACAGGCTGAATCTCTATTCCCTGATCTATCTCCTATCTGACTAGGGGCACCTCTTTCTTGTCTGGATTAAGCTTTAATTTGTTTGTCTTCATCCAGTCCATTACAGACACCAGATACTCATGTAGTACTTAAACAGCTTCCTTGGAGCTAGATGCAAAGGGGAGATAATAAAGTGTATCAGTGACACCAAACATCTGCAGACAACTTTTCAGCGGTTTCATGTAGATGTTAAACAGATGTTAAACAGCATTAGGGACTGCACTGAACCCTGAGGGACACCACGGATCAATGGCAAGAATGTTGAACAGGAGTTCCCCGGAACTATCTTCTGACTTCACCCCTCCAGGAGGGACCACAGCCACTATAAACTAGTGCCTCCAAGTTACATTCCTGAGAAGTGACTCAGAAGAATACCAAGGCTGATGGTATTGAAAGTTGCTGAGAGGTTCAGTAGAACTAAGAGGAACATTGTCTCCTCATCCAATTCCGGGCACAAGTCATCCACTAAGGTGAGCAAAACTTTTTTTTTGTACCATAATGAGGACTAGAGCCTGACTGAAATGAATCTAGACAATCTATTTCATCCAGAAATCTCTGGAGCTCACAGGCTACCATGTACTCCAGGACTTTACTCCAAAAATTGAATCTTGGAGACTGGTCAGTAATTGCCTAGTCTAGAGAGGGTCCCCCCCCCCAGTAACAGCTTCACCATACAATCCATCCTGTATACTCAGGTTCTCTGAGTCCATTTACTTAAATCGGTCAGGATTATCCTGGCAACAGTCACCCAGATGACCTTTTCGTCAACTGCTCCTAGATTGTGGAATTACCTGCCAGAAGAGATTTAAAAAGTAATAAAGACCTATAAAGTAATAAAGACCAGAGTCTGAATTTAAAAAGTAATAAGGACTTATTCCTTCCAGCAGACCTACCCAGTAAATTTTTAACTATGAATTTTAAAATGATGTATTTTAAATGGTTTTATGTGTTTTAGTGTATTTTAATCTATTGTGTGTTTTTAGTTGTATTTTAATGTATGTTGTACCCACCTCAAGCCTTGGGGAGAGATGGGTAAGAAATAATAAAATAATAATAATAATAATAATAATAATAATAATAATATAATATATTTATTAACTACAGAATCACTTAGGCAAGATAGTCCCTTGCCTATTCAACCAGTTTCCCCTGGCCACTCTAATGAGTCAGGAAGGGCAAGGATCCAAAACACATGTGGTGGCTTTCACCTCTCCAAGTATCCTATCCACATTCTCCAGCTACACAAATTGAAAGACATTCAATAATACAGGACAAGCAGGCATCAAGGTTACATCCACTGGACCCATATCAACAGCAACATCCAAGTCAGAGAAGATGATTTTGTTGCAAAATAGGTTGCAAACTCCTCACAGTGGGCTGTTGAGTGATCTGAACATTGCTTCTATGGGGCAAGAGCAAAGAAGACCCAACCACTCCAAGACAACTCTACTGGTAGACTCTGTACAGAGAAATAAGATTTCTTTGCTGCCACCATCACTACAGAGGAGCCCTGGTGGCACAGTGCTTAAATGTGGGTACTGCAGCCACAAGGTTGTGAGTTCAATCCTGCTGGGCTCCAGGTTGGCTCAGCCTTCTATCCTTCTGCAGGTCAGTAAAATGAGTACCCAGTTTGTTGGAGGCAATTAGCTATACACATTGTAAACTGCTTAGAGAGCACTTAGCTGATAAGTGGTATAGAAATACACATAGTATTATTATTGCTACAGAGTAGGATTTTAGCCTGTGTTTGGTCGGACCTGCTCCAAGTTTTCCACCCTTGATGCTCTAGTCTCTGTCCCCTTCATTTCATTGCTGCCAACTCTTTTGTAAACCAAAGAGAGGATAGTCAGGGGTAATCGCGTTCATCGCCTCAGTCATTTTTCTATTCCAGAGGTCAAGATTTTGACAAGATCAACTGCCATGATAACAGAAAATTCCCCAAGACCCATCAGGAGTCCATCTGGATCCATCTGCCATGGGCAGACTATCTTAATTAGCCCTCTGTAACCGCTGCTGGCAGACCCAGTCCTGGGGGAATATAATATTTAATATCCAAAGTTATTAAGCCAGAGGTTCACCAGACAGGAACGTAGACACCCAGGTCTAAAACTGAAGCACTACTAGCCAGGTCCGACCAAAGCTCCCCCAGTCACATCTCCAAGAGGGAAACCTCGAAAGGCACACACACACACAATGGACCATCAACAACTGTGGCACCTTGAGGGGATTACATGTCCTCCGGATGAGATTAAAGCTTGCAACAACAAGAAATACAAAGATGAAGTCCATCTGCATGATTCAGCCATTGTCCTTTCCTGGGAAAGGGTCTGCCCCCAAGGCACATTTTGCCCTATAATTGAGTCCCCTTCTGGGACTCTCTTCGGAGAACTCCCATGCTTGACTAGTGTCCTGGCATTCTGCTAGTCGAGAGCTCCCCTCAGCATTCTTCCTCTGCTGAGCCACCTTTGCCTTGCTTCCTCCCAAACCGAAAACTACAAGATCAGGTGCAATATAAACTGCCCTCTTTCCCTCTGCTTTTCCCGATCTTCATATCTTTCTGACTCATTAGTCCTTGTGTGTTTGTGTGAGTAACTGCTTCGTTGTATGTATGTGTGTGGATATTTTGCCAATTCTGCTGAATAAACTACTGGTATTTGGACATTTGGCCTGGCTCTTGTGTGGTCTGACTCTGTAGATATAGGGTCAAAGATCTCGCTGTGTTGCCCTGCCCTCTGCTTTGCTAAGCAGTGATCCACTAATTTCCCTAATCTTTGTATTTTTGGAGCAAATCCAGACGTTCCCCAGGGACCCCCAGAAGTCAGGATAACACCTCCACCTCTGCAGAGGTTCTGAGTCCCAGTGAGTATGAATCCTACTTGGTCTGTCCATGACAATGAAACTATAGAAAGTTCTTCCACACATTGATCACCCTGATTCTGCACAGCACAGAAAGTCCAGAGTGTGTCCTGCAGCATGGGTGTCACTAGATACTACTTGGGACATACCCATGTTTGTCACGGAGGAGATGGAGGCACAAGCTGCTTCTGTCAGACTGGTCTCAGCATGGCTATTGAAGTCCCTTAACAGAACAAGCCAGCAGGACTCCAACATCACCAATGAAGTCAACTCTGTCAGCTCAGGAAGATAGACTGCTGAGCAGCAGGGCGGCAGTACACCGAAATGATCTCTATTCTGCCCTGGCTATCCAGCCTGAAATACCCCTACTCAAACCCAGTAGACTGTGGGATGGGGCATCTGGTGAGGATGACTGAATTCAGACAGGTCATCTTCTCATTCCCCCAGGCTTCACCTGCTGTTCTGAGAACCCTGGTGGATGGAGCTAAGAAAGCTTAACCTCTCTCAGCTTCATCCAGCTAGGTCTCTGTAATGCATGCGAGTTTCATCCAGGATCAGGTCCTGGATCATGTTTGTTTTTCCATTTACCAACCTGGCATTAAGCAGCAGCATTTTCAGCCCAGGGGGCCTGTTGCCAAGGCTATCCAGGCTATTAGAAGAGGTGGACAATCTGGGGCAACAAGCATCCTGTGCTTTTCCTTCTATCATGGCAGCATGGCTGTCTCCTCACACCATATCTCTCTTTAGCCATTATTGCACCTATGGCTGCTCCCTGGCTTGCTCCAAGGTGTATTTGTGGTAATATTTTTTGCAATCCTGAATTCTATTATTGCCTTTTTCCTAATGTATAGGTACATGGGGCAGATCAAATCAAGCATGCAGATGGGGCACTCTTTGAAAAGGAAACCGAAGTGCAATTATGTTTGTGTATCCCACTTCTAATCACTGAGAGGTTCCAGTGCTTATCCAGCACTCAGTTTCCTTAGGAAAAAAAGTCACTGGAGATTTGTGGCATTTCTGTGATATAAGGTCAATTTACACATATGCAGAGACTGAGCATAAGATGAGAGTTGACAGCATTAACACACTGACAGATTCCTGTTCTCTATCAGACTTCAGAACAGATTGAGTTCCTACTACACACAGAGGCTTCACTCACACCCTCCCTTTTTCTAGTGTAAGGGAAAGAAGAGTTGTCTTTGCTCACATCTGTGACTTTTTTCTCCATCTCAGGTCCCACTGAAAAAGCCACTAGAGTGTCACCACCTATCATGTGTGCTTTATCAGGTCTTAAGACAAATTGCCTCAAGGCATCTATAGGAGAGAACTGATGAACACATATAAGAAGCAGAATTACAGCGCTCCACACTGTTTGGCCTCTGTGAATGATGGTCTCAGGGGCTACACTAAAAAATTCAAATATAGCTCTTTTTAACAAATTAAAACAGACAACACCAAATTAATTATAATCTCTAAAAATGTATAAATTACATTTTTCTGTAAAGCAAAGTATATATGCATACCTAAATGAAGACTGGAATTTACAATCTTTCACATAAGGATGATTGTGAAAGATAAACTGAGGCCGCATGTAGGTCAATTGTATCAGATATCCTTGTGATCAATCTTAGAGAAACCACTGGTTCTTCTTTTCTTCTGATTACCTGAGGCCATGTATAAATATCCAGGGTTATAGTCTATAATTTCTTTTGTTCAATGGTCCATTTCTTTGGAGAGTGTATTATACAACTCCAGAAATTTTTCTGTAAAAGTATTATACATACTTTCATTTGCAGAAAAATTGGGTTTTCTTAAACATTATAATTAATTTTGTGTTGTCTTTCTTAATGAATTAAAATGGAATTATGTTTGGAATTTTTAGCACAGCCTCTGAGGAAGGCCAGCTTTGGCCCTTTCTGCAGTAGCCTCCCATCCTGGCATGGGGATGGGAGAGAAGCAGGACCATGACTACGTTTTTGCATGATATTGTTGAGGTTCTGCTCCTCTCCAATCCTCAGGGAGTGCAACTGCAGATTAAATCATTGACGAGTTTTTCCCCATCAATGACCCATGATCGCACCACCATCCCACACTTACCTGTCCTGTGGAAGACTCAAAAGCACGATGACAGCACTTCCTGCCCCAGCACAGCCTGGGAAAGTACCCGGATGCTCTGCAAAGGAAGAGGCATGTCCATCGTGCTCCCTTCTGCAGGGAGCCAGTCCAGTGTGAAGGGCAGTGCTCTCACTGAGCTCCCTTTCCTGCAGAGTCACTGCCGGGATCACCACCAGAGGACCATGCAGGAAGGTAGAGTGCAGAAAGGGCCTCTAAGAGAGGCTGAAATGCATTGGGCTTTTTATAAATATAAATAAAGCAAGTGATCATTAATCAGCACATGGAGCTCCATCTCCTGTTTACTTCTACTCCAGGCATCTATACCAACAGCTTTACTTAGAGAAACTCTTGAAATGGATCCTGAGCACCTGAATGTTAAGAGAAATGCCTTTTCCATGCAATGGACCTTTTTTTTCTGTATTCCTCAGAAACACACATCTCATAGTCAGATTTGCAGACAAAGTCCCAACAACCAAACACAAAACACTGCATGGTAATTGCAAAATATATGGGTAAGGACAACTGTGTGCTATAATAGAGCTCTTTCTCCTGTTCAGGGAACACCTCTTCTAAAAATGTTCTAAGGATATCTAGCTTGAGCCCTAATCTCTTTGAAGTAGGCAGTTGGCTTTAAGAGGCCCTGTGGCATCCTTATTCATATCAAACCTAAACATCAACAGGATCTTAACAGACTCATTCTTTCTGACTTCCATGGGCACAATGAAGCAATCTAAAACCCTTTCTGCATGGCATGGCTGCTCTGCAGTTGGGACATGATAGCAGCGCTCCGAGGGTCATGCTTCTGCACGATGTTGTTGCGGTCCCACTACCAACTTGTCCCAATGTGTCATGCAAGTGCAGTATTTATAAAACAGAAAAAAAATCCATTTTACACCCACCATTGCATTGCATTGCTGCCTTTCCTGTCCATGCGGAAGTATGGAAGTGCACTGGCTACGCCTCTCTTTCTTCCACAGCAATGGCAAATGCCTGGCTGCGCTGTGGAACAGAAGAGATGGGACCAGTGTGCTCCCCTCTGAAGCAACCTGGCGAGGTGTGGAGGGGAGCGTTCCTGGCATGCTTTCCCTCCCCACTGGGGCTGCAATGAAAGGACTTCACAGAGCCCCATTGTGCAGAAATGGCCATAGTAAAAAGATGGTTAGAAAAAGGGCTTTTCTTACATCATTGTTCCCCAAAATGCTCCCAATAATCACACTGGCCGACATTTCTGACAACCAAAAGCTGTTGCTTCCATCTTCCCAACGCAATATACAAGACTTAAAGACTTTATATTAAATCTCTCTCTCTTTTCTTCTTTCTTAATGAGCTGTTAAGATTTGCTTACAGAATCCACTGAAGGGCGGACAATTGTGGAGGAAATGAAAATTGCAGGTGATGAGCAGAGAAGTGACTTCAGCTATATGTGTGGGTTGGAGTTTCTCAGAAAGTGATCTCTCAAATCATAAGAGGGTTATTATGAGCATGTGAGAGTAAGTTCATTTCAACATCTGAAGATGTTGGAGGTTTGAAGTTGTTGCATTTGCACTGCTAGTTACTTTGGGGACTCCTACTGTAGGGGAAATTTGTGAGTTGTAGTCTAAGAATTATATTTTCTAAGCTCCAGTGGTTGCATGGATGAAGTTACCTTCAGCTAGATCCCATTGATGAATTCTTAAGTAGTTTATTTTCTTTAGCTGGTTCCTGAGGGAGAATCTCCCCTTTCCTTGCACTGGTTCTTTGCACTCCTAGGGTACTATAACATTTTTTTTAAAAAAAATATGAATCAGTGATAAATACGCCCTGAATTACTTATTTTCTTTAGCTATATTTAAGAGCTAAACAACGCTCCAGATGTGAATGTGTAGCAATATGTAGAATAATGTTCATTTTCAGTTTGATAAATATGGCTTTCTAGCATACTGTGTCTGAGGGCTTTATAGAAACTCTGTGTATTGCATCTTGCACATATTATCACATCTGCCAAATTTGAAGTTTCCTGGTAAAGACCTTTGGACTGAATTTTTGCTTTTGTTTTGTTTTGAATTTTAAACTTGGATTTCTACCCATCCTGACTATGTTTGCTGAGGATTGTAGATAAAGACCTGACAGAAGGGACATGCTTGTTACCCTACACTGAGTGAACATACCTAGGTTGCTGGTGGGGGGAAGAAACAGATCAATATTAAGGAGATGTGTACCTAATTTGAGAAGCCACATACGATGCATCTTGCAACTTCTGGTTCTATATCCCTTGTCTCTTTCAGAACTCCATGTTTGATTTTGTTAGTATAGATGGGGCAGAAATGTTCAGATTGTTTTTAAAGAACTTCTTCAGACTATCATCTCTGTAAAAGATAACATTTCAGCTGCCTGTCATTTCAAAAAGTTGCCTCTATACTGTCATGTTGGATTGACAGAGCTCAATGTCAGCGATCTGAGGAGAAACCAAAGGATACCAACAGCTGAGTGAATGTCTACATACAGAAACTGGGGACAAAGGAAGATCAAGACATCAAGTATGGAGCAGAGAACACAAATGACAGAAATAAAAGAAATGGGGGTCCCATGACTTTCCCCTTCCCCACCTAGAATGACAGCTGCATAACCAAAGCATAAGAAATACAATTTGGGAAGCAGAAAAGAGAAATGTGTATGTTTCTGAAAGGGCTAGAGCAGGAGAGAGGAATAACCAGTAGCTAATCCAAGGAGCGTATTTATACTACACAGTTATAATAGTTTGATAAGATTTTAATGGTCACAGACACATAGAATCATGGGATTTATAGTTTGGTGAGGCTAGAGAGCTCTGGTACTCTAGTTCAAGAGAATGCACTACAGCAATGGTTCTCAACTTTTGGTCCTCCAAATGTTTTGGGCCTCAAATCTTAGTATTTCTGATCACTGAACATGTGAATGGAGCTTCAGAGAAATGAAGTGGAGAACATCTGGAGGACAAAATCTTCAGAACTGTTGGAATAGACCTCTCTAGTTGTGATAATGGGGTTTCCCATTATCTAGACTTAGCTAAAGGGGGATACTTCCCTCTTCAGGTAAACCAAGGGTTAATGAGGTGTTGGGATTAGATTACATTTTAGTGTGGGTCAACATCACAGGTCACAGGGTGAGGATTGACCAATAAAAAAGGAAAGAGGTGAGCATCTTCGGGATGCTTCGAGATGCTTCTTGGGAGAAGTTATAAAACTTCTAAAGAACAAAGAGAGAACAAAGGGACATCCTAGAGATGGGACCTGTGCCAGTAGTAGGCCTTGCCTTGCCTCCTGGCCACATTCCTCTTTTAGGCCATCTAAGACTGTGAACCTAATTGTGAGTAACTAGGAATAAGATAGTCGTGTTAGGGCTGTTTATTATTTTGGAGTGGCTGATCTAAAGAATGTATCTGTCTTTCTAACTACTTGTAACTTAAGCGTGCCTGGGAGGGGGGAGCCTCTCATATGTCTTATTGTCTTGTTTATTTGCATGCCTTGAATAAATACTTTCTGTAAAACCTCTGTTACCTCTCCATTCCCACGCTATCCTTCGGCACACACTAGATAGGACTTCTCTCACTCAGAAGGGGGGAGGTGAGAGGGAAGGAAAGGTCGTTAGCATAGACATTGGTAATCCACTGAACAGGCTTCCACTGTACTGTTCAGTTAATTCAGAATTCAGTGGGTGGTGGCAGCAAGAATAACGCTGGAGGAATTACCAGCCTTTATCAAGGATGAGAGTCAACCTTGGGAGGCTGGCATGAACTCCAGTATGACACTAGTAGAGAATTGTAAGTATGTCATCAAAGCAAAAATCTTAAGTCCCCAAACATGAATCCCAATGGCTACTTTGGGTCTCATATGGAAGAAACAAAGGATATAAATTAAATAAATAATAAATAAATAGGCTTCAATGGGGTGGAGCTATGATATCCGAAGTGGTAGCAAAGTGCTATAAATATGTAATATAACACTGATATAGTCAGTCTGTGCTGTGTAGAACCTTTCCCCACTTCTAAACAAAAGCCATAAACCAGGGTTTGTACAAAGAGCACTTTCTTGTTTCTCTATCACACAGATGCCCTAAGATATTTTTCTACAAGGGACAAAGGACAAGGATGATACTCCTAACTCTATTCACATATAGAAGCTACTTAGATGGGCACTTAAATGTTAACTTGCTGACAACAAGACAGAGTCCTTTAATACACCTGAAGCTCAGACCAATTTAGGGAATCAAGACAGTTATGTCTTTCAATAGGAAAGAATGACTGGGGAGCTCAGGAGGACCAGCTAGGAGACTTCCACCACTCTTCCTCCAGCATCTGCTGTTTAAAGCAATTAACTTGCTCCAAGCTCTGCTGTAGAGCATCCCATCTTGATTTTCTCCATTTAAAAATTTAAATTTTTTAAAAAATTTCTTTAAAAATTCTGGACATCCACTGTAGGTGAGAATATTGTATCTCAGATCCTCAAACTGCCAGTTTTATTTTCTTTTTTTAAAAAAAAACCCAAAGCCATAATTTTTGACTGAAGAAAAGTGCTTCTACCTTTTATACTAACCCAAAGCAAGCCCCAAACATCAAAAATAATAACATCAACATATGAGATTCAGTTTCAGAAACATGGCAACCTGTGATTCACATCAGGTCAGAAGGACCCTAAAATGAACCATATGTCTTCAAAACATGATTATGTTTATTACAGGGCTTCGGAAATGTCTATGTTGCTTTCTATTCCTGTATGCATTTGTTGATTTCTTGTATTCACTGTATTTTTGCTATTGTTATTGTGTGGCATGTAAATAAAAAGAGGTCTATGATGCTATGAGCCAATGGCATAGTGGTTTGAATGTTGGACTACGACTCTGGCCAAGATACAAATCCCTGCTCAGCCATGGAAACCCACTGGGTGACCTTAGATAAGTCATATCCTCTCAGCCTGAGAGAGTTAGGCTTGGAAATTTAGTGGAGAATTCATAATCATTAATCATTTAATGTAATGTTGATTGATGGTTCGGACAACTGTAGCTCATCAAACAACCTTGCTTTAGAGTTGTTTATTTTGTTCTGCTCCTGTTTATAACCAGTATGTACAAGTGAAGGACTCTTGAAATGCTAGTAATATCTTTGAGAATGACCTAGGATATAACAGGGTCATGTAGACTTAGGAATGTTAAAGGTCAGATAGAATGCAACAGGTGTACAAGCTGTGACTCTGCTAAATGCTGATGCATGACTCTTTTCTTTTTTGTAAGCATTCTTTAATATAAACATAAAAATGGTATAAGATGGAAAGCATGGATGAATAAATCATCCATCTGGGGTCATCACTCTTTGGTGATTACTAGAGGGATCCTTTGGCCAAAGTTATATCTGTGTGTGTCTGTCTGTCTTTCTTTTTTTCTATCTTCCTACTTTGTGTTTGGGAGGGGCTTCATATCAGCTCTGTGTCCATCTGGGGTACAGTAAGGTGTGGTCTATCCTAACAAGAGGAGGGCAAAAGCAACCCCCCTCTGAAAAAAATCTTGTCAAAAAAACCCTGTGCTAGGTTTGTCTTAGGGTCACCACAAGTTGGAAGTGATACAACAACAATGATCCTCCCATATTTTTTCACAAGTTCTGATTGCACAGAGATTGTCACATATACCTCTATGCAACAAGACCGAGGTTAGTACTTGTGATCTCACTTTTCCCCAACTCCATACACTAATTTGAACATCTGAATACAGCTCAAGATGGCATCAAACACATGATCACTCACCTATGCATCAACAAACATCAGCCCAACTCAACAAAAATTAGAGTTCAGCACCTCAGCTCTATCCTCTTTTCAAACTTATCACTTGAATAAAAAAGCAAGCAAGTAAGCGGAAAAACAAAACAATACCAAGTAAGGCCTCTACACAGATAGATCAGTGAGACTTACGAATCATGCACAGCCATTATCACATTTCTTCTAGATCACTATGCAAGTTTACATCTTAATTATAAATCACATACAGAAAATTAACCTGCATTGTGGGTCATGAAATCATAACTGTGTGTATATTTTATAGGGCAGGACCCATAAATAACAGTAGCAGCTCATGGAACGAGTGGGAGGGGGAACCTCTCTCAAGGATAAATACAATGGATGCACAAAAGACTGCTAGAAACATACACAGAAGTGCAGACAAATGTGATTACCTGTGGTGTTACCAAGCCATGAAAGAATGCCTTCCTTATAACCTTGACTGAGAATCACACCCACAGAACCCAAACTGCCCCCATGACTCAAAAAGGAGATATTGAAGGCACAGTCTAAAACTGTGCCAATAAGGAGGAAAAATGGAAGGCATCTGAAGAAACCAGAATGGTTGACTAAAGAACCCTCAGCTGAGCTAAGTATTAAGAGAAACATGTATAGGAAATGGAAGAAGGGGGAAACCACCAAACAAGAATTTAAGCAAGTAGCCCGGAGATGTAGGGAGGAGGTCAGAAAGGCTAAAGCACAGAACAAGCTTAGGCTGGCCAGAGACATTAAAAACAATAAAAAGGGCTTTCTTAAATACGTCTGCAGCAAAAGGAAAAAGAAGGAGACAATAGAGAAGATGGTGAATTACTCACAGGGGGAAGAGAAAAGGCAGAACTGCTTAACACCTTCTTTGCCTCAGTTTTTCCCCAAAAGGATACAAGCACTCAACCTGGCGGTTGGGAAGCAGGTGAGGAAGCAGGGGAAATGAGGCACATAATAGGTAGAGAGGTGGTACAGGAATATCTGGCCACACTGGATGAATTCAAGTCTCCAGGGCCAGATGAATTGCATCCTAGGATATTAAAAGAGCTGGCAGAGGTCATTTTGGAACCGCTTGCTATAATCTTTGAGAAATCTTGGAGGACAGGAGAAGTTCCAGCAGACTGGAAGAGAGCAAATGTTGTCCCCATCTTCAAGAAGGGAAAAAAAGAGGACTCAAATAATTATCGCTCAGTCAGCCTGACATCAGTACCCAGAAAGATCCTGGAGCAGATCATAAGCAGTCAGTTTCTAATCACTTAGAAAGCAACGCAGTAATCATGAGAAGTCAACATGGATTTCTCAAAATAAGTCATGCCAGACTAATCTTATCTCTTTTTATGATAGAGTTACTAGCTTGATAGATGAAAGGAATGCTGTGGATGTAGCATATCTCGATTTCAGTAAGGCCTTTGACAAAGTACCCCATGACATTCTTGCAAAGAAACTAGTAAAATGCGGGCTGGACAGGGCTACTGTTGGTTGGATTTGTAACTGGTTGACCGACCGAACCCAAAGAGTGATCACGAATGGCTGCTTTTCATCCTGGAGAGAAGTGACTAGCGGGGTGCCACAGGGTTCTGTCCTGGGCCCAGTGCTGTTCAATATTTTTATCAACGACTTGGATGAAGGAATGGAGGGCATGCTCATCAAATTTGCAGATGACACCAAATTGGGAGGGGTTGCAAATACGCCAGAGGACAGGATCAAAATTCAAAATGACCTGGATAGATTGGAGAGCTGGGCCAAGGCTAACAAAATGAAATTCAACAGAGAGAAGTGTAAGGTCCTACACTTAGGTAGAAACAATGGAATACAGAAATATAGGATGGGGGACACGTGGCTGGATAGCAGTACATGTGAAAGGGATCTAGGAGTCTTCATAGACCACAAGCTGAACATGAGTCAGCAGTGTGATGCAGCAGCCAAGAAAGCCAATGCAATTCTCGGCTGCATCAACAGGAGTATGGTGTCTAGATCGAGGGAGGTACTGGTACCACTCTACTCTGCTTTGGTTAGACCTCCTCTTGAATACTGTGTCCAGTTCTGGGCACCTCAAATCAAGAAGGACCTGGTCAAGCTGGAGCAAGTCCAGAGGAGGGCAACCAAAATGGTGAGAGGCCTGGAAGCCATGCCCTATGAGGACAGACTTAGAGAGCTGGGGATGTTTAGTCTGCAGAAGAGAAGGTTAAGAGGGGACATGATAGCCATGTTTAAATATTTGAAGGGATGCCATGTAGAGGAAGGAGAGGGCTTGTTTTCTGCTGCTCCAGAGACCAGGACAAGGAGCAATGGATTCAAGCTACAGGAAAGGAGATTCCACCTGAACCTTAGGAAGAACTTCCTGGCAGTCAGGGCTGCCCGGCAGTGGAATATGCTGCCTCGGAGTGTAGTGGAATCTCTTTCCTTGGAGGTTTTTAAGCAGAGGCTAGATGGCCATCTGTCGGGAGTGCTTTGAGGGTGTTCCTGCACAGTAGGGGGTTGGACTGGATGGCCCGTGTGATCTCTTCCAACTCTACATTTCTATGATTCTATGATTCTATGAAAACTGATTCTCATAGGAGCTTGTTGAGAGGAGGTAATTGGTTTTTTTAAAAAACTCGTTGAGCATAGCATTGCCTTTTCTTCTAACTTTTTTCTCTTTTCCATATTGGTGTGTGTGTGTGTGTGTGGGGGGGGAAATGAAGATTTTATTTTCAAATGGCATGGATGAATATACCTTAGAGCCTGGAGACAAAGCCGTCATCACAGGGCAATTTGCAAAAGTTGGATGAAGGAACCTTAATCCTGCAGGTAAATTGAATCAATTCAATCTAATCTTGAAAGCAGAAATTAATGTGGGATTGTGTGTGTGTATGTGTGTGTGTGAGTGAGGTAAATTGTCACCAGTGCATTTCCCAGTCACACCAACCTGTCAGCTCAGCAGTTTTTCTTCCAAAAAGAACAAACTTTTTATGACAGTTGGATGTTCTCTAGGAATATTTTATACTAAATATATAAACAGAGTACAATAACACTGCCCGGCATTGTTATATATCATAGAACTTATATAGATGTACTAAAATATTCACAAATGGAGCTTTGGATATTCTTTGGGCTGAGGCATGTTTGAGGTTTCAAAGGGCCATTTAATATTCTCAATTCTATTGTGTTGTTTTTGTGGTTCTTCTCATTCCTGGTAAGCCCAGGGCCACTGGATGTGATGCCTGATACGTGTCAGCATATTCTTCCTCACATACCACCCAGAGACAAGAATTGGCATCCTGTTGGTAAATTAGGATGGCATTAGTATTCCATCTCAATTGTTTTGGACATTGTGAAGGTCAGAATTCTGTTCTGACCATGCAGTGACCAAAATCCCATCTAAAACCTACACTGTAAGAAATCTCCCTAATATAGGTACTTCCATGTTGTCAGAGAACAAAGGGTTGTTAGCAAGGATGTGTCCAGCTGTTTCCCTGTAACTGGATGCACTGCAAGTATGCGGTCTGCAGAAGCCTTCCGAGGATCACAGAGGTCATTGCTGATGCCTGTCACAGAGCATTCAGTTACAGGAAAATAGCTGTACATGTCCCTGCTGATCCCTGCACTATACAACCACATGGAAATTGCCATATAGGGGGAAACTACAATGCTTGCAAGGCAGGTTTGGGGGCAGCATCAGGAGATGTAGCTATAGAGACATAGCTACATTATACCTATACGTCTCCCAGTGCAGGATTTCAATCAACATGGAGGCGTAGGGCTACAATACTGTCACCTTTCTTTCTTTCTCTCTTTCTTTCTTTCCTTCTTTCTTTCTTTTTTCCCTGCATGTATTTTTTAAAAAAAACATATTTGCCTGGTGTAGAAATTTTGATTTTCAAAGCCACCGCTAAGGTTTTAATGCATTTTTGGTTGTCTAATAAACATATTAAAAACAGGGTTATGTAGAAATTATACAGTGACAAGAAAAACATTGTCTGATTGCTACGCAGATTATAAGTTGAGATGCACATTTAATAGGACAAAATCAGTAAATGGTTTCGTTCCATGATGCTACACCAAATGTGCACTTAGGATATGAAAGAATGCCGTAACATGAAAAGAAAAGCTGCCATGAGGTATTTCAAGTACTAGACAGAACAGAAAGCTATTGATGATGACTCTAGAACATTTAGGTGTTTGATACATATGACACATTGGGACTGACTTTATTGTTTTGTGTGCCTTCAATTCAATTCTGACCTATGATTACCCTACCATGGCACTTTTTTGGCAAGATTCTTGGCAGAGGAGGTTTGCCACTGCCTTTCTCTCATGCTGAGACTTGCCCAAGGTCACCCAGCAGGTTTCCATAGCTGAATGAGAACGTGAACCCTGGTCTCCCAGTCTCCTAGTCCAACTCTCAAACCACTATATCACACTAGCTCTCTGGGGACTGACAAGAGGAATTTAATTAATCTAGTCTTTCAAAGGAGGTCTAGTACTTTTTAAAATGTCCTGATTCAAACTGAGCCCACAGATAATGTTAAGCCCAGGCTTGGATCCATTACACTAAACCGTTCACATGCTAGCCATAGAGTCATTACTCATCTCTGCGTGTATCTCTCTCTGAATTTGTTATATTATAGAAAGCTTCCAATAATAATAGTAATAATAATAATATTTTCTGCTTATTATTTCAAATAATAATAATAATAATAATAATAATTTCTGCTTACTATTTCAAATAACTATGTTTTCAACTGTTGATAAAGGATACTCTTGACAGGGTACATGAAAACCCTGTTCTGTACCTGTTCACTCTAACCTCTGTGTTGAAAGAGTTCACTTTCTATGGTACTCCTCACACTCTACCTAGTAGGAAACACATGGCCCCAGAGGAAGCTGATGTCTCTGGCATCAGACAGAAGTTAGTTAATCCAAACTTTAGACAAGCTATTCAGGGTACTAAACCCAATCTCTTGAATAAATTCAGCCCCCCGAATAGATCTTTCATCATTAAGACTTAAACTGAAGGTAGATATGCTGCCTTTTTGACATCCCAGCCAACTGCCTCTGCTGCGCAGTTCTCTCTTTATTGGTTTTTAGAAGAGCCTCACTATCTGTCTTTTAAATACCAGTCATCTATGGGGTGAAATTATGGCACTGGATTTTAACAATATATAACTGTTGCTACATTTTGCAAGATACCTAATAATGTTCTTTTTTATTATCTGAACAGCTTGTGATTTTAATATAATTTTACTGTTCTAGCAGTTGGTTTACAAGATGTCTTTGAAGGGTGAATACCCTAGAAGACGGGATAGACATTTATTTAATAAAAATAATAAAACAGTACAAACTGTTCAGGAGTTAGTTTATGAACTGCTCTTTAAAATGATGTCTCTGTACTGTTTCTACCTCAATTCATCTTCTCTCCCAGTGAGAACAAGAGTTAAGTCACATTTTACTATTTGTATGGTCATACATTTTTCTATTCCTACCAAGTGAATCTTCAATTTCTAACTCCTGATCATACAAGATTTTCCTGTCAATCTACGGACCTTCCTTCCTTTTCAACCTTTCTAAACCTTCAGTAAATGAGCTCATAATTTATAGTGTACAATACCACTGTTTTCTTTAAAAATCTCCCTCTTTTTAAAACTTCCATCGAAGTATTTATACTTTCTGTGCTAGAAGCTCTACCTAATATAACATTGTCAAAATCCAAGGAAAATGTACTTTTTGGTTAAAATGTTGGAATGTTCATCCATCACTCAGCTAAGTGTACTGGCCACTGTAAGTAATTCTATCTCAAATGTTTCCTAAACTGACAAAAACTGTGATTCCTACATTTTAGAAACAATATTGAATTGTCCCTGGTGAATGCCTTGCTATGCCTCTGATAAGCCAATCAATCAATCAATCAATCAATCAATCAATCAAATAAGAGTTACATCAGAATATTCTGTGTTCATGACTGGGATACCATGCCCCAGACTTTAAAGTAGTAATGGAAGTCACTGCAGTTGTTGCTTCGACATTTCCAAAGTGGTGCTTCTAATGAAAGCCTTACTGGAGACCTTTCCAAACTTTTCATGTTGGTGACACACTTTTTAGACATGCATCATTTCGCGACACATTAATTCAGTTTTACTAGCAAACTGGAGGTTAAACTAACCCCTTATAAGAGATATAGGCACATACATAAATTGTAATAAAATGTATGGGGACACAACATATCTCATGAAAACCTTTCATATATTTCTAAAAATATATGATTTATAAATAATAACATACATTTCCAAGATTTCCAAGATTCCACTTCAGGCAACACATTAATGTGTCATGGCATACCATTTGGTAAGCCCTGCCTTATTAAGTAATGAGCTAAATATACACTCAGTAAGTGAACAGACAATTTTGTCAGAAGCCTGTCATGGGATGAGCCAAATTTTACCACTTAGAACTATGTGGTAACACTTCACTCGCCATGTAACCAGGGCCTGAAATGATTGATTCCTCAGAAAATTATGTCAGAAAGCAAATATTCATCTTATAGCTAACTCATTAGCAGCACAGTTCTGCACTGTTCTCTAAATAAGTCCTTATGTGATCTAATCTACATTCACCATATTGCATCTCCTTCAGAGCTTATAAAATTGGTTTAAAAACTGACTTATTGTCCCAGTCCCAAAGTCAATGAAGAGTCATTAGTCATATCATAGTTATGATTTTTAAAGTAACAATTTACCTTGGTGGTTACATTTCCTACTGTTTTTGTGGAGAAAGTTTTCTTTATTTGGATGTAATGTTTGTCAGCTTTAGCTTCATGACCCTAGATAATTATTGGCCAGTTTCTGATTTTCACTTCTTAAGTAAGAGACCAAGCGGTGGTAGCACAATCCCAGACTTTCCTTCAACGGATTACATGGATCCATTCCAATCTGGATTCATGCCTGGTTATGGAACCGAGACAGCACTGTCATCTTTGGTGGTGGACCTAGATCAGGGATGGGGCAGTATGTGTGTCCTTGGTGGTCCTGATGGATCTCTTAGCAGAATTCAATGCCATTGATTATGGTATCCTTCGAGGTCAGTGGTTCTCAACCTGTGGGTCCCCAGATGTTTGTGGACTTCAGCTCCCAGAAGCCCCAGCCACTATGGTCAATGCTCAGGGCTTCTGGGAGCTGAAGTCCAAAAACATCTGGGGACCCACAGGTTGAGAACCACTGCTCTAGGTGATTTGACTGACATAGGATG
This sequence comes from Iguana delicatissima, assembly GCA_948472985.1. NCBI lineage: Eukaryota > Metazoa > Chordata > Lepidosauria > Squamata > Iguanidae > Iguana > Iguana delicatissima. The sequence goes on from CAOKZL010000537.1 coordinate 690,739, forward strand.
TGGCGACATTGCTCTGCAGTGGCTGTATTTTTTGGCTGAACTTTGCCAGAAAATGGTGTTGGGGGACTGCTGTTGAGCCATCTGGCCAGTACCCTATGCGGTTCCTTGGGGCTCAATACTGCCCTCTATGCTTTTTAACATCTACATGGAGCTGCTGGGGAAGGTCATCTGTAGTTCTGGTGGTGTGTGTTATCATGATACTCAGCTCTATTTCTCTTTTACAGCTAACCCCAAGGAGGCTGCGGAAGTCTGGAACTGTTTGGATACAGTGAAGAATTGGATGAGAGTGAATAAAGGGAGGCTGAATCCAGACAAGACACCAAGTGCTATTGGCCAATTAGAAAGTTAACTTGAGGTTGGAATCACAAAGTTCTCTGGGTGGGGGTTGCACTACATCTGAAAGATCAGGTTCATAGCTTGGGAGTGCTCTTGAAACTAGCACTGCCCCTGGAAAGCCAGTTAGCTATGGCGGTCAGCACTACTTTAGCCCAGTGTTGACAGGTGTGCCAGATGCACCCATTCCTTGAAAGGCTAGATCTGGCCACAATGGATCACGCCAAGTGATCTCTTGATCAGACTATTGTAATGCACTCTATGTGGTCATGCCCTTTAAAAGTTTTTGGAAGCTGTACCTACAGCTGCAGTAGCCAACCGGTTTTGGGTGTGTGCTTTACAGATCACATAACTCCATTCTTATAAGAACCACACTGCCTTCCAGTGTGCTTCTGACCTCAATTCAATGTGTGGTTTTTAATGTAACAAAGCCCCAAATGGCTTTTGGCTAAGATATCTGAATATCCTCTCATATGAACCTGACTGAAATCTGAGATCTTCAGTGGAAGGCCTGCTGTACATCCCAATACCTCATGAGGTTAGGCTGATGTACACCTGTGGCACACCCAAACTGTGGAACCCTTCACTAAGAGAAATATGCATAAAAAGCAGAAGGAGGACCACTAGCCACAGAAAAATTCAAAAATCCCTGTTAGAATAATACTTTTACTGGGCCAACCAAAAGACCACTAAAATATATGCAAGCTTTCATGACCTTCAGTTATCTTCACACAAGCAATTTTTAAAAAGCTGGAAGAAGAGTTTTTTTTTTAACTACAATACCCCAAATCTCTATGTTGCCTTGAGGGATTTTGGGAGTTGTACTTTCAAAACAGCATATTGTCTAAGCCCTGGGGAACTAAATGAGGCAACTGACGGCATCCTGAAATTTTCTTGTCTGCATGCTGCCTGCCATAATCATACTCGATACAAGTTCATTGCAATTTTTGGCTTCCACCATTTAGTTATTCATTAAAACACAAATTTGTGTATACTCTGCTATAATCAATGAGGCATTTGCATACTGCATTCCTTTCCTAACACTTCCATCTCTTCCAATAACACATATATTTGCCTTTCATGCCTCATGGCTAATTGTTCAATTACAAGGACATGAGTTGCTCTGACACTCAAGAGTCCACAGAGAGCTTGCTGTGAAGTGCTCATGGCCATGGAATCAATGGCATTTATATATCATGTGTCCATTCCACACTTTGCAAAATAAATCACCATTCACACTTAGACAAATAACTTTTACAAAATAACTTCAGGGCCTCTCACATTTCCTTGCTGTGCCCTATTAGTTCAGTCTTGAATCCTATGGTCCATAAGTCAGGTATGAATCTTCTCTGACTGTTTATGGAATCAAAACATGTGGTGGTGGAAGACGATGATATGAATTTCAGTAGTATATGAAACAGGGGAAAACATCTGAGAAAGTAGGCCATCTTCCAAAGGACGCATGAGAACGAACTGTATGGACTTCTGGACATTTGCCTTCTGTAGAAGAAACCCATGGAGTTTTAGAGTCCAAAGACAAAGTTGTGCATATATGTCCATCATGATGTGAGATAATCAGCATCCAATATTTTAGACTGAATTCTTATATCACCCATGTCAACTCTGTTGAACTAGTCATCAAGGAAGCCTGCTCACACACTGAGTTGCTTCTCAGAAATATGTATGGTATTATTATGATAGTTGACATATTAACAATTTTGTGGGGTGTATTTCTGAGCAAATGGGCACAGGATGGGGCTGCAAGTCAAAAACGCCAGTGGAGCGAATCACTCATGTGCTCATCTCTCTGGGGACAAAGGATAATATCCCAGATGAAACAAAAAACACATGAAACAGGAAGCATAGAGATAGGAAGGGTTTACATTCACAAGGCCAGCTGGATGGATTAGGAGAGTTTTTGCATCTGTTATCAATCTCTCGCCTCTTTGGAAAGAAGCTAAGTCAAGATATGAAGATATGAAGATATGAAGGCAGGAGCAGCAGAGCCTTAATGCCTCCACAAAATTCCTGGTTTGCTCTCCCTTTCTCTGAGTCTTTGCCTACATCTCCCAAGAACTGGCAAAAAGGTGGTTTCTCTTTACAGCCTACAAAATAAGCCTTCCAAGACTTTAGCTCTGCCTTAGCATATTCAAGATGTGATTTCTCACATGCAAGCCGACATCAAAGCAATCATATGCAAAACCTAACATCTAATTGTTATAGCATTTGAACGATAGGTGGGCAACCTTGTTGGTTTCATGGGGAAATTTTGCCCCTGTCAGAACCCACCACAGGCTCTCCCCCTCATTGCACTCCCCAAACTGAGTGTCATATTGTATCAACAATTTTGGGTGGTAAATTGAAAACAACAACAACAACAACAACTCTTTAAACAAGCTGCATTCTGAGATAGAACACAGTTTCAGAATGCAGTAAACGGTACTTCCAAAATTTGACTCTTAGTTTATCAGCTATTCATCTTCATGTCAAATCTACCCACGGTTGAGCAGCTGATTGGCAAGCATGCGAAGTAGCCATCTACTCTGAGGGAAATAGTCAAAGCTCTGTGGAAAGAGATCGTGCTACATGCACCATGGGTCAGGAAAACATTCCTGGGACTGAAGATGTGTTGTCCGCAGGGTATCAGAGGTCAAGCTCTATCAAGAGCTGCTCAAATGGAACAGGTTATGTTGGATCCAAATAGGACACCACAGTCTTTCCATCTCTTGTTCTCCTCCCTGATGGGTACAGTTGCAGGATGAATACGACTGTTTAAAAAAAAAATCACAATTTTGTTCACGATTCTTTTATGAGCATACCAATAACGAAAGATCCACATTGGAACAGATCAAAATGCAGTCCAGCATTCTGTTCTCAACATGGCCAACCTGATGCCACAAAAAGCCTACCAGCAGGGCCCCAGTGCAATTGCACCCACTCTCCTGTGCTCTCAGGGACAGTGACTCTTAACACTGAAGGTAAAGTATATAGTTACTGGCTCCACCTATGTAATATAAACCCATACAGATGTACCTGAAGGCAACACTGCAAATGTTCTTGCATCAATTCAAAGCTTCCCCATTTGCCAAGACATCTTAATTGGCTAATTTTGTTGATTTTACTGTGTCTGCTACTTTTCTTCATTTTTTCATGAATACATATTTTTGCAGTTTTTCATACTTGAATCATGCTTGTTTTAATTATACTTATATGCCACGTTCTGGAGGAAAAAAAATCAAGAGCTGCTTTATAAAGAAATATATAAAACTAACACAGAGCCATCATAACTAGAAGCCACTGATTGCTTGTCCTGCATGAGTTTGTTCATGACCTTTCAAAGACATTCCAATTGAAGCTATGATTCATCAAGCTTCAAATCTGAAAACCCAGTTGTTATGCAATCTTACTGTATTCTCAGGCTAAGCGTGGTCACCACAATCCAAAGCACCACATGCGTACTGAGTTCATGTTGAAGTCTTTTCTGCACATTTGGTTCCTGTCTGGATTCTTGTTATTCATTCCAGTAGAGGGAACAGATTTACATGTTCAGCTATGCCCCTGTCATCCATAACTAATCACTGAGTGAAGACTCTTAGCTTCAATTAAGGGCATATGACACAGACACACAACTTCACTCAAAGAGTCAAGGCTCATGAGACAACTTCAGTTGACATCATTCCACCACAGAAGGAGTTCACAGTTTTAAACTCATGCAAGTATTCTTTCTACAACTTAGAGCAGTGGTTCTCAACCTGTGGGTCCCCAGATGTTCGTGGACTTCAGCTCCCAGAAGCCCCAGCCACTATGGCCAATGCTCAGGGCTTCTGGGAGCTGAAGTCCACGAACATCTGGGGACCCACAGGTTGAGAACCACTGACTTAGAGGAATGAAAGTCTAGGGGGGTGAAGGTCAGGAAAAAGAAAAGGTTCTTTTCCATTTTTTCCTGAACCTTCTTTTCCTCAAGAAAAACTGATTTTTTTTAAAAAAAACCTATTGTATTATTCATTGCATGCTCAGGGCTGAGAGGTGTAGTGCAAGGAACAGACCAGGCCACACACTGAAGCTGGATGAAAATAGGCTACAACTTTATTGGTTACAAATAAAACAGGGTTGGATTGCACATGGGTCCAGATCCCAGCATCAGCCAACCTGCCTGTTGACTGATGAAACCGAAAACCCAAAGACAGGACCGCCTGGAGTCAGCTCCAAACCACCTGCCCCTCCAGTAGTGCAGAGATGCGGACACCCCTTCCGCGTCATGTGTCCGTTGCCGACCCTGCCCTCCTAGCAACCACCTCAATCTTCAGGCCCCAGTAACCTGGGGATATAGCGGACCTGGACCCAGGACCCATGCCAACTGCCTTACAAGTTGTGACAATAAAAGGCAAAGACACAACCTAACTACACTACACAGAATACAACAAAAGAAAAAGCGTGGGTGGGTGGGGTGGGATGACATACAGAGAAGAACTGAGCTCTGGGGAGAGGAGAGCCTAGCTAAATACAAAATACCTGGACCAGAGGGGAAACTTCCTAGAGCTCTGGCCTGGGCAGAAGCAGCCAATCAATTCAAACCAGCAGGGTTGAACTGATTGGCTGGGAGCTTTTCCCAACTGCACAAAGGCTGCTCGGTATGAGGAAGTACCCAGCAGGGTTGAGCGCGTGGTTGGGAAGCCGCATGGTATGGCAGGCCAACTGAACAGCCCTGGGGGATGCCGTGGACACAGCAGCAGCACAAGTGCCAGCCCAAGCCGCAAATGTGCCGCCTGGTAAGTTGGGCAGCTAACTTATTGACTATTTGCTTTTAGAATGATGTTTAAGACAAGAGGCTAATATACTTAATCCCTCAAAATTACTTCTAAAAAAATCATATAACAACAAAATTATTACATAACACAATCTAAAATACAAGATCATTTCAATTCTTAGTCATGGTTACCCTTCCTCAGTTCTTTTCAAAAGAATGAGTGCTTTATATCTCCTTGATATTATAGAGAACTAAAGAAGGCAAAATTATTTTCTCTTTTTTACTAATGTTGATGGTTTCTTCTATTTATATTGGATTTTTTTTTGTCTGCTCTTAACAAATTTGCTATATCAAAGAGGATCCTTTCAGTTCAGAACTTCGTAGCTCTATTTGTAACATAATATAATAAAAGGAATTCCATTTGCAATTGTTGTCTGAGTAAATTGTACCTTTCACAGTCCAACCATAATCATTTTATGACAATCAAAATTATACATAATAGATCTTATTTTCCTAAAGTAAAAAAGAGACTTTCATTATGTAAAGAATGTTAATATCACACCTTTAATGTCTAGGTTACAATATCACAAACACTGAACAGGAAGCTACCCTTCTGTCTTATTCCTTTCCCCTGAAAAAAGATTTTCTACCCAGTTTTCAAACTTTCTGGAAATTTTACTTCTTTAGTGCCAATGGATTGTAACAATTTAAGTTGGGATGGGCAACTTTGGTGGGTCCAGGAGGTGATGCTGCCCCTTGTACTGGTCTTCTTGCATTTCACACTCACTCCAAAAAACATCTGATATTTTGTTCCAAAATACGAAGTGACTTTCAGGTTTTAAAGCATTAAAAAAAAAAAAAAAATCCCCACTGCCCTGCTCACCACTAAGAGACAAAAACAGTGCCTTGCATCTTGCCTTACTGAAGAATTGCCATTCTTGGAGGCTTCGAGGTACAGCAATATTCCTTTTAAATAATAATTACAAAAAATATGGAGGTATCTGGGGCCCAGGGAAAAAAACACACATGGGGGCTCATTCCTGTGGACCATATGTTGTATGCCATGGGGACATTTTCCTCCTCTCAAGGGGAAATGGATGGACACTTGGTTTCAAACTCAGCATCTTACATGTCATCAAGTCCCACTGATTTCAATGAGAAGCCCCTTCCTATGTGCTCAGGATCAGAGTACATGTTAGGTAGATGTGACTGCACAATAGTACAAAACAACCAAGTGAGTAAGTTCACAAATATTATCAGCCAAGAACAACAATTAAAAAAAAAAATCTTGACCTTGCTGTGCCAGTATTAGTATTGCCTGCCAGTCTGAGAAGCAGCCAATCATCCTTAAAGACCAGAGAGACAGAAAGAGAGACTGAGAAATTAAGAGATTGTGATTGTGTGTGTGTGTGTGAGAGAGAGAGAGAGAGAGAGCACAAGCATGCATATGTGCAGCCCTTCACATCATACTTTTTGTAACTTGCTATTTTTTTTTAACCTTGAGAAGCAGGCTGTGAATTAATTAAATATATACATAATTATATGAATAATGCAGGTAGGGCCATCTATAAATACCAGTGTTTCTTTAAAAAAATTTTTATCCTACCTTCTCAGTGAAGTGTTTTACTAATGCCCTCCAAAAGTAATAATTGTAAAACCAATTAAATCACAGCAGTAATAGAACAGCGATGCTCATTTTTTCATGCCATAAATAAAAAAGTAACTCTTTTTTTTCTAAAGACTGTCTGTGTGGTTGCTTGCAAGTGACTCCTTTGCTCTTTACATGAGTATAATATATGAGGCAACTACAGAAATACCAGTTTCACAGTTCTTTTCGGGCTCTTATACTCTGAGATGAGTGAACTACTCTAAGAAAAGCAGGTTTTCAGCCATACACAACATCAGAAGTGTAAGATTTTGGTAAAACCGCAAGCAGTGGCGGAGCTTGGGGCATGTGGAGGGGGCAGGGCTATGGTGTGAGAGGTGTGGGCCACTGTGTGTGGGCACGGCTGTGGTATATGAGGCCGTGGCCAGGGCACGTGTGGGCGTGGCCAGGGCACGTGGGGGCATGGCTACAGGCTGGGACACTCGAAAAACATTGCTGCCTGGGCTGAACTGCCCCCCTGCCCTCCTTTGTCCCTACGCGACTGACAGCAAGTCTTCTAAACAACAGCCAAGCCATACTCTCCCAGTGTCCTAATTTGGCAGGGACAGTCCCAATTCATCCTCTGCCTGTACTCAGTTAACTCAGGAGGTGGGGAGGAGAAGAGAAGCAGAATCTTGCTCTTCCCAGTGGGCTCAGGAAAAATCAAACTACTGCAGCCTCTCCTAGCTTTTCTTTTCTTTGTCACTAATAACTTTTCCCATCTTAACCACACTCTGATGTTACTTGGTGACACGTGTTGCAGTTTTCATCACTGAAATGTGGGACGATATAAACAGTCCTCTTAAGATGCAACCAAAGGACTTCAACAAGAACCTATTTGAGAGCTTTTGTCCCTCCAAATAATATCAAATATACAACTGTCCTGTAAATGACACGGTTTTAAAACTAAGTATACACCTGCATTTTCTGATTCTAATTTCATGCCTTCAATTTCACTATTAATATTTACAGCTTTAACAGTCATACGCTGATTCATTTGGGGTGTGCAGAGGAATGGAAACTTCAGTGTTACATTTCCAAAGCACTGAACAGTACAGTCTGATAAAATTCCTTCCTTAAATAGAGTAACCTAATGTAACTCCACTGAAACTGAGGCACAAATGTTAGTTTCTTATGCTGCAGGCTCAGCAGCATAGAATTTCTCAATGCAGCTAAACAGTTTTACCTGTTAAAGACAAGAAAGATGTAAGTGCAGGTCTTAACCTACATCTGGATGATTGTTGTTATGTAAATTAGATCACCTTATCCTGTTTTTTTCCTAAAATTGTTAGCTCAGCTGCTGAACCCACTCACACTCTGCAATTATTTATCAAGAGATTGTGATAAGAAGATGGAATTGCATGCTGTTTTGACTTGTCCATTAGGAGGAGAGAAATCTCAAAACTCTAGAATAGAAGGTGCTGAAAAACATCTTACCTTGCCAACGTACTGATAGTCCGAGCCTGTGTATTCCTCTAAAAGAAAGAACTGATTCCACATCCAGCTCCGTTTGGAACGACTAAGCTCTTTCCTGTTATTTCTAGATAAATCCAAAACCTTTGGGTTTTCTGGAAAGCCACTAGTTCTTTTGGATGGTGGTGTGGAAGAACTTTGATGGGGATGACTGACCCAGAAGAGGATCCAGAAACAATGAAAAGTTCTCATTTTGGCAGTATAAAAAATATCCTGAAGTGGTGATTTCTTTTTTCACTTTAATGCAAACTAATTTTCAGTGGTGGAGGCAGCCTCATTCATCCTTCATTCCTGAATAATCTTTGCTTGGGTCTCTATGGATCTCTGAAATGAAAAAAAAAAAGAAACAATTGATCAAGCATTTACAGGGCTACTTAGCATTCCACATGTCATAGCAAATATGACAAAAAGGTAGCTGTAATTGCAGCAACCCCCCCTCCCAATCCTATTAAGGCTCTCAGTTCTTAAATGTTGCTAGTAGCCCTCTACAAAGAATATCTTTGTTGAGTAGGAGGAATAATAGCACTATTTATTTTGCTCTTTATTCCACTTACTTGAAAAATACCAGTTTGAGAAACTTGATTATTTCTTTGACTTTGTTCATGGTGATTCTATTTATTAGATCAGGAAAAAAAATGGTTGTTTTCAATGAGAGCATTTTCGAGTATGATAATTAGAGACCATATGACATAAATGCTACATGGCTGGCCCTCCTAACAATGTGTAAACACTCCTAGGAATATATATAGTGTGTGTGTGTGTGTGTGTGTGTGTGTGTGTGTGTGTTGTGGGAGCTAATCCGGATAACACAGGAATCCCTGTGCCTTTCTATTTGTACTGACTGATAATTCTGGGGAAACATTAGGAACCCCTGGATTGTTCCTGTTCCAGATGTTGCCCTCCTTTTTTGGGGACTTTGAAACAAAACATTCATTTGGCTTTGTACCTTTCAAAGACTGATTGTCCATGTAATGGGACATGACTCATCCAGAGCAGAGAAACCTTGTGTTTAGATCCTTGATCTGAAAGCTCATTGAGTTATACTACATGGAACATATAAGAACACCAAATGCATAGTCCCAATAAAAGCCACTAGATCATTAATGGAAATCATTGGCCAGAGATTGATTTGGAACTGCAAGCACAGAAAGACAGGCAGTAAACTCCTTGAAACATGTGGTCAGTTATATGTACTTGGCTTGATGTACTGTAGAAGCAAAACCTGACTTTCATATGAGGAAATACTGATTTGTGTTTCAGCCTGACATACTAGTTGGAGCACAGAGAAACATTTGACTCTTCCTGTGAAAGTACAGGTCAGATATTTTAGCAGAATGTGTCCTGCCAATCCAGACCTGGCACAATCATGCCAATTTCCATTTCTAGGTATCCAATGTGGATCGCTGTCTTCTGCCCTTTCACTGAATAATCAAATGTGCCTAGAAAATATTTATTCCTGCTTCAAACAATAGAAATATGAAAGCAGCTTTCCTGAAGCACAGGGCAGACAGAGTGCCTCAGTCACAGGGGGCAGAGGCAGAAGAAACTCACAAATGATCAAATCTGTGGAAGTCAAACCCACAAATGTGGAGGGCCAACTGTATTTTTTATCAGTTGTAAGCCCCAGAGCTGTTTTAGGCCTAATGGGTCTTTTCTCCCCAAATTGGAAGAAACTTCTGGTCGCTCCCTGACTCAGAAGAAAAAAAAAAGCCTCTCAAGAACTCCCTCAGATCTGGTCAACACGGCCCCATAGCCTCTAAGCCATTGGCCTATTTAAAAGGAAGTGTGGCCTTTCCAGATTTTGCAATGGTAGGGTTTCCAGACTGGATTTGAGACAGGGCTATTCTAATTTTAAAGTTTATCAGATCACCAAGTCAGATGAGTTACCATAAAGCTCCAGAGAGATTGGTGAAGCAATACTGTGTCAGGAGGTGACAGCTGTGGTTCAAAGCTGAGGTTTAGAAGGCTAGGGAAGACAGGTAGCTTCATTACTTGATGATCTGTTAAAACCCATCCTGCATCTAATCAGACAACCCCACACAAAGGACATATGTATCCCCTTAATCTGGGGATTTTTCCCACCTCATTTTAACATGTCAAAATAGAAAGGAATAACTTTTGTATAAAAAACAAAACATCAATATATCTTCAACTAACAGAATATTTACCATAACATCCTGGAATGCAACACACCTTCTAAGCTTTATCAAACATAAAGTGTAACTGGAATAGACCCAGGATTGTTTTGGCTTCTAAGGAGCCCTCAAATGTGCCTCACAGCTTATGCCAAAAGGTGAAAGCACTTCCCCAAAGTAAAAGCTAGCATGGTCTGCTATTCTTGTGACCTTCTTCTTACCGAGACATTAAAAACAAAACTTTCTTCTTGGTATCTTGATTGTGAGACATTTATGCTTAACAGGAATAGATGCAAAGGATTAGAGATGTAAATACTCACTTATTTCACACACCCATGAGAAACTACATTTTTTTGCAAGAACTATTTTGATACAAATTAAACAAAAACTGCACCAATGTTGCAACTGATGTAGTTAAGCTATGACAGTGCCTTATATGAAAACGGGAAGCATGGAATTGGTTGTTTGCCACTTTTAATCAGGTGACCTTCAGCTCTTGCTGTGTGCATATTTTGCTTCACAAAGTGAAAAGACACTAGTTTTGCACAGAAACATTTTTGTACAAACTATGAAAGTCTCAGTGGGGGAAGCATTTCTTGGCTTATTTTCACGCTAGAGGTGAGGGCTGTCTTGGAATGATTGACTTCTCAGCAGGTGTGTTAATATAGCTTCTCTAGGTGAGAATGCAAAAGTTTGTGAATATTCTTTCTATTTCTACAAAGGACACCCTTCGATCTCAACATGCAGAGGTTATCCCTCATCCTGAAGCATAGAAAATAAAGGTGTGCATGCAGAATATTTATGCTGTTGTTCTGAAGTGTACAGAATAAATTATACCCTTTTCCACACTAATGAGTTTCTTAGGAAAAAAAATGCAAAACTGCTACACGGTAAATTGGAGTGGAGGTGGAGAATGCTATGTCATCTGGGTGAGGATAAAATTAATCCATAAATTTCCTACAATCTCATGTAATTTTTTGGAACAAAGACACTTTTAATGTTGGCCAGGGGCAAAGGCTCAGTAAGTCCTAGTGCAGGAAGGTAAATACGATTTTATAGGTATAACAGAGACTTAGTGGGTGACTCCCACAACTGGAATATAAATAATTGAGGGATATAATCTCTTCAAAAAGAATGGATGTGAAAGAAAAAGAAAGGGAGTAGTATAATATGTCAAAGGCAAATTCACTTGTACAGAAATCCATGCAAGTTATGTAACTGGACCAGCGGAGATCATTTGGGTAAAAATAAAGGGAGAAACAAATAAAAACAGCATTGTGGAAAGAGTGAACTACAGGCTAACAAACCAAGATGATGTGGTAGATTGTGCTTTTTTGGAACAAATCTCAGAAATCTCCCAGAAGCAAGAACTGGTAGTTATGTGGGACTTCAATTATCCTATTATCTTCTAGGAGACTAGCTCTGCTAAGCATAGGATCTCCAACAAATTCCTGATGTTTCCTGCAATTTCCTTGTTTCCAGGAGGCAGAGGAAGGAATAATGAGATCAGCAATCCTGCAGTCACTATTAATCAACTATTAATCACTATTAATCAGTTCCCAGGGAGGAACTGGTCAACGGAATGAAAGCAGTTGGTACTTTTGGAGGGCAGTGACCATGTATTGCTAGAATTCATGACTGCAGGATAGGCCAAAGAGTGTAGTCAAACATGAACCTTGGATTTCAGGAATGCTGATTTTATCAAGCTCAGGGAAATACTAGGCAGAATCCCATGGCTAGAGATACTAAAGGAAAAAGACACCCAGCATGGGTGCGATTTCATGAAGAAGAAACTGCTAAAAGCACATTTTTTCCATTCCATGGAAGAAGAAGAATAGAAAACATCTGAAAATCCTGTGTGGCTACACAGAAAACTCAAGAAGGAAGTGAAAAGGAAAAAAGAACATGTACAAAGAAAGGAAGGAAGAGTGCATCACTAAGAGAAAATACAGATGTGTAATACAGGCTTGCAGGAACAGTGGGAGGAAACTAAAGCTCAAAATGAGCTTAGACTGGCTACGCAAACAAGGAGCAACAACAAGGGGTTTTTCAAATATATTCAAAGCAAGAGAGTGACAAAGCAAACGGTGGGACCGCTACTTGGCAAAGATAGCAAAATGCTAACAGATCACAATGAAAAGGCAAAACTGCTCAACATCTGTTTTGCTTCATTTTTTTGTCCCCTAAAGAGAGTTCTGTGCTTCCATGGATCAGCGGAGACTTTGGTAAGGAATCTGGGTTGCAAATCAAAATTGGTAAGAGGTCAATCAGAAATCACCTATTTAACCTAAATGATTTCAAATCAGCAGGGTCAAACAAAATGCATCCCAGAATATTGAAAGAACTTGCTGACATATTTGCAGAACCAAAATTTTGAGAAATTTTGGAGAATAGATAAGGTGCCAGAAGACTGGAGACAAGCAAACACTCTCCTTCTTTTCAGTAAGGGCAAAAAAGAAGATCCAGGAAACCAGAAGCCAGTCAGTTTGACTTCATTACCAGGAAAGACGTTAGAATGGATTATACAGGAGTCTGTCTGCAAGGACCTTGATGACAATGCAGTGATTAGTAAGAGCCAATATAGATTTTTTAAGAACAAATCCTGCCAAACGAGCCTTATTATCTTTTTCTTTTTTTGATTGGGCAACTCCTTTAGTGGATGGGGGAAATGCTGTGTATGTTATTTATCTTGATTTCCGCAAACATCTCATAAAGTCCACCATGATATTTTGATGAACATACAGGCTAAATATGGAACAGATAGAAACATCATCAGATGGATAATTGGTTGGAAAACCACATACAAAGAGCTTTCATCAGTGACTGCACTTCATACTGAAAGGAGGTCTCGAGTGGGGTGCTGCAGGGCCAGTGCTCTTCAATATGTTCATCAATGATTTAGATGATGGGGTGGAGAGAATCCTTATCAAATTTGCAGATGATACAAAACTGGGAGGGGTAGCTAACATATTGGAAGATAGAAACAGAATTCAAAAGGATCCTGATAAACTAGAAAATTGGGCTGAAATCACTAAAATGAAATTCAACAGAGACCAATGCAAAATTCTACATGTAGACCACAAAAACCAAATGCATAAGTATTGGATGAGGGACACTTGACTCAGCAGTACTACACATAAAAAGGTCTTTGGGATTATTGTTGGTGATAAGTTGAACATGAGCCAGCAGTGTGATGCTGCAGCAAAGGAGGCATGTACAATCTTACCCCCATTAATAGGAGCATAATTTCCAAATTGGGGGAAGTAATATACCCCCTATATTTTGCATTGGTCAGATTTCATTTGGAGTACTCTGTTCAGTTCTGGGTACCTAGACAAGGTAGAGCAAGTTCAGAGAAGGGTAACAAGGATGATGCAGGGGTACAGAGAATAAAATATACGAGGAAAGGTTGAAAGCACTGAAAACATTCAGCTTCCTGAAGAGAATATTGAGGAGTGACATACTGCATTCTTTACATACCTCAAGGGCTGCCACAAAGAGGAGAGTAGAGGCTTGTTCTCTTCTGCCTCACAGGATAGAACTACATCTAATGGTTTGAAGTTACAGGAAGATGAATTTCAACTGAACATTAGAAAGAACTTCTTGACAGTGAGAGCAGTTCAGCAATGGAACCAATCACCTAAAAAGATGGCAGAATCTCCTTCTCTGGATGTCTTCAAAAACAGGCTAAATAGCTACTTGCTGGGAATGCTCTAGGTAGAGATCTTGCATGGAGCAGAAGGTTGGATCTGATGGCCCATAGGGCCCCTTCCAACTGCATGATTCTATGATTCTTCAAAGGGAAGAAAGACACCATCATGTGAAACTTCTAGAGATGTTGCTGTTTTTCAAGTTTTCTGACTTTCACTGCTGGAGAACAGATCACTTTGGCCACGTATTATGCATCTGTCTCCTCTATAACTATAAAATTTGCCATCGTGTACAGTAACAGGATATTTGGTATCACATATAATGCAAAAATAAAATAAACCCAAACTTTCTAAAAGAAATAATAACAAAATTGCAACAACTATAGCAAATGCCACTAGATTTCCAGCAAAAATATAAAATATTAAAATTTGCTATAAAGCAAACTGAAATGGTTAATTTTTTTTTTTAAAAAAAAAAGATGCCTTCACTTGGGACTCTTTAGCATTGCATAACTATAGTGCTATGAGCCTTCTTTAACTGCCATGGCAAGGTCCTGTGGAATCCTGGGCTTGTGGTTTGGTTAGGCACTAGTGCTCTCTGACAGAGAACTCTTCATGCTCTCCCTCTCTAAAATGCAAATACCAGTATGCCATAGGATGTTGCCATTGCAGTTAAAGTGAAATATAGTCCTACAACACATCTCTCAGTTGTCCCAGGGACAGTCCTGACTAATTCTCTTTTGTCTCACTTTTTCAACTGCTTTTAAAATCTCCCAGTTTCTCTCACCTCTTGCTGTTGCTTTTCTCCATTGTACTTGACTTACTTCTACTGGCGTAAACTGAGTTCAATTTGCACATATAATTTTCATTCAGTTAACTAAGTAGGCGTTGAGGAGGGGGAGGACAGAATGGGATGAAGTCTTGCTCTTCCCTGTAGAGAATTCCAGCCAATCTCTGTGCTGGAGACCCTGTACAGAGGTTGCTTGTGAGAGCAAGAAATATAGTTGGCCCTCTGTATCTAAGGGTTCTGTATTCACCAATTCAACTAACGACGGCTCAAAAATGTTTGGGGAAAAAATTCCAAAATGCAAACCTTGATTTTGCCTCATACCAAGCACTATGCTGATAGAGTCTGCCATCACGTCACAACTCCTCAGGGTCTCTCCAGCACTCATTGGAGTGGTTTGCCATTTTATACACCATTTTACTACACTATTGTATATGATGGGATTTGAGCATCCATGGACTTTGGTATCCATGTGGGGTCTCAGAATGAAACCCCAGTAGATACCGAGGGCCCACTGTACTTTGATAGACAGATCAACCGTGTTGTCTGGCACAAGGAAGCTTCTTGTTTTCTGGCATAGACTGAGCCATCTCTGTCAAACTTTTAGAAGCAGTAGCAGAACAAGGAGAGTCAACTATCACTCAAGTGTGTGTGTGTGTGGGTGAGCGTGGGTTTGCTCATGATGTTTTGCTCCCTAACGTGAATAAGATGGTCCACATTCCTAGTCCACATTCAGAAATCGAGCAGATTGGCAGTCTATGTTTGCTTGAATGCTGATGATAGAATAGTATCCTCCACCACACCTGCTACAACAGGATAGTTTAGGTGACCAAGGGCAGGGTACATCTTCCACCTCTGTCCTTCACTCAGGGGGTTTGGGAGGCTGCTACTGTTGGGCCCAGCATCACCTCCATAAACTGTCACTTCACTCTGTCTAATGGTAGGATAGGCACGGGTAGCAGAAAACAACAAATCAGTGTCCTCTGGGCTCTACACAAATGAGCTGGAAGCATGAGGAAAGAAACTGCATATTCTGCAGTTCCAGCTGAAGAATTTGGCAAATTTTAATGTTAAAATCCCAATTGGAAACTACACACAATGTAAAACACTGAGTGTAAAATACTGTACGGTGAGCAAAATCCTGCTAGTGGCTTACACACACGTAAGTGTATGTTAGATGTGTATACGTCTTGTTTTTGGACAGAGGGCTATTCTTCTGCCCTTTGTTCCCCAGTCAAAACTTTCCACTCCATAGCTCCATGGTTCTGGAAAGGGTTAGAACTGCTGTACCTTGCTCATTGAGAAGGAAGGAGAGGAAGCAATTAAGAGAAGGAAGAATAAGCTGGTCTTTGTTCTGAGGGGAAGGGAAAGAACAAACCCAGTCCTGCTGCATCTTCCTTCTCTGAATTTCCTCCCCATTCCTGCTCTTTCCTAGGAGGAGGAGAGCAGCCCCTTCCAAGGATTGGTAGCAAACAGGTTGCAGAGGTGGACACAGAATGGTGCAGGCAAAGCATGTAGGATATCATCTAGTTATAATAGTCTGATTCCATTTTAACTGCAGTGGCTCCTCCTTGGTGAGGTACTTACTATTCCTTGCTAGAGAGCCATAGTCCACTCCTCTGAACTTTAGCGCTAAAGCTCTATAGAGGACAATTCTAAATATCTCGCTAAACTATAAATCCCAGGGTTTTATAGGTTGGTGTTCAAACAATTCAAAGTGGTATGAAAGTGCTATAACAGCAGAGTGTTGACATAATCCATACAACTAAACTTTTTAAAGTAGTATTTCAAGACAATATTGTGTATGCCATTCTACTGAATCCACTTAAAATATAGTTGGGATATTTAAGGATTATCATGATGGACAAAAACCAGTCAGAAAAGTATTTCTGACAGATACAGTACTACTGCAGAAAAAATTTACTTACAAATCTAGATGTATGGTTGCAGAAAGACTGGAAATAATGAAGATGACAACAAACTCACATTTTATAGATTCATAGGATGACAAAATCCATTCTGTGGACACTTTCCTTGTAACATGTTAGCCTTGTATTGTTTATTGGAACAGGAATAAACCAGAGAATAATGTGAAGCTAGAAGCATTAGCCATGCTGTAATATTGACGCATTTAACGTGAACAGCAACTTTGTTTCATTGTTATGGGCATTTACTTTACAGTTTTCTTCCAAAACAATGGATGAATAAAACCCTTTTGTAAAAAGAAAGCACGTATCTCTAAATTTAAATTCAAAAAATCAGTACAGATTTTTTTCCCCAGTATGTCATACAAGTAAGCTCTCTAATTTGTCAGTGTTTGGAAAAACCTCACTCTCCACCAGCAGAGTGGCTATTTATCAGCCAAACAGGTGCAGCAGGGTAATGACCCTCGCATTATGCACCTAACTGGCCCACAGCGGGCAATCAACTGTGAAAATAAGCAGAGTACTATTACACTGGCAGAACTGAAAGGAATGGAGTGGAATGAAGGGGTACAAGGGGCAGGCAGCTCCAATAACACCATATATTGTCAGTGTGCTTTGGGTTCATTCACTTGTCACCAGGTAAGCACCACCCTCCCATGAGATGGTCTTTGATACGTTCTGCTTAAACCTGTCCACCGTGGAGTTATTATAAAACAGAACAGTGAGCGTCATAAAATCTGAAGCATTCTTTTTTTGCTGTTAAGGCTTCTCACTTTTCCTTCTCTTCCCCCCTGCCATTTTTTTTAAAAAAGAAACTTGGCCGCACGCTTCCAGACTGCACAAACAGCGTGGCTGCAGAGCATGAATTCCACAGGTGAGTCAATTAGTGCTGCAGATCATTTGCCACCCTGGCTGGCTGCCAGCAAACAGTCTGCTTGTCATCATGTTTGTTCAGAGCACAGATGTAAAGTGACTGGCGATGGGCTAGCTTTTGCTCTGTGTGCCCGGTTCCTTCAAATTGAAGGGGAAGGGCTCTTGAGCATGGAGCAGAACACACACGTATACTAAAATATTATGCTCTCATTAGTACAGGCTGGATGTATCACTAGGGTATGGGAGGCGGGCGCTGTTACTGGAAAATGATTCTGTCCCAGGCAACTCATCATCCCTTCATTTTCCATTCCCCCCTCCTCCACGACTGAACCTGTAGCAAACCATTACTCTTGCACTAGATTCCTTCAGCCATACTGGGGGGCCAGGCAAGAGGAGTAAGATGAGTAGGCTAGCCGTTTAAAGAAAAAGAATCTCAAGATGTCAATAGCCAAGAAACAATTACTCCTTCAGGGGGAACTCTTCTCCACTTCAGATTTGCTATTTTTCACAGCTTTGGTGTCACGGGAGAGATTTCATAGCAGCTCTGGCTGAAATATGGCTTGGGAGGATGCTATCACAGCTATTAAGCACACTTCTCAATGCCTTGCCCAGCTGTAAAGTGCTACAGATGGCCACAACTGGGGATCTAATCCTGAAGGAAGCTCCCTTGCTCATCTTCCTCCGGTATCTACATCTCAGAGAATATTAGAAGCTTTGCACCTTGATGCAATTACATGAACAGACCTTCTGTGTGGCATAACACAAACAATCAAAGTACCTTTTCCTTTCACCTCCCTTAGATCAACATAATCAAGATATATTTAGTTATTTCTGGAAGGTACAATAAAATTCAGCCATTGTGTAATGCTTGACTATTTTGCCATTATGTGTCTCTGATGAGAAGGAAAATGAAGTATTGCCAGGCAACTCATAGAAGAGGTACAAATACCTTTACATACTTGGAATAAGTAGAAGGTGTGATGTAAAAGAAAACATGTTTCTTGCAGCAAAAGCCTTTCAGCGTTAACAAACTGGCAACATGGCATATTTAAAGACATAGGCAAGGTGAAGGGGAAAATGTTTCTCACTGAAAACCAGCTTTTCCCACTCTGATGCTATTCAGATACTTTGCATTAAAACTCCCATCATCCCTGCCACTGGCCATGCTAGCAGGGGCTGATGGGAGACGTAATCAAAAAACATTTGGAAACCGCCAGGCTTTGAGAAGGCTCGTATACTATGTGAAGCTACATACAGAGAAGAATATACACCCAGAATTCCACCACCTGAAGAACTTCTCCTCAAAATGACAAGAATGAAAGCACTCTCCAGCAACTACGGGCAAATTTCTTTGACAAACCAGAGCCCTAAACTACCTTTATAACACACTTGGGGGAAATTTGTTTTCAACACTTGCTGCTTGCTCTTTTCAGCACTTGCTGTTGTTTTCAACACTTGCTCACAAGGACTCCACTGATTTTTCAGAGAAATAGGGCAGAACTCCATAGGAACATAAAAGAAATCACTGTTTATAAAATAAATAAGGTGGGTTAAATGAAAGCAGCATTGCTGGTCCAAGGTGTACTTCATGGCTCCAATTCTGACTTAAATGAGATACCTGACTTGGGAACCTGTATCCACTGTTTAAAAGAATGTGAAATAATGAATGATTTTGAGGCATATGTTCACACATTTCCCAACGGTTGCAGGACTCTAGCAGTCACCACTTATTTAGCAAAGACACTTTTAACTAAAATTGCCATGACCAAATAATGGCATTACAACCAGTCCATTTGTCACTCCAAATATCACCTCAATTAGGAAAGGTGGTGAATTCCTGTCCAGCAGCAACAATTCCATCTCTAACACCTCTTTGCTGCTCTCCTTGCTCCCTAAAATCTACCACCTGAGGCAGCTGTTTCACTGTGCCTAACAGCAGGGCCAGCTCTGGCTCAACCTACGCACTGAAAATGCATTTGGAGTGAGGGACACACCCTGTAATAGTTTCTGATCAGTTGTTTGAATTTTCTGGAAGTAGTTAATATAGTTAAAAAAAAGGAGAATAAGGGAAGTGAAAGAAAATAAATGAGAAGTTTCTGAACTCTGTTTTCTTGTTTTAGAGAAAAGTTGGAACAGTTTTTATGTTTCAGTTAGTGGTGATACATAGCACTGCAGTGCCATCTATAATGAACTTAGTTTAAAATAGCAAATGAGCAGCTCTGAAATGACTTTCAAATTATGTCCCTTTCAAGTGGTTACTCCGAAAGCCTCCTTCCATTTTCTGGATTGTGAATTAGATTTTAAACTACTACTACTTCTCCATTCCTTTCTAAATAATAAAGATGATATTTAAACAAAATCCAGGAAGCAAGGGCAATTTGATTGCCAATCACTTTAAATGTTAGGACTAGAAAATAACTTCATTATATCCATCCCTCTGTTCCAGTGTTACCTGACTAGACCTCATGAGAGTGAAATTGCCCAGCAAGAAAAGTTATCCATTTAAAAAAGGCAGGTATATTACCAAAATGGACTGTAATTACATTCCAAAGTTCTTTTTTTTTCATATTTCTTTCAGAAGCCTGTCTTCACTCAATAAGGTCAACCAACTAAGACAAAATAAAAATAGGTTTAAATATACAATTATGTTTTCAACATGGGCATAGCATCATTGTACCGCTGGTGTGGTTCGGCAACGAAAGAAGTTGCCCAGGAAAGTGGCAAGTTCTCTAGCATTTTTAAAAGAGTTTCTGCTAGAAGTTCTGTTTCAGGTCTGTTTTCCACTAGCCAAAGGATTTTATACTGATCACCTTCTGTGGTACTGTGCAAAACCTCTCCCTGGCTCATACTCTCAATTCACTGATGGAGAAACAGCCACTGAAACTTGAAGTCTTCTCAGAAGTGGTCTACAATGGAGTGGAAGGATCTGTTTTGGGGAGTGGGGTAAGGTAGGAGGATCCAGTGACACAGACTTGACTTGACTGATTTGGACTCAAGTCACTTCAGTGATTCGATTTGGAGTCAACTCCAGTTGCACAGGGACAGGGGGGCAATGGGGAGGTGTGTACCTGGTGGCAATTTTTTTGGGGTGCCACAGCTCCTTGCTTGCCCTTCCCCATGCACTGTAGCCACATCCTCACGTGTCATAGCTCTACCCAATCCACCATAGTCACACCCCCATGCATCGTAGCCATGCCCGCTTGTGACACAGCCCCACCCCCACACACCATAGCCATGCCCTCACACCGTAGCCCCACCTTCCATGTGCCATAGCCACACCCCCTGCATGTGGTAGCCATGCCCCACCCCTCTTCCCCTTCCCCTCCTCCACCCGCCCCCCCACACATTCCAAGCTTCGCCGCTGCTCAACTCAGCACAAATGACACACTGACTTGACTCAATTCATGACTTGTATATTTTTAGTGATTGACTTGCTGCCTCTGGTTCAGTAACATAACCCATTCATCCAAAAACTTTATGAGTTTGAACAATGCTTCCATCCCTTTTTGCCTATTGGTCATGTGTCTTGAGCTCAAAACACAGATGCATTTTTCAGAGGGGAACAGCAAATGAGTTAGGCATTTGGCTTGAGGCAGGGTTGAGGTCCACTCAGAAGCTTGTCTCCACTGCAAATCAGAGGAACCTTCTAAAATTTTCCTAAGAGCAGTAGGTAGGACTTGCCCAATGATTGCAGGGCATATTTCTCAGAGAGGAACAGCATATGTGTTACGCAACAGTAATGAAGAGTAAGAAGAATCCTACTGCCATTTCTGAAGCTGCAGATTCTTTTATGTCCATTGACACAAAAGCCTCCAGCTCGAAGAATGGGGAGCAGAAAAGATGCTATTTCCCACTTCTGAAGCTCAGACCCTTGCAAGCCCATTGACACCCCCCCACTCATACACTCACCACCATCTCTCTCTCTCTCTCTCTTTTTTCTGTTAAAGTTGGCTCTCACACTTGAGACTTGACTTGAAAGTACCATGCCAGGACTTGAGACTCAATTTGAGACTTGAAAATAGAGACTTGACTTGAGACTTGGAGTAAAAGACTTAAATATCACTGGGAGGATCACTGCCAAGACTTTGTTAACATCTGCCATGATATTTTGTCCTAAGCCTAGGGTAAACAATGTGAGTGGCTGGGATCACATGCAGCCTTCCAAGATGCCTCTCCATTTTTTAACCCCCCCCTTTTTTTTTTGACAGGCTATGCAGGACACTAGAGGAAGTGCCCTTAGAGATGCTGGAATTGCCTACCCCCATCTGAAGATAAGGAGTTGCAAGGAGATAGGCAATGTTTTTGAACTTTGACATAAGGAGAAGTCGAGGTTGTGTTGTTTTCAGAATGTGAACTACCTAGTTATGTGAAACAGACATTTTGGGGTCATCTAGGTTCTTTCAGACTCATTTCAAGCTCATGACCCTTAGATGGTCTGATATCCTCAGTTTGTTGTAGACCCTAAGGAGTTTCACTGCTTCCAGAAGCCTTAGCCCTTTCACACACTTGATGTCATCATTCAGTGCATGGCCTGTAATTCTTGATCAATATGGGGTGGGGAACCAGGTTAATTTTTAGAAGTCTTGATGCCCTCTTAATTAGTTGGCATGTGTGTGTTTTTAGATAAACTCATTAGCTGAAGATTTTCAGATGAATTGATTGGAAGTGAGGATAGGACCTGTGATCTCAATACACATATATACTTAGACATCTTTTTTAATTATCCAGACAATCACCTACCTGCCTTAGAGGGGCAGTCAGTCTATAATTAGTGCTTGTTTAACCCATTGAAAGTATATGTGGAACATTATTTAACGTGGAAAAAATGTGTATTATTTTTTCATGCTTGTTACATTTGCAACTTGCAGAAAATGAAACATTTTACCCACTTTTTAAACTTATTATCATGTAGAACTGTATCAGTAAGTAGGGACAAGTTAGAAAGACACTGCTCATTACTAAATCGTAACTGAAGAGAAATGATGGGCAATTTAAAATACTGGCTTGTTAGCAAGTTTTCCATAAGTCAGTTTCTAACTTTTGTGACATGGCTGACCTCTCCCACTCATGCAGCAGGATTCTGCTGGAGAGAAGGAGTAGGGAAAAGGAAACTATACAAAGGGGGCAGAGCTTCAATTAAGCTAACTAATTTGACATGTTTTTTCCACTAGAGCCATCATTATCTTCTGTATTCTTCTTATAAAACACTCTAATTCTTTTATATATCCACTTATTTACATCAGCGAGGACTTGCAGTGAACTAATTAGTGTTTACTCGGTGGTTTCACTGTATAAAGGAAGCTTAATTCACTTTACGTGAATTTCATGAAGATTAAGGATCAGCCTGTAGTACTAGCAGAACTTGGAGAAGTTATGCCTAAATCCAATTATTAGTGCCAACTGGAGGAGTTCGGTTGAATCAACAGAATTTACCTTGGTGTTGACTTAACAAATTCCCACTGATTCAATTATTTACTTTAATTGGAACTAACAACTGGATGTAAACCTTCATTTTTTGGACAACTTCTCCCCAAATCCCCAGTCAGCATTTCCTCTATTATGTGGAATGAAACATTTTATTTAAACAGAGAGCCTGAAAATTTCTGCACTATACTGCTATAGTGTACTTTCAACATCCTGTGGAATTCTGAGGTTTGTAGTTTACTGAGGCCAAAGAGCTGTCTGGCTGAGAATTCTAAAGGCCCCTCCTTAAACTGCAAATCCCAGGATTCCATGGGATGTTGAAAGTGAAATAATAGTACTGTAACAGTGTAGTATGGGCCCCTCTCTCTTCTTCAGGTCTCTGTGAATTCAGTCACAGGTTCATGTTGCATCTGGGGTACAGGATCAACTGCCCAATAAATATGCATTATTTTATGAGTTCTAAGCATGATTCAGTGCAAAGACTATAGGTATTTCATCTTCTTGATGAATGGGGGTTCTACACCTTCAGGTTAGTTATTATATTTTCATCTTGGTCTCCTCTAAGGAACCCAAGATTCCATATCTGTACTTCAGTCAATTTCATCATCATCATTATTCATTCAGCAGGTTAGACTGATATCTAGCCCCTTTTCAGGTATCATCAAATCCTATTTCTGGAGGGCAAGAGAGATCTGGAGATGCTCCATTTGTCTCAATCTGTCCATATCAACTGGGAAGGTCTGAAGAGGAATTATAATAATGGTTATTTGTTTTTATTAAATTCACATCTCATTTTGATTACAAGGAGTTCAAAGTGGTGTATGTCTCTTCTGCTTCCCACTTTATTTTCACAACAACCCTGTCAGGGAGGTCAGATTAAGAGGATCTCCTGGCCAAGGTCATCCAGTGAATTTCATGGCTCAATGTAGGATTAGAACATGGCTCTTTCTCTTAGTTCTTCCACTCCTACTTCCTAACTGCTGCATCACATTTGGCTGAATATAGTTATAGTAGAGTGCTTCAGAAAATCAAGAATCCTGGACATTGGTTAAAATCAGTGAATTGCTGTTGTGTCCCTTGAAGTCATTTCCAACTTATGGCGACCCTAAGGCAACTTATCATGGGGATTTCTTGGCAAGATTTGTTCAGAGATAGTTTTGCCTTTGCCTTCCTCTATGGCTGAAAGACTGTGACCTGTCCAAGATTTCCCAGTGGGTATCTGTGGCCAAGTGGAGATTTGAGCCCTGTATTTCCACAGTCATAGTCTGACGCTCGAACCACTACACCATGCTGGATTTATATCAGTGAACAGAGAAACATAATTTATCATCCCTTTTGTGATAGGGGGAGGCCTGGTTGACCGTACACATCTCCAAACCACACACAGACAGGTTGTTGAAACTTTGTAAATGGTAGAATACTGCGTATTATTTTTGCAATATTTTTTCTGTGCAGATTGATTGTTTAATTTGGGAAAATTCAGAACATTTCTGAGAACTCATAAAGATGTCACTTAAGTGAAATTCTCTGCAAGAAGCACAACTCAACTTCCATGAGCGATATACTTTTAAATGACCCCTTCTGTCAGAACTCACATTGCACAGTTAACATCCAGGAAATTCCACTTTAGAAGCCATGCTTCTACCCGCTGTGCAGGTAATGGCTGTTTTAAGCTATGCTTACAGTCAGTTAAAAACAGTTAAAAACAACGACAGCAACCACTGAAACTGTAATCTGGTAGCTGTAGGAAGCAATAGGGGGAAAGAATATAGTGAACGCATACTCTTCCTGCTGCAGTATATTCCTGTTTTGCAAAATCACACTGAACTTAACAAAGTGTAATGAGAAGCTGAACATGCATTGTGATTCCACATTGGATTTGGAATGATGTGTATGCTCAGCTATCATTTCTCCCAACTGTAGTACTAGTATTGAATTAACCTGGCCCTTATGATACCTTAGCATACTTTAAAACCCAGAACAACTTTTTAAATACTTTTCTACCACTATGACAGCCTTTTTTTTTTAAGGAAAGAAGGAAAGTTTATGATTCAAGGGAGAGTACTACCGGTCCTAAAGATGCAGGACTCAGTTCATGAGGTATCTCATGGGAATTGTGACATTTGTTAGTCCTTATGGTACTACAGCAAGACTCGGTTGTTCAGAGAAGCACAGTTGAGAATTCCAGTCACACAAATCCACAGGCACAGGCAAAAGAGCTCCATCTTTATTACCTTTTTAAAAATGGAAAAAAGCCCAGACCTTCTACTGGGCCGAGTGAAGTGGCTGTTTCAGGCAGCAGAAGTTTGGATCCAGAGTTGTGTACCATGGGTCTCATTCTTAAAACAGCATTCTATAGTGATAATAAATCTTTGCACATTTCATCATCATTGGCAATAACAAATAATTTTCCCATTTTTTTCCTGCTTCAAGAAAATAATGGAAAACCATGCTGTATTCCAATAATATTTGCAGTTTGAGACTTACACTATTTAAAAAAAAGCACATTACCTTTTATTGCACAGAAAATTATATTTTTTGCTTTTCTCTATAAGAAAGAATTTTTCTTCGCAAGATATTTGTTTTTCCATATGTGTTTTCCACATAGATTAAATAAGTCGCAAACTATGAAGGTTGTCACCTATCTGCCATGGGACCTGGGGCCCTTCTCCCACTCAATGCTGACTTCTGCCCTTGAATAAGAGATGGAAACTCCCTTGGATTTCCTTAATTAAACACTGCAACCACTCACTCAATTAAAATCCCTGTCTTAGTAGCACAGTGGGATGCCACAAGGGAGTCAACAATCTCTGAGCTTAGAAATCCCTTTCCTCCCACCACTCCCTCTGGGAGAGAAGATTCCTTTCTATGCATCTTACCAACAAGCATGTGGAAATAGAGAGAGCAGGGGGTTCTTTAAAGGAAGGCATTTATTCTAAGAACAGACAATGTAAATAACAGAAGATATAACCATACACAGGAGCTCCTTCCCCCAGGTTTGCTTGGTAGTTAAAAAATTACAGATAGTTACATCATATCAGGGAGAGCTTCAAAAGAACAGAAATCCTAACACGACTAAGAAACGTCCTAGCTACTCACATCGTTGACCAGGTGCTGAGATGGTGTGCAGAGTCAGGAGGCAAGGCCTAGCCAGGGCTACCTGCAACCGGCGATATGCCTCCTCTGGTTGATGCTTTTGTTCTTTTTCTGTTTCATGGTCCCCTGAGGATTTTTAAAAACTTCTTGACTGAAACATTTCAAAGATTCTCACCTTTCTCCCCCATAGGGCAACTATCTCTCATGACCTGTGATGTCCTCTGATGCTGGCCCCCAATAAAATATAACCTAATCTAGTATCTCATTAACCCTTTGTACACCTGGAGGGAGAACTATCTCCTTTCAGCTCTATTACCTGGATAATGGGAACCCCATTATCACACACACACACCCAAAAAATCTCAGACAGTCCGGAAACAGCTGAAAACTGGAGCCACACTGGCTGGGATTTCATCACTTTACTCATCAGGGTTTCCTGACACTCAAGAAACCCATTTTTGTCCAGTTCTCAAATATTTTCAAACATTCTTTCCTTCTCTAGCATGGATCCCTCAGGTCAAGCAAAGGACATTGTCCTGACACTAGTGCTGAAATTAAGATTCAGCTGCCTGTCTGGCAGGCTTCTGTGCATGGAATTGAAAGACATCTTGTTATTTGCCTTAATCAGTAAAATTTATGGCATAGCCCAGTTTTGATGTTAACACGACCCTACAGGTTAAAGTACACCAGTGATCATATATTGTCATAGATTAGGAAACTTACTTTTTGGGATTCAAGTTTCTAAAATTAACTGGCCACGCTGACATAGGGTTATGTGGTTCGAAGTGCAAAAAAGTAACTTTTAAAAATTCTGAATTCTCTCCATTCTAATTTTACAATTTTGTTATGTTCTAAAATGAACATTCCAGAAGTCAAGTGCCTCTAACATTCTTACCTAAGCACTGAAAATCCTCTCTCTCTTGCAACCATGACATTCTCACCCTTTTCCCTCTCTGTTTCTTTAGCACCCTCTTCTAAGGTGAGCCAGTTCAGTTAGAGAAATATTAAAGCTTAGTTAATGCTGCTTTTTGGTAGTATATAATTTCAGGGACTTTATGATTTACCATATGAGTTAACAGTAATGTATGTGGTGGGGAACTCAGCAGTAATACAGAGGCTAAAATAAGCTTGAGAGGTTGAGGCTAGCATCAAGTTTAAGAACTGTAGATCCACTTAAATGTAGAGATGTTATTATCAAATGTGGAGAGATTTTCAGTTGCATCCACTGTGTAATTTACTAGGAAAATCTTATTAGTTTTGTTTGGTGAGTGGGATGAAAATGAGACAGATAACTGATGCATGCATTTTTTTCCTTCTGTAACAGTGGGATGCATGGGAGTCAAGGAAAGAAAAGGGCTGAAAGACAAGTTGTCAGCCTATTTATTGTTCCAGAGCTCATCAGACTTTTAATAACTCTTTTTCTACAGTACTATTGCTGGAAATTCTTTTTCTAAAAATGGCACTTGGCATTTGAGAAGAATGTGCCTTTTGTTAAACAGAATAATTACAGATTAAGTCCGGTACGTCTATCTAGGATGATTTGGAAAGGCTTCAGTGGTGGTGATGCAGAGGATGTGCAAGCTGTCCTGTTCCCAACATTCTTGGAGGAAGGATGATAGGATTATGCATGCATTGTCATGTGTCTTGCTTTTTGCTAAAGCAAAGCAAGGAATTGCATGACCCTGTGTGTCAGCGTGTGTATGAGTCTCTGTGGTGTAGTGGCTAGAAGAATAAACAAGGAAATTGGGAAATCCAGGTTCTAGTAACCAGTGACATATAAAATTACACTGCTCTAGACCTCGCAGCACTGAGGAGCAGCCCTCAAAATGCACTGTGCTTAATTTGCAGAACAGCTTGCAGAGAAAATTGAAGGGAAGTGAGGCACACACTTGTCCAGTTTTGATAGATGAGCTTCAAATTCATTCATCATGGTGATATGACTACATTGCTTGCAGATGTGAGACCAACCATTTGTCTATTAGACCCACACTCCTTGTAGCTGCTTAGAGGTCTCAGAGGAGAGCAGGCCAATCAGGTGGGAGAGACCTTAAATGTTTCTTGGAAATAGAGTTGCATTTCAACTCCTCTAAAAGAAGCAATTCTAAGACCATTGTCAAAGAGGGGGACACTGTCATCCAGTAATTATCAGCTAACTTCTAATCTCCCATTGTTAAACTACATTTACAGAGCGAGTGGTGGCAGCACAGTTCCAGCCTTTGGTCACCTTGATAGATGACCTGCAACAGAGTGGGTACCTCCCTGTTGGTTCTGTTGGATCTCTCTGCATTAATTAGTATTATCATTCATGGTATCCTTCTAGGCTCTTTGGATTTCGGGACACTATTTGGCAGTGGTTCCATTTCTTCTTGGGTGAACAGTTCCAGAAAGCAGTAGTGGGGGATTATTGTTTGGCTTCCTAATTGTTAGCCTGTGACATCCTGCAAGACACAATACTGTTCCCTATGCTTTTTGAACATCTACATGAAGCTGCAAGAGAAGAAGAGGGCCAAGCGTTATCAGTCTGTTGATGATCCCAAGATCTGTCTGTCTTTTGCAGCTGATGCCAAGGAGGCTGTGAAAGTCCTAAACCATTGTCCAAAGGCAGCAAAGGACTGGACTGGGGTGAATAAAGGTCAGAATTATAACCTGTTGGATGGGATTGTACTTCATCTGAAAGAGCCAGTTCACAGCTTGGGGGATGTAATCCAGAATTGCTCCTAGAAAGCCAGGTGGCTGCTTCAGCAGCAGTGGAGCTGGTAGCAAGCCACACCAGCCACCCACTTCTGCCTTGTGAAGGAACCCTGATACCTCAAAGGAATCCATGGTGGACTGAATATGGTGATCATACTTTTTGTGTGTGTGTTAAATATGGTTTCGGAGAGCCTAAAGTTATTCACGTTTTCCCACTTTCACAGGGGTTCTGTGCCCCTAACTCTAGTGAATGTGGAGGGATGACTGTACTGTTGCCTACAAACACAACTGTGGGGATTTTCTTGAAGGATCAAATTAATTAATTGAGGATAGGCCTCTCTGTGGCTGTAAGTCATAACAGCTAAATGAAACCTCCATGTTTAGAAGTCGTATGCTTCTTATTACCTGATGCTAGGGACAAAAAGCAGTTGGATAGAGTTATTATGCTGTCAACACAGAGCATAACCAGCCCTATTTTATTGAGAAGGATGATATATCCACCTCAGGAAGCAGATTTTGAGTGTCGTGAAATGGTAGCAAACTGACAGTTATTTGATTGCCCCCCCCCAGAGATTGAGACTTTCTACCTTATATTCCAAAACAATTTGGCTGGCAATGAATAATATCCACTGTCACTTGGATGGGTGGGAAGAAGGGGCCATTTGCTGCTCCTCCACAGGCATCCAAATGTTTTGGTACAGCCTTGATCCAGGGATGGTGTAATCTCATAATAAAATGGAATGGCCATCATCATCTGCTTCTGGATTCCAGTGATAACATGAGAGGATCACTGAGATGCCTCTTAGCTCAAGTTAGCTTTCTGTAAGAAAAATGATTTGAGGTAGCATAAGGTATTCCTTGTCCTCAGTTTGTTCCTTCATGATCTAAGTTTCTTCATGCTGCTCTTGAGAAAGGTTTAGAAGGGCCTTCTGGCTTGCTAAGCACGTGGTAATTTGCTTTGATTTCTATATTCTGCTTTGATGTATTCTGCATGCTTGTTAGCTTAAAATGTAGATAAAACAAAGTTGCAAGTGATGCTGGCTAATAAGTACCTGCTTTTGGCTCAGGACAACTAGCTAATTAGTACAAAGATAATAGTGCTGGAAAGAACCCAAAAGATAGCCACTTAATTGGTGATCTTGGCAGTTGCAAGGAGTTTAGTTCATCCCGGGTTTAACTCATCCTGGTCATGAGGTTCCCATGAAAGATGGTCAAGTCCTCCCAGACCAAGGGGTATAACCTCCTCCTAGAATCTGCTCCCAGTGGGAGCTCAGCATGGGCTTACAGCTGGAGTGCCATGCACCTGGTAGCTATGTAGAGGTTCCCCTTCACTGCTCCATCCTGGGCTCCTAAGCAGCTGATTTGAAGGAGCCACACTTAGTGAGGAATCCATCCCTATGTTATCAGACTGCATACCCTTAAGTGGGTTTCATCTGTATGTTAATACCTTTTGTATGCTGATGCTGTTTAAATTGCTTGCTGTTCAATAAATGTTTAAAGATTTTTCAAGTACTATTGATGTCTTTTGTTGCCTCTGGATCCCTGAAAATGAACCCCTTGCCTTTGTCAAACTGGCCATTTGCCTTTGGCAAGATACCTTCCAATAACATAGCAGTTACCTTGACTCCTTAGGACATAGGACAGAATACAAATACATTTAGCTTTCCTCGGTACTACTTGTCAGCTACAGAGCACTGCACAGTCTGGGACTAGGTTATCTGACAGACCACCTACTCGTATATGAACTAGCTTGCTAACTGCATACATGTTTAGAGGGTCTGCTCTTTATTCTACCAGCATGAAAGATTTGATTGGCTTGGATAAATGAGAGGATCTTTTTGGTGGCAGCACAAAATTGTAGAATTCCCTACTGAAGGAGTTTACACTGCCACTTTCATAGATGACTTTTTAGTGGGTAGTTTTCTATCTCACTGAGTTTTTATTTTCATTCTTATGTGGTGTGAATTTTTTTTAAAAAATTGACATTCTTTAATGCTCTCTGGTTTTAATTATATTGACAATGTTGTAAACGCTCTGGGGACACTTTGGAAGGATGAAAAGCAAGATATAAATGGTTTAAGAAAATGAATGAAATCTCTTTTGGGGAAAGGCCTACAGGAGAAGTAACATGAGCTGTGTATCTTGAGCGTGGACGCTTGTTATGAAATCTGTATGATCATTAGAGTATCCCAGAACTGGTAACAACTTTAATTCCAAAGGTAACAGTGGGACTCAGTTGTATTGAAACAGATGAAATAACCAGTCTCTTTTCTACTACTGCTGTGTAGTCAACCTTTATTTAATATTGTTCAGGCTTTTTTCTTAGGATTATAAATTACTGCATTTTAAACTACTTGTGTAATATTTTCTAATTCCCTTTTCAAGGTCAATGAAGGAGTGTGAGAAGGAGCCCACCCTCATTTCACCAAAATAAATAAATAACTTGTAATGGAATGTATCCCCTCCCTTTTTTCCTCCTTAAGCTAGCTTTTAAACCTTTTAATTTATAGGATTGATCTTTTGTTTCCTTCACCAAACCACATTAAAGTGTAATGAG
The DNA here is from genome assembly GCA_948472985.1 of Iguana delicatissima. Taxonomy (NCBI): domain Eukaryota; kingdom Metazoa; phylum Chordata; class Lepidosauria; order Squamata; family Iguanidae; genus Iguana; species Iguana delicatissima. The sequence continues at coordinate 722,075 of CAOKZL010000537.1, forward strand.
AAAATCTTTAAGAGAAAGGTTGAAGCAAATATGCAGCTACCAGCATATTACTCTTGGCAATTGCAATTCCTTCCCTTAATTCCTCCTCACCCTTTACTTTCAATTATAGCTACTTTCTGGCATGGGATTGATTATGCATAAGTTGCTTGTTTTTTTCTATTCCTGTAATTAGACTTATGCGACATATTACATCTGGGAATTGTGGAATCCTTTGGATGCTGATGGCCTACAGCTCCCAGCAGCCCTAGCTAACACAGTCAATGGAAAGGAATATTTATCTCCCCTGCAATACAATACTCTCTCCACTATTGCGAGAGATAGTGGCACAGAATCCTCACAAAAGTGAAAATAACCTGATTTTAGAAGCAGTCAGCAATGACCGTGGTGGCCAATGGAGCTCCTCATGACCCTTCTTCTTCTCCTCCTCCCTGTGCCCAGCAGCCTCCCATCATCCAATGCCTCCTTCCACTTCTCTTTCTCACCTCCTAAAACCTCTATCCAATCCCAACAATAGCAACCCCTCGCTTTTCTTTCTGCACACATTGGAATCTTCACACTTCTCTCAGATTCTCAAATCAGGAAAAACTCAATTGAGTTTTACCAAAAAGACCAGCAGCCTCCTATCATCAGAAATAAGCACGATGTTTCCAGTGTGTGCTGGAAGAGAAGTGAGGGGTTGCTATTGTTGGGACTGGAGAGAGATATGAGGGAGGCAGGAAGACAAGGTTAAAATCAAGTTCAGTTTTTCTGGTATTAGAATCTCAGAGAAGAATGTGGTGCCAGATGAAGAGGGGGAGCATGGGCCTTCAAACTCGCGAATAATCAAATTTGCAAAAGTCAAACTCGTGAATGTGAAGTATGCTGACTGTATGCCCATTTATCAGACCCATTGACATGAAGTTCAATGCAGGAACTGAAATGCTGACTTCTGTTCCTAAAAAAAAAAGGGAAAAGAGAGGTGGAGGGAGGAAAGGAGAGTGCACTCCCATTATATGGGAGTGAAAGCTTCTAGAACAATTTGGTAAAAGAAACTGATGGCCATCTGATGGACAGGTTTTCTTCTGAACTCTGTTAGACCAAATCTTGGCTTTATCATTCTTCATATAAAAGCTTCCCTTGCTAGTTTCACCTGTCTTTTGCTGGCTCTCTAGAGTTCTGAAATGTAGCAAACACCAGTATCACCACAGATGAAGACACTTCTGTAGCTGTGGTAGTAGATCTCCTGACAAGGTTGGCCTGAGACATGTTGCTGCCTGAGCCAGAGTGACAAAAGGTACACTGCTGTCATCACTGCCCACGCAAATAAAGGTGGAAATTATTTTGACGCAGGAGACAAGAAATCTCAAAAGCATGTGTTACGATCTCTAATAATAAAAAAAGAATATATAGTAGAAACAAAGAAACTAAGTATTTGCAGCCCTTCTCTGATGTTCAAAATCTGCTGCCAGATGAGGACAATTTACCCTATCAAGTAGTAGGGCTGACGCTATCGCCAAATGATCCCCTGTTCTTTGCTTTCTTTGAATTCATAGCAAAGAACTGCAGCTTGATTGCAGAGCATGGGTTTTCACAAAAAAGATCTCAGGTCCCTGACATCTCCAAGTAGAGCTGGAAAGTTTTCAGCCTCAGCTCATGAAGAAATTAAGCCAGTCAGAATAGACAACACTTGTTAGCATTGGCTGGAATGCTGGAAGGGCATTATATCAGTTTCAGCATCTCCACCTGCAAACCTTTCAGTTTGTTCCAGTGTCCCTTGTGTCAGGGGTGGGCAACCTTGTGGACAGGGCTGTTGAGGGTTGGGGCCATATTTACCTTCCTGAACAGGACAGCAGAGAAAAATTTATACATATAAAATCTGTTTCCTGAGCAGAAAAGACTATGAGAAAAGGCTCGTATTTTCTACGCAAATCAACCATGTGTAAATTTTGAGCAGAATAAGTGCTTAGTTACAGTATTTTCTGTGCAAAGAATAGTTTTTACTGCACAAAAAAGGCCATTCACCCATGTGTGAATTTTGTGCAGCATTAATCCTCCACCGTGAAGATTCTCACCAGTCTGAACTTCTTTGTATCAGTATTTCTTGACATGCAAAAGTCATGTTTTTCAACCACTTTTTTCCAATATTCATCCTATCCCTACTTTCCAATATTTAATTCCATTTCACAAATGGAACCCAGTTTTAGTGTTTAACTAAGTTGAGGGGGAGAGAAATGCAGACTGAGAATGCATTTCTCTTTTCTTCTTACCTCTCTCTACCTCTTCATTTTTTTTTTTTAAAAGTAGTGTGCCTTCTGGTTTCACCCATTTTGAGTAAGGACCAGTGTGGCTTCATGCCCCCCCACTGCCATGACCCATCAGCTGAAGATCTGGTTCTTTCATCACTCACTACACATTGGTTGGGCATGCTGTAGACCCTGATGTGTGAGGTTACTAAAGGCCTGTGTGCAATGCATGCATCTGATGTGGTTTTTGATAACATTTGGAGACACTGCTGCAAAGCAATCAATCTTAAATCTGTTGGAGAAAGAAATAAACTTTAAGAACTGTTTCTGAAGTTGAACATGCTTTTTGAAGTGCCTGTATCTGGCTCAGAGCCAACCCGTCGACAGCAAATGGACTGAAATTTCTCTGGGTGCGATACATTGGTTTATTTTATATTAACGAATGAAACTTTTTTTGACTGACATTTTAAGGGAGGCAACATGTCTTCCTAGAGGTTTCAGGTCTATCCTTTGCCATTTTGTATGGTTTACTTCCCAATATTGTGGATTTAAACTCTAACTGTAGAATTGTATTTTGAATTGTGTTCATTTATAGCCTTCCTTTCTCCCCAGATGTGAGACTCAGGGGAGCTCATAACATTAAAAACAAACACAAATAAAAAACACAAATGGCTGACATGGGTTAGCTGCTACACACAGAACTACATTACTACCCAAACAAAATATCTAGTTAGGACAAAGCAGAGACGTTTTGCTGCCTGGAGTAGAACAATAAATAATACCTGCCAACAGCCCTCCAAAATCTAGGTGTATAGCCCCCTCTTCTGAGTGACGTGGTGGTTTGATTGCAACCTTGGAGACCAGGCTTTGATTCCTTGCTCAACCATGGAAACCCACTGGTGACCCCAGGCATGACAAACTCTCTCAGCCCCACAGAACCTTGTAATAGGGTCGCCTTAGGGTTGCCATAAGTTAGAAACTACTTGAAGGTATACTAAAACAACTACAGCCTTTCAAAACCAGGCAATAATTTGACACAAAAAGTGCTTTCATAATACGCACAACTGGCTTCTTGTGACAGCTGCCTCACTTGTCTTTGCAATAGGGCTAGCCCTGTATCTAGTCATCAAAATAACCCTCTCACAATGTACTTCTCAGCTGAAGTAGGTTGTGTAAAATAAGCCTGGCAGCATTTCAAAACAACAGACAAAATATGGTATCTACCAGACATGAAATGAGAGGCACCTACTAACAGGGATGCATCCAAAACTGAACAAAGACCAAAAGATTTTTTAATGTTGGTTCTATCCACTGATTCACAGCCCAAATTAATCTTCTTTACCTCTTAGATTTACCACAGAGGCTCTGACTGTACTGCTATTCTCCTCTGAGGTTCCTCACATATCTGTTCACATTTATCAGTGTCTTTTTGCATACAAGTGTGAGTAGCATAAGTGCCTAAAGGATATGTTCAACAAAAATCTCTGTTGTTTATCCAACACTGAATAGAAATTGAATTAAATAGATTGAATAGAAAATACTGTTGCATAAAAAGACTGATGTGTGTGGGCCACTTGCTCACCACTTGCTCTGCATCCCAGGCCTAGCATTGTAAGATTGTACTAACTGGACACATATTCAGTTGCAGTCATTACAAGGCACCAAACACACAGTTGCTTCAATTTTTCCTAAACAGATCCAGCACTTTCTCTTATCAATCTGATACCTACTGGCCCAAAAGGAGAAGCCAGCAGCAAGGCAATCCTAATAAATTCAAGCTGAGATTTTTTTTTTAAAAAAATACATGATGATGGAGAAAAAAGTTTAGTCGTTTGCACATACACCCAGTGCCTGTTCCCATTAATTGTGCCCATAAACATATTGGGACTAAAACAAGAGTTTCCCCTGATGTCATAGAGGGAGAGAGAATCTGTCAGATAGTCTGGACCTAAGAAGTAAAGGGTTTTATGGGTCATAACTAACACTTTGAAATGTTCCCAGAAGACAACAGTTGAGCTTTTAGAGCAAGGGAATTGTATGCTCCTTGTTACCTGCCCCAGTTAACAAATTGGTTCTTTGTACCAGTTGAAATTTCTGTACACTCTTCAAAAGCAGCTCCATTACACACAGAAAATAGCAGCCATACAAAATATAACCATTAAAGGAAATAAACCCACTTAAAGAAGCTTAGTAACAGATCAAATAACTTAACTAAAAAGATTATGTAAAGGAAGCACTTCTTCAGATAGCACCTAGTTAACTTATGGAATACACTTCCTCAAGATGAAGTGATGGATCCCAGTTCAAACAGATTTAGGAGAAGATTAAGATAAACTCACAGGACATAAGACTATTAAAAGAAGATAAAACTATCAACAGCTACCTATTATGATGGCTGTATGCTACTTCTAGGATCAGAGGTAATATGGTCTCAGAGGTAGTTGCTGGAAAACAGCATCAGAAAGCTACATGCTTGCCAACTGACCCAGTTTGGTAGAGACAGTCCCAATTAAGCCTCTGTCATCCCACTTTCTCAGATGCTTTTAAAATGTCCCTGATTTTCTCTCCTCCTTCCATTTTCCTCCTTTCTCCTCAGCTTACTTCAACTGCTGCAAACTGAGTTCAAAGAGCAAAAGGAGTTTGCACTCACTTAACTCAGCTGTGGGGAGAGGACAGGACAGGAGAGGAGAGGAAGGATAGAATTTTGCCCTTCCATGTCAGCTCAGGCAAAAGCAAACTGCTGTTGCCTCTCCAAGCTGTGTTCTTCCTCGTTAATAACTTAGCCATCTCAATCACACTCTGATATGCACAACCACACATGTTCCCATTTTCATCTCTGAAATGTTGGAGGATACAAAGCTATTGCCCTAAGACACTCCATATGGGCTTTCAAGAGTCATGCAACAAGACACTTGGTGAAACAACAGATTGTTGGTCTAGCTAAACCTTTCTCCTGAACCAACAAGGTTCTTATATTCTGATTTAATTTGCAAACTATTTATCACATATTAAAGTTCTACAGACAAAATAAATTTCAATGGCTCTATTCTTCAGAACAGAAGTACACACAGAGCAGTTTTTAAGTCTAAGCAGTAACTGAGTTTCTTGTCCCCATAATGGAAGTATAGCCAAGTAATAATCAAGAACATTTAATTTAAGAATTTAAGAACATATTTTATTCAGTAAAAATAATCTGTTCAGTTACTTCTGATTATTCATAAGTCTTGCATGTGCCTTTCCCCCCATTCTCCTACTCTCATTTCTTTTCGTTTTGTTGGGCATAGAGAAGGAAGACGAGCATGTCTGCGCAAAAAGTAACGGAATAGGAGGGAGGCATACATGCACCTTCTTTCTCCCCTTTGGAGCTCCTCCTCCCATTCTCTTGTCTCTGGCCATGGCAATGAGAACTCACAAAAGGCAAGGGAAATTGGGGGAGGCACATCCCCCTCCTTCTCCTCTCTGGAGCTCCACCTTCCCATTCTTTTGCCTCTGGCCCCAGCACTTAGAAGGAAGGCTCTCACACCAAGGCAAAAGGCAAGGGAGTGGGGGGGACTTCCAGAAAGGAATGGGAGGGGGATCACTGGGGGGGAGTTACCTGTGGTTTTTCTACTTGAATGAGGATTCTGCACCCCAAACCTTCACAAAAGTGGAGAGGCTACTGTAATAGTTTAAAACTGTAATAATAGCAACTAACCACTTTTGGAGGCTTATTACTAATTGTTTTTTTTTTAACATAACATTCTAAGGTCTGGGCCTCAAGTAGTATTTTCCTCAACTGGAATTATTATTCCTGCTCAAACAAATACATTTGTAAAATCTCAAATCAGGAAAAAAAAATACCAGCTCTGAAAGAAAATGTGACATTAGAACATACTTATAATACGTTCCACTATATGCAAAGACAGGTGCTACCCTGAGTCACATGTAAACTAGAGGTCAGGCATTTGGGAACTCTAGTACTATGGTATATCATTTTTCTATTAGCTGCCATGCTTACGCTTCACTTTAGGGACTACAGAAATGGAAGAAGGTGACTCCTGTATTCTTTGTCAAATTAATTGTATTTCATGTTGTTAGACAGAAGATTGACATTTCAGCTTGGAATATATATTAACCTCAGAATCACTGTTGTTATCCACTGTGTTTGATTCAATTAAGGAAAACAGTGGGAGAATGTTCAGAATGGGGGAGACGGAGAATTTCTGATAACAAGAGGCTTTTAGTCTCTGTCAGTGAAAGTGGTAAACAAGAATTTAAATACAGCCTTGCCCCCAAAGAAAAATTCTGCAGGCTCTAAGGGGCATGCTCTACTCCACTAAGGATGAATCTTCCCTATGCAAGGTCAAGACAGTCCTTTCTCATTCGGTTGTGTTTTTAGCAGTTGTGACTTGTAGACTGAGCCGAAGATAGTTATCTCACACTGACAAAGTGAGCCAGGGGCCTCCTGTTTCCTCCCCCCACAGTTATGAGCACAGGGATTCCTTAAACTGTGATGAAAATGTAGGAATGGAAATAATATTTGACAATATTCAAAAAACAGCTGAAAACCATGTTTTTGAGTGTTGGAAAACCCTGACAAGACTGGACTGACAAGAATCTTTGCAGTTTGAGACTTATTTGTATGGTTTTGCATGTCCCCCTCCCGAATACAGCATTTTCTCCACAGAGAATTATTTTTCTACATTGAAATATTATTTCTTGCACAGAAAATGTTGTTTCCTGTGCAGAAAATGACGCAATTGATGATTTATTCTACATAAAATTTGCAGATGGTTGATCTTCATACAAAACATTTTCTGTATGGGAAAAATATTTCTGCAATGATATATTGTTTTCTATGCAGAAAATGCTGTTTTATACACATAAAATGCTATTTTCTGGACAGAACTACCATATGCAAATTTTTCGCAATACAAATCCTGCATGGTTTTTGAAGACTTTCTTGCACTGGGAAGAAATTTTCCGAAATTGCCACTTGTTTCTCTTGAGGACAAAAAACACCTCAGTATGGAATTACATCTGTATGAATGTGGAAGGCTCTGTTCCGAGAAACATATGGCCTGAAACCTATTGTTAGCTCCAACTAGATTAAACACACTGAATCAAGTGGCTTTATCTATGTGTTGGCACAACATTCAAAAATGGATTCAATGGATTTTCTCTAGTTGGGTCTAGAGACCATAGGATCCAGGCCTATGTATTTGCATCAGAATTCCTGTATTTAAACAATTCAGAAATCAGGGTATTTGTGGCTATTAGACCATGGACAAGGAATGCTCTTAGCAGAATAGAGAACAGGGATGACTGATGAGAACTATAATCCAACAATATCTCAAGGGCCAAATGTTCCCTATACTAGACAATTGATATTTTGATAATGATTTGGAAACAGAATTTTACGCCTAACTGAATTGCACGGCAATTAAATTGGCAGCTGAATTATATTCACAGAGAAGATATTCAAAAGGCTGATGAATCCAGAGTATGAATGGAACATTTTTTCCACTCAGCGCTGGAAGAAAAAGGACATGAAAAGCTGTAAGCAGTATGGGGCCCTGGAATGAAGGTTTGGGTAGGTAGCTGAGGAAAGAATAATTGAGACGTAATGGCAAAGTACACCATGGTACTTACTGGAGCTTTACTAGCTATCATTGGGAATTGATGTATTATTCAGCTATCAGCTTTTCTAGACCCTCTTTCCAGTCCTTGGCCTGACCCTACTCTTGCCCTAGAGTCCACGTGAGATTTTAAACCAAACAAAAAGCCACAATTTGACATGTTCTTTTCTTTATGAACAGCAAATATTCTGTTTTGTCCTGAGCAGCTGGAATGTTTATGAATACTCCACGCCATGCTATTACAGCCATTTCATCCATTAGTTCTAGAGGCTTCACTACAGAAGATTCACAAGCTTATCAGAGGCTTATACCAGTGGCCTTGCAACAATTAAATGTTTATCTACACTTTCAACAAGGTACACAAAATTCAGCAAATACATTTACTGAGCCAATCCCATCTAAATCAGGGAACTGCAGGAACCCTAATGTATCAGCAATGATCAGTGAACTAGTGCACACGGCCTGCTTTCTCCTGCTTGCCGGGGAACAGCTAAGCAAACTACAAAGCTTTGCTCCATGGATTGTTTATCATGTTGTCTAAACTTAGGCACAGCTGACACTGATTTGTTTCTTTCTCAACAAACCAGATCTGAAATCCACAAACAAACCTAAAGCAATCTGGCTTCCATGTTTCTGTTTTTGTGGAGAAAAGGGAAAAAACAACAACGGAATGGCAGCTCTGTCTGCATAACATGATAACCCATGGAGAAAAGCTCTGTGGTTTGTTTAGAGGAAGTTATCTCTAGCATGCCCCAGGACACACTGCTTGTCCACAGTAAAGCAGGATTCCCAGTGATCCCTGGCTTACCATATCATGCCAGCATACCCATATCATCAAAATGTGTTCTGTTTATGTAGTTTGTGGAAGAGGTAAGCTTCAAGATTTTCTAGCCAACTGATTTTTAATTAAGAGTAAACATTACCTCTATTAACCTCAAACAATGTCATGAATTAAGATGCTGTAATATTTACTTCTTCTCTGTTCACCATTTGATTAGTCTATTTTTAAGACTTACTTAATTGACTAAAGTACCTTTAATCTGTTGACAGTTAATATATAAATAGGATGCTCTCCTGCATCCTGCCAGTGATAAATTGCCTGTTCATTGTACACATTTGTGTGCATGTTTATCCTCTTGTTTTATGTTGAGGTTTATTTGCTAATGTATAATTCTAAAATAATGAATTCAAAACACACAGATTAATTTGCAACTTGCAGGTGATAAAAGGCAGCTGAACAAAACTATATGCTTACTTAAATATGCTGCCAAAGGAACAGAGGCTAGAACGTTTGCCATTAAAAGAGGCTTCTCCCCTATATCTGTCTGCCCCAGTGCTTAGCTGCCAAGGATTGCTGAATTTTCCTTTACACTGCTGTGCTGACTAGGGCTCATGATAATTGCAATTCAACAACCTCTGGAGACCCATGTGGTCTCCACAAACTAATCTGTAAGGAAGACTCAGAACACTGGCAGTCATTCCTAGAGCAGTGAGTATCCTTCTGTGACCTTGTAAAGGGGGTGACACTTCAGAAAATAGAGTCTTTGGGTTTTTTCTTCAGCATTCCATGATAGACAGCCTGTCTCCAGGCCCATAAACCAAGATCTGGAATTGTGGTATGAGGGTATCCATCTTTTCCTAGATTGAAAGAGAGGTTGGCTTCAGCTTCATAATTTATGTCCTTGGACCAGGATAGGGAGCTGGTGAAACTGAAGGCTCACTGGAGCACTGTGCAAAAGGATGTAACATTTGCCTTTCAGAGTGCTACAAAACTGCTGTGTTATCATTGCTTCCATAACTTAGGTGCCATCACCAAAAGGGCACTCTTTTTTACTATATCTCAGCACATTTGAGATAAACAACACAGTTGGAGAAGAAACTGCAAAGATCTGAAAAGCAAGGTGAGCATCAGCTTACCACACAAAAAACAGGCATGTATCAGTTCACAATATTATTGCATGCTCTAACTGCAGTACCATTTCCTCAAACCATGAATCTGGCCACAAATGAGCCCGGGAGGGGAGAAATCCTGAACCTTCAGGCAATACTGAATCAGCCCTCTTCCAAGGTTCTAAATCACTTGCTAGGTGTGTTTCTATTGCTGCGCAAAGCACAGCTTCTGTGCCCTGCAACTAGAGATTATACATTGAGAGCTATTGAGTCTGCCATGGCTCTCTACAGTATACAATTAGAATAAAGCTGCCTGTTTCACTCCAGCACTTCTGCAACAGGGAAGGCGAACGCCATTCAATAGCGGAGTCAATGACTCTGAAATTCACTCATCTAACTGCTCAAAGCACTGACATAACCAGATCCATGTTCCTGCAGTGGAATATTGGCAGTCACAAGATATTGCACAAGACAATGCCTGCGTTTTTTTCCTACCTTTACACTTTCCTGTTTTCGCAGGTCATTTTATTCCCTGAATAGACATGCATTCTGAAACTCCACATAGCACAAACATACAATGTAGTATTGATCTCCAAATCAGTCATTCTTCCAGGCTGCTTCAAAATGTATGAGCTATGACCCACAGTTTCACGCAAGGAAATTAGTCAACAGAAACAGCAATCCTGTACCATAAAAGAAAATGAAAGAAACAGAAGAGAAGAGAAGTAAAAAGAAAAGAAAAGGTAGTTGCAGGATCTCACTCACATTGATCATGGGCTTTTTCCTTCTGCCGTATAAAAAGCCCCGAGAAACTCAAAACCATGCAGAGCATTCCGTTGTTAGAAGAGTCAATAAAAAATACTAAAAAATTCATCACTTGCATCTTACTCTTATAACCTAAAACCAGTAAGACTGTAGCACAGCAGAACAAACACAAATATTTTCAAAATGTTGGAAAATCATTAACCCACACAAATTACTTTCTTTATATATCCAGAGTCAAGATTGGGTAACTTTTAAAAGCAGCAGTGCTGCATGGGGTCACCCAAAGTCTTTCTGAGTACCCCAGAAAAATCACACCATCAAATTTCATCAAGAAATTTGGCTACTGAATTTCAGTGACTCCATATGAACCTCCTGCCTCATTTTGCTTGCTTCAGTGATTTCCACTGACATTGGGCAGCAGAAGGGGAAAACTCCATTTCAAGCAAACAAATGCTTCCTTTAAATGGCATCTTGCTCTTTGCCACTAAATTTGGTTGGCAAAATGCTTCTGTGCAGTGGAAGAAAGTAAAATGTTAGCTTTAAATCTAAAGGGGAATATACCCAAATTTTCAAGGAGGGTGCAGTCCTAGTAAAGGGGGCAAAACTGGCACTCAGATTTGCTGGAGCTACCCAACCCTGTTTTAAAGGCATTCACAAATTAATATAATATGCTTAGGAGCAATATAGCTGTAATCACAAGATTCTGAGAAGAAAAACAGAAGGAGGATGAAACTTCCCTCATCTCCCCTGAAGCTGCTAGCTGGTCGTTGCTAGAAACTTACTGTTAGACTAGAAAGATTTTTGTCAGCTCTAGGAAGGCAATTCTTTTGGCATAAAAAAAGTAAGTGCAAATCAAAACAGAACTTAGGTGTGGAAGCACATGGACAAATATACTTTTGGGGCTGGAGAAAGTGAATAAACTGAATTGTCTGGCAGTGGCCACAATGTCAGTGTTAAACATCAAGATGGCAGCCAAGAGGAGATTCGACATTTTAATACTCACCATTCAAGAGCTGCAGATAGAGCGGCACTTGTGCATAATCACAAAGGAAGAAATGCATCATCAGGAAAGAGAATAAAAGAGAATAGAAATCTGCAGAACATTTGTATAAGCCATTTTTTCTGTACAGATTTAAAAAAGGTTGACTAAATGTGGTTCATCTCACTTTCATGGGAAAAACTGTGCTTTGTAAACCATTCTTGGATCAGACAGTCCTTCCAGTAAAGGGCAGCTTCAAACAGAGAGCAGTCCTCTATAAAATAGGTCCTATTGCCACTTTACTTTCAGCAACAGATGAAAGAGTCATACAGATTAATGAAAAATAATTGTTCAGACACAGATCACTGAGTACTGAAGGTGTCAAGTGCAGGTGGGAAAATGCCCTTGGAATTATATTTGGTTTGCTCTGGCCAACTGAGCCAGGACTAAGGCCCAAATGTGTGTGTGTGTGTATACACACATATATAGGCCTTAGCCTTGAACCAACTAGCAAGAGCAAACCTATCATCATTGTTGTTGTGTGCCTTCAAGTCATTTTCAGGGTTTTCTGGGAGTATGTGACATGTTCAAGGTAACCCATGGCTCAGCAAGAAATCGAACCCTGGTCTCCAGGGCTGTAGTCCAGTGCTCAAACCGCTACACCATGATCTCTCTCCATATATATACATATACATATATACATATATATATATACACACACACACACACAAACACACACTTATATCTATATGAACATTACTATGTGATGATTTTGAAGCTACAATTTAAGACAATTCTAGCAGGAATAATAAAAGATATTTGTTGCTGCCCAAGGTGGACAAGCTGACATACCCTTTCATTCCATGAACAGAACTGATTTTTCCAATGAATCTTGCCTTAATATTGACAACAGGATATCATCTTTTACTTTACTTGACAACAACAGGTTAGTTTGTGGGTACAGGACAGGATGCATGGTCAAATTGGTCAATTTTCCAACATAAAGGCTGTTTCCACTATCCTCTCATCTGTCTCCTGAGGCAGTTATCTCATACTTGGGTTGGTAACCGATGGTGTATCATTTTACAATACACCTGTGCCAATGATCCATTAGAGTTCACAGCTCTTTGGGCAAAAGAGTCTAATTCTGTGCTTTCCGCCCTCTTCTTGCTGTTTTTATTCAACCTTCAGGCTGTGAAAACCCTACAGAGCTCTGACAGGAAGCCTACCAAGGGCAATGCTATTTGTGAGATTGTCATGCCGGTTGCATCCTGGCTCCTTCTTTGAGGCAGGTGCTTGGGCAAAAAATATCTCCAACATTAAATCCTGCTGTGCTTTCTTTTAAAAAACAAAACAAAATACAATCCAGCCTCATTCCACTGAAACAAATGAAACAGTGGCTTTCTTTTTTGGCTCACTGCCTCGCAGGAAGTGTGGTCTGTGACAGTAATCTCCAAAATAGGTCTGCAAGCAAAAACTCTCCTTTCCCTCTTCACCCTTCTGAAGAGCACTGACAAATTAAAAACAGTGGGACAGAGAAGGGAGAAGTTGCTGAGTACTTAATGGCACTAGAACTAGGAGATCGCCTGTGGAGATGAACATTGCTACAGTTCACGACCTTGCCTTGGCGCACACAGGGCTGATTACAGCAAAGAATCAAGCAGATGTGAAGGAAAATTGGGCTGCATCTCTTCACAACTCCTCTTTGATAAATGGGGAATTATGATCCTTTGGGAAGGAGGGGCAAAAATAATACCCGTGTCTGTATGAAGTTGTAGCAGTGATGGAATTTTTATTACCATAATTATTATTCCAACAGAGGGAAACGTGACTGATTGCTGTCGGCTACAACCTATAAGGAATATTTTGGTTAACTGGAGCCAAGGAAGCAGAAATACTTAAAAAAGATTATTTTGTAGTTGTATGTACACGCACTTGTGTGTGTAAGTACCATGCTCATGTTCTATTGTTAATCTTTCTATTAGTTCAAATCTCAAAAATATTTTTTTTAAATCTAAATGAAAATGAGGAAGTAGGTAAGAGACAGAGAAGCTCTTGGACAGGAGAACTTGTATTGCTCCAGTACCTTTTAATACAAAGTTAAAACTATAGGAAATATACACCAGTATATAACAAAAGCGGATAATGCATGGCTTTCCAAACATTACAATTCTCATCATTTCTGACTAATGGCCAAACTGTCAGGGGTCAATGAGAAATGGAGTCCAGGAATATCTGCAGTTGTCCACCCATGCTCACCCTGTTAAAGGAGCTGTTTTCAGATGTCCTCCACAGAATTTTTTTGGCACAGCATGCAGTATTAAAAGCATAAGAAAAGCAAAGATAGATCTGACTCAGAATTTCAAATAGTAGCCCTGCTACTTTGGGCAAGGAATATTGGGAGCTGCAGTCCAAAAAACCAGCCATTTTGATCTGACTGGACTGAAGTGTCTGTCCACATAAGCACTCTGTTTATTAACAGTGGTCAATCAGTTGTTTGACCACAGAAGTACACCACAAATGGAACAGATCTCAACTAAAAGAAGGCTTGGCACTTGTTTAAACACCTCATATTATAAATAAACAGTAATTATAAATGGAAAAGCAGAGTGAGGCTGGATGAGCCCAAATATCCACCCAGCCTAGTTCTCTAACATTGTCCAACCCAGGGAAATGAAGACAAACCTTTCCTCCTGGAGCCACAGGTCTAACTTAGCTATTGTGGCTTACAGAGAGACAGATTTTCTACTATAAGTTCCCCTTTTTCAGAGACCTAAAGTAGTGATCTTCTTTACATCTTGGAGAAAACGACATCATGGCCATCTGCATCCCTTCTCTTCTGCTCGGTCTGCAAGGCATATGGTACAACTGGCAGTAATTTGTTTATTGTTGTCCAGTCTGTTGCTGCTAGCTAGCCATGTTGCTCAGTCCACCTGCATCTGTGACTAATTGATTGTCTGAACTGCTGACCAAGTGAGGGCCTTCTGGGCTGTTTGCTGCCAAAGTGACCGAGGAAGCATAGGACCGTATGGAGGCATGCCATTAGGCTAAAACAAATGATGTGATTGTGGATACATAATCTTAAACTGTATGTAACAGGGAAAGCCACCCTAGCGCTACTTGTGCAATGGGTTACAGCATGGATTGCCCAGGTGAATGTGTGTGCAGGAACCACAAAGACACATGTGCTGTGGCTTGCAAAATGAGAACATCCTGAAAACCTGCCACTGAAAAAGGAAGGATGCTATGGAGCAGATGAGTGAGAACAGAAGAAAGCAGTAAAGAAAAATTTCTACAGGCAGAAAGAGAAAAGAGAGGACATCAGATGTACACAGACAGAAAGAAGAATGGTTTCAAAACAAGCAAAAAAAAGTTATTTTGTGATTGATGTGTTGATATAGTTCTCTTGATCTAATAAAAATAGAAGAGAAGCCCTCAGAAGTGATTGAAATTGTATAACCCTGATTTATAGTCAATATCTTTGTTTCTAAAAAGATGAAGCATCTATATATCTGCTGTCAAGTTTCTATCATTTTTACTTTATTCATCATTTTGAAGAACACTGACAAGGAGTTTTGTGAATGGACCAAGGGAGATTTGACCTTTTGACTTTGCAAATGTATAAAAATATTTTCTTATGAGATCAGGAGTACATCTGCTTGTGAGGGAATAAAATGTAAAAGGGAGTAAATGCTCCAACTAGAATTGTCACCAGCTACACTTAAAAAGAACAGAAGCACTCTCAGTTGAGTAAGTACTAACCATATAATTTTCACTTCTCCTTAGTGCAAACTTTGCAATGGATCCCAATTCTGGAGCAAGTGGCTCTTTGGATATTCTGAAACTAAATGATGAGATAAAACCTATGGGAAAGGACTGGACCTCAAACCATTAAGAAAGTCCCAGATTCAATTCTTACATACAACTTCAGCTAGATCAGAGAAAATACCTCCTTGGAATCCTGGGATGAATTTGCACTATAGTTCAGCATGGATAATACTGAGCTAGATGGACTGACATCCTGGGTTTGAATAAGGTGGTTGTTTATGTTCAGTGTTCCAAAGCCAGGGATGGCTTCACCATTGAGGCAAACCAAGCAAAAGATTGGGGCATGGATGGCCCATAGTCTGAGTGATAGGGGTGAGGGTTGCCTCACCCCTCAAGTGATAGAGTGAAACACATGTACAAAAACACACATTGTTCAGACCAAGAGCCACTGATACCTTCAGGTGCAAAATTTCCAGGAACTTCTGCTACAGTTATATAAATAACATGGAGAAAGAATTACTCTTGCACATTTGAAAGAGACAAGCAGAGGCAACTTAGTGTTTAGTGTGAATGGTGGGTGTGTGGATTGGGACAGTCATCCTTAACAGTTCTCACTTTTCTGAATATTGTGATGGAGCTCTTGGTCCACGCACATGTACAGATAAAACGAACAAAAATATGCCAAAAATGTTTATTTTAGGACCAATATATACAGTCAACTCTCTACATTCACTGATTTCCCTTTTATGGATTTGATGATTTGTGGATTTTATTAATATGTTATCTCTAGGAGTCTCTAGATTCTCCAGTGTGATTGTGGAGGACATGAGAAGTGTTTTCTCAGGTTAAAAACAAACAAAACTCCCATTGCTCATGATTTTTATTTTTACTCCTATCTTTTCCACTTTTGTGAGGGTCTTGATCCCCTAACCCCTGCAAAAGTAGGGGGTCTACTGTAGCAATACATATTATATAAGAAGACTGATTCAAAAGTATTTGAATACTATTTTTGTGAATGCAATTTCAAAGATAATGCATAAACAAGACAAAATAGACTTATAAGAAAAAAAATCAATAGACTGAGCTGGTGTGAAATAATACGAATATTCTGCACACTCACAAACTATTGGAGTATTATATTTTGTCCAGGACGATGTGACACAACCCTCATGCAGATGTTCTCTGAGTGCAGAAATGTGTGTATGGTAGGTCAGGACCATGTCACTTGTCCAGATGATTTGATAGAGGAAGGCTCCATATGCTGTAGGCCCCAGTGTCCAAGCTCCAAGGTCAAGTGCAACAAGCCAGCACAAACCTTACTTACTTGCATATGTTTCTACAGAATGCCTGCAGAGAACTATGTGAACAATGTCAATAAAAAGATACAGACCTCTCTGTTTAGGGATTTTCTGCCTACTTGAAGAAAGGCTGGACAAAAAGGAAACACTGCAATATTTTGTCTTCTGCAAAACATTTACTTTCAGAGAGTACTAGGAGAGAAACATATCACAGAACTGACAGCATCTACTCTGTGGGAAGACGACTATCTCTTTGTCTTCATCCAGGGAGTCCAGGTTGCCTGCAACAAATCAAGACTGGTACCAACAAAGATTGCCCCTGAGATTTCTTGAGGATGCATAATGTTTCATATTCATAGTATGCCTTTTAGACAAGATATAAACCATCTGACAACATCTGAGCCACAGCCAGTGAGAGAGCTGTGCACCTTTAGTTGCAATGTAAAGGATGCTTCCTGGAGGAAATATGGCCACAATGCTAAAGAAACATGTCTGGCTAAAAAGATAGGTTTTTTTAAACAGTTTTAAATCAACAAAATGAGATTTCAGGAAAATCAAGAGTGTACTATTTATATTTGAGTATATTATATTATATTATTTATATCCTGCCAGTTTCCCATTTTGGAACTCAAGGCAGCTTATAAAAGTTAAAACCATACCAAAGTTAAAAAGCAATTAAACTATCACCAAATTAAAGCTAGCTAAAGATATAAACTATTAAACAACAGCACTAGCAGTAAAAGCAACAGCAATGAATAAAAGTCTAGTAAATTATACAAGGCCTATTTTTCCTAAAAGGGGGGGGGAATCAATTCTCAAAGGCTTTCTGGAATAAAAAGTGTTTTCCCTGTTTGCAGAAAGATAGTAAGGAGGGTGCCAGTCAAGGCTGTTTGGGAAGGGAGTTCCAGAGCCTGGGAGCAGCCACTGAGAAGGCCCTCTACCACATTCCCACCAAATGTACCTATGAGGGTAGTAAAAGAGAGAAGGGCCTCTCCAGAAGATCTCAAAATGCAAGCAGGCTCGTATGGGAGAATGTGGTCCTTCAAATAACCCGGACCTGACCCATATAAGATTGGGGAAAGGGTGTTCCACAGACTACAGGTAGCCCCCACAGTGATTTTTCGGTCCCCAGTCTCGTTCATTTTGAGGGGAAAGAAATGATCACCAGAACCCAGTATGTTCTATCACTCAACATAAATTGCAGCAGAAGTGTTAAGAAACTCTGTTATTAAATTGTGAGGACACCAGCAAGAGTACCTGATGTGTACTGATGCCGGTAACAGAAGCACTCTATTGGTATCAGAATGTGTGGCTCCTGCCACAAGGTATCTACTGGGTGTGTATTAGAAGAAATAGGGAAGCCAGTTTAGGCACTGCTAGAGTTAGCATCAATGCCAATTGCTAATTGCAACTATCTATCTGTTTGAAGGATGTTTCTGTATTCCAATGTAACAAATGGTTAATTGCACTGTATTCAGTAGAGGAGGAGGAGATCAGAGAGGAAAAATGAGAAGTACCAAAAGGTGTTGTGAAAATTAGAAATGTTCAGACCTGAGGAGGCAGGAAACAAGTTCCAGTCTCAAGGATGAAAGATAGGTAAACAACTGGAGTCTGGAAAACATTTAGAATGGTGGGATGTTGTTAGATTTATGATCCTCTTCAATCACAGCTCTGCTGCATGCTTAGATTTGTATCTGAAAAGTACAAACCCTATAACCACCATGTATGCTGTAGTGTCAGCAACTCTAGACCAAGTATGCTGTGTTGCTTGCTTTGCTACAAATAAACACTGCTGATTAACTGAATGGAGCTTGTGGAGTGCAAGTTAGCCAGGGCATGACAACTGGATACAGACCCTCCACATCTTCACAATTGTCACACCTACGCACATAAGTCCACTTACAAAGATGCAAGTCTTACACAGGATCCTGGCAGAATGAATGAATAAATAAATATGTCTCCCATCACCCTGGGGTTGTGGGGGGAATTTAACTTATTGGTTTTAAAAAGGCTCTTCCTGGGCTTAAAACAGCTTTAGAAGGGCATGGAAAATGGCCACTTAAAAATGTTACAGAGTATAGAGGGTTTTTTTAGTTAAAAAATGGAGGAGGCATGGTGAGGGTGTGTGGGACTGTGAGCTACTAATGAGACTCCTCAGTCCCTGGCAAATGCTCCCTTCTGATTTATTGGCGAGGATCCTATGCGGTTTTGCCATCAGGTGGTTGTTACTTTTAAGGAGAGACAGTCTCTGAATAACAAATCAGTGACTGTGTACTTAAAAGAATGAGTTTCAGAGATTGCAGGAAAATTATTAGGTTTCAAACACATTTACATAAAGGCATGTGGCTTCTTTAGATTTACCAGAAAATATACACCAACAGAAAATGGGAACCAGATATAGATCCAAAGTATCATGAGAGGTTTGGGATTTTCAATAATGTATTAACGTGGTTTCTTTGGGTTTTAAATAATGTACCAAGGCAGTTTCTTTGGATGAATCTTAGGAAAAGCGTTTTTCTCTTTCTTTTTTTTAAATATTGTCTTGTCAGTATCTAACTCCAACCAGAATAAGCAGGATTTATGGAGGTTTGGTGCTAGAAGCAACCAAAGCAGATTTATATCATTTTGCTGAGACTTGTCCAATAATTAGAATATATTAGATTTGTGTTAAGAATGAAATATGTCAAGTTAAACTTTATCTCTCAGTGCTATAATTATACTGTTGTGCTATGTTTAAAATGTTGCATTGTTAGTAAGCCTAGAGAGAATTTATTTATTGATAGTTATACAAATATCCATTTCTTTTAAATGGAAAATAATGCATAAAGCCTTTTTCTTTGGATTACTGGCTTATTCTTGTATGCAACATAATGGATAGTTTTGTTAAATTAGTGTAAGAAAATGAAGGAAAGTAGATGGAGCTTTTTATCAGAAGATGGAATTTATTTGTCATGCAGTAGATGAAAGAACAGAACATAAGATGCAGTACTATTTTATGTTTTTTTATACTGTAGTAGTAATAGTAGTAGTAGTAGTTGTGTACCTTCAAGTCCTTTCCAACTTATGGTGAACCTAAGACATACCTATCACAGGGTTTTCTTGGCAAGATTTATTCAGAGGGCAGTTACCTTTACTTTAGTCTGAGGCTGAGAGGGTGTGACTTGCCCACAGTCACCCAGTGGGTTCCCAGGGCCAGGTGCAGATTTGAACCTCCGCCTCCAGAGTTGTAGTCCAACTCTCAAACCACCACACCACGCTGCCTCTCTTTATTATTGTTATGGAAACAAAGCATTCCTAGTAAATAATTAGCACACAATAGCAAAAACATATATTTACTGAATAGAAATAGGTATGCTATATGTTAGTTTTGAAATTGTAATTTATAACTAATTAGTGTATTTAGCTGGTATTAACTGGGATATTATTTTCTCATAAGTAACATCTGTTAGAAATACCTTAGGCCTTACATTACCTCGCCTCAGGAATTAAAAGTGGTTGAAAGACACAGATTTGAGATCCTGTGTCTGTAATTCAAACTGCCTTGTCCAGTACCTGTAACTTTTTCCCATAGTCCCCAATCCAATCTGTATTCAGAGTTGTTAACATACCAGAGGTTTGGTTTCTGAGGGAATACACTGGCTTCTTTCTTACTGCTGGGCCTCATCTCCATAGCAACCGGCCTGAGGCCCAAGAGCTCTCTGCCTGAGAAATCTAAAGGCCCCTCCCTAAACTGCCAACTCCAGGATTCCATAGAATCTTCACAGACAGCCAATCATATGTTTTGACTTTTCCGTAGTAGATATAAAACTGTCTTTTTATCTTCTGTAGTAATATAAATATCATACCTTCAACATCTCACATATGAAAACCAAGACACATATAGCCAAGAAATGTCAGAGTGTAGTCAAGATGACAAACATTACTAATGAAGAACACACAAGCTAGGAGAAATTACTGCAGTTTGCTTTTGCCTGAGCCTACAGGAAAGGACAAGATTTCCTCTACTCCACCCTGCTGAGTTAACTGAGTGCAAACTACAATTGTACTTTGAATTCAGTTTGCAGCAACTGAAGTAAGCTGAGGAGAAAGGGGAAAAGTGGGAGTAGATGAGAGAAATTTTAAAAGCAGTTGAAAACTTGGGACAACAGACGATTGATTGGGACTGTCCCTGCCAAATAGGGACAGTTGGAGGGTATGGACAACAGCAACAACAACCATCTACAGTCAGCCGTTCACATTTGCTAGGGTTGGGGTGCAGGACTCCCACAAAAGTGGAAAAATCACAAATATCAAAATGTGTGGGTGTCTGTTGGAAGGTGGCTGAGGTACTGTGAGGAGAATGGACACCCAGAGTCGAAACCAAGTCAGAGAAAGGAGAGGGAAATGAGGTGAGTCTGCATGAAGGCTCTCTACTTCCTCTCTTTCACACATCTTTTTCCTTCAGTGTGTGGAAGGCATCAGGAGAGGGTTTGTAGTGCTGAGAAATTGAACTGTAAGCCGTCCTTTGAAAAGAAGCACTTGAGATGGCAGGGCATGGGTTAGAGAAATTTACAAATAATCAGATCTGTGAAAGTCAAACCTGCAAATGTGGAGGGCCAACTGTCCTCGCCTACCTGCATGTTCACTTACAGCATGAAATTTTTGGACATATGGGAATGACAGAGCACACAATTACAAAAATAAAATAATAAAATAAAATAAATGCTACACCCAACCGAAACAAAAAACAAAAACTCATTGATGTTGCAACAGAATATACTATCTGAGAAAGAAGTGCCATCAAAATCAGTGGGACGGAGCTTGTAATCAATCCCTTTCCCAGCTTTTTTTAAATATTTAAATTACACTATGAATTAATAATTTCATCCCTTTTCAGTATAACTATAACTTCTAGTTATGTATATAGTTATTTGTATGTATTTGGGATGCACTTATGATCTCATTCATCTGACTTTCTTCCTGTGTATGATATAGGGCCTTTGGGCACTATACTGTTATAATGCTATTATTCCACTTTCAACCTCCTATGGCATCCTGGGACTTGCAGTTTAGGGAGGGGCCTTTAGAATTCTCAGCCAGAGAGCTCTTTGGCCTCAGTAAACTACAAACCCCAGAATTCCACAAGATGTTGAAAGTAGAATAATAGCACTGACAGTGCAGTGTGGAAAGGCCCATAGATTTGTTTCTACAGAGAGTATGGTCAAGATGCAGTAATTATTAAGGAGGAAGAAAACTCATGCTAGGAGAGGCTATAGCCATTTGGTTTTATCTGAGCCTACTAGGAAGAGCAAGATTTCAGCCCTCTTCTCTTCTCTCTCTACTGAGTTAATTAAATGGAAAATCAAACTATGTTTTTACTTTGAACTCAGTTTGCAGGAACCGAAGTAGGCTGAAGAAAAGAGGAAAGTGGGAAGAGGAGAGAGAAATAGACATTTTCAAAGCATCTGAAAAAGTGAGATGACAGAATATTATGTGGGACTGTCAATTTGGGACTGCTGGAGTGTATATATACTGAGAATTCACACTCTTCTCATTTTGTAACCTTGATTAGTGTAATATGGGTAACCAAGTCCTTGATGCACAACTGAAAGTGCTGCATGCATTTGTAACTCAGTCTTATCGGCACAAAGGACAAAGACTACATTGTGCAGAGGGAAAGCCTGAAAAGTAGAAACAATTTTTAACTGTTTGTTTACTGTATCTTCACATCTACCTACAGATCCAGTAGTAAACAGAACTTCTCCTGGCATCCACTACCATTCTTCTCTCCTGCCCTTGACAGAAAGTCCGTGGGACTCTACCTCTTAGGACTGTCATTTTTATCCTCCAAGCAGATCTAAACGATGCATACCAGAGCATGATGGGGTGGGATGATAGCAGAACATTTGCAAAGCCATAGACAGTGGTGGCAAAACTATTTTATTTATGTATTCATTTATTTTATATTCCACTTTTCTCCTGATGCAGGACTCAGATTAAAACAAAACAAAACTAAAATTCTGATGATATAAATGTTTTTTTAAAAAAACCCAATTAAGTTATCACATTAAAACACCTATAATTTGAAACAATCTAAAATCATTTTAAAACAGTCACTATAGAGATCAAACTGCAGCACACATACCCTTAGTGAAACCATTCTGCACAACCAATTAATTGCCAAATGCTTACTTTATCTGCAAGTGAAAGGAAAGCAGGGAGGGGGCCAGCCTAATCTCCCATGGGTGAGAACTCCACATCCTAAGAGCAGCCTCTGAGAAGGTTCCCGTCAAATGGGCCTATGGCAATGGTGGGATTGTGAAAAGTATCCAAGTATCTTAAGAATCAAGCAGGATTGTTCTGGGATATATGGTCTTTCATATAGCCTAAACTATGCCATGTAGGGCTTTACAGGTCATAATCAGCACTTTTAATTCTGCCTGGAAATGAACAATGAACAGAAACAAGCCAGTGAAGCAGTTTCAGCTAGGGGGCTGTGTACCCCCATAACAAAACTGCAGAAGGAAAATAAAATGAAAAGAAAATGAAAAAGGAAGAAAGAAATGTAAATAAGAAAAAGAAAAGAAAAAAGAAGAGAAGAGAAAGGAGGATGGTTAGAAACCACTGTCATTGCTATTGCCAACAGTACTCCCTTTCTTTAAAACTTTTCAGACATTTTCGGTGGTTCTATGAAATCACTTCTCTGTTTCAGATGACCATGTTTTCCTTTCCTCACTAAAAATATTAGACTGAAAACTCCCAAGTATCTTACCTTCAGCACTGGATTAAGCATTTTATTGTGCGGTGAAGTCACTGGTGAAGATATATTTTGATTTTTATGATAAACTAAGGCCTCCTCCTAAAATACCGAAAAGGGGAAAGTGGAGAGATCAGGACTACAGGGAGTTCATGGCTCCTGATTGTCAGTTTGGGTGTGCGTGTGTTTAATAAGCTGTGAACTGGTCCAGAGTACAAATGTATGGTATTGGCAAAAGTAGTCAAGACCGTTACCACCGTGTACTGGCCTGGCCTTTGGTGAACCAAAGATATCATTTTGATATCACAGTTCGGCCCTACTCTGCCACCAGCCAAGTGTTTGTGAGGCCACCGAACAAGCGCGAAGCTAGGCATGGCTACTATTTGCTGCTCCCGCCAAACCAAGCCAGAAATAGCCAGATCTGCTTTAGGGGACCTCCCAAAACAAACACCCTCATTACCAATGCGTGATAAACAAAGAGACCCTCTGCCCTGAGAGGGCACCCTGGCGGGCCAAGTGCTTAACTGCCGAGCTAGCCGCATCTACATACCAGCCATACTATTGTCAATTCGGAACATAACTCAATCATGTAAGTTCTGACCTTCGGAGGCATTGTCTCCAACCCAAAACTTATTGTTTTCGTCCAAGACCAGACTAGCCTACGGTCGTTCTTTCTCTGATAAAAACCCTAGTTCCGAGAGCTCTTTGGAACTCTCGCTGGATCGCTTTGGACTCCTACACTGCCTTGCTGCCGCTCGGTTCAGTGAATTCCCCTCGGCCGCCACGCCGGGTTCCCTCTTCTTCAATTGGCTTCCCCAGGACTGCACGAAAAGTGGTGTATCACCCATTCCCCTTGAACTCTATTTTCCTTTTCTAGTTAGGAGTGTGGTTGTGTTGTTCTTAATATCGTTAAATAAATCTTATTGCTATTTTGAACTGCCTGACTGCTCACTGACCTGACGCTGTAGACATAGGGTAAAAGATCCCCGCTAAGTTACCCTGCCTCTCATTAGCCAAGAGAGTGCTCCCGCTAATTTCCCCATCTTTGCTTGGTTTGGTTTGTTGTTTGGGCGCCCCTCCTGGGACCCCCAATTCACAGGGTAACAGGCTGCCCAATCATTTTTTTTTAAGTCTCATGAAAACTCAAACTTTATTAAACACAGGCCATTTCCGCACTAGATTGTTATTGTGCTATTATTCCACTTTCAACATCCCAGGTCCATTGAAGCCCCTCCCTAAACGGCAAACCTCAGGATTCCATAGGATGTTGAAAGTGGAATAATAGCACTATAACAGTCAGGTGCGGAAATGGCCACAGAGAAAGCAAAGCCTCATTCAGAAAGAGTGTTACAGTCAATAAGACACGCATAGACTTTCACAAGCTTTTAGCTCTGGAATTTGAGAAAGAAAACCTAGGAGTCAAGAGTTAAAAGAGCAGGCATGGTCTTATTTTAATTCAAGAACTGTCCAAAAAGAAACAGATAGTATGAATAAATGGACAGTTTTCGAAATGGCAGGAAACAAACAGGAGAATTTCTATAAAACTGGCAGAAATTAGGTGTACTCCTGCATTTGCCCTGCCTGAAACACATTTTATTGGGGGTGAGGATACCAGATCTTGTCATCTTCCATTTTTAATATTTCTATGTTTCTTCACTATTTTTATATCTTTTTTTTTCTTTTTCACAAACACAGAAAAATCTATAAATGAGGGAAAGAAGGAACAAGTGGGTAAGAATTTTGACTGATAGTACCACAAGCCATCCAAATGGAAGAACTCTAAAGTAGGTTCTTCCTGATATGCTACTTTTCTAAGGGCAAGGAGCCTAATGAGAGGGCAATGGAATTCTACCCCTTCTACATGCAATCCAAACCTGTGAAAACCTGCCTCAAATTATTCTGCTGCACATCAAGGCAGAGCTTGAATTGGCAGATATCATACCTCACTGGTAGCCATTTGTGTAGAAAATTTATTTTCAGAGAAACAGGCAAATTCAAAGATCCCTCCTCCAATTAATCATGATTGCAAAACGGAGATCTCTGTGTTCAAAGACAATGCACCTCAGTTTACCAATCATTTAGTGAGAGCAAGCCAAGACAGAATGGCCCTGTCATCATTTTTTGACCATGAGCTTGTCCACTGCAGCAGATAGCTGATGGACTAGATGGGGAAACGGCTGACACAAGTAATTTCTTATGTGGAGACTTATTACCATCCTTCTTTCCCCCTTCTCCTCAGCTTACTTCAATTACTGCAAAATTGAGTTCAAAGTGCAAAAGTAGTTTGTACTCAGTTAACTCAGCAGGAGAGAAGAAAGGAAGGCCTAGAATTTTGTCTTTCCCAGTAGGCCTAGGTGAAAGCAAATGGCTGCAGACAATTATAGCTTGTGCGTCCTTCCTCATTAATAACTATTGCTATCTTGACCACACTCTGATGTTGTTTGGCCACATGTCCTGCTTTTCATCTGTGAAATGTTAAGAGGTATGCAATTTGGTTTCCTTCCAAAATGGTACGTGGATGTAAGAAGCATAGATGTGTACTGCACAACCAAATTATGCAGTTTTTAACTATGCAATAGTTTTAAAAGAAAAGAGGCAAAAGCAGGGTTTTAGGCTGTGTGTTACAACTGTGTGACTCTTCTACATTTTTTCATTCAAATTTAGAGGGTACCAAAGCAATTCCGTTGATTGAAAAGGGGAATATGTGTCCCTTGCTGGAATAAATATCCACTTGAGGGAGCTCTAGACCTTGCCAGCTGTTTTGCGTACTTTAATATAAAACTCAGTTACTGTGGCAAAATCTCTATTGGCTTTTCAACAGCTACAGACTAAAAGATACACTTTGGTTTCACAAATAATTTCAGAGTGGGAGCAAAAGAAGTACCATGCTTTACAGCCAGGGATCCTATTTGATTGTTCCTGTTTTATTTAGAAGATGTGACATATCACACAAATGGATAACCGCTTGTAGCTTCTGATTATGTATTTAATGGCAAACTTCAGACAATTCATCTGGAAGCACAAAAATTAGCATGGAATGAAATATTTATGGAGATTCATTCTGTTCTAAGATGTGTCATTTTCCTGCCATAGGACACCAAAGCCAATTAACTATTTCCAATTAAATAAGCTCAGGTCTAACCACACACAAACAGCTGGTGAAACATAACATCTACATTCTGAATGCAGAAAGGTTGACTCTTTTTCAGAAGCAAAAGTAAGTATCAAGAGGAAAATACAAGTAACACCACCATGCCATGAAAATGTACATGACATTCTAAGTACAAAACAAAGAACTTGAATTTTTAGCCATACAATGGTGATCTAGTAAATGGGGGGGAAGCTTGGTTCAAAAGAAGGTTTCTCATTTTTGTTATGTTTAAGATCATTCTCAGTGTGCAGTCCCAATACTGGATTAACAAGGTCCTGTATTTGCTTAGCCTTTTTGATAATTTTTTAGAAGAAGCGGGGAGGAATATTTTGAGACCACTTGATTTAAATTAAGCTTTGAAGCTGATACTTTGTCATGATAATCAGATAAGAAAGAGATTAGAATTTATACCTCCTGCAGGAGAAAGGTGGATTCATTCAAATGTCTTTGAGAGAAAGTGTATTATTGTTCCTTTATCTGGTTTTATATCCTATCTGTCCTCAGGATTTAGGAAGGTATCATGTATACATTTTTAAACTAGTTAGTGGTAGTGTAAGATTATTTATGTCCCTAAAAGGCTCACAGTATAAATGGTAGTTTTTCAATATGACGAAAGAGGTGTCTTGCATACTAAGTGGGGGATGCCCTCCTGTCCTCTTTAGAGAAATTCTTTAACTTGTTAATGTGCTATTACTATAATTGAAAATCTGTTTGTCTCACCATACTCCTTTAATTTCTATTTTTTTGTGCCAATATGCTTCCTTCATAGGTACTGCCACCACCACTCCCAATTCATTTTTTGTTATTATGTGCCTTCAAGTCACCACTGACTTATTGTGATCCTAAGACAAACCTACGATGGGGCTTTCTTGGCAAAGTTTACTCAGAGGGGATTGCCATTGCCTCTGACTGAGAGCAGGTGACTTGCTCAAGGTCACCCAGCGAGTTTCCCTGGCTATGTGGGGATTCAAATCCCAGTGCCTCCCAAAATCCTAGAAGAGAGAAGAAACAGCAGGCACAGCTAAATCATACCTAGGTCCAGCAGCTGAGGAAAGCCCTCCATCTATCCCAAATGTCCCTGCTGTGGCCTTGGGAGGCAAGGAAGAGCAGCCAGACACAAGTCCATTGTGCCTAGATCCAGCAACTGATAACGTCCTTCCTCCATCCAAACAGCCATTGCTGAGGCCTCGAGAAGCAAGAAGAGCAGCCAGCATCCTCCCTACCACAGTCATTCCATTTTCCCTGTGCTCTGCATTTTTTTAAATTGTAAGCCCCACCCAAGTACTGTCAAATTAACAATATATAAGCTGCTCTGGGAGCCTTTTTGGCTGAAGGGTAGGTTACAAATGCTCTAAATAAATACATACATACATAAATACATAAATAGTCTGACTCTCAAAGCCCTGCACTATTCCTTCAAATTCCTTTAACATGTGTCCATTATTCATATCTGCAATGCATCACAGGTGTTTTAGTCCACACTCGCTGCTATTATGCTTAACTGATTCACATGAATGCCTTGTTCTTTTTCTAATTTTCTGTCAAATCCAGAAAAATGTGTGGTTTGGGGGAAAGGGTGCACTTCCCTTGTACAGAGACGCCTGTCCTTCTTTAGCGTCAGGAGAATGCATAGGGGAGGTGAGCATCCTTTCTAATTTACAGAAGTGGCAAGACAACTTCAAGTTATTCACATTTTCTCAATTGCTGTCTCTAATGGAACATGCAGAGAAAATGCTGTTTCTCTCAGAGAAAATAAATAAGTGCACATTTATTGCATAAAAAAAATCAATCATCTAGAAAAAGAGCCTTTGGTTATATTTAGGCTTGAATACTTTTGATCTTTGATCTTTAAAGTACAGTGGTTGCATATAACAGTCTGCGGACTTGTGGTTTAATTGGGTACACAGGTCAATAATAATGATATAGTTTAGTAGCACAACTGATTCAAGAACTGCACTGGGCTTGTCCTGTTGTGTCCCTCTATTATGAAACGTTGACCTGCAAATGTGGAGTGGAATTGATTGTATTTGCTGGAACTCCTAATTCATTTATATTGAAGAAGAACACCAGATGCTTATAAGGCATGCTTCTCTTTTTGCACATTTCCCCATGTTTTTAGATATAAGGCACACAACTGACATGGCTCCAACGCAAAAGCACTATAAATGTCCCAGGTTCACTTCTAGCACCTCTGGTTAAAAGAGATTTCAGGTGGCAGGACTAGAAGAGATCTATGTTTGAGATCCTGCAAAGCTATTTCCAATTAGAGCAGACACTGGTGGACTAGATAGATCAGAAACTGCATGTGTTTCTTTCACGCTCGGGGTGCACATCTGTTAACAACTAGACTTGAATTGCACAGCTTGATCAGACTTAAGGCAAACTACAAGACCC
Organism: Iguana delicatissima; assembly: GCA_948472985.1. Lineage (NCBI taxonomy): Eukaryota > Metazoa > Chordata > Lepidosauria > Squamata > Iguanidae > Iguana > Iguana delicatissima. Next base: position 750,896 of record CAOKZL010000537.1, read on the forward strand.
TGGATGAAATTGTATTAGTTGTACCTGCACCCGTTTTCTACCAGGTGGTGAACATTAAAGACCAATGGTCTTGCTAAAATAAATCTCAAGGAACAGGTATCAATGCTATGCACTCCATTCACTCTAAAGGAGAGATAAACACGTCCTTGGACATTTGTTGCAAGAGAATTAGCACGTCTCTTCCATGTATTGCAGAAAGGCACATCGAGTGGAGCATGAATGATGTAAAATAAAGGGTGTGGACATCTATGGCCACCAGTTTTTGTTGGTCCAAGAACCACAGATTACCCATACTGGTATAAATAATAAGCAAGTTCCCTAGCAGCCTGCAGCTGACATATTCTTCTTAAGAAGCAAAGAAATCTTTCCTTTAATACTATTTGCAGACAGAGATCAAAAGGGAAAGATTTACTGAATATTCATGTCCAATTTGTTCAGAACAGTATAGCATAGATGGAGGAAATTTAAATCTCCCGTATCTGCTTTTTAAAATTTGACCCACAGACACACACAAAGGTTACCAAAGGAAATAATGCACTCAATTTCTGCCAATGCATTTTTTTAAAAAACAGCTGCAAACCATGTATTCAATAACCTACTGACAAACACGAATGGATACCTAGGAGTAATAGTGCAATGCAGGTATAGGAAATCTGGTTCCCACTAGGTGTTTTTGGACTCCAACTGCCCCCAGCCAGAATGGCTAGTGTGTGAAGAAGATGGGAGTTTAGCTCAGAACAGTGGCCAGCAGCTGGCTGTACTGTAATTAAAATGAAACCACACATACTTTCCCAACCTGCTTCCTCATGACCTCATTACATTATCAGAATTTTTAACAGTTTATCTGTTTGCTATACAGCAACTTTAAATATTTTCCTTGATTTGGTACCTGTTCCATTTATAACAGTCATCGTGCTGAATATATGTTTCTGAAGGTTGCAAAGAAAAGCACGCCAATCCAATCTGTTCTTTACTTATTTCTAACTTGTCAGTGTTTTTCAGCTCATAATTATTTTGGTTTGCAGCTTTTTTTTTTTTCAGGGCAGGTTTCCACCCCCTTCACCTTCCCTTACACTTGTTCTACTTGAGAATGTTCACATTAGCATGCGGATGGTTTTTTGATCTGGAAGGAGTTTTTTTCCCCCATCCTCCTCATGCTGAGCCTCATATTTTATTTTCCTTTTTCTTTATCTCTGGGTTTTTCTATTTTGGATTCAGTGTATTACCACAGTGCTGCACTGTGGATGTAAACACCTTCTGCTTCTTCTCATTTTTTTCCAGTATTGTGAAAAGAGAGAGAGAGTGAGTGAGTGCTGGAAGGGAGGTACTGAAGCATTTTTCATAACAAGCCTCTCAAAGGCAAGAAAAAGGAAAACTGCTAAAGCCTCTGCCTATGGTCAAAAAGACAAGGAAAACATGAGTATGGTTCAACTGACGATTCTCAAGGCCACCTCTTATTTTGCATGACATGCACTGGAAGTTACTGTGAAAGCAAAATGTTGCAGTGTGAAGTACTTCTCTTCAGGGTTCTGGTCACTTTATTCCAACTCACTTCCCACCCATAGTTTTGTATTCCTCTACTGTATTCCCATTCAGAACACTCAGAACACATTAACTGTTGATAACTGATTTAAAAGGTCAGAAAGTGCAGATTTCATTCCTGTTCCTTCTGGTTTTATTTTGGAGATCCATATACATTTTGTTTATCCCAGAATATCATCTGTCAGCTCCTGGTACAATCACAGACTTTTTATACCAGCTTCCCAGGTCAATTTATTTTAATACTGTATAAAATCAGAAAGAACAGGAAGAAAATCTGGGTCTCTTCGATAAAGTCTGGAAGAGCCCTCAGACTGGTTCTATTACGGTTACAGTAATCCCCGTTTTCTGAGAGTCAGTCCCTATATAGCCAAAATGGAGCTGTCCGTATACAAGAGGGAGGCATCAGAAGGATCAGGAGAATCCCAAAATGTGCAAAAGCATATCGGAGAAAACATTAAAATATTAAGGGGAAAAAATCTTTAGTGGGATACCTTGCAAAACTGAGGAATTTTCCATGGTTAAGAAGCATAGGATGCAAAAAAACAAGGAGAAAAAGGAAACAGAATGACATATTTGGAATCCAGAACAGAAAAATCCTACACTGCAATACAGTGGCCCCTCCGCTTTTGTGAGATTTTAGGGCACAGAAGCCTCACAAAAGTGGAAAAACCACAAATAGCTGCAAGTGTACCTGGGCAAAAGGCAAGGAATGGGAGGAGGAGAAAGGGGGAGGGAGGCATGGGCACCTTGTGAATAATAAAATTTGGAAAGGTCAAACCTGCAAATGTGGAGGAGGGGCTGTAGTTTGCTGTAAACTCCACTGTTTGAAAAGAAATTGTACTTTGGCATTACTGTGCATGCCACTTTATTGTACAGTGTGCATGGCTGTGTACCCATGTCATTCATAAAGTAGATGCCCTCTACTTTGTTTGCTGCATCAATTCAACAGGTGACATCCTATCAGTGACAAACACCAGTGTCAATGAGGAAGAATTAATTATATACTTTATATAGAATTAACTATATACTTTATATAATTATATACTTTATGCAACAACCTCCACCCCCCTCAAAACCCACTTTGTTGCAGGATGAGGCAAAAGATGTTACTCTGCATCTGGCAACAGGTGCGTAGCCAAAATTTCCTCCATTGCCACCTCTACTCTTTACTAGCGAGCAAATAGCTGCGGGGAGGGCCCCACAGGAGCAAGGTGAATTCTGTAGGAGGGGGAGAGGACAGACAGAATATATTTCTGCCTTGGTGGAACTTTACACTTTATCTCCCCATCCAGGATCTTGGACAGTTTCTTTCCAGGTCTTCATTGTGCAAGGTTCTTCATATAGCTTACATAGTTACTGCCTGCAAAGAAAGGGCCTGCCAGATGTGGTGAGGTGTTGCCTACTTGGCATTACAGCAATCCCTCAACACTTGGACAAACTGGTGAGAGATGGTTCTAACAGGCACTCCTCTCCAAACATGGAGGAGATCAGGCTTGTCATTAAAACAGCCCGTCCCCTGTTCAAACCTTATGTAAGAAAAATCTTACCTTCCTGAACTCTACCTGTGGATCTCACTGCATGGCAACTACTTTCAAACTGAACAAGCTTAGTAAGACCATGCTTCTAGCCCAGGCTCTCTGTGGTTTCCTAGATGACCAGAACTTGGTTTGCAGCAATAGAAGTAAGGTGAGGACAGAGGAAAAGTGGGAGGAGAAGAGAGGAATTTTAGAAGCAGCTGAAAAAGTAGGATCATACAAGATTGATCAATACTGTCCCAGCTAAACTGGGAGAGTTGAAGAGTATGATATTATTTGATGTTTCTAAGAAAAAACTTTTTTAAATTTATATGATTTCTGTAACATTTGTGTGCATCCCCTTTAAAGCTTTTAAAAGCAGAAAGGGACAAATAGAAATGTTATACATATAGAAATAAACAAGAAACTCCTTTCATTGTAGCACTGAACAAGACTGAAGAACAAAAGAATGTATTCCTACCAATCTTCCATTACCATTCTAATCCAGTGTATGACCCACTGGGGGGAAAAAATTAAAGAAATGAAATGACGAAGAGCAAAAGTACAAGAAATGGCTTTCAGTACTCTGCTTCTAAGCTACTCCTCCACAACAGAAGTTAATTAATGTTATGTCATTTTGCTCTATGATTTAAAGCTACATATATATTTGCATGATTATTAGCCTTATCCCCAAAGCACCATTAATATGAAGAAGAGTTCTTCTCTCTAGATCAGAAGGAACATTAAAGCAGAATTGCTGAAAGCTTGGTCTATGAGAGTTTATTCCATTACTCAGTTGCCCAGCAATGTCCTGTAAACAGCCCAGTCAGCAGTCCAGCTGTCACTCTTTGGGCAAGCTGAACTTTAGGAATACTCGTCAAAAATCCCAGTACTAAGCATGGAGTCTGACTTGAGACGTATCTGTGGGAAAGTAAAAATTGCTCACTAGTAGCCATAGTTTGTTGTTCAGAATTTGGGATGTTACTGAGCTAGAGACTAGAAAATCAAGCTATGAAAGAGGCATATCTAGCCTAAACGGTGACTACGGCAAGTTGCTCTGCTACCACTTGGGCCACTTCCTCCTCCTTCCTCCTCCCCTTCCCCCTCCCCCTCCCCTGCCACTTCTGGCACTGCTTTTTTGCACTCCCTCTGGCATTGGTGCCCAGGGTATGTACCCTACTTGCCCCACCTCAGATATGCCTCTGGCCTATGGTTTTGCATACCCTCCTACTGTCTTGGTTTGAAAGGGACAGTTAGCACTAATCCTCTGCTGCTCCACTTTTTGAGCTGCTTTTACAATCTCCCAGTTTTTCTCTCCTCTGTCTCCCACTTTCCCCCTTCTTTATGACTTTCTTCAATTACTGCACACTCAATTCAAAGTACATAGTTAGTTTTTAATCACTTAACTTGTGGGGAGGGGAGGACAGGGGAAGATGGAACTTTATCCTTCCTGAAGACTCAGGCAAAAGCAAACTGCTGAAGATTCTGCTACTTTCTATATTCTTCCCCATTAATAACTTTTGCCAGATTGACTACATTCTGATGTGCCTTTGTCATTCACATCCCAGTTTTTATCTGTGAAACAGTGGAGGGTATGATAGCAAATGTCATCCCCATCTTCAAGAAGGGGAAAAAGAAAGGACCCTAATAATAATCAGCCTGACATCAATTCCAGGAAAGATCCTAGAGCAGATTAAACAGTCAGTTTGTAATTACTTAGAAAGCAATGCCATAATCACTAAAAGCCAGCATGGATTTCTCAGAAATAAGTCACGCCAGACTAATCTTATCTCTTTTTATGATAGGGTTACAGGTTTGATAGATAGAGGGAATGCTATAGACGTAGCATATCTTGACCTCAGTAAGGCCTTTGACAAAGTTCCTCATGACATTCTTGCAAAGAAACTAGTAAAACACAGGTTGGACAGGGCTACTGTTAGGTGGATTGGTAATTGGTTGACTGACCGAACCCAAAGGGTGATCACCAATGACTGCTTTTCGTCCTGGAGAGAAGTGTCTGTTGGGGTGCCACAGGGTTCTGTCCTCGGTCCAGTGCTATTCAACATCTTCATCAATGACTTGGATGAAGGAGTGGAGTGCATGCTGATCAAATTTGCAAATGATATCAAATTGGGAAGGGTTGCTAATACACCAGAGGACAGGATCAAATTTCAAAACGACCTTGACAGATTGGAGAGCTGGGCCAAAACTGACAAAATGAATTTCAACAGAGAGAAATGTAAGGTCCTACACTTAAGCAGAAAAAATGGAAGGCACAAATATAGGATGGGAGACACGTGGCTGGATAGCAGTATGTGTGAAAGAGATCTAGGAGTCTTGGTAGATCACAAGCTGAACGTGAGTCAGCAGTATGATGTGGCAACCAAGAAAGCCAACACGATTCTTGGTTGCATCAATAGGAGTATGGTATCTAGATCGAGGGAGGTAATGGTATCTATCACTCTATTCTGCATTGGTTAGGCCTCATTTGGAATACAGTGTTCAGTTCTGGGCACCTCAATTCAAGAAGCATGTTGACAAGCTGGAATGTGTCCAGAGGAGGGTGACCAAAACGGTGAAGGGTCTGGATGCCATGCCCTATGAAGAACAGCTGAGGGAGCTGGGTATGTTTAGTCTGCAGAAGAGAAGGTTAAGAGGGGACATGATAGCCATGTTTAAATATTTGAAGGGATGTCATGTTGAGGAGGGAGCGGGCTTGTTCTCTGTTGCTCCAGAGACTAGGACAAGGAGCAATGGATTCAAGCTGCAGGAAAGGAGATTTCACTTGAACCTCAGGAAGAACTTCCTGATGGTCAGAGCTGTCTGGCAGCAGAATATGCTGCCTCGGAGTGTGATAGAGTCTCCTTCTTTGGAGGTTTTTAAGGAGAGGCTGGATGGCCATCTGTTGGGAATGCTTTAAAGTGTGTGCCTGCACAACAGGGGGTTGGACTCGATAGCCCTGGGGTCTCTTCCAACTCTGATTCTATGATTCTATAGTAAGAGCTAAACTCGCAAATGTGGTACTGCTAAGTGCTCTATGACCTTTTCTTTTCTCTTTTTTAACTTTCTAGTAAGTACACATGGCATCAACCTGGGATTGGGACTTCTATGTTCACTTAAAAAATAATAATAATCAGAAGGTGTTCTGCTATATTTTATAGTCCCCGTATAATGATCCCTATGGTTTCACTCTCAAATATTCAGCGATCCTAAGCTGTCTAAAGCCACTTATGTCTAGAAAATAACCTCAGTGTGAAAACTCAGGAAAAATCCCTATTTGGACTACTTTTGGACTTTTTAGAAGCTTTTTTTGAGCTCTGCTTCAGTTACACAATCCATCCCTGCTCCATTCCAATTGCAGAGATAAATTCTTCAGACACTTATTGATGATCTTTCTATGGTCAACTAGGACTTGGGTTTTAAAAAATTCCTCCCTATGAATATGCTACTTGCATCTCACTCTGCTGTGCCACTTTCCACTAAATGTCTGTCTGCAACATTTCAAACATATTGTCCTATTTTCAGCTACTATATTTCTCAGCCAAAATTTCAGAGGCCATAAAAAGACAACAAAAGAATCACAAGATGTTCATATTTCCTCTGGCAACAGATTTCACTACTCTGAAAGAAAACGGGAGAGAAAAAAAGCTCTCCCTTCTCTGTACCTCTTGCTTGATAAATGTATTTTTTAACTTAAACCAGAATCTGATTTCCTAGGAAGCAGAAGCAGGATATCTATTGAGTAGGATGTCTCTCCTGCATTTGCAGCACATTCATTCAATGCCTCTCAGAACAGGAACTTTTTCAGCTACTAATAGGTGATATGCTTTACAGAATTCACTGTTGAGATGGGATTTTCTTTTTATCAGGTGTAAAAGCATTTTGTGGAACTTCTGTAGGGAATGTGACATATTGATATCTGAGCAGAATTCCTATTTTTAGAGGTAGTGACCACACAGCCTTCTCTGAAACAGGTCAAGATGAATCATGCAACTATTTGTAATCTTTCTTCAATTATTTTCAATTTCTGAAGTTGATTGGAGCTTGGAGTATCTTGTGGGGTGCAAGAAAAAAAATGATCAAATTATTCTATTTACTTGCAGTGTCAGACATTTCATTTGTTTGTTTTTTTATTGAGAGGCTCTTACTTGCTTTCATAATTGATTTAGAATTGGTATATCCCCCCGCCCTGCAGTTTAGATTCTTTCAATGGCAGGTTAACCAGCCTAGCCGTCTTGCTGCTTTCCATCTGAGAGCCATGGAATCAAAACAATCTTTAATACATCTGACACACCAGATTTGAGTTAGATATAGAAAGAGAGATCCATTTTATAGATTAAAAAAACCCACATAGACACAGCCTGACTACATTCTTCCTCTCTCCTTGTAACATTTTTGGTGACTGGTACAGGCTGTTGGCTTAGAAGATGGGCTAGCAGGCTAAAGACAAAGCTTCACATCCCTGGCTGGCAAAAAAAACCCCACAGAGTTACCTTGGGCATGTAACAGCCTCTCAGCCCTAATCTTGCCATGAAAATCCTGTTATAAGTTCACTTTATGGTCACCATAAGTTGGAAATTACTTGAAGATACATAACAACAAACAGGATGTTCAAATTGTCTAATTCATTTTATTCCACCAGAAATAGCTGAACAATGAATTCTTCCCTCCATTCAGTTTGGAACCAATCCATATGAATTTGGATGAATTTGTAAGGCCTAAATATATTTGCTAGACCAAACTAGAGAAGGTCCATTTAATCAATGGGAACATCGTGACTATGCACCTCTGTCAGTTCTATTGATTCAATTGTTTTATGTTTCACTTATTTAAAAACAAACAAACACACACTCAATTGAAAAAGAAAAAGATTGCTGATTTTTTCTGAAATAGCAGAAATAAAAAATGAGTGATACATTTTATATTATATTTAATTAGCATATTTATTTTTTTTAAAGAATCCCTGTTCAGGTGCACATTTGCACAAGTTCAAGAGAGAAACTCATCTAGATACTGTAGAGATAATTATCTACATAACAGACACGGGAGATCGAGGTTTCCTGATTGTTATGATGCTGATATTGGACTCTCTAGAGTTTGGAGATGTGGCAGGAAAAAGCAATGTGAGGGAGAAATACTCCCTCTGCATGCAGATCCCAGATGACATCATTTCTCTTGGGACCCTGGATCCTTAGATATCATGCTATCACCATCTGCCTATTCAAAAGAGGTTGCTGGTTTATTACCACCTTCAGACATTATTTGGACTCACAAATACAAACTGAACCACAATCCACCCCATGCTAGAGGGTCAGCCACTGACCAAACTTGAAATTCACAAGGCATTTCCTTCCAAGCTGATCACCTATACCATTTCCACACTACACTGTTATAGTGCTACTATTCCACTTTCAACATCTTATGGAATCCTGGGGTTTGCAGTTTAGAGAGGAGCATCTTTGGCCTCAGTAAACTACAAACCCTAGAATTCCACAGGATGTGGAATAATAGCATTATAATAGTGTAGTGCAGAAATGGCCGTAGACCAAGCTGCAATCTATTCAAAGTCTCAGCTAAAGTCCAAGTTTCAGGTTTAATGTTAGAGGCCTGCTTCTGTTAATGCAGAATCTAGACTAGAGTAATTTCTCTTGGGAAGGATAAGGATCTATCCAAGGTCCTGTCCAGGGTTCTTCATACTTTTTTGCACAGGATACAGTCAATATCAAAACAGTAGCAATATCTTCAACATATCTCCAACCTGTCACAGATGAAAATTAGAACTCGGGTGGCCAAGAAACATCAGAATCTGTTCAAGATGGCAAACATTATTAATGAGGAAGAGCCCACAAGCTATGCAAAGCTGCAGCAGTTTGCTTTTGCCTGAGCCTACAGGGAAAGGCAAGATTCTGCCCCATCCTCTCTTGTCCCCCTGCCCTGTTAACTGAATGCAAACTATTTTTGCAGTTTGAACTCAATTTGCAGGAATGAAAAAGAGGGAAAGTGGGGTGACCACAGATAAATTAGAACTCTTTAAAAGCAGCTCTAAAAGTGAGACAACAGAGGATTGTCACTGTCCCTGCCAAACTGAGACAGTAGGAGGATAAGCCTCAGCTGCACTAACAAAGGTGAAGAGTCAGTGCATATGAAGAGGAGCCACCCATCTTCAGACTATGTGTTGTGCTTCAGCTCAGGACACCCAGGTCTACAGTTGGCCCTCCACATTTGCTAGCGTTAGGGGTGCAGGACCCTCTCAAAAGTGGAAAAATTGCAAATATCAAAATGCACTGTGTGTGTGTCTGTGGGAAGGAGCTGAAGCATGGTAGGGAGAACAGGCACTCAAAGTCTACAGTAGGTCAGGGAAAGAAGAGGGAAATGAGGTGAGTTGGCATGGTGGCCCTATATTTCTTTCTTCCTTCCTTGGGTGTGTATGTGTGGTTAATCAGGAGAGGGTTTGTGGTGCTGAGAAACTGGGCTGCAAGGTGTCCTTAGCTGGCAAGGCAGTGACTGGTAGACACAAAGAAGGACCAGAGATGGATTGAAGAAGCTTGCAAATAATCAAATCCATGAAAGAGAAGCTTGCAAATATGAAGCATCAACTATACTTTAAATCTCTGCTCAGTAAATTTCCCATGGGGGAAACTAGAGAGAAGGAGGATGGCAAAAAGAGAAGGGGAATGGAGGTGAAAGAGAGAGAATGAGAAGGAAAATGCTGTGGCAAGGGGAGGGGGAGGGGGGAAAGGGAAAAGGAAGAAGGAAGGAAGCGAGGGAGGTGGGTCACATTGACCATCTAGAAGCTATGGCCCTGTTCATGTCTGGCATGCAATTCCTGACTGACTACTATCAAGCCAGTGCAGGCTTTGACAGAAAAACCAGTGAAGATTTCAAAAAGGTAAGGAATACATTATTTGTTCATCTTTCTCTTTCAGCCACACTCAGAAGTCATATAGAGCACTCTCAGGATCTGCAGTTATGGCTTGTTCAAAATTCTGAGGAAAGGGTGAAAAAGCAGAATTCATACTGCAGTGCCACCCTACAGAGACAGTGTGTGGTGTGGGACAAGAACCTACCTACAAAGTTGTTCTGAGGCAACTACAGAAGAAGCCCTTTCCAGGATCAAAGCCTTTTGTTTTGTGGACTGCTCATCCCATTTGGAAGCCTTTGCATCCCCACAGTCACAAAATAGCACTCTGCAGGAATCTGAGATCATTTCAAACTGATGTGAACCCAACATTTTTGTAAAAGCTCTATTAACAGCAGTTTTCCAGGAAGAAGCAATGCTGGCTGTGCACAAGTTGGATGGAACTGTTTAGTTGAAGAGGAAAATTAAAGAAAGAAATAAAGGTTAACACATTGCCATCAGTCCTTTTAGCTAGAGCAACTGTGGAGGCATCCCTGTTTTGAATGCTATAAAATCCCAGCCAGCTTAGCAGGTTATTAAGTACAAGGTGTACAAAGTAAGGTATACAAAAAACTGGCAAGGTTTGTGTGCACTCAAGAAAAAAACACTGCAAGAGAAACAAGCAAAAGTACTATTTAAACAGCTCTACTGTTGTTTTTTTTAAGCTGTTGTAATTTATAACAACATTGTTCAAGAGACTTTTAAAATTAATAGTACTCCTTTCCCCTCTGTGTCTTTCAGACAGCTGCCAATTGACAGCACTGCAGGGAAGGCAGGAATGCCTCTCTAAAAACCTTTCCAATGAAGACTTTTAGAGGCCATTAAAAAACAACATAACACATTCTTCATACACTATTTTAAACAAGAGTTTACTCTTCAGTTAACCTCCACCTTAGAATTAGGGCAATATAAAACGATTTCTCTCTAACTTGGTGATTTTCAGATGGCTTGAACTACAACCCTTTTAATCCCCAGGAAGACTGGTACTGTAGAGTTGGTCAAGTGACCAGGAAAAAAAGAAAAGTTCTGTTCAATGGACCAAACAAACAATAGTCATGTATTTGTAAAGGTAATAATAGTACCAGAACAGTGAACTACAGTGGCCTCTCCACTTTTGGGAGGGTTTGGGGTGCAGAACCCTGGCAAAAGTGGAAAAACTGTGAACAACTTCTGCAAGGCTTCCCCTACCCCCCATTTCCTTCTGTTTTGCATGGGAACGGGAAGTCTGGAGGGGAAAAGGAAAGCTTGCATGAAGCTTTGTCCACCCCCATTCCCTTCCATTTTGCCTCCACATGAGCTCTCTGCATCAGGGCAAAATGTATGGGAATGGGAGGAAGAGAATCGGGGGGGGGGTGGCATGTGTGCTCCTGAATAATCAAATCCGTGAAAGTCAAATCCGCAAATGTGGACATAGGACTATACACCAAAAAAAAGGTACTTTACAGCACAATCCTATGCATTTTTATGCAAGTCCCACTGAACATACTGGGGTTACAGGTACAAGTTTATAGCATAACCATTGTAATAACTGATGGCTTTTTGCCTATACTGACTAGGAAAAATAGAGTAGTTTTCTTTTAGCTATGAAATAAATCACCTTTTAAAGAAGCAAATGAGTTATTACAAGTTTTCCAATGTTTAGTGTGCTTTCTTTAGTTGTGAAGAATTCACAGACTAGTTCTTCTCATTGGCATCTATGCTAGAACAGAACAATTGCAAAGAAAAGAAATAAAATATAACAGCCACTATTTCTTTTCTTTAAAAAAACAACTCCAAAGCCTAACTTCAGATCTTAAAGACAGAAGACAAATTCAGAGCCTGGAAAGTTAAGACAAAGGAATATCATGATACACAGAAGCCAGCTATAACTAAGCAGTACTGGGATGATATTCTGCTAGGAACACTTAAGCTGTGGTTTCCCACACTGTACTTTCCCGCACTGTTAAGAAGTTAGACTAGATGATCCTCGATGTACTATTCTGTTTTTCAATTATTCTGTGTCATCTCTTGGAATCTTGCACTGATTGACTGATCTGTAACTCTCACAGAAATGCATGCTCTCTATATTGTGTTCAGCAGAGGATTTTTTTTTTAAAAAAACGGAATACAGAAACTTATGCTGAAAAGCGAAAATATATCAATTGTGTTTCAACCTATTACAACTCCTTTGCTTTCTCAAACTGCTTCCAGACATGCTGTGGACAGTGTAGAAACATTTAACTTATGGCCCAGGCATAAGCTTTGAAATCTTCCTCACTAAGTGATCCCACTGAAGAAGAGGAGTATGAGTCACTGTATTCATCTCAATGAGCACTTGCTAATGGCAAATCATGAGAGTGGAGTAGCTTAAAAGAGGTACACAGGAAGTTATACACTGGAGAAATAGACAAATATGGGGACTCACTGTATAAAAATTGAGGCATATGTTCTTTGGCCTCAAAGTAAACCAAAAGCAACTAACTAGATGGTTGCGGAAACTGAAGGTGCCACTATTTAATTTTCAGTACTTTACATTTTGTTTTTAACGGATGATAACAACGAAATGTCAGATATTAAGTAAAAATTGGATGTAGCAAATTTAAAGCGACAACACTGTTACTTTTTGTGAGTAATGAGAACCAATGTCATTAGTCCTTAAATGTTTTAACAAAAGTGCAACAAACTTCATGATTTTTGCACGGCAAGTAATGTTTGTTTGCCCTCACAAAAATGTTACTTTGGGGAAAATCTAATGTGGGTCATTGTTGCTCATTTTTTGTGATCCTGTGGAATTTTTTTAAAAAATTGTTGAGAGTAATGCATTAATTACGTTACCCATTAAAAACTGATGACCAACAATTAACACATGGGTTTTTCCTGATATTATTATTATTATTATTATTATTATTATTATTATTATTCCACTTTTCTTTTGGCTTACAACTTTAAAATAAGAATACATCTAAAAACATACAAAAAGTTAACACTAAAATGGAGTTTAGCTATTCATAATATTAAAACAATTTATAATATATACTTAGAAAGATAAAAAGCAGTGTATAAGAGTTCAGTTTAAAGCAATACAGCACCTCTTAAACCTTTTGTGTTTTAAAACCCAGTTGGAATAAAAAGGTCTCTGCCTGCTGATAGAAGAACAAGAGGGAAGAAGTAGTTATGGCCTCTCTAGGAAGAGATTATCAATGTCTAGGGGTAGCCACTGAGAAGACCCTATCTTGTATCCCCACCAACTATGCCTACGAAGATAGTGGAACCAAGAGAAAGGCCTGGTCTCATACAGAGTATATCAAACGAATAAGAACAGACTTCGCAATAAATAAAATAAAATTAGTAGGCATTATCACTATATTGCAATGTTGTAGAAATAAAAATCAGTTCTCTGTGACTTTTTTCTTTTACTCACATGCCTCTCTTTGTCTCCCTACAATATAACTTGTAAGTGAGGCTTGTAACAACATGTACTCTGGAATGCTCCTGATCGCTATTTGTGCTCTGTCAGCTTGCCCAATATTCCATTCCATTTTCCCTCCTTCCTTGTTCTTGTATCCTGTTTTCCCTACCCCCAGCCACAGCTGTAGCCACTGACTAAAGGCAGCTCTGTTGGAATGTTTGATGAGGTTCTAAAGATGTTTTTGTATTTTGGTAAATCTTGGGGTTTCCCCAAGTGTCCTCATACCATCTTTCCCTCTTCAGTGTGGATGACACAGAAACTGCATATCCACAGAAACCAATTTCATATTAGTATATCATGCCCATTTCCACCTTCTACATGAATTAAGTGAACAGAGCCAAAATATATTTCCACTGAGCTGCCATATATACCCTGCCTAGAGACAGTGGCTCTAGTACAATGAAGACATTTCATATTTTTGAGATCTTCCTTATCAGATTTTCAGTGATGCCGTTGAAAGTCAACTGTTGATGCTATCTATTTTCCTTATAAAAGTATGGCTAACTGTGAATATTTTGGAGTACTAATAACAGATGTAGTTACACGTACACAGACAACACAACACAAAGTATAGGCTACCTGAGAAAATGAGTTTTCTTTCCCCTCATTTTTCATACTCTTGTGGTTTTGACTGTACACAGCAGAAAGAAGATGTGACTAATCTGGAAACCTCTGATATAGCAACAAGAAGTCTCTCAAATTGTCTTTAGCCCTACTGCAGCAATCAAACTATAGTGAGAGTGGCAGAATACCAAAGGAGTTAGATTCATGTAGACTATTGTCCAATTCAAAATATGCCACAGTTAAGAAAAAGTACGGCACGCTTACAAACTCTCTGGAGCATGAGGACTGGAAGACAACAACCCATTTTCTCCCCTCAGTTCCATCCATGCAATCCCATGAAGAAAATGGGATTGTACATTGCAAATGAGGACAGAATTTTGCCTGAGGAAACCTAGTGGCACAATTCTTGACCTCCACACTTTTTCCTCAAGGCTCCTTTTATGTGCTGCTTCACTCTCACTCTCTCTAATGTTATTTAGTTTACTTTTCAAATGTAGGCCTCAGCTTTTATCCCCTGAGCCAAACTGAGATGGGATTTTTTTTTTAAGGAAGAAATGTCAAGGAGCTATCTTCCTTCCAGGAATTTCAATATACTAGTGTACAGAAAACACTGGAAAGAGATAGAAGAGACTAGGACTATCTTCCCACATACTCATCAGCAAATGGTTTTTGCACCACACAAAGCTAATTAAGACTGCCAGCATTGTTAGCCTTCCCAAATGTAGCAGTGGTCAGATGTTTTAAACTACTACTCACATCATTCCTGACTGTGCTGGCTATAGCATGTGGGAGTTGTAGTCCAAACCTTCTGAGGGGCACCAGGTCAGAGAAGGCTGAACTGCATTATGATACACTGCACAAAATGCTAATCAGCATGTACTATGATCTAAAATACATATATTACAGTGAGTTGTATCAAATAACCCATATAACATACAATGAGTCCTCAATATCCATGTGCTCAAGACTGGAAATGAAGAAATTGAAAAGCTAAGGGGGAGGGACTTGAGATAAGTGCAACTAGGCTGAGAAGTGGTGCCAGGGCAGCAGCACAGGTGGTGGGAAGGTCTGCATGCCATGTGTGCATTATGAGGCCTTGCTAAGCACATGGATAATGTGCTCTCTGGAGGCAGGACACCAGGAAGAATACTTGTCTAGGGTTGTGCCTCCCATCACCACAACCCCCCTCTGGAAACCTGAGCCTGTTGTGTGCAGAAGCACAAGGACAACAAAATAACCCTTTGTGCTTTGTTCAAAAAGGAACTTGTGCACATAGAAGTCAATAACTCAATACTAGCCTGCAAAGTGGAAGCAGGTAGCAGGGAGGGAGATGAAAATGCAAGGCTTCAGAGAAACATGAGGATCTGTGAAATGGTGGGAATCCACCATTGTGCTTGCCACAAATCCATGCCTCCTGCCATTTCATAGATATTTGCCTCTCTCTGCAGCCTTGCATCTTTTGTGGTGCCTCTGAAGCCCCAAATCTCTCTGCAGGCTCATGTCTCATTCGTTTGCTACTTGTGTTGTATATTCTTGTGTGCATCCTTTCTTTCTTTAAAAAAAAAAAAGAATTAAGTGCCCAAAGCAATCCCTCAAGGGCTGCTCCCTCAAAGTCTAGGAGAGAGTATAAAGTGCTAACTCTTGATGAGAAAATAAAAATCTTAGGTCTTTTGAAAAGTGGCCCGTTGATTGTCAAAGCAGGTGGTAAGCTCAGTAAGAACAAATTGAGCATCCGCACAGTAAAGCAGAAAGAAGCTGAAATTCATAGATGTGTTGGTGCTGAATCTACAATGGCAAAAATGGTCTATATGGTTCGTGGTAAAGCGATTGCAAAGACTGAGAAAGCATTAAATGTGTGGCTAAAGGACACGTCACAGAAGTATATCACTGTTGACAGCAACACTATGCATCAAAGAGAACTTAGCCTCGGTGATCACTACTGTGAGAGGGTGAGGAGAACAGGATGGAGGAGTTTAAGGCTAGTAAGGGATGGCTGGTTATGTAAAGCACTACATCTTCAAGAACTTATAAGGTGAATCGGCATCGGCCAATGCGAAGGCAGCATCAGCATTCTTAAAAGAGTTTCCAGAAATGCATGGAAGTGAAAAGTAACTTCCAAAGCAAGTATTCCATTGTGATAAAATGGGCTTGTTTCGGAAGATGCCCAATCGTTCTTTCATGCCTCACAGACGGCATGCCAGCCAGGGCTTTGCACCGCCTCTGCTGCTATCCTCTGCTATTTCATTAATAAGGATTTGATCACCTGCATTTTCTGGTATCTGCAAGGTCCTGGAACCAAATCCACAGAGACAGCAGAGGCCACTGTATAGAATACATAGAGATCAGATTCAGATGTAACAGCATGCAACAATAACACAGTTTAAATACTGTACAATAACAATATAGCACAATATACAAGAGTGAGACAATAGGAATATCATACAATACAAATAAAAGGAAAACACAGGGTGTCTATGTAATGACCCATTTCTTTAATTTTTTTATCTGGTGCTATTTTTTAGGTGCTATTTTTCTTCAGTCTTCTATGTCATTCTATCCAAAACTTAAAACACAACCCATGTATAATTGCATATGGTGCTTCTGAAATATCACCCTGGTCATTTAAAGCAAGATATGAAAAAAGAGCAAAAACACCAGACTCAATAAACTGACTACCAACATATATAGGTCTGATTCATGTGCGTGTGTGTGTGTGGGGTGTGTGTGTATGAATGAATGAGGAACAGGTCAGTGTGGCATAATGGTTTGAGCAGTGGGCTACAACTCTGGAGACCAAGATTCAAATTCCCACTTGGCTGTGGAAACCTGCTGAGTGATCTTGGACAAGTCACACTCTCTCAGCCCCAGAGGAAAGCAAAAGGCAAACTCATTCTGAACAAATCTTCCCAAGAAAACCCTGTGAATAGGTTCACCTGAGGGCTATAGAAACAACAACAACGATATATGAAAAAGATTTGCATAAAGTCAACCAACCTGCTCCCACCACAGGTTATGGTCAGTCCTCTACAGGTGGGCAATTTTCTTTCTTCAGGACCATTATAGTGACACTTATTCTCTAGGTTAAGTTTCTAAGTTATACACTTGTTCTACTAGATAGGAAAGAAGAGAGCGAAGGTATACAGGCAAAAGTAGTTTCCTCTGGGGTTAGACTATCTCATCATCATCATCATCATCATCATCATCATCATCATCATCATCATCATCATCATCATTCTGGTAAGCCAGAAAGGATACAGGGATATATCCACCCCATCTCCATTCCATGAGTAATCATTTTACTGGTCCAAAGCACACTGGAAAAGAAAGCCTTTGACTCACAAACACAGCTTGGAAAAATAACTTTCTAGACCATAACTCCAAGAATCCTCTGGCTAGTATGGCCAGTGACCATTACTGGGATTTTTCACCTCAAAACATTTTGGGGACTCCTCTTGTTCCCAAAATGAGCATCTTGCAAATCCAGAAAGTGAGCAGGGGAAGGGCCAACTCACTGCTTTAGAGGTTAGCAACAGTCTGTGCTGAAGCAGGAAAGGAAACTGAAATATATTTAAGTCACTAGAACCTGTCATCTGCATGAGGAAAAAGGCTGTTTCAATGTGTGTGTGTCTTCCTTTCAGCTTTGAAGGCAGAGAGGGGATCTAGTGCTCAAAATGTAAAGCCCCCTGATCTGATGACAATGCTAAGCTGTTGATTAAAAGGCAAACCATGGAGTAAAATCAAAAAGTTAAAAGAGTTCAAGTAGGGCCACAGAAGGAGATGCCCCTGCTTAAATCTCACAATGCCTTTGATTTTTTTTTTTTTTTGTATGTGTGTTTTACTTCCTAAAGAGAGTGAGAAGGGTGGGGGGTAACAAAAGAAAAAGAGAGAGACAGACAGACAGACAGGCTTTCTAACTGCAAGCCTTTGGTAGACTGTGAAAGCAACTCCTACTACTAGTTCTACTACTACTAGTTATTTAGTTATTCTTTTATTCATTTATATTCCAGATCTCCCCCTGTATTGGGACTCAAGGCATCTTACAAACATTAAAGGAAATGCAGATTAAAAAACATAAATAAAAACATATTTTTTTTAAAAAAATACAGTGAAACAATGTATAGATGAGATTTAAAATTTAAAATCCGTTAAATCAGTGCCACTCAAATTAGTTGTCCCTGAAACAATTCTGGTGCCTCAGCTACTGGCTGCCATTCCCTGGAAAGTTTCCCAGAGAGAAGGAAACAACTGCAGCCAGTGAGCACGAATGTGGTACCAAACCCTACCACACTAGAAACAAAATTGCCAGTTCCCACACATCAGATAGCTTAAGTAGTACTGCATTCAAAGGCAAAAGATAAAATTCAAAAAACCCAGCTGCCGTCAATTCCTAAAAGCCTGTCAGAACAGAAGGCTGTTTAGTTGCTGAAAGAAAGACAATAAAGAGGGAACTGTTCAAGCATCTCTAGGGAGGATGTTCCAAAGTCTGGGAGCAGCCATGAAGCAGGCCCTTGTTTCCACCAAATATACCTGGGAAGGTGGCGGGACTGAGACAATGGCCTTCCCGAAAGATCTTAGAGCCCAGGTAGGCTTATATGAGAATAGGCAGCCATGTCAGCAATCAGTGGAGCTGTTGCAACAAGGGAGTTGTATACTCCACATAGCCAGTCCCAGTTAACACTCTGCCTGCAGCTCTTTTGGCCAACTGAAGTTTCTGAGCACTTTAATGGCAGATACATGCAGAGCACATTACTGTAATTGAAACAGGAAATAACTAAGGGATGTAACACTATGGCCAGATCAGACATTGCCAGAATAGACAAAGCTCCCACATTAGTTTTAAGTGTACAAATGCATACCTGGCCACTACAGAGGGTCTCCAGGCTCAGGACAGAATCCAGAGATACACCCAAACTACAAACCTAAGTATTCAGGAAGAATGTATCCCCATCCAGCATAGGCTGACTCCCTTTTCCCCAGTCTACTTTTTAACTGGCCATGAGAACCTCTGTCTTGTCTGGATTAACATTCAAGTCGTTCACTCTTCTCATGGCTATTAGAGATGCCACACAGCAGTTTAACAAGAAACAGCTTTTTTGGAGTTAGGTAGAACCTCAAAATTCTGGACAACTTCTAGTTGTTTCATGTCCAGTTCTTGTTGTAAATCATTCACAAAAATGACCAAAGTTGTTTCTGTCTATTAAGCTGTCCTGAAGCCAGACTGAAATGGAACTATTCAAAGGGATATTAAAGCTTTTGTAGACTGTCTTCTTCATCAGATGCCTGGAGCGACATACCTATGAGTCTATTTCACTCCGAATATTTGATGAAGCAAATTCAGTCCACAAAAGCTTATGCTGCAACTTTCTTTCTCTCAGTTAGTCTCGAAGGCGCTACAATAACCATTTGAATACTGGTATAGACTAACATAGCTACATCTCTGAAATGGAATTAATTATTTTCTCAACCCAGGAACTCCTGGAGCTGAGAGTTCAACACTTTGCCCCAGATGGAATACTAGAGAAATATAGAGCCTTTCTGCACTATACTGTTATAGTGCTATTATTCCACTGTCAACCTCCTATGGAGACCTGGGGTTTGCAGTTTAGGGAAGGGCCCTTAGAATTCTTAGCCAGAGAGCTCTTTGGTCTCAGTAAACTACAAACCCCAGAACTCCACAGGATGTTGAAAGTGGAATAATAGCACTATAACAATGTAGTGTGGAAATGGCCATAGTCGGACCCAGAGAAGTCTTCTTTACTATAGACCTTATGAAAGCCTTCTTCAGGCATTTTGAGACCCTACTTTGCTGGAAAGAGGCACTGAGAACTCTCTTCACCCACCCAGCTGGTCTTCTTTCATCTATTTATATGAACCGTAAGGGGCAATGACTCTTATCTCTATATACTCTGTCCACATCCTCTGACTTCACAAACTGGAAAAAGTATCCATTATCACTAAGCAGGAGGTTGTCCCATGAGATATCTATAGGGTAGTCCCCCTTCCCTCACTAAAACAGTATCACAGCCCCAGCAATTTGCCCTCATGGCATTTCCAAAGCGCTCTCTCATATTCCTCAGCCCACATAAATGACATCATACAGCCAGAGGATGTGCTGGAGACAACTATCTTGGGCTTCAGTCATACAAATAGGTAATCACACACTCTTAAATATAGTGTGAATAGTTTTCAAGGTCCAATCCCTTTCCCTGTAGGGTTTCATACGAACAAAAGCCCATAGGAATCTCATTTACATTCCCCAGACCAGGTAGCTGATGCTTCATATCTGGGGGACCTACTAGAAACTACTATCTTGGCCTCAGTCCTACAAAGAAGACTTCATCACTTTAGGGTATAGCAATCCATTTTAATTTTACAATGTAAACATTATACTGTGGATTAGGGTAAAAATGTGGGGAAAATATAGAATGCTTAATTTGAATGATTTTTAGCAAGCGTTTTCATGTCTGGGGGCATAACTGCCAACATGTGAGGACTTTAAAACCTGAAATAGCATAGAATGTTTATACTGGCTTCTCTTCTTGAAAGCACATTACCATGATGTTTGCTTGGATAACTTCTAGAGCAGGGTCAGGCAATCTCCAAAGTCTGGTGAGCATTTTTGCCCCCTTCTAGACCTTAGAAAGATATACCCCTACCCCAAATAGTTTGCCCCAATTCACAAATCATGACTTCCAGGTGGCTTAAAACAGGCATAGGAGCAATTATTTTTATTAGGTAAGCTGTGTACTCTAGAATTCTGTGGATTACAGATTACCATCCTGATGTAGTTGAGGGGGTGACAGAGGCTTGTTAGCAGTGGCCCTCTCTTTATCAAATTCTTACCCATCTTCTCTGATTGTTACCATGTCATACACCCCCACTCCATGATATGATTGGCCATGAACATTATTTAATTGGCACTAAATATAAATGACACACTGTTATGATTGAAAAGCCATGCTGGCAAAGAGGACTGGCTGAAAACATGCGAGACAAAAGCAGGTCAGATGGGACCTCAAAGCATGACCAGATTGTATCAATTGGGAAGCTCTGGTGCTAATGAGCTTGCAATTACCCCCTTAACAACTCAGCCCTCCAACACAAGAGCACACAAAAACTGTCTCAATAGAGCAACTGATTGTTATCAACCTGTTCCATCTTTCTGCTGAAACTCTCCTTTGTTTTCTTACCTGACCAGACATTAAGAAACTATTATAGTTTTCTTCAGTGCTTTGTCACCTAATGCTAAGGCCATTAGCCTGTTCCAGACCCCACTGTTTGCCCTGCCAGAGAGCCATTAACACTTTCCCGCTCAGTGGGGAGGAATAGAGTATTTAAACCCTAGGTTTGAGCCAGACAACTCGTACTACATTGAGCCCAGGCCATCATGCTGCTGCTCAGGTTACTGCTCTTGTACTAGCCTCAGACCCTTAGTCTGAGCCAAATCACTTTGTCTCATTTCCTCAGGATAGGTCAAGATATCTCCCACTTCACCCCAACTTCTTGCTATCCAGTTTTTTCCTTCCTTCCCTTCAGTTAGCCATGTGCAGCTATGATGCTGCCTGAATCTTGCATCTGTTTGTGATAATGCTCAATAAAACATCCTTTTAACTTCCAACTGGTGTCCCTGCATTAGTACCAGCATACATAGGTGGAAAGATCCTGCAAAGTTAACCCCACCCTCGCAGGCCTCCCTTTGAGCTAGTAATCCCCCACCATTTCACGGAGGCACAAGTACTGTGGGTGGATCTCTGAATCACCCATGTTTTGGGGTAACACTGATGACTACTGGGCTCACTCACTCCTTGTTTGTACATGAAAAACAAAAACCTATTTGTTCCAGCAGGCATTTGGCACGAGGGTAGTGCTATAAGGGTAAAGCCAATGTTTCCCTTCAGTTTTATTTGTCTCAGCTACAAAGCATAACACAAACAGGAAAACAAAGCAGCAAAATATACTGACAAAATAAGAGCAGACATAACACAATAAAATAACAACAAGCATCCAGCTGTCCAGTTTACAATCTGCTACATGGTCATTCAAATAATTCCGATTCTAATTGTTGTTTGTGTGTGTTAAGCTGCCATGAATTTGTTTTAAATGTTTTCCAACTGTGTTTTCTAACTTACTCAATAATTTGTTGGTGTTAATCACCACATATGCCCTGGGGGTTGTTAAATTTAAAATGTCAAAATAAATATATTTAGTACTGTGATATAATTTTTTAGTTTGGTGATATCGTTACAGTTGTTTCTTTTATGTCACAGATACAGACCTATTAAAATCTCTGGTGTCTATGTGGCCTACTTATAGATTTCTTGTTTCCTGCCCTGGACAAAATCAAGAAACACAAATAGACACACACCAGGATCAGTGTGTTATTTTACACTTCAAAGTATGCAGAATAATACATGGTGGAAAAAGGAACTGGTAGACATGTTGTTTTCTTATTTTGCATTTTCAATAACAAAAATATTAAATCATCATAGTTGTAAGATTTCCCACTGGCTACTGTCAGACTCTGGAACCTTCTTCAAAGACGGGCAAAGCTGGCTTCCCTTCTGTTGTCTTCATGGTTTCAGGCAAATATTTTTCTATGTAGACAGGCCCTTGGTGACTGACCTTGCTTCTTACAGAAAGGGTTGGACAGGCACTGTATCATTTTTGTTACTGTATACCCTATAACTGTCCTGATTTGGCAGGAATAGTCCTGATTAATTCTCTGCCATCCCACTTTTTCAGAAGGTTTTAAAACATCCCATTTCTTTCTCCTCCTCCCACATTCTCCCTTCCTCCTCAGCCTACTTCAACACCTGCAAACTTTCAAAGGACAAAAGTAGTTTGTGCTCAGTTAATGGAGCAGGGAAGAGAGGAGGCAGCAAGATCCTGCCCTTCCCAGTGGGCTCAGGCAAAAACTGCTGCAGCATCTCCTAGCTTGAGTGTTCTTCCTCATTAGTAGCATTTGCCATCTTGAAGACTCTTATGTTGTTTGGCCACATGTATCCCAGTTTTCATCTGTGAAGTGCTGGAGAGTGTGCTCTTGGTTTTAATCTTTATGTTTGTCTGCTTACCTTTTAATTGTGTTTGTACTACTTTATTGCAAGCTGCTTGAAGTCAAATGCATGGGAGAAAGGTAAGGTACAAAGCAAAAGAATGAATAAGTGAATGAATGAACATTATGTTCCACATAAATTGAACTGGACAAAAATAGTACTGGAAGCACCAAGGAACCTTCATCGTCATAGGACAAAATTTCTCTACAACTGAAGTCAACTATTTCCAGGACATATTCCTATTACATGGAATGCTGACCACATGGGAAACAATATTGTAGCAGCAAATTCTGTTGTCCAGGAACTCATTTTGATAACCACCTTAGCCAAACTCCCAAGATGACTACATAGCCAAGCCTGCAAGGGACACAGAGACACACAAAGACACATGCATATACACATCACATTTTGTAAAAATTCTAAGGATCTAATGCTGCCAGAATTGCAAAGAAGTTAACACTGTAATTGGAAGTAATGTGCCTCCAAAACAAAGACACTACTAGCAAAACCTCACCAGTAAATTTACAGGGCACTACAGCAATCCTGCGCATAGCTATGCAACTCTTAGCTCCATTGATCTCAGTGGTGCTTACTTTTGACTGCCGTGGGTCTGCTCACAAATCACACTGAGCTTTCACAAAAGATCTTCAGCCAGCTGAGAGGCAACTGTAAAAACATAAACAGTGTCGTAAAAAATATGCTATCATTTAAATGACTAAGGTGAAGAAGGAGCATTATCGAAGAAAAGAGCCTCCTTGATTATTTTCTTCATTCTCTGACTTCCTCTATGCTAGTCTGATAGTAGCAAAACTTGGAAGCATCATTATCATCCCCAGAAGGTCTGCCAGTTACCGTAACGCTCTGGCAGATGGCATCATCATACCTTTTTTGAAAAACCCCAGCATTGTATGTTGCTACATTTCATTTTCACAACACCACTGGTGGGTATTTTATTTGTTTGCTCCTAAGACTGAGCCAGCTCCACTGTGTAGACATACCCAATGGCAAGGATGGAAAGAATATTTGAAAATATTCAAAATGGGAAAAAACATGGGGGTTTTTTGAATGTCAAGAAATCCTGATAAAATTAATCTTGGATTGCCAATTTTCTTTGCAGTTCAGGACTTATTCTGTGCACTATTCATATATGGTTGTTTTGCACAGAAAACAAAATTTTCTGTGTAGAAAACAGCATTTTCTATATATTTGCTAGAGAGAAATATTGTTTTCTGCACAGAAAAAGCTGTTTCTTGCACAGAAAATGCTGTAATGGGGCGGGTGTGTGAGTGCAGTGACATAGGCCATTTCCACACTACACTGTTATAGTGCTATTATTCTACTTTCAACATCGTATGCAGTTCAAGGGTTTGTAGTTTACTGAGGTCAACAAGCTCTCTGGTTGAGAATTCTAAATGCCTATCCCTAAACTGCAAACCCCAGGATTCCATAAGATGTTGAAAGTGGAATAATAGCACTATAACAGTGCAGTGCGGAAAAGACTCTAGTGTACAGTGTCCCTCACAGGCTGTGACTGGTCATGGTGGGACAAAATTGGTGTTTGAGGTACAAGGGAAAAAGGGTAGAAGAGTTTGCCTATGGTACACTGACCACATTTTGCCTTCTCTTGCTTTAGATAACCATTGGATCACTGTTTCAAAAAGCCACATACTCACATGAATGACTTTCTTCAGATTTGCAATCAACTGTTACTCTTACAGTTTTTAGGAAAGGTGAGACCATGCACTTTTTAATTTTGGCTTTTTAAATTGTTATGTTTATTATAACAACATTGAAGGTTTTACTGTTTCAAATTATTTTGAACATTATTCTTGTTACCCACCTCGAGCATTTCTAAGAGGGAAGAAGAAGTTAAAATGACATAATATATACATAAATATAGTATATAGCATATAGTATATATATGTGGGGGAGCAGATCACTTTTTGAAATAAGCAAATGAACAGACACCTCTAAAATATAAACTCAGATTTAAATATCAAAATGATAAGCTTCTGCTAATCTTTCATTTGGAGACATCAATAGTTAATCACATTCCATGCACAGTGGTTTAATACCAACTTTAATAAAATTATTGCCTAGAGGTAAAAGACAGTTGGGATTCTGTCTCTTAAAAGTTTGGTTGCCCCATTCACATTTTCATAGCCGGGAGCTCTCAGACTGCCATTGATACCAGCCTCTTTGAAATACGCTCATTTTGAAGATATTCTAAATTATTAAACACCTTATTAGGGAAAAGATTGGCTTGGGGGCAAAAAGAGTTGCATTTAGACAAAGGAAAAAATAGATAGTGAAGGGGAGAATGGAGGGAATATTATTTATACGAAATGATACAGCTGCACTGTTGATATAAAACTGGTAATCCATAATCCATAATTCATTTTAAGAAATGAACCCATCATATTACATCACAACGTGTGACAAATTGCTACTGTTAAGCTATCCAGCAATAAATTACATAGAATCATTCCTGTCAGAGTAGGAACTTCTTTGTGCCTTGAGAAAGCAATGTCATTACAAGGTTATCCTTTTATTGTTCCCTAGGACAAACCATCATGCAGTTCCAATGCACATTTTTCTGTAGGAACAATAGGAAGTTTGGTCATGTGATAAAAATCACACGCAGACAGACACATACACACACACATGCACACACGCACACACACGCACACATATAAAAAAGAAGCTGGGAGTGGTGGTGGGGGAAGGTGCCTATTCACCTTTAGTCTTTAATAACACTTGTCAACCAAGTGATTATTGTGATTTTTTTAAGAGGGAAACAAACCATAAAAACAAAAGATAAGTGATATCATTCCCCTCAAGGAGAACTCCTCCTTAACTGACTCTCTAAACTGTCTGCTTGTAGCTGTGTTAATTGTTCAGTTTAATATGCAAGAGAAAGCCTGCTCACTGCTTTGAAGTTCTTATTCATGATGTCATGGATATCAGCATATATTTCTTCATTATAAAACAGAGCAATCTCCTTTCCCCTCCACCTTCTTCCCACAATTCTGGTAGCAGTGACGCCAAATTCCCAAAACTGGCCAAGATAATCAGTTTGCCACACAGAAGAAAGTAAGTTTGATGAGAGAATGATACAGAGCACATGCATATTAAAGAAAAAGCTCTCTGAAATGTTCAATTAAAAGAAAGCTGTAGTTTGTGCTAAATTAGTAGCACAGGCCTTGTATCAGTGTGAAGAAAAGCTCTGTCGCTATAGTGTAATTAAGCAGCCATGTTCCCCTTCTGAACAAAAAAGTTTTCTACCACTCTCTGTCTTCTGTATCATCTCACTGCTGGCTCCATGTCGCATTAAATCTCGCCTGTTTTAAGAGACTTTATTCCGATCAGGCTCTGCTGTGTGTTATAACTCATCAGGTCTTGGCACCAGAGGAGAGAAGTGACTCATTCATTCACTTGGGCTCCCTTCCAAAAAAGGACATTTTTGCACTTGGCGAGTACAACTGTTGCTAAGTTATTGCGAAGGGTCCAGACGACGGTTTAAATAATAGTACTTCTGTGGCAGCTAAATGGTTATTTTTCCAAGCTAAGTAAAAAATAAAATGAAACAAAACAAAAAACCCTACAATGCCGAGTTGCTCAGAAAAATTTGATCTCTCTCTCTTTTCCGTCTATCCCTGCAGAATGTGCATTGTGTGAACTGGACCATTTTTCTTTGGGATCTCTAGAGCACCAGATCTACCAGCTGGTCTATGCAATTTCACTAATGATAGGCTATACAACTGTCACCCGCAATGCCCCCAGTTTTATTTAGTATTGCCTGCCTTATCATGGCACAATAATCTTTTCTGGGGGAGGCACAGAGTTCCCCTGCAGCTAGAGTGCAAGCCTGCCAGCCTTGCACTCTAGCTGCAAGGTTAAGTTTTAATCTTAACTTTAAAGGAGCTATCCAAGGTGCTGAATCTCTTTGGTCGATAGGGTTCAGTTCCCTGGATAGCTTCTTTTAGCTTGGACTCAAAGTGCATTCAATATTCCACTGACATGGAAGCTACTAGATGCCAAAGCTATCACTTCCACAAAGCTGTCACAGCCGCTTCTTATCCCCCAGGCCTAAACTGCAGCCTATTCACATGTGCAGATCTGGTCTTGGGGTGGTGTAACACTGGGCAAAGCTTTCCTTTTTTCCCTGGTAGCAACCTGTCAGTCCATTGACCTGCAGTGCACCCCCTTTGGGCTAGTATTCAGCAGTTATTAGGACAAAGCTGGCACAACATAACTCTGATTACTTCAATATCTTATATTCTGTTAGTTTGACTGAGAAAGCCAAATTAACTTGAGATATTCTGAATTTGGACATCTTCAGACACGTAAAATTTAAATTATCTTTAGACAGCAGCTTGATGCATGACACATCACACAGGGATCATAGCTTGGAAAAGTTACTTTTTTGGACTGCAACTCCAAGAATTCTCCAGCCATTGATTATACTAGCTGGGAGCTTCTGGGAATTAAGTGTTCCCAAAAATTACTTTTCTTTGCTCTGAAACGGATGGTAAACACCTGGCCTTTGAGTTGTTTCTGGCCCATGAAGTCTTCTATTTAGACTGATAGGGCCTGCTCTACTTGATGGTGTCCTCTTTTTATTATGGAGATTGACTATCCATGAGGAGGTTTGCATACATGACAAAACACATTTTTGGATCATGGATTAATGTCACAAAAAACCATTGTCCCCTGAGAAATAGAACTGGCCATCAGGTGTTAGATATTGGCAAGATGTGTTTTCCTTTATTCAGAGGTGAGGATGGGGAATCATTAATTTGTTCAATTAATCCAGCTAGACTGCTGACAGATACATTTGGCAAACATAAGAGGAAAACCTGGCCCCTTGCCTTTATAAACTAATCTATCTTTTCCACTGCAGAAAGATTATAGGACTGTTGCACTTCACCTTTAGCATCTGCCACCCAGCCTGCAGAAATTCAACAGGTGAAGTCATATCGCTGCCAATGTGCTGAAATGTCTCACCCAATGAATTTCCTGGCACTTATGTAATGTTCTTGTCCCTGTCAAATGTTACTATATGTCACAACTTGTCCCTCAAAAAGGGAATCCCTCCTGTGTATGCATACCAAATGTTTGTCTGGACTTTCCATTAATATGCTCAAGTCAAGTAACAGAATCAATGCTTCACAACAGCATTATAGAAAACCAACAATAAAAGATGAACAAAAATAAAAGGAAAATGGAAATTAAAAAAGAGGCTTTCCTGTTTTCTCTGAAAACTGCTGGTGTTCCTTACAAGTAAAACTAGTAGCAACTGTTTTGCCTCCTCTTCATTGACATTCAGTAAGATCGTGTGGGCTTGATATATCTGACTGTGGCCAGAAATGTGGCTGTCATTTGGCTGTCCTTGCCCTAATCCTGAGCATTCCTGCATAGTAGAGAGAGATTTGCCACATGTAACCTTAGCCTATCACAGGAAAGACAGGGGATACAACCTTGCCTTCTCTAGAGTGTATTAAAATCTATTATTCAGATTTTATTTCTAAGTCCACTTATCTGGGAGTAAGCTCCATTAAACTAAAGGGGTTTTTACTTCCAAGCAGACATGGGACAGGACTCCTTTTTAAAAGCCGCAATCACTAGGAACCTCTTGTATACTGGCAACTCCTGACTCAACCAACGAAAATACATAGGAAGGGCAGAGACAGCCCAATATATTTGGCAAATCTGAAGCAAAACAACTAATGCGGGGGGGGGGTCAGCCTCCCAAGCCAAGGCCCACAGCACCCAAAATAAGCTAAATACTTTTGGCACCATAAGCATCCCTCCTCTTCTCCCTGACGCTGTCAATAAAAACACAATAGTAACAAATATGTAATACCTGCAGCCCTTTCATGATGCTGAAATCTGCTAGTGATATAGTCTCCTCAGTCTCCTAAATGCCAGGACTGGCACCAAAGAATGGGAAGCTGGCAGGAGAACATACGACAGAACATAGCTACTGAAAAGAAGCCCCTGAGTAGTTAGCATTCCTTTTACTATGCTGCCCCAATTATCACAAAAGAAATATAGTGCTCCATGCCTGAGATATGTAAAGTCATCTTGAGTCTTCCTCTGTTTTAAACAATCTGTTGAGCCATAGCAGACTGGGCTCCCAGCTATGCTATGTTTCCCGATACCCTTTCCAAAGCAGCAGTTCCTGACAGGGCTGTACATTAAATGCTCCACACTCACGGGCTGAAATTCCAGGCAAGCAGCTTGCAAAACAATCTCACTGCACAGAAATCCGTCCATGCAATCTCCAGCCTGTTAGCTGCTTTTGATCCCTAGGTGGCACCATAGATTAAGTAGCCCATTTCTGTTCTGACCAACAGGAGATGTTCTATGCAGCGGTGACATAGGTAGTTAGCGAAATGGGGTGGGGGTGGTGAGGAGAAAGAAAACCTGCAGTACTGAAAGCAATACTGCAAGGAGCTGCAGCCAGAGGTTTTGAGCTAAATCTGAATACTCCCAAGCTGTTCTGCTAAATTTAAATGCGGACCACAACAAATCCAAGTTTTCCCAAATTGTCAACAATGAATGAGCTGTCACAATCAGTAATGCCAGTTGTGCATTAAGCCCCTTCAGTGAAAGTTCATCACAATAGATCATCAAGAAACCTGGGTGAAGGTTGTTCCTTAACTATACATGCTTATGACAACAGTCGGCACATAGACAGTGACCTCACCGTAACCAGCCTGATGAAATTACAACCTTAGCTGGGGAGGGGAGAAACACCAATATTGCTTAATGGAATGCAAGAAGGAGAAGCTTAGAATATAGTTAACCTCTCAGGCAGTGTTGACTCCAGCTTTCCATCCTTAAGTGGGAGCCATGTAGAAGGGGTAAGTGATGGTGGTCTTTGTTACATTTACATTAAACCTTAGATGTCCTGGGACTGCAGAGGTAAAGCCAAGCACTCTCTTGCCTTATCTGTTGGCTAGAAGCCCAAAGAATACTTCAGGTTGTGTCTCCTGGGAAGACCAGCACGGCAAAGGGGAAGAGAAGGGGCAGCTGTATTGAGCTTGATTTCCTACTCTTTGCCAGGAAGAAAACTTCACTCCATTGCACAGTTCCTCCGGAATGGCAACAACAAAAGGAAGCCGGTTGTGTGTGTGCCCCTTGGTGCATGTATACTATTAGAAACTCCTGTAAGCCACTTTGAGGATCACCCAACCTAAGGGCAGGAGAGAAGCATTCTAAATAAATAATTCAAGTATATCTGATTACACTCATTTCCCTTGCCTCTCCTTTTCTTGTTGTCTAAAAAACCGACTGTGAGCAGGGTACTTGTCTTTTCTTATTTTCATTTTTCTGTAATGCATAGCACAGCCAAGACCCTATTTGAAGTTAATGGAACACAAAGTCCAGGAGGATGATAGTGACCAGCTGAGCAGCAGCACAGGGGAGTTTTTCTGGCAATGCCCTATGGCCAGCAATGGCTGTATTGAGTTGGGGGTGCACCTGTGACTGGATGCAATCCAACAGCTGGTGAGTAGCTTAGCAGAAAAATTTCCTAAGGTGGTTCTGGATACCTTCTTCTGCAAGGCTGGAAAAGGTAGCTATGCTAGTGTACAGACATAAGATGATTCTGGTCAGTGTGTGTAACAGTGCTATCACATGATCATGATCACCATCATCGCCTATTGTTATGAATGAGTATGCCAGACCAAACCCACACTGAGTGTGGATTTCAGTCATTCACTCTCTGCTGAATAAGTCTGTGAGTGGTGGTCACAGAATCATAAAATCATAGAGCTGGAAGAGACCACGAAGGCCACTGAGTCCAACCCTCTCCCATGCAGGAATACACAATTAAAGCATTCCCAACAGATGGCCATCCACTCTGTTTAAAAACCTCTAAAGAAGGAGACTCTATCACACTCTGAGGCAGCATATTCCGCGGTTGAACTGCTCTTACTGTCAGGAAGTTCTTCCTAGTGTTTAGAAGCAGTCTCTTTTTCAGAAGTGTGAAGCCATTGCTCTGTGTCTTAGTCTCTGGAGTAGCAGAAAACAGGCTTGCTCCATCCTTCATATGGCATCCCTTCAAATATTTAAACACAGCTATCATGTCATCTCCTAACCTTCCCTTCTCCAGACTAAACATACTCAGCTCCCTAAACCTCTCCTCATATGGCATGGTTTCTAGGCCTTCTAACATTTTGGTTCCCCTCTTCTGGACTTGTTCCAGCTTGTCAATATCTTTCCTGAATTGTGGGGCACAGAACTGGACATGGTATTCCAGGTGGGGTCTGACCAAAGCAGAATAGAGTGATACTACCATTTCCCTTGACCTATATACTATACTCCTATTGATGCAGCTCAGAATCACATTGGCTTTTTAGCTGCTGCATCACACTGCTGACTCATGTTCAGTTTATGATCTATTAAGACTCCTAGATCCTTTTTACCAGTACTGTGGTCAAGCCAGTTGTCACCCATCTTATATCTGGTTGGTGGGTGAAAACTGTTTCTTTGGCATGGGAGAAAAAACAGTAGCTAAATAACCACTGTGGAAAAGTTCTCTTCAAAGTCACTATTAGGGCTTTCTCCTTGACTTAGAGAAAGCACAAGGTTCCCACCTGATAATAGTACAGTGCCCTCTATGGATAGGGAGGGCAGCAGCCAAATTAGGATGTGCAGGTGATGTCACAGGGTACATGTAGCTCTGCTCTCCCAAACCTCACCGGCAGAGAAAATTTTTCTGAGCGTGTGGCTCAGGCTGCGGCTGAAGACCAGCATCTCTTAAGCATTTTTGCAAATTAAGCATTAGAGGAAATGAAAGCCGTCTGCAATGCCAAGTATCAGAGGAGAACAACACAACACACCTGAAAATGAATTCCTTTGGCAGAGGAAAGGGAAGAATGCCACGCTGAAAAATGAGAAAGGCCCTGGAAGAACAAGTAAAAAGTTTTTTTTCAAGAAATTGGCTGCTAATTATCTACAATCTTTCTACAAGCCTGATTGTATTTTGATGCTATTATCATAAGCATGTTTAATTGGTTTTCTTTAAAAATTATGTTTTAAAAGATTTATTAATTTAAAGAAGATTACAGAATGCCACTGCATTTGTCTCTGCTCAGTTTTGAGGCTGCCTTCTCTAAAATGCTTCCAGGTTCATAGACAGGACTGCATTTCAAAACTTGGTAGTGTGCTCAGGAAAAGAGGTTTATGGGAATGGAGAAGAGATTTTTTTTTCTTTTTCAGAAAGATTTAGACTTGTTCTTGGATCTACAGATTCTATATAGACCTTTTTAAGGAACAAAATGTCAACTGAGGTCCCCAAGAATGACAGTGCTGCCAACGCCTCATAGGTCAGACCGTTCCCACCATTTGCTACTGCAGTGGCTCTCAACCTGTGGGTCCCCAGATGTTTGCGGACTTCAGCTCCCAGAAGCCCTGAGCATTGACCATAGTGGCTGGGGCTTCTGGGAGCTGAAGTCCACAAATATCTGGGGACCCACAGGTTGAAAACCACTGTGCTACTGAATGTTGAAACCAACACAGAATCTATGATACAAAAAACCAAATGATATCCAAAAAAAGCACTTAAATGGTTCACAGCCATATTTCCATTTTCCCCTTCTTTCTTCATCAACAATATGAAAAAAAAATGAAAATCAAGGTGGTGTAGTGGTTAAGCAAGGGACTTGGGAGATCCATGAGTAAGTCTCCCATTTAGCCAACAGCTCTTTGGTTTACCTTGAGCTAACTACACTCTCAGTCTAATGTAACACACAGCATTATTGTGAGGATAATAAAGTGGAGAGAAGGACAGATACATAATAATAAGCCTTGAACTCACAGAAAGAAAGGCACAATAAAAACTGTGATGACAGCAACAATGGTGGTGGTCACGATGTGCCCTTCGTTGAGCTTTCCAGAAAGTTGGTTTTCTATACTAGAATCACACTGAAAACATCTGTTTTTCCAAAACAAAAAAACAACCTCAAAGATAATTGACTGGCATCCTGCTTAGTAATTATGATGCTGTAAACTTACCTTATGACACTGCAATTATTCCAATTCATATTTGCAGTTGTTGCATAATCACAACAACTAAAAGTCTCACCAAAATTCTACCTTTGAAGCTTCCCAGCTTCCCAAGAGAGCCATTTCCCAAGGCCTGGAGAACTGAAATGTAAGTAATAATGTATCCATCTCTCTTCCAGTCATGTGGTATACTAAGATAGGCAGCTGTGACAAAACCCAGACAGAAGCCCACAAGGGTATCTGCACTTACCTGTCTCAATGCGGCCCACAACTGGAGAAGGGCTGAACACATCATTATTCACTGCCCCATTCTCCAGCATCCCAGAAATGCCAGTTTTGGGAAACGGGCTGTAAAGCTTCAAAGGTAAGAATTTGGAGGGTAACATCAAGAGATGTTATAGCTATGTCTCCCAGTACAAGATCTTAGCCAACTGCAAATATGGATGGCATTTTGAAATCTATTTGGCACCCATGGCCAGTTTTGCCTTAGGCTGGTGTCCCTTATTGTTCCACATTGGTTAACACCATCGAACCTATATATATATGCAGTCATTTCAAAAGTTATGAGCTCTTCTCAGTTCAAATGCAGTTTACTCTGTTACAAAGGTTGGGAAAGTCACTGTTTTAGGTTACAGCTCTCTGACATCCCAGCCAGGACAGCCAGTGACCATGCTGGCTGGGGGATTCTGGGAGATGACAATTTTTCCAACCTCTGCTGCTCACAGATAAGTGAGCAGAGAGAGGACTGCAGCTTCAGACCAACCTTAATGCAAAAATTCACTCTTCCTTGTGAAAGCTCTTAAGAAACAGCATTTCCCAAAATACATTTCTTCCTAGGGCCAGCTGTTCCTTGAATGATGAATTCCCAACATCCAATTAACATCTGTCGCCTCCCTGGCTTCCTGTCCTTCCTTTAACAAACAGCTTCCTTTAACAGCTTCTTCTCATTCTTCTTGAAAACCTTCTAATGTTAGCTGAATAGGATTATCATGCCCCATCTCCACTTGCTTTTCTCAAACTTCTTTACAAAGAGAGCTGTCCGCTGACAGTAAGCCCAGTTCACATTCCTGCTGCTCCTTAACCATGATCTACAGTCCAGTAGTTTCTTCTGACCAGATTAACTGGGAGTATTACACAAAAGTGTTATTTCTTCACTGGGGCTACTTCTGCAATGCTGTTAGCAGGAGGACCAAGATAAACTTTGCAAGAGAGCTGAGCTGTGGCATCAAAGCAGATCTCTTTTGTGAGTTAATTGCAATCAGCTAAGATTTGCAAGAGCTCAGCTAGGATTAGAACTGATAAACAGCAGAAATTGCTTTCCCCACTCCAGCATCCGACTCAGCATTCAAGGAGAGTGGTATGCCTTGAGCATCACAAGCTTTTCCACTCAGACTTTGTGCATGTTACAAATGCTCTGTGATCTGAATGTGCTAATTAACACTAAGAGAAGGTGTGACCCTATACATGCCTACCAAGAAATGAGTTTTATTGAATTCCATGAGAGTTACCCCCATGTGAGTGAACACTGGATTGAATTCTTAGGAAATTCCAGACTGAAAGTCAGCTATTGATGTACAAAAAGGTACATTTGCTTAGGTGTATATCCAATTGAGAGTCAGGCTCTTTCTGCAGGATGAAGTCCTCCTGGCATGAGGATGTAAGAGAAGTGGGACCGAGACGATGCTTCTGCATGACATCATCACAATCCCTCCCTTCTTGTATCGCCAGCTGGCATGATCGTGGGGTATATCACTGATGGAAAAACTCTGTCAGTGACTCCCGATCACACAAGCCTTCCATCACACCCAGCCATGCAGAAGGTCCGGAAGCCTGATCACACACTTCCTTCCTCGCTACAGCATAGGAAGAAGGCCAGCTGCAGTGCAGAAGGAAGGGGTGTGTCCTGTATGCTCCCTTCAGCAGGAAGCCAGTTGGGTGCAGAGAGGAGTGCTGGAGACACGCTCTCATCCCAGCAGAGGTCCTGCTGGGATTGTGACAGGACAACGCACGACAGCGTTGTCCTGCAGAAAGGGCCTCAGTGTGGTGTAGTGGTTTGAGCATTGGACTACAATCCTGGAGACCAAGGTTCATTTCCTGCTTGGCCACGGAAACCCACTGGTTAACTTTGGGTGCCTCACACACTCTCAGCTCCAGAAAACCTCATGATAAGTTCACCTTAGGGCTGCTATAAGTTGGAAATGACCTGAATGCACACAACAACAACAAACAACAACAAAACATATCCGAATTGCATAATGTTGGATCAATTCTGAACAAGTATGTATAGGACCGAAACACAAACAAACAATCCAAAGAAAGTGGAACTGTGACTGTTTCTGTGAGTTCCCTACCATATTTATGGATTTTTTTTTAAAAAAAAAACCCTTCTCAGAATGAAGACTGTATTAAAAGTATCCATTTTGTCCCTGCACTAAGATCTTCAGAAGAGTCCCTTTAATAAGTGTCATAAATGGGAGAACTGTGCTATATGTTTACAAAAGAGAGAGGCTTTGCTGTGGTGACCCAGCTTTGAAATTTCCTCCTAGAAAAACAAAACATTATTGGTACCAACCTTGTTTTCGGCACAAAATTAACATTTTGTAGCTGTTTCAATAATGTGAGGAAGATGAGGAAGAGAAATATCCCTTAGTTGTCTCTTCTGAGGTAAGCAAAGTTGCTAAGTTTGAGATGCACAGGTGCAAAAAGTTTTGGGATGAAAAACCTTTACTGTCTGGGATGCTGTTCTCTCTTTTTAAATATGTACTTCTCCTGGTACATTTTTTGGTGGGATGCAGCACAAAGGTGGCCCTCACTGTGAAGCCTGAAAAATATCAGGACTGGTACAATTTTTTTTTGTGGTGAGGAAATGTTCAAATAAGGAGAGGGTAATTTTCTTCTCCTTGCCTCTTGCTCTGTGTCTTTTGGTAAAATGGCATGTCACAGAAGCATGCTAATTTCACAGAGTAAAGAAGCCACCTAGGCAAATTTTTAGAAGGATAGGCAAGAGATTTACACAGCTAAAATTAATGAAAATCTGTTAGGCCTTTTAATTTTTTTCCCCCGCTCAATCAACATCAAAATCACAGCAAATGCAGTAGGACAGAATGGATGATAGTTGGTGTTAATGCAGTGACTGAGGAAAAACTCAGCATTTTCAAAGCATGTGCCCAGGGCTGCATTCTCTAAGTTCATGCAGAACTCTCACTGATACATCCATCTTTTTATTTATATCTCACCTTTCTTCCAGGTTGGGACTCAAGGTGGCTTATAAAAGGATAGAATGCAATAAAATACATGTTGTTTAAAATATAAAAAAATCAAGATTAAACCAGTATTAAATAACAACAGAATTAAAACCAATTAAAATCTTTCCTGTAAACTGATTTAAAACAGTTGTTGTTGTTGTGTGCCTTCCAAATCTGGTGAACCTATCAAAGGGTTTTCTGGAGCTGAGAGCGTGTGACATGCCCAAGATCACCAAATGGGTTTTAATGGATGAATAAGGAATTGAGCCCTGGTTTCCAGGGTTGTAGTCCAATGCTTAAACTACTCCACCTTGCTGGAGACAGTACAGCACCCTAAAAGTCATTTTTGTTCAAATCAGTTTCCAAAGGTTTGCTGAAAAAGAACAGTCTTACCGTATTTTCCGGCGTATAAGACGACTTTTTAACCCAAGAAAAACTTCTCAAAAGTTGGGGGTCGTCTTATACGCCGGGTGTCATCTTTGCGGTCGCCGCATACGGTGGGGGCAGCTCAAAAATGGCCGCGGCCGCATCCCCACCATATGCGGCCACCGTATGAAACCACCCAGGGTGGTGCTGTGCACTTACCTGAAGATGCGGGGGGGGGAGGCTCCTCGCGCTCGCCGCTCTTCCCCCTCGCGCGAGCGCCGGTCGCGCTGCCTCCCCGCTTCCACCCCCACCCCCGCCTACAGCTCCCAG
Organism: Iguana delicatissima; assembly: GCA_948472985.1. Taxonomy (NCBI): domain Eukaryota; kingdom Metazoa; phylum Chordata; class Lepidosauria; order Squamata; family Iguanidae; genus Iguana; species Iguana delicatissima. The sequence continues at coordinate 787,873 of CAOKZL010000537.1, forward strand.
GCCAGGGAGCGCTGAGGCGGGGGGGAGCGGCGGCGTTTTGGGCGAGGCGAGGCTCCTCGCGCGAGTGCCGGTCGCGCTGCCTCCCCGCTTCCACCCCCACCCCCGCCTACAGCTCCCAGGCCAGGGAGCGCTGAGGCGGGGGGGAGCGGCGGCGTTTTGGGCGAGGCGAGGCTCCTCGCGCGAGCGCCGGTCGCGCTGCCTCCCCGCTTCCACCCCCACCCCCGCCTACAGCTCCCAGGCCAGGGAGCGCTGAGGCGGGGGAGCGGTGGCGTTTTGGGCGGGGACGGAGGTGGGGAAGAGTCCGGCCAAGTTGGCAGAGAGGGGGAAAGGAGGGCTTCCCTCCAGGCCGGTGGGTCAGGTGAAGGGCAAGGGCCAGCACTGGCCTCCCCCGCTCTCCTCCCCTCTGGGCACCCACCCCCCAGGCCCCCCAGCCCCAAAGAGCCGGGCGCGGGGTGCTGCCCTCTTCTCCTCTGCTTCCCTTGGTGGAAGCAGCTGCGGTGGCTCGGGCAAACATTTTGTTTCCTTCCCAGCCCCAGCGGAGGAGGCCAACGAGGGGAAAGCGGGCGAGAGCCGAGGAGGGCGTTGGAAGAGGGGTAGTCTTATACGGCGAGTATATCCCAAACTCTATATTTTAACTGGAAAAGTTGGGGGTCGTCTTATACGCCCAGTCGTCTTATACGCCAGAAAATACGGTAATCTGTTGCTGAAAAGAAAATAAAGGAAAAGCCATCCCAACATCCCTAGGAAGGGAATTCCAAAGTGTAGGAGCAACCACAGAGAAGGCCTTCTCTTGTGTTCCCACCAGCCATGTCTGTGAAGACAGCGGGATAGAGAAGTGCCTCCCCTGGAGATCTAGAGCCTGAGCAGTCTCAATTGGGAAGATATTGTTCTTCAAATAGCCTGGGCCTCAGCTGTAAAGGGCTCCACAGGCCAAAGCTAGCACTTTAATGTGTGCCTGGAAATAGACCAGCAGTCAGCAGAACTCTTATAACATTCCTCCTCTTGGGAGAGAAAACCAGCAAAGAGCACTGCACACTGCAACAGCGCAAGAAATATTCCTTTAACATACCTGCCATAAAGCACTAAGATTGGAGCCCAGATAAAAACTATGTATTGCTATCAGAAGCTAGTCTTGTTACTCAAAACCAATTCTTCATCTTCTTCCCTCCTCCCTGGCGTTTACACGGAGAACTTGGGGAGTAATGTATCAAACTTTTCCGAACACTACATGGGTCTACGTGTCCCTTCAAATTTGAACTAACAAAGCTTCAGGATGGTACAAAACCACTCTACTTGTTGACTTACAGTGAACCCACAAAATTCACAGGGTTTTTTTAGGCAAAGAATATTCAGAAGTGGTTTTGTCAGTTCCTTCCTTTGAACTGTAGACTACGGGACCTGGTATTCATTAGCCATCTTTACTTTTGAGAAAATCTGCTTTGATTCAGAAATCTCCCAAATCTCTCCAAATTATCTTAATTTGGGATTCAGCTGAATCAATATCACAGCCTTAATGGAAATAACTAGCCCAAGTGTATTGTTCTTCATTTTCAGCTTGAAATCAGGAATATCAAGTATAGTGACTCAAAAGTAGGCATCATTGCTTTCAGTGGGGCTTACATCCTAGTAAGACTGCTTAGAATTGCACTTCCAAGTCAGCATGCTTTTGGACAGAGCTGCCCATTGCACTCCCTATCTCTTCAAAGATGACACTGAGAAGCAACAGGAAAGATTTCCTGATTTGTTTAAAAATTAAAGCAAGAACGGAAGATGCTTCTTCTTCTGAGATTTCTGCTCTTTGGTGCAAGGATGATCCTCTTTGGCTCTCAGACCTGTGAGTGGGGGAAAGACAATCTCCATCACTAATTAAGGAGTTGTCACGTACACAGGAGACCCTAGCCCCTCCCGCATGCTGCCTTATGTCTGTTACTACCTCATTGGACCCTGGCGAAATTTGGAAAGGTCACTTGTGATTGGTGAAATAGTGCTGAAGTGGGTGTGTCTGATGTCCACCTGGATGCATGGGTATAAAGTCCATGCTGTGCCTTTGTTTCCTGTTCTGGACCTCACTTTCAATTTTAAAAGGGAGTTTCCAGCACCCTACTATAGTAGAACTTTTCATAATATTTTTTTATACTTAATAAATTTGGTCACCAGCCTTTGAACCAAGAAACGTCTGGTCATTTTTGCCTACTTCTCAGAAAAAGCTGTCCCTCTAAGGGCGTAGAGGTGACAGACCAAATCATCTTGACCAGATCATGGTTTGTGAAACATAATCAGTACCAACTTATCTTTGATGTCAGATGGATTTCTCTAATGATCAAGCATGGAACAACAAGACCATACCCTCCCATGCAATGTCATTCAAGGCTATGAGTAGAATTGTCAGCTGCCCCTCCTCCTGTCTCTCTGTGTGTCAAAGGCGATCAATATCAAGGAACTTCCATTCCTAACTTACCCCAGTTTAGTTTTTATGCTTTTTATTAAACAACATGTGAGCTGTCAATGACTCTGTTTAAAGATGGCCGGCCCTGTCATTAGGTGGAGTTAACAAACTGTCATAGCATTTTTGCTTCCTTTTGCCTCAGGTCCCAAAATAACTTGACTAGCATTGGGTACTCTGACCTATGATTTGAGACTGTGGCTATTTCTGCACTACACTGTTTAGTGCTATTATTCCACTTTCTGGATCCTATGGAATCCTGGCATTTGCCATTTAGGGAGGAACATTTAGCATTCTCAGCCAGAGAGCTCTTTGGCCTCAATAATCTACAAACCCCAGAATTCCACAGGATATTGAAAGTGGAAAAATAGCACTATTGCAATGTGGTGTGGAAATGGCCTGTGTCATTTACCACTCTGCCTCAGACAGCAAAATGTTTTGGGTCTGATGAGAGACTGCCTGGGGTTTCAGATTCTCTTAACTGACAGTGGGAGTGGAGAAGCAGCTCAGTAGTTGGATTTTTCTCTTTCTCTCATGAACAGGAAAACAAATCTCAAACAGGAAAATACAATAACATCCAAAATCCACAAAACAGTAGTACTGTTATTGGGCCAACCAAAAATGCACAAAATATATCATGCCAGCTTTCCAAGCCCCATTGACTTTTCCATCTGGTAAAGGTGTTAAAAATCATACAGGAGAAGGGGGGGGGAATTACAGTGTTCGTGTCAGAGACCTACATTTGGTCAAGATGTTGTTCTTGCTGTTGCCAGTTAAAATGGTCTGGAGGGATATCTATGCAGGCAGAGGCCACTCCTCTCTTTGGCCATGTGGGCTTTGGGAGACAAAGAGTCATAAAATGCAGGTAATAAAATTTAAACTCCATTAGCAACAGAAAAACTAACTTCCCTTGAGATCCAGAGTGTTTCTTTTCTGATTGGGGTCACCCATCCTTTTCAGAGAACGTTTTCTCAAAAAGCCTCTGTACTGTTGCATCTGGAAAAACCTTTCGGTACAGTATAGATGAAACCAGCCAAATGCAGTCTCCCTCCCCAAGAGAAGTTTTACCTTTACTGGAGGTGGAAACCACAAAGAGCTAAGTTCCAGTCCCTTGACTCCCTCTTCTTTAGTATTCCCTTGTTGCTATTCACAGGGTTATATCCAGTGATGAACCTACTTTGATACAAGTGAGGGAAACTTGTGGTCTTCAAAAGATTGATTGACTACAGTTCCCCTTACCCTTGACAACTGAGCACACTGGTTGAGGCTAATGGGAGTTGTAGCCCAACAACCCATGGAAGGTTACACATCCCTGCTCTTTCTTTAATACAGTGCACTTCCATGTGCCAGGACGCCTCAATGCTACACTGATCTGTTCTATCTAACATCAGTCTTCACATCATATCCCATGCTGTTCCAAATGATTCTCCAATAGGAAGAATAATGTTAAGTGGATGAAGCAGCTCAAATAGTTTGAGGGCAGGATAAGCAAAAGATAGGCAGAACGGCTTTCCACTAAGGTGGTACTCCACTGGATATAACCCAATCTCTTCCCATCTAGAATTTTAATCCTTTTAGTAATTTTCAATCTTTTGTCACCAGACAGATCTTTCTTCTACCAATTCTTGGTCTAGCTCAAGGTTACTCAGAACAATTGGAAATGATGGACAAATTCAGTAAATGTTGTCTCTCAGGCAGCTGTGAATCTTGCAAGAAGATAACGAAATCTGTTTAGCTGAGACCTACGTCAGGTATCCAAACAAGTGCAGCAGTAGCGTTTTCATAAACAGCTCTCTTCATGCAATTTCTGTGTGTGCAGCTGTGCATGTACATGCATGTACATACACACAAGCACACACTGTGTGTGCGTATCTGTGTGTGTCTGTGTGTGTATGCAGCAGGGGAACACTTGGAAGAGATACAGTACATGTTTTATATTGCAAATGAAATCTAATAGTCACATTCTGGATGTAATTAAATATTTCTGAATAATGCATGTATATTTTCTGGCAAGGCAGCCTAATTAATCCATAAAATGCTTCCCCACATTGCCAAGCAAAAGCACTATTAAATGGATTGTTTTGAAACGTAGCAAAGTTGGCATGATTCTGAGCCTGAACAGATGGAAAATGTGTATACTATGAGCATTTTTGGGATTGGGGACTTTGTGTATGACACAACCCATGCAATACTGCTATTGTCCTAGATCCCATCCCCATCTCAGTTAAATTATCAATTATCAATAACATCTCAGTTAAATTATCAATAGTTTATTTTGTTTAGCCAGTGTGGTATAATGGTTTGAGTGCTGCATTGGACTCTGGAGACCAGACTTCGATTTCCCTATTCAGTCACAGAAACTTGGACAAGTCATACTTTCTCAGCCTCAGAGAGAGGCAAAGGCAAATGTTCTCTGAATAAGAAAATAAGAATAAATGTTCTCTGAATAAGAAAAAGCCTATGATAGGTTCACTTTAGGGTCTCTGTAAGTCAGAAGTGACTTGAAGGTACACACAACAACAACAACAACAGCAACAACACTTTGTTACTATATGTTGGGATGTTACTTTAGGTTGCCTTTCCACAACATATATATTTTGCATTTAGCAAAATAGGTTTAATCTGCAAGTTTGATTGATGATGTTCACATCTGAGGAAATTCCTTTACTGAAGGAAAACCATGTTAACTGGAGGGAATATGCATCCTTTGTAATATGTAAGCTAGACCCTGACTCTTCCCAAGTTTTCCTGGAGAACTTTTAGAATACAAGCAGAGCAATTGCCACCCTCTAGAATTTTGCATTTCAGTTCCCAATAGGCTCACCTGGGATGGCTCATAGTAAAGGACTGTGTGTATGTGTCTTCAAATCACTCATCAACTTAGGGTGATCCCAAGAACTTCATAGGGCTTTATTAGGCAAAACCACTCACAGATCCTTCCTCTGAAATGTAGCCTACAGCACCTGCTATTTGTTGGTGGTCTTCCATCCAAGTACTAACTGGGCTAACTCTGTTTAGCTTCCAAGAACAGATAGGATCTGGTGCCTTTGGGAAGCTGAAATTGCAACCATTTAGAAGGGCAGTGATTCCCAAGCTCTGTTCTAGAAAAACTTAAAAGAGTTCCTCTAGGCTGAGAATAATTCAGCAAGGGAGACACTCTGCCACTATTAGGAGCGCTATTGCTTTACTTTACCCTTGTTTAAACTTTGTAAGTTTGAGAAAACCATGGAAGGAAATAGGGAAGAAACAGGGAGATGGCAACATTGAGGATGAAGATGGTAAAAGCCACCAACTCATCTAATTAGTTATTCTCTGCCAGAAAGACTTCAAGGCATATGTGGTACCTCCACCGCTGATAAGAACTCTGAGCGCTGCTTCTTATGACTTCAACCCAATTCCACCATTTTCCCTAATGTATCAGCCTCTGAGGAAGACTCCACCGTCAGCAAGTAGGGAGGCAGATGTAGAAGGGTAGTAGTCTAGGAGAATCTTAGCAGGTAGGCATTCCAACTAGTAATGATACAGGGATTTCCAAAGTGGGAAATTCATAGTCCAAATATTTCAATTCCAATATTCTCTGCAGTCACCAAGTACAATACCTTACAGCGCTTATGCAGAAACAGAAATGACAACAGAGTGAGTGTGCACAACATGGACCAGCATGCCTCTGTCACATTATTCTTCAGCTCTCATATTTCTATCTCCACCTGTTTCTAGAACATCTCACTAGAAATGCAGTATACCTTCATATTTATCGCTAGAGATGCACTTTATAGCCTGCCATGTTCACAGAAGGGAATGAGGAACACAACTGTGGCAAAGGCTAAACTGGATATCAGTTCAAAGATAGTCCCTTGTGACAAGGCTGTTAGGGAAGGTGGAAAAACCACCAAAATGTACAACTTTGTTTTATGGTTGGTTAATTCCTCCTTCTGTGTGTCCATGAAAAGCAGAAGAAGATGGGGTGAAGGATCTTTTTTCTTCAGAGTTAAGAAATGCCAGCAAAGAAAAGGCTTCTGAGAAGCAGAAAAAGCAATGGTTTGTAGAATGTGTGTGTACATGCACATTCAAGTTACTTATTGACTTAAAGTGACCCCATGAAATTCATAGGGTTTTTTTCGGCAACAAATACTCAGAGGTGGTTTGCCAGTTCCTTCCTCTGAATTGTAGCCTACGGCACCTGGTATTCATTAGCCATCTCCCATCCAAGTACTAACCAGGGCTAACTCTGCTTAGCTTCCAAGATCACACAGGATAGGGTATTTAAGATGACCTGGGGCAAAAATAATCCTTCAGTAAAACACATGGATATGCATATGTTATAAAAGGCAAGCTGCACTAAACTATTTGCCATGAAGAGGTAATGCTGTCTAACATAAACTGTCCATCTGTTTCACACTTTTACTGCTTTCCCAAAGACAACAGAGGAGACTACTAGATAAAACAGCCTGCAAGCAACCTTAGGCATGGGTGGGATGTAGAGTAGCAAGGGGAACACCTCATCCTGCCCTGTCCCATTTGGTCCACAAGCTTTACATGCTTTTAACTATTGGAAGATATGACACTGTAAGTCAGATGTAGACCCCCTAACTCAAGATTACAAGAAATTTCTGGAGCTGGATTTAGAAGAGTCACAGTAGGGCTGTTATATGAAAGTTCAAAAAGGGAGTGGAGAGAAGAAGGGAGTAATCTGGCTACACTATGTCCTTTGCAGGATTGCCACCCATTCCCAACCTATGTGAAATTCGTATTTCAATAGAGATTATATGAAAATGACTTTGACCATACGTATTTGGGGAAATGATATCTCCTCTTTTATCAGTCCTGCTTCTACCTTGAAAAACATAGGCACAATCCAACAAATTTAAGTATTTTAAACATCCAGTGATTTCAATATAAGGGATTCCTTCTATGTGCCTAATTCTCCCTTTGAAATCCATGGGACTTAACAAATCCAATAACTTTGGCTGTGTTGGATTGTCTGTTGAAAGTGTTCTAGAAGCAGCAAAGAACACTTACTAGCATTGTTACCGCTCTTTGTTTAGAAAACACCCAAAACAGAACAGAACAGGACTACTGTATTTAGTCAATTAATCCAGTACCATAATTAATTAAAAAAAACCTTTCACTTGACTTAAAAGTTGTCATGGATAATAATAGCCATTTTTAGTTGCAAGACACATAGACATCACAGAATACAGGAACTCCCTCACACAAGTAGGCATGCCTCTTTTAAGAAAGGAGCTGATAAAACACAAAGAGTACCTCTGTTTATTTTTTTTAAAATCTTATTACTCTTTAGAAAGCATTAACCTTATTCACAGAGAAATGTAAATTGTTTGACTAAACAAATTCATTTAGATTTATCAACTGTGATTTCTTCAATCAGATGACAGCCCTGGAAAGCAAAGGAAACATCCCCGCACCTATTAAAGGCAAGTTGTTCCGCAGAAATGCAATGTGTTCAGTCTTACCAGTTTCTGAAAACTTAAATTGCTGTGTGGGAAAATAATTCTTGAATGACTGAAATTGCTCCATAGGAATATAAGGAGATATACAGTAATCATTCAGCATTAGTGGCTTGTCTTCCAGCTCCACACTGAAGGACCAAAACGATGTAACTAACTGGCAGTGCAGTTGTAATGATATACATCCCTTTGGTGTCCTACTTATTTTACCCCACTGATGCAAGGTGGGGCCAGATGTCTAATTTTTTTTCCAGTTAAAAAAATAATACTAGTATCTTTCGGGCGCCAAGGAGCCACAGTGTTCTGAATTATGGAATACTTTCATTACCTAAAATAAAGAACATTAAGGCAATCCTCATTCATAAGCTTCATTCCACAGAAGGCTAAGTGAATTTGCCATTGTCCTCAACAAGACACTGTGCCTGAGATGTAAGTGGCATTAATTCACTGAATATGGAGATTTTTACAATGCCGGTATGATCTCAGTGACATGGCATCCAAAACTGACCATCCATACAGAGAACATTTAACTACACATTCCTCTTCTCCCTCCTCTTCTCCGGAAAAAGGTCCCTGACAAATAGAACAGTTCTAAAATTATCTGAGAGGAGTATTATAGTCACAGGTTAATGGCTTTTTGGTAGAAGCATAAGGACTAGTAACAACTCACAGTCTATCTGAATTTAGCTTTTTAAGTTCCAATGGTTTTCTCTTTGAGCACAATAGGATTGAAATGTTCTGAATTTTGATTCAATGGTACTCTACTTGATCCCTTTTATTAAAAAAAAAACAGAATAAAATATTAGAAGGTTTATGTGCACAGTTTAGGATATTTAGGCCTCACAAAAAGCTACACTAACTAAACAGGCATGAATTTGAAGGATCTGATCACATAACAACCTCTCTCTGCTGAGGGATGGGCAAGTCATGGAAGACAAACTTTCTAATGCTTTTGAGGGGGAAAAAAATATGCTGAATAAGTTGTCCAAGGTCACACAGGAAATCTGTGTCAAAAGCAAAAAGCTGACACTTGTGTCTAACACCAAATTAGCAGTCCATCCATTAGATCCCTTGCATAATAAATAAAGAAATAAATGGTGATTTGTTCCATTTTTAAAGGTTTTTTTTTTAAAAAAAGCCAATATTGCTGTTATCTTCAAAGGATTCTGTAAGATTTATCTTGTCCTTTCGTTCAAATGTTCAAACGATTCAGATAGTTTGCACCTATCTATTAAAATGCCAGGGTGAGGAGCTTGAAAAAGCACTGATAATCTATTGTTTTATCATTTAGTTAAACAAATGAGGGAGACAGCAGATGAATTAAAAAAAAAACTTGGAAAACCCACACATTCCAGACTTAGTCTCTGACAGAACTCGCTGCTCTGTCTTCCCAGATTGGACAGACCCACTTCATTCTGAGAGAAAAATCAAGGCACAAATCAATAATTCAAGGAAATATGCATCTGCCAGATTTCCTTCCCCCACCACACAAATCTTTCATAGTTGAGGGCTAATGTTTATAAAGTGCAAGTCAACCCTTCCACAGGAGCAATCATTAAAGACTGATGTGCTACCATATAAACTACTTCATTCCACGGGTCAGATATATATCTATCTCTGTATACTTGCTGAGACAGACAAATCTACTTTATTTTCCTTTAATTTCAATGGTGAGAAAGAAATCATTCTGGGATGCAAACATATATCAAACAAGCAAACCCACTGTTTTGATAAATTCAGCAATATACAACAACATTCTGGATTAACACTTTCTTGAGGCGGGTCCACAGGGTATTTACCCCTATATAATGCATACATTATACAGATAAATTGCAGCCATTAAACAATATGAAGACAATCCATAGCTTGGACTGATGTCACTGCTCAAGCTGATGTTAAACGTAATGTATGTGTGTGTACCTGACTTCAAATCATCTGTTGACTTATGGCAACCCCATGAATTTAATGGGGTTTTCTCCACTCTTAAGAGCTACTGAAAGGTGATAGGTCAATGTTCGGGATGAGAATAGACCAGCATCACATTGATGACACTTTTCAGTTTTATTTGTGATCCTTAGATCCCTGAACAACACTATCCTCCTGTTAGATTAAATATTGGAAGATGACATTAGAATAAAATCGGAACTCAGTGTCAGAAGGTTGATAAAACAGACAACTCAGAGGAGGACAGACAGAACACATGCAAAATTCTGGCAAAAGGTAGCTCTCAATGTTCCATTTAACAACTGTGCAAGCTCTTCATTAATAAAAGCATTCATTGATCATACTGCATCCCACAATCCACGTGAGATCTGTTGAATACAAGCAAAACTGGGTCCCTGCCAGATGTGTTAGGCTCCGCTGCCAACCCAGAGTGAGGATGCTGGAGCCTAACATCTGAAGGGTGACATGTCGGGAATGCTGATCTAAGTCCACCAGGGGTGAAAAAAATCTGAAGGAAGCCTTCACTTATAAGAACAACGGCAAAATTAAAAATGCATGAGGAAAAATTAATGTCTCTGGAGAAGGCAACACCATTCTGTGAACTGTTCATCTCATTTAAGAAAGTGGAGTTGTGCATAAACCTCATTCAGAGATCATGAACCTAGATCTCTTGCCTACATAAAACTTCTCTCAAGTCCCAAAAAGTATATGAGTGATGTTCAGCAGGGGGAGAGAGACAAAAGGAGACCCTTGTCATCATACCAATTCCACACTATATGAAGTCTTGGCATCAACAGCTGTAAAATGTTAACCATCCTTTTCAACTGATGAAAAAAGGGATTTAACTGCAGCTGACTGCTTGCATGGGGGATCCAAAAAAGGAGCAAAAAGGTAGGTAAGGAGACATGCATATTTCTAATGGAAAACACATGTGTGTGTGTGTGTGAATGACAGGTTATATGTGGTGATGAGTAGCCTTGAGATATGTGAAAGCAGAAAATTGGTGGGGAAAAAAATCCTACTATAAGAAGGAACAAGCAAGTCCCTAGAGGGGACACCGGCTTTCAAGAGCTTCAAATGGCTGCAGAGGATAACTGCAGGGAGCCACCGTCGGGCTGAATCATTTCCACTTGCTTTTAAGATAATACCCCTCCTCCCAACTGCCTCTGATGGTTATTACAGAGAAATGAGTTACTCTGGATCACAAATCTCTTGAAATTTGGGACCGAGTGCTCTCTGTGGAACTGAAAGGCAGTGAAGCATCCACTCACTAGAGCCATCCGAATAATATCAGAGAAGTGATTCAATCCTGCAGTTGTTTATTAGCACATTTGATCTGCTTTAAAAGATCCTGTTTAATTGGGTTCTCCTTCCTCACTCTGCCAGCCTGATGGAAATCTGTGTTCATGTCTCAGGGGGAAGGCATCCGTTTGATCTCACCCCACCAGACTCTACTCTAGACCCCTCCCCTTGTCTCACTGAAAGTTATTGCCTCCGTCATCTTCCCCCACCCCATAAAACAAAACAGGGGTGTTGACCATCACTGAGCAAGTGATGTTAATCTGATTTGTAGAACAATTTAAAGTTTCACACAAATTCTTTGTGGCAGAAACCAAGCATCCCATGAGAGAAGCCTTTATCCTGATTAGAGAAAGAATGTACACAGATGGCTGTTGAAGCCAGAGATGTACGTCCTCACCACAAATTCTTTTCCACTGCACTTTTGTCTGATGGGTCCTTATACAAAAAAGCAGCAAAGAGAGCAGTGGCAAGCCCCCACATGTGGACATTGTAGGAGTGTTCCCCTATGCAGTCCCACATCAAAATTTGGGTGCCCTCCTCTCGCATAAGTTTGCACAGGTCTGTGCACAGAAACTGAGGACACAGGCTCTTTACACAAGTTTCAAAGCACTAAGCCAGGACTATTCCATGAGTTCCTTATGAGCACATTTCATTAGATTAATTATACAATAAATGAATCATACACACAATACTTTCTGTTAAGCACGTCCTGTTCGTTAACGAACTGCAACAGCCTCTTTTCAAGACTTTTGCTCATCAAGCCAATTAATTATCTTACCCTCCTGGAAGAGCACTGAAACTAAAGAGCCTGTCTCCCTTTCAGACCTTGCAATAAGAAAACTTTAAATCATGGGTAACATCAAGAAAAAACTTCCAGTCCCTTTCTGACTAAAGGGACCAGATGTGCTGCAGGGCTGAGTGTAATTTTAGCCATTAAACTTCCTGATCCCTGAATGTCATCGGGAGTTACCTTCGACTGAATACATCCAGTTGCACTTGCAATGTAGTGCATTTAACTCTCCATAAAATATGGATTTTATTGCAGCACTGTCAAGACCTCCTTCCACAACTGCTGACCTCTGTGCCTTTTGCATATCTCCAGGCTCCAACCTTTGAATTAAAAATTATATGTCTCCCTATCTGTCTATCTGCCCCACCTATCAAACTATTTATCAGGTAGAATGCATCAATGCACGCACACACACATACACATATACATAAATATATCTGAATAATGCGCTGGTATGTAATGTGTTTCAGTACATATGGATTCACTACAGCCCTGTTTCAACTCGGACTGCCATTTCTGTAACTGTGCACCTTTGGCATCCCATTTATTCACCATACACCCCACCATGCCAAGGGCTCCACATTGTACTCGCTTCTGTGTCAGATCCTGCAACTCTTCTGCTCTCCTTACTTTTCCTCAAGGAAAGACCTAATTTTAACTGCGCACCTCTGCCTGACCAGCCTTTTCCACCTCCCTCCCTTGGTTTTCCTATTACCCAGCAAGATCAATACCAGAGCTAAAGAAAAGAAATTAAATATACATATAATTATGTGCGTTTCTAATCCGCTATCCAGTAACGTGTACATGTGTGTGCAACAGAGGGGTGCTTGCTGGCAGCATTCATGCCAGGTGTCTCCCTTTCTCTTTCCTTTACTTAAAAGGGCAGCTCCTCCATACAAGGACATTAATTGCTAGCCTCCAGTGGGCATCCCTTCCATGCGCAAAAAAAGGAGAGGCAAGGGGGAAAAAATCCCACACCATCCATCCTCAGTCTCAAGGAACACATAACCATCCATGTGCTGCCATGCTGACTATAACGCCCTCCATAGTAGCAGACCTGCCAACTTTGTGTGCGTGTGTGTGGAATTAACAGGGTGTAATTAGTATTTATAGCAGACCAAACAAGAAGAGAGAAAGTTGGGGGGGGTGGAATGGAGAGACCCACCAATCGGCCAGAAAATCCCAAGCCAAACGGGTAACGGGACGCCTCCGCCTGCCTGAACGGTGCGGTCTCCGGGCTCGCTTTGAAAGAAGTGCAAACGCCTACTTTTCCCTTACCTTGGAGAAGAAGGCAAGGCGACGGGTGAGTCAAGAGGGGCTCCGCCGCCGCGGAAAGTCGGGGTGAAGCGGCGTTGGTAGCAACGGCGCGGCTCCTCTCTGCCTGCCGCCTTCTCCCTCGTCTTCTTTCCTGCTGCCGCCGCCGCCGCCGCCTCCTCCTTCGCTGCTGCCGCTGCTGGAGCTACTCGCCTTGAACTGAGGCGCCGTCTCTCTCCCTCGTCCAGCATCACTTTAAAACTCTGGCTGGAGGAGGAAGCCAAGCCGAGGGGGGCTCTCTGCTTGGTTGGCTTTCCATTCAGCGCTCTTTGAGTAATGGAGAGGAAAAATATATAAATATTTCCACCTCTCCCCCTTCTTTTTCTCTCTCTTTTTCACTCCCCCCCCTTTCTCTCTGTCTCTCACACACGTACCCGGCACGCTCGCGCTGCCGCTGCTGCTGCTCTTCTTGCTGAGCGTCCAGAGCTGCAGCTCAGTCTGGGGAGGCGCAGGGATGGGGAAAAGAACAAGCGCCTCTTGCAGGCTTCCAACGATTTGCAAGTGAATGCGGTGGGAGGGACGAGGGGGAGGGCTTTCTGGAAGACGACCCCCCCCCCGCACGCCACCTTGCAACCAGCGCGCACTTCGCACGCCTGGCCGTCTCATCGGGTGGCCGAGGAAGAACTGCCCTTTTCTTTTTTAACAAATCCTCCGGGTGAGTCCTCCTGTCCTTCTGACCTGGCGAGGGACCACATGTAAGAAAAGGCAAAAGGGTGGGCGAGCGAGGCTTTCATAACTCTGGACCTGCCACACAGGACAGTGGGATGCGGTTGTTGCAAAGGCTCGTGGCAGGCAAAGGTTGCGCACCAAAATACCGGAGTCAAGGGTGCAGGGCATCTTTGGGCAACCTGAGTTAGAAAATCTCACAAGCACCTCCTCCCCAGCACTGTGAACACAATGTTGTTGTTGCTGCTGCTCCTGCTATTGTATGCCTCTGACTTATGGTAAACTTCTCCTAGAGTTTTCTTGGCAAGATTTGTTCAGAGGGCCTTTGCCATTGCCTTCCTCTGAGACTTGAGAGAATGTGGCTTGCCCAAAGTTGCCCAGTGAGTTTCCATGGCTAAGCAAGATTCAAACCCTGGTCTCCAGAGTCATAGGCCATTTCCACACGGGCATAATGCCCACATTAGGGCGACCTCTCTTGGAGGCCTTCTTCACCGCGAGGTGCGCTAGCGCAGTTGGAAAAAGTGAGGCTCTAGACCTCAAACTGCTCTAGCGCAGCCACGGGGGTGGCACTGCGAGTTTTATAAAATCCACCTTCACAAGTGGTTTTTACGAAACTCACCTGTGCTGCCCCATGGCAGCCCCCAGTGAAGAACTGCAGAGACGCGGTAGCACATCCCTGCAGATCTGCCCGGAGGTGGGCTTCAGGCTGGCGCGCTGCCCTGATTGGCGGAGCACTGCCGGAAACCGCCGGCCACCATTTTGGGTGCCACCAAACGCCGCCGAGCGCCGCCAAAATTCGGCGGCGTTTAGAACAGCGAATCCGCGCTCCCCGCAGGGACGGAGCAACCCACTCACAGGTAAGCTCTGCCCCTGCGTGCACTGCCCTGTTTCGCCCTCCCCCCGTGAGGAAAGGGCCAGTGTCCAACATTCAGAAAATAAAACACAGTCAATTGCTTCATTCTGCTTAAATGGAAGGCTGGGTCCTAATTGTCACCCAGGAATCCCATGTCTCCCATCTTGTTCTCCGTTCTCAATTGTCTGCCCACCTCAGTTTTAAACTTTTGAAGAAACTTTTTTCAGAATTGGGAGCTCTTATTATTTATTACCGGTAATCTGTCATATATTGTTCATTTAATGCTAGTCTCCAGTTTATTTTCAAGACAAATTTACTAAACTGGACTGGAAGCCCTTCTAGGTCATGGAACTTGTAGAATCCTAGAATCATAAGCCATTTCCACCCCACACTCTTATAATGCAACTATTCCACTTTCAACATTCTGTGGAATTCTGGGGTTTGTAGTTTACTGAGGCCAAAGAGCTCTCTGGCTGAGAATTCTAAAGGTCCCTCCCCAAGCTGCACACCCCAGGATGCCATAAGATGTTGAAAGTCGAATAATAGCCTTAGAACTGTGTAGTGCAGAAATGGCCATAGAGTTGGAAGATACCACAAGGGCCTTCAAGCCCAGCCCTTTGCCATGCAACTCCTAGAGATATTTTGCTGCCTAACCCCTTATTTTGTAGTTTTTGGGAGAAACAGTGAAAATGTTTATTTTGCCAGGAGTCTGAAGTGGTTTGAAGCTATCTTAGCTATTTTGACTATTCTTAGTAACTCAATTTTAAGGCTGTGTTTATTTTTATATTTTTATAGTCAGTTCATGTTTGTATGAGCTTGTGGATTTACACTGCCACGGAAGCCCTTTTGAGGGTTGAAGGCACAGTTAGACATTGATTTTATAAATAAAGAATATAGAGCAATGTTTTGTTTATGACATTTAATATCCATTTTTTTTTCCTTCTAAGCCAACATCTTCTCATGATGTCTTCAAATGACTGTAGAGCAGGTTAGCCTAAAAGGTAGTGATTACTCAGTAAGTGTCATGAGTGAGTAGAGATTGGAACCCAGGTCTCCCCAATCTTATTCTAACATGTTAAGCAATATATCATATGAGTTCTTTTTAATATTCTTTTTAATATTGCAATATTTCCTCCAAGCAGTGCTGTAGTTTCAGTAATAAGCAAAGTGAAAATGAGTTATTAGATCAAAGTTAGGAATGATACTTAGACTTTATCTGGTGCTTTGCAATGCAGTTCTCGACATTTACTTGGAAGTAAGCCCCACTGTATTCATTGGTCTCTTAGGCCCTTTCCGCACCCTACCGACTTGTGTCAACATCTGTTGGCAATCTCAGCAGCGGCTCTGCTGGGAAGGGGGTGCGATGGCAGCGCTCCCCTCCGCACAGGACCAGCTTCTTATGGAATGGACACACTGCTTCCTTCCACATCTCAGCTGGCTACTTTCCCAGGCTGTGGTGAGGCAGGAAGCGCTGCCATTGTGCTTCCTGTCTTTTTGCAGGACAAGTAAGTGGGGGATGGTGACGTGACTGTAGATCATTGATGGGGAAAACTTATCAATGATTTAACCCGCGATCGCACCACCTGGGTACGGGAGAAGAACGGGACTGCAGCGACATCATGCAGAAGCGTTGTTGCAGTCCTGTCCTTCTTCTATCCCCATTGCAGGATAGAAGGGTGCTGTGGAAAGCACCTTAATATCTAGTAGGTGCATTTAGGGTTCAGTATGTCATTTCAAATACTTTATATACCTATTATATTAATCCTTACAATAGCTCAGGGAGGTAGGATAGCATGATTCTACTTTGCACCCTGGGACTGCCATGTAGAGGTTGTTGATTAGCGATATTCTTGTCTGCTTGGTAGATATGAAGTTTACCTTCCCTGTGAGTTGAATTCAGTCTATTTAGCACTTGGTTCCCACTGAAATAAAGATAACTTTGTTGTTGTGTACCTTCAAGTCATTTCCAACTTATGGCAACCCTAAGGTGAACCTGACATGGGGTTTCCTTGGCAAGATTTTTTCAGAGGAGGTTTGTCTTTGCTTTCCTCTGAGGCTGAGAGTGTGTGACTTGCCCAAGGTCACCCAGTGGGTTTCCATGGCCAAGTGGGGATTCAAACCCTGGTCTCTAGAGTCCTAGTCCAATGCTCAAAACATTACACCATGCTGGCTCTCAAATATGACGTAAGTTATTAACATCTACACTAAATCTAGCATGAATTAAATGCAACCAGTTTAATCTGCATCCAAACGCTGCTGTTGTTGTGTGCCTTCAAGTCATTTCCAACTTAGGGGGCCCTAAGGTGACTGTATCATGGGGCTTTCTGGGGCTGAGAGTGTGTGACATGCCCAAGGTCACCCAATGGATTTCTATGGCCAGGTGGGGAATCCAACCTTGAGGCCTTTTTGCATTACACTGCTACAGTGCTATTATTCCATTTTCAACATGCTATGTAATCCTGGGGTTTGCAGGTTGGGGAGGGGCATTTAGAATTCTCAGCCAGAGAATCTTAGGCCTCAGTAAACTACAAAGTCCAAAATTCCACAGGATGTTGAAAGTGGAATAACAGCACTATAACAGTGTAGTGTAGAAAGACTCCTGGTCTCCAAGTCATAGTCCAATGCTCAAACCACTATACTATGCCTGCTTTCTGCATCCAAACTTGCATGAATAATAATGAAAAACCTCTGAATGATGACTCATCATTCTAATAATAAAACTAATAAGAGGGCTAAACACGCTTATGTTGTATGAAGATTTTTTTTAAAAAAAATAAAGTTAAAATAATTGGATGAGGGAAAGAGGAATAAGAGGAGCAAGAAGTGAGAAATCTAATTGTAGAGCTACAATATGTATAAGACATTTAGTGCATAAAGATCATTACCTGACAAAAATCAGCATATTTCTCCATAAATAACTGCTTATAGTGGATTCATTCAGATGACAGTCCTATGAAGGTCCTGGGGTGAATACAGGAGGCCTCAAGTGTGAAGACAAGAAGGCTTGTAAACATGTTCAGGTCTGAAATGGAACCAACACCCATGGGGATAGTGTGAGTGGAACTTACATGACATCCACAAATCGCCCTCTCACTTTGAAGACTCATACCTTAAGGCAGTGGTTCTCAACCTGTGGGTCCCCAGATGTTCATGGACTTCAGCTCCCAGAAGCCCTGAGCATTGACCATAGTGGCTGGGGCTTCTGGGAGCTGAAGTCCACGAACATCTAGGGACCCACAGGTTGAGAACCACTGCCTTAAGGCCTCATGTTCATTCATGTGCCTCCATAGGGCTTCTGACTCCAAGTTATCTAACAATCACTACAAGTGGGGGAAACAAATTCATCTTGCCTAATTTGGTTGCTGAAAAAGAATCAATGGGAGGACCAGGAGTGGATTTTAAGGGAAAGAACTTATGATCTCAGTAGTAATTACAAAATCCTAGGCTGTGCATGTGCTTACAGGCCTCCTTGTTCCTTAGTTCTCGGTGTATTTCCACCTGTCTGACTCACTATTTTGCCTCTTGTTCCAGTTGATCAGTCCTGAACTTCCAGTAAAAAATTAAAAAGTAGTTCCTGTAAGGCGGATACTTCACCACCCCCTCACAGGCTTTTCAACTGAAAGGAAAAGACCCGCCACCATAGCCAACAACTTGTTGTTTCATGTGCTGGGTAATTTTTGCCATATCTTTCCATTGGGTGAAGTAGGATTACTCAGTGTCTGCTGTTGTAGCCTGTTGAAGAAAAGCACCTCTGAATGTAGATAGTTCTGCTTCTGTGCCTCTAATAGACTAAAAACTTCTTAGTCATCTGAAAAAGTGCCCAATGAGTTGGGTAGCAAATTAAATATTAAAACAAGTGTTTGTAAAAGGTGCAGATAGCCTGCACCCTCTAAAAAGAGGCATTCTCTTACGTGAAGATTTCTTATTAGGAGGTGGCACTATGACTCATGATCCAAGCCATACCAGCCAATGGCCATGGTTGCTGGGGTTGATAAGCCCTGTAATGCAAAACATATGGAGGGCACCAGGTTGAGAGCAGCTGTTTCATAGATAATGCTTTTTATGAAACATGTAAATGCATGCCTCACAGACAATGTACTTTTGTCTTGCATTGTTTTGCTTGGATCCTACATTTCTTCCGTTCATGGAACATGTTCACAGAGAGGGATAGGGTTCATAACTCCCCTCTGCTTTTTTGGAGGGAAGGGTCCTTCCAACATCTCATCCTTGAAACTGGGGCAACCTTGGGAATGGTTTAATCTGTAGGTTCATATTGTTGCAGATGGTCAAATATCTCTACTTAAGTGGAGGCATTTAGAGGCCACACCCATAGGTACATTTATTCAAATTAAACATTTGGTTAATTAACTAAGAGCCATATGATTGTAGACATTATATGAGGTACATTAATTAAACATTACTAATTGAGTTAGCCAATTAGCAACCAGCCTGGAGTCCTAGAAAAGAGTATCTCCCAGCTCTTAGAAACTGAACTTGGAGGTTCTGATGTGAACACTTATTATGGTCTAAGCAAATGTCATTTCTGGCACAGACTGAAAGAATATATAGTGTTCGATTCATCTATAGAAGCATTACTTTAAGACTGGAGAAGAGAGTTCTTAAGATACAGCTTTAAATAGGAAATGTACTCAAAATTGCTTTTGATTTTGTTCATGGTTTGAATGAAACAAAGGGTGAGCAGTGGCACTTAGAACCCTTGTAATTCATTTTGTACCAGATTCAATGCAAAATGGACTGAAACTAGAATCTTTTTGTAAAAACCCAAGTTTGCTGATATCACTCTAACTCTAATTATCAATTATGGCAAAAACTCAGTTCAGAAATGTGTTGTTATGAGTGCCCTGCTTTCTTCTGTGCTGTCATCACTGTTGTCTTGTGGGCTGAACTCTGCTGGTGTCTTTCTTTCATTCCTCTGTGGAGCTTCCGATGTCTTTCTCTTCCATGTGGGACTCGCTGGCAACTGACTAAATGTCATTTTTTCTTCCTTCATCGTTGTCCTGTTTGTTCATGCAATTGTGCCTCACCTTTGCCCACACTCCACAGCTGCCTTTGTTCACATCTCAGTCACTGCCTAATACTTGTAACAACTTCATAGGATCCATCCTCCACTTCATTCTAACTGTGACCCTTTGCCATTCTTTCACATGCGAACCAACTGGTTGTACTCAGATCTCATATGTTCTACAGCGTAGTCTCAGGTCTTTGGCTCCTTTGTTATACTGTATGACTTGTTTTAATTATTGGCACTCAACTATGTCCAGGTATTGTCATCCCCCCTCCCCTTGCATTACAACATCTCTCATAGATAGCAGTGTCCTAGTTTTATATACTTTCATTCTTTGAGCTGGGTTGCTCGCCACAGATTCAGCCTTTCCAATGTTCTGCGGGTAGGCAAGGGATGACATATTGTACTGAAATTCCTGCTTAGCACAAAATGGTTTGAATTCTATTGAGGTATATTGTTACCAGGCTGTACACCCCCACTTCATGATATGTTTTAACTGGCAAATATTTAATTGGCATAAAATATAAATTATATCCTGCGATAGCTGGGAAGCCTGCTGGCAAAGTGGAACTGGCTGTACATGTGTGCTGCAAAACTAGGTTAAATTATGACCTCTGGGCATGGCTAGGTCATAGTCATTGAAGCTCCAGTGACAATGGATTTGCAAATGTCCCCCAACAACTTGACCTTTAGAAATAATAGAGCCCGAAACTGCTTCCATGGAATGACTGATTGTTTTCAATTCGCCTCCTTTGTTCACTGACATCTTCTTTTTGTCCCTTCACGTGCCATTAAGGATCTATCACAATTCCCATCAGTCTTTTATCACCTAATGCTAAAGTCCCATTGTCTACTCTGTCAGAGAGGCATCAACACCTTTCCCCTCTGGCCAGAAAAAGAGTGTTTAAACTCTGGCTCTGAGGTAGACAACTTGTAGTACAGTACCCTTGGCGTAGGCCATTACTCTGCTGTTCTGATTCCTGTTCTTGTATGACCCTCGAACCTTAGTGTGATCATAACACTTGGTCTTTTCTCCCCAGATAGGTAAATATCACCCACTATGCCCTAACTTTTCGCTATCTAATTTTTCCTCCCTTTCCTTCAACTAGCCTTGTGTGATTGTGAGACTGCTTGGATCTTGTGTGTGTGTGATTGTCAACTCCCCTAATAAAATAAATATTTGAGTCTCCGGCTGGTACCCCTGCATTAGTACTGCTATACACAGGTGCAAGAGATCCTGATAGGTTACTCCCCTCTTGCAGGCCTCTTCTTTGAGCTAATATCGCCCACTGTTTCATGGAGGCACTGGCATTGCAGGTGGACCTCTCAGTCACTCACATTCTGGGGTAACAGTATTGCAGGCCATTATTTGAAATTAGAATATCAGGTATCCAATGCCTTGCAAAATGGCCCTTCACCTTCTTGATCACTGTGATTGTTTGAATGTTTCCCAAAAATTAGAGTAATAAACTACTATGATCATATGGGCTCTGTTCTTGACATTGAACAAATCAGTCGCTGCCGTCTCTCAGAGCCAGAAGGGAATGTCATGAGAGTTTAATGTCTCTATTTGTTTTACCTGCTTAAATCTAGCTGTCCCGGAGACCTCAGACCCTACATTGCCTACCCACCCTTCTTTCCCCCTTTTTTGGAAGCACTGACAGGGCCTTCAGACATTCTCACTTTAAAACTTTCTTACTAACTTTCTGCTGCCACCATGTTTCTTGTGACACTGCTGCATAATTAGAACACAGCTCTCACTTTAGTATAACTGATGTGATTTTACTATAAATCCTTTGTAGCTGTTATCAGCTCTAATGCCCTTTCCTTGCCTAATCCCCACACACTGTGAATAGCTCCTCTTCCATTCTTCCTGGGTCTCCTTCAACTCCCTAATACTGGAGTCTGCCATACTGGTGCTTTTGCTTCTGATTTGTATGCATATGATTACACATATTACTTCTATTCAGATACTATAAATCAGAATAAGGTTGGGGATATGTACTACACTGCTCTCCTTCATCACCATATCTGTTGCCCACTATGCCTGGACTTTCAGAAGAGGAAAATGTCTATCTGTGGAAACGCTGAATGTGAATCAAACAGAATGCAGGAAAATCAGAATTCCAAATCACATGAGGGAACTCCATGGATAAAGGAGGCTGTCTTTATAGAGAGCAACAGAAGTGATGAGGCTAGCAAGCTGCCTCTCTTCATGTGATTACTTTACTCAGATTCTGATGCCTGAATAGGGCCAAAATCATCATCATCACTATCGTCGTCGTCGTCACAACCACCCTACCACCATCTTGCATTATATTCTGCTTTTTGCCCATTATTGGGCCTCAGAGCTGCCAAAATCTCATGAACAGTATGGAGGATAAGATGGAACCCTGTGGGAGCCTACAACTTAATAGACATGGAGATGAATAGGAATTCCCCAATGCTATTTTCTGGAACTGGCCCTCTAGTCAGGAATAGAACCATTGCAGAACAATTCCTCTTACTCACATCCCATATTGCTAGTCCAGTAAGATACCATGATCAATGGTCTCAAAAGCCATTGAGAGATCCAGGAAGATCAACAGAGTAGCACTCCTCCTGCTGTTCTCCCAAAGTAGGTCAACCACTAAGGCCATCTTAGTGCCCCACCCTGGCACTAAGGGTCCAGATAATCTGTTTCCTCCAAGAATGCCTGAAGTTGCCCAGACACCACACACTCAAGCACCTTGCTCAAAAAGGGGATAGCTGCAGTTATAGTACACTAACATATTTCTTGCAGCCTGAAAATTGTTGTCTCAATAGAAGAACATAGTACTCAGATAAAGGGAAAGCATAAATGCCTCTTGTTGATATGTAGCCAAGGCAGAAACAGGAGAAGGTGGTAGTGCTAAGACTGCAGTGCTGTGCAAAATTGCTGGGCAATAAATATCACTAAAGTTGGTAGAGTTAACTCCATGACAGCAAACAGGCTCTGGACAAAGCTGTAAAATAGTCTTCTGGTAAAAAATGCCTATATATCCAGTTCCAGCTTTCTTGAAATTATTCAGCAGCCCCAGCTGAGGAGTGGCCATTGCCCAATGGAAAATCATGTGCTTTGGATGCAAAACAGTCTGCATACATTGAGTTAAAGGAATTCAGGCCCAGAGCTGGGAGTTATCCAGGAACTTTGAGAGCCCCTGTCAGTCAAAGTATACAATATTGAGCTAGATAGATTCCATATAAGGCAGCTTTATGTGTTCAGAGAATAGTTAAAATAATGATCCAGGCAAGCTAGCAGAGCTGTTGGGAGTGAGCTCCAAGAATCCTAACAACTGCAGCCCAATCAGAAGAATGTACTCCAGAACTAGATATTAATCCACCACTGACCTCTTTCCCTAAATTTTCTTACAGTGCACAACAATTTTACACTGATCCATTGATCTTCCATTATACAATGTTTGAAAAAAAGCCAACCTCACACCTTTCCACCCTTCCAAATTTGAGATCAGCAAGGCCCAGAATATTAATCTTTCAAGGTAGGAGCAACATGTCTACCAATTGTGACTTGACATCTGCCACATTTATTAAAGTCACATTTTCAGAGTCAGTTGTGGCTCCGTATTCCAAAAGGTCTGTGGCCTCCAAACTCCCAATACAGTTTCAAAATGGCTGGTCTTGCCCAACAACTCTCCAGAGTTTTTGTTTAGGTGTGTGCTTGGAAATGAAAAGTGGTATCCCTATTTATCTCCTAATTCTTGGACCAGATATATCTGTGCCTTGTGCATGTAAAAGATTTATATTTGCTTATTGCACCATGAATATTTACTGCTAAAAGATTATGATGACTCAGGAATTTGATAATTCATTGAGAATATCTACCAGTGAGTTTAGATTCTGATGGATTTATGCTGCCTCCAGTTATTGGTTATGGAGGAACAACTGTGGGAGAGACCTATTTCTCACATATCCATTCATAGGTTTCTGAATATCTGTGTGAAACACAATATGGATCTAAATAGGCCTTTGGTCTGCTCCATCCAGGCTGTTCTTATGCCATTACGTTCATAGATCCCTGTTTGCAAGTCTCTCTTGCATTAGCCTACATATCTAAGGAAAGCTAAGTTCAATACAAAGAAAGAAAGATTATGTTGACAGATCTGCTATAAATATCTGGACCTTCTTGTTAGCGTGACACCAATAACCTGTTGTACCACTTATCCTATAGTTTTAATGTTGTTATAGTTGCCTTTATACATACCAAAATATACATACTGCAGGCTAGTTGGAAAGATTTCTAGCGGAAACACTATTTGTAAATGCCAGCTAACTAACGATAGATAATCTTTTTCACATACTGGCTGTTTCTGCCCTACATTGTTATAGTGCTATTATTCCACTTTCAATCTCCTATGGAATCCTGGGTTTTCAGTTCAGGGAGAGGCATTTAGAATTCTTAGCCAGAAAGCTCTTTGGCCTCAGTAAACTAGAAACCCCAGAATTCCACAGGATATTGAAAGTGGAATAATAGCACTGTAACAGTATAGCGTGGAAATGGCCATACTCTAATTAATTGTAAAATGATATTTATTATTAAATGTACAGCTAGGTTGTTTTGATGAGAAACATTGTATCTGTGATCTCCCTTGACCAGCTTACGAAAAGCAGAGAATACAGTAATCTATGTATTCTTGACAGAGGAAGATGCTTTGACACTGTGTACCCATAACAATGCATGAGTCCTAAGATGGCACACACTATGGGATCATGAAAATGGCTCCTGAAAGATATCCACTGGGAAGCAGAAATCAATCAGACCTCCACTTTATGAACCTCTGAAGAATTTGGAAAGAAGTTGTTCTCTTTTAGGATTTAAATACTAGATAGTTGTAGTATTTCTAACTAAAACATAGCAAAATTAATATTATTTGAACCCTAGAATTTTTGTATCTCAGATCTAAATTAATCATGTATGCCCTTTCATAACTCCAAGATGGCATAATTCCAAAAGTACTGCTTTTCAGTAGTTTTATGGTTAGTTTGATATGTTGAATGATCTGTGGGACAAACAAAAATAATTTTGGCAGCAGCAGCCAAAGATCCCAATCCATATCTAAAGAAGGATTGCTGAGTTCAGCTGCTGAAGATGTAGCAGATGATTTTGGCAAGAAACAAAATTTAGTCTTCTATCATTTATGGTAGGACTGGAAAATCTGGAAATGTCATATTGAGGACTAGCTGCAGGGGCAAATGTTGAGTAATCTTGTCCCCTCCTGAGGATATTTCTGAGACCTGAACAAACAGAGTTCACAGTAACTTATAGGTCTAGCTTCAAAATGGACCTTATGGATTTCTTCAGTTTAGCCCTGGAGTTCCTTAGAAGTTTGCAACTCAGGTTGATGTATTTACATGCATTCTGTATTTAAGCAAGTTATAATTTGAGTGATCTAATAAGACATTCTTAACAGTAATTTCTTTACTATTCAAAAGAGTAAACAAATGTGAGGCTATCTTGTGGAATGTTGCACAGAAGGGGGAAGAGATTCCAGACCTACCTCTGTGAACGATCAACTGACACCATGAATTATGAGGCTAGAATAATATTATCTTTGCCTGCATAGGCTATTGGTGTTATTGATGACCACAGCTCTCTCCAGATCTTTGAAAAGCCATGTGCATTGCTTGACTCCTTGACCTTCTGCAGTAATGAGTTCCACAGGTGGGTTACACATAGCATAAATATTTCCCTTTTCTTTGCTTTACATGCACAGTCATATACATTCAGAGAGCACCTTGTTCTCATCTTGTGGGGTCAGAGCCAACAGAGAATTTTTCTCTTTTCCTTGGGAAGAAAGCGGGGTAGAGTTTGATTTAAGAACTGGTTCACCTCTGTCATGTGCTATATTCTTAGACTCTCAGATCATATCCTTCATCTAGTTCCTTTTCCCTATTTTAATATTAATTGTTCTTGTATTGGTAAGAGGTTACTGTGGATTGTATGTGGAAGAACTTATTTGTGCACGCATGATTTTACTGATGCAGAAAATACTATAGCTTCTGTTGTTCTCTATTATTTCTCCTTGTAAGGTATGTCTGTTGATTGAAGAAAGTTGACACATTCATGTTTCTGACTGTAACATAGGTAATGTTCCAAGAGCTCAAGGCCTGGCTGTGCTTCTTTCATCTTCCTGAAGAAGGGAAGGAGTCTCAGGATGAAGGTATCATCTTGAAAAGTATATATGTATCTATGTGTCTTCATGTATTCTTAATTTGTTAGACCTGGTGTTTTTTATTTTAATGTGGAACTATAGTTGATCCTTAAAATATCATACATAATCATATCATGAGGGGCTGCTGTTTGTAACATCACCCTTATAAGATCACCAGGATACACAGACTGTGACATCACAAAGGATTGCCTCTGGGTCTCAGGTCTTGATATTTCAGGCCCTGAAATATCAAGGTCTGGGGTAATCCTGACTTGGCAACTCAAGGCAAAGATGCTATGCCACATCCTCAAAAAAAATACTGTACTACGGAAGCAGTTGACAGGCTCAGCTGAGAAGTATTATATTTTTTACCAAGTAAACAGGGCCTGAATCCCATGCTGCATTTCAAGGCTAGTTACAGGCATGAGAAGGCCTAAGCTGATAGGCTCATTCCTCAATTGATGGGACCTAACAGGCTCACCTGCAGTGGTGACAGGGAACAACATTCTGCACAGTGGCGGGTGGCTTGGGAGCTGCCGTTTGAATTTCTCACAGTAATGTCACAGAATGACATTACCTTAGAGATACGATGTAAAATTAAAATGGGAATTCAATCCAGTCACTAGGTACTGTTCAGTGCATAGGACAGATTTTTTTTAAAAAAAGTTTGGCAATCATTAGCATAGGGTTCTGCATGGCATCCAGCCGTTGGCAGTTCCCCAAAATTGAGGAATATTAATGCTGACCCTGTTGCATTGGGCCAAGCTTATTATCCTTCTTTCCCACTCAAGTTGTGGCAATGAGGATGGACTACTTCACTTGGTTATTTGGTCTTAAAAATTCCCATTCCCTTCCTATGATTAAATTGCATAAAATTCATTGGTGTATATGTGTCAGAAATGCAATTGCACACAAATTCAAGATTTATTTTTAGAAATTAATCACAAACATTGATTATGTGTGTCATATATTCACGTGCAGGCATGTACACACATATATACCAGCCAAGCCAGCCTATCTTTGGCTGTGTGTTCGAGAAATGTCGTCTTCCTTGGTCACTCTAATTTCACTGAACCTTCTCTACATCAACCTAAAATTTAGACTTTTATAAGTCCTCACTGATATGGAAAACTCTGATGGTTTCTGTTCTAGTAGAGAAAGGCTTGATGAAGAAGCTTTCTGAAATGGCACCCACTAGTTCCTTTTTCTAAGCATACTGGCAGATTCTGGCTCACATCCTACAATGAGCAAGCAGAGTATAAATGCTCTGCCTGCCCACTTCTGTGTTCTTCTCCCACTCTAGGAAGGTGCAAAGCCCGGGGGGGGGGGGTTGCTACTGCTGCTTGCTGGCTAGGAGAGGAAGGACAAGGCAGGCAATTCATATGATGAAGAAGCCACTGATCTCTGCTCAGAGGGGAAAAGAAATGAGGGAGTGGTCACAAATGAACCACATCTTCCATTTTCTTCTCCTTGAAGCTCAGAGCAACTGTACCTTTGTTATCTCAATTGCCTCCCCTCCTCACCAGGGTAGCAAGCAGCCGCAGCAGTGACCCCTGTCCAGGGGGAGGTTTTGAAAAGGGTGCAAATGGATAATCTCCACCCTCCACCCAATCCAAGAGACATTCACATGCCAAAGCTAGACTTCTAGAAATATATGTCACTAACAGGATGCTGTCTTCTATTAGATATAAGAAAACTGCCATAATTAGCTTATGTGTGCTTTATCATCTTTCTTCCTACAACTGGCTGTCTCATTTTCATTAAAAACGGTAACCCTATTAATCCTTTCATAATTTTTTCAATGCATCTAAAATTAATCCTAGTCTTTAATTTAGCATATCATATTTGTTTCTCTAATGTCTTCCCCACAGTCCAGTCACCAACAATTTCTTATCTGTCCACAGTTTTGTTGCCTTTCTTTGCAATCACTGGGAAAAAAAAATATTAGAAGGAAAGCACAGAAGGTGTTTTGATAATTCATGTGGCTTGATCCTCTATGCAGCTGTTTGGATTTTCAGGCATCTGGATTTAAGCAGTAGGGCAGACACACTGGACAGTTCTTAAGGTTACCGATTTATACAAATTCCTTTCTTCTTAAAAACAAAACAAAAAACATGAACTTTCATTGAAAAAGATTCTGAATACAAGTAGTCTTACCAGCCAACATACTAAAGAGATTTGGATGTATCTTTGACCAAGGGTTGTTGCTTTCTCTGACTGAAATTAGCAGAGATTTTCCTTTGTTACCTGAGACTGATTGCAAGAGGCTGAACCAGGGATCAACATGCACACTACAGTGAAGCTATAGTATTTTATAAATTTATGGACTTCTCTGCGCTTTCATTTTTCCAGGAACATAGGAGAAGCCCTGGCAGATCAGACTAATGGTCTGTCTGGTAAGCCAGTCTCCTTACACAGTGACCAACTAGTTGCCTATATAAAGCCCACAAGGAGCTCAAAAGTGGAATTAGCACTCTTTGGCTTGTACTCCTTAGTAAATGGTACAAAGAGGCATATTGACTCAGACACTGGCATACTGGAAATTAGAGCCTAGTGTTATCACCGTTTGCTAGCCCGACTTTGGAAGATATTAGATACCATTTTTTTTTTATATCACAATTCGGCCCCATTATGCCACCCTCGGCCAAGTGTTTGTGAGGCACCTGGACAAGCACAGAACTAGGCATGGCCATTGATTGCTGAACATTCCATTCTCCACCCAGGCAGGCCAGACTCAGCCGGATCGTTGCTTTAGGAGACCTCTCTAGCCAAACACCTTATTAAAGATGCATGCTAATACAAAGAACTCCCTGCCCCGAGCAGGCAACTTGAAGAGCTAGACGCCTAACTGTCAAGCATGCTGCATCTGCATACTGGCCATCCCATTGTCGATTCGGAACTAACTCAATCATGCTAAATTCTGACCTTTCAGAGATATTGTCTCGCGCCCAAACCTCATTGTTCTTCCCTGAGTACAGACTAGCCTACGGTCATATTTTCCCTATAAAAACCCCTGATTCCGAGACCTTCCTTGGATTGCTCTGAACTTCCATCAAGCCTTGCTGCCACTTTATCCGGTGAGCTTTCCTCTCAGTCTCATTCTGAGACTGCGCACCTGTGGACCTCCACAGTGATCTAGCCCGGGCTTCAGACAGGTGTAGTATCACCCCAATCAACAATCCCTCTTAAAATACCTCTATACCTCTACCACCTTTACTTTCTATAGTTACTTGTGTGATTGTGTTGCATACACTGTCTGCTTGTAATTAATAAAATCATGGTTATTATTTCATATTTGGTGTGCTTCTTGACTTGGCCTGGCCCCGTAGACATTGGGTTTAAAGATTCCGCTGCGTTGCGCTGCCTCTCGTTGTGCTAACTTGTGCTTTGAGCTAATTTCCCCCACCAATAGTTAAGCATGTTTGGAGTCCCTCGCGGGACCCCCAGTAAACAGGGTAACACTAGAATTTTCCACCAAAAAACCAATTTGTTACCATTATATTTTCAGTGATGTCGCTAGTAAGTTGCTATTATAATTAGCATGTTTGAAAAGTAATTTTACTTTTCCATTCCACAGTAGTAAAAAAATTTATCTTTTAGATTACTTTTTAAAAAAATACCCAAAGGCTATAAGCCTGTGGTACACTCTCCTCCTGTCTGCTTAGCTGTCTCCTAAACACCCAAAATAGAGGACTAGGTACCAGTTGGAGCACAACTCAATGACATAATATTCCTTCTCTGCCATTTAGAGAGCCCATACCCCTAAAACTATGGGCCTTTCCACACTACACTGTTATAATGCTGTTCTTTCACTTTCAATATCTTATGGGATCCTGAGGTTTGCAGTTTAGGGATGGCCTCAGTAAACTACAAACCCCAGAATACCATAGGATGTGGAAAGTGGAATAATAACACTATAACAGTGTACTGCAGAAAGGCCCAATATAGTTCATAGTTCCTCGCTTGCTAAAGAAGATTATGAGAGTTTTATTCAGATTTTTGATTTTGAGGGGACATTTTAAGACTTTGTTCTGAAATTTTCAAGAATTTTTTTCCCTCAAAAAACAAGCAAACCATTATTTGCTTTTGTGAAATGCACTGCATTTGCAAAACCAATGTATTTTATGCAAAAACTGGTTTTGTGCAACACAACAACAAACAGCTTCCCCCCTCTTATGTAGGGGCAAAAAGAAAAATACCTTGCATAGCCTTAAATTTTATTTCAGATGGAGTGTCTGAGGATTTCGTGATACCATTTCTCGTTGATGACCAGAACACTGATGAATATTTTTTTATGTCTTGATTCCAAAGAGGCTCAATCTGGCAGTGATGGGCTATGTGATTTTTTTTTTAAAAAAAAAAAAATCCTGAATCTTCCATCATTCAGCTTCAGTGGAAGTTACTGGGTTCTAGCATCATGAGAGAGGCAACAGAATGTCTCCTCGTCTACTTCCTGCAATTGTAAATACCACTATCCTCCTCTTTCTCCTCATCCTTCTCCCTTTTCTTCTGTTTTCTACGCCAAAGAGTCCCAGACACTGTGACTATTCCTCAGATTTTCCCCAGCCCTTTGATGTGTTTGGTGGCTATTTTCTTCACCTTTTCCAGTTCTGCAAGGAAGTGTGAAGCTTTTAATTAGTGCCTCTAGAACCTAGTCTCCCCTGTTATCATTGTACTGTCTGAGAACTGCAATATGAAACACACTTCCACAGTATAGTATGCATTGGACAGGTATTACTGTAGGACATATGGGAATGACAGCTTAGAAAAGCAGGCAAGTAGGTAGCTACAAAATCCTGGGATTTTTTTTTTATTCCTGACAGACGGAAGTCAATTAAGTTATAATGACTTTAATCAGATTCCCACAAAGTTGTTAACATTTACACATGCCATGGAATGGCAATTGATAGAAACCAAAAGGACATTTTGAAAAATTTCTTTTAAGGTTCTATGAGATTTGCCTGCCCCTAAGAGATATTGTTCTCTCATTCCACCTTCCTTATTTTTGTGGCAAACATGTCCACACTAACTCTGTTTTCCTGAGTGTTTTCATCTTTCTAAAAAAAAAGAAAATAAGATTTCTTCCCTCCCTTG
Organism: Iguana delicatissima; assembly: GCA_948472985.1. Taxonomy (NCBI): domain Eukaryota; kingdom Metazoa; phylum Chordata; class Lepidosauria; order Squamata; family Iguanidae; genus Iguana; species Iguana delicatissima. Next base: position 818,961 of record CAOKZL010000537.1, read on the forward strand.
TTCTCCTTCTCTTTACAAAACAAAACTAAACTTTTCTGCCTGGTGTCCTAGGAGAAACAACAACCCTTCTACAGTTATGGATGTCCTTGGCCCTTTCCACACGGGGAAAAACACGGGGTAACACAGGGTAGGACGACCTCACCTGGAGGTCGTCCACACCGTGGAGTGCGCTAGGGCAGTTAGAAATGTGGAGTTTCCACACCTCAAACCTCCCTCGCTTGGCCGCGGGGGTGGCGCCGCATGTTTTATAAAGACCACATTTCATGTGGTCTTTATGAAACATGTGCATGCTAGCCCATTGCAGCACCCCATGTGGAATTGCAGGGGGGCGCAAGCGCATCCCTGCAGAGCTGCCCAGGGGTGGGCTTCCAGCTGGCGCACTTCTCTGATTGGCGGAGAGCCACCGGAAGCCACCAGCTGCCATTTTGGACGCCGCCGGACACCGCTGCCATGTAGAGCGGCGAACGCACGCTGCTCCCCGCGGCGACGGAACTACCCAGATTAAGATAAGCTCCGTTTCCGTGTGCACTGCCCCGTTTCACTGCGTTTCACGCGCCCACGTATGGAAAGGGCTCTTGTTTCTATGCAAAATTCAGAAATCTAGTAGTCAAGAGAATTAAGAAAATGCAAATTACTGCAAACTGCCACACATCATATATCTCATGAAAAGGAGCAACATATCCTACTAGGCATGGCTGTGATGCTAAAATGTTGGAACAATTCTTTTATCAAAAGATCCACTGATTAAAAATAAGCTTCAGCAACCTGTGGAGGAGTATTGTCAGTAAATATCAGGTTGCTTCCTAAAGACAAATCTAATTTTACAAAAATCAGTTGTGTATCTATAAAAGAAGAATCATAAATCCTTTCATGTTAAGGTCCCTCTGTTAGTTTTCTGAGGTGCTAACACAGAAAGAAGGTGAGGTAGCTCCCTGTATCACAATATCTTCATACAAATCAGTGATGTGGCTACTCTGGTAGTGCTGTCTACTGTTGGACTTTACAGATGATTTAGAAAAGGGCAACCTAAATTACTGACTGCCCAGTGAAAAAAGATTAGCACTGGTCTTTTTTTCACTTTGAAGAAGAGTGAGGGAGTCAAGTGGATTTACATCATAGAATTTTAAAAAATAATGAATAACATAGAAAAAAGTTGATGGAAAGAGTTCTTTCTTTTACTATACCTGAAGCTGGAGTCATTCAGTAAAGCTGTATAGAGATGCTTTAGAAATGACAAAAGGAAATGCTTATTCACTCAGGACAGGGTTAAACTGTGGAATTCTCTACTACAAAATATCGTGATGGCCAACAATTCAAATTGCTTTTGAAGGAGGATTAAACAGATAAAACTATCAGTGGCCACTAGTCATGATAACTGTGCATCATAATATGCTGGGGAATAATGTCTGTGTCCTGCACGCAGGCTTGGCCTAGACTACCATGAGGAAAGAATTCTGAGCTAAGTAGACTTTGGGTCTATTCCAGTAAGGTCTTCTTATTGTATTATTGTCCATAGTGCGGAAATAACAAGTTCCTGGGATAAATTATTAACTAGTTGGTTTTAAATCAGGCCATTATTTAATTGAACTGGAAGGCCTCCTTAGCACTGAAGTTCATATCTTAACAAGTGGATCAGCCTTAATTTGTTAGAATGTTTCTAGGATGGGTTCACTGTCTCTGCCACATTCAGTGAAACGCTAATAAGCCCACAAGAGAAAAAGGATTAGAATTGGAGGAAATGCCCCACATGGCTATGTCGATAATCTGTGTTTACTGATATGGTTGCTTTTGGGAGAAAAGCTGAGAAATAATTGAAGAGCAGTGATTGAAAGACAAAAAAGAAAAAGGGAAAAGTATGATTTCTGGTCTAGAATGGATAAATGGAATGAAGCTGAAGGGTAGGAGAGTGGTTTGTTTGCTTATCTCAAGGCTGAAACTCCAAGCAAACATGGTACTCTCATAATGTCAGGCTCTTTAGGTCTAAAAGGCTGCTAGTTCCCCAAAAGTACGGGTAGGGCTGTATGGAAGGTAAGTTGCTGAAAGAGATAGAGGGGTGCTATGACTCTCTAAAGTGATCTATCGATTGTCTTCTGGTTTCCACTGGATATTATTGCATAATATCTAATATTGTGTATCGGGTAAATAGGATAGAATTACTGCATCTGCTTCTAATAATCCGATTTTTCTGCATAATCCAACTGAGAAATGCTTTGATCTCTCAGGTATATTCTTTCCTTTACATTTTTTGTATAGTGTAGTTTTTAGAGTCAGAGCTGAATACAAAACGTAAAGCAGATGTGGTCAGAGTGCAAGCCTTTGGCTGCATGTGGTCCTCCAAGGCTGTTTTTCTGGGTCCCCAATTGCATTTCTCTCCTATTCAAGCAAAGTGATGCTCAAAATTGTACAACAAAGACTTTAACTATATGTGGAGGGAGAAATGCCAGATATTCAAGCTGTGTTCAGAAAAGGAAGAAGCATGAGGGATCATGTTGCAAACAAGTGGGAGCCCTGGTGGTGCAGTAGTTTAATGCCGGTACTGCAGCCACAAGGTTGTGAGTTCGATCCTGCTGGGCTCCAGGTTGACTCAGCTTTCCATCCTTCCGCAAGTCAGTAAAATGAGTACCCAGCTTGTTGGGGACAATTAGCTAACACATTGTAAACCGCTTAGAGAGCACTTAGCTGATAAGCAGTATAGAAATACACATGCTAAATACACATGCTATTGCTATATAATGGAGTACACTGAAGAAAACCACCCTGTGCTTTACAGATTATAGCAAAGCCCTTGGTTGTGTAGATCATAAAAAACTATGGATTGTTCTTCAATATGAAGAAACAGAATAGTTTCCAGTTGGTAAGGGAGTCGTTTTATCACCCTATTTGTTTAACTTGTACATTCAATGTAACATTTGTATAGCTGGATTAGATTTAGAGGAAGGAAGTATGAAAATTGGAGGAAGGTATATCAAGAGTTTAAGATATGCAGATGATATTATACTATTAACAGTACATAGCAAAAAATTGAGAAAGCTATGAAGAAAATAAGGAAGTGCTAAGACAGGTTTACAGTTGAACATAAGGAAAACAAAAATAATGACAATAGATGATTTACATAACTTTAACACAGATGATGAAGATATTGAAATAGTTAAAGATTTACTATGCCTGGGTTCAGTAATTAATAATGGAAGCTGCAGTCAAGAAGTCAGAAGAAGACAGGGATGTGGAAAGGCAGCTCTGAAGGAATGAGACAAGATCCCCAAGTATGAAGATAATATCATTGAATAGCAAAGTCAGGATTGTCCATGCCATCAAATTTCTGACTTCTGTGTATGGTTGTTAGAGCTGGCCAGTGAAGAAAGCCAATAAAAAAAAAGTCAACTCATTTGAACTGTGGCCCTGCAGGACAGTTCAGCAGATAACATGCGCTTCCAAAAAAAGGCAAATAAATGAATCCAAGAATAAATTAAGTCTGAACTCTCCCTGGAAGCCAAGATGACTAAGATGAGATTGCCACGCTTGGTAAGGTAGATGGCATTAGAGGCGAATAAAAAGTAAAACATATTGCAGATAGATAGACTCAATCAAGGAAGCCACAGCCCTGAGAAAATAATTAGTGTTCATCACTATACGGCAGGGATGGGAAGATTACCTGAAAATATTTGAAAAAATTGTCAAAAGAACATGTTGAAAAATTTTGATGAGAAAAATCACAGACTGACAAGAAGATTCACAGTTCAGGACTTCCTCTGTGCAAAATTTGCATGTGATTTTATACAGGAGGCATCATTTTCAGAAATTAATATTATTTCCTTTGCAGAAAAAGCTGTTCCCTGCCCTGAAAATGCTGCAATGAGGGGGCATATTCTGTGCAAAATTCACTCATGGTTCATTCACATAGAAAGCAACATTTTATGTGCAGGAAATAGTTTATTCTGCTTAGAAAACTAACAATTTTATTACAGTTATATTATTATCTGCACAGAAAATTGTGTTTCTTTTACAGAAAATAGTTTTTCGGTGTAAAACCCCTTTTGAATTTTGTGCAGTATAGGTCCCAGTGTGACTGGGGTTCAAGAACTGTGTGGTTTTCAAAGATATTCTTGCATTGGGAAGAAAAATACTAAAACTGCTCATTGCTTCCTTTGAGAAGAATTTTAGGGAAGAATTAGATCCTTGCTATATGGATCACTGATGAGCCCTCTGGCTCCTTTTCCCTCTTACCATTGACAACCAAGAGTTACATATCCAATAAATCTATGCTTCTCTCTCCTTTAATATTAGTGGAAAGAAAAGACAGTGACACAATGTGACTCAGGGAACGGTCCTGAGGGAGAGGCAGCCTTCCATAACCGTCAGTTCATACTTGAGATGAAAGCTGGGACAGTGGTTAATATTGTTTTGCTGTTTCAGGTCGAGGTGGGAAGGAGGGACAATTAGTGCTGTAGCAGACCTCAGCTTTTATTTTTAAGTAGTTTCAATCATGTGGGGGAACTAGACAGAGAGAGAGGTTATTAGGAGCCCCTTTACATTTACTTTTACAATTAATAGAAACCTGTGTTACGATAACTCCGTGGAGAATTAGTGCTCATGCATTTTTTTTTCTTTTTGCCATTTCACTGCCTTTCCTCCCTGTGTCTATTTTAAGACCTGGAAGAAGGTGGATTAAACATAGTTCGTATTAAGCAAGGACTGTGCTCAATATAGGAATGCCACTTAACACATTTTCTAAATTTGTTTCATATCTCTCAGTTGAATCTTTCTGTTTGCGTTTTGATTGTTAATGAAGTTTCAGTCTCTGAAAATCTCATAGGCAGCTTGAAACTTGACAACCTCACAACTAGGCATTGTTTCCATCTTCCTCTCTGTGTGTATGTCTGGCTGGCTGGCTGGCTAGCTGGCTGGCTGATTTCCCTTCTTGGAATCCATTGTTCATTATTTCATTCATTGTTCACCCTGAAACATCTTGGTAGCCTCATGTCTGCTGAACATAAGATCACTTGTGTCAGTACTTGCTGCAGGTTACTTGATTAGTGGGAAGGTTTTTTTAAAAAAAAAACTTCCGTGCCTTCAAAGCACTACTGGTACCTGGAAGTAAAGGCTGGCCAGAATTCACCTGGGGACATATGCCTTTGTAAGTGGACTTAACACCTGCAGAAAGTAGAACTGAGCAGGGTCACAAAGCTTATACCCAGCGAGAGGCTGCTGTTACATTACTACATAGGGGAGCAAGCAAAGCAACTGCTGTGCATCAGGACAACAGAACCAGTCTGCATCAGGACACTGGCTAGGATATATCAATGCTCATCAGTAGAGGCCAATACATGTTGGGACACTCTTGCTGGTGTCTCATTATGTTTCTTCACGATTCACTAAGTAGGTGAGTATGCTTAAATTTGTACAACAGAGACCAAAGAGAATTCTTGTCCTTATTTTTATCAATAAATCTGCAAGCAGAAAGAGGTACACTAGTCCTGATGCTGCACGCACAGAAGAACAATGCATCTTAGCAATTCCAAATATTTTGGGCAAAACCTCTCTTAATCCCTGATTGCTATCCATGCTAATATACAGCTGTGAAGTCCTAGAGACTCTCAGGGAGAAGATATTTCCATTACTATGCAACACTCATGTGACTTCCTGTAGAGTAGCTGGTATAAATAATCTTCCTTCCCCTCCCCCTCCCTTTATATGATACATCTATCTTTTTTGAGAACTCACCAGCTATGGATGGACAGCTCCTTATACCTATCACTATGTCGGGCTGAATTGCTTTAGCAGCTAGTGGCTGTAATATCAGTGAGGTTGTGAATCCATTGAGGGATCACAAATGTTAAAGGAATTATCCCAAGTGCTGGACCTATTTTGGGGATAATGTTTAGGGCCTTGGATAGCAACTTTAAATTCAGACTGAGAATGAATTCACTGTCCCACTTATTTGAAAGTCAGCACTACCTTATAGTTTCACCTCACATCTCCCCTGATATGAGAACTCTCTCTCCTTGTACCTTTTCTAAAAGAAGAGTACAATCCAGAAGATAAAGTTGCCAGGTTTGATATGGTTCTTGATTTTTTTTTTTTTAATATTTAGCCAGTCCTAGACCAGGAAAGCTTACCATGAGGTTCTATCAAGAGAAATTATGGCACCCCCCCAGCCACCTTTTATCTGATGCAGCCACTGAACACAGCTTTTTACTGAATTGTGCAAAACAGGTTGGGATTGATAGAGAAACATCACACTTTATTTCTGTAGCTGGATGCACAGCAATGGCACCATCTTCTGGGATCTCCTGAGGACCTCAGGAAGGTCAAGGAGGATGCCTGTTGGTGTGCATCCAGCTGCAGGAACAGATCTGGACACTTTTCTGATTCTGCCTCCCCCAGGGTTTCCACTGGCCAGTTAATATGAATGGTAGAGAGGAGGGCTTAGTCAACTAAAAGTTGAACTGAGGGAGAGGAAAGAAAGATGGTGGAACTTTTGGTAAGCCTTCTCTATCAAAGATTAAAGCAACAAGAGCCCTGCTCCACATTCAACCTGGCAACTATGCCAGAGGAAGAAGAGCTTCAGTGCATCTTGGTGCTCTGGATGAATGAGAGCCAAATAGTTTTGGCTTGGTGAGCATGGAGAGGACTTCTCTTTCCTGGAACACACTACTGGAAGAAGAAGAAGAAGAAGAAGAAGAAGAAGAAGAGATTCAGTCTAAACAACTCTTAGCTTACATATCATTGCATCAGAAGATTGCTCATTAGAACTTCAAGGAAAGGCATCTTGAAGAAGAGCTACACATAGTTTTAAGTTGCTGGTCATGTAAGCAGAATGTAGTTCACAGGAGCCAAAGAGGAAAGAGCAGAGATGAATGCAAAGCTGTTTAAGCAGTATGGGCTGCCTGCAGTGGGAAGCAGCATGTATTTCTTCAACTCAGTTTTCCTCTGGAAATGTTAATGCTAAATATTGGCTGAATGCTGACTTCAGAAATGTCTGGGATCACCTATATTTCTGCATTACTATATGACATTTCTGTATATGATTTCATTTTCTGAAATTGACAATACTGACAACTGTAGAGGTCTGACAGCATGTGATGTTTGAGAGGCAGTGATATCCAGTATGTTGTTTGATTTGATAGCTGACATGCAACAGCAGTTAATATCTGACATAACCAGATCTGCAGTAGTAGTCAATATTAGGTCAGTTCCAGAAACAGCAAGAAAAGTGATCTCAACTTCTTCTATTTTGTGTCATGTCCACAGCAGATCAGGCAGTTACTCACAAACAACACAGCTCCTATTCACAAGGTGAGAGTCAAAGAATGTCCAAACAGAAAGGCAAATACATCCAAAGGGGCAAATCCAAACCATAGTCCAAACAGGCAGAGTTCCAAGACAACCAGATCCAAGAGCACAGGGTTTCAAGGCCAAAGAGACCAGTTACTGACCCTGGGAGGAAAGGCCAGCTGAAGCCCTCTTTTATCTATGGCTGTTGTTGCCACAGGTGTTCCCTCATTAGGGCTCGCTTACTACTTAAACGGGCTGAGCGGCACAAGCCCTCCTTTTCATGGCAGCTCTGCTTTAAGGTAAGTGTGTCAGCTGACTTTCTCTATTTGTTCCCGTGGCTCAGGTCCTTGTTGTTGTTGTGTATTATATTTCTCTGGACCAGCTTCTGGGGACACTTCAGCCTCTGGGGAAGCCTCTGCCTCAGAGTCAGAATCCTCCTCCTCGCTGCCACAGTCTCCAAGGCAGGGCATGACATTTTGTTTTAAAGGCAAACTCATAAAAATCTACTATATAAAAGTCAATGATTGTCTGTGGGCTTGTCTATTTGTCTGTGTCAGGCAAATGAAGACCTCATACAATTGGCTGTGTGAGGCGAGACGACCTCATAGGATTGGCTGGCTGTGAAGATTCTATGGGATCCTGGGGTTGACAGTTTAGGAAAGAGCCTCTAGACTTCTTAGCCAAGAGCTCTTGGGCCTTAGGCCGGTTGCTATGGAGATGAGACCTACCATCAATAAGGATGCCAGAAAACTTTTGGGAGGCATATGTGAGAAAAATTAAATGGACATACACAACATAGTTACAAGGTCTTCTTGCCTCATATAGTAGATTGTATGGATTCCATATGTAAGGAATCTTAAAGTTGAAATTCAAAACAAAAAAATGCTTCCAGAAAAGCATAAAGCTATTGCACAAGTTGAACAAAAATCAAAAAAATCAAAAGTATATCAACATTGTCAGATAACACAGATTGGATTGGGGACTATGGGGAAAAGTTACAGATACTAGAATAGGCTGGTGGCTATGGAGATGATACCTAGCAGCAAGGAGGAGGATAATGTATTCCCACAGGAACTCAATCTCTGTATGTTAACAACTCTAAATACAGATTGGATTGGGGAATATGGGGAAAAGTTACAAGTACACGAATAGGCCAGTTGCTATGGAAACAAGGCCTAGCAGCATGAAGGAAGACAGTGTATTCCCTCAGGAACCCAAACTGTGTATATAAATAACTCTGAATACAGATTGCACTGGAAAATTTGGGGAAACATTACAGGTACTGAAGAAGACAGTTTGTTGAATTCTTAAGAAGAAAATAAAATCCTGAGCAACACTGGGTAAATATACTAGTATGATATAAAATCACTCTTGTGTCTACAAATATATATATGTGTGTGTGTGTATGTGTGTGTATATATACATACACTTTATTATAGGCATTAAATGAAGCTGTCAATTACTTTCAGTGGTGGCTGCAGTATCACTGGAGTGATGAGTCTGCTTTGGGTTTTAGTCTGAACTTTAAAAGTTGCTTTAGAAGTTCAAGGTGGTGAGACATTTTTTAGAATAAGATTTAGCACTCTGGATAGCACTTCTAAAGTTCAGACTACAGGTTGAAGCAGCTGCACATACCCACTGATATGAAAGCCACCAGCTGCCACTGTCCATCATGAAGTAACCAGATAAAAGCAGTGAATAACAATGCAAAAACCAATAGTGACAGAGCTTAGGAAAGTTAACTTTTTGGATTACAATTGCCAGAATCCTCTCAGTCAACATCACCAGTGGGGGATTGTGGTAGTTGTAGTCCAAAAAGTTAAGTTTTCTAAGCTCTGAGATTTAGTGTTGAGGTAGATGTGGTTGCTACTAAGGTCTTTCCGTACTACACAGTTATAGTGCTATGATTTCAGTTTCACAGCTATGGGTGCATCTTAAGGAATCCTGAGGTTTGTAATTTGGGGAGGCAATAGAATTCTCCCATGAGAATTCCAAACATCTTATTTAATTATTTAAAGTATTTCTGTATTTCCTCCCAGCCCACAAGGGCTCCCAAGGTGATGAACAAATCAAAAACAATTAAAACAATATAAAGATTTTTTTTTAAAAAAAAAACACATTAAAATACTTTTAAAAACTCCTAAGTGCAGTCTAAAAACAATCTTAAATTCCAGCTTTGAAACAGTTAAAACAGCAGTTTCAAACGCTGAATGCCACATGGAACAACGCTGTTGTGGCTGCCTATCAAAAGCTTAAAAGACATGGAGACCAATCTAATTCTCTTGAGTGGAGAGTTCCACAGTTGAGGCACCACAACACAGAGAGCCCATTTATGTGCACCCACCAAACTAACTTCACAAGGTGTTGAGATGCACAACAGGGACTTATTTGAAGATTTCTGGAAGGGCTCCTGAACTGCAGATCCCTGGATTCCATAGGATATTGCCACAACAGTTATGGAATATGGTGTTATAGTCATGCAGTGTCAAATGGCTCACAGATGGAAAGAAAACATGCATATAAGCAGGGATATATATATTGCTTTTGCCTGTGGGCCCTGTAGAGCATGGAATAGATACTACTGTTGTGGCACCTTACATCTCTGGGATCTGATTTCCACCCTGTTGAGCTCTGACATTCATGTTGCCAAGCCTTTCAGGAAACTGTCACACTGTCTCCTTAGGCTTCTAAAATTAACATCATTTGTCTTTCACATGTGTGCTATTTCAACCATGATGTAGTCACACATTAAACCCGCCACTTGATGCCACTGGTGGAAGTGTCCCTTATACTACATTTGTACTTTATTGTATTGAAAGGTTGATGGGGTGACCCCAGTGGTTCCTTTTCACTGGAGCTCATGTATGCAATGCCCAGCCACTTGGCTGATCTCAATCTATATGTAAAGTTTCATAATCCATTGATTATTTCTTCTCTGATGACTGTGATGTTTGCAAAAGATTAGTTGCAGTACTTCCCAATAAAGTAATTGCTGACTTGGGCCACTGATTTCAGTTGGTTCTAAACCTGATTAATTTAGTCTGGATCTAACTCCATGTCATTTTTCTCTTCCTTATGCTAACACAGAAGACATTTTCACATACTGTTTGGACTTTTGACCTCTTTGAAAATACTTGGGAGGCTGTGTTGATTTGCTTTTAACCTGAGAACTTCTTTTTCTGAATGCCTCTGCTTGCTAGCTCAATCCCTGATAAACTGCATACCACAGAAAACATTCAGTGGTTTTCCTCAGTTATCTGCTGATGTGGAACCTGGCAAAAGTCAAAAGCCACTCCCTAGTTGCTGTGTATAGATACTTCTGAGAAAGAGTATCAAAAGATTCCACATGGCATTCTCTCTTTCAATTCCTATCTCCCCGCGCTTTCAATTTCTCTTTTTCAATTTCTCCCTCCTTCCATGTCTCTCTCTTTCTATGTATACACACACACATATAAAATCATCCACTGTTTGTAATGCAGAGAGGTTGAAGAGACAGAGACTCAGAGTTCAAAGAGGACTTCAAAATGTGAACTTGTCAGAGTTTCTGCGTTCCGTCAGCTTTGGATGCAACATTGCAGCATCTTAAATTATTTCGTGCCATGGTGGTTCTTTAACTGTATGGGGGACAAGGTAAATCAAAAACAAAAACAAAACTTTTTCCATATTAGTAACCATGCAGATAAAGAAAAGCAATTATCTCTGTCTTGAAGGACTGCAAAGTTACAAGGGCTGAAGCTTCTGATGAGAGTAAACTTGAAATACAAGGCTTGAAGGCAGACAAAGGCCAGGCAGATGAAAAGTTCATTCCCTGGTCTTAATTTTCCCCTCTTCTGTTTCCCATGTGCCTCCAGCTATAGATGGAGGGAAAAGACATCCAGGCATTTGAGCCTCCCCACTCCTACTTTCAAGTCTCTTCCCCACCTCCAATGTTGCTTTTGGAAGAATAGTAGTGATATCCAGTGGGCTATTTAGATGAATCGCTGATAGATATTCCTTAGGAATATCTTAGAAAATACATCCCAGATAGGACATGTTTCCTAGTCACAGCATGAAAGTTAAGAAATGCATCTCTTGCCAGCAGTAATCAGCTGCCACTCTTGGTCAAGGTTTCATTCTTTTTCTGCCTTACTGGTGCTCTTCCACAGCCTTTTCCCTCATATGCCTGCATACATCACATCAACAATTAATCACAGCAGTACAGTTGGTCCGCCACACTTGTGGGTTTTGCTTTCCTGGATTTGATTATTTGCAAGTTTCTCCAACCCCTGCCCCCACACCTCAAGCACTTCTCTTGTGGAGGCACCTTCCCTCTCAGTGGCTTTCGGGAGACCATGCGGCCCTTCAGAAACTTCCCTCTGATCCTGATCCTCCTCCTCCAGAAGCCGTTGCCTGGCCAGCTAAGGACAGCTCACAGGCCAATTTCTTAGCAACACACCCAAGGAAGGAAATGAGTATGACAGAAGAAGTACAGGGCCATCATGCCAACCTATCCCCTTTCCCTCTCCTTTTCCTGTCCTGGCTTGGACCCTTGGTGCCAACTCTCCACACGCTGGCTCTTTCTCATGGGCACGCACACATTTTGATAGTTGCAATTTTTCCACATTTGCAGGAGTCCTGTGCCCCTAACCCTAGTGAATGTGGAGGGCCAGCTGTATATCCTTTATGTGGATATTAAGACCTGAAAAGGGCCACCCCTTCCATGCATATTAAGAGGCAGTGGGAGTGACTGCAAACAGGATCAGTTTATTAATGCACTTACTTTGTGTGCTCCTGCTTAGTGCAAATTTCCTGCTTCCTTTCCTCATCCTCCCAAGGTGCATACACTGACAGCAAGAAACATTGTCCTTTCTCTTTGATTCATGAAACAGCAATATAACTGTATGATAACATTTAAACGTGGGGGGGGATGTGGTCCAGTGACCCTCATATGGCTCCCTAATTTTGTTTTTCAGCCCTCACACCTCTGGGTCCCTTAGTCACCCCTTTTCTAGCCAAGAAAAATGGCTGAATTGTCTTTACTGGAAGCTTCCAGGAGTAATGGTTCACCATTTAAATAGATTGCATTTCACACTGGAGAGTCTGATTAACATTTAAAAAATATACTGTTTTAACATTTTTATACGTGTGTGTGTGTGTGCGAGTTGCTGTCCCATGCAGATACTAGATAAGTTTAGACTCCTGTAATAAATAGTAAGTGTTGCAGAGTTGCAAGGAATCTTGCTTTTACATTAGGCTTTGTTTCTCTTGTCATGATGCATGTATATACATCAAGTGCTTTTTTCTGCGCACAGATAAGTGAATAGCAGCCCAGTTCCACTAAAGAACATTGCATCTGAGGGGGTGGGAGGAGCCATAAAAGTTCCCTCTGCAGTGTCATAAACACATCTGACAGCCCCTTCTCACATGCCAATCATCACCTGATGTTGCACTCATCAAGTGGTAAATACAAGAGGCAGCTGTGTTATGAACCTCAAGACTATCCTCCCACCAACTGAATAATGTAAAACAACTCAAGACTTATGAGTACATCTGAGGCAGCGCTGTAGCACCAGTACACATCTATATGTGCCAGATTTCTAGCAGCCGCCCATTTAAATTGAGTGCACTTGCAGGCAGACCTCCTGCAATCAAAATACTCTGGCTTTTCTTGCCAGGGGAGAAACAATGAGGATGGCATTACCTTACCCCCTGCTGTGGATTCTTTCTCTCATGCCTCTTGCTGGGGGAAAGACAGTTTGTGATTCAGATGCTCAGAGCCAAAAGACGTTAGCTGGCAAATAAGAACAAAGTACATCAGTCTCTGCTTATTCTGATCACCACTATTGTTGATTATCTTTTGAACAAGGGAAGCTGCTTGTCCTCTTTCTTCCTCCACAGGCTAAAACTTAGGGTGGCTCTGGATCTAGATTTCCTTTTCTTTCTTTCTTTTGGGTAGCTACTGACTTGCAAAAGCAAAGCACAGTGGGGAGGCAGAGAGCAGTTCAAACATTGTGGATTTACAAAATGGAAAAGATCTGTTGTTTGCACATTACTATGCACATTGCTTTGGATTTTGTGGTGGGGGAGCAGAAGTAGAGATGGTGATTCATATGCTTTCTAAATAAATAAACTCAAGACAACATAGCACAATACCATGTTATGTAGGGTATACAGCACACTAAGACCATCCATACCATCAAAGACAGGAAATGATTCAAAGGAAAAACAAGCATTCTTTATATAGAACAAAAATACACAATCAGTCATTGAATATTGGTATCTACAAACCACAATGTAATGCTAGACTCTGGACAGAAAGTTTCAGCAGAATATACATTAATGTTATGTACTATTTACCGGTACTACAGTCCCAGTGAAAATTTTATAGTTGACTGTTGATCTTTTATTATCTTCAATGAAATGTAATTAATAATGAAAATAAAATGCAAATTTTTAAAAATATACACATTGGTACGTATTCTTCATTGGACAAGTCCATATAAACACTTGTGCAGTAATATTTTGTTATGATTCTGTGATGTGACCCACACAGATCAGAGAACAAGGTTCACCATTTTGGTTCAGTATATTGTATTTAGGGATTTCCAAGTTAACTCAAGTTCCAAATGTCAAGAGATCATGATTATTAAAAGCCATACCCTTAAGAGGCACATTTTTGAGCAGTGCAGATATGGTAATGGTACATTTTGGCTAGTTCCAGATTCCCTACTGCCTTGGTGTCAGTCATAAAACCATAGATTTGGAAGGACCATGTAGTCCAGGCAGGAATACACAACTAAAGCCCTCCCAAGAGATGGCCTTCTAAACTTTTATTTAAAGACCTCCAAAGGGGACTTCAAGACCCAGCCAAGCAGCCTACTCCACTGTCAAACAAGTCTGGCCATCAAGAAGTCCTTTCTAATGCTTAGGTGGAATCTTATATTTGGCATTTTTATTCATTTGAGTTTGCTCGAGGAAGGAGCACAAACATATTTGGATATCAGATTTTCTATTTTTGTACAGTTAGTGTGATATTGCTGCTTTAAATTTGTCAGTAGGCAAATTTTGTGGTTGGTCTTTTATGCCAAAAGGTGGCTTAGAAATAAAGTATATAAAAGCATAACAGGGAAGACTGATAAGGAGAGTCCTGTGATGAGTAACTTCAAGGTCCTGTTTCTCTCTTCTTATTGCTCTTTGGCCATGTCCGCACTACCCTGTTACAGTGCTATTATTCCACTTTCAACACCCTTTGGCCTTCTGGAGTTTGTAGTTTACTGAGGCCAAAGAGCTCTCCAGCTGAGAATTCCAAATGCCCCTCCCTAAATTGCAAACCCCAGGATTCCATAGGATGTTGAAAGTGGAATAATAGCATCATAGAAGTATAATGTGGAAGGGCCCTCAGTGTAAGTTTGTGTCATTAACCACTTAGTAAAAAGTCCTACCTTTTAAATAATTAGAAAAGATATTGTACACAAAGGACCTTGAAGAGCTGCACACTCTTCCTAAGTAGTATTTCTGTTCCTGCACTTACATTGTAATCCTGCTCTCCATCCTAATGTCACCATCTGTGGGTACAGTGGGGGAAAAAAACTGGAAGACAGTTTCACAGAGCCTGGAGAGGAACAAATTCCATGAAATAAAAGTACCTGTTTGCTCTTAAAAAACAAAACAAAAAAAATTGGGTTTAAAATCTAGAGGGAAAGATGTACCTTCAGCTCTGAAAACTTGTTCCACAAAGTGATCTGGTGACCGATTTGAAAGGACAATCCACTCTGCACATGTTCAAAAATACTCTTGTTCTTGGTTTGCTTATTAAAGAGTTAGCTCTAACACAGAAAATGATTGACATAATGCTTCTCTTAATCTGGAGTTTACAATAGTAGAAAATATCATTTTATCTCTATACTGTTCTGGCAATAACATAGTGGCCATCATTGTGTTAAAGACATAGGCATGCATATGTATCCTGTATGCATGTAGATGTCCTTTTTGTAGGCCACAGGAGTTGGTATTCCCTTCTTGCCTCTGAGACATCTAAAGTCTCTCCCCTGAAGCAACTTACTGAAAAGCCCCTGAAGCTGCCCGGTATGGCCATTCCGTGCTTCATGGTGAGCAGACAGGATCAGAGAAGCATCTGCCTACATCCCCCATACCCAGACTTGAAATAATGGCATCAATGCTGAGATCCATCAGGGTCCAGGGAGGGGGCTGTCTCACTGATGCTCTAATCATTTCACGTCTGACTATGGAGACTGATCTTGCCTGTGCACCTCAAAGTATGGAATGACCACACAGGATGGCTCCAGGGGCTTTTCAGTAGGTCATGGGAAGTTATATGGCTCAGCACAGCATAGGTTCTCATGCAGGTATTTTCACCATGCTGAGTGGATGTTGGATTGCAATCAGCATAAGTATCTGTCCATTCTCCCACTTCAAATGGAAAAAAAAATGCTTTAAAATGCTATGGCAACTAAAAGTAAAGTTGCTCCCTTAGAAGATTTTTTTTTAATGATTTGATGTGCACTTCTGTGTTCTTCAGAGTTTCTCCAAGCATGTTAGTATCTCTCTCTTGTTTCTTTGTGGCTCCATTTTGACTGCATTCCTGGTGGCACTTAAATTAGCTATTGGAAGGAAAGATGCCCCTGCCTCTTCCACTAAATCGCTTTTGGAAATCTTGATGTTTTTAGAAAGCATGTTGTCTGGAGAGTTGAAGACCTAGCAGACTAGTTTGGACAATCAAATATCATCTCCGTACCAGTTTTACAAGTCAATGGCCATGCATTAAAGAAGGAAAAATTAGTAAGAATTGCCTCCATTAGACATTATGCTGCTTCTATTTGAAGAATTTTTCAAAGAGGATGCCTTGTGTTACATACTTACCAAATTTCAATTTCTTGTCTATTGTAGATCTAACAATAATTTTGATACATTTATTGATAAACAAGTTGGGGAGGCACAAGAATACTGATAGAGATATAATGTAAACCATTTGAGCAACATTCCCAGGTAATGCAAATTGGTATTGCTCTGCTAAAGGTAACTCAAGCACTGTTACTTTCTCTCAAATATAAATCAACTCTGAATCTTTGTTAGCCCTGTCAAATCTTCACCATAGTATGGAGGGTTATCATTATGCTGTGCAGCAACATTTGGAGACTTATGTGGTATATCTGTCTAGAGCAATTGAATTAAGTGGGGACTTCTTTTTGTACCTTCTGCTGAGCAACCCACAGGAACTAAGTACTGTTAGTAAATTACAATCTCAGGTTCCTTCCAGCATAACCCCTCCAGGAAGACCAGTGGTTCTACCTGAGCTGGGTCTGTGCCATTGACCCCATCCTACGCTTTCTACATGTTTCTGGTGCTGTCCTTCAAAACCCCCAAGCCTGCAGCCGACCTGATTATACCAGGCACTTAGTGTTATCTTTGAAACAGATCCCCTTGATCCTGGCTAGATTTGCTAGAATATCCTGGTCTGTGTGTATACTCTGTCCAAGGTTTCCTATTACTGGTCTGAGAAGACTAGAACAATTAGCCTGTGGTTTTGGACAGGGAAGGCATCACAGAACGATAAGTGGCTGTAAATGTCCAATGATTCTGCATTATTTCTTTGAAGAACTCCAGGTCTGAAGCACAGTGTTCTCTTTTTTTCCTTCCTAGAAAGCATATTCAGTGTTTGGAAACCAGGGAGTGGGACCAATTGTGCAATCCTGTTTCCCACACAACATGGAAGCTCTTTGTACGTACAGCAGCCCCTCCACAGTTGTGAGGGTTAGGGGCACAGAACCCTTGCAAAAGTGGAAAAATCACAAATAACTCCCACCCCTGTGATTCCCCCCTCCCATTCCTTTGCTTCTGGCCTCAACGTTGGGGGACGGGGGATAAAAAAGACACAGTAAAGGGCTTACTGATGCTTTCTTCTCAAAGGGAGAAGAGCACAGTTCTTCCCTTCCCTAGTTACTTTTGGTGGCCATCTGGAAAAGGGAGGGGTAGGAGCAAAGAGAATGCCTGACGAATCAGCAGCCATTACACAGCAGAAAGGGCAGCCACATGGGAGAGAAGACATACCTCCAGCAGTGGGAGGGGGGCTTTGCTCATCCAAAAAGAAAAAAAATCAATTTTAAATACAAGCCTGGCAAGCCTGGGGTGAGGAATGCAAGAGAATGGGAGAAGGAAAATGACGGGGGGGGGGGGCGGCAAGAACATACCTTTGCAAATAATCAAATTTGCAAAGATCAAGCCCACAAATGTAGAGGGAGGACTGAATATACATGTAAAGGGGAGGGCTTCTTTCTTCCTATTTTCCTAGCTGTTGTACTATGTCCCCACAGTGTGCCTGACCAAGATACCCATCTTTCCATTCCACTGGACTTGCATCTGTACCACCTGCATTGTCAGTGATTTTTGGCTCCATCTTGACAGTGGTTAAGCTTTCAATAATGAAGCCAAAGTTTAAATTATGATGCATTAATTTTTTTCAAAAAAAATCCTCACCCAGCAATACCACAAAAATCTATCTTCATCTTTTTTGAGATTAGAAATTTTAATAATACTTACATTATTGCTCATAAGGTATATTAAGAATGCAGAGTATCACTCCTCTGACTTCTAATATCATGTAATTTGATCCACTATAGTAAGAAAATTTAGATCAGCCTTGAAGAAGTCACAGACTGATGTTACGGTGGTATCATAATATTTTCAGCTTAACTACTTGAAGTGGATCCCAATAGATCAATACATTTGCTAGCATATTTCAGCCATGCCTTTACCCCCCCCCCCCCTTTCAAACAGACGGTGTGGGTTAATCATCAGTGTTGCTGATTCATCAAGAATCACCCAAACAAACAAATTTCACCTTTCTTGGCCATTTCCCATTCAGTTTGTAAATACAAATTGTTGAAATTCCAAGCCACAAAGGAACACATTTTATAACACAGGCCATTTCCGCACTAGCGCACTAGTACTATGATTCCACTTTCTACATCCTATGGAATCCTGGGGTTTGCAGTTTCGGGAGGGGCTGGATGGAAATGGTGCGGAAATGGCCACAGAAACCTGCCTTTTATCAAGTCAGACCATTGTTCTTATTAACTCAGTATGCTGGCATACTGCTGGCAGGAACTCTTTTGGATTTCAGACAGAGATCTTTTCTCATTTCTACTTTGGTACCAGGGATGTTCTATGTGCAAAGCATATGTTCTGCCACTGAACTGTGGTTCCATTCTTATAGGGCAGGGATGAGAAATCTATGGACCTGCAGATGCCCTGGTGGATTCCAGACCTTATTGCTTCTGGATGAATTGGCCAGTCATCACAGATGAAGAGAGTTGCAGTTGAGCAACATCTCAAGAGCCATAAATTCCCCACCAAGAGGAAGATAGACTCATAGAATCATAGACTTGGAAGAGACCACAAGGACTATGCAGTCCAACCTCCTGTCATGTAGGAATACACAATGAAAGTACTCCCAGCAAATGACCATCCAGCCTCTGTTTAAACACTTCCAAAGAAGGAGACTCTAACACACTTCAAGGCAGCCTATTCCACTGTTGAACAACTCTTAAAGTTCTTCCTAATGTTTAGATGGAATCTCCTTTTCTGACATTTGAAGCTGTTGCTCCATGTCTTAGTCTCTGGAACAGCAGAAAACAAGCTTGCTCCGTCTTCCATATAGCATCATTTCAAATATTTAAACACAGCTATCGTGTCACCTCTTAACCTTCTCTTCCTCAGCCTAAACCCTGCTCCTTCCTCACACATCATGGTTTCCAGGCCTTTCACCATTTTCATTGCCCTCTTCTGGACACTTTCCACCTTGTCAATATCATTCTTCACTTTGGTGGCCAAAACTGGACACAGTATTTTGGTTCCAAAATTTCTGAAGAATCAAATCTGTGTTCTTTGCTCAAAATATATGCTAGAGAAATAGGTTGCACTAAGGTTGGGAGTACACGGCTTCTTTAGTTTCTGATATGGTAATAAATGGATGTCCGCTAGAAGCCTACTTCATTTTTCCAGAACGGCACTGTCCTGGCATACTGGTTCATGTTAAAACCAGGCTCCAACTTTTTGTTTCCATAATTTTCAATGATCATTAGTATGCTTGGCTTTGGTGCAGAGCAGGGGAGTTTCACACTCTGTATCCAAGCTTAAGGTAGATGCCCATAAGTTATTGCAGAAATCTTCCCCTAAGTGCAAAATGTCTGATTGCAGAATTCACTGCCAAATCTCTGCTATTTTTAGAGATCTGTGGTTGTTAGGAAGGCAGAGAGGAATCTTTCTAGCTTGGTGTCCTTGAGTATGCCTCCTAACCTTTTTCAAGGTGTATCTGCCTTGGCTCACTCTGCTAATATTTAGGACCTGAAACAAGCCTCAGGCATCTCTTTCCTTCTGCTGCCTGACTCTACTGAATTAATTAGTCACTATCTGAATAAGGTTCTTTTACACACATTGATGAACTATTCTGTTGGGAAGTGTGGTGGGACAAAGTGGTGCAGAAGCTGTAGAAGTGGTTGCTTGAAAGCTTTGATAACTCATTATAAAAGAGGCATTTGATTCTTTGTGGTATCTAAAAAGCCAAACCTGCTATAGATATTCTAGAATGATTCTCTCAGTTGCACCAGTCAAAGCACCTCTGGAAGCGTCTTGTATATTATAACAAATAAATACAGTTTCTTTTCTTTCATACCCACACGATGTTTCTTTTTCTGAGATCCTGGAGATCATTCTTAAAAGCACAATAAAACGGATGTTTGGTTTGCTTGAGTTAAACGTTATATACTATATTAAAATCACTAACAATAGTGACAGATGGACTGTTCCATGTTTGTTTATTTGTTTTTCTGTTGAAGACTATACAAGCCCAAAATATTACTGCGCTGTTTGAACATCTCAGGATATAATGAAATTATTACTGCTGTATGACCTTGAGCAAAAAGGCCATAGATTGTTGGGTGAGCACACACTTTGCATGTATCAGGTCCTAATTTCAACCCCATTAGAAGGAAATCACACAGTTGAGCTAGAAAGACCTTGGAAAGTTTCTGCCAGTAGTCTATTGGGCAAAATGGATCAATGGTCCAGCTCACCTGAAGGCATCTTCTTTGAGAATAATGCCCAGCTCAGCAGTCCTCAAGACACCAGAGACTTTGGCTTGTGCCTGAACGATTCATTCCATAGATGAGTGTCACACCTGAAGGGTATCTTGCATTTAGATTTCCACTAGATGACCAATGGCTATCTCTTAACCTAACTTAGTGCCTTTCCACACTGCGCTGTTAATAGTGCTATTATTCGACTTTCAATATCCTGTGGAATTCTGGGGTTTGTAGTTTACTGAGGCCAAAGAGCTCTCTAACTGAGAATTCTAAATGTCCCTCCTTAAACTACAAATCCAAGGATCCCATAAGATGTTGAAAGTGGAATAATAGCACTGTAACTGTGTAGGGCGGAAAGGCCCTTAGACTACAGTTTTGAGGATGAAATGGAGTATTAGTTTGTAGATCTTTGTAGCAAGAATGTACACACATGATAAATGACTCTTCAACTAATAGAGGGGCCTTTTCACACTACACAATTGCACCACTATATTCTGCTTTAACTGTCATGGCAACATACTGTAGAATCCTGGGATCCAAGTGAGGCACTAGAGCTCTCTGACTGAGAATTCTAAATATCGCTCTCTAAACTGCAAATCCTGGGATTATCATTATTACAGAGTTCATGGTTTTATTTTGTTTTGTTTGCTGGAAGAGAGATAAACTTACCTTTTTCTGGCTTGTTGGTTCATTTCCTCTACTTCCCCTTTTTGAGCTGTTCCTGATATTCAAAAACAACAACAACGATAACAACGACAACTGCCTTTTTATGCAAGAAAAAAAGTAGTTATGAGTAAGCACTATTTACACCAACAATAAGAACATAATTCATTCTTCTCTTGCTTTCAGTGTCCTCTTCATTTCAGACAGTTATTGGCTCCACCGTGATATAGGTGTAACAAACTGGGTGTCACAAACTAGCCTTCAAACAGAAAAGCATTGCTAAAATTTCCTCCTGAGCATCATACAATCTTAATGTTAAAGGTCAGCATTCAGTTTCTTAATATGTAGAACAATAGGGACACCAGACCCAAGATCCTATTGGTACGCAAGTAAGGGGTACATCTCGCACAGTATATTTACAGTAATGTTTCTGAGGCAAGTGAGGGTGTACATGGGCAGCCCGATGATGTCTCTGAGAATCCCTATAGCCGATCAGTTTGTAGAAAGTAGAAATGTGCCTCAGAGACTCTGGCTATCCTTGCATGCTTAGGGAAAAAACATTGTATAAGGAAATACTGTATAACTCCTGGTGAAAAGGCTAAAGGAAGACTTACTTGGGATTGTGTGCATCTAAGACACTAGCAAGAATTATGTCCTGTGGTTGCAATCTTATCCATGGTTACTTGGCTGTAAATTTCATTGGATTTCGGTTCTAGATAGTACGCATAAGACTCCAATTTAGATGTCCAATTTTGCTTCCAATGTATTGGAATATTTTAATTTTTTTAGCTTGCAAAGTGAGTTTCAATCTTTCTTATAATAAGTAGGTTCACCAAAGTCAATGGGACCACTTATTATTTAATGTTTTGAGGATAACATCTCCCTCGGTAACAATTTATTCGCTGTCACCAAGCATGGTTTTTAAAAAGGGGAAAATTAGCTTCTACAAGGTTTATGCAAACTGCTCAAAACGCTGTGTGTAGGGATGTGAAAGTCTTAGCGCTTGAGGTGTGTTTTTTTTTAAAGTATTTCTTTTACTCATTGCTTATTCTTTTTAAACAGTAGATCTCTACCCACAAGTGTTGCTTGTTATTTAAAAAGTAATCTGTTTTGTTATTTTTTAAAAAAATACACTTAAAATATAGGCTGGAATTTTATGGCCCTTTCCGCATCCCACCACAGGAATGGGAGAAGGATGGGACTGTGATGATGGTTATACATGACATCATCACGGTCCCATCCTTCTGCCATCCCCAAGTGGCGCAATCACAGAGTAAATAATTGATGGGTTTTCCTTGTCAATGACCCACGATTGTGCCACCCTTCCTGAACTACCCGCTCTGCGGAGGGTTCAGAAGTGCAACGGCTGTGCTTCCTGCCCCACTGCAACTGGGAAAGTACCTGGTTGTGCTGCAGAAAGAAGAGGCAAGGCCATCATGCTTCTTTCATTCCAGAGTGCTCCTGTTGCTTTCCCCTCCCAGCAGAGCCACTGCTGGGATCCCCATGGGAAGATGTCAGAAGAAGGTAGGAGGCGGAAAGGGCCTCTGTCTCAATTATGAATGTGCAACAGAGAGCCAGTATGGTGTAGTGGTTTGAGCATTGGCCTCTGATCCTGGAGACCAGGCTTTGATTCCCTGCTCAACTATAGAAACTAGGGATGGGCCAACCAAATTCCCGAATCCCTGGCAGGGATTCAAGATTCGGGAATCCGAGATTAAGGAATCCGAATCCCTGTGCCAAAATAGGCAAACTGAATCTTTCAAATCTGCCATCCAAACAGTTTGCTGGAGATCAGGACACTTGAAACCTAGGAAACTGGGACGCCTGAAAACCTGGGAGACTAGACACACAAGGAGAGATGGCAAGTAGGTGAATTTTTCCCTTGGAGTAATAATGGCCTTTGCTAACAATTTCACAAATTACATCTGGGGTTGTATTTTAAGATATTTAAATTGAACATTTCATATTTAAGTTCAGCACTTGACTGGAAGCTACAGGCTTGAGATTTCAAGAATAGCTGAAACATTCCTTTGCATAGCTCACTTGCAAAAATCCTGGGGTTTCTAGTTTTACAAAGTGTCACAGTTTTCTCTGCCAAAGTGTGCTGGTGCATCATCAAACTACAAACCTCAGGATGCCAGAAGGAACTGTGAAAAGAAAAGTCAGATTTGACCTGGATTAGCTCTGTACTCTAGTATGTGGCCCTGTTTACACGGGCAGGAAAATGTGGGATTAATTCACATTTTCCTGCCTGTGCAGAAGAACCTTCATGTCATTTTCAATCTGGGGAGATCCTGAAGCAAAACTAGGACAATTGTCCTGGCCAGATTTCTTCAGAGGGAGGTTTGCCTTTGCCTAGGCTTTTGCTAAGGCTGAGAGAGTGTGTCTTGCCCAAGAGTATCCTTCTTTCCCTTGCTTTTTACAACCTTTTAAAAAAAAAGGGGTTTGAAAGATTCGAGATTTGTGAGATTCATGGATTCCCAGAACCTTCCATGGATTCGGATTTGGAAAATTCTGGATTCGTCCCATCCCTAATAGAAACCCACTAGGTGACCTTGGCCACATCACATACTCTATATCACCAGAAAGTCCCATGATAGATTTGCTTAGGGTTACCATAAATGGGAAATGGCTTGAAGGAACACAACAATGACCTAGAGTTATGCTTCCATAACAAATTCCTATTCACAGTATTCACAATTGTGACGCTATTGCCATGATTGTTAAAGCAACTTAATCTTGTTTTATAGGGCAGCAGCCACTGTGAGTGATGGGGGTCTGTTCTTCTATCAATTGGGGTGTAGCATTCTAATTTTTCCACTCTTTTGCTACCAGCAATCTCTGGTGTGACAGGGCTCCTGCTTCTGATTCTCATTGTGGAGACCTCTGGAGGGAAGGGGCAGAAACATCAATAGGCTGCCCCCAATCATCAAGATGACAAACCTCTATCATTCACAGCGGCTGCTGCCCAGTAAAGTAGGATTGCAAGAGGCAGGAGAGAGGCCTGGAGACACTACTTAATTATGCATACCTATATAAGTTATACTTATGTATACTTACATATACTATACTACTTAATTATGTTGATGTAATTAAGTAGCTGATCGATGATCTTGGCCATAAAACTTGGCAAGCAACATTTTAGGAGCAGTGAACTAACATTACTGATTGCACTAATAAAAAGTAACAATATTATTTATTCAAGAGTTTACTCTTTTAAAAAAGTAAGATCATTAACTCCTTGTTACGCTAAAGGTAACGCGCTATAGGCAGTACCATTAGAATCATAGATCATAAAGCTGGAAGAGACCCCAAAGGCCATTGAATCCAACTTCCTGCCATGCAGGAATACACAATCAAAGCATTTCGCACAGATGGCCTTCCAGCCTCTTTTAAAAACCTCCAAAGAAGGAAACTTCACCACACTCCAAGGCAGCATATTCCACGGTTGAACTTACCATCAGGAAGTTCTTCTTAATGTTTAGGTGGACTCTCTTTTTTTGAAGTTTGAAGCCATAGCTCCATGTCCTAGTCTCTGGAGCAGCAGAAAATCAGCTTGCTCCATCTTCCACATGACATCCTTTCAGATATTTAAACATGGCTATTATGTCACTTCTTAACCTTCTCTTCTCCAGGTTAAACATATTCAGCTCCCTAAGCTGTTCTCCATAGGTCATCATTTCCAGACCTTTTACCATTTTGGTAAAAGTGTCCTCTGGACACTTTCCAGCTTGGCAATATCCTTCTTAAACTGTGGTGCCTAGAACTGAACACAGTATTCCAGGTGGGATTCCAGAATAGAATGGTACTGTGACTTCCCTTGGCCTACACACTATTCATGCAGTCTAAAATCGTATTGGATTTTTTAGCTGCCACATCACACTGCTGACTCATGATCAGCTTGTGGTTTACTAAGACTCCTAGATCCCTTTCACATATACTGTGGTCAAACCAGGTGTTACTGGTCTTGTATCTGTGCATTTCATTTTTTTCTGCCCAAGTGTAGTACTTTACATTTCTTCCTGTCAAAATTCATTTTATTAGTTTTGGTCCAGCTCTCTAATCTGTCAAGGTCATTTTGAATTTTGACCATGTCCTCTGAGGTATTAGCTACGCCTCCTAACTTGATGTCATCTGCAAATTTCATAAGCATGCCCTCTATTCTCTCATTTAAATCATTGATAAAGATGTTGATTAGCACTGGGCCCAGGACAGAACCCTGCAGCACCCCACTAGTCACTTCTCTCCAAGATAAAGAGGAGCCATTGGTGAGCACCCTTTGGGTCTGGTCAGTCAACCAATTACAAATTCACCTAACAGTAGCATTGTCTAGTCCTGATTTTACTAGCTTGTTTGCAAGAATATCATGAGGGAACTTGTCAAAGGCCTTACTGAAGTCAAGACATGCTATATCTACGGCATTCCCTTTATTTCTTCTAATGTATAACATCCAATTCTGGAGAATCAGCCAATCTCATTTTTGTTGTGTTTCTCAGAATCTCATCAACATCCTTGCCCTATGTCAATTCTGCATTTGGATGCTAGATTTCTTTCGCTTCTGGGCAGCAAAATGTTTAGTTATTTAGAGCTCCTCTGGATGGGTCAATACTTCCAGGAAATGTCAGCCTATTGTGTTTCTGGACTTCATGGCTTGTAACAGTTATTCCCACTCCGCCATCCACTCATGCCCTAAATATATCAGGGTTTCACTCAATCTTGTTTTTCCTTCTTGAGGTATGGTTAATTTTCGTGTAGGCAGGATTTCCTTCCACTCCATCATCCCTCTAATGAACTCAGCACCTCCACACATGCTCCCCCGCTGCATCCATGTTTCCGATGTTGCAGATCTCTTCTTTTTATTTTTAAACATAATCATAGTCCTAAAGTGCTATATCACATTGGATCTGTACCTGTAAAAGGTGATGGGGGAGAAGGAGAAACATTCAGTTTGATAACTGCAAATTTAATGATAGAAGGAAAGCCTGAGGAAAACCTTCATGCATTTCAACACATCATCAGTGGCTCCACCTGGAAAGGCAGAAAGAACTGGGACAATGGATACAGATGCTGTATCCCACTCCTGCCTGTACTAGAAACTCCCAGGAGGGGGGATATCTGCACTGGGTTTAAAAAGCTGTGGCTAGCCCTGGAAATTCACCATAAATAGATGTGGATAGGAGGTATATTGTATGACTATTTTAAAAAAATCCTTAGAAGTACAAATACAATTCCTTCCAAAATCTGAGGCTTTGGGCCCTTACTTGGTAATTCTTTTTGCTAAAAGTGGAGAGAATAGTTTCTGTTTCATGTACTAGAATAATTTGGCTGGCTTTACATATCATGTACTTTGATTAGGGTAGGTCACGGGGGTATAATCTGTTGTTCCAGCTCAGGCAGCAAAATGACTTGGACCAGCACATATTTCTTAACTCATTAAATAATTGATTATCCAATTATATGTATTTCTGTATTACCAAAAGCATAAGGTAGGTGCCTTTTTAACATGGTGAATGCTGTGTTAAAAAAGAATGCTTACAGGTTAGCAAAAGAGAACTGCCACACATGATTTTAACATATCCTGGTCTTCTGATTTTCATTCCCAATTGGTGTAGCATTTTGAGAACAACAAAGGCTTCCAAAAATAAAACTCATGTGCCATAGCATATTTGTCCTCACTGGCTGAAGTTCATTCTGCCCTTTAATTAATAAACTAAACCAATTAAAGGCTTGTAGCTCCTCTTTTAAAAATAGAAAATATGGTAAGTCATATAAGGGGTAGAAAGAAGATATTGTGGGAAGTTGATTTTCTGAAGGATAGAAAACTGTTAATATTGAACAAAACTGTACGACTGAAAATGTATGTTCTAAAATTAAATTTGATTGCCTAACATGTTGGATTTACTCCGACTTGGTTTTAGATCAGCAAGCTTATTTGTTCAGCCCTTTTGTTATTTAAGATGTAAGTACATAGGATGAGGATGGTTGTAAATGTTGTGAACACTAAAAAAAATTATCTTCTGTCTCTGCCAGGTATCTGTATATCTATTTAGAGCTAAGTGCTCTTCTGGACCCATTCCATTATCCCTCACTTCTACATCCTACAAACTGTTGCGTTTCCTATCATTTGCAAAAGTAAACCAATAAAAATAACAAGGGCAGTTTCCACACACCCTTCTAAGGAAGGATAAAGAATTCCTTGCTTTTTCTGGCTGATGTGCACAGAGCTCTGGTTTGCAAAATGCAGACCAAATAGAATACCCCTACTATCAGAAGGCTTTCCACATGCAGTGTAATTCCCATGTGTGCTAGTCCTCTGATGCATATGTCAGCAGCCCAGCTCCCTGGGCTATGAATTACTGGAAAGCTCATGCTAACTAGTGATTCTGCCAGTGCTCAGAATTTATTTGGCCCATACTATGAACCCGGCCTATTTGCATTTCTAGGATGCATCATGAAACCTGACTCAGATCCACCCAAAATGTAATATGCTTGTAATTAAAAGAGATTTGTTACTAAGTGTTCTCTCCTTCTTCTACCTGTTAGAGATATAATTCCTCAATTCTTTTGTTCTTGAAGGAAATAATACTTTTCTTCCTGCTGTAAGGCAATCTTTGAAAACTGTCCTATTTTTGAAGACTAGTTGCAATTTAGGATTTAATCTGACCCCTCAAAATTCAAAACTGGGAGTAGATATGCCGCAAACAGCATTTTGTGTGCAGGAAACAGAATTTTCTGCACAAATACAATGTTTAAAATCAGAAATACTATTTTCTGTGCAGAAAAGGTTTTTTTCCTATGCAGAAAATGCAAAGTTTTCCCAGAATAAGCCCCAAACTGCAAAGATACACATCAGTCTAGGATTCTCCTAATCAGGGTTTCCCAACACACACATAGAGAAAGAGAGAGAGAGAATGAGAGAGAGAAAGAGAAGTTTTTGACCATTTTTTGAATATTTTAAAATATTTTTTCCCAGATCTACTGCCTATATAGCATGTATAACATGTACGTTCCCATATAGCCAGTGCCTCCATCTCTGGGTCCGTGGCAATCCACTACGTTTGTAAAGGAAAGACATGCAATGATAGCTGTCAAGGAAAAGATATGTTGTGACACATGATGCTTTGATGATAGGGGAGACAAAACAATGGCATCTTAAGCCCACCACTTTTCCCAAGTGAATTTTGATGATACTCATGTACTAATTTGGGATAGCATTCTAAAGCTTAGAATGCAGGAGAGCTTTCATAGACAACTATACTCTTAGGCCCTTTTTGCACCTTACCTAGTTGCGGCAGTGGAGAGCGCTGCTCATGCTCGCCGCTCACGACAGCCCTTCTGCCTCCCACATCGGCTTCCTCGTAGCACGACTGTCGCACTAGCATCCCGCCCCTTCCTTCTGCAGCGCCGTTTGGGAACTGTAGGCTGCAGCTGGGGGAAGGAAGTGCAACTGGCCTGGCTCGCCGAAGCACCGCACGCAGGTAAATGCACGAGGGCTCCGCAAGCATTGCACGAGCACGCAGTATTTCGGCTCACCGAAAATAAAAAAATGCGTGCACGCCCCGCTTTAGCCTCATGAGCGTCGCGCGAGTGGGAGTGCGTCATACGGAGCGACGGTCCCATTCACATGATGCTCAAGGGGCGCTCATGCAAATAAAAGGCATGTGAAAAGGGCCTTAAATTCATAAAATCAGCTGCCTGGGTCGAAATCAGAGTGGGGTCAGTTTGCCAATCACTAATCTTAAAATACAAATTGACCGGCACATTTAGTAAGGGCACTGAAACATAACAAGGTTAGCAATGTCTAAACTCTTTCAGCCTTGTTTTCATTATGTTTCTCAAAATCCTACCAGCTAATATTGAGTTGTAAGACTTCTTCCCCTTTGGAAAGGTATGCATTTTTTCTCCTCAGTTTATATAAACACAGTTTTAGCCATGTCCATTTTTTTGGCATGAACATATGGTTTAGTGCACGTACATTTCTTCATTTGAATGCAACGTTAACTCTTGGGAACCTAATTTGAATGTTATGACACTCTGTCCAGGAAGTCAGAATGGATACTTTTAGAGAGAAGTCCAAGCCCAGGTCTGAATCTTACTGGCTTATCCAAACTAAGGTAGACCAACTGAATAAATTGTTACATGTTGAGTCAACACTTTGGAAAATCCCATTTGTTCAAAGGGTTTACACTAGTTGGAATTACTAATAAGATTTAGGACCCAATTCCTGCACCCCCAGTTCAAACAAGGGACTTCTTCATGGCCTCTATAAATCAGAGAAGGTGAGCTACTAGGCTGAAATCTCTTGTCTTACTGTAGGGAAAGAAAAAAAAAGAACAAGCGATGTACCTCCTTTGTGGGTTGTAAACACTTCTCGCTCCCTTCAAAAGAGGTGAACTTGCAACAGCCAGCTCATAGTTTGTGTTCCTGAGGGAAAGAAAGCTTGGAAGCTTTACCTTTTACAAATGTTTTAAGCACTGTCATTCATGTCTTGATATAAGTCTCTGGCATGTGCTTCAGAGCTGCACCACCATGTCTTTTATCAAACAATTCTCCCAAATGTCACACATTTCTGCATTTAAATTCAAGGCAACCTATGTTACAGGGTGAAATTAAGTAATAATTGAAAGTGGATACTTGCTGCTACAGCACAAAACACTCTTATTTGGATATATTTTTAGTCATCAGTAGGCCACATTGATACCATGCCATTAAATCACTGAAGGGAAAGAAAAGCAGCCATGTAACAGGGGATGTGGGAAGGCGAAGGGGAAAAGGAAAAAAGAAAAGAACAAAGGGGACTTTTCTCCAATCACATGCAAATGGAAATGACCCTAAAGATTTCAGGAACGCTGCCTTTCACCTGACAATGAACATTTTCATGCAGTGAAATCCATTTTTGAGACTCATTAGCAAATGCTGTGATCTTGCTTATTTTCTGTAGCAGCGCCTGGTTTATTTCAAATTGATTAGGAAGCCTCTGATGTGAGGGAAGTGAATCGCAGAGCTTCTCCAGGTATTTCTGTAATTGGTTATCATGCTTAATTACAAATGTTTCAGCACAGCCAATTTATTCTGAACTAGATTTTTCATACCCTCTCTTGGTTGTTGCTTTCAGGGCACACTTATGCAATGCCAGTGCAGTAGCGAAGGGGGGAAGAGAGGGCTAGTCTAAAAGGAAACAGTAAAAATAAATTTGCCATTTTGACATAGAAACTTTTCATTCTAAAGGAACTAAGGATTTACAGACTGATGGATTAATTTAAAAAAAAAAAACCCAACACCATAAAGCAGTGGACAACTTGTGGATCATATATCATTTAAAGGTAATTCACTGCTGATGGAACCACTCTATTCTGAGTCTAATTAAGCCAGTGTTCCTAATTCTATTTATGTGTGGGATGTGTATTTGTTGAAGACAAAGCAGGCATCATTGGAATTTATCACAAGTGCTGTATTATTTCTCATTATGCTTTCCAAGTTTTCTTTGTTTCTCTCAGAGGCCATTTCTGCGCTACACTAGTACATTGCTATTACTCTAATTTCAACATCCTGTGGAATTCTGAGTAATTTACTGAGACCAAAGAGCTCTCTGGCTGAGAATTCTAAATGCCCCTCCTAAACTGCAAACTCCAGGATTTCACAGGATGTTGAAAGTGGAATAATAGCACTATAACAATGTAGTACGGAAACAGCGTGTATCTCTCCTGGTGTCCTCTATGCTACACACAGGGCCACCCCAAGACCTTTTCCTTCCTAAATCAGAGCACCAAGTGGAGACCTCTACCTACATACCCAAGTAACGGTGACACATTATTTTGTCCCACGAGTCATAGGGTACCAGTAATCTGATGCCAGTATCCAATCAATTTAACTGCCATGTCCTCCTCCAAACAAACTAGGTAACTCTAGTTCCATGAGGCATAGAGAATTCCTGAGCAAAGTCATAGCCTCTTCACCTACAATGTCTGATGAACCACTTGCTCAGGGGTCAGAGGATCTCGAGGGACATGAACTAAGGTTTAGCTGGCTCAGGTTTTTGTGGTATGATTAAAACTGAAGTGAATGTGGGTTTTAACAGCCACTATGTCAGAATAACTTTGATGAGATTATGGAATAATTATAACCCCAGGTTATGCCCTAAAACATCATTGTGGGTGTTTTCATTAGAAGCTTTCTATAGGAAGGAGACAGCAGCAAAAGAAAAATGGGTGACTTATAGAGATCTTTTGGAGATTGAATACAGCAATAGAGAATCAAATTGGTTGAAAAAAAATTAAAATGAGAAGAGCTTAGCTCTAACTGGTTGTCATATAGATAAATAGTGGAAAATATAAAGCAGATAAGAAAATGTATGATTTTGAATGGACTGAAACTGAATTTGAGAAACAGCTATGTTCAAATGATGATCATTTCATCAAGAAGATGTATAAATTTTTGTTAAGACTGGAGACGGAAGAAAAGCGAATGAAAGAAATGTATGATACAATGGGCCCAAAATGTGGGACATAGTATAATGTTGAGACAAGGGCAGAGAATGTGGTGAAAAGGAATTAAATTTACATTATGTTAATATCTGAAAGAGAATTTTTAAAAGATGATGTATTATTGGCATTTAACACCAGAAAAGTTGGGCAAAATGTATACAGATATATCTAACAGATGTGGAAAATGTGAAGAGCAGGTAGAATCATTTTACCCTATGGGGTAGACATGTGATAAGGCCAAAAAGTTCTGGAATCAAATACATCTTATGTTACAAAAAATCTTGAAAGTCAATGTTCAAATTAAGTCAAACTGTATTTGTTGAGATTTCAAGAACAACAACTGGTGAAGAAATATGGCAAGACACTGTCATATATGACCCTGAAGCAAGATTGTTATATTTTCAGAAATGGAAGAATATTGAGATTCCAATAATAGAGGACTTAGCTGAAATGGACAAATTAATGATACTGATAAAAGACTGTTGAGAATTCATCTAAGATTGGGATCCATTGATTTTTTATTTGCAAGAAAAAGAAGACGATATGTTAACTATAGGATTCAGTAATTAGTAACAGTGGAAGTACTCAAATGACAATTGTAATTAGAGAGATCTTTTCCCTTTGTAGGTAACTTAAAGGCCCTTTCCACAGGGACGGCATCGTCCTGCGCTGGGGGTGGGAGAAGGATGGGACCCAGATGACAGTTCTGCAGGATGTCATCCAGGTCCCATTGTTCTCCCATCCCCAGGTGGTGCGACTGCATAGTAAATCGTTGACAGGTTTTACCCATCAATGACTGGTGATCACACCACCATCCACCATGCATCTGCACTTACCTTAGGTGTGGAGATCCTTGTGTACTGTGGAAGGAAGAAGCAGCACCATCGTACTTCCTCCATTCACAGAGGCAACTGCTCCTGTCGCGTTCCCCTTCTGGGAGAGGCTCTATCGAGATCCCCGTGGGACACTGCTGTGACCTGGCAAGCTGTGGAAAGAGCCTCAGAGTCTATGTTGGGAAGGCTGGAAACCACTCTTTTAAATATTTGTATTGTTTCTTAGTTCTTTTTTTCCTTATTAAGCAATGTTTTGTAGGGTTTTTTTAAAAATATTTTTATTAAAAATTTCATTGCATAAAAACCCCCAGAGTGGATATACCCTGTTATCAGATATATCACATCCTCCCCTCCCCACTTCCATATTATTTTACTCCAGTTGAGTCTTCTTTGTTTCCATTTACCAAAAGAGAAAAGAAGAATAACAATTACATTTCCATTTGCAGAAGGGAAAAACAATTACATTATCTCTTTCTTGGATTTCATATACTTCTATATTTTTATCCATTCCAAAACTCCTTTCCATTCCCTTTTAAAGTTCTGGACAGGTCTATTTTTCAATGATAATGCTAACTTTTCTGTCTCTACCATATCCAGAACTTTTAATTTCCACTCTCCTAAATCAATACCTTTCTTTTCTTTCCAATGTTGCATGTATATCAACCTTGCTGCTGTTATCAAGTATAACAATATCTTCTGATGACTTCTAACCTCCTTTTGTTGTCCTAACATATTTAACAAAAATTTTTTTCCTGTATCATTTCAAAGTTCATTTCACAGATTCTTTGAATTTTATCATGTATCCCCTTCCAGAACTTTCTTGCCCTTCCACAAGTTCACCACATATGAAAAAAGGACCCAATCTTTTCATCACATTTCCAACATTTCGCATTCCCATTTTTAGTTATTTTTTGTCATCTTTCTGGGGTTGTATACCATCTATGTAACATTTTGTAAAAGTTTTCTCTTAAATTTAAGTTTGGGGTAAATTTTATCAGTTTTCCATACTTTCTCCCAAACTTCTAATTCGATCAGGTGCCCCACATTCTGAGCCCATTTAAACATTGTATCTTTAACTACTTCTGATTCCATTTCTCTTTTCAGCAATAATTTATAGAATTTTGAAATTCTTTTCTTTTGATTTCCCTTCATCAATAAGTCCAATTCATTCTCTTTTCTCTCAAATCCATACAGTTTTTGATCCATTTTAAACCTTTCTTTCAGTTGTCACCATGGGAACCAATTTAGCTCATGCACGTCAACCTTCAGTTCTTCTACGGTACACATTCTTGGTTTGTCCCCTTCCCATTTCAATATGTCTTGATATGTTAATAAATTCCCTTGTTTTGTTGGAGCAATTTTATGCGCTTCTTGTGGTGAAGTCCATGTTGGAAGTTTTGCATATTTCCACTAATGTTTTGTAGGTTTTGTGTATAATTTTTTTTGTGTGTGTTTTTGTCTAGGAATTGTGTAAGCTTTTTTGAAATTCAGTAGTTGTAATTTGATGTTTCTTCTTTGTTTAGTTTTGTTGCTATGTAGTTGTGCAATTAAAACTTTAAATAAAAGAGTTTTTTTAAAAAAAAGAAATTAGAGGCCCTTTCAGTCTGCACAATTATAGTACCATGATTCCATTCTGACTGCCATGCCTGCATCCTATGGAATCCTGTGATTTGTAGATTGTCAGAGGCACCAGAGGAGTTCTCTGGCTGAAATTCTAAACAACTCCCCCTAAACTGCCAGTCCCCATACTCCATATGTTGTTATCATTGCAGTTAAAATGGAACCACAGTGCTATAACTATGTATTGTGAAAGGGGCCTGAGTTTGTAGCAATAAGCAATGGCTTCTCAATGTTGGCATCCATTTGAACTCTTATTTCAGTTAAACCCTCTAGGTCAGTGATTCTCAACCTGTGGGTCCCCAGATGTTCGTGGACTTCAGCTCCCAGAAGCCCCAGCCACTACGGTCAATGCTCAGGGCTTCTGGGAGCTGAAGTTCACAAACATCTGGTGACCCACAGGTTGAGAACCACTGCTCTAGGTCTTATTCTTGTTAAGTTTTTGCTGTTCTTAAAAGTTGCTTTATTTCAAGAAAACTCGGCATTTATTTATTTATTTAAGTTCCATCCAGACAAATATTCCATGAATGAAGGATATGAATGAACAGCATCCATGCTGGTGAAGGTGGATGGAAAGAAACAAAATGAGATGAAATCAGTCAGCATACTTCATCTAACTTAATTGTTAGATTCGTGGCTCCTTTTCACAACCTGGCAGCTTCCAGTGAGGTTGTACTACAGATCCCAAAATCCTCAGCCATCAATTAGATTATGGGATTTTTATTTCAATTTGTCTGAAAATTGCTAGATCAGGGGAGGCAACTTAAAGTCTCAGAAAGATCACTTTTGAAGGAACAACCAGGGGGCAACAGTGACAATCAAATATGCCATTCTTAAAATCCTATGATTACAGCTGGAATGGACATGAAGGGAGTGTCTGTGGGTCATTATTTTCAGAACCCATAAATGATATTCCAGTTAGTTCCAGTTATTTTAGAGGGTCATTTTTGGCTGTTTTTGGGATGAGGCCAAAACAATGTTAACATACAAAATCATGCATCCATAGAATCATATTTCTGGAAAAAAATCATTTTGTCAGCTGGAAAAAATGCAACTAGATTAGAAGTGCCCCATCAGAATCTTTTATTCAGGAGATGGTTTAAACTGATTCCCACCTCTGGTTAAAACTAATGATTTAATTAACAAATTAATATCTATTAACTCAGTGAATTAAATTCTTGCCTTCCCAACATTAATGAGAATTGACCGATTTCCCTCTTCCAGTGTGAAGCACCAATGGTTTGGTGTGGAGAAAATGACTATAGAAAAGTTTTCTCTCCTTTTCTGATAAGTAGAATCTAGGAACCATCCCAAGAAACTGAATGACATGAGAGAGGGGAAGGAAGGAAAGCACTTCACACAGTACATGGTTACATTTTGAAAACTGCTACCACAAATATAGCGGTGCCCACCAACTTTTATGGCTTGAAATATGAACTGGACAAACTCATAGACAATGGGGCTGGCAGAAGCTATTTGTCCTTCTAGGTCTATAAATCCACCTAGTTGTAAGGCAATATGGCAATAGCTACAAGAATCCAGGGGACAAAAATGGGAAGGGCAGAATGTCAGAAAATTACTTTTTTGGGCTGTAACTTCCAGAATTCCCTAGTCAGATGGCCAGTGGTCTAAAAAGGTTTTCTTTGGTTCTGGAGCTATCACATCTGTGAGTTTTCCAGATTCCAAGCATCTGATAGGCTGTTACAGAAAACAGAATCCTGGAAAAGTGAAGCAAGTCTCTGGCCTTATCCAGCTAGGCACTTCTTTTGTTCTTTTAAGACAGTGTTGGTTGGTTCCCTTCTCAAAGAGTTCAGCCATATCAGTATTTACTCATGCAGATTGTTCTGCTTTGCTGTGAGTAAGAGACAGCATATCTCTAGAAAGAACATTTGCAACTTCCCAGGCTCCAGAGAGCCCCATATCTTTAAAAATGAATCAAAACAATGTGCGTCAGCCTAATGAGGGCTTTGAAGAATAAAGACAAGCTCAGAAGTCCTTTCCCCTTTAGCATGGATATCCGTTCTTGTCGTCTGAGAATACCCCCTATCAGCACTTTCAGTTTAAGTCCCTGTGTGGAATTTAAGTTTACAGGGAGTTAAAACCACCCACCAACAGCACACTTCTCTGCATCTGCGAGAAAACATGCAGGCTCAAGATATGTTTTGGTACAGACTCCCAACTGGTGTAATTTGGATCAAATTCAATAATAATTATTAAAGAGGGAAAAAAACCAATGTAATAGGGGAAGATTTAATTGAAACTGATTTTTGGCTCAGTTACATTTATTAGCTGAAAAGAAAACTTTGTATTCATGGGAAATTAAAGTTAAATTCTGTTCTTCAAAAAAACCAACAAAAACCAACAAAAAAAACAACAACAGTTTTTCAAACTTTCTGCTTTTAGAGAATCCTTTCCATTTCAGGGAACTCCTGTATATTTGCTATTGATCTTCTGTTCACTGTAAAGGATTCTGCAAATGTACACTGATTGAACATAGGAGGTTTGTTTAGGCTTTTGTGTCTTTGCAAGCCACCGTTAAATCGGAAAGTATCTTAGAACAAAGATTCTCATCTGTGGCTTGGCAGAATTTGGTGGATTACAGCACCCAGAATTGGTCTTGCAGGTTGGGAATTCTAGGAATTGAAGTCTAATAAGATCTGGGACCCAGAATGTGGGCACCATGCTCTTAGAATGCAACACCACTCACCTGAGGCTGCACACGACATGAATGAGCAAAATGGGCATTGTGTCATTCAGGGAAATATTATTTATCTTCACATTTAGAACTGAGGAAGTCAATGAAGGATGCAGTTACAATGACATTCCCTGCTCCCCAACTGTGGTCGGGTCTCTGCTCAAATATCTTCAGTGAAGGAGAGGCTGCTGTCTCCAGAAACATCATGTTCTTTTGCCAACAGTTTTTGTTTTGCGTAGCTAAAATTTGCTTCCCTGCAGCTTTCATCCATTGATTCTTGTCTTACTTTCTGGAGCACCAAAGAACAAGACTTCTGCATGACAGATTCACAGATTCTTCTTTCCTTACTGAGGAACTCGTAATAAATTTCGAAGCCATCCCAGAGTTTCTCAACAGAACAGTTTGAAAATCCATTGCTTTAGAAGGAATCCCTTTAAATCACAAGTGGTGTAATTTAAAATCATTTGCCCAGAATGCTTATTTCAGATATTAGTATCTGTCTGCCAGAAATCCTTGAAGAGGAAAAGTTATACTGTAACCAGAATGGAACTGTGTTGGCCTGTTGTTCCTTTTGCTTGATGTATTTTGTGCCTTAATATGCGTAACTCCCATAAATGTTAATGGATATGTGGAGGACAAAAGTGTGTCCTGACATATGCGACCACAATTCATGCTAATCAAAGAACACAACTGGTTGAATGGAGCCTGGGTAAAACAAGACTGTTTAGAGGCCCTGACAGCCCCTGGCAACACATGGAGCATGCTTGATTAGAGTGGAAAACAGAGGATTGAATCAAGTGGGTGTTCTGGTGGTGTCACGGTTGCAGTGAGTGTTGGATGGAGTCATTGTTAATGATTAACCAATCTGGGAAAGACCAATGTATTGGACACCATATAAATACACTTCCCATAGAGCCTGAATTCTTGCACTGGAACTTGGATTCACCCACTGCAATTTGTGAAATGGTTGTCAGCAAACTTTAATGAGTTTCCCTTTTCTGGACGGCTGAGAGAATAGCTATATTGATTACATTTTAATCTCATCCCTCCCCTTTCTGACAATAACTAACACCCAGTCCTCCTCTCTCACTGCACCTCATGTCACTCTCAAAAGCACTCCAAACACTCCAAGTTTTTGACTGTATAGATGATGTATATGTATTTATGTAACAATAGGGTCTGCCTGCCTCAAAAACTCTCCTGAAACTCAAAGTCTGTTCTCTATTCATGTGGATTGTTCTATGCACATTCAAGTAAATACACAATGGCTAAGGTTCTATATATGAGTATAGCTCCACAATCAGTTCTATCTCCTCCCATCATTTGGTAGGTGTCAAGTCTTGGGAGGTGTTCCTACTTCTGTTGCTTATGGGTGGAAGAGAAGTATTTGGTTTCAGCTTGCTCAGGGTGGGTAGAAATAAGGGTGCACCTTCAGAGTGCATCCACTTTTCCCTTCATCCAAGAGCTCTGAGAAGCCATGGAATGCCCCCTCATATCCCAGTGGTTCATCAGCATGGTGGGAGATTAAGAGGGTAAGACCTGGGAATGTATGATGCTTCCTTATATTGAGTGACACTTTCAGTTCAGTTCACTCAGTATTGTAAACTATAAATGGGAGCAATGGCTCTCCAGAATTTCAGGCAGGATTCTCTCCTAGCCTTACGTAGACCTTCCTTGTATTCTCTCATGTCCACCCAAGTATTAGCCAGCCCTGACTGTACTTAGCTTCTGAAATTAGGTAAGATCAGTGTATTCAGGATGGAGCATACTGGCACACAAAGACATGGGGTTAGACCAGCAAGCAGGACGCCATTCCTTCTCTCTATTCTTAGGCCCTTTCCACACCATGCCTGGATCTCGTGACTTCCCGGTATCATCCTGGCAATACCATTGCTGGGATGGGAGTGTGTCCTGAATGCTCCTCTCCACACCTGGCCAGTTGCCAGCATATGGGTAGTGTTTGGGACATGCTTCTTCCTTTTGCAGTGCAGCCAGCCTCTTCTGACGCTGCACTGAGGAAGGAACGGCTTGATAGCACTTCTGTCCTTCCCACATGGCCCCAGCTGACATGATTGTTGCATAAAAGGGGCCTATTACTAGATGTTTTCTGGTAATAGTATACCACGCGATCACAATGGCTGGAGACACGAAAGAAACGGGGCCACAACAACGTTGTGTGATAACATGCTTTGTGGACCGGCTTCAGCATGTCTCCATGCCAGGATGGGGCCATAGTTCAGAAGTGGTCATAGTCCCTCTACTTTAAGGAAGTGTCTGAAGAAGGTCTCAGAAGAACCCTGAATGGTGATACTACAAGAGGCAAGAGGGAGGAGGGTTAGAGCACCTGACTGGTAGAAGCTACTGAAATCAGCAAGATACTTGCTGTACTTGATATTGTGTTGGGTCTGGTCCAGTGTGGTTTGAAGTTTTGTTTGTTTCTTTGGGTGGGGGGGGACACAGCCTGTATTGTCAGTGTTTTAGATATTTAATATTACAAATGTTGGCAGGCAGTGCAGAATATGGGAAGGGGAATGTAATTGATAATATGTGCAGTATTCTCCTGGTTACCAAATTATCAGCAGCATACATTTTTAATTAATAGAAGCATGAGCAGCAATTTGGCTGTCAACAACCATCAGTACTGATGTGTGCAAGTGAAGCACTGAAACACAGGGAAGATCAAAGGGGTAGAATGACTGAAACACAACAAACAGCCAGAGATGCAGAGTCAGCATTTTTTGAATAAATTTTTGAAAGCTTTAAAGTCCGTCACTCCAGGCAGCTGAAATGGGAAAGAAGGGGGAATGCTGGGGATAAGTAAGAAATGTTTTAAATGTGGGGAGCAATACATTTTATATAGGAAAGTGAGGTCATCCTACCTTTCCTGTTTTTATTCTTATTTATATTAACAGGTAACAAATTGCATTTTATCATAAAATAGGAACAACCACTCTTTTCAAAGGAGCATCCATTTCAAAAAGAGACAATTTTGAAATAAAAGAGAGAGCTTGGAAACATTCTGTCTTTTTTAATTACAACTTCCATATTGGCCAGCAAATTCTGGGAATTGTCATTCAAAAACTAACTTTTCCAAGCTGTGGTCAAGTGACTAGGTTAGCTCCACCCATAATATCCACACATTGAATGCCGGTGTCCGAAGGATAGCTCCCTCATGTGAGCAATAGCTCATGCATAGGGGGCTCCACACAGTTTGGTCTCCACATCCCTGATTTCCTGAAGTTCTTGCTAATGTGAGGAGCTTCCACATGAACAGGATCCCTCTTCTTCAGATAGATTACTTTCCATGTAAGAAAAGTAATGATGGAGGTAGGACGGGTCTCAGCACTTCTGTATGCTTTGTTGGAAGAAAATATGTAACACCTAAATAGAGCTAAAATGTTTTGAAAAACATTTAGTTCTATTGTTAGATAACCTAATAAAAAAGACATTCTAGAAGAAGCACACATCTATTATTCAACTCTTGTCTGAAATAATGGATAATACTAGGGATGGGACGAATCCAGAATTTTCCGAATCTGAATCTGGATCTGAATCCCTGGAAGGTTCCGGGAATCCACGAATCTCACGAATCTCAAATCTTTTGAATCCTTTTTTAAAAAAGGGTTTAAAAAGCAAGGAAACAAAAGCACTTCTACTGAAAAGCAGTTTTGAACAGAATTTGACATCTCTGTTTAATGAAAAACAAATTAAATAATAGTTTTCAGTTCAGGAAAGCATACCCATATTTATTATTAAGAAGATACAAATGCAATTGACATATTCATCTACTACATGAAGTACTAACTCTCAAGTCAAAAGAATAGAGATTATTACCTTGCAGAGGGAGGCAGCGGTGGGGACAGGCAGCACGAGAGTGCACCGACAGCCCCAGGTGGCACAGACAGCCCAGGGGTCACAGGCAACAGCCCTGGGCACAGGCAGCATCCTGCATGCGGTTTTATACTGTGATTTTCATGTGCCCAGGGGCCCGCCAGCCAATCAGGCCTTTGGTGGGTGCTGGGGGTGCCAATTTTTCAAAATGCCACCACTTTCTGCCATCCGCCCTGGTAGGATCGGGCTGGTATGGGCAGGAGCAGAGTGGGGAGCGGAAGATCACATTCTCCACCACCTTCTACCCCCAGCCCCAAGCACGATCCAACCAGAAGCAGTCAGGAGAGAGTGAGGAGTGTGAGATCGTGTTCTCCACCACCTTCTGCCACTTGCGCCCAGCAGGATCGGGCTGGCATGGGCAGGAAGAGAGTGGGGAGTGTGAGATTGTGCTCCTTGCCACCTTCTACCCCCAGCCCCGGGCATGGTCTGACCGGTAGTGACCAGGAGGAGAACGGAGAGCATGAGATCGTGCTCC
Source organism: Iguana delicatissima (assembly GCA_948472985.1). NCBI lineage: Eukaryota > Metazoa > Chordata > Lepidosauria > Squamata > Iguanidae > Iguana > Iguana delicatissima. The sequence goes on from CAOKZL010000537.1 coordinate 859,973, forward strand.
CTGCGACATTCTGCCACTCACTCTGGGCATGATCTGGCCAGCAGCAGCGAGGAGAAGAGCAGAGAGTGTGAGATCTTGCTACCCACCACCTTCTGCCCCCTGCCCTGGGCACGATCCAGCTGGCAGCAGCCAGGAGGAGAGTGGAGGGCATGAGATCATGCTCCCCGCCATCTTCTGCCATTCGCCCTGGGCAGGATCAGGCCGCTGGTGGGCAGGAGGAGAGCGGAGAGTGCAAGGTTACCCTCCCAGCCATCTTCTCCTGCCCTCCAGGGCAGGATTCGAAAGATTCGGCTTGACTGTTTTGGCGGGGGGATTCGGATCCCCCAATCTCGAATTCTTGCCCAGGATTTGAGAATTCAAGGATTCGATTGGCCTATCCCTAAATAATATCAACCTGTGTGCATCACAGCTAGCTTTCCAGAATTCACAAATCTCTTCATCAGTTTAATGGAAAGGGATAAAGACTGTGTGGAAATCAACACAGGAGAAAATGAAACTGACCATCCAAGCAAAAGTCTTTTAGTGTCTGGGTCCCTTCATATTTAGCCATGTTTGTTGTTAAGATTACCATTTTTTTTTCCTGGTCAGGGTCTTCATTTTAACAGCTTCATACAGGCAGGTCCTATATGGTTCATCATATATGTGGAACAGCTATATCTATTGAATTTGGTCTGTGTGAATGGTTAACATTTTCATTTTATAAGATCTCACCAATACTCAGTTTCTTCCTAAATTTCACGTAAGTATGGTAAATTAAGATTAAAAAAATTACCATGGAAGAAAGCAAAACTGGCAAATTCATTTATCCCTTGTCCCAGCTACATACATACTGTACTGGTATATCTCCATATTAAGCCATCCCAAACAAGTCACTTCAAATCTACTCTAGCGATTGTTGCAATTGAATATGAACCTAACAGTACTTTGCTTCACATATGCTGAAGTAACAGTACCAGACACATGCCATGGTGTTGTGGAAATGGAATTGTGTTGAGGATTTAGCTTTGTGTATTTTGATTACATGCTAAATATTAGTAATAATCACTTGACAATTTTAGGTATAGAATGAAGGCCGTGCCTACCTGTAGGAGGCCGAGAGAACTTATCTCAGTGTCAACAAAGTGAAACAGCTACTCAGACAGCAGACACTAGGGCCATTTCCACATGACGTCGCTATAGTGTTTAGCAGCAGGTTGTCACCAGTCCAGGAGCCGTGCTTCCGCATGACATTGTCAGTATCCAGCTGTTATCTGTCTCCAAGTGTTGCCAAATCACCATATTCTATTTTCAGAAAAAAAATCTGTTAAGAGCCTCCTATCATGCTTCAATCTCATCAGCCATTGTAGTGCAATACCATTATAGCACTTGATAATGCTTCCTGTTATGGCAGATCCAGCAGTGGGCGGGCTGTGGGCGTGCCCAGCTTGTCCCTCCCTCAGTAACTCTCATGGTATGGTAACTTTCTATCACTTCTCCCTGTTTATTTTAAATGTATCCTTTGAGTCAAAACTTTTTTAAAAATACATTTTTAAACAGTGTAGGGCAAAGGTGCAATAGTGTACTGGCATGTTATGCTGTTACAACATTGATGTATTAGTACCGTTTCCAAAGAAAAAACAAAAAATCACCACTGAGTCAGGGACTGTGTGTGGGGCAGGGTGAAGGCAGGGCATGGGAATGGCCAAAGACACTGTAATGCAGCAGGAACACTGGTGGAAACATTGCCACCCATCTGCTTAAGGGGCAAAAGTGAAAAAAAGAGTGTCTCTAACCTGACAGCATTGTGCAAACAGCAATGCCACCATTATAATGGTATAATGCACTAATGGCCTCTAGTGAGGAAATGGCCTAGGCTTTGTGAATTCGGTGCTCTCTCCTGTCCTAACAGGGCCTTCGCCACTCCACAGAGACATTGCTGCTTTGTATGGCTTTCCCAAAAACGCCAGCTCCCAAATTTCTGACTGATGGTGACTCTAGGGCAACCCTATTACAGAGTTTTCTGGGGATGAGAGTGTGTGACATTCCCAAGGTCACCCAGTGGATTTTCATGGCTGAGCCTGGAGACCCTGGTCTCCAGAGTCGTAGCCCAACACTCAAACCATTACACCATGTGGATTGTCACTGACCGAGGTGCCCATTTATATATACATGCCCACCAGTGCAATGCATGATATCCATCCAGCATGGTGTCACTTTTTGCCATTGTGCTATTCTGATTGCATCTATGATGATCTAGTATGATTTCACCCAGATATTTTGTCAGTCTTGAAGTTTCTCCCAGAAGACCTATCACTACTGGAACCACAGTTGTTTTCTTTTCCTAGAGACACTGAATCTCAGTTAGTAGATCTTGATATTGCCTAATCTTTTCCCTCTCTCTGTCTTCATTGCTACTGTCTGACTAGATTGCCCTATCTATAATCTTTTTGTCAGCCACAATCATTTCTGGTATATTCTATTCTATTTGTCAGTTTAAATCACAAAGTCCCATATTTATATAATTTTTATAACCTTTATGACTTTTTCAAGCTTATGTTCCAATTTTTTTTTATTTTTTTTGTGGATGGCCAGTCATATTTTTTTCCTATAGATTCCAATCTGTCATTGCAGCTACTTTGTTATGGCATCTGTTTTTTTAAAAAATCAGTCTGTGCACAAGCTTATAAGGTGGTCAACAGTTACACCTTTTTCTTTATTTAAATGACCCTATCTGTATTTATTTTTTCATTATTTGTCTTGATGCTATTTATTTGAAGTGCCTGTTCTTCAGCTGCAAATAGAAGTCCTTTGGTTTCTTTTTTCAGTGTCCTTTTGGTGTTGCAGTTGTTATTTTATGTCCCACACTTTCCCCAATACTAGGATATAAAAATTAAAACAAATGCATTTAAAAACACTCACTCACACACACATAAAACATATAAAATGTTACTGTTAGAAAGCAGCTAAACTACACATAGAATTAAACCCATTTGAAACAAATCCATCAATAGACAAATTAGCAAAATAGCACACCATTAAAAGCCCAAACAGTCAATTTTAAAAAGCTTATTGGAGCAGGAAACATTACATTTGCTGGCACAAGGACCGTACTTTCCCTAACTTCCCTTGGGAGGGAGTTCCAAAGCTTAGCAGACACCAAGGCCCTTTCCACACGGGGGACGGGGAAACGAGGCAGCGCACGCAGGGACGGATCTTACCTGAAAACAGGTTGCTCCGTCCCTGCGGGGAGCACGTGTTCGCAGCTCCACACACTGGTGAATTTCGGCAGCATTCAGCGGCGCCCAAAATGGTGGCCGGCAACTTCCGGCGGTGCTCCGCCAATCAGGGCAGCGCACCAGCCGGAAGCCCGCCCCCGGGCAGCTCTGCAGGGACGTGCTAGTGCGTCCCTGCAGTTTCAAACGGGGCGCTGCAACGGGTTAGCGCGCTCGTGTTTTTTAAAAACCACATGAAATGTGGTTTTTAAAAAACGCGCCACGCCACCCCTTGCGGCCGTGCTAGGGTGGTTTGAGGTGCGGAACCTTCACTTTTCAAACCGTCCTAACGCACCCCACGGTGTGGACGACCTCCGGATGAGGTCGCCCTAAGCCATTTTGTTTTACCCCGTGTGGAAAGGGCCCAAGAAAGCACTCTCTTGTGTTCCAACAAATATATTTGGGAAGGTGGTAGAATCAAGTGATGGGCCTTACCTTACAGCCTGAGCAAGCTCATGTAGGAACATATGGTCCTTCAGATAGCCTGGGTCTGAGCCGTATAGTAGTCTCCTCTTAGAATGGAAACAGAAAATCAAATTTTCCAGAAATGAAACAAGGCTAGGATTTTAAACTACACTTTGCACTTGCCTGCAAACTGGAATCATAGACTTTGGCATGGTGCTATGTCTAAGGGTCTTTCCACACTATATAACTATTGCACTATGATTCTGCTTTAACTTCCATGGCTGCCTGCTATGAAATCCTGGGGTTTGTAGTCTTGGGAGGTACTGGAGCTCTCTGGCTGAGAATTGTAAATATCCCTTCCTAAACTGCAAAACCCATGATTCCATAGAATAGAACCATGGCAGTAAAGTGGAATCATAGTGAATTAGTTGTGGAGAGCGGAGAGGCCTCAAGTTCAGCTGGTGGTTCACAAAGGCCATTTCCACATTACAGTGTTATAGTGCTATTATTCCACTTTCAACATCCTATGGGATTCTGGCATTTGCAGTTTAGGGAGGGGCATTTAGAATTCTCAGCCAGAGAGCTCTTTGGCCTCACTAAACTATAAAACCCAGAATTTCACAGGATGTCGAAAGTGGGATAATAGCACTATAACAGTGTAGTGCAGAAATGGCCATATAGTCATAAATATCTATTCATTTGAGACCACAGAAAATTGTTTTTTTCCCTCCATTTTTCATGTTTGTAATCACATGACCACTTTGGTTTTGTAGTAATGCTCAAGAAAATATCCACTGTCATTGTCCCTGTTGCTATTTTGTAATAATAAATACCAAAATCTCCTCTACTGTATTTCTATTTATAAATCATGGTAATAGGTTTGTTTTCTTTTCAGCCTCCATGACAGGGCAATCAGGATGTTCAAAAGCCTATTAAAATGCAATTACTAAAACAAACAATCAACAATAATTAAAACATCATTAAAAAAAGCAAAAGCAAATGAGAATTTTTAAAAAAGTGACACTGTTAATAATAGATCTAAGTTATAGTTCACAATGAACAACTTCCCCCATTTTCTTCAGTCTTTCATGTTATTTTGGGATTCAGTAGCTGTTTGAAGACCAGAAATTTGTGAGCATGGTTTGATTCAGGAGCTGTCTTTTATTTTTTTATGTATATATTTTAACGCTCAGACACAATCCAGCCATAGCTAGGCACTTTTAATTCTCATTTATTTCAATTTAAATACCTGCTTAATTCCCATGGTAGGGGGAGAAATATGACTGAGAAGTACTTACACTAATTTTGAATGTTACTCTATAGAGTGTACGAGAAATATTTTTTCTTTAGTTGTCACAAACCTATATCTTGACAATGCCATTTCATGTCACCAAGATGTGACAGTGGTCTTGCTTAGATGGATGAATGTCCAGATAGGTGGAAGAAGGTCCCATCTTTTTCTGTACTGTCCCCACTTACTGTATCATCATTTGGCTGCATTCCAACATCACCTCAGCATCCATGTGTAGAGATATGCTATGCCAGCACTATACAACCCCCATATAGACAGCAAAATTGCACAAAACATGTTAATGATGGGGTACCATTGTGCAATAAACAACTGCAATGTACAATGTGCAACTGAAATGTACAGTGTGCAACCTCCATGTGCAATGCACAGACACAGTGTGAAATGTGAGATCACAATGTTCAAGATCCAGCTACAGTGTTGCTGTATCTACAACTTTGCTTCTGCTGCTGCCAACAGAATGTATCTAGTGTGCCTTGGTGAATAATTTGCCCCATGTATGTAGCATGATTTATACATGCATATGTCGCTGGCAGGATGCCAACCTATGGGTAGCTGCAAAGAGCTATTTTATAACCTCTAAATAATCCCACATTTGTACCTGATGTATGGAGACTTTCTCTTGTCTTAGCAAGATGATACAGACAAATGACAAAAAGACTGCATCAATCATAGTAGGTTATTTTGCAAGGACTGGGAAAATTTATGTTAAGAATGGTTGCTTCTGGTCTTTCAGAACAGAAGAGTATTTAGAGTCTGTCCAGATGAATTTAAATAGTGGTGTGGGAGCTGCTTCCTATTGGTGCACGCCTGCGGTCTATATATGTGCCTGAATGTTATAATTATAGGCAAGATCTATTGCTTTACCCTTCTCATTCAGTTGGCACCATTCCTCCTCAAGAGATCTTGGAAAGTTACATTTTTAAGCAAAATGAATGTAATGATATGCTGGCAATCCAGGTCTGCCTCCTCTCACTTCTCAGTTATGGATGGCTTCAGTGTGTCATTATGCTCAGTGTGTCATTATATCCATGCTTCCTTAAAGCAACTTTTGGAGGCGGGCGGGAGACTTTCTAAGCTTTGCTCAGGCAGCAGATATTGTGTGACATGAAAGGGCAGTGAACTTTTGCTCTTTAATTTCCTTTTATTCCCCCCTTCCTGATAGGTAGGCGGAGAAACACTTGTGGGATTTTCTGCCTCATGTTTCAAAATAACTTGGTTGCCTTGAGGTACTATGTGCCTCAGCTGAGGTTGCTACTGTGTCTTCAGTTGGTCCTGGATTGCAAAGGGCGGAAAAGACCCATGTGATTGTGTTTATGGTAATAGCTGCACATGCTCCACAGTGTAGTGGGATTACATTACATGGAAGTGGTTTCTTTGCAGGTGTGTGTGTGTGTGTGTGTGTGTGTGAGCGAGAGAGAGACAGAGGGAGAGGGAGAGAGAGAGATGGGGGGTGTCTGTCTTTTTGAGGTAACCTACAGTAACAGATGAACCTCACTGTAGTCTATCTCCTTTGTAAACCAGTGTTTCTCTGGGTGTGGTCAATTGGATATCTTTCTGATTTCATTCTCATCCACCAACCTTTTATTGCTTTTATCCATTTTATTTCATCTGGATCCTTCCTTCCTTCTTCCTTGCCTTCTTTTTCTGAAAAAGGATTGCAGTCAGTCTGGTGAAGGTAAAAGCATTTCAGCGGACATGACAGGGATGCTTTTAACATCCCAACTATCTTGTGTCATTTCCTCAGTTCTCCCTCCCCCTCACTATCCTTCTAACAAGAAGCCCCCAGGATTTGCTTCATGGCAGCATGAAATGTGTTCTCTCCTATTTGTCCCATTTTCAAGCAGGAAATGCAGGTGGTAAACTTAACAATGCTTATTCATCCCCCTACCCCCCAAAAACCCCATGTACATTAGAACTTCCAATCTCTTTTACATTGTTATGTTAATCTACTTCCTTTTTGTATTTAATATAAAAAGCCCTGGGCTTTAAAAAAAATAAATAAATCCCTTTCAAGAAGCAACAGAGGAAAGCTCTTCCATTTGATCCTGAGGATGTTCGCTTCCTGACACCTGCCACCAGCACGGCTTGGACACGTCCCTTTTATTTACTATTCCCTTTTAAGTGTCTTGCTGTCTTTGATATATTTCTGTACCTCTCCCTGCAATGGCAATGGGGCAGCGTGTTATGCTCGACCTAGGCCTGGTGTGATGTGCCTTTTATTCCACTGAAATCACATTTACCCTGGAAATGCTGACGCCTCAGAACTGTGCTGTTTTGATCCAATGATACGTTAGGCAAAGTTGATAAACTAAATCAGTGGTTTCCAAACTTTGTTCCTCTAGGTCTTGGTGGTCCAGTTTTGCTGGATCATTTTGGAGCTGGGGCTTGTCTTCCCCAGCCTAGTTGGGGGGGGGTAATGCCCCATGTACCCCTTTCCAGGGTCCATGAACCATCTGCTTTGAATTGTACTGTATGAATGCAATAAAGCTACACATTGGAGAATTTAATTGTAGTTGTGATGATCATACCCAAACTAGTCACTCTTTTTAGGGGAAAGAGAACTTTCAGTATTTTTAAAATCACATCTCTTTTGGGAGATACTTTTTCTCTCTCTCAAAAAAAAAGTTCATCCAGTAATTTATATTTTTGTCCCTTCTGTCTCCTGCCACCGCAATCTTCCCATCTCAGATGACTTCATTTGTCCACAGCAGCACCATATCAGTGATGCTATATGTTGAGTTTATGATCCCGGATTGTCAGGGTTCATCCATGTGACTCTTGAGAGAAGATTTCATTTCTGTAAGCCAGATTCTGAATTCTTGTGAAAACAGCAAAAATGGGCAATGGTTAGCTTCATTAAAACAGTCAGTTTTGATAATGCAGTTTCATTTATTGCTTTATCATTGTTATTGGCCAAATAGAATGGGTGTCATTTTTAGTCATATATAGAAGTCCTACTCTGCTGCCTCATCATGGCATGAAAGCTATATTTTAAAGGCATGGCCCCCTCTTTGGTTTCCCCTTCTTTTTTTGGCAAAAGAAGGTAAATTGCTTCTCTTAGAAGTCATTGATTCAACTTTTAAATAGGTTACAGTCCCCTCCATACTGTTTAACATAAAGCCCATCATTTTTGAGAACCAGAAATTGACCGCTTCATGTTTTCCTCACTTTTGGCTCTTTTTTTTTTAGGATTCATGGCATAAAATTTGCCATCAGACCCACTGAATTTAGCATCAGACCCCATTGGTGGACCCATTGCCTGGTATCTGAGGAGCACCCTACCTAAATATGGTATATGTCATCATCTCTAGAAGGCCACCAAGTGACAAAATGGCCACAGCAATTATGAACATAAGGACAGTGTGAAATAGCTGCTGCATGGTCTGATGAAATCAGAGATCTTCATAATATGCAAAGTTTATTAAGGAGATTTTGTTAGTGGAGATGTAATGCTGATAAATGCAGCGGTAATGCTAGAGTAAACTCTGGTGTCACAGATTATATAAGTGTCCTGGCAATGGACATTCTCTCTGGGATAGTTGCTTCACATTTAGATTTGTTGCCAAGGAGGACATTCAAGAAAAAGCTGGCCCACAGGTGTAGTTACATGCTATTGCAGGACTGGCCTGAACATAGAGCTCCATGGAATGGTCTATTTCAGACAGGACTTTGGGACAGGGACAGAAAGAGCCAGAACTGCTCTGTGTCTGATGCAACAAGACTTTTACAAGTATGGGCCCAATTTTGTCTTAGCAAGAAAAGTTTCTTGGGCCAGCACTAATGATACGTGTGCTTAGGAGCCTGTAAAAACTCTGTGAAGTATTCACTGAAAAGATATAATATGTGAAAAGAACATTGATGTCAGAGAAGCTCGGTGATTAAAGGTGTACTCAGTATGCAAACAGGGTTTTAGGGAGAACAATTGACATGGTTTGTCGGAGGATTATGCTTGCTGGTTAGAAGTTCCTCTCCCCTGATATCCTGGTTCTAAACCTGTGTACATCTTGACAAGTTCATGGGCCTCTTTGCATTTTTCAGGGCTAATTAGCATGGATGCCCTCCTTAGTTCTGGCCACCACCACCCACACCATCCCATGTCATGATATATTTCATGGTTGTGATTCACAAGTCTTTTACACTATTTGCTATTTCTATGATTAGCTGGCATCAGTTTGGTCATTTACAGACCCAATGCCAAATTACACTTGGGAAACAGAAGCAACAAGCAGATGCTGGACATATTTCTGTTTGTAGACTTCAGAGTAAGCACTTCCTCTGCGGAAACTGGGAGCTGAAACACCCAATCCAGAGGGTGTTACCCCAAACCATAGGTGACTCAGGAGTCCACCTGTGATGCCAGTACCTACACATGACAATGGGGAATTAATTAGCTCAAAATTAGGAGGCCTGAGAGAGGGGAGTATCTTAACAAGATCTTTCCACCAATGTTTATGAGGTCATGCAGGAAAGAACTAGCCAGAGATTCAAACATAAACTAAAAATGTGTTTTATTGAAAGATTCACACATGCATGTAAAATATCCAAGAACTCAAACAAGAGCTACACAAAGGACGAGGGGAGGAAAAGTTGTGAATAGGGGAATATTAAGATTAGGGTGATCATTATTGATCTAGAGAGCAGCAAGGAAAGCAACAATGTGGCTTAGGTTTGCACCAAAGGACAGTTCTTGTTTGAGAATTGGAGTGATAGTATGGCATTCAGCAAAGTGAGAGACTGCACTGAGCCACTCAAAACTGAGGGCTTTTATACCCAAAAACTACCCTGTGGGTATGGGTGCAAATGACTCTGTCAGCTGAGTGGACAATAGGAGTTGCAACACAGACAATAGGGTCCATATGGAGTTAATGGTCTTAGTGTTTAGGTGACAAATTGATAATGGCTGTCACAATAGCTCTGTATTGTGGAGAGGTTTGCGGGGGGCAATGAGGGAAACACCCAGGTGTAAGGGAACAGGATTGAAAAATCACTGTTTGGTGAGAACTTCCCTTTTGTGCACAGAGATGGTCTAGCTTCAGTTTAAGCCTATTTTCAGAGTTGCTTGGTAATCTGCCTGACAATGACTTTGGTTATACCTAGAGGGGACATTGGCTGACCTGCCTTGCAATCACATGTTATCAGGCAGTAATTTCCTCTGCTCAGCTTGACGTTCCAGTCAGCTCAGCTTCCATTTTATATCAATGCCAAATAATACAGTTGCCAATTAAATACTATTTTGCCAATTAAACCATATCAATCTTGGGGTGTGTGTGCATGGAGCCATAAGAAGGGTCAGGGTTGCAACTCAAAGTACCCCATCCAACCTGAGTAATAGAGAACCAGCAGTTAGCAGAAAATGCTGCACCGCATACTTCTTGTCAACATGTGTTTCTAAAGAATGCTATGCCCATATCCCAGAGATTCACTGCACTATATCCTGGACTTCAGTGGGCTATGTCCTGAATTTTTATCCCCCTCTCCATATGTTTACATAATCTGTCCTCCAAAAGACTCAGTTCAAAGTGCTCTGGATAGTTGCCCCACTCCATTTTATCCTCATAACAACCCTATGAGAGAGGTTAGGATGAGAGAGAATAACTGGCTCAAGATAACTCCATGAGGTGCATGGGTGAATGGACAATTGAATCTGTGAGTTTCTGTTTCTGGTGCAAAATTCTACCTGCTTCTCCACAACAGTTTTCTTGCATATGGCAATTTAAATGAAAGGTCTCTACTGCCTGCATAGAAAACCACAACAGAGTACTAAAGGTGGGAATTTCAGCAAATGTATTTTCTAAATCATTGTTCCTGTGCAAACATGTACACATGCATACTCAATACCATTCCCCTTTAAAACACATAATTCCACAGAGTCTGACAGAGTTAGATATCTCTCTTCTGGAGGCGGCGTGGAAAATGTGTTGATAATTTGAGCACTGGGAGTGAGCCTGTTCCCCAGTGAATTTCTCAGCAGTCACACAGCTTGCCATTGTATTAACACTATTCAACAGAACAAGAGAGCTGAGATGTGCATTGCATGTTTGCAGCTCTCTTTAGAATAGAACAATACTTCTCCAGTCACACTCCTATAGCCCAAGAAAACAGGACAGGACAGCAAGGTCATGTTCAGACAGCACGTTCTTAAGCAACATGCCTTTTCTTCTGGACTTTCTTTTATGCTCACAGCAAGAAATCTGCCATGGCAATGCATTGGCCCATGCTGGACTAAGGCAAGCCTGTCAAAACCCAAATAGAATGCTAACAAAGTAGCATAGGAGAGCATAGTATATCTGGACTGCAATGGGAATAAGTCCCTAAATAGCATGCACATATTATAAATGTCTGGATGTCAAACCAAAAGTACCAGCCGACTGATGCATAAATGATGCATACTTCTGTTCTTGTATTAAAAGAGAAACTGTCTTGGGGAATATTGTGATAACACAAGAAAAACAGCTCTTTCTTTCTTTCTTTCTTTCTTTCTTTCTTTCTTTCTTTCTTTTTTTTTCTTTGGCCGTTTTAGCACTACATTGCTATAGTGCTATTATTCCACTTTTAACATCCTGTAGAATTCTGGGGTTTGTATTTCACTGAGACCAAAGAGCTCTCTGGTTGAGAATTCTAAAGGCTCCTCTTTAAACTGCAAAACCCAGGGTTCCACAGGATGTTGAAAGTGGAATAATAGTGCTGTTACAGTGTAGTGCAGAAATGGCCTTAGATTTATATTTTGCCTTTCCTCCAATTAGCTTAAGGAGAAGTGCATGACTTTCCTCCTTCCCACATTGTCTTTGCAACAGCCTGGAAGGTAGGTGATGATAAGAGAGAGTGACTGACATAAATTCACCCTAGTGACTCTCATGACTGAAGGGAGACTTGAAGCTGGATCTCTCAGTTCCTAGTCTAACACTCTAAGCATTACAGCCCACTGGCCCAAGAACCAGCTAATGTTAGCCTCTTTTAAATACATCTGACTAAGTTGTGTAGTCTTAAGTGGAAGGGTTATGTGTGGCTTCATATATTAAAAAAAATGATTAAGTGTTCAGGAAAAAAGATCAATTAGCTGCTTGGAAATATTATGTAGTCACTGGTAGATAAAGCCCAACTCTTTGTGCTAGCATTCTGTTGTGCTGAAATTGCCTCCTCATGTTTTTCTTTCTTTCCTTTTGAAGTATGATTTCCTTTCTGGCTAAATTTCCATTCATGGCTAAAATGAAAAATTCCTGGTTTTTCCAAAAAAACTATTTACATCCTAAAAATGTACCCAAGTTTCATTTTCCTTGTTTGTTTGGAAAATGATCAGACTACAGTCATATCTGTTTGGGAATATCAAAGACTGTGTAGTAATTAGTATTCACAAGTAACAGGGGACCAGCAACCACACCTCCACACTTCCACCCCAGGGTCTAGAAGACAAATTAATCAGGCTTACTTTTCAATGATAAAAACATATGAAATAAGTTTAGTTAGAAATATGAAAGATTTCATAACATTTTATGATGACAGTCTTTGTGAACATGCACAAATGTGGAGTAAAGAGAAATGCAAACTAAAAAACACACACAGACAAACAGACTCAGAGTAACTGTAGACTGGCTAAAATGCAGGATGATAGAAGGTGTGGCTAAGACCAAAAAAACATGAAATGACATGAATACATGTTAGGCCTGAACTCTTAGGCCATTTCTGTACTATACTATCATAGCGCTATTATTCCACTTTCAACATCGTATAGAATCCTGGGGTTTAAAGTTTAGGGAGGGGCATTTAGCATTCTCAGCCAGAGAGCTCTTTGGCCTCAGTAAACTACAAAGTCAGAATTCCATAGGATGTTGAAAGTAGAATAATAGCACTAAAACAGTGTAGTGCAGAAATGGCCTCGGACAGAGATGCAGACTAGCAGCTATTGAGTACAGGCATGCTACAGTTACTGCCTCTAATAACATCCTTGTAAAAAGTGAGATGGGTGACAACTGGGCGGGAAAGACCGGTATAGCTGGCATCATCCTTATTACCCTAGACTTATAATCACAGGAAAGCAGCTCCAGTGATGCTCCAGCAATGTCTCGAGAGGCCTTCACGCTTTGTTCCCATGTTGTGGGTCAATCCTTTAAATTTATATGGTTCAAAATAGCTCTGGGGATGATGGGCATGTGGCTAGCTCCTCTAAACTCTGTTCTGTATCTCTTACCTTGATTTTCTGGCTATATTGGCAGCAGGAGAGGGGGGGAATGGCCTCAGTTTACTTTATCCACAGGGTATTGTATACCTTGCTGGAATGTGTGGGCATATGTGCAGTGTGTATATTTGTTTCCCCTTCAGCTTTCATTTCCTCCCTTGCAGGTTCTGAACTAAATAGTGGCTGAGTGCCTTTCCTCCAGCTGAGGAAAGATATAGCATATGGTCAACACACAAGGTGCTGGAAATATATCTCTCTGGCTTCAACCCAGAATGATCTTGACTCTGCTTAAGTGGCTCCCTCTCCTCTGGAGATTAAGAGACAGATGCTGCACTTTAGAGTGACTAAGATGGCAAAAATGACTTAGCTAAAATAGAGCCTAATGCACCTCTGTTAGAGTGGAAATAGAACTTGGATTCCACTTTGCTCTTGGACAAATGCATAACTCTGAATATAGAAAACATACTCGAGGAAAGCCATCAGGTTATATGCAGAATTTCTAAAAGTTACTTTGTTGGATCACAACTTCAAGAATTTCCCAGCCATCACAGCAACTGGCCAATGGCTTTGCTTGCTGGAAGAATTTTGGAACTGTAGTCCAAGACAGTGAATTTCCCAAATCCCATATGATATCATGAGTGGTCAGCTCTGTTTACTTAATATCCTGGTGCGTAGTGATAACTTTATCCTTCATTCTGGTTGCTAAATACACAATGGGTGAATCTCCTGGGTCACCAGAACTGACTTTGTGTAAACAGAATTGTTCCTTGAACTGATGTATGGAACCAGGGCATTTTTTCACTACACAGTTATAGCACTCGAATGCCACTTTAACTGCCATTATTATATCTTGTGGGATCCTAGGATTTTCAGTTTAGGGAAGGGTACTTAGAATTCTTACCCAGAGAGGTCTAGTGCTTCACTGGAGTACAAACACAAAGATATCATAGGATGTCTCCTTGGCAGTTAAGTGGAGTATATTGATATACTTTTGTAGTGTGAGAAGGTCCTTGTTTTGGTTGGACAGTTATTTATCATATTTGTATATCACTTTACTAACAAGGATCTACAGATTGATAGTCCATTTCATCCTCAAAACTGTAGTCTAAACTAGGTTAGGAGATGGCCTAACAGATGGCATCTGTTCACAGTACACATTCATAGTGCTATCTGCCATAGTGCTGTCTGCCATGCTTCCATCCTGTGAAATTTTAAGATTTGTAATTTAGAGAAGGTTATTTAGAGTTTTCAGCCAGAGAGCTCTGGAGTCTCACCAAATTACAGCCTCCAGGATTTTATAGGGTGCAGCCATGGCAGAATGGAATCACAATGCTAGAAGTGTGTAGTATGAAAGGCCTCTAAAGCTCTACTTAAGAATGATTTTCATTGAGTAACCTTGGGCCAGTCACTGTCCGTCAACCTAAACTATCACATGGGGTTATTGTGACAACAGAAATGGGGAGGAGGATTTAATCTACCACCTTGGACTTTGAAGAGGATGTGGGGGAAGCAAATTTAGTAAACAGTATATAAAGTCATGTTTTTCAGTACGAGGCAGAAAATGCCAGAGGATAGCAAGTGCCTTCACTCTGAGGATTTGAGACCAGACCACACAGATCACAGTGACCTGATCAGCTTCAGAAATGAACACTATGCCATTAATTTTGTTAAAATCAGCTTATGTTGAAATTGGCTTCTGTTATTAAGCCAATGAAAGTTTTTGTTGATTAAATCTAAACAATTAAAGATTGCAGCTCTAGTAGTTTTCTTGTCTGAAGGCTGTTTTTAATCCCAGTCCTAATCAATAGACAGAGACTGATGAACTGGACCAGGGTGGACTTTGAAGCAGGATCTTAACAAACCCATTTGGGGTACATTTGCTGCTATCTGGTCAGCTCCAAAAAGGTACTTCCAAAGACAAATATAGTGCATTGCCTAGAAAGTCTCAGCCGCCAATGTTCAAATGAGTTGAACATGAAAAGTTATTGCTCTATTTATAAGACTTAGTACATTTATGTTTGTTTACTTGACTGTCAATAGTTGGTAAGCTTAAAACTTAAACCCTTGAGGAGTGCCATGAAGAACTCAAGAACAAATAGAAATTGTAATGGAACGTGTGTTCGCATATGTGCCTTCAAGTCACCTGTCAACTTAAGGTGAATTCAGGAATTTCATATAGTTTATTTGGAAAAGGAAAACTCAAGAGGTGGTTTTACTAGTTCCTTCCTGTAATATATAGTCTACAGGACCTGGTATGTGTTGGCAGGCCTCCATCCAAGTACTAACCAGGGCAGGCCCTGCTTAGCTTCCAAGATCAAATGAAATCTGGTGCCTTTAGGCCCTCAGTATTGCAGGAGTGTGTGGAAATTCAGCTTTCTTTTCCACAGTCTCCTTGGGGGGGGGACAAGCCATATGAGTAATAGTTTTAAGTTATGCATTTCTTTTCTTTTTTCATATATACCTCCCTCCTTTTATGGTTGTTCAGCATGGTGGCAAAACACAGCCAATGGGAAACACTTTTAAGAGGAGCTTTGCAATCTACAGATATTTTCCATTCTTGCATTTTTGAAAGGTATATACGACATTCAACTCAATGGAAGAATAAAAAATCCTGGTTGTTAATTTTAATATACATAAATTGTCAGGTTTCTGGCTCTCAGGGCAAAGAGGTTTGAAAGTGCAGTTGTAAGTTGGTAAAGGACTAAAGAGAGAAAGAGAAAAAAAATGCCTGCATGCTTTGCTTTTCAAAACTCACATTTATACATCAAGATATATCAAATGGCATTTCAGACATCTACTTCAATGACTGATAGTCACTGATGGCCAAGTTCAGATGAAAAACGTTTGACAGGTATACTTTGGCAGTTGCCCTTTGTGAAAGTGGTGACACAAAAATATGTGTGCTGAGGGTAAAGGTATTGTTTTTCATGGGACATGGTTTTATGAGTGTTCTGTTTTTTCACCCACACTGAGGAATAGTAAAAGAGAAGGAGCCCTTACTATAAGTCCATGTAATATGACAGATGGCACCCATACTACGACATGAGCACCAAAGAACTGGGTTACTCAGCCTAGGACCAATCAACAGAAAAAGGCTGGGCACCAACAGTGAATCAGTCAGGATGTGGAAAGTGAAGTCTGACTTCCAACCTATTGTGTTTTTGAAAGGCCTCCAATGGCAACCGCCTCAGCAAGTCTATCTTCTCAGGCTTCCATCCTGCACTTACTTATATGAGACTAATCCCAAGTAGCTCAGTGAAACTGATTTCCAAGGTAAGAGAAGCAGGAAAAAAATATTAAAGGTTTTTGCCTGGCTGGATAGCTTTAAATTAGCCTTCCACTAATCACTTACCCCACCCCAAAATGCTTATACATGCCTCATTTTTTCCCTTTGTATCTTGGAATATGATGTATTGCTTTCAAGATCTATTACTGGTTAAGTGCTCTGGCTTTCCAAAAGGTAAACAACCTCCATTTTATTCCCACCCACACTGCCTTATTTCAAGCACCTGCACTGAATTGCTATTCTTGATCCCACTGGTTTGCTTTTCAGAATGAAAGAGCTGTTTGAAACATTGGCTGTTCCTCCTCCTCCTCCTTTTCCACCCCTTCAAGAAACCTAATTAATTATACAAACATTCCTGGGAAGGTGCAGTGTGATGGTGGCTCCTTGAAGAGGCTGCTTCTGATTTGTGTTCTTTTCCTCTTAACTTCAGAACAGTCTTCAATTAGCCCAAGCATATTTATCAAGCTTCCAGAACCCCACATTGTCTGTAGTTACATGATCCTTAGGATGAAGCAGTAAATTAAGAGCCTTCCTATTAAGAAAGATCTGTAATATATTGAAATACTTTAGAGAGCTGATCAATATACTATGCAGGCAGGTGGAGAAATGTTGTGGGAGGTGAGTATTTCTCTCTTTTGCAAAACTGCTGTTAGCGCCCTATAGCTTTGGTTGTATTTGTGGGGGCATGAAGACTCTGTTGGTACTACACAGGACTACAGATTGGAACAAATGATTTTGAATAATAGATTTGCAAATGGAACCAGTTTAGGATGAAGGTTGCATTTTCGTTCCCTGCTACAGCAACCTCCTTTGATATAAAAAGGTCTCTAGCAGGTGAAGAGTGAAGGTTTCATGTGCAATCATCCTCACACTAAGGGCTTTAATGAAATATAATTAATGGCCTGGCAGAGGAATTAGGCCGTGTGAGGCAAACTGTTTGACCGAGAACAGAGAACAGGCCTTAAATTCTCCTTAATCCACCCAATTCCTTCTAATCCCAATGCTAATGATCTTCAAAGCAATGCAAATTAAAGCTAAAGAAAGTGAGTTCACCTGGGTGTGTTAACCCTTGATGGTGCCAACTGAAAAATGTATTTGTGAGAGACCATTGACAGTAAATGCTAAGGCTTTTTATTTTTCTTTGAAGTCTGTTCCTCACTTTGACTCTCTGCTACTTTGTTTCAGGCTGTATGCCTTTGTTTGGCTTGTGACTTCCCAGCGCGTTTATTAAAATACAGTTAAGCTATCTTCGCAGCATGAGGCAAGCGTTTTTTCTATCCGTGGAGTGTGGGGATTGGGGTCCAGGCATGCTCATTCAGCAGGGATAATCACTGGAACCAAACTGACTTCTTGCAGAGAATTTGACTCCACTCACAGCACGAGAGCAAGTAGGAAATGACTTGGGGCAAGTCTCACTAAGCTGGGAAAATGAATTAGACACACTTCTAAACAGAATGTGAAAACATTACATTCATTCACCGAGGAAGGAGAAAAAGGTTAGAGCAAGAGGCTCTTTGCCATTCTTGACTGTGGAAGAGGAACAGTGCATTTGCAAAGGCATTGCATTTTCTTGTGAGCCAAAGTGTGACTTCCAGTTAATTTTTCCAGAATGTTGTATCACTGTCCAATGCCTATTTACTCAAAAGTAAACTCAGAAGATTTGTCTTTGCTTTGCAGAAACTTGTGGAGTTAAATGAACATTTCAGTGGGACAGTGAATCTATTCAAGATTTTTCCTGGCTTTACAAGAGCTATCCACAGCAGTGAGCCTATTTCAGGGATATTGTTTAGTACTTTGGAAAGCTGCTCTGAAGCCTATGTTAAAACCTGGAGTGAATTCATTGCTCAGCTGATATGAGAGATGTCAACTGCCACTATGGCAGCCTGTATTTTCCCCTCCTACCATACACTTGCATAAAATTGTTGTCTCCCTGTCACACTTTCTCTGTATGTGTCCACACACACCTCAGGAGAACATGCAAGAAACAGGTTGCAAGTCTCAATGATTCATTCTAGGGAAAAAACACATCCATGGGAATGTCCAGTGGCTATGAAATGCAATGGCACAAACTGATTGCTACAGTCTTTGCATAATCTTTTCTTATGTGTCAAAAATGAAAAGTGAGAGAGGAAGGAAAATCCAGGCAACCTATAATAACCACTTGCAGCAACTCCTTTTCTTAGAACTCCTTTAGAACTCCTTTAGTTCCCCTGCTGAATGTGAATGTGTGGGTTCCAGACAAAGAGAATAAAGTGATTCTTCCTACAGAGCATAGTAATACAGCATCTTGGGAGACTGAAGTGTTTGACCACCTACTAATGC
Source organism: Iguana delicatissima (assembly GCA_948472985.1). Classification (NCBI taxonomy): domain Eukaryota; kingdom Metazoa; phylum Chordata; class Lepidosauria; order Squamata; family Iguanidae; genus Iguana; species Iguana delicatissima. The sequence goes on from CAOKZL010000537.1 coordinate 878,722, forward strand.
CACTGATTAATGTAATCAAAGGTACATTTACTTGTTTATCTTCATCAAACTGAAACATGCCATTCTTGATCATCAGTGCCCTCTTGTACTCACCAGGACAAATAGGTTATTCTGTATGGAAGGGAAAAAAGAACAGAAATATGACATCGAAAATGGCAAGAAATAAAACCCAATGGTCAAACACTTCAGTATCCAGAACACTTTGTCACTGAATACAAAGTAGCTGTTGTGGAACAAAATTTCAAGGGGAGATGTAAATGGGGTACGGATGAATTAGGATATACTTACAAATTCCAGAGTTCCAGAGTTAGTACCCAAGGTTTGAATCGGAACAGTGATTTCTTAGCATACTACGTATACTAAGAAGTTGACTATCTCTCTGAAAGGCTACCCACTTTGTGCAAGGGCATGTATGAATAAGCTACAAGGGGCTTCTCTTTGCCCAGCTCTGCTTTAAATAGGTAAAAGAGGGGAGCCTGTATGTATACCACCCTGAGTGCCTTGGATGATTAACAGGATATACCATATTTGCTGGCATATAAGATGCACTGGCGTATAAAACACACCTCATTTTCAAAGATTATTTTTCAGGGAATATATATATATATATATATATATATATATTTAAATTAGTGAGGCTTCCCCTACCCCTCCTTCCCTTCTGTTTTGCCTCTGTTTGGAGGCAAAATGCATAGGAAATGGAGGGGAAGGTGCAAAAAGTGCATTCTCCTCCCTCCAAATTGAGACCCTATTCACCTTTGCTGCTGATCTCAACCCTCCCCTTTTCACACACACCCCAGTATATATTTGCTGGCATATAAAATGCACCAGCAGATAAGATGCACCTCATTTTCAAAGGGTATTTTTTGGAAAAAAGCAGTATGACTTATACATTGGCAAATATTATAAATGTTCTCCTCCTCTTACTCCTCCTATGAGAGATTAAAAGAGGATGTTACCTCACTGGAAGAGAGAATACTGTATGGTCCAAGATTCTTCAAGACCAGGCTTCTGAGACCAGGTGTACTCTGGATGTGTTGGACTATAGCTCCTATCATGGCCAGGTAGTGTTACCCTGAGTTCTGGGGTCCCTTGGGGGACAACTCAATGTGCTCCACATAATGGGGAATGGAAACTAGCCAGAGCACGAGGAATAGCAATGTGAAAGGCAGGGTAACCTAGCGGGGTCTTTTTACCCAGTTTTTACAGGGTCAGGCCAAGCCAAAAACCAAATGAAGATGTCTAATAAATGAGTTTATTGAATGAAAGTCTCACGCAGCAACGCAATCACTCACACACTCACTCAAGACCTATTAAGAAGCAAAAGAGAGGAAACTGGATGGTGGAATATTGAAGGAGTGTAGCTGGGGTAACAGTGCACCTTTTCCTGAAGTCCTTGGTCCAGGAAAAACAGCGGAGAAGTGGGGCTCAGCACAGAGAGGGCTGAGGGGATTACTCAATGGATGGAGCAACGGTCTGCTGGGATGACCGGGAGTGATCCAAAGAACCGTTCAGAAATAGGGACTATTTGTAGGGGAAAAAGTACCTGGAGGGCTAATCCTTTCCTGGGGAGAACAATGGGTGGTGTAACGAGAAAGAAGTTCCACAAAGGTTACTTCCTTTGCATGATGGGATTACAAGGTGTTGCCAAAGTCTCAGGATCTTCGGCTGTGTTTGGTTGTGGTGTGACTTCATGTAAATGGTCCTTGCCTGATAGGATATTTGCTCAGCTTGGGGCAAACATGCTAATCCCCTCGAATTGGCTTCTTGGGGGCTGAGGACCCTTTGTTTATTGTGGGTTTACACATCTTGAGGTCTCCCGGGACTACGTGACTGAGGATTTACTGGCCTGACCTGGTTCTCGATTGTTCGACTGTTGCTGCCTATGTGCCCATCCGAGTGACCTCTCAGGCACACGGAATCATATTTAATATCATAATTGTAGACCCCGGGATAGGGATAGGGTTTTTCCAGTGGAGTAACAACAGCATATAGTAGTCAAATACTTGCTTTGTTATGTGATAATTAATGTATACTGTTGCCTGGTCATACACTCCCACCCTCCCACCCTCCTTGACCTACATTTTTAACAGGTAGTATTTTCTAGTGTATGTGTTTCGAAATAACATTGCTTTTTTTGCTGACCCTTATTCATGACAATGACTTTTTATTTCAAGGTTTGCAAGATCTACTTGCCTGGAACAGAAAGAGCTTGCCTTTTAAACCACTGCATATCCCTTTCTGAATTAGTTTATACACAATATTTAAGGATATGGAGGTTGCGGAAGGTTGAAAATGCAAATAGCATTTTTTGAAGAGTAGAAAGGGTTGTGTTGTCAGAAAGACCTGGCAAGCATTAAATTTAGTACTATAAATGGCTGTTGTCAATGTATTTACAAAAAGGCAAGAAAATCAAAGTGGATTAACAGTATATTTGGGTTATACCTTATTCAAATAAATTCCTAAAGAGATTTGTTGCTAGACTAAATGTTAACTTTTGCTAATAGAAACAATATGTAGTTGCTTCAGCCATTAAGCTTTCCTCCTCCTCTTCTGTGTTCTATTTGTGATTTTAGCAAGAGTCACAGTACTGAAAAGCAACACCATGTGTCTGGAAGCTGTCCATCTACACAGAGGATGTGTAATTAGTCTGAGGGGAGGAAAGTGTCAAGCCATATTTGAAAACTGTAATTTGCTCTCTTGTGGCTGGTATGTTGACAAACTCAAATGGTACTAAATAAAGTCTTTTCCATTTGAGGTTTTTACAGGGGCCTTGCTTCACATGGAAATGGTGAGTTCTTGAGTCTTCATTTCCTGCTCTTTACATTCATATATCCAGAAACTAAAAAATGGTTTCAGCTTTTTTTTAAAAAAAAGCTTTAGGAATTAGATAGCCTCTTTTTTTCCCCTGCTGAGTTTTTTCAGCATTCGTAATATATGGATAAGGTCATGTCATTTAAGAAAAGATGTACCATGAGGTTCTGCTTGCGACAAACCGTTTTAATCATGAAGCAAATTTGTTGTGTGAGAAACAACATAGCCCCAGCATATGGTTAAGACTCAACAAGTGGGACATGGTCTATCTTCTATACGCTGCACTCAGCCCCTCATCTTCTTATGCTTCCATTTCTGCATCTATCATTTGGTTTCTAGAGTTTTCCGCCTTATTTCCTGCTGACTCCCCCCCCCCCAGTTTCAGTCCTCTCAAATAGCAGAACAAGAGGTTGGGAATCTGTGGCCTTCCAGGTTTTTTTGGACTCCATTTGCCACCAGCCATACGGAGTAAAGCCTGTGGCAGGGAAAACAGGAACTGTAATTCAACAACATTTAGAAGACCACAGACTCCCCACTCCTGGTGTATTTATCTTTGCAACTGTTGCATTCTCAAACATCTCAGAAATCAGAGTTCTCTGGTTGGTGTACAGCAGGGTGGGCAATGGTTGAGGGCTTTGAAAGTCCACCTCCCACTGCCTCTCATGCACCCCCTTTTTTCTGGCCCTATGTCTAAAGTATGACAGTCTCAGCTTAGTCATTTTGGCTTCTAGGGGGAGCTCAGCCTTGATTTGCTCTTGGCCCATTTGTTTTGTCTTTTGGCATTCCATAGTATCTGCAGCACTCTCCTCCAGCACCACATTTCAAAAGAGTTGATTCCCTTCCTATCAGCTTTCTTTGCCTTCTAGCTTTCACAACCATATATTTGGCAGGACTGTGTTCGTTTTTCTCTCTAAGATAAGTCACAGTGATTATTAGCCACAATAGTGTTCAAAGATGGAAAAGAGTTGATTTATTTTGCTGTGTGAGAGGAGACCTTTAATTTTTTTTTCTTTTGCATTATTATTACATATATTGACTGTTAGCATGTGTGCTTCAGAGGTCAGAGCGACTTCTCAACCCCTGTATTTGAACAAATTAAACACTGCATTTACAGTTGCCTCAGAAGAACACTGAAGTAGGAAGCTCATTCAGCTTCCCCACTTCCATATCTTTTCTGGTCTTTACTCTTTGTATCTCCTTGGAGAGATCTTTTAAGATTCAGTCTAAAATGCAGAGTGGCTCAGGCAAAAACGAACCGGTGTAAACTCTCTTGTGTTTTCCTCCTCGTTAATAACTTCTGCTATCATGATCATACTTTGATGTTGCTTGGCCACATGTGTCCTGGTTTTCATCTGTGATATGTTGGAGGATATAGGATGGTAAAGAGCCACTACACCAGTGTGGTGTAGTGGTTTGAGTGTTTGACCATGATGCTGGAGGCCAGGGTTCAATTCCCCATTCAGTCATGGAAACTGGGTTACCTTTGGCACGTCCCACACTCTCAGCCCCAGAAAACCCCACGATAGGGTCACCTTAGATTTGCCATAAGTTGGAAATGTCTTGAAGGCACACAACAATAATAGTGAAATGGTAAGTGCTAATCACAACATGTCTAACAGATCCCTCACTTACCAATACACACCCTAAAACCAAACCAAAATCCATGACCCTTGAAAATGGCACTTGCTGTGTGTGTTGTTGGAGCTTCTCTGCGGGGGAGATGGAAGCCGAAGAACATCTTTGTTAGTTGGTAATGATTCTGATCCAGACGTGTGTGTGTGTGTATATAGAATGTTTGCATGCATAGCATTTTTGATGATATGCTGCATTTCAAAGAATAAAACATTTAACAACCTTGCATCGTATTACCCTTGTGAACCTATTAAATATATTCTGCATTCAGATTGGCCGTCGGCCATTTCCTGCTGATGAAATCTCCTGAGCCATCCTCCTTACCTCAAGAGAAAGAGTTGAAAAGTTGTCCCACAACACTAGGCAAAAAGTTTACTTGGTATTTCTTTGTGGAGGGGCAGGGAAGCAACGTGCTGCATATCTATTCGTAGCAGAGTGTATTAGCTGAGGCTAAGGGAAATTTAAAACATGACATTTAGATTTGAATAACATGTACTTTATACAGTCACAGAAAGACAAGAACTGTTCAGCAATGGTCATAGTCCCATTTAAGACAAATTTACTTCATTCTTTATTTTCTAAGGTTACATAGCCTTCTTCAGTCTTCCAGCCTGGCCCTGTTAAGAATATATTCATTTAATTAAAAACAAAAATACTACCCTTCAAATACGAATACTCTTGGAGCAGTTTCTTTTTTAAAAAAAGCCAGAAATAACCAGCTTAACAGCAAAATTAAAATGCATAAAACCTTCCAACCAGTCCGGTAAGAGAGAAAAGAAACAACTACTTGCTGTTTCCTGGTATAAGAGAGGAGGAAAGGAACAGCCTTGTATGTTCAGATGGGAACTGAATTCTAAAATGATTTTTTGGTTCAAGGGCATCAGTATGGATGGACAGATTCTCAATATCAGTTCCTCTCTTTCTCGTTTTCTTAATTCATTTCCACAAAATTTTGCCACTTTTTTTTTAAGGCTGCCCCAACCATTTGGTGGATTGATTTTGGAGATTGGGTGGGGAGTAGCTATGTTAGTTTCTTAAAGGCAAAGCAATCACAAAGCCTTGGGGCTCCTTAAAGGCAAAAAGAATTATTTTTCACAAGCTTTTCATAAATGAAAGCCCATTTCATCCAACATATTTTAAACAAATTTTCAGGTACACTTGATGAAGTGGACGTCGGTTTGTACATTTTCCTTAACATTTTTTGGGGGGGGGGTTTATAGGCACATTTACCTGCTCTAAACATTTTCAGTTAGCACTTTGTTTAAACATAATGCTGTTTTATGTGCTTCCATAGAAATATATGTATTTTAGTACACTTTCCCTTAATATACAGATGTTAGATGCATGTTTTTTTTTTAATTCATTGAGCTGCATCACCATTCTATGAAGTAGGAATACTAAGGATAACTTTGTTTCAATTCACGTATTGATTCAGGAAGTACAAATGTAGTAAGCTCTTATTAAAATGCAAACTGAGTGCAATTCTCTACTTACAGAAAGGAACTTTTACAACAGACATGGGGTCTGACCCTATGTCCAAGTCCCACTGAGTTCAATCAAGCCCTTGGCAAAATGAGCATAAGATATTTTGTGGGTGGGTAGAATCTGATCTGATTCTTACTGATAGCTTTAAGGACAATTTTTCATAGGCCTCCTTTTTCATAGGCAAAATTCTTATTGATGCCTGCTACACTACAGGAGACCTTTGTATCTCTGAATGCATATGTACTTCTCTCTCTCTCTCTCTCTCTCTCTCACACACACACACACACACACACAATCTCTCTCTCATTTTCTTTCTCCCGTTTTTGCCAAAATGGAAATTGTGTGAAAAGACTATGTTGGAAAGCACCATGTCAGCAGATCTAATGCCTCCAACCCAAAGTAATTAAGGTGTTTCACAGCCATAGAACTTCTATCTCAGTGATTTTGAGCAGAGACATAAACTCTCTGAACCTGATTGTGGAAGACTCGCTGGCAGCAAAGGAACAAAGTGATCAGGCAGATGTGCTGTTTTTGATGGGCATGAAAGGCAATGTCCCTTCTTTCACTTCTGATGTTAGAAAACAACACTAAACCTTTCATCCCTTCAAAGGAGATGCCAGAGCTTGGGCATAATAAGTCAGAAATATTAAGTTACTTGCAATTAATTCCTTGACTTACACAACAAAGGCATACCTAAGTTACATTTTGATTCTACTGAACCAAACTTCTTTTTCTGGTGTATCCATAAGTCTTTTAGCTGCTTTATAGTTACATTCATATATGCATTACTTAAACTTGTTTTGTACCACATGTGAGTGGCATGTGTATGTATTTTTTGAAAAGATGACTAAATGTAAGTTTTACTTTAAGTTAGTATTTTAAGTACTTTTGAATACAGAGAATATAAAGTGTTCTTTCCAGAATGTGATTATACTGGCTACCAATTAATTTGGGGAAAACTGTGAAATGGTAGTTGTAGCTAATTACTTTTCAACTACAAAGTTCCAAGCTCCCTACTGATTTACTGTTAAATGTAAGGAGGCTGACAGATGTAACTTTTTAGGAATGGTGATGATGCCTTAGGGCCTTAATGAGCTAAAGACACCAGATCCCATCTAATCTTGTGAGCTAAGCAGAGTTGGTCCTGGTTTGTACTTGGATGGGAGACCAGCATTGAATATCAGGTGCTGTAGGCCACATTTCTGTTGGAGGAACCGGAAAAACTACCTCTAAGTATTCACTCCTTAAAAAAAGCCTATGAACTTCATGGGATTGAAATAAGGTGACTTGAAGGCACATACAAATACACATGCTGGTGCCTTACTAACCTAATATAGACCTTTTTTTTTTTGTCCTAGGATGAGTTCTGGCTAGGGTGGGGAAAAGAGAACACAACAGAGTGACCATACGTTAGTGGTAAAGCACATATTTTTTACATAAGAAGTATCAGGTTCAGTGCCTGTCACTTCCTATCAGCCAAGGTAGTAAGATCTGTTAACAGGCCGTACACCCCCATGCTTTGATATGGCTTAATTGGCGAAATGTGATTTAATTGGCGAAATATATTAATTGGCATTGATATAAAATGGACCCTGATGTGACTGTATAGCCAAGCTGGACAAGAGGAAGACCCTGGTTGAACACGTGCCTTGCAAAGTAGGTCAGCGATCCCTTTTAGGCATAGCCAGGTCATAGTCAGGAAATCCCTAGTTAACTCCAGAGATAATAGGCTTAAGCTTGAGCTTTCAAACAGCAGCAACAGGGAAGTTCCCAGCAAACCACTGATTGTTTCAAACCTGCTTTTTCTAGCTGGTGGCCATGCTGTTGTTTGATTCTCGAATGAGTACTGTCCCTAGGCTTGAGTCCAAGCCACATCACTGTTTCTTCACTGCTTTCCAGATCAGTAAATACAACCCTTATCACCTTCACTATCAACAACTTTCCTCCCTTTCTCCTTCAGTTAGCCTTGTGTGCTTGCGTGAGTGCTTGTGTCTTGTGTGTGATTAATTCTCTTCATAAAAACATACTTTAGCTTCCTTTTGGATCTCTGGCTGGTTCTTCCTTGCATAGACCCCATAAACATTTGTGGAGAGATCTTGTTAGGTAACCTCTCTCTTGCAGACTTCCTAATTTGAGCTAATAATTCCCCACCTTTGAATGGACATACTGACATCAAGGGTGGACTCCTAAGTCACCCATGTTTTGGGGTAATAGATCATCCAATGAAACTGTGATTGTAGAGAGATATGAACATTGTTCAGCCGGATTTCTGTTCTAATAATATTGCCCTAGCCTAATGATTCCTCACAGAAAAATAATACTCTTCATAGCTTAGAGATCTCCTCATGCCATCCCATGTAAACTCACCTAGAAAGCAGAATAGGTACTCAGTAACAAGTCTGCTACACCAAGTTATCTTTTTATTTATAGTAGCAGAGCTACTTCTACAGGGTTTATCATCCCAGAAGCCAGATAATATTTAGTGACTGTTCAGGTGGAGGATGTAAATGAGCACTTGTTTGTAGCTGCTTTTAGGCAAGGGACAAGAACACTACAAGGCAGACACTGGGTAGATATGGAGTGACAAGACGATGCTTTCAGAAAAATCAGCTGAGTTTAACCAGCATGTTGGAAACTCAGGAGACTAGGGTGGCAACATTAGAAGGAAGTTTAAAGGAAAGTGCACATACCTAGGGATAGGTATGAGAAATAGGCAGTCACCTTTCCCTCATGGTCTGTGTGGATATGTGTCTCCAAGTCACATCGACTCACAGTGACCTCATGAATTTCATAGGGTATTCTTAGGGAAAGAATACTCAGAGGTGGTTTTGCCAGTTGTTTCTTTTCAAATATAGCCTACAATGCCTAGTATTCATTGGTGGTCTCTCATTCAAGTACTAACGAAGGCTGACCCTGTTTAGCTTTCAAGATCAGATGGGATCTGGTGCTTTCAGGGTATTTAGGCCATGATATAGTTATCTACAATTAACCCCCCCCCCCAATAGTGTTAGTGTCTCTTTCTTCCATATTCAGATTTGTAAAACATCTATTCTTTCTACTTATATGAAAGGGTTTTTGAATTTACAAGTCCACATATTTTCTGAATTAATCAAAAGAGAGAGGATAGTTTGCTATCTATTATTTCTTTTAATTGTTTCATTTTATCCCACTATTTCGCCAATGATCTTATGGTATCATATGAGGCTTTTCACTTCTCTACTTTATCCTAACAATAACCCTGTAAGATAGGTCATGCTGAGAGAGAATGACTGGATCAGGACCATCCAGTGAGTTTCACAGCTGAATGTGAACATGGAATTCCCAAAGTCTCAGTCACAAGACGCTAACCTCTACACTATACTGCACTTTCTGTTCATAACATCGCTGGTTTATTAGGCATGAACAGAAACAGAATCATGGTTCATGAGAGGAGACAGTGGCACTTGTTCAATCAATGAAAACTCCTCTGGTGACATACACAGGACTAATGTATAAAGCTTTTATTGCAAATAGAAAACCTGGGTTTCTCTTTTTTTGTTGAAGTACCTTTCCACTAACTTCAAAGGTGCCTGTTCAGAATGAAACTTGAATATAGCAGCATAGAATAAATTACTCCCTCTTAGGTTGAATTAGTGATGAAACTATTAAAACGGAAAGCAATGTGACCTGTTCAGGTGGAAGACATAATGAATATAATGAATGTTGGGGCGGGGGAAACCTAGTACCTTTCATTTCAACAATCAGAGGCTGTATTTCATATATGTTGCTATATGTTGCTTATGGTGGAATGAACAATGGGGATGGACAAACTCTGACAAATGTTTATCCTTCTCAACTCAAACACTCCACTACTCATCCTTTTATAAAGAAAGCTGCATTACTTTATTCTGTCCACACATGTTCACACTACCCAAACTTTGATTTTGATATCTACCCATGCAGTATTCAGCATACTGAGAGTCTTGGCTTCTTTTTCCTTCCTCTCCTTTTTTTTAAAGGTGTTTTGTAGGCGTCATGGCAGAAAGGGTGTAAACAGAAAGACTCCAGTGTCCTTGGTGTGCATGCAGAAGTGGGAACTGCAGTGTTAATCTCTTTGTGAGCCTCCTCCTGGGAAAAGAACAAAGCTGGGCAAATTAGAAGCACACATATGCTATAGCAAATGTTAGAAAATGGGTGTTCATGTAAGAAAGCTCTATGCACAGTAATTGATTTGTATTAGCAAGCGATCATGTGATAGTGTAGCACTGAGGTCAGATGTTATATGTGTGATGTGTAGAAGTGCCTTTAGAGCAGGGGTGGGCAACTGTTGGAGGTTTTAGGGGACCACATTAGCCCCACAGGGGACCTTGTATGAATATATTCCCTGCTGCATTCCACAAAATAATTTCTTTGCCCCCAAATGTACTCCAATGAAACCTGGGGATCAATTTCTCCATGTTTTTGCCCTCTCTGGCCCATTGAAGCATGGCAAGAGACTTTTTCTGCCTCACAGGAGATGACCTGTTCACTTCTTGCTAAAAAAAAGGGCCTCTTTTAGACCTCAGATATCTTGGGGAGGGCAAAATGTGGAGAAATTGCCCATCATACACCTTAGGGGGCATTGGAGGATACTTTGGGGCAAAAATGTGGCCCCCAGGTCATTGGGAGTGGGCTGCATGTGGCTCACTGGCTGCACTTTCTTCACTCCTGCTTTAGAGTCTAAAGGCATATTCACAAATCACTCTTATGACCCATAAAACAGTCTGAACCAGTTTCATATCCTATTCTTTTACTGTGCCACTCTCTGGAAAGTTAAAGGCCAAATGACAAAGCATACTACGGATATGGCCCACAATCCAGGAGCTGATTCAGCACAAAACTTTCTGTTAGTGTTCACCAGGTTGCACTGCAACCACCACCTTGTTCCAAAACATCATCAGTCTGGATGGTAATATAGCTCACGGACTCCACTGATCTTCAATCATCTCTCTCTCTCTCTCTCTCTCTCTTTTTGATGGCCCTATTCCTCCTGAGAGGAGCGCTGTGGAACTGGGGTAGAAACCTTGAGCTTAATGCTGTTTTAGAACATCCTTCCTACTTCTGCAATATGCATGTGCACTTGCTTATAGAGTTAAGAGACCCCTCAGTGGAGGATGAAGAGAATGCAACAGACTTCTCTCAGTTTCATGGGGTGAATTTCATGAGTTGTATTCTTGGATTTTTAAAAATATCTCCTACATTGTGTCTAGGCTGTTGTAATCATAAAGGGCCAGTCCTAGCATTAGGCAGGGTTAGGGAGCCACATCAGGAGGTACATATTAGGGGCTGATGGCTGGTAGTGAGATGTTGGAGGACATACTTTTGTATGGTATTGTTTGCATCCCCTCCACCAGTCTAGCCTACTGCCCTAGATGCAGTAGAACAAATTGCTCCATTTCCAGCCTCAAAGTAAGATTTAATTGCTAGTACGGTCATCTTCAGCACATATAATGGGAAAGGGCAGGACTTGGAAAAGATCTTTTTGGACTGCAACTCCCTATATTTCTCAATGAGCATGGCTATAGCTTGGAAAAATCACATTTTGGTTTATAGCTCACAGAATCCACTTCAACTGAGAGCTGTAGTACAAACAAACAAACAAACAAATAAATAAATATCAATTTTTAAAAAATCCAGGCTCTAGGGTGAAATCATTTTGCATCAGGGATCAAAACATTTTCTTTTGCCCTAGATGAGATCAGATCTATCTTTAAGACAGCTGTCAGAGCTGCAAGAGAACCAAGTCTCAATGGCCAGATCCAGCTCTATGGTGGTTTGAATTGATATCTTGCTGGTCATAAACACAAGTCTGTGTTCAACATCACATTGTTACCATGGCAATCTGGTCTGGTCTTTGGTGAACTAAAGATATCATTTTGATATCATAATTTGGCCCTTTTCCCCACCATTAGCTAAGTGTTTGTGAGGCTCCACCGAACAAGCACAATGCTAGGCATGGGTGATAGTTGTACTCTACCAGATATAGCCAGCTTCGCTTCAGGAGGTAGCCACCCGACACAAACACCTTGATTGCAAGACAAAAGAACTCTCTGCCTGTGAAAACACCCTGGCAAGCCAGGCACTTAACGACCGAGCTAGCCGCATCTACATACTGGCTATACCATTGTCAATTCGGCTCATAATTCAATCATGTAAATTCTGACCTTTCGGAACCTTTGTCTCCAGCCAAAAACTTATTGTTCTCCTGTAAAGACCAGACTAGCCGGCGGTCGTTCTTTCCCTATAAAAGATGCCCCGTTCTGAGAGCTCTTTGGAACTCTTGCTGGACCTTGCTGAAATCACTTAACCTCTTGCTGAATCACTGGAACTCTCGCTGGACCTTGCTGAAATCACTTAACCTCTCACGGAACTCTCATCGGACCTAGCTGAAATCACTTGCTGAAATCACTTAAAGCTCCTTTTGGATCTTCTTCCTCGCCTCGCTGCCACTTGGTTCAACAGATTCCCCTCGGTTTCCATGCCGGGTTTCCTTCCTCCTCTTCAATTGGTGTCTCCAGGACTTGGGACAGGTGGCGTATTGCTTATTTTTCCAAACTTTCTTTCTTTCCTTTCTAGTTAGGTGTGCTTGTGTTTTATTATTCTGCTTAATAAAAACTGTTAATATTTTAAACTGCTTGACTCCTCACTGACCTGAGCTGGTATACATAGGATAAAAGATCTCGCTGCGTTGCCCTGCCTCTCGTTAGCCAAGAGAGTGCTCCAGCTAATTTCCCCATCTTGTTTGTTGTTGTTTGGTTATTTGGGCACCCCTCCCGGGACCCCCAGTTTACAGGGTAACAACATTGTCTCTCAGGTGCACATGGACAACATTTTATTTCAGAAGACTACTTCCAAGAGTAGAGGAACATTCTCTCTTGGTTAGGTCTAGATGACTGCATGGATAAATTTAACATGATAAGCATATATAGGAAGAGCACTGATGATAACCTATGACATTTTAAGCCCTCATTTCATAGCAGTGAAATAGCACAGGCATGGGTAAAGTGGGAGTTTAACTGCAGACTTCATACCACAACACAATGTTTCTTGGAGAATATTTAGCAAAAGGGGGAATATGGTTACCAAATCAGTGGACACGTTAGGAATGTTATTAGCTGACAGAGCTTAGTTTGGCTTTGGCACAACCAATGGAATGTAAGCAGCTGGAATAGGGCTGACCCTGTTATTAGGCATGAGGAAGCAAGTGCTACAGGCAGCTACAAATGTTGGGGTTGGGTGTGGAAATCTTCTGGTTGTTCCTCCAGAGCTCCCTAGCTGTTTCCTTCTTTTGGAGGAGAGAGTTGTGTGTACTATACAACCTTCCTGGGCTCTTGAGAGTGGCCTGCATCAGGTATGGTAAGGACGGTCTCCTATGGCCAGTGCTGAAGTTAGACCCATCTGTTTGTCCACTTCACTTCTGAGTGTGTATTCTCTTGTCTTTTGCCTCAGGAGGCAAAATGTCTTGGGGTGTCCTTCACCGGGTGATTCATGGATACCTGTGCACACAAGTATCACATAGCATCTTTGTTGATATAAAAAAACTGCTGAGGGGAAAACATGTCCTTAAATTAAAGCAGGCAGTAAGAAAGCTAGAAAACTGATCAAGGGGGATTTAAATTATCAAGATATTGATCAGAGTAATAACTGTGCATGAATTAAGAGAGGCAGAGGCATGATTCTAGCAGTGGTATTTCTAAATTGCTTTTTGAAGTGGATTCATTGTTATTGATTCATTTATATATGAACTTATTAGTTGTCTTTCTACAAAGGTATTCAAAATGACTTACACAACATAAAAACAAATTAGTTGTTAGACAGGCTTGTCTGAAGGCTGTTTGGGAATGAATCTTAGACATTAGAGCCACCCATGATGAAATGGGCCTGGAACAGAGAGAATCAAACATATTTTTTTCCAGTGTTGATCTATGCAGCTAAGAATGGAAAGCTTCTTCTAAAATCCTTCCCTTTCAGTTTTTTTTTTTTTTTTTGGTGCCACACTTCTTCATCTAATATTTTACAAATAGCACAGCCCTATGCATGTCTACTCAAATGTAAATCCTACAGAATTCTGAGGGACTCATTCTAAAGTATGCTTAGGGTTTCAGCCCATTTTTATTGCCAAGAAAAGAACATAGTAGATTCCTCAACAATCCCTTTATTGGCAATATTCAGCGTTGCACAGTGAGAATCAGTGTGGTACAGTGTTTAGAGTTTTGGACTGGGGCCTGGGAGGTCTGGGTTATTTTTCTTGCTAAGCTGTAAATGTCACTTGGTAACTTTGAGCCAGTCACTCATTCTTAGCTTAACCTACACAGAGCTAGGATGTAAGATGTTAAAAGCAATGTTGTTACCAATGGCCTGATCTTTTTTTCAGTGAAGGTGTGAGCTGCCTAGAAGTGCTCTGAAGAAACGAATATCCCAGTTCTGACTGCAGCTTTGTCTCTGGCCATTTCCACAGAATGGGGCTGTCCTGCCTGGGGACAGAATGGCAGCTGTCGGCTGGCTGTGATTCCACACCATATTGTCGCTGGCCTGCTGCCATCCTGTCCCCATGCATTGTGCTTGAATGGATAAAATCCATTTAGCGCCTGCAGTCACACAATGCTCTCATACCTACCTGTCCTGTGGAAGGGCAGGAAGCATGATGGTGATGCTTCCTTTCGCAGTGCAGCCTGGGAAATCCCCAGCTGTGCTGCGGAAAGAAGAGGTGAGGCCATCATGTTCCCTTCTGCAGAGATCCGGTCCTGTACAGAGAGGAGCATTCCTGTTGCACTCCCTTCCCTGCCAGGACTATGACGCGATGACTCATAAGAGTCCCTATCATGCAGAAATGGTCTCAGTTGAAAAGGTAGTTTCTGAAGATGGCATTTTAGGTTACAGGGAGATTTTGATTAGATAAAATTAATTAATTTAAAAACCCCAAATAATCAGGAAATGCACACCACTTTGGTCCCTTTAATAACACTGCAAATGTTGAAAGACTAGGAAGTGTGGTGGAAACTGTTATGTCCTACATGGAGGAGGCCTCCTCAGATTAGGATAAGGAAGAGGAGAGGCAAGAGAAGACTGGCAACCCTGCCTTGGAATTAGTAGAAGTAGAACCCAGAGCATCACACATAACTCCTGAAGGCTGTGGGTGCCATAGACTAAAGCAGCAAAAGAACAGGAAATCATCTTGCAAAAAGAGCAGGAAAAGTTTTGGCTTGCTTTGAAAGGAACCTTTTGAAGTAATTTAGGCTAGCTGTGCTAATTTACAGATAGTTATAAACTAGCATGGCCATTTCTTTGTTGTGAACAATTACTCCAAAGTCTCCATGTAACATTGCTTCAGATTCCTTGCCCTGTTGCTTGGGTTTCAGCTTGGGCCATTTCCACAACAGAGTGGAGGACCGTTTCACCGTGTGTTGTGAGCAATATATTTTAAACCAAATTACTCCGATTTTACCAGATTGTTATCTGCATGCCCTTCAGTTTCTGTTGAAGTAATGCAGTGAAAATTGTTTGCTGCTTCCGCTCCGTCAATTCTTGTGAAACTCCCATCCTCCTCCCACTCCCTCCCTTGCTCCACACCACTGCCTCTGATTGGTCAATTTTTTTTTTTTAAAAAAAAAAAACCCCTATTGCTACGTACCAGCAGAGGTACTTTAGTTCGTTCTTACAGATGACAAGTCCCCACCTCTGATTTGCTAGTAAAATTACTGTGTTGCAAAATAATCCATGTCTAAAAAGTGTGTGACTAACATGAAAAGTTTGGAAAGCTCTGGTCTAGATAGCCAAAAATTGAAAAGGAACTATCCTAGGATCCCAACGTATTTCATTATATTCCAGCGCCTGCCCTGCATTTGAGGGGCAGAGACAGGAGCGGACAGAAATGATGCCAGGGAAAGGTGGAAACGCCCACAGAGAATCACCTCTGTGTGTACACCTTCTGCATGTTGTCAGAAACATAGCCAAACCAGTTTTTGTGCTTTACATCGGAGTTTTTCTGGTTTTACAATACATCGGTTTTATGTCGATAGTACGTCGACGTAATCACACTAAGAGCTCAAGCCATGCAAATCCACAGAGGAAAAATTGATACTAACCGGTTTAATGTGCAGATGTAACAGCAAAAATACAACGCCAGTGCGATGTATTGCTTTTGTGCGGAAAAGGCCTTCCTCTTTGGATTATTCTCTTCTGTTTACCCTGTGAGTAGCACTGGACTTTATTTACTCTCAGACTGCTTCTTGTGCTTTGATCACAGGCTGCCTTAACCACATTTCTCCTCTTGCTGATTCTTCATATATATTCCTAGACTGGCTTGGTTTTTCATCTGGATGTTCTCTTAGACTATGGATACTGCCTTTAAACAGGACAGAGGCAAATATACAGCCACAGCTACATATCTTCTTCTATTTTTATAGGAAGAAGGTTTTCCAAAAAAATATTTTAACATTTGTGATTCTATAGTGGTAGAATTTGAGAAAACTGTGGCCACATTTCCGACCTCCTTATGACTGCACTTTTTGAGAACCAGGTGCAGAAAGGGCAGCATTTGCCCAAAGTAAAATAAACACTTTTACATCCCATTCATTTAGAAGAGGGAGTCTTAAGTGCTTTCTTCTCCTTCTCCTTCTCTTTCTTTATTTAAATATAGCCTATTAATGTGGTTTATAAAATCTAAGAATTTCAGTTGCTCCTGATTTAGAAATATAAGAAAGAAAGAAAAAAGAGAAATCTCTGTGACTTGAGGAGCAAGTCACACAGTTTGCCAAACAGACAATGAGGGAATGGAGAACTTTGATGGCAGAGATAGCTAGGAGAATCCTTTAGGTGAAGTCCAGTAGCATTTATTTAAGTTTAATTTCAGTAGAAACAGAGACCAAAGGGTTGTGGTAAAGGATGCTTAACGCTCCAGCTAAATCAACGGGAAGCAAAAGGGCTTCATTTTGCCTGGATCATGCCCATCAACTTGGTAGATGTTGGAAAACACACACACACATGCACACACACTCAACAAGATACTGGGAAGTGAAGATTAGGTAGGATGAGGACTTGCATGCTCCACAATATCTTCTATTAACTCTCTTTTATAGTGCAGGAGGAGGAGGTGAAAAATAAATGGAGTGCTGTTTTAGGGAGGCATCTTCATTGAAATCCTGGGGCTATTGAAACCAGTGGGAGTTTTAGCCACTCTCTTCCTTGGAGCCATGCTTTCCACTGGCAGTAAAGAGCTTTGAACAGAAGGCTTCTTGCTGTTGCAGATAATGGAGTAAGATCCCTAGCAGCTGGGTTTTGAGTAAAAGGGAGTTTCTTTTCCTCATCTTCTCTACTTTGTGGAGAGGAACGAAAGAAGAACCAGGGGTCCAAAGTGATACATGCTTGATAATAACCAGAAAGTCATGCCTTTCTGCCTTTCTTTCATTCTTTATCACTTCAGCCAAGGGAGATGTAAATCAGGCCGATTTTAATGTAAACAGTCACAGTCTGGTGCTCCTTCTAATCCAATAGTACAACCACTGGCAAACAAGGGATTAAGAAGAAAACACTATACTGAAATTTGAACGGTAGGGTCAGAAACTAATGAGTCATCTTTAAACATTATAGGTACAGTTATTTTCCTTCCTGCTGGCTAGGGTTGGGGGATTGAGGAGATGGGAAGAGGCCTTTAATTCAGTGTTTAGGGTTTTCTGTCATGAAAGAAACATGCCTCAAATCCCTTCTGCTTCCCTGTGCATTAATGCAGGCTGGACACTGACTAATCCTTAGATGCTTTGGGTTTTTGTGAGATCTTCGCACTAACACATTGCCAAATTTAGTTGGCATCAGAGCAGGACAACAGAACACAAAGCCATTCTTTGAGAAGAACGTGACATCTATTCTTGTCCATTTCCATGCAGCACTTGGGGTATAAGGTGGGATGAAAGGTGGGAAGCAAGGGAATAAGAATTAAAAAGAGAGGTTGGAAAACATGGACTTAATCCAAGGGCAGAATTTCAAATGCCAGGCTGTAAATATCTATATAAACACCAACACTTGGACAGGCTAAAGAAGTGAGATATTCGTTGGGTGACTGAGTCAGGAATCCTCAAGCTAAAGGCTAGGAAGACAGTGGCAAAGGGAAAAAGAAGTGGGCAGGTCATGTATGGTTCTTGCATTCTCTCTCATTACATGATGTATTTTATTTATGTATATAGACCATTTATATTCCACCCTCAGCCAAGAAGTCTCCCGTAGATGTTTGCAAATTGTTTATTTTACAGTCACCTGTCCTAAGGCTTACATTCCAAATAGGGCAGGACACACAAGGAAAGTGAAATGGCAGTGAAGAAAGGGATTAAGTCCATCAGGTGGTGCCTGCTCTTCTTTCCCTCTGAGACCAGAAGAGTGGCAGTTGGAATGTAGAGAGAGGGCCTCTCAGCCAGCTGCCAGGCCAAGGCATGACAGAGCTGTGACTGGCTGCTCTTCCTTCCCTCAGAGGCTGGAACAATTTGGCTCCACCCTATCACCCGTGCAGCTCCCAACATTTTATCCCCAGTAGAATATGGATATTTGCAGAAAAAAAGTTCCTTGACCCATGTGTCTATTTTTTTAAAATATGTTCACCTCAGAGTATGCCCCATCAAATTCAATAAAACTTGCCTTTTTGTAATGATATACAGGATCGCGCTATCAATTATTGAAAGCTTCTAAGCCCAAGGGAAGCATTCCCAGAAGAAGCTTCCAATCATGTTTCTGAATCTCTGTTTTTACTTTGGCCTTTCCTGATTTGTTGCACTCAAAGGTAGGTGTAAATGACCTGTGCCATGTCCACAATGGCCTGCCTGAGTGCAGGCTTTCTTTTTCATCTCTGCATGAATCACTGCTCTGGGCTTGTCTCTCTCTAGTCAGCTTCCATTAGAACTGGTTAATTCTGACCCAGATATACATGAAATGGGATTGAATGGGAACACAGGAAGCTGCCTTGTATTGTATTGGTTCATCTATTGTCTACATTGACTGGCAGGTGAGGTTCTTTTCTAGTCCTAACTGGAGGTGCTATTAACAGAACTACAGGGCTTCTGGATGGAAAATACGTGTTTTGCCATTGAGGTATGCCCCCCTATTATAGTACTCAGTGGCCTAGATCCTATTGCTAATCTCCAACTAAAGTAGACCTCTTGAATTGATGGGATTTACCTCTGAGTTTACTCACTATTCAACAGTGGATCCAAGAGGTCTACTCTAGGTGGACTCAGTATGGAAAGAGTATAATGGTTCCCAGTTGAAAAAAATGAATCACCAATCAAGAAGAATAATAGATCGGAGAATTTGGTACAATTTTCTCTGGTGTTGGATTCTAGAGTGTTACAGAGGAATTATTCTGTGGAGCAAAACAGATTTTGTTTTGTTTTTTGCACAAAAACTGATTGTTTTGTACAAAAAATGGCCTGTGTGTTGAATGTGCCCTTCAAGTCACTTATGGTGACCCCCTGAATTCCATAGGGTTTCGATAGACAATGAATACTCAGAGATGGTTTTGCCAGTTCCTCCTTCTGAAATATATCCCACAGTACCTGGTATTTGTTGGCAGTCTCCTGTCCAAGTACTAACCAGAGCTGACCCTGCTTAACTTCTAGGATCAGATGGGATCTGGTATCCTTATGGTATTTAAG
This sequence comes from Iguana delicatissima, assembly GCA_948472985.1. NCBI lineage: Eukaryota > Metazoa > Chordata > Lepidosauria > Squamata > Iguanidae > Iguana > Iguana delicatissima. The sequence goes on from CAOKZL010000537.1 coordinate 898,308, forward strand.
TCTCTAGAAAATGGTTTATCTGTACATAAAACAGTGTTTTCTACACAGAATATATCCTTTGTGTGTGTCTGTGTCTGTGCCTCTGGCCCTCTCCTCAGCACCCTCCTTCTCCTGCAATGAGAATGGGAGAAGGAGAAGACTGTGATGATGCTTCTGCATGACATTTTCACCATCCCATCCTTCTCCCGTCCCCAGGCGGTGCGATCATGGATTAAATCATTGATGGGTTTTCCCTGTCAATGACCTGCGATCATGCCAACATCCCTCACTTACCTGTCCTGTGGAAGCTGCAGAAGAATAATGGCTGCATTTCCTGCTCCAGCGCAGCCTGGAGAAGTACCCAGCTGTGCTGTGGAAGGAAGAGACATGACCACTGTGTTCCCTTCCACAGGGAGCCAGCCTGTGTGGAGGGGAGCACTCCCATCACACTCCCGCCCCCAGCAGAGCTGCTGCTGGGATCCCCACTGGGTGACTTTGCAAAAAGGCAGGTTGTGAAAAGGGTCTCTGTGTCCAGAAAATGGGAAGGGGTCCAGAAAATCATGATTTTCTCAACAGAGTAATTCCTCTGCAACACTTTGGAATGTTCAAATATGGAGAGAATACTGCAGAAGAATATTCATTATCTCCCACTGATGGGAGAAAGCTACCATAAGTATTTGTCCTCACATGTGAAGACAAAATAGTTGAGCATTTACATCCCCAGTTGGGACTAACTAGTAGGATTAAGGAGCTATTTGCACTGAGAAGAGGATGTCTCTTGTTTCCTTCTGCATGGAAACATTGTTCTCAGCTCACTGATACATGCCCAAAATATCAGGGATACTTGAGGAGCTGAGAAATTGGCCTTGCTAGCTGAGAGACCGTAAGAGTCATATTCCAAAAAAGTAACCTTTCCAGACTCTGAGTGATTCTGATGCTTATCTGTTCTGAGACTGATGAATATCAGAGCTTCAGTTTGGAAGAAACACTATGCCTTCATTATGGCCCTTTCCACACAGGCATATTGCCCGTGCTAGGGCGACCTCCCCAGGAGGTCTTCTACACTGCGAGGCGCGCGAGGGCAGTTCGCAAATGGGAGGTTCTAAACCTCAAACCGCCCTTGCGTGGCCGCGGGGGTGGCACTGCGAGTCTTATAAAAACCACTTCTCAAGTGGTTTTTATGTGACTTGCGCGTGTTGCCCCGTTGCCGCACCCCGTTTAGAACTACAGGGATGCGTTAGCACATCTCTGCAGAGCTGCCAGGGGGTGGGCTCCAACACTTTGGTTGGTGCACTGCCCTGATTGGCGGAGCGCCGCTGGAAGCCGGCGGCTGCCATTTTGGGCGCTGCCGAACACCGCCAAAATTCGCCGCCGTTTGGAGCGGCGAACGTGTGCTCCCCGGGGGGATGGAGCAACCCGTTTAGCGGTAAGCTCCGTCCCTGCGTGCGCCCCCCCCGTTTACCCGCCCCACGTGTGGAAAGGGCCTAAGAGAAGATTTGGAGAAAATGCTATTGAGGAACCATGCAGAGTTGCAGGGAAAGCTGTACATGATGTCCATGTCTACTTGTCTGGTTTCCCCTACCAAACATTTTTTGCAAGCAAAACATGTAGACTCTGCACATGAATCAGGACAATTGTATCATTTGATCTGACAAGCACAAAGCCAAAAGAAATGGGCTAACAATGTGAAACAAAGAATTATCAAAGTGTTGCCTGGTTCTTTAGGCACTGGTAGAACCACCATTCCCTCAGCATCTCATTGCCTTATCTCCAGAGGCCTTGGTCTGGAATTTCTTGCTGTCTTCCTGTTTGATGTGAAATACAGGCAGGCAGCTTTAGAAATCTGCTGGCATGTGACAGCTATCTCACTGCTGATTGATTATCACACTTTTTTTTTTTAAAGGAGAATATCAGTTGTTCCCAAGTTAATGTCCTCCAGAAGTTTTGGACTACATCTTCCACCACCCTCAAAACAATATAGTTGCTTGACATACATGAGATTTGTAGATCAAGATATCTGGCAGGTAGGTACCAGGATAGAGAAGTCAGGGATTGTGTACCATTCTGGGGACCGCCAGAGTTCAAGTTTCTCTGCAGTGGCTTTTTTTGGGCCAGTTACTGTTTCATAAATTTGTCCATCTGGTAGGATTGTTCAGGGTGGGTGGGTAGGTGGGATGAAACTGTTGCTGGTGTATTCCTTCAGGTCATTTTTCTGAATTATGGTGACCCTAAAGTTTTCTTTGCAAGAGTTGTTCAAAGGGGATTTGCCTCTGCCTTCCTCTGAAGCTGAGACAGTATGACTTACCCAAGGTTACCCAGTGGGTTTCCATGGCTGAATGAGGTTTTGAACCATGGTCTCCAGCATCATAGTCCAGTGCTCAACCGACTACCCCATGCTGGGTCTTTTGGGATGAAATAACCACACCCAATCATCATAACCTTAGAATGCTTATGTATTTCTTTTTTTAAAAGTCATGTGTGGGGTGGTGGTGGTGGTGGGAAATCATTTGAGTGCTTGACTTATTTAGCAGTATTTCTGTGTTCAAGGCAACACACAGAATCAAAGGTAGAATTCGAACCACAGTATTACTCAGGCTAAATTCCCCCCTCCCAATGCTTAAGGCAGATTTTATAATTAATTCTTCTGAAAGCCCTGAAAGGCTAACAAACAAACTACATGCTGGGAAATGCAAAGGGGAGAAGTGGAGGAACATCTCATGTGATGAAGAAATCCCTTAAAGCCAAAAGAGGCACCTGCTATTCTATCCTGCTGAGACATGACTTTACTGTGCCTCTTGACTGTTCCTGTCTTTTCTTTCTTTCTTTCTCTTTTTTTTAAGGGAAAGTCTAATTTTTAACCAGGCTTGAGATGAGTTGGAGACAAGGATTTTAGTCATGCTTGGCTTGATTTTCTCAGGAGTCTCAGCTTTAATTTAAGTTGATTGAACTGGATTCTGTGCACTGGAGATACAGCTCTTGCTCATATCTGAATGACACTTAAAGAAGTGGGCTACAACTCTCTTGCTGCTGCGCGCCGCAGAAGCTGCCTCCCTCCTTAGAGATATATTGAGCTCATTCCTTGCATTTTTCAGTATTCATTAATAAAACGTGGCCTGAAGGCTGTTATTTTATGTGTGCAATAAGACATAGGGCATCCCATATCACGGGATCATGGCAGGAACCAATATGTTATCCTCCCACCAAACGAAACAAAGCTTGGATACATTATGTTTTGGGATCATGCCTCCCAGAATCACAAAAAGACTCTAGCTGTTTAGGATGGGGGTTTCTGGGAGTTGTGGTAAATAATAGTTTTTCCAAGCTTTGTTTTTGTCTGTCATCTCTTTTCTTATTTCTCACTTCCCAAAGCTACTCTCAAATAATAACAAGACTTTCAGAAGACTGGACCTTGTTGAAAGGAAGGGAATTCCAAAGTAGTGTAGCCATCAAAAACTCCGTTGTCTGTGCCCTTGCATTCCTGACATGACATGTAGATGGTGAGCTTCAAAGACAGTATTCCTAGTTACTATTAAAGGTTGTGGTACAACTCATGGGTGAATGAAGTTTCTTAGTTATGCTTGGCCATGACATTTTACTTATTGACTGAAATGAAAGAAAAAGTGTACAGACATGTTCAAAGAACAGCCTATGAAAGGATATCAGTATCCACTTTCTCATTCTGAGTTATGGAAAACACTGCTACCATTATGTATTCATTCTTTTAATATGTATCCTACTAAGGGTCTGTCAAAAGAGACAATTGTGAATGCGTCTGCCAATGTGATATACTCTTTTCTCAGCTTTTAGCAACTGGGAATTGTTGCATAAGGGGGAAAAATGTTTGCTTTGCCCTCAGTGATGCCAACACATTTCCTGTTATTAGCAATGCGCTGCCAGTTGGCAGATCAAATGCAACTTGCAAAATCTATCTGGCCTGCAGGTCTTTTCTTGTAGGCCCTGTCCCTCTTTCTGGAGCCCTGCATGGTAACTTCCAGCTGTTCCCAGGTACAATGGCTTCCTTATATGCCTACATTCTGGTCTAGCTTCTCTGCCCCAACCCCAATTCAGATGCTACTGCTGCTGGGATAAGAATGAGAGATAGGGTTGTCAAGTTTCAGGGCATTAGCTAAAGTTACAGGAAATTGCTCTACTTCTCTGGATCTCAAGGAGGGGGAGATAAAATGGAAGAGGAAGAATATGAGTTTTCAACGTGAGGAGGATTTAAAGTCTGGGCCCTCATTTTAAACTAGCAGTGAAGCTCAGTGCAAACGTGTTTGTGTCTGTGTCACTCCTGGGGCAAGATCAGTGGACCAAAAACCTTTTCTTGGCAAGATTTGTTCAGAGGGGGTTGCCATTGCCTTCTGCTGAGGTTGAGAGGGTGTGACTTGCCTCAGGTCACCCAGTGGGTTTCTGTGCTGAGCAGGAATTTGAACCATGGTTTCCAGTTTCATAGTCAAACACTCAAACCACTACTCCACACTGGGCCTTACACACAAATAAATGTGCACGGGTGGCAGTCTTAAGAGATTTTCTGGGAAATGTTTCTCTCCCCACCCCGTGCCGTGAAAAGTGATCTTTTTATCTCAAACTCAGACCTGCCACTTAACTGGCACAATAGCTATATCTTTATTTTCTCTTCTGCATGAAAACCCCCAAAGTGACTAAAGAAGAAATCTAAGACATACTTGTCGTCAGCATGCTAACAGAATGACCTCACTGTCTATTCCCCCTTTTGTTCTGCCAGCTAGAGGGTGTTCTGCCTACTCGTGGACGTTGGGCCCTGAGTGGGAAAATGGGAAATCATAGCAGTTGGTCCCAGCATGCTGATACCCTGCAGCTGTTCTCCACTCCTTTTATCTGCCATCTGGCAAGGGATGGACTCTGAGCTGGGGAAGTAGGGGCTGAGATGATTCTATCTGTCTAGCAGAGATTTGTGTCTTGTCATCTCTCCAGGGAACTTAAGAGAGACACACTGAGCTCCCTTCCACACCCTTTCTCCCCTTGCGCAACTCTCATGAGTAAAGGATTAGGCCAAGGTCTTGTGTCTTTAAGCATCACATTACAATGACTCTTAGAAACCTCATTGACACTAGAAAGATAGTATCAAGATCAGCATATGGAAACAAAGAAATGGACAAAGCAGGCTAGAGAACCAATCCCAAGATGACTGAAGTATTTTTTTTTCAGACATGCATTTTGAATAGTACAATGTATTATGTATGTGAGATACATATTTGTAAGTACGTGTGTGTGTGTAATGCTTCTACAGCCTGGTTATTTATGCTTGCTAGGAATCTTTTTAAGACAAAGAAAGGAAACACATACACATGGGCAGTAAAACCAATCTGGAATGCTTAACATTGGCATTCTCTCCTCAAACAGTGCTTTTTGACAGACCACACGTTTGATAGGCATTTTAGGAAGCTACTAGAATACAAATGAATGGCATTAATGAATTAGCTAGAGATACCATCAGTGGGTAATCAGGTTTGGGATGTGTGGAACCTCTGCATATACTAGAGGGTAAGAAATCACACTTTTTTGGTGGCATGAAGCATGAAGATGACAAGATACACATCCTGACTCTTTTAATTGGTCTAGTGGAAAGAGAAATATTTTATGAAAATAGCCGCAGCAATTAACTGCCGCATTCAGAGTCTGGTGAACTGCAGACAGGCGTAGTATTTCTTATGGGGAGTCTTAATTATGAACATATCTCCCTTAATTTCACTCTTTCTTTGTTCTTGCCCCCAAGCCTTTGTTTCAGCTGCAATCTGATGAAGAGCCAAATTATCCATATAGAAACCACCACAGACATTGACTCTGAAAAGGTGTGTCTGTGTAATTATTAATTGTAACCCAAACACAATTAACTTGCTGAAACAAACTTGTTGGGGCTGAATTTTTTCATGACAATCAGTGCTGGCTTTCTTCCAATAACATTTTTCCGTCTGTTGGGCAACTTCAAAGTAAAATAGGTGGGTGGAGGGGGGTGAAGGGATTCTGATGTCAACAGAATCTTAAGAACCTTCTGACCTGTGCTAATGAATTTCTTACCACATAGTTGATAGTAATGGGAGTGATGGAATTCATCACTGCTGCAAGTACCAACTTACCTGAAATTTCTTTTACCTAAATAAAATCATGAGATCATTGCTACAGTTTCCAACACACACAGACACGCACACACAAGAGGTTGCATTCAAAGCCCCTTTTAGACAGCATACAAAATTGTACATTTTCTTCTCATCTGCAGCATGCAGTTGTCCATAAAACTTTCCTAAAAATTGCACTTTGTGGGTAATGCTATATTTTCACAGTGTTCAAAGTTAATCTTTTATTCTTGGCCATAAATAAATAAATGAATAAAAGTTTATAACATACCTTTCTCCTCCTATGGAACTCAAGATGGTTGACGTTATAAGATTAAAACAAAATGCAATTAAAAAAAAGTACAAAGGATTTTTTTAAAAATTAAAAGAACAGGAAGAAACCTTAATATTCATTTTAATCCTGACAATAACTTTTTCTTTCTTTCCTTTTTAAAGTGATGATTCTCATGTAGAATGTGACTTTGTATGTGACCTTCATGGGAAGGGCTTGGATTGGATGGCCCTTATGGTCTTTTCCAGTTCTTTAACTTTATGTATTGTGGGCCTCAAATAAATACTTATAATTTATGGCTGGCATTGTGTTACAATTTGTAACTTCATGACTGGTTGGTATTCACACTTATGATTGTGGCACCATTGTAGAGGCCACAAATGGCCCAAATCCTACTTTAAAATCTAGGCAGCTGTATCAAGGGATAGAATCCTGTGGTGGTGGTGGTGAGCTCCCAGAAGAGATCCAGACCCCTTCTGTCAGCTAGTGGCAATGCAACTGATAGAACCCCACAGGGTCTCTGCTTCTGCTCATTCCACTGGCAAGAGGGGCTAAACACATGATCCTTTGGACCCTGCTCATTGGCACCCTAGATCTCCATATCTGTGTGGAGCTGCCTGGATTTTAATGTAGGTTTTGAGGGTCAGATCAGGAGATGGAGCATAGCCACAATGTTGTGCCTATATGTCTTATGTAGGATCCTTGCCTTTAGCAAAGAATTACTTCACTTAGACCAGGAGCAAGAATCACACAGCTTTCCTGATGTCATTGGACATCCAAGACCTAGTAGTCATTGTAAGCATAGCCAATGGTGAGGAATGCTAGCAGTTGTAGTTCACCAATGTCTGTAGCATCAAATAATTCATACCTTTGACTTAGACTAACCAAATTTGTACACTGTTTTCCATTTTTTTTAAATGTAGTCTTCTCTAGGATGGCTCTTCCAGTGAAGTGAAGGAGGGAAATATATAGTAAGATAGGGGTTTTGAGGGCCAGCATGGTGTAGTGGTTTGACTATTGGGCTAGGACTCTGGAGAGCAGGATTTGATTCCCTGCTCAGCCATGGAAACCAACTGGGAGACTTTGGGTAAGTCATACTCTCTCAGCCTTAGAAGAAGGCAAAGGCAACCCCCTTCTGAACAAATCTTGCCAAGAAAACCCCATGCCTTCAGGTCACTGTAAGTCAGAAATGACTTGAAGGCACACAACAACTAGAGGGATTTTATTAATTTAATTTTGTTATGCACACCTGTATATAACCAAAGGATCTGTGATCTGCTCTCTTCCAGATATTTCTTTTTTTTATTTTTTATTTTATTATAAAGATAAAAGAACAATACATAAGAGAATAAAACAAAAATGCCACGTGAATAACATAAATGTGAAAAAGAGAAAAATTACAACACAGATAGCTTACATTACTATTTCTCTCCAGATCCTTTATCATCATATATTTATTCAACATATTATGTATCATATTTATTATATATTTTTATTTCATATATCTAAATCTCATTCTCTTATACTCATTATTGCTATAATAATTTCATTCTTAAATCTATTCTTTTCAACTATATTTAACCTATTGCTAATACTATCTCTTCCAGATATTTCAAGTTGATATAAAATAATGTTGATTGTAGGAAGAAATAATTGTATTTGTAGTTATACCTCTAGATATGCTCAGGGAACAAAGGAAGTCCTTAGAGGCTTGGAGTAGCATAACTCTGTAACACATTTATTCAGACATTTGTTGAACTGAACAAAATGGCATTTACCCCCAGATAAGTCAACTTGGGAGTGCAGACTTATTCAAGCTACAGAGTTTTGTAATGTGATCAGTCTTAGTACAAAGAAAGGCATGTGAGGACAAGCAACAGAAACACCTCTGAAAACACAGGCACTGAAAGAATTAACATCCATCTTAAGTACTTGAGACTCTCTTGTCTTGGATAAAAAGCAGAAGCCTAAACTGAAGGATATGCAGTGAGCATGGATGGCATTAGCAAATTTGATTAGTCCTAGCAAAGGTATTATTAGACTGACCATCTGAGTTTTGCTCAAATATGGACATAGTGCCCCAATTTCTTTCTTTCGTTTTTCTTGTCAACACCCTTTCAGTTGATTGCCAACTTCCTGACTCTTCCAAGCTTTCAAACCTATATTATTCAGACAACAATCATGTACATGCTTTGGAGACATTGCGGTTCAATGGCAAACTCTGTTCCATAATGACCATTGGTGTAATACAGTTACCCCTCCACTTTCGTGAGGGTTTGGGGTGTAGAAAGCTTGCAAAATTGGAAAAATGGAATAACTCCTCCCCTCCCCCTCCCATTTCTTCCTGGGGCTCCCCACTTCCCGTTCCCATGCAAAAGGGAAGGCAATGGGGGGGTGAGGGAAGGCTCACACCAGCCTTCCTTTCCTCCCCCTGCCATTCCTATGCATTTTGCCCCAGCACTGAGAACTCGCGCAAGCGTTCAACCCCCCAATTCCTTTTCATTTTTGCCTCTGCATGAGTTCTCCAGGTCAGGGAAAAATGCATAGAAATGGCAGGGGGAGCTTCAGAGGGAGGAAAAAAAGGCTTGGGCAAGCCCCACCCCTGATTCACTTCCATTTTGCCTTGGTGTGAGTTCTTTGAACTGGGGCAAAATGCAAGAATAGGGGGAAGGCACACCTGCTCATGAATAATCAAATTTGCTAATGTCAAACCTGCGAACGTGGAGAGAGAACTGTTTCTGTATAGTTTCTTTACAACTGTTCATATCTAAACTCTGTATGGATGATCAAAGATTTCCTTTGGATCTTAGGGGAGACCAGAAGAAAAGAATTTCTAAATTTTATAAATTATTGTTACAAAGAGAAATGGAATCAGAGGTTGTTAAAGATACACTGGTTAGGTGGGCACAAAACGTTGGACATTCAATTGAACGGGATACATGGGTGAGGGCATGGAAGACAGATATAAAATTTACATCAAGCTTAAGTTTAAGAGAAAACTTTTATAAGATGTTACATAGATGGTATATGACACCAGAAAAATTGCAAAAAATAACTGAAAATGGAAATGCAAGATGTTGGAAATGTGATGAAAAGGTAGGGACATTTTATCATATATGGTGGTCTTGTAAGAGAAATTCTGGAAGGAAATACATGATGAAATTCAAAGAATTTATAATGTAAATTTTGAAATGAAGCCAGAATTTTCTCTGTTAAATATGCTTGGGCAACAAAGAGAAATAAGATGTCATCAGAAGACACTGTTATATCTGATAACTGCTGCAAGGCTGATATATGCACAATATTGGAAAGAAAGGAAATATGTTGATATAGAAGAATGGAAATTAAGAGTCCTGGATATGGTAGAGACAGAAAAGTTAACATTTTCTTTGAGAAATAAACCTATCCAGAACTTTGAAAGGGAATGGAGAGAAGTTTTGGATTGGATGAAGACGTAATATAAGAAAAAAAATAAGAATAAAGCAAGATTGTAAGTAATGTAATAATGTAAAATAATAATGTAACAATGTAACAAGGTAGTAAGGTAACAAAGCAATTGTCTAACAAGGTAAGATGTAACAAATCCCTTGAGTAAGCAACAATTATGTATGAATGGAATGGATACACGCAGATTCAATTGGAAAACAAGCTTGGAAATGGAGAGGGTTTTTTTTATTTTTAATTAAAATCTTTAATAAAAATATTTTTTAAAAAAAGACTTCCTTTGGATCTTTATGTTCTTCTTCATTTCTATCATGCCCTCCTTCTGAATTATTTTATAATGTTTTACTACACCAAGTACTACACCAAGGCTTCCTGTCTTTGCTTCTCTCAAACATGAATCTCCAATATGACTACAGTACATTTTTTAATTTTCCCTTGCTAACTAGAGACAGATAGTGGCTTCAGTTTAGCTTTGGACCCTCTTTTGAATATAATCCTATTGACAGCCCCTACACTTCCACACAGTGCGTAGTGATCTTAGGGGGATTGCTGCCAGTGTTTGTGGTAAAGGTCACTGGCTCAGAGAGGTTTAAGTGAAGATTAGACAGATTTATGAAAGACAAGTCTATCCACTTATATAAGCTGTGATACTTTAAATAGAACTTCCACATTCAGGAACAGTATACCTTAGTCTGCTGGTACAACTAATGGAGTGGAACTCCTGTTTGTATGCCCTGCCTGCAATGATGGGCAAATCTGTTGGTTTCATTTTTATCTCATATTTGAATTACGTTAATCTCAAATTCTTCCCATGTAATATTTGAGCAAATTTGTTGATAAGTATCAAAAACAAGTTAAACCAAATTCTCAGCCATGTGCACTGGCCAAATTCATTAGGTACAACTATTCTCAGCCTAGAGAGCACCATGTTATACCTGACTTTATAGGGCTATTAAAAAGAAGCAGGCTGATTTTAAAAAGTGGGGTGGCAACTCCATATCAGCATCACAAGCACATTTGAATACACAGGGATTCAAAGCAAAACCTTTAAGAGCTGAGCACTCAGTACATCTGTCAGGCTTGAATTCACCCCCTCCCCATTCATTTATTAAAGAAAATGTCTTAAATTCTTTTATTGAAAGACACTTGAACCACTTTGAAATACACTACCCCAAACCAAACATCCCTTCCTACTTGTTTACTTCTGAGAAAGTGGCATTTTTTAAAATAACATAAGTAAAATAAAATAAAATAAAATAATAGATTATGTAGACCTTTGGTTTGATCTAAAAATGCAGTTACCTTCTGTAAAACCAAGCAGTGGGTGGGGGCAGATTGTGATCTGCATTTAAGAAAAAAAATCAAGAGCTCTTCTAAATTTGTTTCTCTTTCCAGAAGCTTTCTCCCATTTTCACGCAAGTTCCATGAACTTGCAAAGAAAAGCAAGATACAGAATATACCGTAGTTACTCCCCCCGTTTTTTTCTTTTTTTCTAAAATCCTCTTCTAGGCTTCTAAACTGCAGCTTTTTCATACAGCGTGGTTCAAAGTGTAGGGCTTGTGCTAGTTCACATTTCAACTTCAAGCTGTGCTTTTTCTGATGGTCTCACCCAGCAAGGGAGCTTTCAACACTGGGAGCGAATGAAGGTGCTCCCTCCCATACTGGAGGATAACTTTTTTTTAAAAAAATAAAAAAGTGTGTGTGGGGGGAATTAACATCACTCTTTGATCCATATACCCTTTTTCTTCTGTTGCTAAAAAGAAGATAGGGAATTAAGTTGCACAGCCTTGGTGGTCTGAAAGAAACACACTCCACTAACATTGCTCTCCTGAACCTTGAAATGCCTGAACTTCAGTCAGACATCCCTTAATCTGTAGAGATCAGCACAAACTTATTCTAAACTGTTAAGATAAGGCTAACATGTGCAATCCTGAAAGAAACAGAGAAAGTCATGCTGATATGGACAAAAAGGGACAGAGATATCCAGCTGGATCTAGGTTAAATTGAAGGTAGGTCACTTTAATACTATACATTTATAGCACTTTGATCACACTTTAACTGCTGTGGCTTTATCCTGTGGAACTCTGGAATCTGTAGTTTGGTGAGACACTACTGCTCTCTGGCTCAGAATGCTAAATCACTCACAAAACTACAAATGCCAGGATTCTGGAGGAAGAGGCAATAACAATTAAAACTGTACCAAACTGATATACAGTGTGATAGAGACATCCGATTAATGAGACTTAAAGAATGATGACTGTACAGAGTTCAGTGAAACCTGAATGGAGAGCACTATGAGCTTATACATGCTCAGAACTAAGTCCCATTGAGTACAGTAAGGCTTATTTTCTGGGCTGTATATGTATACTATACACATATAGCAGTTCAGTACCATCTTAACCATCATGGATCTAACCTACGTGGGATTTGCAGTTTGGTTAGGTACTTATAATTTGTTAGTGCATTCCTCTGAGCTATGATATTAAGCTGTGAGGCAAAAAAAAAATAAGTACCTCATCCAACTACAAATCTCAGGATGTTGTAGAATTAAATCTTGGCAATTAATATGGAATCATAGCACTATAACTGTGTAGTGTGGGTAGGTCTAAAGTGTAGAACTATAACTTTGGTTTGCACCCAATTTTTTTTCCTTCATTACTTTTACTTGGCTTTCTGTAGAGTAGCCCCCATATGAGCACAAGACTTGACTTCTCTTTGCTTGATCCTTCTGGCTACAGGAAGTGCGTTTGTCTTCCACATGGACTTGTCCAAACCCTCCATTTTAAAATTTGAGATCCTTCACATTTTTTTGTTTAAAAAAAGTCTGTTTTTCAGCATATTTTAAAATAGATTTTAGTTTGATATATTCTCCATGTGTTTCTCTGATTTTATGACTGCTGCTTGTGTGCTTGATGTTTATTTGGTTTTCTTGCTTTCACTCCTTTGATTTAGATGCTGGAACTTTAACTGCCATGGCATCATCCAATGAAATCCTGGGATTTGTAGTTTGGGGAGGCACTAGAGCTCTCTGGCTGAGAGTTCTAATTACTTCCCAAACTGCAAATCCTAGGATTCCATAGGATGTTGTCATTGCAGTTAAAATGGAATTATAGCATTATAACTGTGTAGTGTGAAAGGGCTCAAAGACTGGAAAGAATATGTTAACATAAGGATTTATCTAGACATTGGCCATTGCTGCCCTTCACTGTTATAGTGCTATTATTCCACTTTCACCATCCTGTGGAATTCTGGAGTTTGTAATTTACTGAGGCCAAAGAGCTCTCTGGCTGAGAATTCTAAATGCCCCTCCCAAAACTGCAAACCCAGGATTCCATAGGATGTTGAAAGTGGAATAATAGCACTATAATGCTATAGTGAGAAAATGGCCATTGTTTCTGCCTGTGGGTTCTGCATAGTATGGAATGGACGCTACTGGTGTGGCCCATTCTCCAAGAACCAGAGAAATGATGGCATGTAACATTGTTGGTATGTGATTTCCTCCCACTTGACTGCCCACTTGACCTCTGACACCAAGAGATCATGCTACCAAACTATTCAGGATGCCACCACACTTTCTCTAAGGTTGAGGTTTCTCAAATTAACATCATTTCTCTTTCCAACATTTACACCATATTGTAGGGAAATGTTGACAGGGTTATCCTAGTGTTTCCCCTTTTCACTGGAGCTTGTGTATACAATGGTCAGTCCGTTGGGTGATCTCAAAACATACGTAAAGTTTCATGATCCAGTAGTTTCTTGTTCTTTGAGGCCTTCTTGTTTTTTCAGTGACAGTGGAAACCCCTTAGATTTCCTTTACTTTGTATTATATTAAGGGATTGATGGGTTGATCTCATGTTTTTTTTTTCCAGATGGGCATATGTCTGGGGTGGGGAGGGAATTCACATGGATGTATAGGTGCTGTTTGACACAAATAACCTTACAGTTTTGCAGGGTTTTTTTAAATTCTGCTTAGCTTAGTGGGTCAGAAGCTTTGCAGAGAAGGTGTAAACATTCTGTGTTAACAGGACTCTGGGATGACTCTAAAACTGTTATTCTGCCAAGGTTAACAGTTTCAAATTAAACATCTGAAGCAATTTTATCTCAGCCTCTCATCATGCAAACAGGTTTGTTGGATGAGGCATACAGGCTGCTTACTAGAGGCAGGGCTACAAAATTAAAGGTGTGGGAATTAAGAGATGAGAAAATGGGTATTGTTATTACCCACGACTGGTCCAAAATAGTTCTCTGCCTGAGGCAATCAATAAAATAACTGCTCTCCTTTATTTCACGTACAGAAGGTAACTGGGCTATCAGCTGAATCTTACTTCAGTGCTGGGAATGGGATGGATCCATCTCACACCTGAAGACAAAAAGACAGTTTTGGGAATGGGAAACAACTTGTGATGCACACATAGTTCTCCCTCTGAGGAAGTTCAGCTCAGGAGAAAACTGGGAAAGGAGGTAGATATTACTGCATTCAGCCCCCCCCCTTTTTAATTAAGTAGATATTCCAGCTGTACAATTTCACCACTGGATACTACTTTGCTCTTGCTTACATGTCAAGTCAATGGCAGTTACTTCTCAAAAATCAATAGCTTGTATCTACTACAAAGCTGTACAGTTTGCCCTCCGCATTTGCACATTTCCCCTGCACAAGTGGGAAAAATTGCACATATCAAAATATATATGGGTATCTGTGGGAAGGGGGCTGAGGCATGGTGGGGAGAACAGTAACCCAGGGTCCAAATGAAGTCAGAGAAAGGAGAGGGAAGTGAGCATGATGGCCCTATACTTCCTCTTTCTTACTCATCTCCTTCTTTGGATGTGTGTGGAGGGCATTGGTAGAAGGTTGTGGTGCAGAGAAATTGGGCTTTGGGCTGACTTTAGCTGGCCAAGCAGCTATTGGTGGTGGAGAACGAGCAACAGAGGTGGGTTTTTAAAGAGTTTCATGGCCTGTTTGGAGCTGTCAAGAGAGAAGATTCCCCTGGAAAAGAAGTACCTGAAGTGGGGGGCAGGGGTTGGGAAATTGATAAATAATCAAATCCATGAAAGTCAAACCCGTAAATGCAGAGGGCTGGCTTAGTTCATTATGAATCTGCTTTTATTCATTAAGTAATACTGTTGCAAATCATAACTCAGGCCCTTTCCACATGAGGGAATTAGAACGTGCCAGTGCGTCCTATGACGGAGGTCGTCTGCACCTTGGAGTGGACTAGGTCCAGACTATTTAACTTAGTTCTGCACCTCAGTCCGCTCCGAAACACCCCCAAGTGGCCCTCCAGCATGCTTTTTGAAGAACGGAAGAAAACTGGTCTTTTATTTTTCAGAGTGCGCCGTTGCGTTCCTGCTTACTTGTGCAGATGCGCAGGTTCGCACCAATGCGAGCCTGTGATCTGCAGAGGGTGGGCTGTAGGTGTGGTGAGCTTCAGTGGTTGGTCTGGGCCTGGAAACAACTGGAAGCCGCCATTTTGTCAGCCGGAGCAGTGTGGATCTAAGACCTCGCACTGCTTCGATTCACCCTGGATCAAACGGAGGACTCCTGCGGAAGGGCTTAAGGGAGAGTCCGCGTTACTGTGGACCCAGAAGAAGCGATAACTAACAGCACGGAGCGATTCCCTCACCTCGTGTGGAAGTGGCCTCAGTGACATGTTCACCATCACAAGGGGTCTTTCTTCTGCTTTATCAAACCTGTGTTGCCAGAATCCATACCTTCCTTAAAACTAGGGTTCACTTGTTTTCACTAACGTTGCCTGATGGGGACAATTGATCTTATAGCTTAAAACAAGTTAATTGTACACCGTAGGCAACAGGGACTATGGCATAATCTTTCAGTAAGTTGGCTAAGTGGGGCCCTGGGTCAGCCATTTTTGCCTTGGCATCAGGAAAAGGAACATAGAGTATAAGATAAACCTAATGGGGAAAAAATGAATCATTCAGCAGCATTTACAAGAATGTAATAGTGTGTGACCTGCCCAAAGCTGAAGGTGAAATGGAGAAGGCACAGTTTTGAAGCTGACTGCTAATTTGTGTACATACTGTCTCTGCCATTTAAGTGTATGCTATACCATTAAATAAGGCTAACGTGGCAACTTTTCCTCTCATTTTTCTAACTGCACATTTTTTCCAACTGCACTGTTTGTATACAGCTGCACACACATACATGCACACACAGACCTCCACATTTGTCACCTGAGGCAGTTACCTCACTGTGTCTGATGGAAGGGTTGACCATACTATTTCACTTTCTAGGACTGTAATTAAAAAGAATGAATATTCTCCATGTAGAAAAAGCTATCTTCCCAAGCAGTCAATACTGCTAACTTGGATGAGCAGATTTCATTGAAACCCAGTGAGATCTTTAACTCTTCTTTTGTTCTTCCTATTGATGTTTTGCCACAGAATTATTATGGCTCATTTCAGTTTTATGGGCCCAGTTAGATCTAGCATTAGCTTTGTTTAGATTTTTCCTTAGCAATATCCATCTCACACTTATTGGGTTTTCTACCCCAGACTCTAATTAGGACAATAACTACCTATATTTAATTTGCTTTCAGATGCACCTCTGTCCTCCATTACCATCTTCATCTCTTTAAAGCAAGTTTCAAATTCACACAACTTTTCTCGCATACAGGTCCTTTTTAAGAATCTGAGGGACTGAATATTCCTATGAGCCTTTCCACATCCTTCTCACTGCAGTATGTGGCAATGTATTTTGTATTCAGCCAGGAAAACAAAATCTAAATATGCATATAATCCTTTCAAAACCATCTGTATTTGACGTCAGAAACAGCCCGTTGGGACTATATGACTCCAAAATCAAAAGACACAAAAATGTTACCATATTGGATTCATTTGGAAATGTATAGTATTCCTTTTGATAATTTACATATGGGCTCCTCATTTCATATTTCACCAACGAACATGAACTTTAGTAAAGTTATAGGAAATGTCTGCACATAACAACAAATTGTAGTGAGAGCACTGTCAATAATAGCCTGGCTACTTTTCTTGGCATCAATTTCATATATTTATTATAACTAATTTGTCTCCTAAGGTTCCACTCTGTAGACAGAAACAATAATGATGTCAGTCTTGACTTGTTGGCTATAATATTTTATATTTAAAATACTATATATTTAAAAGGATAACTTGGAAAATGTTTTTTCTGCTTCACCATTTTAAATGGGCCATGAAGCCAGAAAGCTATAGTAGCATTTGGAAGCACTTCAACCAATTCTTTAGTATAAATTATCTTCAAAATACTGAATGCCCTGGTCTGAGATCTATCACATTGCTCTGCATAATCTAAGAAGTAAATGAGATAATTTTCTTCAGAGGAGAAAAAAAAGAAGATTCGTTTGATTAAGCTCTCTCTAAAACTTCTATATTCTCCTCCATCATCTTGTGAAGTATCGGCTAGCTTTCCCTGGCAACCACATGCATTCATAGCTTCTGTAAAAGCACAGAAGCACTCCTCATTGCATAGCAGAAACTTATCTAAGACACTGAAGAATATTTTCATCCTGAGATGGGAAAAGGACATTACCAACCCATATGGAGTTTGCTTTTTGTCCTCCCTCTCCCTGGTTCATGAGATTCAGCTTACTGGGATTCTGGGGAGCAAGACTGACAACAACGTGGCAGTGCCTATCTGTCAGTTGTGTAGTCAGTGGCATAGGTATGGGGGGAGACGCTTTGCCCTGAGCGGCAATGTTTTGGGGGTGTCTCAGCTCGTAGCCACACCCCCACGCACTGCGGCCACGTCCCCACACACTGTAGCCCGGCCCCCCCTCCACACAGTCTAAGCTCTGCCACTATGTGTGGTGTGGCTGCATTCACGTGTGAGGCCCAGAACATTTGCTCCCCTCATCAAGGCTCAGGCAGAGTGAGGGAGCTGCCTAAAGTAGCAGATTCTAAGTGTCACAAAAGGGCAGCAAATTACTTTCTAGGGGAAAGAAACATATGGAATTTTCTGCCTCAGATATCCAAATAACTTGTCCAGCTTTAAGTATTATCCACTTCAATTTGGATGAGTGGATGGGAAAGCCACCTGCTATTCCACCCTAGACAGCAAATCATCTTGAGCTAGTCCCCCCACCAAAAAAAAAAAAAAAAGATATACTCAAAGCCCCCTAGGCAGATGTTGATATGTGCACCGACAGTGTCCCCCAGCTGACATAAGAAACCTTAGATGCACTCGAGGAACTCTCTTCATACTAGGCTAGTCTCATGCTAGCTGTGGCACTGTAAATACCTGCATCATTTTTGAGGGAGTGGGTCTAGCCACTGTGCCCGTCATGCTTTTGGGACTTGACTCTTGGAGAGGGATAGGGTTGCTCATTGTCTGATAGACAGATATTCCTCTCTGCCTGCCTCTCTCCATATATACTGCGCATGATAGTGGAGTGTTTATGGAGACCCAGGGCAGCAGCATGGAATATGCTATTACAGAAGTGAAGGGTACAAACAGTCAACAAGCAGGACGGTAAAGTATCCAATTAGTGGGACCCATCTCAATGGTAACAACAAATTGCAATTTGAGTAGCACATCTGTTTTCTTAACAAGTGTGGCATTTCATTAGGGCTAGTCTTGGGAACAAAATATTTCCCACTCTCTTAACACCTCTAAGTTTACAGCACGCTCCTCCAAGGCAGTAACTTGCCCAAATAACCTGCAGTGACAGGGAACACACACTTCAGCTGTAATGGATTTGGTTCATGAAAATTGGCTCAGTGAAGCCTCTTTCTCTCCCCTCCCTTTCCTCTTTGCTTCCCCCCTCTTCTTTATGAAGCTGAGAAGCACCCAAGTGAGGACTTAACTGCGTCTCAGTGGTAATGTGGACTGCTGATAAATACAAGCAGGTTAACAGCAAACATCAAAGGTTTACCAGATTAAAGTCAAAAGCAGAGGAGATTTTCAAGAGCTTGTGTAAACAAACAAAACGAAAAGAAGGTTGAGATCCTCAATTATTTTTCAAAGCTCTTTTAATACAAGCCTCAATAAGCTTAAATGAACACAGGAATAAACATGTCCTTGCGCTGTGCTAACCACAACCGTACTGATTTGCTTACTGTAACTCCATCAAGGACAAGATGTAAAGGTTGAGAGATAAGGGAATCAGCTTGTCTTATAGGATGAAATGGTTATGAAATGACGGTTGTATACTGAGAGAGGAGGACTAATGAAGAGTACAAGCAGATGGCCATCATTTGACCAGTTATACATGTGGTAGGTTGACTCCCAAGACTCCAACTCATGATTAATCTGTGAAAGATGAACTAATTAAGCAGACATCCTTGGGACGTCTGAAATTAATCCTTCGATTTAACAGATCAATTATGAATCAGTTGTATTGCCAAGAGTTAAAACTAATATCCTTTGGCATTTGTGATCTGTTAAACTGTAACGTAAGCTTGCTATTGTTGGCATTCACTTTCTTTTGGTGTAAAATTTAAGGTTTTTTTCTTCAATATGTATGTATAAATATATGTATATGTGTATGCATGTATAGGAAAGTGGTACTTTACATCAAGCTGGCCTGGTATTGTTACAGATGGGCAGAGGTCTGGGTTCACTGCCCTGTGTTTACTCGAGGTTGACAGCAGGCCTCCCTAAAAATCCTATTTAATTGCATCATCTGTTTTCTTTCTGTCAGGGATGGGCCGACCAGTAACTAGTAAGTCAAATCCAACTCCTAAAGCCAGAGCTGATCCATGTAGCTGAAAATGTTTTCCATGGTTTCAAGTGAAAAATGCCATAAACCCACTATTTAAAACAGAGATATTCAGCACTATGATGTTACCTCTACCTTTTTCTTTTTGTATATTAAAGATAAACGCAGAATCAGGGCTAGACCTGTCTTTGGCAAAGGGGGTGACTGCCTTAAAGCAGCACACTTTGGGTGTCATGAAAGGATAAATGATTACTTATTTATCTGATGTCACGGTCACACCATTTTGCTGTTAAAGCGGGAGAGAGATTCTGTATTTCTCTGTTTTAACTAACCAGATGAGGTTTCTGTTGTCCTGGACTATTTGTTGGCAATTTCCAGTACCAGCAGCAACATTGTGTCCCCACCCAGAGGATTTTTTTTTTTTAAAAAGAACAGCTAGTAGTAGCTTAATGAATAGGTGCCAGAATTCCTTTGCTCTTGCAAACTGCAGTAGGTGGAGAGGCAATCACCATGGCATCCTTCCTCCCTCTCCTCCTCCATACCAGTTTCATATCCACAGCATCAACTTCATGAAGTTTGCTGGATTACTCTGGTTCTGAGTGAGCCCGGAGGTGACAACAGTCAACAATACTCCCATAAAGTGAGGAGCTTTGAAGGAACTCTTGCTTCTTTATACCAGTCTGGAAATGCCCTCAGGTTGGGTGACGAATATATACTTCTGACTTCTAAACCACTCTTTGAAAAGCAGAGTTTTGTCATCAGAGGGAGAGGCCCTCTCTATACATATCTGTCAATTGTCAATTGTTTTTTGAGTAACCTTAAGCCCACGATTGTTTTTAAAGTACTTGTTTTTGTAATGTTCAACTGCGTAAGATTTGGCACACTAGGGAAGGCCACTTTACCAACATGTTGCCCAGTGTACTATGGACCTTTATAAATGTGCAACATTGTTATGTTGACATTGTTTTGAAATGTATTGTGGATGGAGTAATACGTTTGTGTTCTGAATTCGAAAGTGCAGAAGGATGTTTTGCGTACATCATTGAAATGTTGTTATTTACATTCAAAGTGCATATATGTTATATGTTGTTAAGTGGAATGTATGTTTTCTATCTTTTCATTTCTCTTACCTATTTATCTGATCTGTCTTACCTATTTCCCCTTCCCTTCTATTGTCTTGTTGAATAAAAATAAATATTAAAAAAGAAAAGAAAAGAAAAGAAAAGAAAAGAAAAGAAAAAAAAGCAGAGCGTGCCATGCTTTGAAGGCAGAAACTTGCCATTCCTGCCCTTTATAACCTGAATGATCATCTTGACTTATCAGCTACAATTCTAAATAAAGAAATTAACTAAGAATAGATTAGAATAAGAGTTAGGAGACATTAGCTTTTTAAAATGTCTAATATGGACACTTGTTGAGTGATCTGGGGGCTGTCATCTAAAAAATAATGTTTCCTAACTCTAGTTAGAACATTTGGCAGTCCCTCTAACATAAGAATCCCCTTGTGCTAAGGCTGCCTTGAAAGGCAGAAACTATACTCCATTGCCTTTTATTTCATTGTTGCCATGGGGGAGTACTAAAATATTGGCCGTTAATGTGATGTTGAATGAGGCATATTCTTATCTTGGCATGTGTGGATTTACCCACCAAGCTCTCATTAACAGTAGAAGGATTGTTTTTAGTTTCCTTGCTCAGAAACGGATGTAGAGAGATCCTATGTCACTGTCACACCATTTTCCACATATGAAAGAATGTTTCTTACTAAAAGAAGGAATATAATTCTGGTATCTGTCCACCTGGAGGGAGAAGGACATTACTGCTCCTTTTTAAATCATACCATGATCCTGACTATGTAGTTGTACAGAGTTTGCAGTGGTTACAGATCCATAAGTCTAGGGCCATTTCTGCCCTACATTATTATAGTGCTATTATTCCACTTTCAACATTCTATGGAATCCTGGAGTTTGCAGTTTAGAGAGGGGCATTTAGAATTCTCACCCAGAGAGCTCTTGGGCAGCACTAAACTACAAACCTCAGAATTCCACAGGATGTTGAAAATGGAATAATAGCACGATAACAGTGTAGTGTGGAAATGGTTTTTGTTATAGATTGGTTACTGAAATACAGAATGCCAGCAAGGTTTCCAAGCTCCAACATTGTACAAGCAAGTCAAACAGCTAGCCCAGAAGTTAATATTCTAATGATTTAAGAACAGCTATTGCTCTGGGTGAGCATTTTTTTTCCACAGAGAGGGTATTGTGATCTTGAATAGCGTTAGGATGGTAACATAGCATAGTGTTTGTTTGTTTGCTTGCTTGCTTGCAATGACATGTTCATTGATACTGAGAGCAGTCTTCATTTCTAAAATGGTGTCAAGACCTAAACTAGGGTTGCCAAGTAGAATACAGGATGGGGTACTTGTAACTTGAAGCCTTAATAATTTGAAAAGCAGGAGGAGGTTCCATAATGCTTCATCAAGATGGGTCAAAGTACACATCTTGCTTAATCTTTCAAACTTGAACTTTCAGCTGCACTCTCTCCCAACAGGGCTCTTGCCTCTTTGCTAAAGAGCAGGGGGAAGGGGGAAGAGAAGGCTCAGATAGCATCAGCGTCTCTGCTAAATAGATTACTGGATATAGAATTACATTGTATGGCTGTGATACATGGCATATTTATATGGGAATCGTCTCACTGGAAGAAAGGGGACCTTTCCACTAGAAGTAGAAAGAATTTTAAAAAATATTCAAAGAATGATCAGTGAGTTTCAGGAAAACCTCATGAGGAGAATTCAGGACTGATGAAAATCTTTCTAGTTTGAGACTTGTCCTGTGCAACATGTGCAGTTATGGTTTATTTATTTATTTATTTATTTGCACAAAAAGCAGCATTTCCTACACATTTTTAGCACAGAAAATAATATTTATAGGATGAAAACACTGTTTTCTGCGTAAAAAAAAATCAGATCAGAATTTTGTGCAGAATTAAGATCTAAACTGTGAACAGCCTCCAAAATCTGTGCAGTTTTGATAGGCTTTCTTGCGACTGGAAGAAAATTGCTCAAATTACATGTTGCTTCTTTTGAAGATGAAATTAATGAAGAATTACATGCCTACTTTCTACTGAACAAATCTGTTTAAGACTCGGCAATGAGGTTGCAATCCTCTTCCATTGCAAGTATCATGGAAACACATTAAAATTTCGAAAACAGTGTGATCTCTTCCCCGCCCCCAGTATATATAAATAAGGTTGTAGACTGATGGTATAGGCTGTTCCTCTGAGTTTGAAAAATTTTCTTCCTAGGCAGAAAAAGGCATTTTGCATCTTACTTCCCCTGACTAGAATTATTCATGTGAACATTTATTTGAATTGCCTTCATGCCATTTTAAATTTGCATGCAGAATTAAAGTTTAGTAGAACATTCTATGGGTCACAGCTAGGGATGCAAAGAATAGTTGTTGTTTATTTTTTCCATTCTTTGTTGAGAAATTGTGGTTAAGAAAAGGTCATCTATTATGAGATTTTTTTTTCACTCTTCAGGCTATTTTAATGCAAATTAGTTACTTTAAAAAAAATTCCAAAAACTAGTTTTTGTGGGGGGAAAAAACCATTGTATTTGATCCTATACATATGGGTGTATGAGGGGGCGTGTGTGTATTAAAAGGTCTTAAAATAATTTAAAATAATAAACAAATAAATAACAAATGAACGATACCTCACAGAATCTCACCCAGTAGGGAGAAGAAAAGACCCCCCCCCCGATAATTTACATTCTTCCATGCAAAATAAGTGAAGATGTACATTCCCAGTCAAGACTTTGGCATTAAACAAGGATATCCCTCTCTCATGCAGTGTTTGGAACTTGCAATTTCACATTCTTGGAAGAATAGATGAGAGACAAAGGTAGTGCTGGGAGCAACAGAAGCAGCAGTAGCAAGACACAGTGGCCTGTCACAACTGTTCCCCAAATGCTTTGCTCTGCTAAGAGAAGAAAGACAGAAGAAATGAGAGAACCCACTGGTTCCTGGCATGAGTTTGCTTCTTCTCAAACTTTTTTTCCTGGCACTTGCTCAGTGAAGAAGCAAAAATGGCAAAACAAATATGCTTGACTTGCATAATAATAACAAAACAACTGGCACAATATGGAAATCATTTTGCAAATTTCTATACTATGTAATTAGGCAACATATATATGAAGGACTGAGATGCAGAAATCTTTCCTCACATGTTTTTGGTGGAGTTTTTCTTTCTCAGGCCTCTGTTCCTCAGGCTTGTTGAAAACAATGACATGTGTGACCAGGCAACAACAGGACATAGTCAAGGAGTTGTTAACAAGGAAGAACACACAAACTGCAGTAGTTTGAACCTCCTGAGAAGGGTAAGGTTCTACCCTCTCCTCACCTGTTTCCTCTGCTGAGGTTATTGAGTGCAAACTATTTTGACTATTGAACTCAGGCAAAAGCAAACTGTTGCAGCCTCTTAGCTGCTATGTTCTTCCTCATTAATAACTTTTGCCATCTTGACCACATCTGATACTGCTTAGCCAGACTTCTCTCAGTTTTCACGTCTGAAATGTTGGACAGTAAGTTTGTACTTTGGTTGCTGATGCAGTAAAATATGAGGAGGGCAAAGCCATCTTTTGAGAGAAGAAGTATTCTATCAGGTGCAGATGTCCAACAGAATTGTTTGAACTAGGCCATATCTTTGAGCTAAGGTATGAGTTAGATGACACTGGCTATGAGGAAGCTGCAGAGCCTCACGGAGTATGTCTTGAAGCTACACAGATCAGTGCTTTACCTAGTCTTTCTTCTATCAATGTACCAAGACCCTAACTGGAAGAGCTTCAAGTTGGACTTCAGCCCAGGATCTGGTATCATCAAGCATGTAGCTCTGCCTTAACAGCACCTGATCTATGGAGGTATCCAGCAGAGAAATCCAGCCTCCTCTTATAAAAGGTTCTCTACTGTAATCCGAAAGTCATAGTTAATGTTTACCATAGTCTTTAGTTTTGAGAAAACAAGTCAAACAGGTCACTAGTTACATGTATTCCTTTATTTATCAAAGTTCATTCCTTTACTGCTAAACTCCAGTTCAGTTTTATATCTGAACACTGGCGATATTTCTCCCCATAAGCTAGGTTGTGCAATATTACCTACTTGGACACTTCTGAAACCTGTAGCAATATCTGTGCGTCTGTTCCTAGAGATGTCAAATCTACCTATGGTAACACATACATTGATTAGATCTCATTTAGATATATAACTCTCCCTCTGCATTTGCAGATTTGACCTTGATTATTCACAAGGCACATGCTTGCCTCCCTTTCCATTTTCCTCCCCCCATTCCCTTGCATTTCTCACCCCAGCCTTGTGAGTCTTGTGTTTAAAGTGGACTTTTTTCCCTTTTGGATGAGCAAAAGTCCCCGCCCTCTGACTGCTGGAGAAATGTCCTCTCTGCCATGTGGCTGCACATTCTGCTATGTAATGGCTGCTGACTGGTTAGGGGCTCTCTTTGTTCCTACCCCTCCTTTCTCAAGACAACTACTGGAAGTAGCTAGAACACCAAAACTCCTCTCTTCTCTGTCTGAGGGGAAAGTACTGGTAAACCCTTTAACTTGTCTTTTTAATTCCCCCTAGGAAAGCTAGAAGCAAAGGAATTGGAAGGGGGAGCTCCAGAGGGGAATAGGATCACACACGGTTGGTGGATGGGTTGGTTGCAGTTTCTCCACTTTCATGAGGTTTCTATGCCCCAAACCCTAATGAATGTGGAAGGGCCACTGTAATCATATTCTATGTGGAAAATTTTCCAAAACTTCACTGAGTCCAATAAGCTGCATACAGAGTGTTGACCAGAGGCAGCTACAGGGAACATTTAATTCCCTGAAACAGCTTCATTGGCTATCAGTTGTTTCTAGACACAATTCAAAGTGTTGGTTATGACCCATAAAGCTCCATATGGCTTAGATCCAGACTAACTGAAAGACTGTACTCCTCTATATGAACAAGTCAGAGCCTTAAGATCTTGGGGGAGGGCTTTCTCTTGATCTCATCATTACCTCACTGGCACACCCTATCCCAGGGACTACAGTTTTGATATCATATATGCTCACCGTGCCAGGGAGGTTGCCTGGATGGGTACGTAGGCAAAAACGGTTGAACAACCCAGAACTAGGTCAGGCCAGTAAAATCCCTGGTCACGTAGCCCAAGGAGACCTCAAGCTGTGCATACCCATGAAAAACAAAGGGTCCTCAGCCAAAAAGGAGCCAACTTGAAGGCATTAGCATGTTTTCCCAGCTTGAGCACCTGTGACTATGGAAAAATCCTAGAAGGCGAGGCCTATCTACATAAATTTACACTACAACCCATTGCAACCGAAGATCCTGAAACACTGGCAACACACCATAAAACCATCATACAAACCAAGTTGACTTCGATGAACAATCTTTCCTTTGCTGTGACTATTGTCCTCCCCGGGAGAGGATTTGCCCTCGAGGTACGTTCTGCCCTACAAGTAGTCCTACTTTTTGACAGTTTCTCTGGAGAACTCCCTGCTGTGTTAGCAGACCGTCACTCTGTTAGTTGAGTAATCCCCTCAGCTGTTTCTTTGCTGAGTTCCATTGTGCTTGCTGTTTCCTGAACCGAGGGCTTCAGGATAGGTGCAGTATCATCCCATCTACAATCCTTTTGCTATATCCCCTATCCATTTTTCAACTCTTTTGCTTCTCAATAAGGTCTTGTGCATATGTGTGTGAGTGAGTGCATTGGTGAATGAGAACATTTTCATTTAATAAAAACCATAAATTTGAACAGTTAGCCTCATTCTCTGTAATCCAACTCTATAAAGCTGGGCTCTAGATCTTTAATTACCCTGCCCTCCTTGCATTGCTACAGCAGTGTTCATAGCTAATTTTCCCCACAAGTGATAATTTTGACAGATGTTGGGAATTCCCTAAGGGACTCGCAGCAAGCAGGGTAATATCACCATTGCCACTGGTCTGTTTGGTGTGGACATGCATGAAGGCTTTCTCAGTGGCTGCTTCCAGGTTGTGAAATTCCTGACTATGGGAGGCCTAGCTGGCCCTCTATCTGATTTCCTCTTACTGACCTGTTTTATTTAAACAGGCATTGATGATTATTTGGTTGTGCAGAATGATATTTAATGGGACATATCCTGCCATTTTATCTTTATTACGTTTTTTAAAGAATTTTATTTTTAATTGTGTTTTAATATGATAGCTGGTTTAATTGTACTATAACCTTTTTTTTTAAATCATCAGACATTTTCCTCTATCTTGTTTTAATCTTCTTGTAAGCCACCATGAATCTCACACTGGGAGAAAGGCAGGATATAAATAAAATAAAACAAAACAAAATAAAATAAATTAAATATTATCTATTCCAATGTTTAAAAGTCCAATGTTCAAAAAGTTTCCTGAAAGCAGAACAACCCCAGACAACTGAATTAAATCATTATCATACATTGCGCAAAAGGAAAACTCTTGATTAGACTGAATGCCTTCTAACCACTTTATTGCTCACCTTAACATCTATACGTAATTCCTTGAAAACAAAGTCTTGTTGGCTTCCTGCTTATGACTGCATGCCACGAGGGCATGAACAGACATAAGAGCATCTCCTGCTGTAGTGCAGAAGTGAGATTTGTCTCTCTCTCTAGGAAGGATTTTTTTTTTTTTTGGCTGCACCCCATAGCTAATAATTTCTGCATGATTCTCATCACTCCTGCTGTAGGGAAAAGTAGGGGGAAATAGTTTCATGGTGAAGAAACAGCAGAATTCATCAGTCATGAAAGTATGACACCATTAAGAATATTTTGAAGACATCTGTCCTTTTTAATATAAGGGTAATTGCTGAGCAATGGCATGATGGACATTTAGGAGAGAATGGCAGCTCAAATGAAAAATCTTTCTGTGAGCAGGAAATGAATCCTATTTAGTAGACAAAAGCTATGTTTTATAGTCTTTCCTCTGGTTCAAAAAGGCTACTACATCATTGTTACTCATTAGGTGTCCTAAAATTATGTGTAGAAAACAGTTCCCCACTTTAAAATCCTCAAATTCAGTAATGATAGATGGTGCCAGGAGGATTTAGCTCAACACAAGTCATTCATGGGCAAGATGCTAGTCTAAGAGAAACATTCCAATATAACTGCGAAGGAGGAGCATCATTCAGAAGGGTGCAGGGCAGCATTCCACCATTCTGTTTTGGACCACTTTATTTCCCAGGAGCAGTTGCATTTGTGGTTATTATAAGTTGTTATTAGATGTGTATTGATATATCCATTTCACAGAAATATTGGATTTTTGAAGTGTCTCCCTGAGTGCTAAGGTTTTTCTTTTCTTCCTAAAGGTTTTTAAAAGAGGTATACAGTGGCCCCTTCACTTTTGCAAGGGTTCAGGGTGCAGAACCTTCATAGAAGTGGAGAAATGGCAAATAACTTACCCCCCCTCCTTCCCAATCCTTTCTGGGGTTTTGCCCTTCCCGTGTAAAATGGGAAGTGGGGGAAGCCTTGTGTAAACCTTTCTTTCCCCCTCCAGAGCTCCCCCTCCCATTCCTATGCATTTTGCCCCAGCGTGGAAATCCCATGTGAGCCTTCCCTCACCCTCCATTCCTTCTCATTTTGCAAGGGAACGGGAAGCAGGGAGCTCCGGAGGGGGAAAGGAAGGCTCACGCGATGCTTCCTCCACCCCCCCATTCCCTTCCATTTTGCCTTAGCATGAGTTCTCCACACCAGGGGAACATGCATGGGAATGAGAGGAGAAGAATGGGAAGGGAGGCACACATGCTTGAGAATAACCAAATTTGTGAAGGTCAACCCTGCAAATGTGGAGTGAGGACTGTATATACTTTCACACATCTTGTGTGACATCTCAGGTCTGTTAATACCCTCCTTTTGTCTCTGTGCTGTGCCATGTTGGCTACATAATCAATGACACTCACAGCCTGAGCCTCAGAAACAGAAGGGATTCTGTCATTTTGCCAGAGATTCTAGTATTCATTCTCAGTTTAAAGCAGAAGCAATATGTCCCGGTTATCTTAAAGCTCCCAGTGTATATTTAGTAGGCGAATAGACTGTGGCTAGTTTTCCTGGCATAATTTCCAATCCAGTAGAGAGGTTAATGCCCCTATTGTAAACCCCAGTGACTGGAGAGCAGGAACTTTCACTTCCTATACATCTTTAACCATCCAGAGGGAACTCCAGACTTGCAAATCACAATCATAGGATTTGAACAGATCTGCCAGCCAAGGCAGACTTGTTAGGAAGTCACAGCCTCAGCGCATCTATTAGTGTCACTTCTTTATAGCACAAGGGGTGACTTCTATTCTGCCGTAAGACAGAAAATCAATAACCCCGTGACCAATCTCCACCTAAGTGGGCTTTGGTGAGGCATATACATTTACAGCCAATTGCATGCAGAATATTAGAAAGTGGGCATTTTTCAACCTTACCCGACAACTGTGATGGCAAGGCATTTTATGATGGAAAGCTAATTGTGGTTGGCGGATTGAATGTGTTTGAGTGGCTGACATCTGACCCTGTGAGCAGGTGCTCAGAGTGCTGGACAAGCATTATGTTGACTGTGGTGATTCTGTGGCTAAGGGAGACTGGTGCCTGAATAAAAAGGAACCACGATTAACTTTTGCATATGGAAAACAGGATATTGAACAACTCAGAGCCTGTAAGAAATCTTGAGAGACATGCTTATCAATGAACTTAGCAGAAAATATGTATCCTTTTGCACCCCAAATTCCAAGCAGATTTCTGGAGAAAATGGGTCCTGATTATATGTGGCTCCAAAAAGGGATGTATGCAGTTGGCTCTTGGTGTCCACAGATTCTGTATCCATAGATTCAACCAACCACAGCTTGGAAATATTCACATCAATATAAAAAAATCTCCAAAAAGCAAACTTTGATTTTGCTATTTTATATAAGGGACATCGTTTTACCACACCACTGTACATAATGCGACTTAACCATCCATGAATTATGATATCCATAAGGAGTCCTGGAACCAAACCCTAGTGGCTACCAAGGGCCTACTATTAAAGGCCTTCTGAACTCCAACTTAAATGTAGACAATTTGAAATGGTTGTAGATCATTTTTAATTCCCTAGCATTCAACACAGGCTGTTCTAGGTCTACAAATGCTAAAAAGGGATCATAATGAGAAGCTAGAAATGGCCCTAAATCTTGGTTTTATTTTTCTGGCTCAGGAGACTGCATGGCAAGAAGAGGGGAAAAGAAAGGATCATGCTGTGATCTCGGTAAAAATGACGTAGCAAACTTGCAATTTTTTAAAAGCAAAATACATCTATCAAAGGGGTTGTTGGGAATGGGATCCACGGGGCCTTGGGGAACACACTATTCCTCTCTTTACTATAGAGTGTTCCTGACCAAGGAACCTGTGGCATACCCTCTAACATTTCCCAGATGAAAACTGGGGCACATCAGAATCTGGTCAAGAGGACACAAGTTATTAATGAGGAAGATTAGGCAAGCTAGGAGATTTGCTTCTGCCCAGATTCTGCCTCTCCTCTCCTCTCCCCATTGCTGAGTCAACTGAGTGACAATTACTTTTGCATTTTAAAGCCAGTTTGCTGCAGCTAAAGTAAACTGAGGACAAATGTGGAAAGTGTGAGGAGGAGAGTCCATTTTAAAAGCAGCTGAAAAAATGGGGAACAGAGGAGTAACAAAGATGTCCCTGCCAAATTGGGACAGTGTGGAGAGCATGCTGTGGCCCTCTAGAGATTGCTTAACTACATTTACAATCACCTCTCAGCAGGTCTTAGATTACCTCTGACATTGCTTCATTGTGGAGGGTGGGGTTAAAAAAAGCTTCCCCCAGTAAAAGAGATCAATTCATAGCCAAATAAGAAGAACAAAGAAGAACAAAATATCCCTGAAGTGTAGCCATAAACTATAAATACCAGTGAGTGTGATAAGGTAATATATTAACTCCAATATAATCAATTTGTTCTTCTTATTTGGCTACTTATACTCAGAGTGTACACTGGTGAGTTTGTTGTGTCTGTAAAGATCAATTCATAGGTCATAGTTCCAGTCAGTGCTGTCTCAAGACATTTTCCTGCCTAGGGAAGAACATCAAATTGGGTCTCTTTCTGTCTCCCACACCCAATTATTCAAGTCAGTGTGCTACTGGGCTGCCCACCTGCGTGGTGTGGTATGGTTTAATTGGTGAAATATGATTTCACTAGCAAAATACATTCATTGGCTTTGATATAAAACTTACCCTGCTATGGCTGTACAGCCAGGCTGGTCAAGAGGAAAAGACTGGTTGAACACATACACTGTGAATTAGGCCAAATAACACTTCCTAGGCATGGGGAGGTCATAGTCAGGAAATCACCAGGAAACTCTGGTGGTTAATAGGCTGCTGCTAGCCTTAACAACTCTGCTTTCTTAAATCAATAGCAACTGGGAAATTCCCATCAGACCACTGATTGTGTCAATTCCTCTTCCCTTTTACCTTTAATCTCACCCATTATCCTCAACTCCATCCATAAACATTCAGTTATTGGACAACCATTAGCCCCTTTGTCATCTTATGCTGAAACTATCAACCCATTCCAGACGTCATTGTTTTCATTGCGAACTCCATTGTTTACCAGTCTAGAGAGCCATTCACACCCTTGCCTTCCAGGTGGAAATTGGGTAAAAAACCCCCTAGTTTTTGACCAGTTAACTAGCAGTACACCAATTGCTGGTTGCCACTCTGCCACTCTGATTCCTGATTGTGTACTGTCCTTAGACACAAGTCTAAGCCACATCACTGCTTCTTTGCTACTCTTCTGGATTGGTAGACATTGTCCACTTCCTGAAGTCTCTCTGATAACCTCTCCTCCCTTTACCTTTGATTAGCCTTGAGTGAGTGCATGACTGTTTGGATCTTGTGTATATGTAATTGAATTCCCTTCAATAAAACACAATTTAGTTTACCTTGGAATCTCTGGCTGGTTCTTCCCTGCATGAGATCCTTTAAACATTGGTGGAATGAACTCATTATGTTGCCTCCCTCTTCCAGGCTATGTTAATAATTCCCCATCTTTGCACAGAGGTATTGTCATGGTGGGTGGACCCCTGAGTCACCCACATTTTGTGGTAACAAATGAACACCTTAAGCCAGCCAAGCCATTTTGGTACCTGAGCCAGGAAATCCCACAAACACCTTTTCCCCTGCTTGATACTACACATACAAGAAGAATACATGAAATAACTAGCAATTGGCTTCCTTCTCCCGACATCCCAAATTTACTACCTAAGAGGATCCAAAGGTGGATGAGTCCTAAGGCAGATGCTTCCATCACAATGGTAACACTGGCTTTGATTTCTTTCTGCTTTGCCAAGTCTTCTTTAACCTTCAACCTTTTCTAGAGAATGTGTGTGTGTTTATGTGTGTGTTCCTTCAAGTTGACTGTTGATTTATGGTGACCCCATTAATTTTATAGGATTTTCTAAGGCAAGGAATACTCAGAAGTGGTTTTGCCAGTTCCTTTCTCTGAAATATAGCCATCCAAGTCCTAACCAGGGCTGACCCTGCTTAGCTCCCAGGATCAGACGTGATTTGATGCCTTTAGGATATTTAGACCATCATAATAATTAACATTCACTAGAATAATCATCTGGAAGTTTGCAGACATGTACTGTTCCTTTTCTACAACCTGCATTCTCATTAGTCATTTATTTTTCCTGTGGATGTTCTGCTGGAAATGTATTAAGAATTTCTCTTGGTATTTTGTTTCACTTCTAATCAATGTACAGATATCCACAGGAATAGTGTCACATCTTGTTGGCTGTGGAGTGTTGCCATCTTGCTGCTGTATGTGAAACTAGATCTTGATGACATGACACAAGTGTTACTCTTGGTTATGCTTGCATACATATTTGGAGGGATGTTATGCACACAGATAAGCAGTATTTCCTTCCGCAGCATCCCCTAGTCCAGGTCTGCAATAACAGCCAGGGGCTCCCTAGTGCAGTTCAATCCTCATGGGCACTGACTAGCTGTGTAGGTATTCTGGGCACCTTCCAGATACCCTGGAATACTTGGTGAAGAGGAGGTGGCTGTGCACTGGGGGAAGAGACTGATCCTTCTTTGTTGTACATGTAGGGGCAGCTGGAAGGGCATAAAAGCTAATTGGTGGCCAAGGGGATAGAGCTGTATCCATGTAAACATATCCCCCATGCTGCTGTTGTGTACTAAAGGGGTAAGGAGTAGGAATGCAGTTCTTTACTAATTATAAATTTGTTTTCCCACTGAGAGAAAGCTTTTGAAGACAACACAGCTTTTGCAGCCTCTTTGCAATTTGGAGCTCAATATTTGCATGTGGTTGCTTTGCACAGGAAACAGCTTTTTTTTTTCAGATAGTAATATTTATATGCAGAAATTTTTTTTTTCTGAGTAGAATAATTTTTTAACATAAATATTATTTTCTGCAGAGAAAAGGCTGGTTCTTCTGCATCAAATGCTGGAACTGATGACTTACTCTGTGCAAAAAAGCTGTACATGGTTGATTTGCACAGAAAACAGCATTTTATGTGCAGGAAATAGTGTTTTTTTCTTCCTGCATAGAAAAAAATATTTTTGTATAGAATTGTGAAGATTCTTATCTCTCCAGGATTATTATTCTTATTAGGGTTTCTATATACTTAAATAACATGTTTTTGACCATTTTCCAAATGTTTTTTGGATATTCTGTCCTTCCCTAGTAAGGAGGTTCCAAACCTTGACCCCCTAGATGTCGGTATAAGTGCATTGGATCTTACTGAATATTGGCTTTAATTTGTAGACTAATCTGATGCTCAAATTTCCACACACTCAGGGTTAGCCCTATCGTATGCTGGGTGGTAGAGAACAAGGTGATAGAGGCCAGGGTTCTCTGTGCCACACAGCCTGCCTCATGCCTTCTAAAGTAATGTACTTTCTTCTGGCATAGTGAAGAACAATGTTGTCTGTTAAAGTAAGAGTGAGTTGCCAGCCTGGTCAACTTTTGTACATGGAACAAAAAGTAAGGCATCATGGTCTTTGCCCTAGGCAGCAAAATGTCTTGGGTCAGCCTTACATGAAGTTCTGTCCCCCACTGCAGCACCATTGTACAATGCAGTGCAGCAAAGCAGGGCCAGATTTAGTGCTGATATAAGTGGTTTATGAATTCAGCATAAGTGGCTGCTGAAGTCAGTGAATTTTGATCATAAGAGAGCCGAATGCTCTAAGAATCTGGGATCAAAGTCATAGCAAAATCCTAATACGGATATGTATTATAGTGCAAGCTTTGTAAGATTGATAGTAAGGCTTCGTAAAAGCCAGCTAAGGCCTTTTATAAGCTGGACTGGTAAAGCTATCTCCTTTAACAGACTCCATGGCTTTCCCCCCACAGTTCTGTTTTTCCTTTCTTTTCTTTTTTTTTAAAGTATTGCTAATGATATGTGAAACTGTGACACGCACACACAGAGCAGCCATAAGCTGTTTAAACATCATAGCAAAAACCCAGGGCTGAAATATTTGTACTTCTTAGGATCACTTGATGTCATTATCAGAAAATGCCACACAATAGATCCCACCCTGATAAAATTAAGTGATGATCTTGGCTGCTGATGAAGCAGCCATTCTGGGGCCATGTGCCTTTCAGCTTCTGAAATGTCAGAAGTTTTGCAGTCTGTACAATTTGAAATTATCTCATAGAATGTGAGAATTACAAGGGTTTAACTGAGGCAAATAAGTACAAGGCCTCACTTTGGAGTGCTGAGTCCCTTCATCTTCCAGGGAGACTGGTTTTAGAGCTAATCCATTCATGTGCCTGTTACAAAGTCTGGGTCTTTCAAGTAATCAAACCCACCAATTATTCTCTCCCCTGTGCAGGACTTGAAAAAATTAGACTACAACATCCATAATCCCTAAGCAATGACTATGCTGTCTGGGAAATTCTGGGAACTATAATCCAGAAAAGTTACTTTTCCAGACTCTTCCTCTATGCTTTCTTCAAATCTGTGCTTGCATTTTCTTCTTTATTTTTGCAAGGCAAATGCCATGGATGTACTTTTGTTCCAACTATGTAATCCTGTGGAATATAGGAACATACCAAGCTGCCTCTCACTGAATCAGACTGTTCATTCCTCGAGTGTAGGGTTGTCAAATTTGAGTAGTTCTCCAGGTTTTCAGTTAAGATTTTTTCCCCCAGCTCTACTTCAAGATCCTTATTTCCTTGGTGGACTCCCATCTCCTACTACTAACCAGCACCAACCTTGGCTATCTTCTGAAATGAGATAAGACTGAGGCCCTTTCCGCACCAGGTAATAAGAACAGGGCAGCGCATCCTCTCTTGGAGGTCGTCTGCATGTTGGAGCGGACTAGGAGTGGACTAATTACCAGAGATTCGCACCTCGGTCTGCTCCAAAACGACCCCAAGTGGTCCTCCAGCATGTTTTCTAAAGACCGCAAAAAACAGGTCTTTATTTTCCTGGAACGCGCCATTGCATTCCTGCTCCCCTGTGTAGATTCGCAGGCTCGCATCAATGCGAGCCTGCGATCTGTGGAGGGCGGGCTTTAGGCATGGTGAGCTTCAGCAGTTGGTCGGGACCCACGACCAACCGGAAGCCACCATTTTGGAAGCTGGAAGCTGCCATTTTGGAAGCCAAAGCAGTGCGGATCTACAGACCTCACACTGCTCCGATTCACCCTGGACCAAGGAGGAGCCCTGCGGAAGGGCTTCAGGGACAGCCTGCATTGCTTCGGACCCCAGAACAAGTGGTAGGTAATGGCATGGAGCGATTCCCTCGCCTCATGCGGAAAGGGCCTGAGCGTGTTCACAGTAATATGGTGTTACTACGAAAAGAAGAATGACAAAAAGCAGAATGGTTATCTCATTGGCTTGTGAATGCCACTTGCTTCTCAAAAGCCCAGAAAAATATGTACCTAATTCTAATGTGTAGAAGGTAACTCTCTTCAGATTGAACCGATCACATGTCCAATAGGGGCACTGCCTAACCCTCACCATCCTGGCAAGAAAGATTCTGGGAACCATAGTCCAAAAAGTAACATGTCCAAGCTCTAAGTGGGGGATTGGGGGGAACTAGCTTCACAATTCCTGTTGTGCCTTTTTTCAAAGTAGACACACTTTTCAAAGTGGACACACAAGTGACTTTCACCTGAGAAGCAGAAGAAGGGGCTGTGTGCTACTATTGATTTTCTAGCTCAGGCCAACCAACTCTGAAGCATGGCTGTGATTTAGACAAATGGAAGGGCTGATCCATCTATTTGGTCACTTTGTAAACTTGTTGTCATGGACAGATGTCTCATCAGTCTATTGCCTGGGTTGGTCTTGATTATTTGCCACTGATGGGCTGGAACTACTCAGTCATCTGTAAAGAAAACAAGTCCAGATTATGATGACTGAGAGTTATTTTTCACAGTGCAATAGCCTTGAGCAAAATCGTCTCTCTACTCCTGTTTAAAACTAGGTGTTGAGACATTTATCTTTTCACAGAGGAACAGAAGGAATGTCTTTTTAAATGTATCAATGTTTCCCAACCTGGATGAAAGGTCCTTAAGTCAGTTTTCCTCAATCCTGTTAGTGCACACTAAGTGTGAACAGGATAATCTTCTAACCTTCCAGTTACAGCATTCAGAGAACATGCTGGAATATTGTGTCCAGTTCTGGGCACCACAATTCAAAAAGGATATTGACAAACTGGAATATGTCCAGAAGAGAGTGACCACAATGATAAAAAGCCTGGAAACTATGCCCTATGAGGAATGGCTTAGGGAATGAAGTATGTTTAGCCTGGAGAAGATAAGTTTAAGAGGTGAAATGATAGCCATATGTTTAAATGTTTGAAGGGACCTCATATGGATGATGGATCAAGTTTGTTTTCTGCTGCTCTAGAGACTAGGACATAGAACAATCACTTCAAACTACAGGAAAAGAGATTCCACCTAAACATTGGAAAGAATTTCCTGACAGTATCAGCAGTTCAACAGTAGAATACTCTGTCTTGGAGTGTGGTGGATTCTCCTTCTTTGGAAGTTTTTAAACAGAGGCTGATGGCCATCTGTCAGGAACGCTTAGATGGTGTATTCCTTCATGGCAGGGGGTTGGACTTGATGGCTCTTGCGGTCTCTTCCAATTCTATGATTCACAACAATAACAACAATAACATAAGCAATAATAATTTAAAGAGAAGAACAGTTTAACCTTTTTTGCTAACTTGCCATGGAGACCAGTAAAAGCTGTAACGAAGACCAAAAGATGACTTTTTAAGCTTATAGCTACTTTCTGCTTTCTGTTTCCCTCCAGGCAGAGTTTGTAAATATTTTATTGAAAAATACTTCTTGACCTTCTTCAAAGCAATCCAATTAGTATTGTCAACATCAACTTATACACCTTCCCTCAAGTATTCTGATTACTCACATTGAACTAATCTGGAAAGGCCATTTTGGTGAAGATGATTTGTAGAGCCTATTCCCTTTCTCTAATGGACATACTATGGTCACCTACTACTCTGTGTATCACCCCTGATCAGAATCCTCAAGATGATCTTAAAATGGAGCATGAAATCAGGGAGGCGTTTAAAGGAAAGAATGCTATAATGGATTACTCTATCTACCTTCGCACTAACTGAGGCCATTTCTGCACTACGCTGTTACAGTGCTATTATTCCACTTCCAACATCCTGTGGAATTCTGGGGTTTATAGTTTACTGAGGCCAAAGAGCTCTCTGGCTCCATAAACTACAAACCTCAGGATTCCATTGGATGCTGGAAGTGGAATAATAACACTGTAACAGTGTGGTATGGAAATGGCCTAAATATGTGTTCATAGTAAAGAGGTAAAATTTCTAGATATCCTAAATGGCTGTGCCATGGAACAGGTAGTTATGGAACCAACCAGAGGGAAGATACAAATGTATGAATGAATGTTTCCAGGAGAGGAGAGTGAGGAACTAAGGCAAATAGTAATGACAAGAGAGGATGTTCTAGGCCTGACAGACAAATTACAAATGAACACATTGCTGGACCCAGGTGATGTCTACATGAGAGCTCTCAAAGGACTATGAAATCAACTTTTGCTGATGTTCTAACTAGAATATGTAACATGCCCCAGAGAAGACATAGGGAATTTGTATAGTTTCATTTACTTAATTTCTGCCCTCTCTTTTGGCCTACAGTGTTGCTCCGAGGCAGTTGACAGACAGAGTAATCATTACCATAATTTAGTTTATCCAATATACGTTGGAAGTATTGTGGACTGGAGAATGAGTTGACTTAAACACAATAATATAGAAGGAAAACCCAGAAAGGTACATTGTTGTTGTTGTTATTCTCCAGAGTCCTGTATCATCATCTATGTTATGTAACTTTACTTACACGTAGCTACTTAGCAAAGATGCTAAGAAACCCTGACAGTGGATTGTGAGGTTGCACAAGAGGACACTGATAAGAGTGCCTGAGATGCCTTTGTGCCTGATGTTCATGAGGAGTGATGTGATGCACAATGGGATTGATGCAATGTACATCCCATTGTGCATCTATCCTGTTGTGCTTTGGTCCCATTGAGCAACGGTCACTTTGTTGACTGTGCTCAATATGAACATTACAGCAGCTCTCCACTGGATATGGATGCTACAGAACTGCCCAATTCTAATTCCTGCAGATAGAGGTCCACTTATGTAGACATAACTCCTAGACATGATTCCAACCACTGTTGTTATTTATTGTTGGTATTGCCATTTGCTTGAAGTCAGTGTTGATGTATAGTGACCCGGAAATGAGAAACCTTCAAGAGCTCAAAAGCTTTGTTCAGATCTTGCAAGTGCAGGTCCTTCACTGAATCAATCCAACTGTAATCTGGTTTTCCTCTTTTCCTGCTGCCTTCCATTTTACTGAGCATTATCATCTTTTCCAATGAGTAACGTCATCTCATGATGTGTCCCAAGTACAATAGTCTCAGTTCAGTCTTTTTGGTTTCTAGTGAGAATTCAGGCTTAATTCACTCTAGTGCCCATTTTTCTTTTTGCGGCCCATGCTATGCTTAAAACTCTCCTCCAGAACCACAGTTCATATGAGTTTGGTTTTCTTCCTGTCATATTTCTTCACTGTCCAGCTTTCATGATGATCCATAAACATCAGAAACACTTATTTTTTTAGCAGAATAAACAGAATCATTATATCATGATGCCTTGCATACCTGAGCAAGAATGATGCTGTGGGATCCAGAACATCATTCTTATTTGGTTATGGATGTTTCTGCTTCAGCATGTTATGATTCTCCAGACCTAGCAGCCCTCACTGGAACCACCAAGAGTGATGAATATTGTGAGATGCAGTCCAGTGACAGCATGATTTTCATCTCTTTTCAAGACCAAGCTTGGAAAGTTCAATTCTTAGAATAACTTTTCAAGATTGATTTTGAAAAGATATGAAAATCATGTGGTCATTGGACTGCATCTCACATATTCACCGCCATTGGCAGTTCTAGTGAGGGCTGCAAAGTCTCAAGGATCATGTGGCTTACTCCCTGGTCTAAAAGCTTTGATAAATGCTTGGATGAAGCAGAGGAGCAAATAGCCACCAGACTCATGAATATGAAGCAAATCAAAAGATATACGTAAGGAGATCTGATTTCTGTGGCAGTGCTCTTGAGGGAGAGGGACTCCAGATATCCAAAATATACCATGCTATTTTCCTCTTCTACAGATACATTTCTGTGCTTCTAGACATGGGGAACTATTTATGTAAAAGATGCTCTCACCATTCATAAAGAACTTGTACTGTATATATCAGATAGCATGTGAGTTACAATGCATACTCTTAGGTTACTGTGTAAGGAAATGAATACAGTGGTGGTGAAATATTTAAAGAGATTGGGTTAATATACAGATAAAGAATTTTGATTTTAAGTAAATGGTTCCAAGGTTGTCAGGTACATGTGAAGATGGTGAACATTAACCTCAAATAGATTTAGGGCCATATTCTACATCACCTATGTAGTTGTCCTGCCCTATTCCAACCCCAAAATCTCCTTTAACAGGCAGTAGCTGCACTAAAAGATGGAGATCTGTTCACCTGGCAATCAGGGTGAAGGTGGATAATGTTTCCACACCCTCCAACCTATGAGTAAGACTGCAAGAAGAAATAGCATCAGAGATCCTGCTTCTGATAGTCATAACCTTGCATGCTGGTGAGAGGAGTAAACACTTCCTCCTCCTGTGTCTCAATCACCAGCAGAACCAACCTCCATCTCTTGGTGTGCCTGCTGTCTGGTATTTGTGGTTGTGGCAATAGTGCTACAATCATGATAATATAGTGTTAATAAATATGGAGTAGTTATGGACCCATTATTCTAGGTTAGATATTTGTAATTGTAATACTGCTGTTGTTCTTCATAGCAAATAATTACCAGCTATAAGAAGAAAAAAAATGTACAGGGGGAACAAATAAAAATGTGGTTAAAGGCTCATCTAGTGCTAAAATTTAAAGAGTAATAATATTGTTATAATTGACCATTTAAAGGCTTTTCTTTGCAACTTCATATTTTGATATATGGTGTGTCTGGTAACAATTTGTATATTAATAGGTAATATCAAATATATTGCTCTTTGGAATTGCAGTGAATATCTTTACATATGCTTTCTGTGATATTTATATTCATGACAGTTCCACTAAAATCCGACATACAGAAAGATTAAAACTATACAGTTCAGACAGACTGAACTGGAAAATAAACTATTATTATCTAACAAATTTGGGTGGTGGTGGTGGTGGAACGATGATATTGAAAAAAATCAGTCATCTTCTGTACATTTCTAATAGTGATGTATATAGCTCTTTAAAATTCACAATCTTTACAGCACTTTCTCTTAGAAGGAGCTTGTGAGGTATTTCACTGCTCTGGGCTGACAGCAGATGAATGGAGACTGGGAGATTTGTTCAATGCCACACTGAGAATGCAATGCTGTTTTCAGGGCCAGATTATGGGAAGCTGAAATTTGTGCCTCTTTTTTCATAATCCATTTCAAACTTTCTCTTGACTTGGACCATATTGTCTTTTTCAGAACCAGCCTTCCACACAACAGTCCAAATTACTACTTGTTTCACAGATGATAGCGAAGGAGAAGAAGCAGTGTTACATTAGCAACTCCATTCCCATGTGACCATTAACAATCTTTTAACAGGAACATTTTAATCTTGGATCTATACCAAATAAGGTTGTTGGGTTCATGCAGTGTCTGACACCATAGTGGAAACACAGTTACCGAACTGGCGCAGTCATAGTATCTAGCAGTTTTCACTGTGTAAATATACAGTAGTTCACCAAAGTAGATCATATGCTTGCAGTGCTTCCAACTGTATTATGGTGTAATCCAGTACAACTATGCCAGTGGGAAGAGCAGACTAAGCCTGAACTCTCCCTAGAAACCAAGATAACTAAAAGGAGACTGTCATACTTTGGACATATTAGGAGAAGACATGGCTGATTAGAAAAAAAAACCACAATAATACTTGGTAAGGTAGAAGGTGGTAGGAAAAATGGAAGACCACAGTACAGGTGGATAGACGCAATCAAGGAAGCCACAGCTCTGAGTTTGTAAAACCTGAGCAGGGCTGTTGATAACAGAGAGACTTGGTAGTCTGCTGTTCATAGGATTGCCATGTCAAAGTCGATTTGACAGCAATTAACAACAACAACAACAACTGAGATGTTGAATTCTAACTCTGATGTTCTGCAGCCTCCTCAACTCCTCCAGATTTGTTGGACTACAACTCCCATCCAGATGACCATATCTGGAGGGCACTAGATTGAGGAAAGCTGCTCTATTGTAAATGTTATTCCTGCAAATAAATGCTTCCCTCTTTATCCCACCCCCTCTTCTTCTGCTTTATAATACTTTGAGTCTGTGTTACACAAAAAATCCCTTGGTACAAAGACTGTCCTCTCATTCTTTATATGAATTACATGACACTGTATAAATAATAATCAATAACAATGATGAAGAAATCAATTATAATACTTCAGTTCATCACTGGACCATTTAATAAACAATGTAGAACTGTGTAAGATCATGGGCAATGTTCTACACACACTCTGGGCTTTAAAATAGACCATGACTGTGAAAAGTGGGTGTTTGAATAAAAAATGTGTATCATATGCATGTGAGAAAAGCAAGACTGGCTGGAATTACCTGAATTTTTTAAAAATAGTATTACATTTTTATTCAGTGGTGTGAAAAATGAGGGTGAGTTAAGGAATTCACTGTTGGGTAAGCTTAGCTTTGTGGTTCCTTCATATCAATTCAATATCAGATTATTTGGTACCAAATTATGTGATGTCCATTGTGTATGATCTGCTCACTTTCTATTGCTAGAGTGGGAAAAGCGGCACCATGTTTTTGTTTGCCTCAAGCAGCAAAATTTCTTGATATAGTCTTGATGGGAAGAAACAACCATCAAGGACATGTGGTGGGTAGGAGTTTTCTGCCACTGCTAAGCAGGGAACAACCAAGGGAGGTACAGATTTTCCTGACCAGAAAGTGTTGCGTAGTGGTATGTTGACTTCAAGGTGGCTAAGGCAACACCATTTTGCTGTACAGCTGCTGACTGTATGGCTTTAGACTGAGGATATAAGGCCTATCAGCTGTAGTCTGTATCTTCCTGATGGCACACAGTGATGACCTCCTTATTCCCCACTTTCAACAAATCACAACTCCTTCTTCTAAGGCAAGGCTGGACAAAATGCAGCCCCCAGGCCCGCTGTTGTGTACCCCATCCTCTTAGGCTCTTTTTAATTTTTTTCTTTCAAAAAAGTTTTTTGCCTCATACCACCCTCTAGTAGGCGTGGGGGCTTTTGGCTATGTTCCCTCCCTTGGCTAATACATGTCCAGGAAGTAAACTGGAGATCACTTTTGCTCACTTCCTCATGTTAAAAAAGGCCTCTCCTGTGTCTAAGACATGACAAAATATCCCCACACCTCCTAGAAGGTGTTTGGGAGCATTTGGGGTCGTTTTTTCTACTTTTTTGTAGAGGTGTTGGTCTCCTGGGCAGTTTATGTGCCCCTCTGGCTTTCTACTTTTGTCCACCCCTGTTTTATGGAGAGTGGAGCCCCTCACTGGCTTAGTGACCCAGTCCCATCTCATCAGCTGCTATTTTTTGTGATTGATCTTAACTGCATGCAGGAGGAGTGGGGATCATTCAACCCTCCAGACATTGTTGGAGTACAGCTCTCAGCACTAATCATGTCTGGGGATGCTAGATAAGGTTGCTAGGAATTGTAGTCCAACAACATCTGGACAACCATAATCCCCACCCCTGCTTAAATGAAGATTTGCGGCAATATCAAGAAAATGACATGCCTTAAGAGAATAAACTTTGAGAAATAGATAGAATCAGAGAAGCAAACATCTTTAGGAGGCTTGATGTGTGCAGTATTAGTTCAAAGCTCCAAGCATATTTACCAGAGCTCTAAGGATGTCAGGGCATTTCTCATGTTTATTCCACCTCAGAACATCTATAATTCCAAAGCTCTTGATACCCAGCAGGCTTCTGGTTTCCTTTGGGGCCCTGTCCTATGAAATACTAAAGGCTTCCTGCCTCTTTCGGCTGCCACATTTGATCGCCTCCCAAAGCACAATCAGTAGAGTCTGCTAACAACAAAATATGTGTTTATGGTGCAGCCTTCAAGGGAATAATCATTCGGGCCTCCATGCAGCAGCTGAAGGGTTTGATTTGGAAATGTTTGATTTCCCAGGACTTGTGAGGCATCCATCTCCATCAAGTCACAGAGCGTCAGCCGCTGTGGAGCTAAGTATCTCAGACAAGAATCTGTTCAGCAGGCCCCCACAAGCCATTTAGTCTGTCTATAAAAGCAGGAGCATTTCCAGCATCATCACCCATTAAGCTGCATTCAAGAGGGAATAAAGTACAAGGAATTTACAATCACAAAGTAAAATAACATTATTTAGGACAAAAAAGCCAGCTACAAAAGATTGTTTGATAGTAAAACGATATGGCTTACACCTCAAGATCTAGTTAGTGGTAATGACTCTTATTTCAGCCTTAAGCGCATTTGCTTGAAAGAGAATCTCACTGATTTTGAACAAAAAGAAAGCCTAAAGTCCATCTAACAGCGTTTTCTTAAATTTCATCTAATCATCCAGCATGTGCCTGTGCATACACTCATGGCCTATATCATCCGTCACACATTCTTGGTTGGGTTTCTTTAAGCATATGCTTAACTTTTACAGATTCACGTCCACAACTGCAGATGTAGATGTGAGAAATGATTCCACTTCTCTTGTTGCTGTTGTTATGTGCCTTCAAATTAACTCTGACTTATGGCAATCCTATCCTAGAGTTTTCTTGAGAAGATTTAGTTATAGTGGGTTTGCCAATGCTTTCCTCTGAGGCTGAGAGTGTGTGACTTTCTCTAGGTTCTAGTAGGTTTCTATGATTCAAACTCTGGTCCCCCAGAGTCCAGTACTCAGATCACTATACTGTGCTGGCTCTCTTCCATTTCCTTTCCTGGGTTTCAACAAAAGCAGACCTTTGAAAAAGGTACACCGCATGACAATTCCCAAAATTCCCAGCCATTATGACTAATGGAAGTAGTAGTCCAGATAGTAATTTTCCCAAGGTCCGATTTCAAAACATACAAATGCACTCAGGATAGAAGAACATAAAGGAAAACCAGTATTTTTTTAAAAGAAAATTAAACAAAAGCCATTCCATGTAGGTAAAAGAAAAGATAGGTAGCTGTGACCCACCAGAACTTATTTACAGTTAGAAACTGATGGAATAGATAGCAGTAGAAGGGATGGTTTATATCTGAGTACAAACCTATTTGCAAGTTACACCATATTTACAAGTAGAATGCTATATGAATGGATTGGGTGGGTCAAAGCCCATTAAGCACAACACAGCTTCCTTCCCTCAAATACTGG
This sequence comes from Iguana delicatissima, assembly GCA_948472985.1. Taxonomy (NCBI): domain Eukaryota; kingdom Metazoa; phylum Chordata; class Lepidosauria; order Squamata; family Iguanidae; genus Iguana; species Iguana delicatissima. The sequence goes on from CAOKZL010000537.1 coordinate 942,759, forward strand.
CCCTTTCCGCACAGGGTAAGTAGTATGGTGTGGTACAACCTCTGACGGAGGTCGTCCGCACCATAGGAGCGGACTGGGTCGGACTACTTGTCGCAGTTCCGCACCTCAGTCCGCTCTGGAGTGACCCGAAGTGGCCATGCAGCGTGCTTTTTAAAAACCTGTGTTTACAGGTTTTTCAAAAGCACGGAGCGCTCCACTCCGTGCCACTCCGTTCCCGCACTCTGGTGCAGATTTGCAGGAGTGCACCAGTGGTGCCTGCAGATCTGCCGGGGGCAGGATTCTGGCTGGCGAGTTTCTCCGGTTGGTGGAGAGCCTCCACCAATCGGAAGCCACCATTTTGGACGCCGGGGACTGTGGAACAGCGAGCTCGTGCTGCTCCACATGGGGACGGACTTATCCGGCTGCCAGTAAGCTCCGTTTCAGCGTGGTTTCCCCCGTTTCCCCCTCCACATGAATGAAGTCAGCTAGATTAGTAAAGATGGCCAAAATGTGCATAAGACTATGGCCATTTACACACTAGATTCTTATAGTGCTATTATTATACTTTTAACATTCTATGGAATCCTGGAGTTTGCAGTTTAGCTTAGTTTAAACTGTTAAACTGGGGTCTGCAGTTTAGTTTAGTTTAGTTTAGTTTAAACTGCAAACCCCAGGATTCCATAGAATGTTGAAAGTGGAATAATAGCACTATAACAGTCTAGTGTGGAAATGGCCTATATTGCAAATCTGCTGGTTTTTGAAAGAAGATGACACTATCAAAGCCTATGTCTGATTTACTTCCTCTGCACCAGTATAGATACACTATGGTGTAGGGAGTGGGGTAGCTAGAGGGATAATGCTTTACTGTTTAGTTGGGGTAGAAGTTAAGCTACAAGAAAAGTCCATCAGTGTACCCATATTCTGAATTAGTTGTGTGGAATCTGATCCTTGGTATGAATTTCCTTGTTTCTAAGGTGTGTACTTCTAGCTGTAACTTCTTGCTTTAAACCAAAGATTCTCCTCCCCTATGGGGAATATTATACAGGTTTACATAAGCTAATTATTTCTGTAATGTTCCTATCTTGTCTTTCCATCATAGAATTTGGAGACAAAAGCAGGTAGAGTGTCAAGGGATCAGATGACTTTGTTTGCACTCTGGGACACACTAAAGAATAAAGACCTGTGGCCACCAGAATCTGTGTTTCCCTCCTTATTCCATTTTCATCTCAAACAATGCAACATACTCCTGAACAGGGATATCTCTGGGCTTGCCTTCATTAATGTTATGAACTAAGAGGCCCAAGAGTGATTATTAACGAGTACGTTATCTATTATGTTGTGTATAATTCAGGAGCCACTTGGCCCAAATAGGAACACCACGCTGCATAAAAGTTTCTATTGATTTCTATGGGGCAAATCTAGTGATAACCGTTTAGTGATTTTTTTGCTGCCTCACCTTGGGGAGAGTGTTATTCACTGATATCTTTCTAAAGTAGGAAACATGGAGATTGCATTAATTAGATCAGAGACCATGGGACACACATTTCCTGACACAGAAGGGGAGGTCCTGAACAAGAGGGGGGAAAAGAATGCAATTGCAATACTCCCACTGGTTTGAACAAGAGGGTCACACATAGCCAAAATCTCCTGGAATGCTTTGAAATTCAAACAATGAGTGAGCAGAATTGAATCCAATGGCTGAAAGTAAATCCATCTGAATAGGACTCTACAGTCCCTTCTCCTGAGAGGCCAATCACGATATTGAACTTCTTCTCTTAAGCTTATTGTGCCTTACTGAACTGAAAGCACACGATTTTGTACTGTAATTTGCCCAAACTGGGAAAAGGAGGAATCGAAAAAATGTTTTTTTTTCCTAGATTAGTTTTCTTCAAACTAAGAACCTCCAGATGAGTTGTACTACAACACCCACTATCCCCAGACACTGGGCAGGCTAGTTGGGGATCATTGAACACATCTGGAGAGTGCTTGCTGGGGAAAGATACTCCATAGGACATGATTCCAGTCATAGCTGTTCCAGTAAGTCACTTCTATCTGTAGTTAAAATGTAAGTAATTTCATTTTTAGGCCCTAGAGAGAGGATGCCTGGAAGGAATTTGTAGAATATCCTTTGAGAAAAGAAGTCTGGGCATCTTGGGAATTCTAGTTAGGTATCTGTAATTGAAAAGAGGAATTTAACAGCCTGAATAAATAAGATTTTGGCTGCAAAGCAGAAGGTGATGTTACATTGGTAGAAAAGTAGGAAAATGGGAAAATATGGAACAAATGGATCTCCTTCTGTAAACAGGAAAGATAGCTCTGTGTTACTGCTGGCTGTGAAATTAGGAGTCTTAGAGTCCCGTTCTTCAAATTAACTATGCACTGCAGTTGCTGGAGCTTCCATTATATTGTTAGCACGTAGATTAAGCTACCTGTGGCATAACAAAAATGTTCATCTCAGGATAGCAGAATGGAGTGTGTGAGGACTTTAACTCACAGGAACCACTCTAAGCAGGCAACTTACCATCCCAATTCATAAGGGCTGATAATTGTAATGGGGTGCCTGCAACAATCATATTAGGTTGAATCAAAAGAGTTCCATGTTCAAATGGAAAGCAGCTTCTGCCCTGAAAAAGGGAATGGTGTGACTTTGATTTCTGTGGATTCTCCCCCTTCAGAGCTGCAGTCATCCGCCTTACATACCATATAATAATTCAAGATCTCCTGACTCTCAGAGATGTCTTATCAGGAACGGTGAAAACTTATGGTGGGAAGGAGTTTTGTAAGCAGAATTCTGTCCTCTGGAAACAGAGTTTAAGAAAGCTGATGAAAATGCCTTCTGTTGGGCTTTTTTAGTTGGTGGCCCTTTGTGGGCTTCTCTGAAAGCAGTGGCAGGCAGCACCAGAAGCATTCTGAGTGACACTCAGTGGTTGGGGGCTTCCATTTTAATGTCCTTAAATGTCCTAGTGTGATGCTAAATTGGAAAGATGGGGAGAAATTTTGAAAGGCAGTCATAGGTATTTCATAGTTATTTCTGTTGCCGCTTGGTTCATCAGGCTGCAGTTTTTAATTTCTTTTTTTCAGGAAATATAGGCCAGGTCATGTATCAGCAGTGGCTCCTGCCAATATGCTGAGGACCTCTTAGCTGCCAGAGGAAGTCAGGCACTAAAGCTGACTTTGCTCTTCAAATTAAATTATATTTTATCTCTATCTTAATTGCATCTCTTATTATAAAGTGACTATTTCTAAAAAGGAAAGGTGGGCAGTCTATGATTCTTCAGATATTTTTGGATTGCAACTCCCACAGCTCTACCCAGCATAGTCAATGGCAAGTGTGTGTGTGTGTGTGTGTGTGTGTGTGTGTGTGAGTGTTAGTTCAGTCACATCAAGAAAGCCACAATTTGTCCTTTTTCCCTTGGTTGTAGTGACTTTAGGTCCATAAAACCTGTTATGAGAAGGTGACGTGTGGAGGTTAGTAAGCTTTATGAAGAGGAGTCAGTGCAAGACACCTAGCTGCCTGAAGCAAAGGACAGTGTGATTATTTCTCTCCACCCATTCCATGTACATAAGTAAGTGGTTTGGCAGTTTAATTTTGCTTCAACATTGGTGATGGGACCATGACTTCCACTGCAACTGAAGGCATTATAAGAAAGCATAGGGTGCAGAATTGGCTGCACAGAACACAGAGCTTTGTTCTCCAATGAGATCAATCATTCTCTCTCTCTCAATCTCTCCCTCCCTCTGTGTGTGTGCGTACATGTGTGTCATGGTGAGCCCCCAGGAGCAGTTGCCTGAGGTGGCTGTCTCACTCTTCCTAATGATAGAGCCAGTCCTGACCAGCTCTATATCTCTCACTCCAGTGGACACTGCTGACTCTGATGTCAGTGGAATGATGAATCTATTTCTAGGGGGTTTTTTTCTCCTGAACTTCAAAGCTTTATTTAAGACATTGAATCTATTTTGGTAACTGGCTTCATCACTTTGGGCTGCTCTTTGAAGTCTGGACCAAAATGTATAGTGGATTCAGCATCCCAATTACCATCATCCTTGGCATTTTCAACCTGACTTAGCTCACAGGTTTGTTGCCATTATAGAATTAAAAAAAAATCCCATGAATAAATCTCTGAGTTTGCTGGTAAAAGAACAAAATCAAACTTTTATGGCAACCCTATCCTAGTATTTTTTGAGAGAGCACAAGCAGCATTATAAAGGCTCTGGAATACTGAGAAAGTTATCCTGGAATCATCAAATACAAACGATTTATAATGAAGATGGTGCCTGCACAGTGCATTTAGGGACTGGGATACCATCTTCAAAAACATTTCTGTGCTAAGAGAAGTATATGGAGGAAGTCACTCATCTTCCAGTTGTTGGTGTTGTATACATTATGGTGTGAGGGGAAGGGGGGCAAAAGGAGCAGAATCTAGCCTTGTTTTTCAGGAGCAGAAAGAGAGTATTTATTTTCTGACAATAATGCAAAGAACCCCTGTGCTTTGGTAGCAGCAGCATCCATTTAATAAAAGTGCACAGTGGAACAATAGGTACATCTTTGAATGGCTGAGGATTTGGAGGAGAATAAATTATATTTCTCTCAGGAGTAGGCCGGTAATGATTTGTTCCTGTCATCAGAATTCCCTGTTTATCTGACCTATTAATAGAGGGCAAAATTCCAAAGAAATGTTTAATTAACATTTGTAATTAGTGTTACAAAACCCCCACCCCCTCACCTTGCTTTAAAGAAGAGACAGCCCAGAGAGAAGGTCCAGGAAAAGACAAGCTCCTCACCCTGTAATTATTACTGCTCCCAGTGGGACTCTCATTCATCTCATTAACATCACAGCAGGCCGGTGCCACTGTTGGCAATCTGTGGGTGTCTAAACGGTTTACTCCTGGGCACACTGGCTTCTGCTGCTGTTTCTTCTTTTTTGTAAGGTTATGAGCTTCAAACAGGTTTGCATATTTGCCTTCAGAGCATCTCATTCAAGCTTTGTGGTGTTTCAACAACGCCCAAGGCAAAAGGAGTAAAGAAGGACACAGTGAAACACAGAGGGGCACAAAGTCCTTTTTATGTGCATTTGGATGTGTGGCAGAACCTCCATGAGTGATTTAACAGGTTTAATGAGGAATTAAAACAAATGCCCTGAGTAATTTGGTCATTTCTATCAACTTCTTGCCAAGTGGTAAGGATTTTTAAAACATTTGGTGCAGACGTGGAATAAGATGTGTGATTAAACAGTTGTTCATATCCACCCAGTCATTCCATCTCCCCAGCGAAATGTAATTCAGGGTGGTTTGTCAAGAATCTCTTCCAGGCAATTCTCACCAAATCACTGTTCTCAGATATTTTGAATTTACACTTTCAGGGTAAACTCCATGTTAACAATTTACATATATTTTAATTTTTTAAAAAAAAATAACAATTTTTCTTTTGAGGAAAAAGCAGCTGATCTGGCTTGGGTCAGCCTGGCCCAAGATATTTTGCTGTCTGAGCTGAAAAACTAGATATCACTTCCTTTCATCCGATGTACAGAAGCTAACTAGACTGATAGTTGAATCCTGCTTGGCGTCTTTCACCTGAACTGAGGACAGAAGGCTAGTTAAGGCACTAGACACAGGTCTAGCTTCTATTTCAGGCAAGTAATTGCTTTAATTAAAAATGTCCTGACTCCTACCATGGCTATGATGTTCATCAGGACAATTCTTTACGAATTGCTATTTGTGTCAGTCTGGTAAATAGAGTTGATTTCATGCCACTCACTCACCTCTCACTTTTTCATGCCAGTGGGATTAGGACCACACTAGTGGGATTATGACCACAGTCCCAAGATAAATCCATGTTTTGTGTGCATTTTAGCGGTGCTCTATCACACCAATCACATGTCAGTCACACTTTTCCACATCCACATTATAGGACCTGAACATGTTCTCAAACTTATCTTGGTTTGTCTCTTGTAATAAGATGTGAAAAGCATCAGACTGGGGCTAAAAGACTACAATAATGGCAACCAAGAAGTAAACAAGATCACAGGATGTGTCTTGGTCACTTCCTTGACTACTGTTTCTGAAGCAGGGTAGGTACACCCCAGTTCTTCTTTACAACTGAAACAGGAATTGTGCTGTTGCAGCTGAGTGCATACCATGAATGTCTTCTCACTAGGGTATTGCAATCACTTTCCTGAGCTGTTAAGCTCGTGTCTGGAAGGGCCATGAGGAAGTGGATGATGAGAGATATTAAGTGTACTACCCAGTAACTAACAGAGTTATTAATTATTCCTTCCAGGGCTGATTGTATGGTACTCATGGCTCTCTTCTTCTGAAACTTGCTGCAGCTCTTTAGGAAGGAATTTGCTGCATGAAGGAGTTGCCTTATTTTGCCTTCTATGTTCAGGGTAGAATGGGTCTTACTCTAGCTTCTTGCAAATCTGTGTCCTTGCTTCTCTTTGCCTCTAAAGAAGTTGTTTACAGCCACTAGTACATCCAGGAGCAATAATAACCTGGAGGATTATGCCCCAGTTTAGGGCATGCTTGTTTAAGCATGATTTTTAAAAGGTGTGTCTATCCTCACATGTTTGACCAGATGGTCAAACAACAGTTTTACATCCATGTATCTGGGAATTCACTTGCTTCTGAATAGTCATTTATAGAACTGCATTATGAAGGCAAATCCTCTTGCATGTTTACTTGTAAGTAAGCCTACCATGATCCATGGGACCTTTTCTTAAGAAAACATCCAGCCTAATGTTCATGTGAGGGTCAACTAAGGTGCAGATTAGTAACAAATATTTAATACTTGAATAGCAATTTCACAGTATTCATCATGCTATTTTACCACAACCTACCAAGGTAGATCATTAGTAATGTGCGTACAGACACTGAAGTAATAGCAGTTTGCCTAAAGCCACAATGAATTTTGGTAGAGGTAAGATTCAAATTAGCAATTTTCAGTCTCACCACCCCACATTCTCAGCCACTAAAGCTGCATCATCTGACCCATAAAAGTTGCCTGAACTCAAGTTGCTACAAAGCTTTCAAATGACTGCAGTGTTTGCTGTATCCCCATAATTCCTTTCCATCCCTATGCATTTGCAAATAAGCAGGGATTTCATTTTAAAGGACACAACAAATCTACAGGGTTGGCTTTTCCTCAGAAGATGCATTCCACCATAAGGAGAAAGTGAAATGAAACACATGAAAAATAATCTCCCAGCTCACTGTCTCTTATAATGCTTCTTAAGAGAACTTCTGCAGGCAGACAGTGATTTTTATGGGTGGCATGAGGTTTGTTAAATATGTTCAGTCTAGCTAAAAATAACAAGGTATAATGGGTCAGGCCTTAAGTCTCCGGTGGCATCTGTTTGTGCTCTGACTCTGTAAGATGAGAGGAAACACTATTTCTTCCCAAACGAATCAAGTGATAAGTGGATGTCTTCTTTCATTTAGACAGACCAAAAAAAAAGAAAAAAAGAAAAAAAATGCAGATGAGAAAATCTTGTATGAAGAAATGCAAAATAAGGAAGGAAAGGAAAGAACTCTAAGGGTTGATTCAAAAATTTGATGGGAATAAAACATTCAGAATTGAATTATTTTAACTATCTACAACTCTCTGTTTGGGAGAGTGCTTCACACCATCCATTTCCTACCTCTGTATATGTTGTCATGAGTTTCCATGGCTGAGAAGGAATTTGAACCCCAATCTCCTGAAGTTCTAGTTCAACACTGAAAGTGTTGCACCACAATGGCTCTCTCCCATTTCCTCCAGTAAAAGCAGATTGTGGAAAAAGTTACATTGGGGGACTACTCAGAATCCCCAGCTGACATAACTAATGGGAGTTGTGGTCCAGATAGTAGCTTTTCTAGGGTCATAATCAAAGAAGAACACAGAAACCAACCAGGATAGAGGGGCATGAAGGAAAACTACTTTTTAAAAAATATTCAGCCATCCCATGTAGGTAGAAGAAAATGCCAATTCATCACAATATGGTTGAATACATAGGGACTCAAGTCTATCCAAGTCAATTCAAGATCTCTGGTGGGATGGGCATATCTAACAATGTTGCCTTCTCACATAATTATTACCATTCTTTTTTTTAAGCTCCCAAGATCTATTTGTGCTGTATATGCACAAAACTGTGAATTTTGGAACATTCTAATATAGAAGTGGCGACTGCAGCCTGAGACACTGCAGTGACTACAGAACTGTCAATAAAACATAAGAAAAGTGAAAGTCCACTCCTGGTTTTGAAAAACTGGTATTTTATTATGCTAAGCAGTGTGTGAGGAGAAGTCATCCAGGTCTGGTACTTCATGAGGTTGTGGCAGTAGAAAAAGGGTGTTTCAGGGAGTACTGAGGGTTTATGGCCCAAAAAACTAGCCTAGGAGGGGCTGCATGTTGAACCTAGGCCACATTTTCTCCATTCTTGTCTTGATGATGGTGGTGGTGATGATGATGATGATGATACCACCAAATTGGAACAAAATCCTTACCTATCCCAAATGAGTATGCTGGAGGGCTTTCCAAAGAATCCCACACATCAAGATATCATGAGGAAATGTTTGGCTGTACACAAGTACAGGTTTCTATGTGAGTGGTTGTGTATTCTGGTGTATGAAAGTCACAGAAGCTCAGTTGTGGAAATGGTAGCAGTATGGTAGCTCCTAGCAGCTCAGCGTAGGAACTGGCTTTACGAAAATCCACTGAGTCTGGGGTGGTGTAACACAATGAGAAAAACATATATGTGTTGTTTGAATCACAAGAGACCATTCACACACGGCAACTGCCATTGATTCTGTGAATGAAAAAGATACAAAGAAGGCTATACAGTTTTTATAAATATCTCCCTATCAGAATATGACACCTCTACCAATTGGTGGTGTTCTCTTAACCTTTTTGATCATGGCTTATTATCCTATAAAGAATATTCCAGCCAAAAGTAAGTAACTGTATCAAATAAATGTGCAGTCTATATGATTTCAAGAACCTGTCCAAATGGTGGTAGGGTTATCTCTAGACTAAGGTACTTTTCGCACCTTACCTGTTCCCAGTGGTGTCCTGTGGGGATCTTGACAGCAGCTCTGCCAGTAGGGAAGCTTGATGAGAAAGCTCCCCTCCACACCGGCTGCCTCCAGATCCAGGAAGTGCGATAGCCCTGCCTCTCCCTGCTGCAATACAGCTGGGTTGGGGCAGGAAGTGCAACCATTGCATTTCCGGACTCTCCACACTTCAGGTAAGTGAGGGATGGTGGCATGATCATGGATCATTGATGGGGAAAACCTATCAGTGATTTAATCCATGATTGCACTCCCTGCAGATGGGAGAAGGACAGGACTGTGATGATGTCACGTGTAACCGTTGTCGTAGTCCCATCCTTTTCCCATCCCTGTGGCAAGACAACAATGTCCTGCATAAAGGGCCTAAATGTAAACCTAGCAGGGAAGGCAATGTTTTCTTCTTCAATCAAAATAACTTTTTACATGTTTTCACCAAGAAGAAGATAAAAGAAAAAAAAAGTGAAAATATATATAATGAAGAGCATTCATTCCTTTCAGATTCACAAGCCATACCTTTAAGTAAGTGGAAATTCTTAAGTTGCTTAACTATACATGTCCACAATTAATCTTCAGTAGTAACAGTTAATGGAAAATCTCTTTATGGACCAATGAACTGTTGATAATATTGTGGATATTACATTTGCTACAGAATGCTGCCCTTATAACAAATTTCACTGTTTCACAGAATCATTAGAGCGGAAATCAACCATTTCCACCCCCTTTATGAAGATAATTTATAATATATCCAAAATATTTCCAACAGATGCCTTCAACTTTTCTCCTGGACACTATTCCTCTCCATGACCTAGCCTCATGGTGTATTAAAACTGTCTCGCACTTTCTCCTGACATAAAAGGGCCATGTCTACAGCTTCAAATCTGAAAATGACATAAGAATTTTTTTCTTGTCCCTGTGGGCAAAGGGCAGTAAGAAAGTTATTTACAGTCTTAATTATGCTGCCAACAAAGCCAAAAAGAAACAGACTGAAAAAGAATGCAGAAAACACAACTAAAATAAAATGTTACTTTCTGTATAGCTTAATACTACTCTCAGCACTGAAGCAGATAAATTTGAGAGTGCAGCTTAAAAACCCCCCACTGCTAATGTCAGACCACGTGTATTGAGAAAAGTGAGAGATGTTAGCAGATCTGTTAAGCAGAGTAATGAATGTGACGAGGCAGAAGCTGAACAGACAGTCTCTCACCTATCCACATGCACACAAGTTCTAGCAGAAAAAAAGAAAGCATACCCTTTTTTGGTGAAACATAAAAAAAGTACTTTTACTAACAAGTTCATGAAAGTATGTGGTCTAATAAAAGGAGGAGGAGAGAAAAAAAAATGGCTGCAGGCAAGGGGAGATGAAGGTAAAGAGAGGGTGTAAGGGAAGAAAAGCTAACAAACAAGAAGTCACCATAAATACATGCTATGCCTAAACTACTAACTTGCTAACTCTAAGGAACAGGAATAGGAATCTACATGTTGTTTGATCATACCAGTGTTGCATTGAACTATACTTCCAATTTACCAATGCTAGTTAAATAAAAAGCCACTGAAATACTGTATAGTTAGTCATCCACTTTTGCTGGGGTTAGGGCTGAACTACCCCCACAAAAATGCAAATATTGCAAATATTGCAAACTATATTTAACACACAAGCAGTCCTTCACTTGCCCACATGCACACAGGCTCTAGCAGAAGAAAAGCGCTTTCCTTCACTCAGTCACTCAGTCACTTACTCACGTAGACAAGCAGGAGAGGGGAAAGGATGGTATGGGGTAGTGGGAGGAGAAAGAAAGGGGACATCTGTCCCATCCCTTTCCCCCTTCCCACCAGCATGAGAGAGCAAGTGAGTGAATACATACATCCTCCCTCCTCCCATCCCATTCCCTCCCCCTCACATGCATGAGTAAGCAAATGTATGTATCCTCTCGTCTCCTGTTCCATTCTCTTCTCCTTCTCACTCATGCATGTGAGCAGGTGAGTAAATGGCAGGGTGTTGGACTTGATGGGCCTTTTGGTCTCTTCCAACTCTACGATTCTATGATTCTACAAATGCACGTGACCTCCCTCCCTCTTCCCCCGTAACCATCCAATCCTCTCTCTTGCTTGTACAAGTGTGAATCCTCCAGCCATCCCATTCCCTTACCCACACTAATGCACAAATAATCAAATCCATGAATGTTTAACCTGAAAATGTGGAAGCCTGACTGTAGATTGTATATAGATTTTGTACAGGTACTTAATTGTGGCTGGATTGTGTTTTATAGGTCAATGTATAAACTATGACCAAAAGTGTTCAGGGATAGACAGCACTGGGTTACTTTCCTTGGGCAACACACTCAGGGTGTCATGACAGAACAATAAAATGAGTAGTTATTGCATTTCTTATTGCTGCATTTTTTGCCAGACATCAGAAAATGTGCTTCCAGAACTTTTTGCCACATTAACCAAAGTCATTTGTTTGGCTTTAGTTACTTTGACTTGGGTGAATGGAGGCTCCTTTTCCTCTTCTGCCTTTGGCTGGCTTTGGCACCCAGTTTCTCAGTGTATCTTCCTGAATAGGCAATATCATCCATACCTGGCTACATTCATGGTTTAAAACAGCAGCCCAGTCATGCCTTGACACAGTTTAGAGTTTTACTTATAACTTTAGCTAAAGTAATCTGAAAAAAATCTAGAATGGTTTAATACAAATCCTATCTAAATGTACAGGTGTACTGAAATATTCATTTATTAAAGAAGGGAAGAAAAATGTTCTATGCTAAATGGGCATTTCCAAATATGCTTATGATACTATGTGAGTTGAATCACACAGAGGATGATTTCAATGATAATGTTTTGTCTGAGGGCAAAGAAAATGGAACATACTTCTTTTGCACTATTGGTGCTTGTCCCACACAGTATCTCTACCCACAAACCTCTGCATTAATTGTATACCACAAACTTTTGGAGCTCAAACAAGATTACAGTAGGACCCCCGTATCCATGGGGGGTTGGTTCTGGGCCTTCCCGCAGATACTGAAATCCATGGATAGTACTGTATGCCCTCTCCCGCTGCCTGCCCCGGGTCTGATTTTGCCAGCTGCTGCTGTGATCAGCCTGGGGCTGGAGGCAGGACATGGGAAAACAGTGAGGAGCACGATCCCATGATCCCCGCTGTTTTCTCAGCGGCTGCCACCATGATCAGCCCAGCGCTGGAAACAGGAGGTGGGAAAATAGCAAGGAGTGCAATCCCATGATCCCCGCTGTTTTCTTGCTGGCACCACTGTGATCGGCCCAGCTGGAAGCAGGAGGTGGGAAAACAGCCTGCTGCTGGCTCCGGGCCCAATCACAGCAGCAGAGCTGTCTTTTCACCCTCAGGCACTGGCTCCAGGCCCAGTCGCTGTGGCGGCTGGCAGGAAAACAGTGGGGAGTGCAGCTGTTCCTCGCTGTTACCACCATGAACTGGCCTGGCCTTTGGTAACCTTTAGATATCATTTTGATATCATAATTCGGCCCTGCTCTGCCACCAGCCAAGTGTTTGTGGGACCACTGAACAAGTGCGACGCTAGGCATGGCTATTAAATGCTGAATCATTTCTGTTTACACTTAAGCAAGCCAGAAACTGCCAGATCTGCTTTAGAGGACCTCCCGAAACAAACACCCTCATTATAAATGCACGCTAACACAGGTAAAGAGAGGGATGCCCCAAGCGGGCATCCTGACAAGCTAAGTGCTTAACTGCCAAGCTAGCTGTATTTGCATACTGGCCATGCTATTGTCAATTCAGACCTTAACTCAATCATGTAGATTCTGACCTTTCGGAGACATTGTCTCCAGCCCAAAACTCATTGTTTTCACTCAAAACCAGATTAGCCCACGGTCATACCTTCTCTAATAAAAACCCCAAGCTCTGAGAGCTTCCTCGGACCACTCCGGAGTGCCATTCAGCCTTGCCGTTGCTTCGTTCTGTGAGCTCCCTCGGCCACTGTGCTGAGTTTCTTCTCTTCAATTGGACTCCTTCCGGACTATAAGAAAGGTGGCGTATCATCCATTTCCCTCCAAAAACTCTCTTTCCTATTTCTAGTTAGTTGTGAGGTTGTGTTTTCTTATTAATTTGCCTGCTTGTTAATAAATATCATTGTTGCCATTTTAAACTGCTTGACTGCTCACTGACCCGACGCTGTATACATAGGGTAAAAGATTCCCGCTAAGCTACTCTGCCTCTTGCTAGCTTAAGAGAGTGCTCGAGTTGATTTCCCCATCTTGCTTGTTGTTGTTTGGTTATCTGGGAGCCCCTCCTGGGACCCCCAGTTCTCAGGGTAACAGAGTGGTGGAGCAACGCAGGCAACCCCAGTACCCCTAATTTGAGAAGGAGTTGCGAACCTCCTCAAATTGAGCGATACTGACTTAGGGAACGGTCAGTGAGTCATTTTAGAACACCGGTAGGCAGGATAGTGTGTGCGTGAGTTCTGTGTGTTTGTGTAGTATTTCTATCAGGTGGATATCTATACCCCTCTCTTGTCTTGTCCTGGAAACCACCTCCCCATCTTGGGTCTATTGTGGGCTGGGACCCTAAGTGTTAGGATGCTAGCACGTTAGGAACAGTCCACACTCATTCAACATCTTAGCAGCAAGGCACACGAATAGCATGGAAGGAGCAACTCCCCACTCCTATTGTTGTCCCTTTTGTGTAGTATCCCTTTTTGGTTTGGTTTGTTGGTATTGGAGAAGGTGCGGGTGGTGATTCCCAGCTTCTCAGTTTTGCTGGTGCGTCCCGATATTTGCTGGCTTGTTAGGTGCGGGTGGTGAGTCGCGACCTAGCTTTAGGGTTTAGCGGTTTGGCCCGAGGTAGAGAAAGGTACCCCTCACCCAGAAAACCAGAATAGGAATGGTTCAGTTTTGGGTTCCTTGTCCCCTTTTCCCCGCTGCTTGGCCAGGCAGCGTAGTAAGTTCCATTGGGTTTGTCACCCCCCCTTCAGTGAAAGGGTCCCCTGGGCCTCGTGTGGCCTCCCCGTCCCTGAATCGTTGGCCTCGTCCTTTCGTCCTCAGTGCTGTCGAGGTGCAGAACTGGGCCTGAAAGCACAAAAGTGACTTTATTTGGGCAGGCTGGAGTTTGGTTCCTCTCCCTCTTCCCTAGAATAGTTCCGCAGAGTTTGTTTTCCTTAGCTCCCCCAGGGGTCTAGGTGATCCTACCCGTCACTCCAGTTCCTGGTCCCATATTTGTGTAGGAAATTTGTGTTGTTGTTGTGTTGTGTAGTATAGGGAAATGGCTAAGGAGAGCCCCATTGTTGTTAAGGACCTCATGTGTGAGGAAGAGGTCCGAGGGAAACTGGAGAGATGGGTTTTGGGTAAAGGAAAGTGGCCTTAGAAGGACTTTGTCTTCCAGACGGCTGATCCTTTTACTTCTCTCCATGAAGCATATGCCCTGGCGTGTAAATCAAAGAACCCATTCGGGCCTTTGAAGGATTCATTGGTGTCTTGGGGACTTTGTCTTGCAGCCAGAGATGCTAGTAGTGCCCTAGTTGAGACCCGTGGGAAGCTAGCAGAAATGGAAAAGGAGAATGCCCGGCTTCATGCCGAGATCGAGACCATGCGAGCGGACAAGATAACTTTTGCGTCCGTTGTGCAGGCTTCAGCACAGAAGCTTAGTGATGTCACTCTAGTCGCCCAGACTTGGGAAGAGAAAGCCCATGCCTTAGAGGCTGAGCTTGATCATGCCCGAGCTGCGGCTAAGTTTATGGTTGGGCAGATTAAGGAACAGCAAGAGGCTGTTAGTCACGCAGCCTGCCATAAGCAAATTGCTGCCCTGGAAAGTCAGCTCCAGACGCGTAAGGCCCTAATTTCGGTGTTATGTCTGGAGCTACTCCCGAGTTTTGCCCCTGATTTGTCCGAGGACACGTTGCCAGTAGACTCCCTGGCTTCCTCTCCTCACAATCCGGACTGGGATGCCCCTAAGGTGCCAGTCCACTCGGTAGAAACGTGGTCCATGACACACAGGACCATCCCTGCTGGTGAAGGTAGTTCTAGCTCAGAGACACAGGAGATGCAGGTCACTGAGACTAGGGTCCCCTGGCATACAACTGAGGCAAAGGCAATAGTGGACCAACTTTGTCCTTTGAACTGGTCTACCGTCATCATGTGGCTCAACGCGGTGACACACTCTCACCTGACAGCCAATGGCTAGGACCTGACCCAATTGGCCCGTCTTTGCATGTCCCCTTCGGAGCGCCCTACCCTTGACTCGGCCGTGGCGGCTCGAGGCCTGGTTAGGCTCAAGGCACACGACTGGATGCGAGAGGTAGTGAGGATCCTTTGGCCCGGACAGAGTGCAAGTGTGCTTTACGTCATGGAGCAGCAGGGTCCTTGTGAGAATCCTGAGGCTTACCTGGTGCGGAAGCAGCTACTCGCTATTCTGGCCGAGAAGGTACCCCTGACAGCTTGTGGGTACAATTTTGATCATGTTGAGTTCAAGACTCTGCTATACGGAGGCTTGAACCGCAAGACAAGGTTGGCCCTGGGCTTGGTGGAACTGGCCACGATGTCCTGGGAAGAGCTTGGGAACAATCTCTGCAGGGTCACTGACCTCCTGTGAGAGACTGACTCCCTGTGTCCTCCCCAAAGGCTCACAGGAGAGAACCCGGGAATTGGGAACCCGTATTGGAGGTGACATACTCCAATTACGGACCTCATTCCCAGCACTGGAAATCCGTGCCGAACTCCATTCCGCAAGGGAATTGGAATTTGCGCCCCACTCCCCGACAGGACAGACAGTGGCAGGGAAGGGACTCCCGCAGTCAGCCCACTGCCCCCAAGCAACCTCCTGAGTCTGGTTCCCCCAGGGAAATGTCTGGCGGGTATGAACCCCTGACCCAGCCGTCTCCCTCGGATAGAGCTAGGATTTGGGGAATGCTGCTGGGGTAGACAGGACCCCATTGGATGGGAGGCCCACTTCAGAGCTTCTGGAAGCTCTGGAGAGGCATTTGTTTGCGAGGGACCACCAGCCAGTCCAGGCCGTGATGAACGGCCCACCTCTGGCTGGTGGTCACTCAGCATTGGATTTGGACTAGGGGTGCCCTCGGTCCCGGGATCTCTCCCAGCAAGTTGCGGCTCGGCTGAAGCCCAACACATGGGGTAGATCCAAGGTGACGGCAGGCACTGGGACCTATAGGGACAAGACTCCTGCCACCCCACCTGCAGACTCCAGAGCAGCGCCACCAGTGCTGCTCCCAAACTTGACAAAACAGGGTGAGCCCACTCCTGACGATATCTGTTTGCCCGGATATGGCAGGGCCCCCCCCAACCTAAGCCCTTCAAGGGAAACAAGCACCTAGGGTGCACCAGAACTGTGCAGACTGCACCTCCTGCTGACTTAGCCTCAAGTGCGAATCCTGCCATCTCGGAAATCACCGTGCTTTCACAGCAGCGAGAAGGATCGCACCAGGCTGAGATTCAGGAGGAAGCCTCCACCAGGTTTGACATGGCACAGGGCATTGCCAGCCAGTTTGAGCATCAGGAAAGGGAGAGCACACTGCCAGCGGAAGCCAGCCCCACGCTTCCAAAGCTCTCCATTGTCCCTGCTCTGATCCCCCAGTTAGAAACCAGCAGTTTCCCCCAGGATTTCCTTGAGGCCGTGGCCAGGAGAGTCCTTCCTCTCCATGCCATCATTCAGGGGAATCTCAAGGGAGACTGGGAATTTAGGCAGCAAGAGGCTCCTGCCCAGCCAGAGCCCAGTTTAGCAATAGCACTTGCCCTGGCACCCCCCAACTTGACTCCACTTACTCCCCTTTGCTGTAGTCCAGCCTGGGAGATTTCAAAAATGGAGAAGTCCCAAATGCCATGTGGAGGCGAACATGGCTACTGCCTCCCCCTCCGTAAAGTTGTTCTGGTGCCAGCTGGCTTTTACAGTCAGTGGCCCCCAGTGCCTTTTTACTCTAGTGATTTTGAGATGGGCCAAGACAGTTCTTGGTTCTGTCTTGATCACCATCCTGCCAACACATACGATGCTTCGGGAGGCACTTGGATTAGATGCCAGCCTCCACTTAAAACTGAAGGAATGGAAGGGTCAGCCGGTTGATCCTGCCTTGCTGTTCATCCCCGAGCCAGAAGATCCCAGTGCCCAACGACCCAGTGTGAGCCCTCTAATTTTCCAAACCTCCTTGAATTGCAAGGAAGTGCCAACTGTTAACTGGTCCGAGACGCTTGTCTCGATCTATGAGGCGTTCGACAATGGTTGAACAGCCCCCGGTTTGCGGAGCGGAGGTGGAGTGGCGACCCCTCCGAGCTCCCAGTCTCTGTATATAGTTGTGCCTTGTATATAGTTTTGCTTGCTTTTGTGTTGCTTAGCTGTCTTTGCTAGCTATTTCTTTCTTTTTCACCATTTTGGGTGGGAAACTAACGGGTTGGTTGACCCGAGGTCCCACTGAGGTAGATCGGGCCTACAGAGTCAGCCCTGATACCCTGACCAGGATGCCAGCCATCCCTGACATTGAGGCATGGTCTTGTGCGATGGTGTCCCTGGGAAGTATGGGCGTAGCGACGATGGTTTAACAACCATCTCAGTAGAACCAGGTCTGACTCTGGAGTACCGACCTACAACCCAGAATGGTTTTCTGCTACGGAGAGACCTCTCTCCCCTTCTTTTTGCGTGCTTGGACTGTTAGGGTGAGGACAATCTTGGCTGCTCCTTAGTGTGCAACTCAATTCGGCCGTATATTTTAAAGGTGTATGTCCACTCTCCAACGCCCCATAAGGGCCGGAGACCCACATAACTGGCAAGACGCTTGGCCCCGGTGCATTGTTTCCAATGTGCATATTTTAATAGAACATTTGCATACATAGGTCCAACCATCCTGGACAATCTCCGGTAGCACCAACGTCTGCTCTGGCAACGAGCAAGCGTAGCCTGTGCTTGCCTCAGATTGGTTTTGGTTTCTGTCTTTTAACTGGTTTGAGAACCCTCGCTGCCAGGCAAAAGCCAGAGTATAACCTAGTTCAGTTAAGACCAGAGCCCAACCTAGTTGCGCTGAGCTAGCGGGTACCATTGTCATTGCGGAGCTTCAGCACAAGCCCGGATTGTATTACAAATTCACTCATATTACTTCATGAGCAAATTGGTGAAAGCACAGTAGGCCCGAGCTACCCCAGAAGGTACCCCCTCATGGAGGCCCCCTCTACCGAGGTGTGGTCAGACCATTCTTCACCTTACTGTGACCAAGGTCTGAGATAGTCACCCCTGTCTCCTCCATGTTAGCACCTTTGCCTGGAGTTTTGTTAAAGCCTCATTGAGGTTCCCATAATCCCTGGGTTCCACAATTTGAACTCAACTCCCAACAGGCTCCCTGCCGTTAGTTTGCATTGAATGTCCGCATTTGCTATAACCTGTGCCAGTCTTTCCTCCTACAAAAGCAATAGGTCGATGGTTCCAGACAACCGAGGCCAGCCCCAGATTCGTCCGCCGCCCCCGAGGCACTGGCGGGGGCTCGAGTCCAGACATACCGCGGTTTCAGTCGAGGAGCCAAGCCCATGATAACAACTTGTTCCAGTTGCTGCAGTTGGGGACCCCAGCCGGTCATGCCCCAATGAACTCCAGTGCCCGCATTCCTGTTTGGACTGATCTTGTTGCCACTTTGCAAACCCACTCCTGCAAAGAGCTAGCACGCCTTGGCTAGCTCAATCAAAAGCTTGGACCTTTTGCCTCTCGTGCTTCATCTGGACTCTTGTCATAGTTCCAGCCCTTCTGGAACCATCATATGCCTGCTTTCTCCAGACCCTGAACTTTCTGGTTCCAGGGGTGTGTGTGTGCAGAGACTTCGCCTGTGCCTCACCTCCCCAGGATTACGGACGCTTATTTGCATTGCCCCAATTGCTGTTGGACTGTCTTTGGACTACTTTGGAACTGCCCGCATTTTGAATTTTTCGTTGGACCTGGCCGCCTTTCTTTGCTAGAATCGTCAAAATGCCCGCATTATTTGTCATTGGACTACTTGCCCATGCTCTGCCCAAGCGACAGCATATTTTGGATTACTTTTGAATTTGCCTGCATTCCTTGACTTGCCGTTCGACTGTTGGGAACCGCCCCCATTCTTCACTTGTTTCAGCTCATTGCTCATTGTTTGTCAACCATTGCATTGTTATTGTAACTGTACCTTTTACATTTACTGTGTATGTAGCTAGGGTTAGGATGTTGTTAGTTAGGGACTGCTTCTTGCTAGATAGAAGTGTTGCAAAATCCCTTTGTCCGAGGCGTGATACGACTCCGGAATCTGTAGACCTCTATTCTGCTCTAAATTCATTTTTGAAATGTTTTGATTGGAAAATGACCAATTTGTGTCAAATTGCCCATTTTTGAGGAGAGCTTGTTACCACCGTGAACTGGTCTGGCTTTTGGTAACCTTTACATATCATTTTGATATCATAATTCGGCCCTGCTCTGCCACCAGCCAAATGTTTGTGGGACCACCGAACAAGCGCGACGCTAGGCATGGCTATTAAATGCTGAATCATTTCTGTTTACACCTAAGCAAGTCAGAAACTGCCAGATCTGCTTTAGGGGACCTCCCGAAACAAACACCCTCATTACAAATGCATGGTAACACAAAAAGACCTCTGCCCCGAGCGGGCATCCTGACAAGCTAAGTGCTTAACTGCCAAGCTAGCTGCATTTGCATACTGGCCATGCTATTGTCAATTCGGACCTTAACTCAATCATGTAGATTCTGACCTTTCGGAGACATTGTCTCCAGCCCAAAACTCATTGTTTTCACTCAAAACCAGATTAGCCCATGGTCATACCTTCCCTAATAAAAACCCCAAGCTCTGAGAGCTTCCTCGGACCGCTCCGGAGTGCCATCCAGCCTTGCCGTCGCTTTGTTCTGTGAGCTCCCTCGGCCACTGTGCTGAGTTTCTTCTCTTCAATTGGACTCCTTCAGGACTACAAGAAAGGTGGCGCATCACTCATTTCCCCCAAAAAACTCTCTTTCCTATTTCTAGTTAGTTGTGAGGTTGTGTTTTCTTATTAATTTGCCTGCTTGTTAATAAATATCATTGTTGCCATTTTAAACTGCTTGACTGCTCACTGACCCGACGCTGTATACATAGGGTAAAAGATTCCCGCTAAGTTACCCTGCCTCTCGCTAGCTTAAGAGAGTGCTCAAGTTGATTTCCCCATCTTGCTTGTTGTTGTTTGGTTATCTGGGAGCCCCTCCTGGGACCCTCAGTTCTCAGGGTAATATCACCACCTCCTGATGCCCGTCTCTGGCTGATCCCAACCAACTGCAGATAACTGAATCCGCGGATCACAAATCCATGTATACAGGGCTCCTACTGTATTATTTCTTACATTTCTTTCCTGTTCATATTTGCAATTTAGCAAATATTCCCAATGGGTATTACCCTAGACTGATAGTCTGTGTTATTTGGTAAGAACCTACATTTTCTTCCATTCATCACAGAAGCTAATCAGTTTGGCTAAGACTTGTGCTCACATTACATCATATGCTTAGTAGGTTTTTAGAGGACATCTGTTGGTTATAGTATGTGATTTTCCTCAACGTGCAAATAGCATGTTCTGGCTTTGCAGCTGGTTATTGGAAAGTAAAAGATGGATTTCATTTGCAAGTCTGAATGCTGAGTCATCTATCTCTGAGAAAGTTGTGTTGTAGGAGGGCAAACAGGTTAATAAGAGGAAAATACACACTTCCTCTAATGTCTAATTTGATCCTCAGGTGTCTTTCACTTTTATACTTGATCAAATCAGAGGTAATTGAAGGAAAAAAAATATATAGGGATGAACTATAGGCTTCTTCTCTGCCTTTTTTTTTTAAAAAAAAATCCTCCAAACTCACCTGAAAAGGAAAACGCAAGTTGATTTTATGCTTGAGTCTTTTCTACATAAGCTGTTGCTTTTCAATAGATGGGTTTAAATTTGAGCATTCTAGTGGAGGTATGGGGAGAATTGCTCATATGTTTATTAAAGGAATATGTGATTTTCAGTTGATTCAATTCACAGTTTCCATTCAACCTCCAGAGCTTGAAAAGTTATTTTCAAAAGCAGTAACTTACATTCCAAGTATAGTTAACTACCATTATAGTTAAAATTTCTAAAAGTGCTATGAACTCACCCATTTCTCAAAAGTAATGAAAATGGATTCTTTGAGTTACTTCAAAAGTCATAATGCTGAAAGCCTGAGGCCTAGGTAATCTAAAGCAATATTAAAAATAAATACAGTAATATAGAGAATAAAATAATCAATAGGATAAAAAGAATTAATAAGAGAATGGCATAGGAACATGCCAAAACCAGATCCATTTTTATCAGTCCTGTGCATTTTACTCAAAAGTAAGTCATTCAACAGAAAGGACACTCCCCAAACAGCTTTTTTATATACCTAATGTACTCAGAAGAACAAATGAGAAAAAAAAGGCAAAATGAAAACACCTAGTTTGTGTGTATCCATTGAGGGTGTGTGTGTGGGAAGACTGGATTAGAAAGAAGCATGGACAGCACGCTCTAGGAGCATCTAAAAACCCACCACTTTGCATGTAGTAGCAGTCGTGGTGGCAGATTCTCCTGTTTCAATGCTACTTTCTCAGGAGGAAGAGAATCAAAACCACTGGTTTAGAAGTACATTCTCCTGTTTCATCAGAAATCCAAATTTCATGCAGAAAGAAAATAAATCAAATGGACAAGCTCATCAGTATACTCCCAAAATCTATAAAAATCACTACGAAAGTAACTTACCATTCAATAATTAAATAACTAAAGATACCAGATTCTGTCTGATCTTGGAAACTAAGCAGGGTCAGCTGTGGTTAGTACTTGGATGGGAGACCACCAAAGAATACAAAGATTCTGTAGGCTAGAAGAAAGAACTGGCAAAACCCCCTCTGAATATTCCTTGCCTAAGGGCCTTTCCGCACTACACTGTTATAGCGCTATTATTCCCCTTTCAACATCCCATGGAATACTGGGTTTTGCAGTTTAGGGAGGGGCATTTAGAATTCTCAGCCAGAGAGCTCTTTGTCTTTGGTAAACTACAAACCCCAGAATTTCACAAGAGTGGAATAATAGCACTATAACAGTGTAGTGTGGAAAGGCCCTAAGAGAATCCTGTAAAATTTTTGAGGTCACCATAAGTTGACAGGTGACTTGAAGGCATATGCACACGCAAGTAAAGTTACCAGAACACCAATAAAGTGTAAATGTAGTTTAATTATATTTTCATTACTAGGGAAATGAATTAATTGCAACTAACCTGACATTTCTCAGTAATTACTTCCAATTTGCGACCATTTCATCAGCTTACTCAGAGTCTGAATGCCAGTGCTGTATGTGTCATGAATAAAAGTTATCTTCTGGACACAACTTTATATGAGCAAACTTCTCCTTGGTCTCTTGGTGCAAGAGGTTTTCTAACCATCCTTATTTTACCAAGCAGATGAAGGAGATGGCTTTTAGGACTCTTGCCTGTAAAATTATTAGAGCAAATAATTCTTTCAGAAAAGGAAAAAAAGACATTAGCTTCCATGGAAGGTGGTTTTCCTCTGCATGTTGAGGGTGTGTGTCACTTATTGTGGAAGAAAACTCCTTTGCACCCAATTTGGAAATTGTATGCTGGAAAAATGGACCTTAATATGGCAATCAGATGTATTATTTTCATAACTGGAAATGCAGGACTCTATCATCTATATTCCCACACATACGGTAGAAATCCCTAGCCGTCATTGCATGTAGCTGCCGCCTATAGGACAATTGCTGTTTTGGAGAGGCAGGCCTTTTTAAACCATTTTTTTCTGAGAGATTTTGTAAGGAAAAGGTTAATCCACCTTATTTCTGTTGAAGCAGAATACCTCGCCTGCTTCCACTGCCAGTGGCAAGTGAAAAGTGAAAAGTGCACTTTGCATTTTAGTCTGAATTTCAACAAAAGTATCCACCTTAGGTAGTACTTTTAAAATTTAGATTAAAATCCAGAGTAGGTTTTCTCCCCTATTGACATGGAAGCCACCAGCCACAACTATATGTTGTCCGGTACAAGGTCCCATCTTACTGATGTTAGCAACTAATCCTTTTCAGGTTTGTAGTTTACTGAGGCCAAAGAGCTCTCTGGCTGAGAATTTTAAATGCGCCTCCCTAAACTGCAAAGCTCAGGATTCCACAGGAGGTTGAAAGTGGAATAATAGCAGCGCTATAACAACGTAGTACAGAAATGGCCCATGTCTGTGTTTTTTACTGTCACGTTGTATTGCCTGACTGAGACAATATTTTTATATACCGACAAATCAACCAACCTCTCCCACTTAAGTGATTTTTCCCTGATCTATGTGTGCATGTCGGGGTGAGGGAACATATTTAAATACAAGTGAAATGACTGATTGACTGCCACTGTCTCCTCCACTTCCAATTCCTTCTTGAATCAACACAACAATGCAACCACATTTTATGGCTACTTTGGGGAAAAAGTTCAAATATGAACGACCTGTGTTACTGCATACAGATTTCCTTGGAAACAGTCCCTTTCGGGCAGGCAAGGATCCTGGAGGTGTATTGTGCTGAATTCAGCTGATCGTTTAAAAAACTCTTTTAGCATACCAAGTACTGTAAAATGGTGCCTTGTTCCCCTTTATGTGGAAATATGTACAAAAATCCCTCCTCCAAATGCACATAAAATCCACTGTTGGAAGGAAAAAAAGAGAGTTGACAAGACTCCCCAGAGGATGGTAGAGCAGACAGATATGCACTTCCAGCCGAAACGCCCATGGGGTGGACTGAAGATAATTTGTATATCAGTAATGATACTAACACATCTTAAGAGGCCTAGTGGTAAAGTCAATTCTAGTTTGGAGCACTTTTAGTCAGATACATCTGATGTGAGGTAAATTTTGGCAGCATTCAGAACAAGCCAAATCCATTTTTTTAATTTTTTGTATGTATGTATGTATGTATGTATGTATGTATGTATGTATGTATGTATTTATTTATTTGTTTATTTAAACACCAAATAACATAAACACACATTGACATTGTTAGCATAAACTAAAATTAAAACACTATATTGAAACACTAAATTGGAAGCACAAAACACTAACTCACTGAAACACTAACTTAGCTGACTTACTTACTAAATCACAAACGGGCTCCAACACCCCAAACCAAATTGTAATGAAAAAGAATTTTTTAAAAAACTTTACCATTACAGATCCAACTGAACAGGCTTACTAGAATTATTAGCAACTATATCTACAAATGGTTGCATCTTTAGAATTCTTATTGGTCAAAAAGACCATAAAGGGTTTCCAGTCTTTCAAGAAATCATTAATGGGCTTATCCTTTTAACACTGATGCTAATTTGGCCATTTGGGATAACTCAGCAACCTTTACAATCCATTCTTCCATCACTGGTGCTTCAGTCCATTTCTAGGTTTGAAGCAAACAATATTTTTGCAGCTGTTATCATATAATGAAGAACTCGTCCATATTTGCGATCCAACTCTTTATCCATAATACACAGCAAAAACATTTCTGGTGACATTACAAAATCCACTTTTAAATTTTTTTGCATTAACATATAAATCTTAAACCAGTAACTTCTTACAAGTCTTCCACATATGGAAAAAAAGGAGCTCCCCTTATCTTAACATCCCTTAACAAATCAATACTTTCTTATTATATATGACAATCTATTATTCTAAAAGTAAAGGAAGGTAAGCTTATAGTGGTAAATTGATCCATAATTATTGCCCAAGGGGTATAAACTGCAGTGCTTCAAAAGATAATGAATCTCTGTGATGCTATGTGTGTGTATGTTGGAGGGTTTTATTAAAAGCATGGGACACACAAAAAGACACTCCTTTAGCTGAATTTGTTTCGAATTATTACTACCAGAGTTGTGCACTGAACCTGAACCTTTCCCTCCACAACACTCAAAACAAAGGGCAAAAAATGCAGAACCTTTGACATCAGTTGAAACTCAGAGCTGTGTTTTCCTCTCTGGGCTTTTTTTTTTTTTAAATCCTCAACAATAATGCAGGTTCTAAAGCTTTTGCTGCTGGGGTTGAAGACAGAAAACAGCAGTGTTGAAAGAGCCATGGATCCATCTTTAAGCATGAGAAGGAAGAAAGGAAACACTTAGCCATTCTGTAAAAACAAGACAAAAAATACTTAACCTTAGAATGAAGAGATGGTTGGAGTGTAGCGGGACACAGAGGCAGGAGACCAAGAAGTTAGGAAAAAGAATTTTAATTTTTAAGAAGCGGCCGGGCTGCTTGGCTGGCCAATAGTGCCAAGAGCCCCGAATTCAGTTAACAGAGTGATTTTATAGCATTTCTGACACACAAAGACATTTCTCCTTGCCTCTCCTTCTCTCCTTCTAGGATTGACGCCTTGCAAATGTTTTGTTTCACTCTCCTTGTCCCTGAATTGTTTATATTTTAGAAATAGGGAACAGGGCAAAACATACAACTCAGTACGCTAAGCTTTGACCTTGCTTCTAGTACAGGAAGACTCTACTAGTTCTGTTTAGCTCAGCACATAGCATTCTCTGTAATTCAGCAGAGCAGGCACACAGTTGAAGGATTTCTTCAAACATTTCTATAAGCATGCCCAGGGTCCTGAGGCTATCCAGACTGACCCTCCTCCACAGTCCACTTCAGAAGGAGAAGGAAACTTTGAGAATGGATGCAAGGCTCTGAGGGTTGGAATACTGTGAGAATGGCTGGGTGTTTTAGGAGGGATTCTTGAAAGTTTATAATATGAACTGACCTGTTCTCCATTTCCTGAGCTAGTCTACAGATTAGACATTTTCACACTTCCTCATTTTTTTGACATGACTCCAAACAAAAACAAATATGGGAATATAACTGTTCTTGTTAACTGTCCTCAAGTCAACTTTAATATATGGTGACTGGATGGATGAGAAACCACCAAGTCACCCTGCCATCAATAGCCCTTCAGACTCACAGAGTTGGCTTCCTTGCTTGAGCTTATCCATCAGTAAACTCGTCTTCCTCTTTTCCTACTGCTTTCTACCTTATCAAACACTATTGTCTTTTCTAGCGAATCATGTCTTCTCTTGATATGTAGGAGTCTCAGTTTAGTCATCTTTGCTTCTAGGGAGAGTTCAGGTTTGATTTGCTCTAGGACCCATGTATTTGTCTTTTTAGAGTCCATGGCATCCATAGAACTCTTCTTCATCGCCACATTTCAAATGAGTTGATTTTCTACCTATCAGCTTTCATCACTGCTTTCACAGCCATAGGTAGAAACTGGAAAAACAAAAAGTGGACAGTCCTAACTGTAATATTCAATGATATATCTTGACACTTCAGTATCTTGTCTAGTTCCTTCATAGCTGCCTTTTAAGTCCTACTCTTCTTCTGATTTCTTGACTTCGGTCTCTATTCTGATTAATGGCTGAACCAAGATATGGAAAATCTTAGAAAATTTTAATGTCTTCATTGGCTATTTTAAAGTTATGTAAATTATCTGTGGTCATTATTTTTGTTTTCTTAATATTCAACTATCTTTATACTTTCTTCCTTGACTTTCTTTGGTAATCATTTCAAGTTTTTGCTATTTTCTGCTAGTAGTATGGTATAGAAAAGTTTTTGGTTCTGTTCTTTAAAAAGACACATTTGCATGAAGCTGCTGGGTGACTCACCTGAAGTTTTGGGGTCAGATTGCATCAGTATGCTGATGATAACCAGCTCTGTCTCTCTTTGGCAATGAGTGCCTAATAGTTCATGGAAGAGCTGAATCATTGTCTGAATGCAGTGATGGATTGGATATAGGTATATAAATGAAAGTTCAAGCCAGACAAGATAGAAATTCTGTTGGTCTGTAGAAACACTATACATCACAGGGCTTTCTCTGTAGCAGAACTCTGGCTGTGGAACTCCCTCCCAAGGAAAATTAGGCTGCCTGTATTGCTTATGAACTTTCACTGGATGGATAAGATTGAATCATAGAATCATTGATTCAAATACCTGGAAGAGGACTCATGGGCCATTGAATCCAATCCCCTGCTCAGTGCAGCATCTCCAGCTAAACCATCCCCTGCAGCTAGTTCTCCAGCCTCTTTTTGAAAATGCCTAGAGAAGGAGACTCCATCACCTCTCTAGGCAGTTGGTCCATTGCTGAACTGCTCTTACTATCAAGAAGTTATTTCTAATGCTCGGCTGCAATCTACCCTCTTGTAACTTCAGATCATTAGACCTGCTTCTCTCCTCTGGGGCAGCAGATGACAGGCCTGCCCCCTCCTCTTTGTAACTGCCATTAACATATTGAAAGAGTGCAATTCATGTCATGCCTCATTCTTTTTTTCACCAAGCTGAACCTGTCCAACTTCTTCAACCTTTCCTCATATGTTTTGAGTTCCATACCTCTTATAATCCTTGCTGCTCTTCTCTGAACCCACTCCAACTTGTCTACATCCTTCTTAAAATGAGGCACCTAGAGCTGAATGAAGTACTATTACCCCAAAACGTAGGTGCCACAAGGACCACCCTGTGATGCCAGTACCTCTGTGCAAAAGTGGGGAATGAATTAGCCTAAAGAGGAGGCTTGTGAGAGGAGGGTAACCTAATGAGACCTTTTCTACCAATGTTTATGGGGTCACACAGGAAAAGAACCAGCCAGAGATTCAAAAGTAAGCTAAAAATGTGTTTTATTGAGGTGAATTCACTCATGCACTCATGCATGCACATAAGATACATACAGTCACACATTCACACAAGAGCTAACTGAAGGATAAAGGCAGAAAAAGTAATGTGGAGAGAGAGAGAGAGAGAGACTGAGGGTTTGGGGTTATATCATTACCATTCCAGAAGAGTAATGAAGAGCTTGAAATGTGACTTAGATTTCTGTCGAAGGGCAGATAGATCAGGATTCAGAGTGACATGGTGGGGTTCAGCATTTCATCTGACTGCATCTGACTTCTCAAAACCAAAGGTTTATATACTCTGTTTCTTTCCCTGAAGGGGTGTGAGTTAATTGCTCTTCCAGCCTAGTGGACAGTGGGAGTTGCAACACAAACAACAGGGTCTAGATGGTGCTCATGGCTTCAATGGCTTGGTTGAGTGGGGATTCCTGGGCCAAGCTACATTAGGATATGCACACCACAGGAGTCCTTGCCTCTGCACCGGGACATCTTATTTTGTTCTGAGGTTGGCAGTTGATAGGATTAGCTCAGAGCCATTAAGTCAGGCTTTCTTGGCTAATTTCAGTGAACTTTTGACCTGGCCACACTGGGGTTACCTTTTGGCCTGTTTTTCAGCAAGGGTCCCTTCTTCCACATGGCTTCCAGTCAGTGTATAAAATGTATATTTTATGCCAACACATATACCAATTAATATATTTTGCCAATTAGACCATATCAAAATGTGGGGGTGTACGGCCTGGTAACAGTACTCTAAATGAGACCTGGACAATGTAGAATATAGTGGGAATATTCTTTCCCTCGACTTGAAAATTATACTTCTATTAATTAGAGGATAAAATAGCATTGTACAGTTGGCCTCCACATTTTCAGGTTTAACTTTCACAGATTTGATTGTTTGCAAATTTCTCCAACCTCTGCCCTCAGGCACTACTTTTCTTGGAGGTTTGGATCAGGCCATGTAGCTCTTTAAAAATACGTCTGGTCCTCCTTCTCTACCACCAGCCACTGTCCGGACAGCTAAGCATGGCTTGCAGCCTGATTTATAAGCACCACAAACCATCTCCCAATGCTTCCCCACACCCAAGGAAGGAGATGGGTGAGAGAGAAGCAGTATAGGGTCACCATGCAGACTCACCCCATTTCTCTCTTCTTTCCCTGACCTGGTTTGGACCCTGGGTGCCTGTTTTTTCCACCATGCTTCAGCCCCTTTCACACACACACACACATACGCACACATGCACACACACACTATTTGTGATTTTTCCCCTTTTGTGGGGGTCCTGTGCCCCTAACCCTACTGAATGTGGAGGGCTGACTGTATTATTTAGTATGGCCTTTGGTTTTTAAAACCAGTGGTGACTGTTAAAGCTATTTCAGCTGTATGTTTTGTTTGCATCTGCTATACATCACAGTGAAGGATTGGATATGGCCTATGAGGTGATAAATAAATGCTATAAACAAACAAGCAATCAAGCAAATATATTTACAAATGTATACCAAAATCTTTTTTTTAACATGAATAAGTATTTTAAAACTGCTGCTTAATGTGGAAATGGGAGAGAATGGGGTTGTGGTTCAACTCATGCAAAATTGATATGATTTGGAAATTGATCGACTATATCTTTTCTGATGAGAAAAGATGATGAAAATACAGTTTGTTTCTTTTCTAAAAATCTCCTAACAAATGTCTTCATATTCAGGATGGACAGAATCTGAGGTTTATTTAAAAAAGAAAACAGAAAGAAAAAATTGGATGTGGAAGAAAACAAACCTGAAAAATACAGTCACCAATGCCAAGACTTTGAGTGCTGAACTTTTAAAAATCAGAGCCTGACTCTCTATGTATTCAAGCATGCTCCTATTGGATTGCCACCTCTTTTTTTTCCCCTTGGAAGTTCTTCATCTTTGACATATATACAGCAGGCAGATCCAGCATGGTTTCATCTGTACAGGGAATAGCTTTTTAGCTACTGAATTTGCTTGCTGGAGGTGGAGGGAAGTTCCATTTCGTATATTTTTTTTGTGAAGAATTTAGTATATTCTGTATTCATATTTCAGATTCATATTTCAGATGCAAATAAAAGCTTCAGAGTAAGAGAAAAAAAACTGATAGATTTCCCCTTCTTAGCCCTTGCTTTCCCTTGGTCTCAACAATGATACTGTGTAACTTATCTTTTCTCTCCCTCTCTTTTTTATCCTTTGCTCTATAGTGGTGCAAGTAACTTGCTTGCCAGAGCTGTTAATTACTCCATCTGGCCCATCATACTTTTTTTGTTTTCTCATCAAGCCCAAGTTCCTTCTTGCAAATCACCAGGGAGATTGCGCAGCAGCCCCGGCCACCAGACCCGGCATTGTAAAGGCAGACCTTGTAATTGATCCTGACAGAAAGGACCGGGGAGTGCAGGAGTTCAGCGACAAACAACAGCCAGTGTCTTGGTAACACCCCAGAGGTAAAAGCTGACCTGGAAAACACCAAGGCATGAGGTGTCGACATAACAGCTTCGCTATAGCTTAACAGCCACGAACCACTTACCCACAAGGTCAGAGAAGAAATGTGCAGTCAGATTAATAACAAGGGAAGGTGACTTGGGGGAGAAACAGGGTCTGAGAAAAGTGATCTAAAAGGATATGAAGGAACACACGTGAAGCTCTTTTATCAAGCGCGTTTTCAAATAAATGTTAGAAATAATTGAAAAATGTGCACAAAAGTCTCGGGATAGTTATAAGGTGTTATATGAGTACTAATAAGAGAAATTGCAATATTAAGGTAATGATACATGCACCCCCCCCCCGCATACTTTGTTCAACAGTCATTGGGTCTTGATGTGATAGACTTGAGATAAATTTGTCAAAAAATAATAACATTGTTTCCTTTCTTTTTCCAATTATTTAATCATTGGGGGGACTCAAAAATATTTCAGTAAAACAAGCACAAACTGCATTATTGTAGTAAACGAAAACAACAAAAAAGACTTGTCTTAGTATTA
This sequence comes from Iguana delicatissima, assembly GCA_948472985.1. NCBI lineage: Eukaryota > Metazoa > Chordata > Lepidosauria > Squamata > Iguanidae > Iguana > Iguana delicatissima. Next base: position 973,405 of record CAOKZL010000537.1, read on the forward strand.
GGCATTGCTGCAGCTGCAGACACAACAAAAGGAACTAAATTCATGCTGGCTAGCTTCCAAATCAATTGACAATTTGGTATGAGGATGAAATCTCTATCGTTCTGCAAGACAAGCAAGCAAATAGAAGAACTGGTAAAAGTGAATAAGCATAATGACAATGCCTTTGTGAAAGCCATCCCTTTGTTGGTAAGCCATTGTTGTCTGGCATAAGTTGCTGGGGTCAATTATAGCCTAGTGCAAAATACAAATACTGTACAAATGATATGTGGAGTCTAAATGACACCTCATCAATTTTTAAATATAGCATAAGAATACCAGTGCAACGTATGAGCTGTGAATTATTGGTAATAAAAATAAATCTCATAGACTCTGCAAGCAAAGCATACCTAATGCATAATCACTCCATTTCACAGTTGCATGATGAGGACAGATACAAAAAATTACATGAAACAGAGTTGCTATGATTTTCTATCATTATGTGACTCCTATTCTTTCTCTCTTTGTGTCAGCAATGGCAGACTAACTCTCAGATCCTAGGCTATCTGGCTATGTCTCTGGACCGTGTCTGAAATTTGGTTGACTCTAGACTAGGGATAGGCCAACTGAATCCTCGAATCCTTGGCAGGGATTCGAGAATTGGGAATCCGAATCCCTGTACCAAAATAGGCAGACCGAATCTTTTGAATCTGCCAACCAAACAGTTGGTTAGAGACCAGGACACCTGAAAACCTGGAGACCGGGGCGCCTGAAAACTTGGGAGACTAGACACACAAGAGGAGATGGCAAGTAGGTGAATTTTTCCCTTGGAGTAATAATGGCCTTTGCTAACAATTTCAGAAATTACATCTGGGGTTGTATTTTAAGATATTTAAATTGAACATTTCATATTTAAGTTCAGTACTTGACTGGAAGCTACAGGCTTGAGATTTCAAGGATAGCTGAAACATTCCTTTGCATAGCTCACTTGCAAACCTCTTTCAGACACAATTCTGGAGTTTCTAGTTTTACAAGGTGTCACAGCCTTCTCTGCCAAAGTATGCTGGTGCATCATGAAACTACAAACCCCGGGATGCCAGAAGGAGCTGTGCAAAGAAAAGCCAGTTTTGACCTGGATTAGCTCCGTACTCTAGTATGTGGCCCTGTTTACACAGGCAGGAAAATGTGGGATTAATCCACATTTTCCTGCCTGTACAGAGAGGGCCTTCATGTCATTTTCAATCTAGGGAGATCCTGAGGCAAAACTAGGACAATTGTCCTGGCCAGATTTCTTCAAAGGGAGGCTTGCCTTTGCCTAGGCTTTTGCTGAGGCTGAGAGAGTGTGTCTTGCCCAAGATTATATTTCTTTCCCTTTCTTTTTACACCCTTTAAAAAAAAGGGTTCGAAAGAGTTGAGATTTGTGAAATTCAGGAATTTCCATGGATTCGTCCCATCCCTACTGTAGATCCATGTGAACTGAGAAGATATAGCTTTTGAGATGTTTATTCTGTTGTGAATTGCTCAGTTGGCAAATATTGCATGTACCTGTATAGAAATTTTAGTAAAAAAATTAATCCCCCAAACCTAGTTCAATTTATGTATAGGTCAATGTAAGTACCGTACCTTCATTCTTATCAAAAAACGGATCCATCCCCTTCTCTGAGTAGAGTAGTGAAGGGCGGGAGCTTAGTCTGTCCCAGAAGAACCTCTACTGTATTCTTTCTGCCACTTAGCCACTTTTTGAACGCCTGGGTAGAAAAATGGCAGGGGCAGCTCTTTGGTGCATCTTCTCAAAGAAGTAGCAAGACAGTGGAGGGCTTGGTACTTTTTAAAAGTTCTCTAGAGTACGGAGCTAATCCAGGTCAAAACTGGCTTTTCTTTGCATAGCTCCTTCTGGCATCCCAGGGTTTGTAGTTTCATGATGCATCAGCATACTTTGGCAAAGAAGGCTGTGACACCTTGTGAAACTAGAAACCCCAGAAATCTGTCTGAAAGAGATTTACCTTTCAATACTCTACTCAGAAGGGAGATGGTTCTTTTTTTTTGATAAGAGTTAATACTGTACCTTAACTTTTATCAAAATAAGAACCATCCCAAGGCCTTTGAAAGGCCTTTTTGAAGGGCTGGGCTGGAAAATGGTGGTGGTGGCTGGCCCCCTGAGGCAGCACTGGTGCTTTCCCCTCTCCATAAAATGACCCTTGACTTATCTACAGGTCATATGAAAATCCATAGTTTTAGCCCCAAAACCTGCCCTTGACTTATACATGAGGTCAATGTACATGAGTATATACAGTAGGCATTTTAACAGACATACTGCACTATTTTTAAAAGAACAAAAACTAATCAAAAACAATACCACTGACTACCATTTATTTTTATATTTATATTTACTTCAATCCACTTAGAGAATCTTCTGTTACGGGGTGGCATAAATGTTCTTAATAATCTTTATGAATGCAGAAATCATCCTTTGGAGATGTATGCAGAAACCATCAGTTCACAGGTGGGTATCTTACTTTTAGTCTTATTATAGTAATAGTGGTACCATCCAACTGTCCCAATTTGACAGGGATGGCCCTGGTTAATCCTCTGCCATCCTACTTTTTCTGCTATTTTTAAGATGTCTGATTTTTCTTGCCACTGTTCACTTTCCCTGTGCCTCCTCAGCTTTCTTAAATTGCAGCAAATTGAACTTGAAGGGCAAAAGAAGTCTCAGCATGAGGGAGAAGAGAGGATAGGAGAGGGCTCTTGCCCTTGCCCTCATTCTGTTGTTGCTCAGCCATACACCTCCCGGTTTCATCTATGAAATGTCAGAAGGAATGCTCAATTTGGGTTTGTTACTTGATGCCGTGTGAGATTTGTCTTCAAGTGAAGGAGAATACTTCTACTTTATAGGTACATAAGTTAATAAGTATCAAATATTTTTGAAAACCAAAAACACTGTTGTTCATGCATCCAGATCTGTAGGCAAGCAATACCAGGGGCTTGCTTTTCTGTGTATGTCAGGCAATTCTTTTTAACTAATTTGCTAGTGAGTTGCACTTTTGTGGAAAAGTTATCACTTTTTCACATTTGTCTGGAGCCTTGGAAATGTGACAGCTTAATGAACCACAGCCTGTCTTAGATTTTTATCTACTGGGGCACACTTATGTATACCAGCATAGGATGTTTTCTAGAACAAATTGATAGAGAAAGGAACAAATGAAACACAGTAGTTGACTATATATACCACAAATGTATCATTGGCTATAACTGTCAGGAACTGAATCCACACACACAAATAGTACAGTGAATAAACACTATTTATTTGGAGTGAGATGCATCGTACAAGACTTCAGTGAGAAGACTAAAGTTCAAAAGCAAAAGCTGCAGCTTTAGATTCCTCCCTTTCCTTCTCCCTTTTCCAAGAGACCTTGAAGCTGTGAGATCCAGGCAGAGCTTATCAGTGCATTCCCAACTATTGTTTATCTAATGGTCTCTGGTTTCTAGGCTTCTTGGTTTTAGCAAGCTGCTATTTATGCTGGACTATATATCCCATTACTTTAATATGGAGGGCATCCTGACATCCTGCCCATCCCAAGGGGAAAAAAAAACCTGCCTGAGGTAGAGAAGCAAAAGAGGGTTAGTGGGGAGAAGAAAAATAATTAAACATTAAAACTATGAGTGATAAGAAAAACATTAGTACATGTGAGCAATTCATGTGGGTAAAGACGTGGATGTTGATTCATTGGAGGTTGCTGAGGATCTGTCAAAACCAGCGTTAGTCTGTGAAGAAGTCTGCAAAGGGGCCAACTTGAGCAAGCTGCAATGAAAGACGGGGTGGATATGTTTATAAGCTGCAGGGAAGGAAAGCTCAAAACTGACATCATTAACAGCTCACTTGACTGGGAAAAGATCAACGCATTTAAGGGAGAGTTTTTTGGGGGGTCCATCAGAGGTTAAGTGTTTTGTGGACAGGTAAACAAGGTTCCCTGGGTTGTAGTTAGGGTTGTGTTGTCTTTTTCTATTGGCAAAGCCTTTGTGGGAGGCTTTAGAAGTTTCAAGAGCAGATTGGACCACTGTCCAGATTTGTGAGACTTTGTGAGCCCAATTGACAACAGATGGGGGAACATTGGTGGCTTTTCCCTTGGAGAGATGTGGGAATGGTTTGGGGTTCATGCCATAGACAACTTAAAAGGTAGTTTTGCCAGTCGAGGAGTGCACAGCTGAGTTGTCAGCAAATTCAGCGAAGGGCAGGAGAAACACTCAGTTGCTTTGGTTAACAAAGCAGCGAAGGTTTTGTTCCAGAGACTGATTGACGTGCTGGTTTGACCATCAATTTGGGGATGATGGCTGCTGGCGAGTTTTTGATTAATTCCAATGGATTTAAGGAGTGAAGTCCAGAATTTGGAAGTGAAGGTAGGTTCTGTGTCAGAGATGATGGTGGATGGCAGGCCGTGGAGTTTCCAGATGTAAGCAATCATAGAATCATAGAATTATAGAAATGTAGAGTTGGAAGAGACCACACGGGCCATCCAGTCCAACCCCCTGCTATGTAGGAACACCCTCAAAGCACTCCCGACAGATGGCCATCCAGCCTCTGCTTAAAAACCTCCAAGGAAGGAGACTCCACTACACTCTGAGGCAGCCTATTCCACTGCCGGACAGCCCTGACTGTCAGGAAGTTCTTCCTGAGGTTCAGGTGGAATCTCCTTTCCTGCAACTTGAATCCATTGCTCCTTGTTCTGGTCTCTGGAGCAGCAGAAAACAAGCCCTCTCCTTCCGCTACATGGCATCCCTTCAAATATTTAAACATGGCTATCATGCCCCCTCTTCAACTTCTCTTCTGCAGACTAAACATCCCCAGCTCTCTAAGTCTATCCTCATAGGGCATGGTTTCCAGGCCCCTCATCATTTTGGTCGCCCTCCTCTGGACTTGCTCCAGCTTGACCATATCCTTCTTGAATTGGGGTGCCCAGAACTTGACACAGTATTCAAGAGGAGGTCTAACCAAAGCAGAGTAGAGTGGTACCAGTACCTCCCTCGATCTAGACACCATACTCCTGTTGATGCAGCCGAGAATTGCATTGGCTTTCTTGGCTGCTGCATCACACTGCTGACTCATGTTCAGCTTGTGGTCTATGAAGACTCCTAGATCCCTTTTACATGTACTGCTATCCAGCCACCTGTCCCCCATCCTATATTTCTGTATTCCATTTTTTCTACCTAAGTGTAGGACCTTACACTTCTCTCTGTTGAATTTCATTTTGTTAGCCTTGGCCCAGCTCTCCAATCTATCCAGGTCATTTTGAATTTTGATCCTGTCCTCTGGCGTATTTGCAACCCCTCTCAATTTGGTGTCATCTGCAGATTTGATGAGTATGCCCTCCGCTCCTTCATCCAAATCCATGATAAAAATATTGAACAGCACTGGGCCCAGGACAGAACCCTGTGGCACCCTACTAGTCACTTCTCTCCAGGATGAAAAGCAGCCATTTGTGATCACTCTTTGGGTTCGGTCGGTCAACCAATTACAAATCCAACTAACAGTAGCCTTGTCCAGCCTGCATTTTACTAGTTTCTTTGCAAGAATGTCATGGGGTACTTTGTTAAAGGCCTTACTGAAATCGAGATATGCTACATCCACAACATTCCCTTCATCTATCAAGCTAGTAACTCTATCATAAAAAGAGATAAGATTAGTCTGGCGTGACTTATTTTTGAGAAATCCATGTTGACTTCTCGTGATTACCACCTTGCTTTCTAAGTGATTAGAAACTGACTGCTTAATGATCTGCTCCAGGATCTTTCTGGGTACTGATGTTAGGCTGACTGGGCGATAATTATTAGGGTCCTCTTTTTTTCCCTTCGTGAAGATGGGGGCAACATTTGCTCTCTTCCAGTCTGTTGGAACTTCTCCTGTCCTCCAAGATTTCTCAAAGATTATAGCAAGCGGTTCTGAAATGACCTCTGCCAGCTCTTTTAATATCCTAGGATGCAATTCATCCGGCCCTGGAGACTTGAATTCATCCAGTGTGGCCAGGTATTCCTGTACCACCTCTCTACCTATTACGTGCCTCATTTCCCCTGCTTCCTCACCTCCTCCCCAACCGCCAGGTTGACTGCTTGTATCCTTTTGGGAAAAAACTGAGGCAAAGAAGGTGTTAAGTAGTTCTGCCTTTTCTCTTCCCCCTGTGAGTAATTCACCATCTTCTCTGCGCAGCGACCCTATCGTCTCCTTCTTTTTCCTTTTGCTGCGGACGTATTTCAAAAAACCCTTTTTATTGTTTTTAATGTCTCTGTCCAGCCTAAGTTCGTTCTGTACTTTAGCCTTTCTGACCTCCTCCCTACATCTCCTGGCTACTTGCTTAAATTCTTCTTTGGTGGTTTCCCCCTTCTTCCATTTCCTATACATGTTTCTCTTAACACTTAGTTCAGCTGAGAGTTCTTTAGTCAACCATTCTGGTTTCTTCAGATGCCTTCCATTTTTCCTCCTTATTGGCACAGTTTTAGACTGTGCCTTCAATATCTCATTTTTAAGGAACTCCCATGCCTCCTGAACTCCTGAAAAGGTTGGCAAGTTTTTCTGCAGCGGGGACCTTTTTGAGAGGAATGAAGTGTGATTGCTTGGAGAAGTGGTCTGTTACAACCCAGATGATGTGGTAGCCTCGACAGTTGGGGAGAGCTATGATAAAGTCCCAAGAAATAGTGTCCCAAGGGGTTGATGGTGCAGGAAGGGGTTGGAGAAGTCCGTGTGGTTTCAAGGTAGGAGGTTTGCAGGTATTGCATACAGGACAGTTCTTAATGTATTCTTGTACATATTTGGTGAGCCCTGGCTAATGGAATAGTTTCTAATGGCATGTAGTGTTTTAAGGAAACCAAAGTGTCTGGCAAGTTTGGAGTCATGATATCTTTTCAATATCTCCAGTGTGCGGGTGGAAGGGACATATAATCTGGATCTGATGAAAACCAAGTCATTAGTTCAAGTAACTGCAGTAGGGTGGCTTCATAGCCAATCATCAGAGGCGTAAGCAGCCTTTATGGCTAGCTGGAAGGCAGAATCGAGCGTAGAAGAGACAGAGTAGCGGGCGCGCTCTTGTGCGCATGTGGTGACTTGCAGTCTGAGGGTATCAGGGCTAAATACAGTCTGTTCTTTAGGGGGTGAGGCATGGTTGGGAGACTCGTGGCAAGGGAGTCTGGATAGAGGGTCAGCCGACGTATTTGCTTTTCCTGGTTTGAAAATAATCTTAAAATTGAGACGTTGAAAAAATTCAGCCCAGTGTGCTTGTTTAGGGATCAATTTCCTGGCAGTTTTCAAAATTTCTAAGTTATGGTGATTGGTCCAAACTTGGAAAAGTACTTTCACACCTTCCAAGAAAAGTTGCCAAGTAGTGAGAGCAAAGTGGATGGACATAGCTTCTTTTTCCCATATTGGCCAGTTACACAGAGAATTTTTTGGAGATGAAGGCACATGGTTTCAGATGCCCATCATTGTCATTTCGGAGGAGTACTGCACCCATAGCGAAGTCAGAGGAATCGATTTGTATTATAAATTGTTTCTTGGTGTCAGGGAACAGCAGAAGTGGTTCTGAGGTAAATTTGTACTTGAGTGCATCAAAAGCGGTTTGGCATTCATTTGACCAAGTCATCTTTTGGGGGCTTTTTTCATTGGAATTAGAATATTTCTTTAAAAGATCCACCAATGGGAGGGCAATTGTGGTGAAGCCCTTGATAAAACTGCAGTAGAAATTGGAAAAGCTGAGGAATTGCTGTAGTTGTTTCCTGGTCCTAGAGGCTGGCCAATTCAAAATTGTTTCGATCTTGGAGGGGTCCATGTTTAGGATATTGTTGCAAATTCAATACCCTAAGTAGTCAAAAGTTTGTGTGTGACACTCACATTTGGAGAATTTTACAACAAGTTCATTGTCTATGAGTCTTTGCAACACAGTGCGAACAAGTTTGGTGTGTTAGCAGTGTTTCTGAATAGATTAAAATGTCGTCCAGATAAACAACACCATTATATTAGGAATTCCTGCAAACAGAATTAAGGAACATCTGGAAAGCAGTGGGGCCATCTTGTAATCCAAAAGGAAGGACTGTCCATTGATATTCCCCAGGGGTGTTGAAAAGGTGGTGAGCCATTCACTGTCAGGGTCCATTCTTACTTGGTGAAAGGCCTCTTTGAGGTCTAGCTTGGTAAAGTATTTGCCTTTAATCAGTTGACCCATCACATCAGCCATGAGTGGGATTGGAAAAGCATTAGGCAGTACTGCCTGATTTATTAAATTGCAATTCACAATGAGTCTGGGGTCCTCTCCATCTTTTATTCTGCCAGAAAAAGGATTGGGCTAGCTGTTGGGTGGAGGAAGGCTTGATAAAGTTGTAAATTCTTGTTTAGAAATTTTTTCAGCGCTTCAAGCTCCTGTCTGTTCATGGGGTAAATTTTTGGCTTGAGAATCTTGGCACCATCTATGAGCTTTAATTTGCAGTCAAAGTCTCTATGTGGTGGGAGTTTATCTGCTTTGTGGTGCTCGAATGCTTTTTGCAGGTCCCAGTATTCTTTTTTTTATTTTTTTTAAATTATTTATTTCAGTTTTAAAAAAACAAGACAGAGGAAAACAACCACAACCACAACTAGACATTAAAAAAAACATAAAACATAAAAACAACAGAAAAAGAAATTGCATACATACATACATACATACATTCCAAACTATTACAATTACTACTGTTACATTACAGACTATTAGAATATGTACCAACAACCACTTACACCTTCTCGATTCACACCCATTAATCCTTTCTAAGTTATTTACCTATACACTCATGTCCATACATTCACACTTATAAATACCGTTACAAACAGTGAACATACACTCTATTACGATTTTGCTAAATTGTACTCCCTTACCTACTTATTTTATCTTATTCATGTTTTGTCTTCGATTCTTCTTACCTCTTCTCTTCACTGCATTACACTTTTCACATTTACACAATGACTTCTTTATTTATCACCACGGGGGTGTTATGTATAATTCCTAATCATCCTGCTCCAATAAATACTATCACTTACTCTTTATAGCAATTCATTATACTCTAATCTATTTAACTTCATTTCTTAACATTTCCATCTATTGTACATCTTTCTCTTAATTGTAATCACTTTCCACTCCTTTTTCCTCATTCTTCATAGTTATTTACTTCAATACATAACAGTTATGTCATATTTATTAATGTCAGTTACCTTAACCTTATTCATATAGACCAATCATTGCATAATCTCCCCAATATTTTCCCCATAAAGGGTTTAAGATTTCCCATTCACTTTTAAAGAAATTTTTGTTTTATTTTTTAATCTTAATGTCAATTTGTCCATCTCAGCCAATTCATAAAGTTTAGTTGCCCATTCTTCTGCCTTAGGTGTATACTCCTCTTTCCATTTTCTAGCAAACATGATTCTTGCGGCATACATCATATAGCATAAGATTCTTTGGTACTTCTTCCTTACAGTCTTTTCTATATTTCCAAACATATTTAACAGAAATATCTCTGGTTGCATTGGAATCCTGATTTTCAGGTATTCTATTATCAAACTGTGAATTAATGACCAATATTTTTTTGCTTTCTTACATCTCCACCAACAGTGGAAGAAGGAACCTATCCTTGAACATTTCCAACAATTAGCATTTGCTTTATTCTTTTTCATTTTTGCAATTTGGACTGGGGTCAGGTACCATCTATAATATAATTTTAAAAAGTTTTCTTTCAAATTATTACTTTTGGTAAATTCTTGATTTAATTTCCACGCTTCTTCCCATTGTTGTAAGGGAATTATTTACCCAAATCTCCCAAAAATCTTATCATATTATCCTTTACTATTTCATCTTCCATATCTCTATTTAGTAGTAATTTGTAAATTTTACTTAATGGCGTTTTACCCCCGTTTTCATTAATTTATCTAATTTCATCTCCTCTAATGAGATTTCCCATATTTTACTGTCTATCTTATATTTCTCCACCAATTGTGTATATAGGAGCTAGTGTGAATTATATCCATCCTCTATTAATGCTTCAGCTTTATAGTAGCCCCTTCTTTTTTTAATATGTCCTTATATGTTATCCATTCCTTCGTTTTAATTTTTTCTACTCGATAAAAAGCTTCATGCGGCACACCCAGTGGGGTAATTTTAAATATAATTTATTTCTAACTTTTAACCAAATTTTTAAAATCGCTTTCCTGATATAATGGTCCATGAAATCTTTATTAACTCTATGTTTGTCATACCAAAGATATGCGTGCCACCCGTAATAATCATGAAACCCCTCCAAATTTAATAGTTTTGTATTCTTTAATTCTATCCATTCTCTGATCCAACAGAGTGCTGATGCGTCATAATATAATTTTAGGTCTGGTAACCCTAACCCACCTTTCTCTTTTATGTCCTTTAAATACTTCATTTTAATCCTGGGTTTCCCCCCGTTCCAAATAGATCTACTTAATTCCCGTTCCCAATTTTTAAAAGGTTTCTTGTTGTAAATTATGGGAAGATTCTGAAATAAAAAAATCATTTTTGATAATACATTCATTTTAATAGCTGCAATTTTACCAAGTATGGAAAGCTGTAACTTTTTCCATCTTTCCATTTCTCTAGTAATCTCTCCCCATATCTTTTTATAATTATTATCGAACAGTTCTGAGTTATATTTTGCTATTATTATCCCTAATACTAACTTTCTTAGTCATTTTGTAACCCAATATTTCCATTAATTCGTTCTCTTGTTCTAATGATATATTTTTCGTCAACATCAATTATTTTTCTTTGTTAACCTTAAACCCTGCAACCTCACCGAATTGTTTCAATATCTTCATTACTTTCGTGATACTATTTATGGGTTCTTCTAAAATTATAACCAGATGATCTGCATATGCTTGTAATTTAATTTCTTGTTCTCTTATTCTAATTCTTCTTATTGTACTTTCATTCCTTATATTATTATTCAGAACTTCCAAACAAGTTATAAATAATAAGGGTGAAAGTGGCACCCTTGTTGAGTACCTCTATGTATTGTGAATTGTTTTGTAGCTTCTCCATTTATAATTAGACTTGTTTTTTGTTCCATATAAATTGCTCTTACCCATTCTATATATCTTTTTCCCAGTCCCATCTTATCCAAAATAGCAAAGATAAAAGACCAATTTACATTATCGATCTCTTTTTCAGCGTCTAAAAATATTAAAGCTATTTTTTTTTGGTTATGTTTCTGATAATATTCAGTTGTGTCAAGGACTATTCTTATGTTATTTTTCAAATATCTTCTGGGTAGAAATCCATTTTGGTCATCCTGCATCCAAGTTACTAATATTTTTTTCAGTCATTCTGCTAAAATTTGTACATAAATTTAATAATCAATGTTTAATAATGAAATAGGTCTATAATTCTTTTTATCCATTAAATCTTTCCCTTCTTTTGGAATCAAAACTATATTTGATTCTTTCCATGTACTTGGGAATGTTTGTTGATCAATTGAATTTAATACTTGGACTAGAATGGGGGTTATTTCTTCTTGAAAAGTTTTGTAATATAATGCTGTAAATCCATCGGGGCCAGGGGATTTCTCTATCTTTAATTTTTTAATCACATCCTTTATTTCCTGTATTGTTATAGGTTTATCTAGATCTTCTCTTTGATTACCAGAAACCTTCTTTATCACTGTTTGGTCCAAATATTTCATCATATTATCTTTTAGCTCCTGCAACCACTCTTCCTTTCTAAATAGTTCTTTGAAATAAGTAAGGAAAATATTTTTAATCTTTGCTTGCTGGTAGTATGTATCCTGCTCCTCTCGTATTCCTTTTATATAACGTTTCTCTTTTTCCTTTCTTAATTTAAATGCAAGCCATCTTCCAGCTTTGTTCACATGTTCGAATTGTCTTTGTTTTACGAACTTCATTTTATTTTCTATTTCATTCATCGCTAATAGTGATAATTGTTTCTTTAACATTTGTATTTCCTTCAATGTTTCCGAATCTTGCGGGTATTTTTTTTAATTTATTTTCTTTTTCCTGCAACAATGTATATATATTTTGTTCTTTCTCTTTTTTACCCTTTATCACCCACGCTTGTTGGTTAATGAAGAATCCCCTCATTACCGCCTTACTAGCTTCCCATACTATTTGCTCCATTTGTTTTTTACCTAAATTATTATCGAAATAATCTTTCAATTCTTTCTTTGCTTTCCCTATTATCAATTCATTTTTTAACAAATTATCATTCAATTTCCATTGATATGTATCTTTTCCCTGATATATCATTAGTAATATTGGGTTGTGGTCTGAATACGTTCTGGGGAGGACCTCCAATTTCCTTAAGTTCTTCAACATATCTGTCGACAAGAAAAATTCTAAACCATGATTTATATTGGTCAGAAAAATAAGTGTAATCTTCCTTTCCCCCATGTACCCATCTTCAAGCTTCTACCAGCGATAAATGCTCCAACAATTCAAAAAAAAGTTTTGGGGAGTTTATTTTGATTTTTTCTGCTATTACAGTTCTTATTCTTGTAATTAGATCTATCCATCATCAGATCAGTTACACCACTCCAATCACCCATAAGGATTATCTTATGGTCTTTTATTTCAAATTCCAATAGGGCATCCAGTAACATTGAATAAAACTTACTTTTACCTTCTAATGGGCCATATATTGCAACTACTATTAATTTTAAATTCCCTATATTTACTTCTATCCCCACCCAATGACCCATATCATCATTCCCAAATTGTCTTGCTTCAAACCTGTTATTTACAAATATGGTTACCCCCTTTTTTTTCTTGTCTGTTGAAGATGAAAATGATTGACCTAGTTTTGGATTTCTAATGTATTTTAAATCCTTTTCTTTAATATGTGTTTCTTGCAATGCAATAATATCCAAATTTAATTTTTCTAGTTGGTTAAATATATGTTTCCTTTTAATTGGGGAGTTTAAACCATGAACATTCCATGACAATAGTTTTAGTTTCATTTTATAATCTATTTTTCCTAGTTTCTTTCTTTCTCCCCCCACTAGTTACTTATTCTTTGGTCTCTTCTGTTTCTTCCTCTAACTCTGGGTCTATGGAATTTGATTCTTCTTCTCCTTCCTCCTCTTCTTCCTCAATCTCTTCTTCTTGTCTTCCTTTTTCTTCTTCTCCTCTCTTCTGGTCTATAGTCTTCTCTTTGTCCCTTGGCTTTCTTTGAGGTTTCCCAGTCGCTTGTGTTAATTGGTCAGTATCTTTAACTATTTCTTCTTCTTCAACACTTCTTCTTCCTCTGCCTTATTTAGTTCCTCTTTATATTTTTTCCAGAATTCTCTTGCTTTGGTGACTGTATTCAATATGAATTTTCTCTGTTTCCATACAAAGGAGATGCCTTCAGTTCTTTCCCAGGTATATCGTATTCCTCTGCTTCTTAACAATTGTGTGAGAAAGCTGTAATCTCTTCTTCATTTTGGAGTGGTGGAGTGTACATCTTTGAAAATTTTCAATTCATCCCCTTCTACAATCATTTTTTTTTGTATAACTTTGTTGTATAACCAGGTCTTTCACCCTTTCTCTTAGAAAATAAACCACTATGTCGCGTGGTATATTCTTCTTTCTGGCAACTACTGAATTCACCCAGAAGAGTCTATCTAATTCAAAGTCCAGCTGTTCTGGAACCCAATCAATAAATTGGGCCAGTGGTTGAGTTGATCTTTCATACACGTCTTCCTGGGATGCTTCCTGTAATCCTCTTATTTTAATTGATTTATTTCTGTTCTTTATGTCTATTGACAATGTCGTCTTCTCTAAGAGTTCCATCTTTTCTTCCATCTTTCTTATCTGTGTTTCCGTTCTCAAGGATTTTTCCTCTATTTCTGTAACCACCTCATTCACATGTCTTAATTCCTTTGTAATGTTATCCAATTTGTTATTGAAGATTTCTAATTCTTTCTTAATATCTGTTTTTATCTTCAACCTCATTTGTTTCATTTTTGTTCTTGTCTCTCTCATTTCATTTTTAAATGCCATAGTCAACTTCCTTATCTCCTCTGTTATGTCTGTTCCTCCACTTTGTGTCAAGCTTTGAGTCTTTAACAATAAAGTCTTAGTTTCTGGGTTAGACAACTTAATTTCTGTAGAGGCTCTTCTCTGTAGTAGTGTCTGTATTTGTGTTTGGCCTCCAGTAGCTGCCTTCCTTTTCCCCGCTGCCATCATCTTCTTTTCTCTCTTCTTTATTTATATTCAATCTGAATTTTTTCTTCTAAATCTTCAAAATATTGATCTTCTGTAATTTATTATTTTTTTGTTAAATTATGAATTTATCCAATTATTCGTAATTAATTTTATTTACTCTACTTTCGCCTTATTTAGTCTTTGTTGTTTTGTTTCTTCTTTATTAATTCAAAATTCTCTTTAGTTTTTTATTCCTATTATTATTATTATTGTTTTAATTCAAGATTAATCACTCTTTCCTTCCCTATGTCAAATTTCAAATGTTAATGCTGACTAAAATCAGGATTCCAATGCTATATTCCCCCTCTTTTACTTTACTTGCTTCTATAAAAAGAAACCTTTATTAATCTTATCTATTATTAGTGTATAAATATCTGAATATATCTGAGTATTTTATAAGTATGATGTTATGTAAATTAATCACAATAATAAGCTAAAAGTAGTCGGCAAAAAATTGACTTGATTAGGAGATCAGAAACCTTCAACGGTCCGCCCTCCAATACAATACCCAACAGAACAAGCAACAGTAATAAAAAATATCACACCATAGTCCACAATAACACCAGGCTTGGACCAATTTTTTTACTTCACTTTACTTCCGCCTCCCCACTATTTCAAACCTTTCATCCCTCGTCTCTCTTGTCTGCCAGCCTTCCGTCGCTCGTCTCTCCGCCTTCCATCACTCGTCCTTTGGTCTCTCCCTTCTCCCAGTCTTCTGTCCCTCGTCTCTCTCATTTACCGGCCTTTCGTCATCTCATCGCCTTCTGTCACTCGTCCTTTGGCCTTTTTCTTCTCCCAGTCTTCCGTCATTCGTCTCTCTTGTCTGCTGGCCTTCCATCGCTCATCTCTCCGCCTTCTGTCACTCGTCCTTCAGCCTCTCTCTTCTCTCAATCTTCCATCCCTTGTCTCTTTCAGCTGCTGGCCTTTCGTCTCCCATCCTTCACTCTCTCACAACATTCAATCTTCCGTCACTCGACTCCCTCATCTCCCTCGTCTGTCAACCTTTTCGTCTTTCTTGTCTTAGAGCCTTCCTTCCCTCTTTTTTCTCTTCTCTCAGCCTTCTGTTGCTCGTCCTTCGGTCTTACTATGGCTTACTATGGCTTCCCTGCTTCTGGATCTCAATACTCAAAATTTCAGTATCATCTCTTCCAAAATAATACACAGTGTCCAATCTCAAAATTCTGTTCCAAAAAAGAGAAAACTTGATTGGTAATATTTGTTCATTAAGAGGAAAGTTTTATATTATTTAAAATCCAACAGCTTCCAGGAGACACTGCCTCTGTCACGAGGCCACGTGTTCCTCTTTATATTATATAGAAGCCTGCAATCACAGACTTATCTCCTTTTGTGGATTAGGGTTTTTATATTAGATTCACTCAATAAAGGATTGTCGGATCTCACTTACCCCGACTGGTGAAATTTCTATTATTGGTTAGTCCAGAATGGACCCACAGCTCTATCAATGGTGATGTGGCTAAAGCCTCCGGGCTGCCCGGCGAGGTAATGGTGGCTCTGCGACGTGTCGGTAGACTTTGTGAACAGATCTCTTTTTCTCCCTTTCTGCCCACTCGTCACTAATCCTGGGTCCCCCTCGAGTCGCCTCTGTGTCTCCCTTACCGAGGGGTCTTGTTCTCCGCTTTTTAAGCCTTTAATCCGGGGTTCCGACCCCACCGGGACTTCAGGATTCCGCAGCTCCGTGGATTCCCTACCTGCCACCACATTTTCTCCACTGGAAGTCCTGCAGGTCCCAGTATTCTTGTGGGATTTTCTCCAGCTCTTTAGAGCTCAGCTGAAGTGCCGTGTTAGGTGTCAATAGTTTTGGCACTTCTTTGGCTTTATTTATCTGTTTTAGTTCGCCTCGGGTCCAGTCAATTTGGAGATTTTGTTTTTTTTAGCTAATCGTACCCGAGGACCACTTGGAATCCAATTTTATTTGGTACTAGGAATTTCAAGTGCCCCCGGATGTCCCCCACCTGAATAGTGATGGGCCTGGTCCATTCCCAGATGGGGCCTCCTGACTTAAGTGAGCCATCCATTTGTGATAATCTGATGGCCTTCTTGAGGGGTTCAAATGCTATTGCAAACTCTTTGGCCACTATGCGGTTCAGTAAGCTGGTGGTACACCTGAATCAACCAATGCCTGGTACTTCCTTGACTCCACATCTGTCCCCTGCAAAACCACTGTAACATATACATGACGAGTTTTGGCTGTACTTACATTCACTAACTGGTCCGGGTCCCACTCGTCACTGTCAGAGCTGAAGGTCGGCAGGGGGCTGTTTTCACCATCACAGGCCTGAGTAGAGGGTCCACTGCTTGGGTGTTTGGTTTGTGGCTTCGGGGTGTCAGTTTTGCGAAGTGTGGGCTTGGTAGAAGGGGTCGTTGGCTTTTCCTCTGTGTCTTTCTTTTGGTTTTGACAATCACTGGCAATATGGCCTCTCTTCCCACACAAGAAGCAGGTCACTTCATGCAGTCGTTTCTTTCTTTCTTCAGTGCTTAAGAAGGTGGGTCTTCTAGCCCCCGAGGGTCTGTGGCTGCTTTCTTGGGCTTGTCTTTGTCTGGAAAGTTGAACACTTTCCTGGAGACTTTCCACTTTGCCAGCTAGTTTCATCCATCCCAACAGATTGGCTGGGTTTCCTTGTGAAAGGCATTGATCCAAAATGGTGAGGTTCAACCCATCCTGAAAAAATTGCTTAAGTATGTCATCTTTCCATTCAGGGATCTTAGTCGCTAGTTTTCTGAATTCCCGGGCATATTCCCCAATGGTTCCTTTTCTCTGGTGCAGTTTCCTGAGCTGGTGTCTGGCTTGTTCTTGGATAAAGAGGTCTTCAAACCTCTCTCTGAGGCAGCGCATGAACAGCTGGAGGTCTGCTGTTTCTTCAGCTCATGGGTTGAACAAACTGGCAACCCACTCTGCTGCTTCACCTTTAAGGTGCTGGCTCAGGTATCTCACTCTGGGAGCATCGTCATTGAAGCTGTTCCTGTAGTCAGCCATATAGTTGGAGGCCACATTGAGGAAATAGGTAAGGGTTGCCCCTTCCCCATCATACATAGCTTTCATCTCTTGAAAAAGTCTCGGCACCTCTTGAGGTGCTGGTCCTCCAGGAAGTGGAGGGGCTGTGGCTACGGGTGCTGCTGCTGTTGGCACTTGCTTTGGGGCACGTCGCAACTGAGGTACCAGGATTCTCTAGTCATCTAGCTAAGCTCTCAGCCTGGATATCTGTTCTCATTGTAGTTCCACTTCTTCTTCTCTGGCTAAACGTTGTTCCATCAGGTTAGTTTCACTGATTGAAGCATCCCATCTCGCAGCATGGTGGTGTTGTCTGTGAACCATGTTGGGTCGCTTTCCCCAGGCCCAAGTTTGACCAGTAATCGGGATAGTCACAGGAACTGCAGGTCGTACTTTGGCTCGTGCAACTGGGGCCTGGATGGGGTCTGGTTCTGCTCCCTCGGCTCGTTCATCACCTTGGGTTTCGGTGGCTCTCCCAACTGCTCCCTCTTCCAGTGGTTCTTCTTCAGATGTCTGGTATATGTTGTAGAATTTTGAACTTGAGTCTTCTCACTCTGTCAGGAACTGAATCCACACACGCAAATAAGTGAATAAATACTATTTATTTGGAGTGAGATGCATTGTGCAAGACTTCAGTGAGAAGACTAAAGTTCAAAAGCAAAAGCTGCGGTTTTAGATTCCCTCCTTTTTCCCTTTTTTTTCCAAGAGACCTTGAAGCTGTGAAATCCAGGCAGAGCTTATCAGTGTATTCCTATTGTTTATCTAACGGCCTCTGGTTCCTAGGCTTCTTGGTTTTAGCAAGCTGCTACTTATGCTGGATTATATATCCCATTACTATAAAATGGAGTTGCATCCCAACAATAACTATACGTAGAAACAAGTTAGAATACCTAGGGCCTTTCCACACTACATCATTTATTCCACCATTATTCCACTTTCAACATCTGGTGGGATTCTGGAGTTTGTAGTTTACTGAGGCTGAAGAACTCTTTGACTGAGAATTCTAAATGCCCCTCCCTAAACTACAAACCCCAGGATTCCATAGGATGTTGAAAGTGGAATCATAGCACCATAGCAGTGTAGTGCAGACAGACCCCTAGTTTGAGTGGCAGGTGTTGCAGAAGCAAGGACCTTGCTAGAAAGGATCACAACAGTAGCAATGGGTTGTGGGAGAAAATCGTGGGAGATGAATGCATTCACCTCTGTCCAAAAGGGAGAGGCCTGTGGTTGGCAAGGGGAGGCAGGAGAGAATAATCAATGGACCCATAATACTTTCCTAACAAGGCAAGAATGACCAGTGTGTTTATGATGTAGAACATTGATTCAGATTTGCTGATACTGCTGTGGGGAACATGATCAACAAGTGCATCTTGAGTGCAGGCTATGATCTGAATGCATGTAGTCCAGCCAACTTGTTGAAATTGCACACATTTTATTTAGGTGAGTGCTAGGATGGAAGACTTTTTTTAAGGAATTGTGGAAATATATGAACAAGTGGGATATGAATACAATAAAGGAACATGTGGCAGACAATAAAATGTATTCAATGTACAAAGATATTTGAGACTGCATTCTGGAAACACCAGTCTGCACTACAGAGAAGTATTCTAAAGTAGAGAAGTAGGAATATTAAAAATTTCTCTCATTCCAAACAAGAAAGGTGTTTCAATATGTCAAGACAAGTTTAAAAAAATGTCCATTACTAGTTTTCACCTCTAAAGAAGAAAATACTTTTGGTTGCTGTTTTCATTTCTATTGGTTTGTGCAGAAAATTTTGTGTTTCATGCAAAACACAATGCTGTTGTACATTCTGAGCAGAATATAATCTTTTCTTCTGCAAAAAATTATAAGAATGTTTTAATTTGTGCATTTTTTTTTGTTTACTAAATATCTTAAAACACAAGAAAGATCATTGAAAAATGTGCAGAAATGCACAAAATCTCACACAGATGGGAGAGGTAAAAAAAGACCTCTTAGAGTCTCACATGTATGAGTGAAGTAAGTGAAGATTTATATCTCCAAAGATATGGGAATGTCTAAGTAAAGGGGAAGATGTCACACAGCCTTTTCTTCATGCTTAAAGACCAGTGCTTTGGTTGAATTGCAAAGATTACTAATAAATTCCCCTTGCCTGTGATATCTTGTATTTGTAATAAATAATCTTAGAGAAATAATTATGATGATTGCCAGCCAACCTTACTTACCAGTGCATTCACTTTTTACTATGAACATTAAGAATGGGAGTTAATTTAACTTGCATGTATTATTCAAGGAATGTCTTTTTAAACTTTTGATGATATCATTAATACACACATATGAGGCAATTTTCTGAGATGTGTGCTCAGTGTGGAGGGATTTTGGAGTGTATGACTGAGTAATGATTCTTTCTTTTGTGATGTTGTAATTAAGTTATTAAAAATTAATCCATAAAAACATGAAAGAGCATTTCCCCTCTTGTGCTTCAATTAATGATACATATTCTGTGGATCTTCAAAAATTTGCCCAGCAACGTCATGATGGTCCAAACACATTACCATGAATATACTGTGCTGTATTTTTATTATAGGAATACGAACGTTGTACTGTAAGGATCCTACTAACTACTTAAAAGGGATGAAAAAGGAAGAAAAAAGGTGCAAAAATGTGGCAGCACCTCTAAAACTAACTGGTTTTTATTTTTGCATGAACTTTTGTGAATATAAACCCAATTCTTCGGATGCAATGGTATTGAGGCTTGAGGCATAAAGCATCTCATGACAGCAATGCCCCTCTATAGTCTACATTGATAAAACAGGATAGTCTCTATGGAATAGGACTAATGGATACAAATCTGACATTAGAAATAGCAATACCACAAAACCAGTTGTAGAACATTTCAAACTTCCTGGACACAGAGTAATTTATAGGTTGAAATCCTTGAACTAGGAAATTGCAAAGGAAAACTAGACAGAGAAACTGCTGAATGTAATTGTTACCCCAAAATGTGGGTGACTGAGGGCTCCTCCTGCAATGCCAGTACCTCTGTTCCAAGGTGGGAAACTATTAACTCAAAATTAGGAGGCCTGCAAAAGGGAGGGCTACATAGCAAGATCTTTCCACCAATGTTTATGGGGTCCCATGTAGAAAGAACCAGCCAGAAATTCAAGGTAAACTAAAATGGGTTTTATTGGGGAAATTAACAATCACATACACATAAGAGCCAAACACTCGTGCACTCACACAAGGCTAATCAAAGGAAAAGGGAGGACAGATTGATAGCAAAGTTTCAGGGTTTGGGCAATAATTACGAATCTGGAGAACAGTGAAGAAACAGCTATGTGGCTTAGATTCATGCCTAAGGAGACTACTCATTCAGAAATCAGAGTGACAGTGTGGCATTCAGCAAATGAGATACTATATGTAACTGCTCAAAACTGGAGGGTTTTATACCCAATTTCTACCTGGAGGGCGTGTGTGAATGGCTCTCGGCCGAGTAAACAATGGAGGCTGCAGAATGGACAATGAGGTCTGGACTGTGTTAAGAATCTTAGGGTTAGGTGACAAAAAGTTAACGGCTGTCATGATAGCACTGTAATAGTGGACAAGTTTGTGGACAGTAGGGGAAATGAACAGGTCAGTGGGAAGAAGGGTTGAAACAATCAATGGTTTGGTGGGAACTTCCCTGTTATTGTTGTCTGACAGGAGAGTCATTACAGCTTAGGTTTATCTCTGGAGTTACTTGGTGATTTCCTGACTATGACTTGGCTATATCTAGAGGAGATCTCTGACCTACTTTGCGGCACATGTGCTCAGCCAGTGTTTTTCCTCTTGTCCAGCTTGGCCTTACAGTCACATCAGCGTCTATTTTATATCAATGCCAATTACTGTATTTGCTGGCATATGAGACTCACTTTCCTCCCCAAAAACATACTGTTTGAAAATGGGGTGTGTGTTATACGCCAGTGTGTCTTATACACCAGTAAATAGTATTTGACAGTGTATAAATGGGGTGTGTCTTATATGCGAGAAAATACGATAATTTTGCTAATTAAATCATATTTTACCAATTAAACCATATCAAAATGTGAGGATGCACAACCTGATAACATAGTTATATTCACAGATTCCAATCTATTAACAGAGGTATATACAATGGTTTCATGGCATACTATATACGTTAACATAAGACTCTTCACTATTTCACATATAACAAAAAAGGAGTGCTTTCAGAGTGAGTTTTGAACCAAAGGAAGCTGACTTTTGGTAGGCAGATGTATTACCTTCACATATCAACTCTAACAGACCACTGTGAAAAATTGAAACACCAGTATTCCCCCAAAAAAGGCCTTTGAAAATTTAGGGCAAGGATCATGATTTGCATCTTTCTGAATCCTATTTCATTCTATTCCACACCCAACACTGTATAAATATGTTTTATGTTTGAGTCCTTAATGGTACTGCATCCAAAGAAATGGGTTTGTTTCCATGAAAGTGCATGCAAAAATAAAATAAAAAAAGTTAGTCTTAAAGATATTGCCTTATTTCTTTTTTTAAACTCCCTTCCTTCCTCTTTTTATGCTGCAGAAAACTAATATGGCTACTTTGAAAACTACTTATGAGGAGTGTAATTCTTGACTAATTTCATTCCTGAATGAAGCGAGGAGTAATTTTAGCAACTTTCTTCCCATTGCAGGGAAGTTTTTGAAAAATGCAATATGCAGTTCAGGACCTTTTATGCACAAAGTTCATGCAGGATTTTTTTTCTTTTTTTGGTGCAGGAAACAGAATTTTCAGCAAAGACATATTATTTTCTGAACAGAACATTCTATTTCCTGTGCAGAAAATGATGTAGCTGGAAACTTATAGGCACAAAAACTGTGTGTGTGTGTGGGTTTTTTTGTACAGCATTTTATGCACAAAAATAGTATTTGGACACTGAAATATTATTTTCTATACAGAAAATGTGCAAATTTTGCACAGAATACATCCCAAGGTGTGAAGATTCTTGCCAGTTCACTCAAGAAACACAGTTTCTGACATTTGTCAGATATTTTCAAACATTCCTTCTATCCCTTTTGCTTTCTAAGATATGTAAGCACATAGCTGATACCTAATTATGTAGCTGACACCTTTATATTTGAGAGGCTCCCACTTTGTATATCTGTTTACAGTTTCCATTTTCCTGTCCATACAAGTCCTGAGCAGTTTAAAGGGCCAGCTGTCTTTGTTGATAAAAAGAAAGTTCTTAAGGCGATGATGCTTAAAAAAAAAAGACTGAGAACTTCTTTATCTAACTAAGTCACTGTTTTCCATTAAACAATGGATGATCTTTACAGATGCTGACATTACTTCTGATATGCCAGCTAGTCCTTTCCTTGTTCAATCAGCTTTATCATTATTGTTTTCATGAAAGTTGTGGGGAGACCCCTCCAAAGTTATGTACTTACTCAGCTATATGTTCATATGCTGAAATTAGAAAGGCTAATGTTTCTTTGGTTTTTTGTTTGTATGTACAGGGTTCTTTGACTACTGTATTGAAAATGCTCAATGAAAGTATCTATCAATTCTGTTTAGAAGGACAGGGCTTCAAGATAAAACCCGTACAGGCCGCATGTCCAGATTTAATTTGCAGAAATCTGAATTGCATGGAATCCCCATGTGAAGAGCAAAAGCCCAATTGATGGATGCACAGGAGGAAGCTTTCTTTCTGTTGCTCCCAATTTCTCCTCAAATTCTGCTTCAATTTGCCATTAGTTCCAACTCTTGTTGCTTTTAGAAAGTGTGTGAAGACCCATGACCCTCCAAGCTGTTCTTTTAGATCAATGGTTCTCAACCTGTGGGTCCCCAGATGTTTTGGACTTCAGCTCCCAGAAGCCCTGAGTATTGACCATAGTGGCTGGGGCTTCTGGGAGCTGAAGTCCACAAACATCTGGGGACCCACAGATTGAGAACCACTGTTTTAGATTGTTTTGATATTTAGTTGTTTACAGACAATTGTGATGACCTCAATGGTTTTGTTTATTATGATATCTTAATGGCTTTATTGTCTAGTTTGTTTTAAAATAAGAATGGTTAGCCTCTTGGAGTGGCTTCCATAGTGCAGGGAAAGGAAATTTCACCGGCTCCAGGTATAAAATTTCTGTTTGAACCCCCCACCATGCCACCTCTGTCTTCAATGAAGTCCCCGCTTCCTATTTGCTTCCTTCTTCTTTTGAAGCCCAATCTACACAGCCACCAAAAGAAATAACACAAGGTTAGCAAAGGTTGCTGTTTCTCTCTCTTCCTGCTGTTTGCATATTCAGAGAGGGGAGGATAAGGGGCACCATAACAGAAAAGAGCAAGAGGGAACAGCAAACCTGTTCTTGTTTTTTGCCTTGCATATGAGGACCTAATATAGATACAGTACTTAAATATAATGTGCAGTTTATGTAAATGACCATAATTGTGTGTCATTTCCCAGTCCTAGACTGCTGGTGAATCGATAACATCATAGGGAAACTGAACGTGATTGCAGCAGAATTAAGAAACCCAGACTCAGATTTTGTATACACCTGGTCTGGAATCCCTGTGTTCCTATAGATCCTCATGTATATCCAACATTTTCCAGGCTAACTGGAATTGATGTCCAACAACATCTGGAGACCACAGATTCCACACTCTTCCTGATAAAGATTTTGCATATATGAAGTCAATTGCAAGAGGCTCTCACTGTAAATACTTGTGTGATTCATTTTTCATATGTCATTTCTTCTGGAATTATTTTATCTACCTTTACATTGTTTCCTCTTTCCCCTCCCTGCATTTCTGTGCATCTACCCTTTTCAGTTCCACACAATTATTTGTATAGTCATTCTCTTTCATATATCGTAACACCAAGGACATTTTAACAACGGCTTCCTGGAAACAGATGGTAAATCATTGCATATGGTGTCAGAATATTGCCTCATGAAAGAAAATCCATATCACAGTTCTAGAAGAAGATTTGTGCTTCAATCTATTTTATAAATTCTCTCATTTCCTCCACAATAATTTCCAGCTCCATGCGTATTGCAAGTCTATCTGTATTCTTCCCTTTTGCTCATGCAGTTGTTTGGAAGCTTTGTGTGTTCATGAGTGTTCAGAAATTCTATTCTGATGGAGGTTGCAATGGTGTGCTGTGATATGTAGCCTGTTCTGTTGTCTATTTATTTAGAATCAAGTCTAAGAACATAAGAAAAAAAAAACCCTTCAGATCAAATATCCATATTGCCCAGTAAAGTGGTTGCAGAAGTAATCAGCTCAATGTTTCTGGGAAACTTACAAAGCAAGGCAAGAAGGGAGTAACTCCCACATCATTTGGCCCAAGCATCTGCTATCCAGATATATTCTGGTTGTATTTGGCTATTTTGGATAATGACTACTTGGAAGACAGCTCTCAAAATCCCCCAGCCTTGCTGGACAGTTTGCTTTTCAATTGACAATAAACATGGTCTCCACAAATTTGTCCAATCCCTTTCTAAGCCATCTGTGGTATAGCACCGGGAGTGCAAATCTATCTCTGTGTTCATCCAGACTGGCCAAATATATTGGGAGATCACAGTTTTTATTCTTCTTATTACTGCCTGTGTCCCTAAGATCTAGGACAACACATTGGTAATTCCAGGATGTTTCAGGTTTGCCCTTTCCTGAAGATTTGTTCCTACCAGGTTTTCTTTCCTTTTCTTAAAGTCCCTCAGCCTTCTGCTTTTTGTCCCCTTTTACTCCTCTCCTGCATGTTTTAAGTTGGATTTGCAGTGCTATGTGTGTATGCGAGTGTGTGCACATACCTAGACATGTCTGCAGGAGTGAAGGAGAGAGGAAAAGAGGGTATGGGAACAGACTGTCCCTGTTTCTTATGATTGTTTTGCAAAACTGCTTTATGTGTGTATAGCAGGGGAAAGATGGTGAAATGAGGGAAAGGAGGCAGGAGAAAGAGATAATCAGGATTCCAAGTTCAATTTAAGGTTCTAGAACACTCTTCTATTATGTGGAGGAGAGTGGGGGATAATTTCATTCAGCACACTAATTAATAAAGAAGAATACATTGTGCATTTTTAAAAAAAAAGAGCATATGGATGTGGGAATGGGAAAAAGCAGCCCAAAGAGATATCAAATGAAACTGATTGAATTGGCATTAGCCCCTAGTTTGGACTAGTCCTATGTTTACTCATAAACAAGTCCCCTGTTTTCAGTTGGGCTTATTTCCAGGCTAAGCGTGGCATGGGATTGCAGACTAGATGATATTTTAAGCAGCCTCGCTCATGCCAGCCATTGCATGAGTGTGTCATTTTTACCATACAGCTGGTGACAGTGGAATATGAGAATGAAACATACTGTAGTTGAAGTATTATTGAAAGTTTATCTATGATGCTGCATGTGTGATGGGCCATTCTCATGGGCAGATCATCAGTGGACATAGTGGTCATAAAATGTTCAATATAGCTCTTAGTCACCAAAGTATAGATTCCATAAGGCTGGTCTGACCATTAGTGAGAGAGAATGGCTTCAGGTGGCACACTCAAGAGTGGGTAAATATCACTCCTCTGGTCATCCCCAGCCTATTTTTGGAAAGCTACACTGTGTTTACTACATTTGCTGTCCTAATCCCTTAAACTGGCCTACAGATATCAAGGCAGACTCAAACAATGAAAAGACTGAGAGCCTTTCCACACTACAATGTTATAATGCAATTATTCCACTTTCAGCACCTTTTGGCATTCTGGGATTTGTAGTTTATTGAGGCCAAAGAGCTCTCTGGCTGAGAATGCTAAATGCCGCTTCTTAAATTGCAAACCCCAGGATTCCATAGGATGTTGAAAATGGAATAATAGTGCCATAACAATATAGTGCGGAAAGGCCCTAAGATACTAACCTCTGGGAGAAGATTTTGGATGTCATGCAAGGGGGACAAATTGTTATTTATTTACATATTTATAGTCAGGGAAGAGTAAAGTTGTTTATGGGAATTTCTGCCTGAGGTTAGCATCATAATTTGTACTGCTTTGGATACAGCACATCCCACTTGCAGGGAAGTAGGGACCAATTTGTTGTTCAGTGTGAGGTGGCAACTTTTCTTGGGTGATCTCTGGCTGATAGTAAGATTCCACTGGAAGTCCACTGTTATTACCGTGTACTAGCCTTACTTTGGAAGATATTAGATATCGTTTTGATATCACAATTCGGCCCCATTTTGCCACCCTTGGCCAAGTGTTTGTGAGGCACCCAAACAAGCACAGAACTAGGCATGGCCATTGATTGCTGAACATTCCTTTCTCCACCCAGGCAGGCCAGACTCAGCCAGATCTCACTTTAGGAGACCTCCCTAGACAAACACCTCATTAAAGATGCATGCTAATACAAAGAACTCCCTGCTCCAAGCAGGCAACTTGACCAGCTAGACGCTTAACTGTCAACTACGCTGCATCTGCATACTGGCCATTCCATTGTCGATTTGGAACTAATTCAATCATGCTAAATTCTGACCTTTCAGAGACATTGTCTCGTGCCCAAACCTCATTGTTCTCTCCCAAGTACAGACTAGCCTACGGTCATATTTTCCCTATAAGAACCCCTGATTCCAAGACCTTTCTCGGATCGCTCTGAACTTCCATCCCACCTTGCTGCCAGTTTGTCCGCCGACCTTTTCCCTCAGTCTCAGTCCGAGACTGCACAATTATGGACCTCCACTGTGATCTACCCTGGGCTCCGGACAGGTGTAGTATCACCCAATTTGACAATCCTTCTCAAAATTCCTCTTTATCGCTACTATCTTTATTTTCTATAGTTACTTGTGTGAGTGTGTTGCGTACACTGTTTGCCTGTATTTAATAAACTCACAGTTATTATTTCATATTTGGTGTGCTTCTTGACTTGGCCTGATCCCGTAGACATTGGGTTTAAAGATTCCACTGCATTGCTCTGCCTCTTGTTTTGCTAACTTGTGCTCTGAGCTAATTTTCCCCACCAGTATTTGAGCACGTTTGGAGTCCCTCGCGGACCCCCAGTAAACAGGGTAACACCACTTCGCTTCTGAAAGACAGAGCAGGGCACCACCATCTTGTCCTTTGCCTCTGGCAACAAAATTTCTTAGACAAACTCAGTTTTTTTAAAATTAATATTTTATTAATTAATTAACACAAATTACATACCAACAAACATAATTACACATATACACCCAGATGTGAAATACAAATACACATACATGGTGAAAAAACCTGACCAACCTGTTATCTAAATTCCCTCTCTAAAAAACTAAACACTAAACAAACCATCTCAACACAATACAATACAATACAATACAAATCAACATGAATCAAACAATTAAATACCCTATTTACCCCCCCAACATTGCTGAAACTGATATTCCTTCTAATTCATCAAAGTGTGACAGCTAATCCATACAAATTAAATTCCAGCATCTACATGAGTTATCTACACCGTCGCTGCTTATACCTTATACCTATAACTTAAATATAACTGATATATAAATCAAATATTCATATTTGCTTAATAAACCCAAAATAGTTCCTCCACTACCTACTTAGCCCAAAGGTCAAACTTTTAACCTACAAACACCCTATATTTTGTTGAAGTTTCTGACTTTTCCGACATCGGGCCTAACCCGTCCAGTCTCCTACAAGAAAAAGGGAAATCATATTTCATAATTATCCAATGCAAGATACCGCTTTATCTCTCCACATGTCAAACCAAACTGGCGAAACCATTTTCCATCCCTCAGTGACTTCTCCTTTTCCCCTACCCTTCAAAGATTCCATAATAATGTCCAATTAGGCAAACTCAGTTTCAGCAGTAACTACCCAGCTGTCTTCAAGTTACAGGGGGAAATAATTATTTTGTTTTACTCTTTACAAACAAGCCCATAGTGAATCTACACTGAGGTAGAATAAAACCTGGCCAAGTGGGCTGCTTTGGCTTAAAAGAACTCAAAGGTTACATGTTATAAACCAAGCTGTCTTTTGAGTTCTTGCGGAAAGAAAAAAAAGTTTAACATTTGATGTGCAAAGTCAGCTTTTAGGATCTACATCTACAAACTCCATTAAGTGGAGAGTGCTGGGGGTGTTTGCCATCTAAATATGTCCTCATGGCTCTTCGGCTTGGCCTTTATTATTCCAATCAAGGCAAAATAAAAGCCATGTTTAAAGAGAGTGAGATAAAGAGAAAGAATCCAAGGGAGCATCAGAAATGCTGACACTTCAACTGTTCGGTTCAGAAAACCTGATGCATTACTTTTTCATTCCCACAGCTCCTGAATGCATTAAACATTTTCCTTAAAGGACAGCTTGTGTCATTGTATACCTTGTTTCTGCTGGCTGGTGTACTTACGCATGTTCTTCTGTGAGTGCACTGTACCTGTCCTAGTACTCACTGCTTCTTCCCCCCGCCTTATTGTCACTATTTTCTCCTTGCCTAATACTGTTGAATATATATTCCAAAGAATGTATTCTTGTTGTTGCCGTTCTGCATAAGTACAGCTTAACTGGTCATGCAAAGAAGACTGATGACAAGTGGAATTGATCTTCCCACTCAAGCTCACCTGTTATTTTATGAGGTTTATTCAGTTAAGATTTGTTACTAAATTAGTGACTGTATTCTATTGTTAGATAGGCAAAAGGAAGCTCTGCCAATGAAATAAAGCAATGCAGCCAATTCAGATGTCTAGTGGATTTCAGCTTGGATTTTGAATGGTTCTCAACTCATTACAGTGTCTGTATTTACAATGAACAACATAGTCCAAGGTTATGCTGTTCTCAAGATAATAAGAAAAACAACATTTCACACATGAAGAAAGGAAAGCTTACAGATAACACTTGTGTGTTATACTTGTATATAACTTCCTTATTTTCATACAAATGGTCACTCTTGACTGCCTTACCCCTTTTCTTCTATGGTGGCAGCATGCCCTGTTCTATAGAGGGAACTCCTTTGTTCAAGGACCACTGAAGGAGATTCCTGACAACTGAAGTCTTGTTCAAACAAAGGCCATTTCCAGCCTACATTGCTATAGTGCTATTATTCCACTTTCAACATCCTATGGAATCCTGGGGTTTGCAGTTTAGGGAGGTATATTTAGAATTCTCAGCCAGATAGCTCTTTGGCCTCAGTAAACTACTACCCCAGAATGTCAAATGGTGTCAAAAATGGAATAATAGCACTATAACAGGGTAGTGTGGACATGGCCAAAGAGCAATAAGAAGAGAGAGATGGGATTGTGAAGTTACTCATCAGTAGATTCTCCTTATCAGTCTTCCTTGTTATGTGATTATATAGTTTATTTCTAAGGCACCTTTTTGCATAAAAGACCAGCCACAAAAAATTATAAGCACATTTTTTCACTTATGATTTCTATACAATGGAATGCCTACTGACAAAATCAAAGCAGCAGTATCACACTAACTGTACAAAAATAGAAAATCTGAGATCCAAATACATTTGTGCTCCTGCCCCAAGCAAACTTGAATGAATAAAAATGCCAAATACAATAAATGTTAAGAAAAATGCCAAATACAAGTCAATAAGAATGCCAGAGCTGGAGTGACCATTTCCCAACCACCATATAATGTTTCTCAGGTGGTGATAGGGCAGAGAACAGATTACCTTTTGTCATAGTATCATTCAGTTTTCTGCAGCAGTTAATATGCAGAGTTGGAACTATTTAGGTCATTCAAAATGACCTGGATAGATTGGAGAGCTGGGCCAAGGCTAACAAAATGAAATTCAACAGAGAGAAGTGTAAGGTCCTACACTTAGGTAGAAAAAATGGAATACAGAAATATAGGATGGGGGACATGTAGCTGGATAGCAGTATGTGTGAAAGGGATCTAGGAGTCTTCATAGACCACAAGCTGAACATGAGTCAGCAGTGTGATGCGGCAGCCAAGAAAGCCAATGCAATTCTTGGCTGCATCAATAGGAGTACGGTGTCTAGATCGAGGGAGGTACTGGTACCACTCTACTCTGCTTTGGTTAGACCTCCTCTTGAATACTGTGTCCAGTTCTGGGCACCCCAATTCAAGAAGGACCTGGTCAAGCTGGAGCAAGTCCAGAGGAGGGTGACCAAAATGGTGAGGGGCCTGGAAGCCATGCCCTGTGAGGATAGACTTAGAGAGCTGGGGATGTTTAGTCTGCAGAAGAGAAGGTTAAGAGGGGACATGATAGCCATGTTTAAATATTTGAAGGGATGCCATGTAGAGGAAGGAGAGGCCTTGTTTTCTACTGCTCCAGGGACCAGGACAAGGAGCAATGGATTCAAGCTGCAGGAAAGAGGATTCCACCTGAACCTCAGGAAGAACTTCCTGACGGTCAGGGCTGTCCAGCAGTGGAATCTGCTGCTTCAGAGTGTAGTGGAGTCTCCTTCCTTGGAGGTTTTTAAGCAGAGGCTAGATGGCCATCTATTGGGAGTGCTTTGAGGGTGTTTCTGCATGGCAGGGGGTTGGACTGGATGGCCCGTGTGGTCTCTTCCAACTCTACGTTTCTATGAT
This sequence comes from Iguana delicatissima, assembly GCA_948472985.1. Taxonomy (NCBI): domain Eukaryota; kingdom Metazoa; phylum Chordata; class Lepidosauria; order Squamata; family Iguanidae; genus Iguana; species Iguana delicatissima. Next base: position 1,004,117 of record CAOKZL010000537.1, read on the forward strand.
TCTATGATTTACAAAAGGAAGCTGTCTGTGCTTATTAACTCCTTTCCTTGATAATGAAGGCATAACAACATTTCATTACAAATGTAGTTTGTAGGGATGGCACCACTTCTTTTTGAGTGTAACAGTAATTTTTTAGTTATTTTTATAATTGTGGGGGTGTGGCCTCACTAAGTGATAGAGGAAGAATGTCAGATGGTTGTAGTGTTGCCTTGCCCTGCTGCCTCATGCTCTGCTGTGGGTGTTCAGCAACCAGAGGATGGATAGATGAAGAGTATGTTTTGTACTACAGGCCTCTGCCTTGTAGCCTTCAAATGTGTTTGTGTGTATGTTTTAAAAATAACTAAACTATTTTAGTTACTTTCAAGAAAGACGAAATTAAAGAGTTGCTTTACATCAAAGCAGAAAAGTGCCGCTCCTTACTGCTTTGGTCAGTCCTCACCTGGAATATTGCATCTAGTTCTGGGCACCACAATTCAAGAAGGATATTGACATGCCAGAAGGTGTCCAGAAGAGGGAGACCAAAATGATGCCATATGAAGAGAGGCTTGGGGAACTGGGTATGTTTAGCCTGGAGAAAAGAAAATTAAGAAGTGACGTCATAGCTATGTATGTCATATGGAGGATGGATCCTCTTTTCTGTTGCTCCAGAGACTAGAACCCTCTCTGCACCTTACTGTTTTCCAGTGCTGGGGTGCAGGGATCGTGCGAGCAGCCTCCGGTGAGAGGCTCTCGCGTTCGGGGTCCTTCGCCTCCGCACGAGCTGCCTGCTCACGCAAGAGCCCCACCTCTTCCTCTGCAGTGCAGCCTGGGACTTTCCCAGGCTGCACTGGGGCAGGAAGCACGACTGGCGCAGTTCCGGAAGCTCCACATGGCAAGTAAGTGCGTGCGGGGCCTGGGAGCAATGTGTGATCGCGCATCATTTTAGGCTTCGACAAAAATGAAAATGTGCACGATTGGCACCTGCCAGCCCCTGGAGCACTGCACGATTTTGAGTGCGTCGTGCAGATCACTCCTCACAATCGCGCAATGCTCGAGGTCCTCTTTCGCATGGAAAATGCCATGCAAAAAGGGCCTAGGACATGGAGGAATGGCTTCCAACTCAGGAAAAGGGATTCCATCTAAACATTAGGAAGAACTTCCTGATGGTAAGAGCAGTTTGACAGTGGAATATGCTGCCTGGGATTGTGGTGGAGTCTCCTTTGCAGGTTTTTAAACAGAGGCTGGACATTCATCTTTCAGGAATGCTTTGATGTGTATTTCTGCATGCCAGGGGGTTGGATGTGATGGCCCCTGTAGTCTCTTTCAACTCTATGATTCTATGAAATCAGGGTGGGCAGTTGTGGGAGGCTAGAGGAGTTGCATTCAACCCCCAAGAGATCTTTGAGGGCTGCACCCATCCCCAAAACTTAAAACAAATATCCCCAAATGTCTCCTAATGATTTTCAGAGGGTGTGTGAGGCATTTCTGCCATATTTTAATGTCCTACTGCAACATGTTTGGCCCAGAGGAGGCATTTTTAAAAATCAAAAGTAAACCAGAAGAAGGGCCTTCAATAGCCCAAGGCCCCCCAAATATGTCAAAAATATTCTTCAAGGTGCTAGATTACATCTTGGTCCAATTTTTTTGACAAAAAGTAAAGACCTCTGGGGACCCTGAGGGTCACACAAATGGCCCTGGGGGTATTACATATGGCCTGCATGCCCCATTTTACCCACTCCTGCTTTAAATGAATTATAACTCTAGTAGTTACAAACTACTCGGGGATGTCCCCAGAGCTATCCCGTTCTTCAGCTTACTTTCCTGTGGCAGCATCTGGTGGTGATCCCAGCAGCAGCTCTGCCAGGAAGGGAGCATGACAACAGCGCTGTCCTCCACATGGGACTGGCTCCCTATGGAAGGGAATGTGATGGACACACTGCTTCCTTCCACAGCCCAGCCAGGTACTTTCCCAGGCTGTACTGGGATGAGAAGCACCACCATTGCACTTCCTGCCCTTCTGCAGGACAGGTAAGAGCAGGATGGTGGCATGATTGTATGTCATTGTATGTTATGTATGTATGATTGTATGGGAAAAACCCATCAATGATTTAACCCACGATGGGGACAGAGGAAGGACAGGACCATGATGATGTCATGCAGAAGTGTCATCATGGTCCTGTCATTCTCCCGTCCCCATGGCGGGATGGGAGGTGGTGCAGAAAAGGCCTGTAAGTTCAACTAGTTGCTTTTAAGCATAACTTTCCAAGTTATTTCTGGTGAAATGTGTTTCCATGAAAATGACAGCATTTAGTTCTAAATTTATATCTACCCCATGTGTATGCTTTAGCCTCATGGTTCTACACTTTGAACTGTCATCAGTGGCAGGGTGGGAGAGGCCATGAGAGTGGCATCTTCTGCATTGCTGCAGCAATGGGTAAAGAGAACTTGCTTGGTGGTAAATCAGACAGGACACTGATTGAATATGTTTAGGGCTGGGATATTACATATTTCTTGCAGGACTGTATTATTTATTCATTCATTCCTCTAATTTATATTCCATCTTTCTCCCTTCAGAGGACCCAAGGTGGCTTACATCCAATTAAAATAAGATACAGCTAAAAACAAACAAATAAAACAAAAACCTGACAGCACAAAGGTTAAACAAACAAGTAAACAAACAATTGTATTAAAAACACAAAGTCAAAACAGTTTAGAACATTTTTTTTAAAAAAAATAAAACCACGGTCCAGTTAAAAGCCCCTTCTGTCACAGGCCTGCCCAAGCAAGCAAGCAAGCAAGCAAGCAAGCATTTGCCCACCAGTGCAAAAGAGAGAATAGAAGGGGATCTGGCAGACTTCCCATGAGAGGGAATTCAACATCCTGAGAATATCCACTGAGAAGGCTTTCTCCATTGTCCTCAGTAAATATATCCATGATGGTGATCTAAGGCCCTTTTTGCACAAAGCTGATACAATGCAGTAGCGTCGTATTGTCACTTTTACATCTGCATGTTAAACCAGTTTGACATCGTTTTGTTTTCTGTGGTTCCGCACAAGTTGAGGCCTTAGCACAGTTAACATCGATGTTAAACCGATATATTGTAAAAAACAAAATCTCTGATGCAAACAACCCAAACCATTTCTGTGGTGGTTTTTCCTACATGCAGAAGCATTACATCAATTCACACACTTGTGCTAAAATGTAGCAACAGTTTCTACACTTTTTTTAAAAAAATTGACCAATCAGTGGCGGTGGGGTGGAGCGAGGTAGGGGAACAGGAGTTCCATGAGAACTGATGATGCAGAAGCTACAAACTATTTTCTCTGCTTTACTTCAACAGAAACTAAAGGACGTGCAGATAAGAATCGGGGTAAGTCAGAGTAAAAAACACCTCTCATGACACACAGTGAAACACTCTTCTATTCTAGTGTGGAAATGGCCTAAGAGAAAACTCTCTTTCAAAGATCTTAACTCTTTGTTGTTACGTGCCTTAAATTCTTTTCTAAGGTGACCCTATCATGGGATTTTCTTGGCAGAATTTCTTTAAAGGGTTTGCCCTTGCCTTCCTCTAAGGCTGAGAGTGTGTGAGTTGCCCAAGGTCACCCAGTGGGTTATCTTGTCTTAAAACTTAGGCAGGTTCAAGCAGAGAGATGATTTCATATAGGCTGGATTCAAGTCACATAAGGCTTTACACTTTTAATTGTACCTGGAGATGTACTGGTAGTTGGTAAAGTTATATCCTTCCAGTAAGCAGTCTCAGCCTGGCTGTAGATATAGGGTATTTCATTTTTAAGTTAGAGAACAGTTAGGCTAACAGGGATATGAACAGCATGAAGTACCCCTTACCTGAACACAAATTCCTCAATGTCCAAAGCTTCAACAGTCAGGTCCACACCATGCAAATCAGAACCAAGGGATCATATAATTCAGGTAAAGGATTCTGGCAACATTCAGTCTTCTACTAGTTACCTCTGACAATTATGGGCAAAATGGCCTTGTGCTCTTCAATGTAACTCCCTAAATCAGTTTTATGGTATCAGAACAATTGTCACACATTACGATTCTGTTAAGGGGAGGATACATTGAGATCCATCTGTCCTACCTTACTCTCTTGGAAGGCCTGTTCCTCATGTAAGAATGCATTTTAATGCAAGCAAGTTTAAGTCTACATATATGAGAAGTAACAGCTGTCTACATCATCATTAAGTCATTGAAGAAAAGTGGGATGTATGTGTAAATCATTATCTTCGTTTTATATTTCGTAATTCATTGGTTTTCTTTTCTTTTCTTCTGAACCAATGTAGGTTATTTTCTTTTACATTCTCTAGAGTAACCCAATAGCATTATAACAGAGCTACTCTTGTGGAAGAAGTGGAAGTAACTTGATCTAGTTCACTCTGGATGAGAACTACTGTTCTCAATGAACAATCTGCAAAGATTAGACCCCTTTTCTCATATAGCACCATGTAGGAATCCATGAATTTTCCTATCCTGTATTTCAGTGTGGTTTGGTATGTCTTTAGTTCAGTTGCTAGTCTGCTGGGAAATTGATCAACACAATGGAAGGATTAGGTGGAGTGATAAACCTTTCATGTTACATACTACATAGTTCCAATTTGTCATGGAAATTTGCAAATGCAGTTTATTATCATTATTAACTATATATTGGTACATATGTATAAATTTGAGTCAAGTATCCCTTCTCCAAGGTGTGTGTGTGTATGCGTATGTATATGTGTGTATGTATATGTGTGTTCACGTAACGGATCTCCTCTGAGTGCAAAATATTAGATTCCAGGAAAAAAACTGCATCAGTTTAGGAGATCAATATTTACTATTTCCATTACAAACAAGTGCATATGAGTAGTCAATGAACATTGAAAATATGGTGAAGGTTGGCATTTGCATGTGAATTCTGGCTGTTGCATTTGAAATCTGTGAATACAATTTCCAGATGTACAACAGTGAATGCTGACAGTCACATTCAAGGACTGTCACCATTCATAGGCCTCTCTCTGCATCTTTGAGCAATTGTCTGGAACTACAATTGCCTGGAATTGTCAACATCTGTTTGGACATCCATGGTAGCATAATTATGAAAGCTTAAATCTCTACCCAATGATCAAAATGAGGGTCACTATTCAGACCAAACTTTATCCAGCGGTTCTTCATTAAATCAAGCTGAGCCTTTCGTCCTGTTTTATAGACACAGCTAATTCAGGAATTAATCAACTCAATTCTTTCATTGAGAGAGACCATCAATGGCTATGAAATGGGATGTGTTTGTGTGGGGATCAAGAACGTGTCCAAGATAGGCCATCCTGAATTTTAAGTAGCAGTTCTGAACTGTTCTCTCCCCTACCACTGCTCATTAAAAATAATGCATTAAAAGATTAGCAAGAGACACAGTAACTGGTTTAATAAGCTGCTTTTCAGAAGCTACACTTGTGAAAGTGGATTCCATTCTGAGTCCTTTGTGTTCTGTGCTAGAATACATTTGGTGCAGATGGTGGAGAAACCAGTTCTTTTGAACTAGTGTCCCTGGACAATATGGGATATAGCCTTGGACACAATGTTTGCATTGTGTTTCACAAGCCAGCATTCATTTTAATGGAAATTCCACTCCTCTTGCATCACTTAAAAAAAAAAAAGAAGCAAGCAGGAAAGCGTTTGTCCAGGCAATTAGCAAAATCTTGTATGGAGTGCCTTTTGGGGGGGGGAGGATGGACTTGGCAGCTTGTTCTCTGGATTTTTTTCCCCTCTGCATTTGTACATATTTTTTTGTTTTACATTTGCTTATCTCAGACCTGGCTCACAAATCACACTCTGTGCTACTCTGATATATATCCTCTGCCTGTTGTCATTTCACTTTAAAGATAATTTTGCAGGTTAATGAACTTAAATGCAATACTTTAATATAATCACTAGAGATAACAGGAGGAAAATCAAGCTAATCCCAAGCCTGGAAGAGAATGTTTGATTCCAGACATGCAGGCTCATTTAAATTCAGGACTGGTAAGCCCATCACTTTCAACTATTGATCTATGATAAGCCATTTTTATTAATTTTTTCCTTAGAAGAATTCAGTAGCATTAGAAGAGATTCAACAAGTAAAGAGAACACTTCTTTTATTTGACAGATTAGCCTGATTTACCAGTTTTTAATGAAAATTGTGGTTCTGAGTTTATATTCTAATATGGATTTACTCCCAGGTAATTCCTTCCTACTCAGTATGGGCTTGCTTCTGAGTAAATATGTATAGGCTTGCAATGTAAAGACTTTTAGTTCATCTGCAGCAGGAGCCACATTTATCTCCCTCTTTCATTTTGTAAACCTCTTACTGTTTACAGTTTAGATTGGAGTCTTTTTGGGAGGAGGGAACTTCTTGTCCACATCTTCCCTCTGCAAAGTACCAAAAGAAAGAATGAAGGAACCAGCAAAGGAAGGCTGTTATCCCCCTGCCCCGGTGTACACATCCAAACTACAAAGAAAGATATTTGATTTCAAGATAAAAAAAAAGTTGCTGAAACTCTGTCTTTCTCTCCAGCAAGGAAATTGAAAGTGGAGATCAATGACACCACTTAACTGAAATTATGGGCACGTTTGGGCCCTGTTGTACTTTAACATTCATGCCACATAAACACTAAAACATAATCCCAGTACCCACTCCACTGCCTACACAATGCATACTGAGTGATGTGTAGGAGCTGAAATGAAGCCAAGACTTTGATGCTGTCAACATCAAACAACATCAGTTTCACAATGTAGTTCTATACTTGGTTAAGCCATCTTTACTAGTTCAGTTCAACTAAGTTGGAAAGCTGCATCATGTTTAATGGGTATAGACCAAGTTAAGCCCCTTATAAACATCTTGTAATTTATAAATCATCTCTGTAGACATAAAGTTTCCTTCCTGTTATGCTTTTTTTTTCTACCTGCAGTTGTTCCTTTCTCATTCAAACTTCTAAAAACGAGGCTCAGTGAGCTACTGAATTGGGGGAGACGGCCACTGGGGGAAGGAGAGAGAGAGAAGATAGTTGGAAACTGATTTATAATCAAATTACTTTGACAGTTGAACAAAGCCAAATTGAGTTACCCTGTATGATGGAAGGAGGTGAGTGGAAGATGATTTTTTTAAAACGGTGCTGTTTCGGGATGATTGTTCTAAAATACCAAGTGAGAAGGAAGTAGTGAATCTGAGAAGGTGGGCAACATCGAAAGATAGAATGGTCACAAAGGAAGAGGGTAGTTAAATTCAAAATGAAATAACAGATGCAAGACAATGAAAACTGGATTGGCTAATAAGTGCTCTAAAGGACTTCACGCTATAAAATGGTACGGAAAATTTAGGAATGCCATATGGTATGTAATAGATCTACAGTTTTAACTAGTGAAAATATTCTGTAACCAAGTCAACAAGTAGCATTTAATATTAATTTCATTTATCACATAGAGTCATTTATCATGGAAATATATTATGTCATAACATGTAACACAAAGTTATGTTGAGATACAATGCTGGATATGTTAACCTTGGCAAAAGAAAGTTCATTTTTTTGTGGGGGGGCATGAACTGGGAGAAGGGAAGAAGAAAAATTTTGGATATTATCTTTGAGAGGCTTGAATCAATTAGACAGCTACAATCTATTTAAAGAAAGGATGGAGGTTTATTATTTTTCTTTCTACTTTTTAATTTCTTATTCATATATTTCACGTTTCCATTATGTTGCTTTTTTTCTTCGAGTTTGTAGTTTCAGTATTTTTAGAAATTATTAAAAATATCTAAAAAATAGAAGTGAATGTGGAAGCCAGCTAATTCTCAAAGTGAAAATAAAAATGAGATCAACGAAATTGGTACTACAGTCCTCCCTCCACATCTGTGGGTTTGACCTTCACAAACATGATCATTTGCGAGATGCCTGCTTGCTTCCCCTGCATTCTCCCACTCCCATTTCCTTGCCTTTTGCCCAGGTGTGCATGTCTTCCTTCCATAGACCTGAGCAAAAGGCAAGTGAATGGCAGGGGGCAGCCCCATGCATGTGCCTTCTCTGGTTGTGTTGCTGTCCCCCCACCCTTTGCTTGCCTATCACTTCGGCATCTGGAAGGCAGTGTACCTGGGCAAAATGCAAATGAAGGGGGGAGTGTTCATACCTCCTCTGGATGTGTGGCTGCCCCCTCCCATTCACTTGTCTATTGCTCTGGCACCTGGAAGGAAGGTGGCACACCTGGGCAAAACTCAAGTGAATGATGAGGGAAGTCCTGGAAGGGAATGAAAGGAGAAGCACTCACTTGGTTGGAGGGGGAGTTATTTGCAGTTTTTTGACTTTCATGAGGGTTCTGCACCCTGAACCCTTGTGAAAATTGAGAGGCAACTTTAAATGCTTTGTTACCCCATGTAACATGGTAAGATGTGGACTTGTCTTTACACCCCTGGAAAAAAAATGACACTATTCCTTACTTCTAAACCATAGTAATTGCTTAATATCAAATTGTAATGATTCATAATATCTGAGACTAGAGTTTGCATCTTTTGGTTATTTGGGATTGAAGCTCAGGTAGAAGCAGGAATTGTGAATGTGCCCCTATTTAAAATCTGCTGGTATGGAGACATTGATTGGTTTTCTGAATTGCCTTACGTTTTCTATGATGCATCCTCAGTCTTAAATCTGGCTTTAAACTTGAGGGCTTTTTTCTTCTTTAGATAATCAAATACTGGAGTGGATCTTTTTAATGTAGATAGACAACTTTGGAGAGCTGGGGGCAATCTTCTGGCTTAGAACACTCCAGCAGCCAGGTGGACTGCCAAAAACTGAACCAAACCAAACCAAACCAAACCAAACCAAACCAAACCAAACCAAACCCAGAAGTCCCCCTTTGGTTTTTGAAAGTGTTTTTCATATTAAATAGTATAGGGCTTCTTGTAACATATTTAGTAGGTGAGTCTCCAGGCTTGCAGGAGAAACAATTCACCATTTTTGTCAGAAAAAAAGTTAGTACAGGAAAGTTTTCAAAGTTGGGAACTACATGGAGCGTGGGGCAACATTTTGTGTGTTGATATGGTATGGTAGTTAAGGTACATGTGTCCATTAGTATGGCTAAGCCATGGGTTAGCATGGGGCAGATGTTAATCTACGGTCCAAATTACACTGCTGGTTTGTTACTGCCCCAAATCACCACTTTTAGGTTATGCTTTCTGATTCCGGGGGGATCCTTTCAACTATGTTATCCCTTCTCCTGGAGACAACTCAGGTTTATCTTAGACTCAGGCAGTTGTTCAACACTGTGTTGGGGAAATTAAAAAAAAAAATTGAATATTGAGAGACCTTGGTAATGAGACTCTCAATCAGCAGAGTATTTTAGTAATTGCACAAAACGGAAGTTGAACAGATCACCAGTCCCACTTCTTTAACTACACCCCAAACAAACTTAATCTAGCTCAAAATAAGCACAAAAGCAGTTTGGTTAAAAATATAAAAGAGTTTACTCACAAAAGCTTGTGCATAGTCTACACAGGTTCAATTCTTGAGGAAGGTAGGAAGAAAATAAAGCACTCATATGCTTGCTGCAAAAAGATCCCTGTTAGGAGATCTCAGAGCATGTTTTCAGGACAAAAATGGCGAAGACAAAAAGGAGAGACAAAATGGCCGGAGAACCTTTTTAAAAAAAAAACAAACAAGGAATGTCTACGAGCTGGAGGAAGAGGTGTTAACCAACAAACAGGAAGCTTTCTCTCTAGGCTATCTCTCTATGCTTACAATAGACATGCAAACAAACTAGCTATTCAATTAGGCATGCAAAGGTTGCCACTCCCAACACAATGAACAGGCCTTACTATCCATATGAAAAACATTAGGCTGGCTCACTAGATTCACTTCACTCACATAAGTGCGGACTCTTCCAAATGAAGCAAATATGTTAAGAGACAGTGTTGCTGTGAATCCTATTTGTTTGAAAACAGAAAAAGATCTGAATAACATGTTGCCAGTCACATGATGTTTCAGGCAATTGTCTCTCCTTTCCCACAGTATTTTGAAGTAATTTATTCTGACTTGAAAGCAAAGGTGTTTTTTAAGTTGACACATTCTTCTGTCTGATCCTTCTCCTCCCTTCCTGTTTTCAGGAAGTTTCCACTCTCTTCCTTATTGTTTCCAATTCTCCAGTAAACCAGGGACCTGATTTGGTCCAAAACTGTTGGAAGAAATATTTGGGAGAATTGGGTCCACCTTGATCATTTTCTCATTTCAGAGATATACCACGTCTTGGGAGGAATCACATGTTGAGGGAGACGACACTCCCCCAAAGCCATAAGAAAATCATCTGAATTCATCAGCCTCATGGAAAGTATCACCTTAATCAGCCCTTCTACCCCTGCAGAGGGTCTGCATTTTAGTAAGTTTAAGCCATCAGGAAATGATCTATCACTGATGATGAAACTACAAAGAGTTCCTTCACATAAAGATAATCATTCTTACAGTAATCTTGCCTGCCAGATAAATGGGGCTAGATACCACTTCAGACAGACCCATCACTGCTATTGAGGCCATAATGTCCTGACCTATTCTAAAATGGAATGGACTGAGTAGGGATATTAAAATCTTCTAAGGAAACAAGCCAAAGGTATTTAAACACCACCCCTAAGAAAGGATTCGCTGTGGAGTAGAGTTGAATCATAGAATCATAGAATCATAGAAATGTAGAGTTGGAAGAGACCACACGGGCCATCCAGTCCAACCCTCTGCCATGCAGGAACACCTTCAAAGCACTCCCAACAGATGGCCATCCAGCTTCTGCTTAAAAAACTCCAAAGAAGGAGATTCCACCACACTCCGAGGCAGCCTATTCCACTACCGGACAGCCCTGACCGTCAGGAAGTTCTTCCTGAGGTTCAGGTGGAATCTCCTTTCTTACAGCTTGAATCTATTGCTCCTTGTCCTGATCTCTGGAGCAGCAGAAAACAAGGCCTCTCCTTCCTCTACATGGCATCCCTTCAAATATTTAAACATGGCTATCATGTCCCCTCTGAACCTTCTCTTCTGCAGACTAAACATCCCCAGCTCTCTAAGTCTATCCTCATAGGGCATTGTTACCCTGTAGATTGGGGGTCCTGGGAGGGGCACCCAAATACCAAACAAACCTAGCAAAGATGGGGAAATTAGCTGGAGCACTCTCCTGGCTAACAAGAGGCAGGGCAACACAGTGGGATCTTTTATCCTATGTATACCGGTTCAGGTCAGTGAGGAGTCAAGCAGTTTCAAAATACTTAACAGTATTTATTAAACACAAAATAATAAAAACACAAGCACACTCCTAACTAGAAAAGGAAAGAAAGAGAATTTGGGGAATGGGCAATACACCACCTGTCTGAAGTTCTGGAGACACCAATTGAAGAGGAGGAAACCCGGCGTAGAGACTGAGGGGAATCTGCTGGACCAAGCGGCAGCGAGGCGAGGAAGAAGATCCGATGGGAGCTTCAAGTGATTTCAGCTAGTGATTCAGCAAGAGTTCCACTGGAGTTCAGCCAGGTCCAGCGAAGTCCACTGAACTACCCAAACTGGGGGTTTTTATAGGGAAAGGAACGACCGCAGGCTAGACTGGTCTCTGGTGAGAACAATAAGGTTTGGGCTGGAGACAAAGCCTCCGAAAGGTCAGAATTTACATGACTGAATTATATGTCGATTTGACAACAGTATGGCTGGTATGTAGATGCAGCTAGCTCAGCTGTTAAGTGCCTAGCTCGCCAGGGTGTTCGCTCAGGCAGAGAGTCCTTTTGTTGTACTGTGCATTTGAAATTGAGGTGTTTGTTTCAGGAGGTCTTCCCCTGAAGCGGATCGGACAATATCTGGAGGAGCAACAAGCATCATCCATGCCTAGCTTCGCGCTTGTTCGGCGGGGCCTCACAAACACTTGGCTGGTGGCAGAAGGCCGAATTATGATATCAAAAATGATATCTTTGGCTCACTAAGGACAGACCAAATAGCGGTGGTAACAGCATGGCTTCCAGGCCCCTCACCATTTTGGTCACCCTCCTCTGAACTTTCTCCAGCTTGACCAGGTCCTTCTTGAATTGGGGTGCCCAGAACTGGACACAGTATTCAAGATGAGGTCTAACCAAAGCAGAGTAGAGTGGTACCAGTACCTCCCTCGATCTAAACACCATACTCCTGTTGATGCAACCGAGAATTGCATTGGTTTTCTTGGCTGCCACATCACACTGCTGACTCATGTTCAGCTTGTGGTCTATGAAGACTCCTAGATCCCTTTCACAAGTACTGCTATCCAGCCATGTGTCCCCCATCCTATATTTCTGTATTCCATTTTTTCTACCTAAGTGTAGGACCTTACACTTCTCTCTGTAGAATTTCATTTTGTTAGCCTTGGCCCAGCTCTCCAATCTATCCAGGTCATTTTGAATTTTGATCCTGTCCTCTGGTGTATTAGCAACCCCTCCCAATTTGGTGTCATCTGCAAATTTGATGAGCATGCCCTCTATTCCTTCATCCAAATCGTTGATAAAAATATTGAACAGCACTGGGCCGAGGACAGAATCCTGTGGCACCCCGCTAGTCACTTCTCTCCAGGATGAAAAGCAGCCATTCGTGATCACCCTTTGGGTTCAGTCAGTCAACCAATTACAAATCCAACTAACAGTAGCCCTGTCCAGCCCACATTTTACTAGCTTCTTTGCAAGAATGTCATGGGGAACTTTGTAAAAGGCCTTACTGAAATTGAGATATGCTATATCCACAGCATTCCCCTCATCTATCAAGCTAGTAACTCTATCATAAAAAGAGATAAGATTAGTCTGGCATGTCTTATTTTTGAGAAATCCATGTTGACTTCTCGTGATTACCGTGTTGCTTTCTAAGTGATTAGCAACTGACTGCTTAATGATCTGCTCCAGGATCTTTCCGGGTACTGATGTCAGGCTGACTTGGTGATAATTATTTGGGTCCTCTTTTTTTCCCTTCGTGAAGATGGGGACATTTGCCCTCTTCCAGTCTGCTGGAACTTCTCCTGTCCTCCAAGATTTCTCAAAGATTATAGCAAGCGGTTCCGAAATGACCTCTGCCAGTTCTTTTAATATCCTAGGATGCAATTCATCTGGCCCTGGAGACTTGAATTCATCCATTGTGGCCAGGTATTCCTGTACCACCTGTCTATGGAACACTAAGGCCCTTTTTGCACCGCATTTTCCATACGAAAGGGCCCTTCAAGCATCGCGCAAATGTGAGGAGTGGTCCACACGATGCACTCACATTTGCACAACATTCCAGGGCCTGACAGGCACTGCTTGTGCACTTTTGCCAAAAATGGTGCGCGGTTGCGCATTGCTCCCAGGCCCTGCTCACACTTACCTTGCATGCGGAGCCTCAGGAGCTGAGCCGGTCACGCTTCCTGTCTCAGTGCAGCCTGGGAAGGTCCCAGGCTGCACTGCGAAAGGAAGAGGCGGGGCTCTCGCGCGAGCAGGAAGCTTGTGCGGAGCTGAAGAAACCTGGATATGAGGGCCTCTCACAAGAGGCTGTTCGCATGAGCACCGCACCCCAGCGCTGAGAAAAGGTAGGATGCAGAAAGGGCCTAACAGAATGCCTATCCTGTCCTATCTACTTTCAGGTTCATGCACTCAAATCTGACAGACCATGGGATGGGGATCCTGCTAAGAAGAATATGAGCCAGGGCTGCAAACTCACCTGCAGGCTAGTTTGGAGGCTGCAGAGTATCAGTGAACTGCCACAGTGCCTCTTGGTATGTTGTTCTTCTTCCAAGAAGCCCAAGTGCCATTTTGCAGGCTTGGGAGAAGATAGCTAATTGGTGGGTGGAGGAGGTGGGGCTATCCAAGTTCCCAGTGTTGAAGCTATCGGTTTCATTCTGATTCACTCAAGGAGCACATCCAGACAGCTCTTTCTGACTCCTGGTCATAAACCACTTTCTCACCTCCCCACCTGCTATTTCAGATTTATTATACAACATTTTGTGAGTCTTTATCATTTGTATCAACTTTACTAGGTGGGGCTAAAGGGGCAAGATCTAATTTTAGGAGTACAAACTGGACAATGAGTACTTCATACTCCATGGGGGATTCCCCCTAAAGGACTTTGGGGGTGTAGGCATATAAAGTAGGTCCAGTTTGGGGGTGCAGGTAACTAGCTCATTCCCTTGTATCAGGGAAACCACAGTGGCTCTGCACCCACATGGTTACCTCAGCTATCACCTTGTGGTTGCCCTCGGCAGTTGAGTCAAGGGACTGAGTTGATTGGATGTCACTCAGATTGTCTGATTTCTGGATCTGGGCCTCATGTCAAGCCAGCATTACCCAGCTGTAACAATAAGGTTGTGGTCTCGTTACCTCCAGTCAAATGTTATATGTATTTTCAGGTAAGCTTCCTCCTCTCACATCAGCCTTTCAATGTTAGGCCCACAATAATGCAACTCTACTTTACCCACTATTCAGGTCTCACAGCAGTTTCCTTCAGTCAAGTATTATGTGTATTTGGGAATATACTTTCTCCTCCTACACCAGCCTTTCGATGCTGGGCCATCAATAATACAACTCCACCTCATCCACCAACCAGGTCTGACTAGGATAACAGACCTGAGAGACTACTTTTCCATGTAGAGACTTCAATCAGCCAGGTCTCCAGACAAACCAGGTCAGTGTCTCATCAAGGATAAAGTTATGGAAGCTCTTATCTTCTCATTCACTGACATTCATCAGCAGATTTTTCCAACCAGGTGCCTGTCACCAAATCTATTCTTGTTATCTAAACTGGTGAGCAGTTTGAGGGCAACCAATACTCATCTACTTTTCAGTCTCCTATGATAGCGTGATTATATTCTGGCTTTATATTTCCCTTAGCCCTAAATGGTACCAGTGGCTACTTCCTGCTCCAGTTCACCACCCAGCTTTTTTCAGAAACCAGCAAGCAGTGACCTGGGCTATATTGACTCTGACAAGGAACAAAAATCAGGCAGGTAAAAAAATATATATATATAGTCTCCATTCCTCCTATTATTTCATGGCTGTCATTCTGACTCTCATGCTGAATTGTCTCTCTCAAAGGGAAAACCTCCTTTGATGTCAACTGCTTCAGCAGTTTAGCTTTTGTTTCCTTTGCCCAGGATGCTCACATAATTTTGGAAGGGGGAAGGGGACTACTCACTGCAAAAATGCTGCCTTGCTGTACAGGGTGCCTAATACAGGAAAGAAATAGAACGTCTATAGGTTGGGTCTCTAGCAGGCAAAAGGAAGCAAACAGTTGAATGACAAGAAAGACATTCTCTTCCTTTGGCAGTTGTTCCTGGATAGGCCTTCTTCCCTTTTCCAGTCTTCACAATGGGTCTGACTTCCAATTTTCAGGTGATACCAGGACTGACAGGTAGAATAGTAGCCATAAAAATGTTTTCAGGAAGAATTTAAAAAAAGGCCCAACATCCACCATTCTTTTCCATGGGGGAGATAACATGGATAACATGGGAGCCTGTCATCAATTATAACTGTGTCGTGGCTAGAGCCTCCTCATGATAGATTTTGGCAATAAAATAACTCATTCTGACATACAGTGAAGTGTATTTGATATACCAAACCATCAAAGAGGTTGTAAATTATCTGGATGGGTTATTTATTTGCAAATATGCATATGCCACTTATATCCCAAAATTTCAAACTAGCGTACAGAATATAAAATGTAAAATACATGCAGTATACAAATATACAGAACATAACACAGAATTCTGCATAGTAGGGTTGCTATACTGAATGACTGTTCTGAATGACTACTGAGCAGACATCAGGAGTGTGTAGCACTACCAGGAGGTAGTTAGCATTGAAACAGTTAATTTCTAGTGAAAATACTCACCTATGATGGAACTCCAGTCCTGGTTGGCTCTGCGGTTCCAAACGTAGGGATCTCGTCACAGACATGCCTCTGGGCATTTCCCCATCATTCCATGAACTCTTATTGCCTGATTCTAATAAGATTTACTAGTTCCATTACCCGATAGGATTAGGGTGTGATGGGCATAGCATTCCAGTATGGATATAATGCTGGACATTCTGTGCTTCTTCTTCTTCTTTTTCTTTTTTGAAAGTATTATTATTGAGAATTTAATTTTTTAAAAAAACCTTCCCACTTCCAAGCTTACATTTTCCAGTTGAATTTGCTTATTTTCATTGTATACATACATAAGTTCTGCTTAACAAAGAAGAAAGTGATTACATTATTCCTTTTTTCCATTTCTTATGCCTTTATATCTTTATTCGCAGTATTGGAAAGAAAAGAAATATATTGACCTAGAAGAATGGAAACTAAAAGTTCTGGATATGGTAGAGACAGAAAAATTAACATTTTCTTTGAAAAACAAACCTATCCAGAACTTTGGAAGGGAATGGAGAGAAGTTTTGCATTCTGTGCTTACTCAAGGATGTCAGAAAATATTTTCCTTTTATTTTCATTTAACATCTTTTGTGTTTGTTCTACTTGCTCCCTAATAAGGGAGGCATCAATATGTTCCTTTGGTTTCTGCGTCAACCCAGTTAAATAAATAGGAATCCTTCTCTTTTTTTTTTCAGCACAGGCATACAGTATCAGATATTCCTTCAATAATAAGATTTATGCATATTTATATGTACTTCTTTGAGTTCATTATTTGATCCCACATACTTTGCAGTTTTTTCATCACATTGGAGATAAATGCTGTCCCTAAATTTGAAAACATTTTACTGGGAAACCCTAATCTCCAAATGAAGGTTACCAGCACACTTGCTATAGTAGTGGTTTTGATGCTTCTTGGTACCTAGCAGCAGCATCCATGAGAGTTAGAAGGTATTTGTTTCCCTCCTCATTGCTTTAGGTAAGGATCCCACAATCTCAATTTCTGCTGTCTTAAAAAGTTCTTCCACTACAGACGTGAGGTGGAGTAATGCTCAATTCATGTTTTTAATTGTTTCTATATGTTAGCAGGTATCACATACCACATACATATACATACATATACATATCACATACATATAGAAGGTAGCAATTTGCTGGCCCACTTTGGTCAATAGAAATTTTGAATCAAATGGTAGATGGTTCAAGTTATACTTAAAAGTGACCAAAAGGGCTCAAAACGAACCATCTTCGTCATTTTCTCTCAGTATTTTGCAGGTTTTGGTGCTTTTCCCACATATTTTTAAGTTTATGACATAGGGATTTCCAGTATAGTCAGCCATGTGCACATGTGGTGTGTTTGTTTGTGTGTATGAGAGAGAGAGAGAAAGATGGATTTTTTCAGAAAGTTCAGCAGGATTTGAATTTGCTAGTTTCCCCAGAGGTTTTAAACTTCTGTTCATTTTCTGTTCTTTAATACATTTACAGGAGCCCTTCTCTCTAGAGGACCTAAATTTGATCAGATCCTGACTATCTAAATCCTTTAATTCATTTTCCTTAGCTTTGTTAACTGATTTAGAATCACTTCCTCTTTGGTAATTGTTACTTTCTGAATTGCATCTTACAAGTTGTTCTTGTTCAGCCTGGTGGTGGGTAGTAACACAGACATTAGCTACAGGTTTGACCAAGTGTTTCCCAATCAAAATGGTACTAGAATATTAGACTGACAGCTAAGTCCTAGGCTCCTTCCCAGTACTTATATCTGGTACACACTCTTGCTACTGACCCTGGGAAAATTTGTCCTTTCAAGCCCTTAATCATAATTTCTTCTACAATCTGTATCTATATTATATCTATATCTATCTATAACTATATTGGCTTATGAAGTGGGGTTTAATCACACCAAACTGATCTCTAGTATTTCTTACTGCTAATACATTTTGTACACTTCATATTGTTTTTTGTTCAAAATTCCCACTCATTTCTGAGTTCAGTGACACAATCACTGTGTCCTTTCCATAATCCCCCACTTTCCCTGACTTTTTTTTAACCTCAAGGATTACACTTTTTCTGAACTTTTATAGCACCTCTTTTTCAGATACTTCACCTCTGTCTTTTCATTTCTCTTCCTCTCAGCACACCAATTCTGATAAACCGCTACCAACTGTCCACTATCAAGACCTTTCTTTTGCCTTCTCCTAAGTAGATGGGTCCTCTCACAGTATCTCTCAGCTGCCACCAAATATATGTGTGGATTCTCCCCATTCAATATTCCATGAGCTTTGTTTGGTTGGTTCTACTCAGGCTTGCACAGCTTCTTGCTTTACTCCACCTTGGCCAAGCTAAAGTCCTTTAGCCCCACCCTCAGCAGTGTTCTGTTTTCTTTCTGCTATTCCTAAACTCCTTTTCATTCAAGTTGTTCCTTCTCTCTCTGCATGATGATGGTCATCCAGCCTACATCAGCATTGCCTAGGTTAAAAATTCTTATGTTGCTGCTTAATAGTCAGTGAGCAGTTGTGGTAGTGCCTACTGCTGATGTCATCTGCAGGTATCAACAAAGTCAATTAAAACTTCACAGAATGTGGTGTCAAATCAGGGTGAGAAGTGGTTCTTCAAAAGACCAGCCACCACTGAGAGGCAATGAAAGGTGAGAAATAGAATAATGGTGATGTTGAAGGCAAGGCAGGTGGAGGGAAGAATGAACCTGGTGGTCATTTGAAAGCTGATTTGACTGTTCAGGTGGGGCCCCAACTTGGAAGAGTACCATTTAGACATCTTCCAGTTACTGTAGTGTGTGCAACACATTATGAAGGGCAGACTTTTTCAGGTTGTTGGTGTCACGTGGAGATCTGGGCCAGCCAGAGCTGTGACAGACCAGACATGTTTCCCCCCTCCCCTTCCTGGAGAAGCAGCATCCTTGATTACCACCACCTGGTTCCCTCTCCACACTCAATCACACTTCTGCTTTCCCTAAGCCCACAATCCTTGTGGATATAGGGCAAAGTGTCTTCAGGTTTATCCCAAATGAATGTGTAACTTGTTGTAGCTTGTGGTGAATGGATTAAATCAAATGAGAAGTATTCTACTGGGTCCAGAAGTTATACAAATAATATGTGAGTTTATTTAAAACAGCAAACAAGAGAAAGGTATTGAGCAAATCAATATTTTCAAACAGCACAGAAGTTCCACTCATAGAATTATTTTACCAAGTATAGGTCAAACTTTATGACCTAACTCAATATTAGTTTGGGCTCTCCTCTGTCTTTCTCTCAAGACACTTTGAGCTGCCCAACACGAACCCTCAGCCAACTTCTATCTCTCTAGTTGACTGAAACTTTATCTCAAAAGTGTCCCTCTCTCTCTGAATCTCACTGAAGGAATCTTCCCAGACCCTGGTTCTGGTATTTGTCTGTTTTGCTGATTCGCTCACAGAGCCCCTCCCTCTGGCTAAACTGAGTTCTTCAGTCAGAAAACCAATCAGATTAAATTACCCTCTGTTGCTAGGGCTGCTCTGCTGCCACGTCTCCCTAGAGTTCGTCACAGTTGGCCCACTACCTTGGAGCTCCAGTAGTCTTTGACTAAAGGGGGAAGTTGATAGGAGGATGAATTCCTCAATGATAGAGATGATTTGGTATGAGAAGACAGGTGTCAAAGGCAAGGCTCAGTCCCATTTTGTCAATATTGGGAACAAGATCTTGGGCCAACCATCACTTCGTGGAACCAGATCCTGTGCACTTACCAGCTTCCAGAGCCAGATCTGGGTATACTTACAACCTGACTGAGACCTCTCTAATCAATACTGCCAACTCCTTGAATCTATGAACACTTACAAACTTCCTAATGCTTTGAATTGTTATTCATATCCATTTTAATATTGTAAGATGGTATGCTGTGCAAGAGGGTTGATGATGAACCTTCCCTATGGAGGCAGAATAATAAATTGCACTCCTTGAATCTTCATGGAAGGTTTTTCATTCACTCAGGGGTTGATTCTACTTTTCCATTTTCCAACTCTTCTCCCCATCCTTATTAGGCACAAAGAGAGACAGACATACTGGCAGGCAGGCAGACTCTCACCCTGATGTCATATACTAGATCAAGGGAACAAAATTTTCATAGTAAGGAATTTATTTGCTCATTGTGTAAATTATGTGATGGAGCATAAAAGGACTGACTAGAATAAGCATACTGTAGCTTGGAAATAGTAAATTAACACATCAAGTTATTAATTTGATAGATTTTTCTAATGACTTCATCTAACTCACTAGATTCCTCAAATAATGCTGAAGGCAAAAATATGTTTTAACAAATTAGGTTATTAGAAATTATTAGGAGAGCTCTCCCTCATTCAGAAGGCCCATTATCTAATAGGAGTAGTATTAAGACTAGAAGAAATCATCACCTGGCTCTGTTGTCAGGCAGATTAGAAAGAGAAACAGAAACAGGTCAGAGAAGCAGAAGAACCACAACCAAAGAATAGAAAAGAGGAAAAGAATGAATCTTGGAATAGCATAGAATGGAGTGAGGAGATTTTTTAAAAATACCTCACCAGACCAGTAGTTTTTAATCAATAGCTTCAAAAGCTATTCTTCTTTTACCCCCAACCCCACCGGCCACAGTTCTTTCAGAATTTCAGGCCTTTTAGGTCTGTAAGATTGATGCTCTCCTCCACATAGGCCTGTATAGAAGGAGAGCATTTAGAATCTTTCTGGGTGGTGGTGAACTCCACAGTAACTTCTTCTCCACTGATTATATTCTTCACTGGTCTTTTACAGTCTCAAACATTTGGGGTGAGCTGCACTGAATCCCTTTGGAACCTTATTTTGCTCATATAGTGCTATGAAATTGGATGATTAAAAGAAATGTTTTTCTCCTGAGCAATGGTTGTTTCTTTCTTGGCTTATTCTTCTCTTCCTTCCATTCCTCCATGTTGCTTTTAGTCTCCTTTCTTCTTCTTATTCCCTTGTAATTATACAATTAAAGTAAGATGGGTGCAGAGGAGAATAGGCTTGTTAGATACCTGATTATTGAAACTGCAGATACCACAGATTATATTTGGCATTCTAGCCATGGAAGACAAATATGTACTCTGTCATTGATTTTTGCATACCCATCTTCTTGTCTAGGAATGAGGAGATAGAAGGGAGGCAATGACTCAGTTTTTCAGAAAAAATGTTCTGCATATGCTTTGAGGCTTTTAAATTTCAGATTAAGAATTCTCCACTCCTGATGTCCTATTCAATCTCTGTGTCTATTCATTTACCACTGTTCCTGTGGTGGATCAGTTCCCTTTGACTGAAATAATTTCTTATTAATCTTTAAAAAACAAAGCATTTGAAAAGTGAGTGAAGTCTACATGTTGGTGGGGGTGGAAAGAAAAAAGCAATGTGGATGAATGACAAATCAAATTGAAGAGGTTGTAAGGTGAGAGTCCATGTTTTGGGACAGTCTTCCCCATCCTGATAGTTCAAGGCATTCTGAACTCTCACAATTTCCAGGCAACAGTCCTCTTATGGACTTTGTAGTCCATCTGGTTGAGACCTCTAGTCTGAAGGAAAGTAAATTTAAAAGGAGAAAAAAGAGCACTTTTGAAGAAGCAACTAACATTTTTTCTTTCACTAAGGGCAGCATTGACAATCTCCATGTCATTCTCTGTAAATCCCATGGCCTGACCCAAACCCAATGTCCCAAATGACAGGCTGATTAACAATAACTCCACTAATTAAATATGCCCATCTAATATTGTTCATGATAACAACAACTCAAAACTGATTTTTGTAATAGGTTAAAGTAATCCATTAACAATTGACACTGATGTTGTACAAAGCACAAAAATAAAAACAACAGAGAAATTGTTTCTTAAAAATAAATTTTGTTCAAAGTTAAAGAATGCCAGCCTTTATTGTGTCTAGGCACTTGTTTTTGCCATTGCCTTTGTAACTGGAATCAATTAAGACTCCACCCTGCCAGGCCAGGTAGAAATGGGTCAGACAAAACATCAAGGCCCAGGACTTACAGAACTCACAGAACTCACAACTAGATTGTTTCTAGACTGGGATCATAAAGGATATTTGGACATTTTCTCATCCATTATGAGAAGGGATGTTTGGCATGTATCAAGTCAAGAGTACGAATTGTTTGAGTCTTGAGATGTTACTAAACTGCAGATCACAACATCACTCAGCATTAGCTATACTGACTAGGTCTAATGGGAGCTGGATTCCAACAACATCTGGAGTTCCCCACCACACTGGAGGGAAAAATCATTTTGACTGTAAACAGCAGGAGTGCTGTGAACAGGTCTTGGGGGACTCAAAAAGGCAAAGGGAGAGCAGACTAGTGTCCCAATGTGGACATACTGAACAATTAATTTGATAGGAAGAAAAGGAGAAAATTGATAATCTAGTCATTGGGTTGGGATATGAGGTCTGATGAGGACAAATCATCTGAATTCAGAAATCCAAATCTACTTTTGGAAATCAACAAGTGACTATAACTTTTCTTTTTGTCAGGACTGGATGGAATTTATAAACTTTGTAGCCCCTTCTGATGAGATTATGTCTGCCAAAGATCAGGGAAATAAGATCTAGGGGATTTACTGCAGGATATTGCGTGCTATACTCCTTTGAATTTTGATTTTCTTTCTTAAAGGGAATGATTGGTAACAATTTAATTCCTTGGCAGTCACAAGACTATACTGTCTTTTCTATTTTTCTCTCTCTTCACCCTAGTGTTTTTTTATGGAAAGGTTGATGAGAAATGCATCCATTTTTAGGATATGCTATATGCATCTGTGTTCTTAATTCAAATTTCTAATACATTTTTGAGATTGTGAATATATGGATCAGTACTATTCAGTTCAGAATTCAGAATTTCTCCGAACCCCAAAGATACTTGTAGTAGAGATCATTGGATTTGATAATGGGGAGATTTGCAGTTATTTGGACAACTTCATGGAAGTACAGAGGAGGAATAGCAGGTAAAGAGGGGACTGGAGAAAGTGTAGCTATCTAACCTAGTAACTTGAAGAGTAGGGATAAAACAAACTGGGCAGTAGTTAGATCAGCAGAATAAGTCAAAATGATGGCATATTGTTATTAGAGCAAGAGTGAAAGGCAAGACAGATTTGTGGGATGGGTTTTGGAGGCATAGAAAAATAAGGGAAGTGAGGTGCTTTTAAAACAAAATAACCTCGATACACACACCTTCAGTGTCTATGTGGTATACCTACCAATTTTGAGATGTCTAGATTTCATCATAGAGCTATGATGGTAACAGATGAGACACTCTTTTACTGTTATAGATGTTTGTCATTTGCATAACAAAGGTGTATTTTTGTGTGTGTTATGTAAAGTTAGAGTCACTTCAGAGTGGAAATATGCTATAGTTCCTGAACTCAACTATTCCTGCTGCTTGGAAAAACAGTTATTTTCTAGACTCCAAATGCCAGAATCGTTCTACTAGCATATTCACTGAATATGTTGGTTGGAGGATTTTCCCCTAAAAATAAGTCTTCCAAACTCTGGGGTTTTTGTGTGCCTTCAAGTCATTTCCAAATTATAGCAACCCTAAGCAACCCTATCATGAAGTTTTCTGGGGCTGAGAGGGTTTGACGCACCAAAGGTCACCCAGTGGGTTTCTGTGGCCAAGTGGGGACTCAAACTCTGATCTCCAGTGTTGTAGTCCAGTGCTGAAACCACTATACCACATTGGCTGTCTTCCAAACTCTGGTTGCTGGGCTGTTCACCAGAGAATAACTCTGATCACTCCTTGGATAACTTTCTGATAACCATTGGCAAAAGGGGAGGAATACAAGATAGTGGAATGAATCTGTCTTCCAAAAACAATGCTGAGTTATCAAAATAACATTGCTCACTTGTTGCTGTTATACATATAGATCACAACCCAAACAGAATCCCATGTATAACAGTCTGTTCTTGTACTCAGATCACTCTTGCTGGAATAGGCCATTCGTCTTTTTCAATACAATAGAGTAAATTAGTTCAATATTTGTCACTTGGCTAACTTTGAGATATGGTGCTGAGTTCATGAAAATTCGACCATTCAGTCAAGCAGCTAAACGGACAGATTTACATAAAATTGATTAAATACAAAATCTTGTTACTTTGAGAGCACTTCCAATTTCATTGGGTAGGGGTGCAGATTTAAAATAAGAATGTACTAATGCAAACCAGTAAGAGAGAATTAACAATGGTGCTCCTTATGATAATCACAAATTCACATTTAAAGCATCTGCATTCATAATGGTTCTATTGTCCTCTTCTGTGCTCATTCATATTTTATGACAATTGTCTCTTATATTTTGTAATATGTTCAGAAAGATATCAGGATATTCTAGAATACATGATTTGATTACCACAACGTACTCAGCACAGAAAGGTAATCATATTTCTAACCACTGCTTATGGTGATGCTGTAAGAATTTAGCACAATATTCCTAGCATACTCTTGCGATCAGGATCTCCACTGGATTCACATTTTCTAAGTTCCTTAAGTAAAGTTGTTCATTTTGATCTCAGGCTCTAACACTGGTATATCAGCCATGCATTACTGTCATACCATTCTGAATATACCTGATCTTGTTTGATTTTAGAAACCATGTAAGGTTGAGCTCACTGAGTGCTTGGATGGAAGACCATCAGTGGATATCAGGAATCTCAAGGTAGGGTTGGAAAGTATCCTCCTTGAAAATCTGGAAAGCCACTGCTAGTCAGGTTTAACAATAAAAGGCTAAATAGTACAGTAAAAGGCAATTTCTTATGTGGTGGTGATGTTAAATCTTAAGTTTATTAATCAGAACTTAAGATGATGTATGTATAACTTCATTTTTTATTCTCAGCACATAAACATTATAGTTTCAGCTCTCTGTTCTTTCAAAACATTGCTAACTAGATAGGCATAACAAATAATACAAGTCCTTCTTTTTCACCTTTTGGGGCTCAGACCCTCTCCCTTTCTCTGTTTTTACTCTAATTCTATCTCACATGCTATTCCTTACTCTCAGTACATTATTCCAACAACACCTCCCACTCTCACAGCCAATCACTTTCCATGTGCATATTCACTTCACACACATTCTACTCTATTCAGTCTTCATACACTCCCCTTACTATACTTAAGAACCATCTAGTATTATGAGAAAACAAACTGTAGTACAATGTATGCAACATCACGCTTGCCTTGACCACTTTGATGAAATCAAAGCTTGGGAAGGGTTTGAGAGAGGTGTAGCCCTATCTTGGCAGGCTGGATGAGAAAACTCTATGGGTATAGAATAACCCGAGGGATCTGAAGTTTCCCCTGATATAAATGACTGCTACCAACATATCACCATTTCAAAAATTTAACTTGTTTCCTTGTTTCTTAAGCCCTTTCTGCATCTTACTTCTTTCCAGCATCATCTCAGCTTCATTCTGGCAGCGGCTTTGCCAGGATGAGAGCACAGACCCAAATGCGTTCCTCCACACTGGCTGACTCCTTGCTGAAGGAAACATGATGGACGTATCTCTTCCTTTCACAGTGCAGCCAGATTCTTTCCCAGGCTGCACTGGGGCAGGACGCACTTCCATCATGCTTCCAATGCTTTCACAGGCCAGGTAAGTGTGGGATGGTTGCGTGACTGGGGGTCATTGAAGGGGAAATCTCATTAATGAATTACTCCAGGGTTGGACTAGCTGACTACAGAAGAAGAATGGGACCCAACGACATCATACAGAAGTGTTGTTGCAGTTCCGCTTCTCTCTTGTCCCCGTGCCAGGACACATGCCTCCTATAGAAAGGGCCTTTTGGCTGCCACAAAGGAAATTCTTAATAAAATGTCCATAATACAAAGTCAACAGCAAAGGTTTAGATCACTGGAGATAAATCAAAAAGGAAGCAAAAATAATCAAGTAATTCTAATTCAAAGCTTATTTACATATTGAGAGACAGCATGGTATCATGGTTTGAGCATTGAATTACGACCATGGAGACAAGAGTTTGATTCCCTGCTCAGCCATAGAAACCCACTGGGAGACCTTGGTTGTGTTACACATTTTCAACCCCCAGAAAATCCTGCATAGGTTTGCTTTAGGGCTATGATAAGTCATAAATGACTTGAAGGCACACAGCAACAATTTATGCATTAGGATATTCAGTTATGTAAGTCAGATGTTATCAATAAGTTTCAATGGTTATTTGCTTTAATGCTCCTGTTTCTTTAAAGAAGAAGCTATTTTCTTATTTTAGTGTACCTCCCTATTAAAACCTAGGCCGTTTCTACAGCTTACCTGCTGCTGAATCCATTGTGTGGGGATCCTCGGGTTGGCTCTCCCGCAACAGAAGCACTCCTCTCCACACCAGATGCCTGCTGTGCTCCTTTGCACAGCACAGCCCAGCACTTTCCCAGGCTGTGCTGGGGGAGGAAAAGCAGCCACTGCGGGAGGCGGGGTGGGAGGACTTTACAGTCATGGTTCATTCATGGGAAAAACTCATAGATGATTTACTCTGTGATTGCAACAGGTGGCCATAGGATCATGATGGGATCGTGATGATGTTATGCAAAATCGTCGTCGCGGTTCTGTCATGATTCCCAGCGCCATTGAGGGTTGGAAGTGGCATGCGGAAAGGGCCCTAATTTCCAGGTTTAATTATGCCAGCCCTACCTGGTTCACTCACTCAGAATAATTCAAGAAGTTTAAATCTAAAATCATCTTCTAGTTAGAAACTCATTGGAAAGAGACTGAGTTATAACAGTTTCTCAGCTACCTTTCACAATGACTTGTAGCTCCTCAGGTTTAATGATATTCAACTATCAGGGTTGCTCCAGCTCCCTCTGCAGCCTTCTTTCTGTCTCAGAACTTACTGACAAGGACAAAGAAAGAAAACTTTAGTCATTTGCCTTTGCCTGCAATCTTGCCTTCTGCTGACCATCTGGCTAGAAACCCCTCTTCCTAATTTTTCTAGAATCTTAGCTGATCACAGCTTTTGCCTTCTGTGATTTCAGCTCAGTTTGTCACCCTTCTCCCTTAGGCTGTGCTGCTATCTGCTACTTTCTTGGACTTTCTTCTGCCTGACCTGACCAACCTCTCCCTACTGACCGAGCAATGGGGGGAATTGCCCTTTTATATTCTCTCTGTACATTGTTAACTGTAAGTCCATTGGCCTTCATTCATGGGCCAATGAGAATAAACAGAATGTTCATAATCAGCCTATCGTATGCTGACTTTTGAGATTCATCTGCCTGGCATATAGATATGTCCAACTGTAAAACTAGTGACATCATAATGCCTGCAGCAGATTTACTGGCAGTTGGCAAGCTGTTAACAAAAGAACTGTTAAACCTGAGTTAAGGGCAAGTTGTCATATCTCACTTTAAAGCACTAATCATCACAAGACAGTTACATTACTAAGAACGCACATGCACACACAAACACACAGGGATTTTAAACATATTTGTGAATTTAATCAGAGGATCTGCACTATCTCCATGTAGATATTGAAAAAATTATTTACCCAGTGGTTATAGAGTTTGACTAGGGGTAAAAGGGCCGATGGACAGTTTGCCTAGTTGATAAAATACTGGCTTGTGGTGTGTGTGTGTGTACCTATCAAAGAGGAGCATACAGATGTAGGACTTGTTACCTTGATTTCTGGGGGTCCTGTGGGGGACGCCTCAATGTGCTCACAATAATGGGGAATGGGAATTAGCTAGAGCACAAGCTAAAGCAATGCAAGAGGCAGGGTAACGTAGCAAGATCTTGAACCCAATATTTGCGGGGTCAGGCCGAGTCACAAACCAACCAGAAGTAAATTAAAATTGTTTTCTTTATTTAAATGACAGTCACTGCGCACTTATGTACTCACTCACATGGACCTAAGAAAGTAAAGGTAGGAAATTGATAAAAGATTTTGAGAGGGATTTTTCAGGGAAAATACTACACCTGATCCTGTAGCCTGGGTAGTCAGAAGAAAGTCTGTAGGAGTGGAGATTCTCAGCACGTGGAAGCTGAGGGGAAGGCTCGGCAAGCAGAGCGGCAGCAAGGCGGGATGGAAGCCAAGAGCGATCTGAAGAAGCGCTCAAAATCAGGGGTTCTAATAGGGGAAAATATGCCTGTAGGGTAGTCCGTTCCCAGGGAAAACAATGGGTTTTGGGTTGGAGACAAAGCCTCCTAAAGGTCAAATTTCGAGTGATTGGATTTTGATGGCGCTGTCAGTAGTGCAGACAGTATGCAAATAGGGAGTGCTTGACAGTTAGCTATTCAGAAGCGCTAATCTCGTCAAGCTGCCTGTTCGGGGCAGAGAATCTTTTGTATGCTTCTTGCATACTTAATGTAGTTCTAAAGTGTACTTGCCTGGAGGTCTCCTAAAGCTGCTTGCCAGAAAATTACTGGCCTGCTGTCATACTGGAATGGGAATTCCAGCATCATACTGGGGTTATGCCAGCCTCCCAAACTTGACTCTTATCCTTGAAAAAGGCTGGCAATTTTCCAGCGTTATTACTTCTTGCTGCCACCACCCGCTGAATTATGAATCAACTGAACAGTACAGCAGGAGCCTGTTCAGTAGATTATCAATCCCTGTGTTAAAGGATCTTCCTTCCCTCTGGCCTCCCCCCTTCTGAGTGAGAGAAGTCCTATCTAGCGTGTGCCAAAGACTGGCGTGGGAATGGAGAGAAACAAAGGTTTTACAGAAAGTTTTTAATCAAGGCATGCAAATAAACAAGACAATACCACACTTGAGAGGCTCCCCCCTCCCAGGCACGCTTAAGTTACAAGTAGTTACAAAAACAGATATAAAAGCACAGATACATTCTTAAGATCAGCCAACTTCCAAAATAATAAACAGCCCTAACGCGACTAACTACTTATTTCTAGTTACTCACAATTAGGTTATAAGCTTAGATGGTCTAAAAGAGACGGGAGGGGCCAGGAGACGAGGCATGGGGCCTCCAGCCTACGACTGGTCCAGATCCCATCTCTTGGATGTCTCTTTGTTCTCTCTTTGTTCTTCTTTGTTCTTCTTGCCCACATGGCCTCCCAGAAGTTTTATATTTCCTCCCTGGAAGTATCTCAAAGCATCTCCAAGATGCCCACCTCTTCCCTTGTGGTTGGTCAGTTCTCACCCTGTGACCTATGATGCTGACCCACACTAAAATGTAATCTAATCCCAAGACCTCATTAACCCTTGGTTTACCTGAAGAGGGAAGTATCTCCCTTTTAGCTAAGTCTAGATAATGGGAAGCCCCATTATCACGCCTGCCTGAATGGTCTAGTATATATTAGCTTGTTCGGCTGTGTCCATTTGCGTGCTTGTCCGGGGGCCTCACAAGCATGTGGAGGGGAGCAGTTGGGAATGGCCAATCTCTTGATATTAAATAATAAACCTTAGGTTCGGACTATAAACCACAGTAACAGACTGAATAGAGGGAAAGGTTCTAACCAAAATAAACATGCCCATTTTAAATGTATAGAAGGAGTTGAAAAACATGGTGTGTAATGAGTAGAAAATCCTAAGGAGTTTGATCTTTGCATCTTCCAGATTAATATACAGATTGAAAATTAGTTATTTGCCAGCTTTTGAGGCTTCTCACCTGCATAAAAATACATGAAAGTACTTTTTAGAATGTATTCTTTGAGAGAATGCATTTTTTTTTGAGAAAAAAATAAGCTTAAAAGTACAGACTGGAAATGGGATGAATCCAGAATTTTCCAAATCTGGATCCGAATCCCTGGAAGGTTCTGGGAATCCATGAATCTCCCAAATCTTGAATCTTTCAAATCCTTTTTTAAAAAAGGGTTTAAAAAGGAAGGGAAAGAAAGCACCTCTACTGAAAAGTGTTTTTGAAGCAGAATTTGACATCTTTGTTTAATGAAAAACAAATTAAATAATAGTTTTCACTTTCAGGAAAACTTTCAGGATCTCTGGCAGGATCGTGCTGGCGGCGGGTGGGAAAAGAGCAGGGAGCATAGGATCAGCATGGGGATTTGGATCTGTGAATCTGAAATACTTGCCGAGGATTTGGTTGGCCCATCCCCAGTACAGACAAAAATATCCAGCTGTGAATTTGTGTGTATGTATTTTAAAAACAGTTTACAAATAAATGTGAAATAGAACATAATGGATGGACATATACAAAAAAACAAAAAAGAAAAGAAAAGACACAAACCAGAAAGAGACTGAGTCATTCATCCCTGCTAATGAGATCACTCTTTAATGAGATCACTCCCAAGAGATAATTGAAAAGTATGTGTAGAAAGTCTAACAGGAGGGGGTGACACCAGAAGGGACCTAAACAGAAAGGGAGAAAGGAGAGGAGATCTTTTGTGGAAGTGCTGAGTGTAGAATTAGAATGGTAGGTAAAGGGACTGTTGAGTAGACAGTCATAGAAGTAGTGTATATAGTTATGAAGTGTCAAGTGGCAGAAAAACAAGCAGGAAACGACAAGATAGAGAAATAAGATTTGTTTTTGGCCACAGTGTGGTCATTCAGACTTATGGTAGGCTCAGACTGACTCAAAGACTGCCTGATTTCACTCAGGTCCCAATCCAAATTTGAATTCAGAAATCCAGATCTGCAAATCTGTCTTTGCAACCAAAATTTTTTGTTATATGTTTGAAGTGAATGAAGTTTCTAAGTGTAGTAACCCCTTCTGATTATGCCTGCCAGAGGTCAAACAAACCAACGCAGAGGACTTTGTGTTACATGCTTTCAATTTTTCTGAAAAAGAAACTGTTGAAAATATTTTCATTTCTCAGCAGTCAGAAAATTGTGCACCTCCATGCTTTCCTTTTATGGAACCTTTGACAAGAATGCATCCATTTTTAGCACTACGTCAATTCAGATAGTTCTACAAATCAGCCCAGTTCAGTTTGAGATACAGGGTTTATGCAGACCCAAAGGAGATTCCAAATAGAGATCACTGAAATGGCAATGGGAAGATTGCCTGTAGATTGGTCAGTGTTATTGAACTACAGGAAGAAGGAGAGAGATTTTAAGTTGAGGGGAGTTAGAACAGGGAGTGTACACAATAGGAAGGAGAGCTTTGTCCTAAGAACTCAGTGAATAGACATATAAAAAGGAAACTGGATGGTAATTAGATGGGCAGAATGATCGAAGAACAGGTTGCTTACCTGTAACTGTGGTTCTTCGAGTGGTCATCTGTGCCCTCACACACTAGGAGCGTTTGTGCATGCGTGGTAGCGTTTGGAAGATTCTAGAGCTTAGTAGCTTGGCGGGAACCCCTCCCCCATGCCGGTACTGAACATGCTCAGCCTGCTGAGCAATGGTCTCTCCTCAGTTCTGTAGTCCGCCAATAAGGGACCTGAGAAAGAGGGGACAGCTGGGCAGGTGTGTGTGAGGGCACAGATGACCACTCGAAGAACCACAGTTACAGGTAAGCAACCTGTTCTTCTTCTTCGTGGTCTCTGTGCCTCACACACTAGGAGACTGTGTAGCCTAGAGAGTGGAAGCCAGCACCGCACGTCCAAAATGAGTACCTCTACGGGACCGGCAGTCCAGTCTATAGTGGTGCACGAAGGTCGATGGTTGGGACCAGGTCGCCACATGGCAGAGTTCCTACAGGTGGACTCCACGCACGAAGGCTGCAGATGTCACCACGGCTCTGGTGGAATGAGCCCTGAGCAAGGCTGGCGGAGGCTTCTTGGCCAGCTCATACTGTAGTGGAACTGAGATAGAGATCCACGGTTTTAGAAAAAAGATTTATTGTGCACAATGTCTTAGTGAGATAATTCTCAAAAGTCTGAGCCCCGCCTCTTTACATTCAAAGGAATTTATACATCTCCAGTGCAAATTCATCACGTGTCCAAGCAAGGAAATTGACACAAACAATAGTTCTCATCATACTCCTGCATAACCTTACTAATGTTGCAAAGCATAGCGAGGCCATTTCATCCTCCCTAACATTCTATTTCACAGTGTCCTAATGTTCTTCTTTCAAACTCAGAGTCACTTCAATTGCAGGGAAAATTAACTGCTTTTCTCAACTGCTCTTCCCTCAGACCCAGAGGTCATCTGGGCTGACCCAAAACTGTCTCCACCACAATACACCAGCTGGATAGTCTGGGCCACCCACTTTGAAAAATGTTGGGTGGATACTTTGTGGCCTCTCTGACGCCTGCCATAGCACACAAAGAGGTGTGGGGTCTGTCAGAAAGAGGCAGTCCTGTCCTTGTAGAAGGCCAAAGCCCGACAAACATCCAGGGAGTGAAGGGATCGCTCCAAAGGTGTAGTCGGGTCCAGATAGAAGGTTGGCAAGATGACGTCTTGGCTGAGGTGGAAATTAGACACCAGTTTTGGCAAGAAAGAGATATCAGGCCGAAGGACCACCTTGCCTCTATGGAAGACGAGGTATGGCTGATCAGACCGCAGAGCTGTCAGCTTTCCCATGCACCTGGTTGAGGTGACAGCCACCAAGAAGGCAGTTTTCATGGTGATCAGCCTGTCATCTGCAGTCGCCATGGGCTCAAAGGGCAATCTAAACTGCGATAGCACCAACGATAACGACCACGGTGGTAACGGTGGCGATACTGGTGGATAGAGGTGGTGCAGGCCCTTCATAAACTGCTTCACGGTAGCATCACAAAAGATTGCTGCCGATGGAGACTATGGAAGTTGGTATGCCACGATAGCGGCAAGGTAGACCTTCAGTGAAGGGAAGGCTAAGCCCTGCTCCTGGAGATGTAGAAGGAAGTGGAGCATGGTAGGCAGGTTGACAGGCGATACTGGCTCCCGTTGTGCTCCGGCGAAGGCAACGAAGCACTGCCACTTGTAGTGATAGTTGTAACGTGTTGACTCCTTCCTGGCCATGGTCAAGACATTACCTATAACGGGATTGTCTAGGGTGATATCTGCCAGGCATGGAGGTCGAGGAGCGGCAGGTCTGGATGGAGAATGAGACAGTTGGAGTGGGACAGGAGATCCGGTGTCATTGGGAGCCTGAGGAGTTGTCCGTGGGCAGCCTCGAACAGGGGGCCGAACCAGTACTGCCTCGGCCGGTACAGGGCTATGAGGACGATGTCGGCTTGGTCCGCGAGGATCTTGGAGACCACTCGACCCAGGAGGGGAAACAGAGGGAACACGTAAAGGAATCCCATGTTCCACCTGAACTGGAAGGCATTGCCGATGGAGTTGCGACCCCGGTTGGGCCTCGAGCAGTACCGGTGACGCTTCACATTCCGGCTGGTTGCGAAGAGGTCAATAGTTGGCTCGCCCCAGTGGTTCCGTATCATCTGGAATGCCTGGCTCAAGAGGGACCACTCATGGTGGCAAGAGGTGTCCCTGCTGAGGGCGTCTGCTGTGGTGTTGTCCTGCCCGGCCAGGTGCACTGCTACCGGATGGATTCGGAGGGAGATGCACCAGTTCCAGAGATCGAGGGCTATGTTGAGGAGGGTGGTTGAATTAGTCCCTCCTTGCTTGTTGACATAACAGACCACCGTTGTGTTGTCCATCAAGATCAACATGGTATGGCCAGTCACGAGGTGGCTAAATGCCCTCAGAGCTTTCCAGATGGCAAGTAGCTCGAGAGCGTTGATGTGGAGTATGGTGTCGTCATCGATCCACCAGCCCTGGACTTTGAGGCTGCCGCAGTGGGCTCCCCATCTGAAAAGGGAGGCATCCGTCATGACCTTGATGTGTGGAGTTGGTTCCTGAAAGGGCATGCCTGACAGGAAATGGTCATAAGACTGCCACCATCGCAGGGAGCACCGCACCTGCGGAGGCAGTCGGAGAACATCTCTGGTCATCTAGGAGTGGGTTGAAAACTCAGACGAACCAGTGCTGAAGAGGCCGCGCAAGGAGCCTGGACAGGTAGGTCACGGCGGTAGTTGAGGCCATGTACCTGAGGAGTTGCTGGATTCTCCTCGCCGTTACCGTCGGGGTGTTGAAGATGGTAGACGCAGCCCGACGAAGCGTCCGTGCACAGTCTATCGGTAAGAAGGCCTTGGCCAATACTGAGTCCAGGGTTGCCCGGATGAAGTCAAGAACTCTCACGGGCTGGAGATGGCACTTCTTGGGTTGACTCAGAGACTGAGTCAGGTCAAGAGGGTAAGTGTCTTGTGGATGTCTGTGAAGAGTTTGCGTCTGCAGGACGCCACCAACAGCCAATTGTCCAGGTAAGGATAGATGGAGACGCCCTTCATCCACAGGAACGACACCACGGGGGCCATGCATTTGGTAAAGACCCTGGGCGCGGTGGAGAGTCTGAAGGGTAGCACCCTGTATTGGTAACAGGTGCCGTCGACTGCGAACCGCAGGTATCGTCTGTGCTGCGGACGAATGGCGATGTGAAAAAAAAGCATCCCGAAGATCGATGGATGAGAACCAGTCCCCTTTTGTAGGAGGGGCTGGATGTCTTCCAGCAGGGCCGGGCTGGCCGGGGTGGAGTAATAGACTCACGGTGGAATATCTTAAAATTCTATGGCGTAGCCAAGACGGATGATGGGAAGGACCCAAGAGTCTGTGGTGACATGACGCCACTCGGCGAGGTGTCTGGGCAGGCCTGGCTGATCTTTGAAGGCTGCTGGCAGGCTGAAGACTGGTTGTGGTGGTGACCTGCGAAACTGGTCAAAACCGCGAAGTCTTGGAAAGGCCTTCGTGCCGAGGAGGTGGTGGAAGGACAGGATTGCGTGGATCGAGGAGACCACTGTTGGAAGGTGGAGGATGAGGATCTGCCCCACGATGGTCAGGAACCAAAGGACCCACGAGGCTGGGATGGTTGGTGTATTCCCATCTTTTTGGCGGTCAGCTGTGGCTTCACGAGATGATCCATGGCCTCGTCAGTCATGGCGTGGAACAATCCCTGGCCATGGAAGGGGAGGTCCTCGATCCTCCTTCGGCTGTCCTCCTGCAACCCCGACGATCTCAGCCACGCGTACCATCGAAGGGCGATGGAGCTGACCATAACTCTTGAGGCAACCTCCACGGTGTACCTCGACGAGAAAATCTGCTGATTGCCAAGTGCCACTGCCTCGTTAAAGAACTGGGTGGCACCCGCGCGGCTCTCCTCTGGCAGTTTGGTGAGAATAGGAGAGAACCGGTCAAGCAGATTCCGCAGGTAGGCTGCCAGGCAAACCTGTGTATAGGACACCCTGGCAATGAGGGATGAAGCAGTGTAAAACCTCCTACCGAAGGTGTCCAGTCTGTGGCCTTCGTGGTCAGGCGGGGTAGTATGTGCCCTATTGCCTCCTTTAGTCTGGGCCGACTCGACAACAATTGAGTTCGGTACCAGGTGGCTGAAGAGAAACTCCGTGTCTTTCTTCTGCATACAGTATAAGTGCTCCAGCCGATGTGGAACTGGCTGAGCAGAAGCTGGCTTGGCCCATGGTTGTTTCAAGGCCTTCATGAGCACCGGCAGGAAGGGCAACGGTGCCGTGGATGGTGGTTGCATGTCCACATAGTGGAAGACCGGGTCGTCGACCGTTGGAGCTGGGTCTGCCACCTTTAGGCCAAGCACTGTAGCCATACGCAGAAGGATAGCAGAGAATTGCTTCACATCCTCTGGAGCCGACTCGGGTCCTGGTTCTCCAAAGCCCAGAGGGGGTGACTCATGAGATGTCGGCGTGGAGTCCTCTGAGTCAGAGTCAGATTCATAAGACTGGGAGGAGTGAGATGGAGATTTCTCCATGGAACTCTCCCTAGATGGTTTACGGGGAGGAAGGGCCAGGGTAACCACAGGTGTTGCTGTTGTTGCTGGTACCACTATTGTTGTTGGTACCATGGTCGAAACTGCAATCTGGGGTGTCGGTGTCACTGTAATGGGTACTATCATAGGCCGAGCTCGCTGGATCGCCTGCGTGACCATCGTGGCCAGCACAGTCACGCGTGTCGAGGTGGGTTCCGACACCGGGGGGGTTGCAGTCGACATAACCCTGGGGGAGGCGACGCCGCCCTATAGCGAGGCGTGGGCTCCCTGGATCTCCTGTGGCAAGGAGGAGGAGTTTGGCTGGGCAACCTCCGATACTGGGAGTAGTCTTCCCTTTAGGACGAACGGGACCGGTCAGGAGGTGACCAATACCGTGGGTCATGGTGGTACCTATCCCTATAAGATGGGGAGTAGGATAGGTACGACCCCGGATACTTGCGCCACTGGTGTTTTTGACCATACTGTCTAATATAGGATGCAGATGTATACCTCGAGTCAGTAGACGGGCGAGAGTGGGCCCTCTCATAACGCATCTCCCTGTGGTGCGGCGACGGAGGCCTGACTCTCCACTTGGAAGAGTGAGACTCGCTCCTGCCAGAGGCTGCCTGATGGCTGGTGGAAGGCCGATGTTGGGCCATAGCCTCCTCTCGGTAGTCCACCGCCATGCGGCGACTCGACGGGGATACCGCAGCCGTCAAAACAGGCAGTTTCGAGGGCAAGACCTCCATGGTCTCTCCTCGTCCAGCAAGACCTCCACGGTCTGCTCCTTGTCCGACACCTCAAGGACCTCTTGTTGGTTCGACTGCTCGTCTGGGTCCCCAATGAGCTGTGTCAGTGGAGGTGTGGGAAAACGGGCCCCCTTAGTAGGGGAGTGCCTCTTCTCCTTCCTCCTCTTCTTTTTTTCCTTCTTCTTGGAGGCATCCTGGGCAACAGGTCGTTTCTGCTGAGCGGCAGTCAGAGGCTTGGATGACTTAGCAGCCTGCTAGCCCGCAGGTACTTCCTCTGTTGATTTAGCTGCCGCTGACAGCTTTGGAATCCTCAGTAATGAGGAGATGGGCAGTCTTGATGGCGGTACTGAGCCCGATACTGAAGCTGTGGATGGTGCGGCAGCAGCTGACACCATTGATGGAATAGTCGATGTCCATCCCAAAGTCGATGACTTAGACATACCGATGTGAGCCTTGGGCTGTTCCTTCACTCTCAAAGACTCCTCCCAGCAATGTGATTTCAGTCTTGAGGAGCAATTTCGGAGAGTCTGAGAGGTAAACTCTCGGCAAATAGAACAGGCCCTTACATTGTGGGTTTCCCCCAAACAATAAAGGCACTCACAGTGGGCATCGGACAGAGCGACTTTCCTTCCACACGTAACACGTTCTTGAAGAGAGCCGACATAGACAGAAAATTCAAGATGGAGAAGAAGTCGAGATGGAGGAGAAGAAGAAGTCAAAGTCGAAGAAGAAATGGGGGTGAGAGGGGATCAAATGCCAGAAATAAGTCCGCTATCCAAAAACCGTTACCCAAAAACCGTAATCCGAGTCGAAAATCCGTTAATGAAGCAGAAGAAATGCCAAGAAAAAACAAGCCACTAAGAAGAACCTTCCATTCACTAAGACGGACGAGAAATAACTGAGGAGACACCGTTGCTCGGTGGGCTGAGCATGCTCAGTACCAGCATGGGGGAGGGGTTCCTGCCAAGCTACTAAGCTCTAGAATCTTCTGAACGCTACCGCGCATGCGCGAAAGCTCCTAGTGTGTTTGGCACAGAGACCACGAAGAAGAAGGTGGGTTGTTGCTGCCATTGCTTGAGAAAAGAGAAATGGTGGCATGCTTTAGTATAAAGGAAGAAAGCTAGAGATAAGGGATAGGTTTTGTAGGGCACATAAAACAGCAGGAGGTGGAGAGAGCCTACAGGGAAGAGTCTGAGGCCATTTCTACTCTACACTATTATAGTGCTGTTATTCCACTTTCAACATCCCATGGAATCCTGGGGTTTCCATTTGTGGGGGAGGTATTTAGAATTCTCAGCCAGAGAGCTGCTTGGCTTCAGTAACCTACAAACCTCAGAATTCCACAGGATGTTGAAAGTGGAATAATACTATAACAGTGTCATGTGGAAATGGCCTGAGAGAGAGGGTGATGTGGATTGGTAGGTTCCAGGAGGCAGAATGAAGTATCTGAACAGTGAGGAAACCACAGGTAAGGATAGACCAGAAGCCTGACACAGCCAACAAGGGGCTCACAAAGCGGACTCACAAAGTTGTATGAATTCAGTCAGTATATCAGACTTCCTCAGCAGCTATTACTTTCACTAGTGAAGATATAAAGTATTCAAAAGGGTTATCTAGCCATGGGGAGAAGCAGCAGCAGTTGGCCTCCCTTCAAGTTAATCAAAAAAGTCTCTAGGAAATTTTCCTGTAAAGGTGGAACCAGAGCAGTACATTTGTTTGTTTGCTTATAGAGTTTGGGGATAAATACTTTAAAGAAGAATGGGTATAATGACATATTCAACCAACCACTGCTGAATAATGGTAAGATGATGCTACAAGACCCAGATCCTACTACTGCTTGGGTATGAATGTCTCCAACATTTGATTCTATTCATTCTTAAAAATCACTTTTGGCTCTGTTTATTGTACTTTTTAAGGCTACCCTTGAAAAATGGATAATAGAACTAAAATACATCATTGTGCTTTTTTTTTTAAAAAAAAAATCTTTTTCTATTTTAGTACTATGACTTACTTCTTGAGCAGTTGAACTGACCCTCTCTTTTCTTTGTATTTTTGCTGTGTGACACCCTTCCCTTGCAACACACAGTTCATTACTTTTAATCTATTCAGTCCCAGGATAAAGAAAAGGGACAGAAATATAAAAAGGTTTGTCTTGGTGCATTTGTACCCACAAGCAATCCTTTAAGGAGAAATGAACCATAGATATACTTGTGGTTCCTTTTCAAGCTAACTTTTAATAGCTTGCATTGTTTGTGCACTGTTTCTTTGAAATGGTACCACTTCTGAAGCAGCATTTATCCGTTATGCAAAGATTGCTGCAGCAAACACAGATTTTAATTAAGAGACGAATAAGCAGGTGCATAAAAAAACCTTGAGAATATCTTCATTCGTTAGTCACTATTGTTATGAGCACATCAAAAATATGCACAGACTCTTGAAAGTCTTGAACTTCTTTTTTGTTAAAGTTCCTTTCCCTGTTCATTATGCAAACCTAATGCAGGAGCTCTAGAGAGAACTGATCACCTTTTTATTACTTCTTTTAGGAAAATTCCTTGCATTGTGTACCCAGGGGTACAAAGAGGTTACACTATCAATTATCCAGAAGATTGCTTTATGTAGAATTGGTATTTCTCCTAAGGTAGTTCACACTTATACTAAGGATGTTCCCAATTAATTATGAATACATATCACATCTAGCCTCCATTTGACCTTACTGGAGTAATACTTTGCTGTATTATTTCCTTGCTGTAATATTTTTCACCATTCTCCAATAAATATAGCCATTGGTTACATCTCTGATTAAAAAATAGCTTTTAAAAGTCATCATTTCCCCCCTTCTTTCTCTGTCTATCTGTCTAGGTGTGAGTGCATGTGTATATTACAAAAAGCTAAGCAAACGTTTGAAGAGGGAAAAATTAATTGGAAAAGGAATAGTGAAACACCATCTTCTTGACATATTATTTTTTTCCTTGTGATTGCTGGATTATGGGCAGCAGTCTGAGGAAAAGCTTGGAAAGTTCTGGGTGTATAAAGACATGCTGAAGCTATCTTTGACTAAGTTGTAAGAGGATGATGGTCTGGCACCATCGCTCAGTGATAGATAGGTTCAGCATGTCTTTATACCCATTCATCTTAGAAATAACTTTCCAGCATCTGATCTGAGGTAAGCTGGGTACCAGGATCAAGATAATATTCCATAAGCTAGAACTAGTAATCACTATCAATGAGAAATGGTACAAATGGGAAATCAGGAATGAGGCATAACAAAGAATACAAAAAAGTAACACACTAGAGCTCAGAAGGATCATGTTCCTCAAGAAGAGCTCAGCCAAAACAGAAGTCTTTATCCTTTTTCTTCCCAGAATGATACAGTGGCCACCAGAAATGGGTGGAATCAGTCTTCTAGTTGAGCTATTTTACTGAGAAAACTGCTCCCTGTTGTTTACTGTCTTACCACATGGGGCATCCACATGCAGATTCCAGAAGTTCTGACAGCACTGCAGGTGTCTCTCATTCTACATTTGCCTTATACAACTTTTCCAAGATTGAATAATACAGTCATGCTTTGGACAGGTCAGCAGCCTGCTGGGCCAAGAAAAATCTTCCACATCATACAAAATGTAGTCAGAGAAGGAGTTCAACACTTCACTAGGCCAGCATAGGGTATCTGACTGCCTGGGCAAACCAACACAGGTCTTGTTCTTGTGTTCCTGCAAAAAGAACCTCAATGGTAGAATACGTAACAGTAGGGCCAGTCTTACCATTAGGCAGAGTGGGGCAACAGCCTCTGCCAGGAAATGTTGAATGTTACATTAATTATTTGTGTCATTATTATTGCATTTTTACTGTCAGGGAAGATGAAAAGAATTTGTGCAATTATTGTTATTTCTTAGTATTAAAAAATGAAAACCATTTCTAAATTCACTTATAATATTTTATGATTATTATAACGAAATTCCTCAGCATTGAAAAGGTCAAACCACCCTAATAATTAAAAATTCATTAAAGATTACATTTAATTTATTACTTAATTAATATAACTTTAATAGAATATTGACTGTGATATTGACCAGGGAATATGATACTACGATATTGACTTTGCTATTGACTACAATGCATTTTCCCATTAGCTAAAGTGCATTTAGCACTTTGCTGCTCAATTCAGTGACAATCCACAATGCCAATTAACCCCCATCCACTCCACCTCAAAAACCAGGAGTTTGCTGCTGACTCTTGGTTTAAAGTTAGCACCTTCAATTTATGGTTGAAATTTCAAAAGAATCTCCTCTTTCAAAATTTAAATGTGATCAAGGAGAGTTTTGTTCCAGGTTCATGAAACAAAAAACTCTGAAAGATCATTGCACTAACCTGAAGTGGACCCTGTCCAGATTCTGTTTTTAAGACCTCAGAATGAATTCTATTAACTTCCAATCTATAAAGCATGCTGAATCCACAAAAACTGGCACAGAGTCAAGTTAAGGCAGATTCCATATGTGTTTCTAGTATTTAATCTCCCTCTCCCCTGAAAAAAATGCCTTCTTAAATTTTAAACTAACAGACAATAAAGAAATACAGATCACTGGAGTCTTACTACCATGGCTTCATCCAATGGAATTCTGGGATTTGCAGTTTTGAAGAATTCTCTTGCCAAAATGCAATAATTCCTCACCAAGCTGCAAACCCCAGGATTTCACAGGCTATAACTGAGGCAGTTAAAATGGAATCATTATGCTACAGTTGTATAAGGTGGAGGGACTGCAAAACCTTGGCCCTTTCCACACGGGGTAAAAAAAACGGCTTAGGGCGACCTCATCCGGAGGTCGTCCACACTGTGGGGCGCACTAGAGCAGTTTGAAAAGTGGAGGTTCCACACCTCAAACCGCCCTAGCGCAGCCACAAGGGGTGGCGCGGCGTGTTTTTTAAAAACCATGTTTTATGTGGTTTTTAAAAAACGCGAGCGCGCTAACCCGTTGCAGCGCCCCGTTTGAAACTGCAGGGACGTGCTAGCGCGTCCCTGCAGAGCTGCCCAGGGGCGGGCTTCCGGCTGGCACGCTGCCCTGATTGGCGGAGCACCGCCGGAAGTCGCCGGCCACCATTTTGGGTGCCGCTGAATGCCGCCGAAATTCGCCAGCGTGTGGAGCGCGCGCTCCCCACAGGGACGGAGCAACCCGTTTTCAGGTAAGATCTGTCCCTGCGTGCGCTGCCCCGTTTCCCCGTCCCCCGTGTGGAAAGGGCCATAGAGTTAGAAAGCAATACAAGAATACCAAGGAGAACATACCATACAAGATAACCTTCCATAACATGCAACTGTGTCTATGTGTGTGTGTGGTTTGAGTAATGATCATTGATTCAGGAACTAGGAGTCTGGTGAAAGATGTGGTGTATAAGCAAATATGATGTGTTCAAAATTAAAATTAGCTACTCAGGTGTTATGAATGTAGGTGAATTAAACAAGTGGAGAAGTGAGTCCTCTTGTACCATTTCCCTCCAATGTCACTTTCCTCACCTGAAGAGTGACTTTCTGAAGAGGAAAGTCTCTTCTATGGTGCTTCTCCATCTGATCTGGGTTCCCCTACCACATGGAAAGTCTTTCAGGTTAGAACTCTACTCTTCGGAAAGCCATTGTTCAAGAGAGAGAAATGAGACAGGGACTTCATGAAGGCCTATTTTATTTACAAGCAACAGCTGCAGCATAATTTTGCTACGATAGCTTAGGCCAGTGGTTCTCAACTTGTGGGTCCCCACATGTTTGTGGACTTCAGTTCCCAGAAGCCCCAGCCACTATGGTCAATGCTCAGGGCTTCTGGGAGCTGAAGTCCATGAACATCTGGGGACCCACAGGTTGAGAACCGCTGGCTTAGGCAGTCCTATCTAAAGTCAGACCTGAAGTGGATATTCCCCAGCTTGGTTCCTGCATTAGATGGCAAGGTTCCTGACTCCAGCTCTCTCCTAATAGCCTAATGTAAATACTTTCTCATGAAAACTGGTGAAGAGACCCTTGTAATAATAGCAGAGCTTTTTGAGAGGAAGAATTGTGGAGATTGAGACTTCTTCTGTTCTGGTGATTCATTCTCAAGCACATATGCCTAATTTTGTTCTGCCATGTGTTTATTAGAGACATGCCAAATTCTCATCCTTGGTTTGCTTTGAGCTTATAGTTTTATTTATTCATTGGAGTTATTTAATAAATATATAATTAAAATATTCAGATACTGGAAGTGCAAATGTTTTTAAAAATATTAAATCATGATACAGTTGAAAACATAGCAGTTGAAGAATAACAATGTTAAGAAAAGTGGCTTTAGGACTTTAACTGCCCTAAAACACCTGTGCTTTTAATGGATTTTCGAGTTGTTGTTTGATAGTGTTTTCAGGGCATCTTGTTATTTATTTTGTTTTTATAAATTTATTTTAGATATTTATTTATTTTTACTTGCATTTAATTTTTTTCCCCACAACTTTTCTTCCTATCTTCTTTTACTGTTTTGTAAAGTGATTTGGACATCTAGATTCAGACAGGAGAAATGGATAAAACCAGACATGACAGGCCTGAAAGAGGTTAAGTACCTGGGACTTAGGGTATATCCACACTGCACCATTACTGCAGCTTGATTCCACTTTAACTACCACAGCTCTCTCCTATTGGGATCATGGGATTTTTAAGTTGCTCAAGAGAGTTAGAATTCCCTGCTAGAGAGCACCACACCTTCATCTTCATTTAAGCTCACCAATTTATAAGTTGAGAGAGACTGGAGAAGTTACAAGGAACACATAGTTAGTGAACAGAGAACAGAGTTCTTAGAAGGTGTGGCCTTCTAACCTAAGCCAATCACAGACAGCAGAGTGTAAAGTCTGGATGCTACAGCCAATAATTTTAAATATACACACAGACTAACAGTTGATAGGCTAGAAAAGAAATTAACCCTACACTAGCTAAAGAAGTAGGGAAATTTGTGTTTTCCAACAGTGACCATATCATCCTCTGTAATCCATATACTTTATACCATATCATTCGCAGCTTGATGCCATATAATATTTGCATTGCTTTGTTTTGTACAGGAAGGGGATGAAGGGAATGGCTGGGGAAAACAGGTACTGGGAAGAAGAAATACATTTTGTCTAAGCTGGACTGTGAATCCAAGTGCAGGCTGGCAGTTGTGTCTCCAAAGTCAAATTC
The DNA here is from genome assembly GCA_948472985.1 of Iguana delicatissima. Taxonomy (NCBI): domain Eukaryota; kingdom Metazoa; phylum Chordata; class Lepidosauria; order Squamata; family Iguanidae; genus Iguana; species Iguana delicatissima. The sequence continues at coordinate 1,047,527 of CAOKZL010000537.1, forward strand.
TTGGTGCGAGCACAAGAACAAGCGGAGGGAAATTAGCTTGGGAAACTGTTGGTATGCTTAACTGACAAATGGGATCACTCTGTGGGCTAAATCTGAAATGTATTGCTGTATAATACTGCAAATCTTTTGTTCCTTCAGATCTGGCAACTTTTACAATAGGTGCTATTGCTTTCCTCTTCTGGTTACTAAGTGAAGGCTTCTGAAAAGCTCTTGAGCTCTTTTCTTTGAACCGGAAACTAGCCAGTACATGACATAAGGTGAGATCAAAGTGTTGTAACTGTGTAGTGCTGACACATTTTCAGCAGGTGAGATCATGGAGAAAATGATCCCATACTTTCCTTCTCAATCTTTTTTCTTAGGGTTGTGGATCTGGAGACATTTTCAGGCCATTTACACTGCTGTAGGTCAAAAACAGAGACCAAGGTTTGAATACCACTAAAGCCTGAGATTTTAGTGAGAGCAATATGCTTATAGATGTTTCTCCAGTATCTTGAGCTGCTAAAGCAACAGCAGCTTCTGAGGCTCTTAATACAAACTGCTTTCTTTTGTTTAACAAGCTCATGCATCCACACTAAAGACAGAGAAACAGTAGCTCTCTGTGAACTTTTAAAAATAGAAAAAATCCTGTGCATGAGAAACAAACATATGGATTAATCTCATTAAGGAGAAAGCAGAGTACTTGAAACCTCCTTCAGTTCTCCCTGTCCTTGTGTTTCTCTTGTGCTGTTATGCCTTTTTTCTCCTGAGCTTTCCAGTTTTCTTTTGCTTTTAACAAAGTACAACTTCAGAAAAAGAAATTCTAACAGATCAGAGCTGTTTTCCTTAGAAGTTGCACGAGCCTCTATCTGTACTAATCTATGATAGATGATGTGATAATGTACAATATGTCTCGGGCCTAGCAAAATGGGAGCAATGAAAAAAAATTGAAAACTTAAAAATGATAGATTGTCTTCCTGGAATTATGCAAAATAACTGATTCATTGTTAATTTAAAACCTGCCGCCTGGTACATAAAAATTTAAAGCATTTAAAGCCCATATGTTTTTTTAGCTGTAGGAAGATTGCCTTATCTCGGTGAATAATAATGTTCAAGCAATTTTCAGATTTCTGTTATTTCTGAAGTTTATCCCTATGGGAAGAATTAAAATATTTTAATTGTTGCATCTCATCCACTGGACAAGTAAAAGTGTTTCTTTTCACTTATTTTGAATGTAATTTTATTTATTTAATAATTTATATCCCACCTTTCAGACCCTCAAACAGACCCAGAAAGTAATCTACCATATCAGTTAAAACAATTTACAAACTAATAAGAAAAAAAATTGAAAGGGGAAAAAAAAATAAACCAGAAGCTGGAAATTAAAATCACCAAAATGGAGCAAAAATGAAACCAGTCTAAAAGGAGAACAAACCAAAAAGGTCTAGATAGCAAATGCCAATGAAAAGGGAACCAGATGAGTCTCCTGGAGAAGGGAATTTTAATTATTGAGTATGGCAATTTCCTAGACATTTTCACTTAAGCATTAGGTCAGTTAAGGCCGGAGGTGAGCCATTGTCTGAGCACTTGAGGACACCCCACTGTGAACCAGTGGGGGAAGGTATCTCACTTCACTTGGGCCACAGGTCTCCTGTGATTAGGACTGGAACAGAAATGATCTAGCTGCCACCAATAACTCTCCACCCTTCTTTTCTTTCATGTCCAGGAAACCTTACCTTGTGTTATGATGTCACAATAAGTAACTACAACATCCCCCTGTTTACTGATCTCTGCTTCAGCCCACTGACAAATCCTCAATGTTGTGATTCTACCATATAGTTGAAAATACCATAGAAGTTATGATTAGAGAGTGAGGAGCTAGAGATGTTAGTGTCATTCTTAGTGACAGCTGCAGATTGGGCATAAATTATTTCCCCTACAGTCTAGGAATTAATATCTACATCTGTCTTCATTTCTAAGTCTAGTTCTGTTCTCCAGGATAGGCTCATATACATAGCAAAATAAAGAGGATACATATTTGGAGAACAATTACACATGTTAATTTATATATATCTTGAGTCAGAAATAATTACTTCAAGTAGAAACGCGTCTCACTTAGAGCAGGAAAGACTAAGACCAGATGATGTGTGTGCCAGCACAGCTTGCTGTCCAGATGCTAACAACTGGTGGAAATTTCTGTACCCCTTCTTTTTCTTCTTATGAACCTTTGTCTTTAAACTACCCTATTACTTCACAGCCCTTCAAAGAGAGGACTGTCCTCTACAAAGCTGGACACAAGTACCTTAGTCCCACTGGTTAGTCGCAATTGGAATAGTCCTGGTGAATCAATTGCCTGCTGAGTCAACTCATAGGTATATTATTTTGACTCAAAGCATCTAGTGTGATTTACAATTGGATTTAGGGCAAGGCCATCCTACCAATCCTTTCGTATCCCATCTCGTCCCATCGGGTCTACTGCATCAGGGGAATACTAGGTGCTATAGGTTATACGTCAGAGCAATGAACTGCCAAAACCATCTCCGAGTATTCCTTGCCTAATACAACCCTACAAAAGTCATGGGGCCAGCAATAGATGACAGATGACTTCAAGGAACATACATATACACTACATTATAAGCCATCTCTTATAGTGTGATAGTTGTTATGTCATCACAAAACTGATTTGGCTATGCAACATTACTTGGTTGTGAAGTGGCTGCACTGGCCAACAGATACCACTGGCAAAAAGTGCAGAGCACAATGCCATTGTAACCAGAATTGGCAGAAACAGTTGGCAGAGGAAGAATAAGATTATTGCTATGAGATACCTTTGTTTGACTGATCTATATGGTTCTCTGCTTCAGAAGTCAAACTTTTTCTTTGTGGATCTGATCACACTAAAGATTTAGATATGGAGGAAACTATCTTTTGACAAGTGGTATTGTTTGTGTCTTCCTTATCAGTTTATGCTTTACAGTTCTGTAATTCAAAACAGAGACATCATATAGTCATGGAAAGTGTATATACTCATATGTCCTAAATATATTCATTTAAATTCAATGGGATATATATGCAAACAAAAACTCCTTCAGTCCATTAGCACCATAGTACAGATGCTTCTCCATGCTTCTTCTCATATCATTCTGGTAGCATTAGAAAGCACAGAAACATGTGGTTGGGGCCAGTCATACACCCCCTACCTGATAATCACATGATCTGGAAGTAGGAAACAGAAGAAACCCTGTGATTGGCCTTGACCATGCCAGCTGGTGCTATTGCATGTTACCATCAGGAAGTCAGAACAGAAACAGACATGGTGAAGCATTTCTAAAATGACTGTGCAAGGACAGAAAGCCCAGAATATTCTCAGAATGGCAAGCTAACAGAAGTTCTATCTGGACTTTCTTTTAATGCATGGCATAAGAATGCAAGATTTCATATGCCTGATAAGTTCTGAAAGAATCCCCAATATATGTGTGCATTGACAAAATGTCCGTGTGCTCTGTATTTATCAGTGGTGTTCTTTAGCTAAGAAGATCTAGATGAGTAAGTGAAGGAGATCAATAATACTGTGGCCATTTTGTTACTCTGCTTATCTGCATTCAATACTTTCTCACCTTCTCTGCTCCAGAGGGATCTTCTGAAAAATCTTTGCGGGTTCACATCACTTTTTGTTTCTTCACAAGCATGACATTAAGTACACTTTATTTCACACTGCAGCCTCTTGTTTGGAATGATGTCAGCATTTGGTTGCCTGGCTGATGACACAAATGCAACACTGAACACTCTTGTTTAGTCATGGATTCTAGCTAATTAGTTTGTGTTCCTTCATGTTTGTTGGACTATGGAGAGAAAACTTGTTGCCCTCAGAGATACAACAAAATGTTGTCTCTGGATCACCCTGCCCTATTTAAGTACCAAATTATCCAAGATTCAACAAAGAAAAATTGCAGCTTCATGTGCTCCATTAGCTGAGTCATTCTGTGTACTATAATGCCAAGATCTCACCCTCCTACCATTTGTTGGTTATTTTCCATTTGCTTTGTGTGCAACAATGATAACCAACAAATGGATCTGAAAACTTATAAAGGCTTGAGCTCACATGTCTTGGAGTTTAAATAGGTTTTAAAGAGTAAGTGACCCAAATGCTGTTCTTCTATTTCTTCTGATCATAGAGGTCTATGACGGTCCAAGATATTTTGCTGTTCGAAGCTATAGACAAGATGATACTCCTCCCTCATTCCATATATGTTTACTGACTAGACTGGAAGCTGGGTTTAAATTCATAACTGGCAATGGATAACATCCTCTGTTACATCTCATAATAAAAGGCCAACCTAAGGGATGACGACCAAAGTATGTTGTACACACAGTGCTGTCACCCCAAAGAGAGGAACAGCTGACAGGATTTGCAAGAACAGTAAGGAACCTAATACTGCCATTGCCAGCAATTGCACTTCACATGGGTGCCTCACTTTGCCTAATGGTAGGGCCAGCCCTCCCTATATGCAATTTATAGGCATAGGACATCTAGAAGACTACAAATGAAAAGTGCAAGGTAATCTTACAGTGCTGGGCAATGGAATAAAGTAAATAGGGACAGGACATGATCCAAATCCTCTCTTTGCAAAATGAATTTGATTTAAAAGTACTCATGATGCAATTAGTGAGTACAATTAGTGAGGCAGTTTTAAAACTAAATCATTTTTTCTGAAAAAGTGGGATGGAACACATGGGGATGGGGGAGTCTGGGATTGTGTGGGCACACATAGTGCTGTACCCTCTTCAGAAATAATAGTCTCCTATAGCATTTACCCTGACTAAGGGCCTTTTTGCACCTTACCTTTCTCTGTCATCATCTGGGCGTCATCTCAACAGTGCCTCTGCCGGGATGGGATGTCCCCAACAGTCCCCTCTGCACCTGTCTAACTGCCTGCAGAAGGGAGCACAAGGGACATGCTTCTTCCTTCCACACTGCAGCTAGCCATCTTCCTATGCTGCAATGGGGAAGGAAGCACATGATTGCATTTCTGGCCCTTCTGTACGGCCAACTGAGATGAACGTCTTGCACAATCAAGAGTCATTGACAAGAGTTTTTCTGTCAATGATATACCCCGCAATTGCACTGGCTGGCAATGTGAGAACGGTGGGACTGTGATGATGAAATGTGGAAGTGTCATTGTGGTCCTGCTCCTCTCACATCTCCATGCTGGAATGCCACTGTCCTGTGGAAATGGCCTAATTTTCACAGATCCCACATCAGGACCAGGGAGAAGAATTTCAGGGCAAAAGCACTGTCTTGAAAAATATGCACATATATTAGACTTGAGACCCTTTCACACTGTGCAGATATAGCACTTTGAGTCCACTCTAATTCTCAAGATTCCATCCCAAGGAATCCTGGGTTTTAGTTTGGGGAGGCACTAGAGCTGTCTGTCAGAGAATTCTAAGTACAATAGAATCATGGGAATTAAAATTTATCAAAGTACTATAACTGTGTAGTGTGAAAGGTCTATGGTTCCTTTTTTATTTCAGTGCCATCTCTTGTGCAACTGTGGTTGATGTTTAGTGTGTAATATTTAATGACATCATTAGAGCTATCCTTTGCAACATCACCACTGTGACATCACTAGGGCCCACCTCCTGTGACATCATAAGGGGTTGTCCAGGTGTCTCAGGCTTTGGCCTTGAATTCTTATGGCCTAAAACAGACTTGACTTGGCAACCCTAATTTTGCTTGACATTGCAGGGCTCTCCTACATCATTTAAAATATATCTATATATGTATAAATATAATGTGTGTGTCTGTGTGTCTGTCCGTCCAGGTTTCAAACCAGAAGTGGTTTGGTTTTATATTGTTCATTTGTGATTGTGACATTTTTGGCAGTCTAGAATGGGATGGGTGAAGTGTGGCCCATGGACCATACTGTCATTGCAGGCTTATTTTCTATCCTTCCCGAAGCTTAACAAATCCCCTGGATCTTGCCCAATTTCTTTTTAAAAAACTTTTTTTTTCTTTATCGGGGGCCAAAAACTTCCGGTGGAGGATGCGTCCTTGGTTGGGAACCTGCGGAGCTGCAGAGTTTCTGAAGTCCCGAAGAGGTCGGAATCTCCAATTGTAAACATTTTGAGGGAGAAAGATAATCCTCAAGGGGATCTTGGGGGCAACTCGAGGGGGACCCAAGATCAGTAGCAGTGGTAGGAGAGAGGAGAGAAGGGACCTGTTCACGGATGCACTGACAGGATCGCAGAGCCGCCATTACCTCTTCGGGAAGCCTTTTAGGCTAAGCCGCTATGTACCAATAAAATAAGCAGTCCATTCAGAACATCTGGACTTATTATAGATTTATTTCATCATTGGGGTAAGTGGATCTGACGTTATCTTTATTGAGGAGATCGTATGGGAAATTCGGACTCTAACTTTAGAGAAAGCATAGGCTGGGGAGAAAAGTGATTCCCAGACATGTGGAACAAGAAAATGGACTTAAATGTCTGCAGGACTTTAAAAGTGAATTAAAATATTATAATTGGTTTAAAATCTTCGCTTAAAAGATTGAAATTGAAAGAAAGGGAAAAAAAGATAAGAAAGCAAAGAATTTAAAAGTCAAAGTAAACAGTGAAACACGCCGGCTTGAGGATTAAAAATGGAGGTTTGAAAGGAGGAAGACAGAGAGAGTTTAGATGAGTGAAGGAAAGCGGAGAGAGAAGCGACAAGAGAGGCCGGGGGATGAGTGAAGGAAGGCGGAGAGAGAGGCGACGAGAGAGGCCGGGGGACGAGCGAAGGAAAGCGGAGAGAAAGGCGACGAGAGTGGCCGGGGATGAGAGAAGGAAAGCAGAGAGAAAGGTGACGAGAGTGGCCGGGGACGAGTGAAGGAAGACGGGAGAAAGAGGAGATGAGAGAGACCGGGACGAGTGAAGGAAAGCGGAGAGAAAGGTGACGAGAGTGGCTGGGGACGAGTGAAGGGAGATGGAGAGAGAGGCGACGAGAGAGGCCGTGGGACGAGTGAAGGAAGGCGGAGAGAGAGGAGATGAGAGAGACCGGGGGGCGAGTGAAGGAAGGGGAAAGAGAAGCACAAGAGTGGTTGGGGATGAGTGAAGGAAGACGGAGAGAGAGGAGACGAGAGAGACCGGGGGGCGAGTGAAGAAGAAAGGAAAGAAAGGCAATGAGAGAGGCCGGACGAGGGAAGGAAGGTGGAGAGAGAGGCGACGAGAGAGGCCGGGGACGAGTGAAGGAAAGCGGACAGAAAGACGACGAGAGAGGCCATGGGACGAGTGAAGGAAGGCGGAGAGAGAGGCGACGAGAGTGGCCGGGGTACGAGTGAAGGGAGACAGAGAGAGAGGCGACGAGAGAGGCCGGACGAGGGAAGGAAGGCGGAGAGAGAGGCAACGAGAGAGGCCGTGGGACGAGTGAAGGAAGGCGGAGAGAGAGGCGATGAGAGTGGCCGGGGGACGAGTGAAGCAAGACGGAGAGAGAGGAGACGAGAGAGGCCGGACGAGTGAAGGAAGACGGAGAGAAAGGCGTCGAGAGAGGCAAGAGATGAGTGAAGGAAGGTAGAGAGAGAGAGGACGATAGTGGCTGGGGGACGAGTGAAGGAAGTCGAGAGAGAGGCGACAAGAGAGGTCGTGGGAAGAGTGAAGGAAAGTAGAGAGAGAGGTGATGAGAGAGGCCGGGGATGAGTGAAGGAAGACGGAGAGAGAGGAGACGAGAGAGATTGGGGGACGAGTGAAGGAAGGTGGAGAGAGGTGACGAGAGAGGCCTGAGACGAGGAAGGAAAGTGGAGAGAGGTGACGAGAAAGGCCGTGGGACTAGTGAAGAGGCGGAGAGAGAAGTGACGAGAGTGGTTGTGGGATAGAGTGGAATTGCAAGCTTCAAGTGTGTGAAAGTGGGTAAAAAGTGTAGAAAATATTGCTACTAATAGAGGGTAGAAAAGAGATAGTGATATAATAATAATAGTCTTTCTTTATCCTTTTGTCTTGCTTTCTCTCTCTGGGGTGTGTGAGGAAGCGTGGTTTAAAACTATAGTGACACTGGAAATTTGATTTAGTAATTGGAATTTGGTTAAAATTAGTAGGAATTCAACAGTTTGGGGGAAAACATTGAAGAAAGGTATAGGTAAAATAAATTAAACTAATTGAACTAACTAAAGTATAAATGTGAGGAGTGATAGAGGGATATATTAAATTAAAGAAGAAGGGAATTAATTTAATTAAGAGAGTCTAAATAAACTGGAGATAAAATGATGGGAGCTGGGAAAAGAAGAGCTGCGGCTGTGCTCAGACAACAGAAACATTGTTACAAAGAAGGCCCTCTGACAGAATTTAAGACACCAACTACAGAGACAATACGGTTGGAAAGTCAAGGAATGGCCCAGAGTGGAGGAACTGACATTATGGAAGAAATAAGAAGATTAACTACAACTTTTAAAAGTGAAATGAGAGAGACAAGGACAGAAATGAAGCACATGAGAGCAGAGATAAGAGCAGATGTGAAGAAAGAATTGGAGATGTTTAATAATAAATTGGATAATATTACTGGAATAATTTGAAGGCTCACCAGAAAGTTAAAGAAATAGAAGAGAAGACAATGAGAGTGGAGGAGCAAGTAGTGAAATCGGAAGGAAGGATAGAAGATTTGGGAGAAAATAACATTACTAATGGATATTAAGAGTAGAAATAAATCAATCAAGATAAGAGGATTACGGGAACAGCCATAAGAGGATTTACATGAAAGTTTAATTTCAACCATTAGCACAATATATTGACTGGACACCAGAACAGTTTGATCTGGAGATTGATAGGATATTCAGAGTAAACTTGGCGATTGCCAGAAGAAGAAACATGCCACGAGATATTGTTATCTATTTTCTTCGGGAGAGAGTGAAGGACTTGGTTCTACAGCAGAGTTATATGAAGAAATTGGTGGTAAGTGGAAGTGAACTTAAGATTTTTAAAGATGTGCATCCAACTTTGTTAAAAGACGAAGAGAATATGGATTTGTGACACAAGCTTTAAGGACTCAAGGAATTCGATATACATGGGAGAGGATAGAAGGGATTTCCTTTATTTGGAAGCAAAGGAGAGTAATATTAAATACAATCACAAAAGCAAAGGAGTTTTAGAGGAAGTATAAAGATGAATTAAGTAAGGTAGATGAGGAGGTACAAGAACAGGAACAACAAGAAGAAATCATCAATGATAATTTAAATTCATCGCAGGAAAAGGGAAAGGCGAGAAGACAAAGAGAGAGACAGGAATATATAGACCAAGGACAAAAGAAGAAATAGATGGGGAACAAGAGGAGGAGATAGGAGAAGAGGAAAGGTTGCAGAAGAAGAATTGAAATCCATTGATCCTGAAATAGAAGAAGAAATAGAAGAAACAGAAGAAACCGACGAGTGAACTAGAAACTACAGGTAAGAATGAAATTGAAAATATTGACTTGGAACGTTCGGAACAAAATTCTCCATATAAAAGGAAGCGGGTATTTCATCAGTTAGAAAAATTAAATGCAGATATAGTGGCAATACAAGAAACTCACATTAAAAATAAAGATTTAAAATATGTTAGGAACCCTAAATTAGGACAGTCATTTTCTTCATCAATAGATAAAGAAAAAAGGAGTAACCATATATGTGCTCAGTAACAAATATGAAGCAAAACAAGTATTTAGTGATCATTCGGGACATTGGATAGTGGTAGAAGTAGCAATAAAGGGTTGTAAGTTAATGATAATAGGAAAGCAGGACCATTAGAAAATAAAAGTAGATTTTATTTAAAATTATTGGAAAGACTGTTAGAATTAGAGGTAGATAATCATAAGATAATTATGTTGGGGGATTGGAACGGGGTATTAAACCCATACGTGGATAGGTCAAGTATTAAAAATAAGAAAGATATTAGTAGGAAAAATCAAGGGAAGCTTCCAAAAACCTTTTTTGATTTACTTGATCAGTTAGTGTTAGTAGAGGCTTGGAGGCACATAAATGGGGAAAAAGAAGATTATACTTATTTTTCGGAACAATTTAAGTCGTGGTCCAGATTAGATATGATTTTTGTGTCGACAGAGTTGATAAAAAACATAGAGAAATTGGAAATATTACCCTAGAACCATTTCGGATCATTGCCCAGTTTTAATAATCATTAATCAGGGGAAGAAAAGTTATAATTGGAGGTTAAATGATAATTTGTTGAAAAATGAATCAGTGGTAGGGAAAGCAAAAGAAGAGTTAAAGAATTTTCTGGATAATAATTTAGACAAGGAACAATCAGAACAAAGAGCTGAAAACAAGGTGGGTACTTGAGTGGTTTTTTTATAAGTCAGCAAGCATGGATTACAAAGTGTAGGAAAGAGAAAGAAGCTAAAATATATAATATGTTACAAGATAAAGAATTAGAATTGAAAAAGGATCCAAAAAATCATAAAACATTAAAAGAATTATTGATATGAAAGAAACAAGTGACTCTATTAATGACAGAGGAAATAGAAAATAAAATGAAATACGTAAAACAGAGACAGTTTGAACATGCTAATAAGATAGGAAGATGGTTGTCATTTAAATTAAAGAAAGAAAAGGAAAAACATTATATTAAGGGATTAAAGGAGGGCCAAGATACCTTTCATCAAACAAACAGAAGATCAAAAATATTTTTGTTAAATATTTTGAGGAATTATTTAAAAAAAAAAGTACAATCAAAGGAACAAGAAATTAAGATAACGGCATTTTTAGAACGGACAAAGATAGTAAAAATTACGGATAATCAAAGAGAGAGTTTAGATAATCCAATAACACTTTTGAGGAAGTTAAGAAGGCAATTAGTAAATTGAAATGGGGAAAGCTCCGATGGTTTTACGACATTTTACTATTAAACATTTCAGGAGGAATTAATACCTTTGTTAGTTAAAGTTCTAAATTCAATTAAAAGTAATATATTTCCAAATATTTGGAAGGAATCAAATATAACGTTGATCCCCAAAGAAGGAAATATCTAGATAAAAGAAATTATAGACCAATCGCACTACTGAATATAAAATTATAAAATTTATACACAGATATTAGCAGATAGGTTAAAAGGGAATATTAGATAAATGGGTTAATGAGGATCGGAATGGATTTTTACCAGGAAGACATCTGAAGAATAATATAGAGAATTATGGACACAATAGAATATTATCAGAAATATAATCAAAAACAATTGGCTCTAATTTTTTTGGATGCTGAAAAAGCCTTTGATAATGTTAAGTGGCAATTTATTTTCGCAATAATGAAAAAAATGGGAGTGGGAAATAGGTTCAATGGAATCTATAAAAGCTATATATAATGAACAAAAGGCATGTTTAGTTATAAATGGGGAAAAAACAAAACGATTTGGAATGTATAGAGGTACAAGACAGGGATACCCTCTTTATTACTTGTTTAGAAGCTTTAAATAATAACATTAGAAACGAGAGATAATAAGAGGAGTTAGAGTAAGGGGATTTGAAATAAAAATACAAGCGTATGCTGATGATTTAGTTATAATTTTGGAGGATCCTATGAATAGTATTAGAAAATTGATAGAGGAACTAGAAAAATTCGGGAGGCAGCCTAGGTTACAAGGAGAAATCTCTGATAATGACTAAAAATATAACAGCAAAACAAGAGAGCGAATTGATAGAAATCTCAGGAGTTTAAAACAGCTAAGAAGATAAGATATTTGGGGATAATATTAACAAAAAATAATTCAGATTTATTTTGATAATAATTATAAAAACGTATGGGGTGAGATTACGAATCAAATGAAATGGTATAATTTACATTTATCTTTATTAGGTAGGATTTCAGAATCAAAATGAATATATTACCAAAAATGATATTTTTATTTCAAAGTATACCCATAATACATAATGAGAAACCATTCAAAAAATGGGAGCAGGATTTGTATAAGTTTATTTGGAACGGGAGAAAACTAAGAATTAAAATAAAATATCTTAAGATATAAAGAGGAGGGTTAACATTGCCAGATTTAAAACTCTATTATGAAGCTTCAGCATTAGGTTGGATAAAAGATTGGGTGACATTGGAAAATCAAAGACTATTAAATTTAGAAGGATTTAATTTATATTTTGGATGGCATGCAAACCTGTGGGTATGATAAGCACAAAATAAATAGAGAATTTTTGGACCACTATGTTAGGAAATCAATTTTAAAAATATGGTTAAGAGTTAAAAATAAATTGTATATAAAAATGTCATATTGGGTGTCCCCGCATGAAGCTTTTTATCAGTTAGAAAAGAATCAATTCTGGAAGTAATATAACATATAAAGATATAATTAAAAAAGAGGGGAGTAATATAAGACCTAAAAGTAGAGAAGAATTAATTGAGAGGGGTATACATCACATTGGCTTCTCCATAGGAAATTGGTTGAGAAATATAAATTAGATAATAAAGAATGGGGAATATCATTAGAGGAAACAGAATTAGACAAATTGATGAGAGTGGATGTTAAGCGCCCTATGAGTAAAATTTATAAGTTATTATTAAATTTGGAATTGGAAAGGAAATTATAAAAAATAATATGATAAAATGGGCTTGAGATATAGGATTTTCAATAAAATTACAACAATGGGAATGTGCATGGAAATTAAATCATGAATTTACAAAGAGTTATAATTTAAAGAAGAATTTTTTTAATTTTTTTTTATAGATGATACTTAACTCCAGTGCAGATTGCTAAGATGAAGAGAACAAAGTCAATAGCTAAATGTTGGAAATGCCAAAAAATTGGATCCTTTTATCATTGCTGGTGGACATATGAGAAGGCGAGAGAATTTTGGGAAAAGTATATGAAAAGATAACGAAACATTTAAAAATCAAGTTTCCAATGTCACCGGAAATATTTTTGTTAAACATGTTTGAGAAATAGATGAAAAGATAAGGGGGAAATATTCAAAAATTTTATGTTATATGATATGTGCAGCCAGAATCCTTTTTGCTAAAAATGGAAGGATATAAATGTACCAACAATAGAGGATTGGATAAATAAATTATATGAACTGGCGGAGATGGATAAATTGACAAAAAAATTAGAAAATAGGAATAATAATGCATTTAAAGAAGAATGGGGGATATTAGATTCTTTATGGGAAGAATATTGGGGGAAAGTAGCAATGATGGGTTTGTATGAATAGGATATAATATAATATAATACTATAATGTATGTAGTAATTGTTGGAATATTTGAATAAAGACATTTAAGATTTATTAAGAATTAAAATTTAGGGTAACAGAATATGTAAGTAACAGATATGATAAGCAAACGTAGAAGTTAGAGTATAGAGTATAGAAATTGCTATAGAGATTAAGAGAATCTTATATACAGTAGCAGGATAGAAAGAAAAATGACATAATTTAGTCAATGGTGATAAAGAAAGAAGTCAAAGGTATGTATGAATCCAAGAATGTATGTAAATGTTTTGTGGTGTGTATGTATGTTTTGTGTAAAAAATTTGGTACAATTGTATTTATTGTGTTTATTGTATAGTATTATATAGTGTATTTGAGTGAATGTAATTAATTGTTTGTATGTTTTTAAATGTGAAATTGATAATAAAATTATTTTTAATAAAAAAACCTGTGTAGTGTGAAAGGTCTACGGTTCCTTTTTTATTTCAATGCCATCTCTTGTGCAACTGTGGTTGATGTTTAGTGTGTAATATTTAATGACATCACTAGACATTATTCTTTGCAATATCACCACTGTGACATCACTAGGGCCCACCTCCTGTGACATCATAAGGGGTTGTCCAGGTGTCTCAGGCTTTGGCCTTGAATTCTTATGGCCAAAAACAGACTTGACTTGGCAACCCTAATTTTGCTTGACATTGCAGGGCTCTCCTACATCTTTTAAAAAATATATCTATATATGTATAAATATAATGTGTGTGTCTGTGTGTCTGTCCGTCCAGGTTTCAAACCAGAAGTGGTTTGGTTTTTTTTGTCCATTTGTGATTGTGACTTTTTTGGCAGTCTAGAATGGGATGGGCGAAGTGGACCCATAGACCACATATGGTCATTGCAGGCTTATTTTTTTATCCTTCCCAAGTTTAAACAAATCCCCTGATCTTGCCCAATTTTTTTTCAAAAACTTTTTTTTTCTTTATTGAGGGCCAAAAACAGCTCAAACCACCATCAAACATAGCAGTTTTCCCACCACAGCACCCACAGGCATCCCATGCTCTTTAACCAACTCAGCCAAAAACCAGTTGAAAGTGAAAGCAGAAGTGATGTGATGTCATTTCCAGTTACTTCCATTAGTGCACCCCCATGGAGTGTGTAGGGGGTGAAAAATGTGTATTCCAAATTTATGAACTTCCGGTGGTGTAGGTGTGGCAGAAATTTTTTAAAGAACTGCGGACCCCAGGCTTCCCAAATTTCCCAGAGAGGTCGGAATCCCCAAATTTTAAAAAAGCTGAGGAGATAGAGACCTCTTGGTAAGGGGGAACAAGGAGGCAACTCAAGGGGACCCAAAGGCAGCGAAACGGTGGGGAGAGAGGGAAACCCAAACCCGCTGCTGGAGATGAGAAATGAAAAGGGGGGAGAGTCACCATTACCTCTCCGGGCAGCCACAGAGGTTTAGCCACAACACTGCCGATAAAAACAATTCACCAAATACTTTTAAAAAAAAAAAATCAGCTTTACCAGTTGGGGTAAGTGGATCTGATGTTCCTTTATTTGAAAACTTAAAAGAGAGTCTAATCCACAGAAAGCTACAGATCTGGGGATTTTGGTCTCCCGAAAGAACAAGAAAGGAGCACGTGGAGAGAGAGCTTTTCCCCGGGGTTTTTTATGACCATTAACCATAAGCAGAAGAATATCCTGTCCAAAGTACAAGAATTAAAGACATTGGGGACTAAAATAAAAAATAAATTACACAAAACTGGAAAGAGAGCTCATAAATACAAAGGGGGGAAAAAAAACATTTTTCCCCAAACGGGGATTGGGTTCTATTGGGGAAAAAAAGGGAAAGAAAAAAAAAAGTGGTGGGGGAAATAAGGAAAGCGACTGAACTGTGATAGGACTAATTTAACTGAATAAAAAGGGGAAAAAAAACAGGAAGCATAGAGAGAATGGAGAGGGAAAAAAAGGGAATAAGAAGCCCCAGCGAAGCGGAAAGATGGAAGGAGGTGCAGCCTGAAAGAGCAAAGCTTGGCAGAAAGACGAATGGGAAAGGTCCGGAGTGAAGCGTGTAGAGTGAAGAGTGGGGGGGGGGAGTATTAATATAAGTGATAAGAAAACGGAGTTAATATGATATTGTGAAAAGGGGAAAACTTGTTAAAAATTTAAAAATTTAATACTTGATGTATGGTTGTATTGACTGTATCGTTTGATTGTGGTATAATGGAATAGTAATCAGTTTGGAGACAAATTGGAGTAACCTAAGAGGACTAAGATAAACCCTTTAAAAGGGGAGAAGGTGGGGGAAGAAAAAAATTCAACAATTGGAAACCTGATTTAAAAATACATGTTCATTGTTGAAATTGGAGTAAGAAAATTTGGGAAATTTCCCAATCAAATAAATTATAGATCTATAGGGAGGGGGGGGGAAATACAACAAAAACTGAACTTGACAGTGGTGACAAGCAGGTTAGGTACCCCCAAATAAAATTAGGAAAAAAAGGAGGTTTTAAAAAGAAAAGTGAAAGACTATTTGAAAAGACCATAGAAAAAAGGGGAGAAAAAAAAAAATAAAGCAGAAAGAACTGAAAAAAAAAAAAAAGAAAAAAAGAAGATGAGGGGCACGGGGAAAAAAAAGGGGGAAAAAACAAAGGCCAAACAAAAACAAACTCTGCTACAGAGGAGAGCCTCCACAGAGATTAAATTACCTGGTACAGAGCCCAAAACTTTTATTGACAGAAAACCCAAGCACGGTACAGAGTAGTGGATTGGATATAACAGAAGAAAAAAAGGAAACTGACAATGACCTTCACGAATGAAATGAGAAAAAAATAAAAATGAAACAATTAAAGGGGGAAAATGAAAACAGGTCTCAAAAAGGAAATTGGAAGTGTTTAGTAATAAACTAGATAACATTACAAAGGATTTGTCGCATGTGAAAGAAAAGGTTAAAGAAATGGAAGAGAAAGCATTGAGAGTAATCCAAAAACAAGGAAGGTGGAAGAAAGAACTGAATATTTAGAAAAGACTATGTTAACACTAAAAATAAAAAAACAGAAGCAAGTCAATTAAAATAAAGAGGTCTACGAAAAGGGTGCCACAGGAAGACCTCTATGAAAGGCAAAAACTCAAGCCTTTTTTTAATTTTATAGTTTTGGACTCCAGAGCAACAAATTTCTCAAATTGGACTGAATCTTCAGAATGAACTCAGTGGTAGCCAAAAAACAAACATACCACGTGATATCGTCGTGCATTTCCTAAGGGAAAGGGTAAAGGATTTGGTGTTGTTTAAAAGTTACTCCAAAAGATTGGTGGTGGAAGGAGACAAACAAAAAAAAATTTTAAAAGATTTTCACCCAATCGCCTTGAAGAGGAGAAGAGAATAAGCTTTGTTACGCAAGCTCTAAGAAACCGAGGAGTAAGATATGCAGGGGAAAAAAAACAGAAGGAATCTCTTTTATGTGGAGACAAAAAAAAAAGTGGTATTAAATACTATGACAAAAGCAAGAGATTTCTGGAGGAAGTACAAAGAAGAATTAAAACGAAGACAGGCGAAGAAATTTTAAAGAAGGAAAAATGGAAAATGAAAGTACGCAACACAGCAAAAACAGAAAAATCCCAAGGGAAACAGAAGGGGAAAGGAAGAATTACAGGTCATAAAAAGGGGAAAAAGAAGAGGAGAGAGAGCAAGAAGAAAAGGTGTTGGAAACGGAAAGGGGGAAGAAGAAGGGGGAGGAACTAATTCAAGATCCCCGAACTAGAAGGAGAGACAAAGAAAGAAGAGATGAGGAAAAAATTTTAAACTAAAATTAGAAAGTAAAAACAGTATGAGATTGAAAATAGTTTCTTGGAAAGTTTGTGGTATAAATTCCCCCAAAAAAAAGGAAAATATATTCCATCAATTAGAAAAACTCAATTTGGATATAATTGCATTACAAGAGACCCATATAAAAGATGAGGACTTAAAATATATCAGAAATCCCAAATTAGGACAATTATTTGCATTATCAATAGGAAAAAAAAAGGGGGGCAATATAGGTTAACAATAGGGGGGAAGCAAAAAACAAAAATTAGGAGATGAAACGGGTCAACTTATAAAATAGAAAAAAAAATAAGGGATATAAAGTTTATAGTGATAAAGTTTAGGGTCCCCCGGGAAAAAAAAAGTAATTTTTACTTAAAATTATTAGATAGATTATTAGATTTAGAAATTAAAGATTCTAGGTTGATCTTAATGGGAGAATGGAATGGGGTATTAAATCCTGTGCTGGATAGGACTAGTGGTAAAAATCTAAAAAAAAAGAAAAAGAAGGGAAACCCAAAGGGAGTTTTCCAAAAAAATTCTTTGGCATGATGGAAAATTTTCGCTTAGTGGACGCTTGGAGACATGTGCATGCAAGAAGGAAGAATACACCTATTATTCAAAACAATATAAATCATGGTCCAGGATTGATATGTTCCTCTTAAACAATAGATATATTAAAAAAATATTGGGAAGGTGGGGGGTCCTCCCTAAAACATTCTCTGATTATAGCCTTATATTATTAACATTATATCAAGGAAAAAAAAAAAAAATGGAAAATGTACAATAATATACTTTAAAAAACGAACTAATATAAAAAACAAAAAAAGAGTTGAGAAATTTCTTTGACAATAATTTAAATAAAAGGGGAAACGGAACAGATAGTATGGGAGACGAGTAAAGCAGTAAGGGGATTTTTTTTTTAGCCAACAGGCATGGATAAAAAAAAAAAAAAAAAAGAAATAAAAAAAAATTTCATTGTTACAGGATAAAGAAAATAAATTAAAAAATTTACAAGACCCCGTAATTTTAAAGGGACAAATCTTGAAGAAACAACTGTCATTATTAATGACAAATGAAATTGAAAATAAAATGAGATATGTAAAACAAAGACAATTTGAATACGAAACAAAATAGGGAAATGGCTCACTTATAGATTAAGAAAAAAAGAAAGATAAAAGGTATATCAGAGGAATCAGAGATGGGCAAGAGATTTATCATCAACAAGCGAAGATCAAAAATATTTTTGTTAATTATTTTGAGGAATTATTTTTAAAAAAGGGTATTATCACAAGAGCAAAAAGTTAAGATGAAGGAAATGAGAACGGAAAAGGATTTTAAAAAAAATCTCAGATAATCAGAGGGAAGAATTAGATAAACCAAACTAAAAAGAAAAATTTTAATATAAATTTAAAAAACTGAAAAACAGAGAAAGCTCCTGGCCCGGATGGTTTTACGGCGAATACTATAAAACTTTCAAGACGAACTGAGTCCAGTATTGGTGTGATTATTAAATTGATTAATCAAAAAAGCATTTCCAAAAAACATGGAAAAATTAGATTACTTTAAAACCCTAAAAATGGGGAAAAATTAATTTTGGGTAAGAAAAATTAAGCCAATTTTCCCCATTAACATTGTTATAAAATTTATTCAAAAATATTAGCAGAGCGTTTAAAAAAGATTTTTAATTTGGGTACACGAAGATCAAAGTGGGGGTTCCCTTCCTGGAAGACACCTGAAAAAAAAAGTAAAAAAAATGTTAGAACAATTGAATATTATCAAAAAAAAATAATAAAAAATTAGGGTTAATATTTTTAGATGCGGAAAAAACATTTGATAACGTGGATTGGAGTTTTATGTTGGAAGTTTTGGAAAAATTGGGCTGGGGGAAAAAAAATAGAATGGATAAAGGCAATATATAACGAACAAAAGGTGTCTTTAATTATAAATGGAAAAAAAAAACAATTCAGGGAAAAAAGGGGGAAAAAGACAAGGCTGCCCCCTTTCACCTTTTTATTTTTTTATAATGTGTATGGAAGTATTGAATAACAATATAAGGAACGGAAAAATAAGAGGAGTCAGAATAAGAACTCATGAATATAAATTACAGGCTTACACGGATGATTTAGTAATAATATTGGAGGAACCCATAAACAGTATGGGGAATCCTGGAATTACCCAAAACCAATTTGGGGAAAATTGCGGGTTTTAAGGCTAACAAAGAAAAATCTCCTTTTTGACAAAAAAAACCACAATTCAGCAAGAGAAGGAATTAATAAGAATATAGGTTTAAAAACCAAAAAAATTAAAAAATTTAGGGATAATAAAAAAAAAGAACTCAGAGCTATTCAAAAATAATTACAAAAAGACATGGGGGGGAAAATTAAAAAGGGGGTAGAAAGATAGAAAAAGTTGCAACTGTCCATATTAGGTAAAGTTTCCACAATTAAAATTAATGTATTACCAAAGATGATTTTTCTTTTTTTAGAACCTTCCTATAATAAATAAAGAGAAACCATTCAAAAATTGGGAGAGGAGCCCAAAACAGATTCATATGGAATGGGAGGAAACCAAGGATAAAAACAAAATATTTAAAAAAATGAAGGGAAAGGCGGGGTTAAAATTACCAGATCTTAAAATTTACTATGAAGCCACTGTAATGTGTTGGGTTAGAGATTGGATTCAATTGAAAAATGAAAGCCCATTGAGTTTGGAGGGGTTTAATAATATTTTGGCTGGTACGCATACCTATGGTATGACAAACATAAAAAAAAGAATTTACAAAAAAATTATATAAGGAAGGCCATTTTAAAAGTTTGTTTGAAAAATAGAGATAAAATCTACTTAAAATTACCATACTGGGTTTCACCACATGAAGTCTTTTATAGATTAGAAAGGATAAAAATGAAAGAATGGTTGACTTATAAAGACATATTAATAAAAGAAGGGAACAGTATAAAACTGAAGAGCAGAGAAGAATTAATTGAGGAAGGATACAATTCACATTGGCTCCTACACGGACAAATGCTGAAAAAATTTAAGATAGATAATAAAATGAGGGGAATCTCTTTGGAAGATACGGAGTTAGATAAAGCGATAAAAACAGATGAAAAAGGTCTTTTAAGTAAAATATATAAATTACTTTTGAATTTAGAATTGAAAAAGGAAATAGTAAAGGAAAACATGATAAGGTGAGCGCAAGATATAGGCAAACAAATAACCCTACAACAATGGGAGAAAGCATGGTATGTAAATCAGAAGTTTACAAAAAGCAATAACCTGAAAGAAAATTTTTTCAAAATATATTACAGATGGTATTTGATGCCAGTCCAAATTGCGAAAATGAAGAAGATTAAAAAAACCTGCCAAATGTTGGAAATGTCCAAAAGTGGGCTCCTTTTTCCACTGTTGGCGGAGTTGCAAGGAAGCAAGGAATTATTGGATTCAAATTCATGAACAGATAACAAATTGTTTAAAAATCAGGTTTCCAATGTTAGCAGAAATATATTTATTAAACATGTTTGAGGAAATAGAGGACATGATGAGAAAGAAATATCAGAGAATTATATGTTATATGGTTTACACTGCAAGAATTGTGTTTGCAAGAAGGTGGAAGGAAGCGAACATACCGACAATAGAAGAATGGATAATTAAACTATATGAACTGGCTGAAATGGATAAGCTGACATTAAGATTAGAAAACAAGAGTAAAGAAAAAATTAAAAAGAAATGGGACATTTTGAACCCTTTATGGGAAAAATATTGGGGAGAATATGCATTATTCGGTTTATTTGATTGAAAATATCGAGATTTAGTCTAGAAGAGTAAAGATATGGTAGAAAGAGAAAATCTTAAAAGACAGAGGATACAAGAAGGGGAAAAAATAGGATTAGATCAGAATGTTAAATTGCTATAAAGAGTAAATTATATCAGAGATAAGCAGGATGATATAGTTATATATGTAAATAAGTCTCAATTGGAAAAAAGAAAAGAAGTCAAAGAGTGGGAGAGGAAGAGAATGAAACAAGATGTGAAAGGGAAAAGAAAGATGAAAGAGTTGTATGAGTGTAAGTATGAAGGTGAGTTAGAATTTTTTGGTACTAGAATGTGAGATGGTTTGTAGTGGGGTATAATTAATTGTTTTTAAAGTTTACTGTTGACTGTATATTGTATTGTTTTGTATAGTGTTTATTATGAGTAAACTGTTTAACTAATGATTGAAGGTTTTGTGTGCGGATGTATACAGAGCAAAGTAAGTGAGAATGAATTTTTTGACACTATTCTGTTGAAATAGAGAAATAGTTCAAAGAGTAATATAAAAGTATGTAAAAATATGAAAGTATGAAATAAAAAAACAAAAACAAAAAAAAATAAAATAGAGTATAGTTGATAATAGTCAATCATAAGATAGGTTCAAGAAGTATAAGTATGGATATATATAATCAAAGTACAATGGAGTAGGTCAGATATAAAATATATGGGAAAACATAAACTAGATATATTTTCGTCTATTAGTTAACATTTTATTGTATAAATATATATTGTTATTGTATAAATGTATATTGATGTTGGTGTTGGGGTGTTTGATTATTATTTAGATTGTTTGTCATGTATGTATGTCTATGTTTTAAAATGGAATTTAATAAAATTATTTTAATAATAAAAAAAAACAAATTTATAAATGCCCTGGTTTTACTCTCTTCCATTTCCCACCTTTGTCCTTGTTTTGCTTCAGCTTCTGCAAACTGACTTTGAGGTGCAAAAGCAGCTTGTACTCAGTTAATTCAGCAGACAGGAGAGGAAGGGACAGGTTTTCCTGGTGACTCAGGTAAAACTAAACTGCTACAGCCTCTTTTGGTTTGTTTGTTCTTCCTCCTTAATAACTTTTGCCATCTTGACCACACTAATATTGCTTAGCCATAGGTTTCCTGGTTTTCATCTGTGAAATGTTGGATGGTATGAAAACAGCCTCCCTCCTCCCCTGCAGTTGTCCATCATGACTCTAGAGAGAGAAAGGGACAAAAGCTTGACATCCAGATCTACCAGAGTTGTCCATCCGTGTATTAAAGGATCTGCAGCTTTTGGGTCAATTGAGAGAATACTAGACCGAAATAGTAGCTTAATTTTTGCTGGTTTTGTTGAACTTTTTAAACATTTTTGTTTCCATGATTGATATGTCTACCCTATTAAATGTCTATACCAGAAGCCAAATGAAATGAAATCAACTTGATTGCAAAGCAGTAAAACAGCATCTGACATTCTGCAGCACACAAATTATATCTCCGTAATATTAACGATTGGCGTTTCAGAATTTCAGCATTACATAATTGCTTCATCTAAGCCATCTTCAGCGTGCAGTTGCATTTCTCTTAATAAAGTTAAACTAGTGACACTTAGAAAAGAAATACTGTTCCAAACTGCATCATTTCCATTTATGAAGACAGAACAGTTACCAAATTGAAAAAAGGTATCTTTTTGTATTTCTTCCTATGCAGGCACATTGCATTAATTTTAAAATTATACAGCAAACTGTCCAAAAGAATGTGCAAGAGGATTTGTTTATCAAATTGGTTTCCTTTTAAAGAATCCATCCACATATTTAAGGTTTGAATTTCATTTCATGGTTTACTAGTGGGGTAACTTTACTGGCAAAATGAATTGACAGTAAAGAGTCCCTAGATAATTAGGGGCTCTTTATTCACCTCTTTAGGTTTTTGTGCACATAATCTTTTAAACATTACTTGAGACTTGTTTGGACTGCATTTTTAAGTAAACCAGCTGGATTCACACTCCCCAGACTAATACACATAACAGAATCCAATCGGTCTTCCATTTTCATATGTCTCTGACCCTTGTAATAAAGCTCTTGGCTTTTAAAAAAGAACTACCAAAATGTATATAACATATGCATTTTAAGTAATACACACATACACGTTTAGAGTAAAATTAATAGAAAATTAACTATTTTTGAGTGCTTAAACTAATTCAGATATCCATGTGTTTTTAATGGCAAAGCACTGAAGAAATGGGATAGAACAGAGTTATAATTGAACTTGCATGGGTCAGAAGCAGACTGATCAATTGATCCCTAGTAAAACATTGCTATGAGCATGACATGAGCAGATATCATTCCAAGCACAGCAATCTGTGAGTCAGGCCAGAATTACAGTGGCCTCTCCACTTTTGTGAGGGTTCAGGGTACAGAACACTCATGAAAGTGGAAAAACTATGAATAACTCCTCCCCACACTTCCCTTCCCATTCCCTTTTTCAGCTTCCCCTTTCATTCCCTTGCCTTTTGCCTTGGCATGCAAGCTTTCCTTCTCCATGCTGATCGAAAGGCAAGGAAATGGAAGAAGGAATTCTGAAGAGGGGAGGGGAGGCTCACACATGCCTTCTCCACCATTCCCTTGTCTTTTGCCTTGGCATGCATTCTTTGCACTGAGGCAAGAGGCAAGGAAATGGAAGGGAGAGCTTCAGAAGGGAAAAAGAAAGTGTGTGCATGCCTCCCCCCAAAAAAAATTCCCTTGCCTTTTGCCTTGGTGCACATTCTCCATGCTGAGGCAAAAGGCAGGGGAATGGGAAGAGGAGGGGAGGAAGACAGGTGTGCGTCACAAATAATCAAATTCACCAAGGTCAAACCCACAAATGTAGAGGGAAGATTGTAGATATTTCCTTACAAACAAATGATTCCTAAGGTAATGCATGGGCAAGCATTTTTAGGGGAGAAGCAGAGAGTGGGAGGAGTATGCTTAACCTTTCTTTACTGAACCAGTTCCCCATTTCATCTGTTTCAGGAAATTTCTCCTTAATATTGGTTATTCTCTGTTGTTGAAGTTCACATTGGAGATAGTGATTTGAGGGAAAGAGGCCAGGTAGAAGTATTGCCAGGACTGTCTCAGCAATTGCTTTATACATATACATGGAGCTACCAAGAGTTGTTTTGGGCCTCCTAGCTAAGGTAGCTAGTTTTTTTTGAAACAGTAATATAGAACTGCTTTCTCTTTTGTCAAGACTGGCTGGTAAACATAAGGGAGGCCTATGTAAAACCTGATTAAGGTCTCATGAGAATTCTGGATTCCCATAAGATTAAGGGCCTTGTAGGAGCCTGGGACTCTCACAAAATGCCCTATTCTCACAATTCTTGAACTGGGCACATGCTATTTGCTCCAGTTGCCTTGACTTGTAGAGTCTGAAGGTATAAAGAATGGGGATCAGCTGCACTCACAACAGATGAACTTACACAGTATTTGGTTTGAAACCATTTTGATATGTATCAAATGCTTGGGGCTTGGTCTGCTGTGAACATCACACCTGCCTGCTCCTCCTGTGCTCATCACATTAAAAAGAAAATATAGGATTTGGAGCTGTTTTCCCCAAGGAGGAAAACAAACGAGATAAGGTTGGGTCCCAAGCACCTTTGCATAGAATCATAGAGTTGGAAGAGACCACAGGAGCCATCAAGTCCAACCCCCTGGCATGCAGGAACACACATCAAAGCACTCCTGACAGATGGCCATCCAGCCTCTGTTTAAAAACCTCCAAAGAAGGAGACTCCACCACACTCTGAGGCAGCATATTCCACTGCTGAACAGCTCTGACCACCAGGAAGTTCCTCCTGAGGTGCAGGCGGAATCTCTTTTCCTGTAGCTTGAATCCATTGCTCCTTGTCCTAGTTTCTGGAGCAGTGGAAAACAAGCCCATTCCCTCTTCAATATGATAGCCTTTCAAATATTTGAACATGGCTATCATTTCCCCTCTTAATCTTCTCTTCTGCAGACTTAACATACTCAGCTACCTATGCCGCTCCTCATAGGAGATGGCTTCCAGACCCTCCACCATTTTGATTACCCTCCTCTGTACACATTTCAGCTTGTCAATATCCTTTTTGAAATGAGGTGCCCAGAACTGGACACAGTATTCCAGATGAGGTCTGACCAAAGCAGAATAGAGTGGTACTATTACTTTCCTCAGTCTAGACACCATATTCCTATTGATGCAACCAAGAATTGCGTTGGCTTTCTTGATTGCTGCATCACACTGCTGACTCATGTTCAGCTTGTGTTCTACCAAGACTCCTAGATCACTTTCACATATACTGTTGTCCAGCCAGGTGTTTCCTCCATTAGATGCAGACATCTAATCCTTGGTAATTTTTGCCAGCCCCCCGCTCCTGTCAGCCCTGATTATAAATTTTACTACATCCCCAATACTCACAGTGAGCAAAATTTTCCACTTCTTCTTGACACCAGTCTCTTTTTATCTACATACAATGAAATAATGAAAATGGCTTTTTCTTTCTTTTTCTGCCCTTGCACATCTTGCCCTGGGTGCAAAAATGTAAGCATTTTAGAGTTGTTACTCCAAACATTTTGACCTTTGACTTAGTTTGTTAAAAAGAGGGGAAAAAGTCCAGTGCTCATTAAAAAAAATGTCACCAGTGGTTCCTTTCAGTTGATATTCTTGTTCTGAGCATTTCCTAAAAGATATATATTTTTTCTTGTTGACTCTGCCTACTAATTCAAAAGGATAAGAATAGTTAGAGGGAAATGGGAGGGAGAAAATATGGTGTTGGCTTTAATACATCCTTAAGATACCCAGTTGTGTGAATGGTGAGAAGGTTGGAATGGCTTCATTCAGATCTTCAGTTGAAGTTTTACATAGATATTGCAGCTCAACAGAATAATTAGTTGACTGGAGCAGGTCTGTAGAGCGAAGCTCCAAGCCAATCGTCTAGTCAACATTGAATCAAATATCCTTCTGTGGCTGGGCCCTTTTCACCCCAACAATAGATTAGTGCTCTTACTATTGATCTAAAAGTTCTTACCTGCAAGATAGGCATTATCGTTCACTGGGCAATGTAAGGATTAAAGCCAGTAAGGCCAAACACTTGGCACTTTGAGAGCATAGGGTATGAAGCAGTCTATCAGGAATAAAATCAGATTGACATCTTGCATTGACTCTGATCAGATTTCTAAATTAAAGTAAACATTAAGACATATCAGATTATTTAGAGCCATCTATCAAGACTAAATGTTGTTTATTCATTTGGTTCTTCCTCCATTTTAATCTTGATTGAGTTTATGTGGAGTCTTGCAAAATTTTTGAAGACACTCATGTGGGTGCCTATGTATTGAGCCATCAGGCCATTTACTGGCTGTGTGATCAATGCACTAGCATTACTACCAAAATTTAAAATTATCTCATAAGATGAATCTCATAGTCTTGCAGTTCTCAAACACATAATGGGTGATGACTTTGTTCTAACATACTGTTGTACATTTGGTACTCTAGCTGAGAATCAGTAGCAGTTAATTTATATTTTCAGCCCCTGTAAGACAAATTCCACCATCTTTGGATATGTTCAGGTGGTAATTGCTGCAATCGTTTTATTTCTGAAGGAACTGAAAATGTCTGGTATGCTCATAGTATTAGTTTTGCTTATTTGGAGGGCTTATTTGCAGTTTAGGGAGGGGCATTTAGAATTCTCAGCTAGAGAGCTCTTTGGTCTGAGTAAACTACAAACCCCAGAATTCCATCGGATGTTGAAAGTGGAATAATAGCACTATAACCATGTAGTGCAGAAATGGCCCTGGGTATTGACACATTACATTATATGTTATGATGCTCATCCAGGGGTGGGGGAAACAAAAAAACCCCATAGGACTACACTTACCCTCCTCCCTTGATTCATGTGCCCCATGAAGATTCATGAGCACTCATGTGTGCAAAAAATCAGAGGTAAGTTAGTAATCTTGTGACAAGGAACTTCTCGCCAAATTTTTAACACTGGAATTGTAACTCAGCTAGGTAATTGTGGATTGTAATGGCCTCAATTTGCTTCTGTCTCTCTTGAACTGACAGCTAGCCCTTCAGCTGAGCTTCCTGGAACTGCAGACACTGGAGCCTAACCTCTGCCTAACAATTAGTAATCTGCCTTTTACTCAATAACTCCATGAATTTATTAATTTGAAACAGATCTTTTTAAATACTATCAGCATTTCTAGCTAATCAGCTATTTTTCATTCACTCTTTGAAAAGCAAGAGAAACCTCATCCATAAAGAAATGTCTAATTTTTTTTCATTCTTTACTGCTCCTATAATTTGTTGTTGCTGTTGTTGTGTACCATCAACTCATTTCCAGATAATGGTGACTCTAAGGTCAATCTATCAAGGCAAGATTTGCTCAGAGAGGGTTTATCTTTGCCTTCCTCTGAGGCTGCGAGAATGTGACTTGCCCAAGGTCACCCAGTGGGTTTTCATGGCTGAGTGATGATTCAAACCCTGGTCCCCAGAGTTATAGTCCAACACCAAAATCACTATACCATGCTGGCTGTTGGCTTCCATGATATTCTAATCCAGAATAAGATAAAAAAATTACTGTCAGTCTCAAACATTATTTAAATTTGCCTCCATCAAGCAGTCTCCATAAAGTAACCTCCATCAAGTAACAAACCAAAGCTTTAATTGATTTACTGGCCAATTCAACTGATGAAGGCCTGGAGCTGTAAGCATCACGTAGCTTGGAAAAGTTCCTTTTTGGACTACAACTCCCTGAATCTCAAGACATCATGAGAGCTTCTAGGAGTTACAGTCCAAAAAAGTAACTTTTTGAGCTTTTATATTTGTTATTCTGTTCATGCTATCAGCATTTAATGGAGCAGACAAATGCAGGCCGTCTCTTAATGCAGACATTGTAAATGCTGCAATTTACAGTAATTTGAGAGATATTGTGCTGGAGAAGTGACTCTGTTTAATGAAAACAAACAGAAAACATTATCTGATTTTAACGGGCAAAATGAGAATCTAATTAAGTAGTCGAAATGACGGGCATAAGTATTGCAGTGTTGGGTCTCAGTGGCATTTCTGTGCTGCAACAATCCTTGCCAAGAACAATAAAGAAATGTGGCATTTCACTGGCCCGACAGTTCCCCAACCCCCAATGAACATGGAATAACTTTTGTATTAGCGAAGCAATGTTTCCTGCTGGCAAATGGGATAAATATACAAATGATGGTGAGGCAACATTTTTCTCTACTCCTATGCTTCTGTCAAGCTCTAATATAATTTGGTTATGTCTGATGTCTGTTCGTATTATCATGCAGTAACTGTGCTTGTCTGAAATGCATAGTCTTTATGTCAGGTTGGCATAAACTACTGAGATAATTCACAAAGGTACTGTTCACAGGACAGCCAACAGCACTGTTAAGAAACTGATGTGTAGGCAAGGGAACCAGTCCATAATGAGGGTACTTTTCTGTTCTATCTTTGAATAAAAACAAAAATGGAAAGCAACAGAAACATGTGGTATGAATAATTGGAATAAATATACCACCCATGGAGAAATCCAACAAAATACTTCTTGCATGCATTAGTTTCAGTTATATCCATTCATGAATAGTGAAGCAGAACTCATGTGAGGCATGACCCTGTGCATGTTACTTTAAAGCAGTGGTTCTCAACCTGTGGGTCCCCAGATGTTTTTGGACTTCAGCTCCCAGAAGCCCTGAGCATTGACCATAGTGGCTGGGGCTTCTGGGAGCTGAAGTCCACAAACATCTGGGGACCCACAGGTTGAGAACCACTGCTTTAAAGGGAAGAGGAAGGAAAATTTATCTTTATGCTGGCATTCACTGCGGGGAAAAGACTGCATTAGTAATGAAAAGTCCAGCTCTATGAGCTGCTTTGCAGATTCAAGAGCAATATAAGGCTCAAACTAAGTCCAGTTGGACGGAATTGGATGTACTTTTCAACGTCTGTCAAGAATAGATGAATCTACTTCTCTTTGTGATTTATGTTTCTTCAAGAACAAATTCGTTCCATCCATTCCATTTTGAAATAATTTACATTTTTTTTAAAAAAATTGGCACAAAATTTCATATCCATTTTATAGGCAGTTTCTCCTGATGTGCATTTGTTTTTTGCAAGCACATTTTCATACTATGGTGTGGGAAACCTCACATCCTAGAAGTGAATCTAGGGTCCTAATCAAATCCTCTGAGATTTGAGAGACACACTCTCTCAGCCTTAGCAAAAGCCTAGGCAAAGGCAAAGCTCCCTCTGAAGAAAACTGGCTAGGACAATTGTCCTAGTTTTGCCTTAGGATCTCCCCAGATTGAAAATGACATGAAGGCCCTTTCTACACAGACAGGAAAATGTGGATTAATCCCACATTTTCCTGCCTATGTAAACAGGGCCACATACTACAATACAGAGATAATCCAGGTCAATACTGGATTTTCTTTGGATAGCTCCTTATGGCATCCTGGGGTTTGTAGTTTGATGATGCACCAGCACACTTTGGCAGAGAAGACTGTGACATCTTGTAAAACTCCAAACCCCAGAATTGGGTCTGAAAGAGGTTTGCAAGGGAGCTATGCAAAGGAATCTTTCAGCTGTCCTTGAAATCTCAAGAAAACTGTCCCTTCCAGACAATCAGGCCTTTGGCGGGCCCCGGAGGTGCCAATTTTTAAAAACAATTTTTCCTTTCTGCTGCATGTGGTTTTTCATGTGATGCATGAGAAACCGTGACAGACATTTCACTTCTCATCCTATTCCAGCTATAGGTTTACAACAACGCACTGGTCTTGTGGAAGGAGGTACACTGGCCTACATGTGGCAATCACTGGATAAGACTGTGTGACCTTGCCCTCTGCCCCATGACTTCTGATAGGCGATAGGCGTCAGGCCCGCTGACCCCAGCATTTATACATGCCATTGATTTTCAGCACAGAAAACAATGCTGAATTTAAATATTAAATGTTCAATTTAAATATACTAGAATACAACTCCAGATGTCATTTCTGAAATTGTTAGCAAAGGCCATTATTATTCCAAAGGAAAAAAACTCATCTACTTGCCATCTCTCTTTGTGCATCTGGGCTCACAGGTTTTCAGGCGTCCCGGTCTCCAACAAACTATTTGGTTGGTGGATTTGAAAGATACGGTTTGCTTATTTTGGCACAGGGATTCAGATTTGTGAATCTCAAATCCTTGCCAAGGATTCAGTTGGTCCATCCCTAATTATGAGTCATCTATTACTAATCATACTCATCTATTACTAATTCTGTAGCTATAGTAAATACCTTATAGAACTATTTTTCTCTTGGTATTGTGCAAATTAAAATGTAACAAATAACATAAAATATTGCGTAAAAACTTGGAATTGATTGCATGTTCAAACTACACTTGACAATGAACAGGACTTTCCCTACTCTTTATTGTGCCAATTCATGTGCCATTGATAAAGAGTGTACCAGCAGCTGGTTGAGAAGGTTTGGCTTTTGGAGCTTTTTGAGTTTCTATCATGTGACTTGAGGGATCTTATAATGACAAGGGTCATAAGAATGTAAAAGTTGTGCTGGATGAGGGAAGAAGTCCAACATTCTGCTGACACAATGGCCAACCACTGTGCTTATGGAAAGCCCACCTGTAAGACATGAATGTAACTGCAGCCTCCCACTTATGTTTCCTAAGGAAAATGGCACTGAAATGAATTTGTTGTTGCTGTTGTGTGCCTGCAAGTCATTTCTGACTAATGGCAACCCTATAGCGGACCTATCACAGGGTTTTCTGGGACTGACAGTGTGTGATGCACCAAAGGTCACCTAGTTTCCATGGCAGAGTGGGAAATTGAACCCAGGACTCCAGGGTCATAGTCCAATGCTTAAACCACTAGACCACTCTGGCTCTCATTGAAATGAATACTTACATCAATTTTGGAGGTGATGTTTTTAAAATATTTATTTTAAGCTCTTTACCATGGGATCTCAGGCTGGCATATAGATAAAACAATAAACAAGCTAAAATAATTCTAGATCAAATTAGTAAAATCACTTATAGAAGCTCAATAAAAAATCACAATAAGTTAAATCAGATTAAAAGACTACAAGTGTGTGTGTGTGTGTGTGTGTGTTTGAAACTTCAAAGGATTTAATCAAAAGCCATGTCTTGCCTTGGCACTGGAAAGAAACCAGGTATCTGAGGGGTGGGCATAACAGCAAAAGCCTTCTCTATCATGAAGCAAAACTGCCATCCCTGCATAAGGTGCCAATAGCTTCCTAGCTATTGATAGCTTTATCTTCCACGATTATTTTATAATATCTAATCTCTTTAAAAAAAAAATCAAGAAGATGAATATCACTACTCTATGAGAATTTCTCCAGTCACAGACATCTCTGATTTCAGAGAAAGGGGAAAATAGAGTGACTTGTCTTCTAAAAGAAGCTGTTGAATATACAACAGTGTTGGGTATCCATGTGTAACCAGCAAGGTGGGAGTCGGAAGGTAAGACATAAGGGAGATGTTAATGATGGACAAGATCAAAGAAATTTTTAAAAGTCATCGATAAAAGCTTTCCCCTTTTTCTTTCAGTGCATGTACTTTGCCATCTCTATTAATTATTTTTTGAGATCTGAGAAACTGGTTATAAGCACTCATAAGAAGGCAAGCTATTTGGCAGCACTAAAGTGGAGATTTTGAGCTCCAAAAATGGAAACAAATAAATAACAAAAGAAAGGTGAGTCAGGGGAAAAAAAATGTTAGTAGGGGGGTGGCTGTGATTATATGAGCAAGAATATCGTCCATGCTTCTCCAGATTCAATTTCCCCCCCTGAAATGGTTAGTTTTTAAAAAATTATGACAATATGAGTCCTTTAATTAAAGCCCTTTATTATTTATTAGTTATATTTACACCCCATGTTTTTGCTAATATGCTTGATGCAGCTCACATGGCTTTCCCCCTTTCCCTTTATCCTCCCAACAACCCTGTGAGGTAGGTCAGGGTGAGAGAAAGTGACAAGATGATGCATTAAACTGCAGCTCCAACTTCTCTCTTTGTGTGATGGTCACTTTTGTTGCTAACAAAGGCACTAGACCCCCTCCTCCTCATACCATTCAATGCACGATGCCATTATATAGCAGGGAAGAAAAGACTATTTGAAAATATTATATAGCAGGGAAGAAAAGACTATTTGAAAATATTAAAAAAATGCCTGAAAAACATATTTCTTGACTGTCAAGAAACATTGACAGAAAGAATCCTAGTCTGATGAGAATCTTCATAATTTGAGACGTAGGCCGTTTCCGCACGGGGCGAGGGAATCGCCCCGCGCCGCTACTTACTGGATCTTCTGGGTCCTCGGTCTGGTCCAGGCTGCTCTGGAGCAGTACGTGGCCATCGCTCTGCATTGCTCTGGTGTCCAAAATGGCGGCTTCCGGTTGGTCGTGGGTCTCGACCAACCACTGAAGCTCTCCAGCCTAAAGCCCACCCTCTGCAGATCGCAGGCTTGCATTGGTGCGAGCCTGCAAATCTGCATGGGAGAGCAGGCACGCAATGACACGTGGTGGCTTTTTGAAAAACTTGAAAAATCAGGTTTTTCAAAAACATGCTGGAGGACCACTTGGGGTCGCTCCGGAGCGGACTGAGGTGCGGATCTACACTATGTCGTGTGGACCCAGTCCGCTACAAGGTGCAGAAATCCTCCGTGGAGGGTGCACTGCACTGTTTTATTTAACCCATGTGGAAATGGCCTTACTCTAAGGAAAATTAACACAGGGTTGTTCAACACAGACAAGCAGTATTTTCTGTGAAGGAAATAGCATTTTATATACAGAAAATACATATCTTTGCAAAGAAGTCTTATTTTCTGTGAAAAAGTATTTACTGCACAGAAAATGTTCTTTTCTGCTCAAAGTAAGTTCTGAATTGCTGGTTGTCTTTGAAAGCTACTCAGTTTTCAAAGACTTTCTTGCAACACAAAGAAAATTGCTAAAACCAAGAAATAAATGCAAAGAAAGCTCACACACTGCTCCAGCCTGTGGAAATCAAAATTCATCACAAATGATTATGTCCTAGGGATTTTGAGGGAAGCAAGTCATCATCCCATTGGCCAACAGTTTTGTTTCTAGGCTGACAAAAGGCTTTATCCTGCCCAATGGAGGAAGGATGGGAATTAGGTAGCCCTCCAGAGGTCATTATATGGCAACTCCCAGCAGCCCCAGCAAGTGGCAAGGAATGCAAAGGCATTTTGTCCAATATTATATGAAAGGCCTCATGATCTCCATCCCTTCTCTAGAGCAAAATCAAAGCTAGAGGTTATATATTTATCTCCCATGCTTTATTGCCTGAGAAAACAGGCTGAGAAATATGTCAAATTTCCCTGTGAAAACATGGCTCCTGCCACACAAGAAAGGAGGAATTCTCATTCTTTTGTGAGATGAGGGAAAAATCTTTATTTTGGAAAGTTCAAGTGAGTTGACAGTGCCAAGAACTTACACAATTGTTGGCCCATGAAGCTGTGTTTGTGTGGTACCAATTAGTCCATGTGGAAGCATACCTGATTAACTAAAACATTGCCATTGCAGTAGGTTATACAAGTCTCTGTATAGTCAGCATACTTTTTAGGACATGGTATAACAGCCCTCTAGCAGGACCACTACATCTTCCAATCATAGGTGATATAATTGGTATGTGTGTGCCTGAATGATGTGCATACTTTCTTTTAGAATCCAGTCCTTCTATAAATTGAAGCAAAAGAAATCTTCTGAAATCACTCCTCTAAAAGAGAGGTCATCCAGTGAGTCCAAAGAGGATTGTAACCAAAACTGGACAGCTGAGAAGCAAGCTGGGGTGAAAGGACAAGGAGAAATCTTGTCTCTGCAAGTCAGGAGAATGGCAACAGAACAAGTGCAGCAGCCACAAAATGCTGAGTGGGAAGAAACAGATGGCGTGGGGGTGGAAGATATCATGGCTAGCTGGTTAGAATCAGGGACATGCCACACTGTGAGTGTTTCAGCACTCACTTGCTACTCACTGCTTTTTATACAAATTGCCAAATCCCAGATTTTTACTATGAGGTTGAGGTTAGAGATGCAGTTTCAAGGCCTTGTTGCAGCAATTGCAATGCCCATGGAGTGTTTTTTTTTTCCTGGGGGCAGAGGCGAAGGCAGGAGAGCTACCTTGCATCTCAAAAATTCCTTCAGTTCTCTAACCCTGGCCCTTTACCATTAGGCTAACCTTTACTGTTACACCTCTGGGCTCTGCCTGGATAGCAAATCTTGAATTTCAGGAGCTTTCAGGACCAGGACATGAATCTCAGCTCTACAGTGCTGTTGTGTTACTCCTTATACACCTCAAGCCTTGGGATGCTGGAAACCTGGCAAACCTCATAGGTGTTTTCCAATATCAAATTTAAACTTGTTTTGGTTCACTGAGACCAAAAATGCAGAAGCTCCTTTAAAAACCAGCTCAAACATTCACTTTATGGGTAACTGGTTTTAATCTGGATACCAAGTAATTAAAGCTGAAAATATACTTCAAAAATTGTGTTCTGCTTGTAATGTCAATGTGTCCCATTTGCAACCACAGATACACTAGTGGTGACATGGTGTATTTCACTTCAGTAACAGATGCCACCTCGTGTTAAAGGTGTTTTCAGCTATCAGGATGCCTAGGGCAGCTAAGGATTCACCAAGACATTTTTGTGCCTGAGGTTCAAGCAGCAAATGGCACCTCTACACCTACTCCAAGTCAACGAACATACTACTTAAAGCCAGCCAAGTTATTTTGGTGCATGAGACAGAAAATCCCACAAATACTTCTTCCTACGTAACAATAGCACCATCTAATTAAATAGTTAACAATTTTCTGCCCTTTCACAAAACTGAAAATATGTTGCCTAACGCAAACTGTCTCCCCCTGCCTAACAGGAGGGCTGGCCTGGGCTAACTGATGAACCACAACAAAAACAATGTTTATTTATAATGCCTTTCTCACCAAAGGCTGAAACATCAACATATACTACATCAACAAATACAGACAAGGATAAGGACAAGGACAATAAACATAACACATAATTTGTGATCCAGCCTTCTGAATACAACCCATCAACAATGAATGATTGCCTATGAGGGCTCAACAACCTTCTGTTTTTAAAATCATAAGCTGGTGTTAAATAAATTAAATAAATGAATCAATGAATGAACGAATGAATGTATACGAATTCCCTGGGTCCCGTTGCTTATGGCCTGTATTTAGGTTGGTTGGTCATGTGTTTGGCCTACAGGGCTGGTTTAAATAAAGTGATTTCACCTTCTGTGTACAGAGTTACATTCAAGGATTAGAAGTGGTTTCTTGTCCAAGGCAATTTTGGACAGCACTTGCATTTGAGATTAATTGCCTATCAATGTCTATGGTCTAAAGCAAGAAAGCTGCCGATGTTGAAGTATTCAGTATAATTATCTTCATCATTCTAACTGATTATAGTTTCAACAAAAGGGAAAAAATCAGGTTTGTTTGATGAGGCCTCTATTTGATAAAATCATACTGAATGGCATCTAATTATATTTCTAGATTCTAAAATGTCATTGATTGAGTATGTTATTAGGGAATTTTCTCCCCTTTACTGATGTCAGGTTAATCAGCCAGTAATTATGTTGTATCATCCACCTTTCTGAACTAAAAGATTAATTTTATCCAAGCCTCATCTCTCATTTTCTTCGTTATTTAATGTGTGCTTAAAAAAAAAAGAATGAAAACAAATTGGGTCTTGTAAAGTTAACAGTGAAGTAGTAAAATCTACTTTGTGCCTGCCCAAGGTCTCACCTATGTTCAGTCAAATGTCTTTTATTTGTTTTTTTTCAGCAAGAGATGACCCCTTCCCCTCACAAGGCCAAACCTCTAATGTGATTTTGAAATTAAATTTCCCTCCATTTTCCCTAGGCAGCACAAGGAACATGGACACAAATCAAATTTTTTTTTTTGAGTGGATAAAGCCAATCTGGGTGGTTCTTTGGATCCTGGACAGTAAATATTTTCAAATCCAATGTCTCAATTTGTGTTCTCCACTGAATCTCCATTTCCACTGAAGTCTTAGTACAACCTTAGGCCATTTCTGCCCTACACTGTTATAGTGCTATTATTCCACTTTCAACATCCTGTGGAATTCTGTTTTTTTTTTCCAGTTTACTGAGGCCCAAGAGCTCTCTGCCTGCGAATTCTAAATGCCCCTCCCTAAACTGCAAACCCCAGGATTCGATAGGATGCTGAAAGCACTATAACAATGTAGAGTGGAAATGGCCTTAGTTAAGCACCAATTCTCAATTTGCACTGAATTCCATCTGTAATTTCATTCTATAAATTTCTAAATACTTAAGACAGGTCAAAGTAAGAAGATAAATTATCTGAGTTCAGTCCCACTGAAATGTATGGCCACACAGACATTATTTACTGTTGTCTCTCGGAATTGTGAATCCTGGGCATGTTTCTCAAACCAGAAAGCCATCTTAATTGATTCCTTATGTTGGTAAAGATAAGGATTGAAAACCAAGAAACTTGGTAAAGCTAAGGATTGCAAACCAAGAATCATCTCATGTGGCTTCCAACATTTTGGGGTGTTCTTGGGCCATCTTAAGTAACTTCAAATTACAGAAGGCAATTAAACTGACAGATGAACTGTATTTCATCTTGGTTCTGGGGTCCCACCCTCCACTGTGCTCAAGGATGTCAGACTCAGAGAACATAAGATTGGCTGTGGGGTGTACCTATCTCTGTTCTCTAACATGTTTTCACTACTTGATAACTACTTTATTTAGTGCACAGATGGGAAATAACTATCTTTTCAAACGCTGTCAGATTGCAACCCTGCCCTCCTTCACAATTAGCTCTTTTATCTCAAGCTGACAAGAT
Source organism: Iguana delicatissima (assembly GCA_948472985.1). NCBI lineage: Eukaryota > Metazoa > Chordata > Lepidosauria > Squamata > Iguanidae > Iguana > Iguana delicatissima. The sequence goes on from CAOKZL010000537.1 coordinate 1,084,148, forward strand.
TTGTGGCCCACGAACATTGGGAGGGTCACATGTGTGCTAACTGCCCACACAAACAGATGGTGCAATTTAGCAGCAGTAGCATATGTTATGTGTATAGAACAATAGATGAATATTTGTGATGCCTGCTTGGCTACACAACTGTGGTTGTCGGCTTCTCTGCCGATCAGGGGTCTTTTGCAATGGAGCTAATTTTGATGCATTAAGAGAAGTCAATTAGATCTGTCAACCCAGCCCAATAAAAAGCAGCAAGCACTGCTATAAGGTTGTCTCTTGGAAAGATGGAAATTATCCCCTTTGGGTTCATATCCAAATTGAGCAGCTATAATCCTTCACTGATAAGCAGTTCCAAATGTTAGGTACATTTCAAAGGCATGAGTATTAATTAACTCATTAGTTTCATAAATCAAGATCTCAGTCTTAGCTGAGCAGCAAGTCTTCCTGGATCTTCTGCCCATGGCCAGGCATCTGTATAGGTTTCATGTCTTCATTCTATAGGAATATCCTCCCTTCTGAACAAATTATGCCTGGCATCTATTCTGATAACCAATCAAATACGCAACAGAGGGTGTAGCAAACAAAGCCTCCAATTTCACTGCTATTGACTGTCATGCTCTTGGCTCTCAAGACACTGATTTACCAGCCCTATTGACATGAAGTATATTTATCTCAGTCTCAGCCTAGCAATTTTAGAAATGCACCATTTTCTCTCTCAAGGCTCCTGGATAGCCTGCTTCTTTAGGCTTTACCTACATTATATCAAATGATTCCATTGAGGCAATAGAATGTATGGAATTTGGAGTAGAGAGAGAAGGGAAGGCACTGTTGAAACCAATTATAATGGCCATGGTTCCATCCTCTGGAACCATGGGCTTTGTTGAGGTCTTTCAAATTCTCTGCAAAAGACCTTAACGGAGATTATAGTTCAGAGAGTGCACCAGAGTTCTCTAATGGAGAATTCTAAGTACCTTCTAAGAAAAAAAAAGTATTTAACAACATGTACACATATGAAAATGTGCAAAGTCCACTGCATAAATTTACAAAATGTACACAGGTATACTTTACTCAGTGGGAACAAACTACCATCATTGAATTCACACGAAGAAGCTGCACAGAAATACATACATATATGTTTCCATTCCACTGTATCTAAAAGCAGCATGGGATGGATTTGGAGTTGGAGAGAGAAAGACGTTTGAGCAAATGGACTTCATGGATCTGCCCATCCTTAGTTTCCATTCCTGCTGGAGGATCACTACAACAGAACTGGAAGCAGCACTGGTAAATATCATCTAGGGGTGATATCAGAGCAACTTTTGTTCCTGGCCTAGATCCCCCTCCCTTAAATTTCAAGTGTAATGTGCTTCAATAGAAAATGTTTGTCTTATTTCACCTAGAGTATTTGAGTCAAGGCTGATAATATAAATGTTAATCATTTTTGTATGGTCCTCTTATTACCACTGTGCCACATAACATTCCTGTGACATGAGTAGGATGTTTCCTACCCCAATTTGTATCTCTGTCATGTCTCCCAAGAGAAGCTGTGAGCCCAAAAGCTTGTTTCATTTCCACCAACAGATGTTGGTTCCAATTATAGGGATCAAATTAAAGTACTTTTATGTGTCTTCTTCTGTAGGACCAGAATGGCAACAGCTCTCTAAACAATGTCCTGAGAGAGCTTTAGCTGAAACAAGCAAGGGATTTAATTAATGTTAGGACTCTTTATAAATGAAACATCTAAGAGACATGACTGTCCCTTACCTTCTTGTTTGTCTGTTGGCATTATAACCCTAGACTCTTCCAGCCTGGCCTTAAATCTGTTAACGTTAATTTATAAATACAAAAAGGTTCTCTGGGAAGCAGGTAGCTGGAATGTTTGGTTGGCTTACAGAACTGAGAATTACAAACAAATAAGGGGACACCTGCTATTTAAATCCCATCACATTTCTCTGTTTTATATATTTGTTCTTCTCATTTACCCTTAGGGAAAAATAACTATGTTCTTCCTAGATCTTTGAAACAGAGCCTTTGAACATGCATTTGAAAAGCACTTTGAGGCCTTGTTGCTACTTCCAATTTGTGATGATATAAAAGTTTAGCACAACTCATTTTCACTTTATAAGATTTTAGTAGAATTAGGTAAATGATGAGACTTCAGGAGTCCATTGTTATAATTAGTGACATAAATTCTCCTTTCCTTTAAAACAGTAAACAACCTTGCCTCTTTTTTAAAAAAAAATTGTTTATATATGCCACTGCTTGCACTTTCCAGTTGTCAAATTGTTGTGGCCAAGAAAAGTGGAGACGACCAGGTTTCAGGGAAAAATCAAAAAGCCATTTTTATTGTTAACAATACCTTGCGCAAGGGCAACAGTTATCCCAGAACTGTTGTGTCAATTAATTGAGGTAGCATCACTATATACCTTTTGCCTTCTATGTCAGCAATCAATCATTTACTTAGCCCGCCCATCACTGGAGAAAAAGATCTTTAGTTAACTTTTCCATTACATCATTGACTGGCACTCACGTGTACAGAAGATAAAGTACAAAGAGTTAGTTTAGAAGATGATACAAAATAATGGTAGGGAGTATAGTGCCTCCCTGTGAATTCCCAGACCTTTTGCTGCAAGGCCATCTTCTTAAAATTTGAGATAAGACAGACATCTGCAATTTACTCAGAGGCACAATTCAATTCGCTTATTTTTCCTATTCAAGTGGCATTGGATTTAACCCCTTCATTCCCCCCTTCATGCTAAATTCAAAACTTTGCAATTTCAAGCATGTACTATTTCCTTCTTCCTTTAGTACAAGTGATACATAGCAGCATTAGAATTCATTAACACACATTACACTTGCACGCTGTTCCCAATAACGGGAGGGGGGTCTGATTTGTGAGTAGAGAGGTTAGCTTCCTGCGAGAAACCCCAGCAAAAATCTAGCCCCAGAATTCTTTCTCCCTCAGGAAGTTGCCTGGGTCTGGTGTACATTTTGGCGGCTTCCGGAGCGTCAAATGTATCACCTAGCCCAGAATTCTTCTGACCCCTCTTTTTCCTAACCACCAGTTAGGCATACACATCAACTTCCTTCTTCCATTGACTTGAGCATTACAGATTAAAAAAACAACACTTTTAACATGCAGAGTAAAGACTGGCAGATTTTCTAGGAAAGCCATTATGTTAGTACAAAGTACTCTTGCTTACTGTGCCTTTTCCCATAATTACTTAGGGAACTCAATTTTATCCACATGCCTGCAGACCATTAGAATGATCTTCTAGTATTGTATACTTCAAAATGCATTTTCCCTTCTTTTGCATTCAACTCATTTACATAATAACAACAGGTTGTATTTTACCAAAATGCTGAGTACCCCTTCACAACTGAAGAGATAGTTTCATGCTGGCTGACAGCCAACAACGCACCTGCCTTACATGAAAACCAATTCCCTCCATGGGGATCATGTGTTGTCATGTACCTGTTGCTTTTATTGTGAATCCTTTTCATTTTTGGCCAGCCACACTATATCAATTTATGCACTGAGTGAAAAGTGATAATCCCAGGAGATGAACCATATACCTATTTGCCATTGTAAAAACTGATTGCTTTCCAGAACTGACTATGGAGGACCAACCCCCCTTTGTCACACAACTCAATAAAACCAATACTATAACTGAAAAGAAATTAACATTGAAACATTTCCCTGGGGATACCTGTTTACCATATACACATATCTTCCAATCCCTAGTGATAAAATAGGTAAACCAAACTTCCTGCCCCTCCTATACCTGTCTCAATCTATTGTTTTCCACATTCAAGATCTGATCATGCATGTGTCCCGAGTTTAGCATCTTGGCCACCTTTACCACAGTGGGGGTTGTCACTACCACCTAGGTCCCTACCCATGCCCAGGTTGCCACCAATCCTTCACCCATGTCTCCTGGTTTGAGAGGGTGTGCCTGTGCTTGTAGGGAAAGAAGCCCCTATTTTAACATTTTCTCCCTTGTCATACTCAGAGCTTTCCCTAACACACTAACTCTTTCCTGTAGAGTTATGTTCCCTTAATCCATCCAAAAGGGCTTTTGCTGAAAGGTGACAACTTCATGACTCTGTGAAGTATATATTGCATTCTTCTTTTTCCCCATCATGATGGGGCTCTGGGAAAAACAAAAACACTCCTGGTCTTCTCTGTTGTGGGCTGCACATGGAATGAGAATGAAAGGTTTCTATAAAATGGGCTCAGAAGATGAATGTGGGTATCATGCCACTTGTCCTGTGCTGGCATCCAGTCCAAAAAACATAGCCAGGGCTGTTATCTGGACCATACACGTTGAACTACTGTGTCTCCAGGATTTTGTTTCACCTTTTCCAGTTTCCTTAAATTCTGAGGTTGCAGGTACAATGTGACTCCTCCGGGTGATTCCTAGAACAGCGGTTTAATCCTTTGATGATCTTGTGGACAAATGCAGGTCTGTTGTTTGAGCCTGTATGATGTGTGGGCTTTTTCAGGGCTGTTTGTCGGTCTGTTAGCTGTCTCACAGCTTGCATCTCTTTTCCTCCTCTGCCTTCTTCAGCCAGAGTCCCTCAACTGCAACTCCACTTCCAAACTGGAGAGGCACTCTATCGCCTCTCAGAAATGCTCCACTTCTTCCTCCCAACTCAGAGGTGCGCTGTCACCTCTTCTCCCAGCTTGCTCGTAGGGGTGCTCCATCACCTTCTCCATCCCGCTAGGACTGCGCCAGGGAGCCTTTCCAGTTTCCACCTTATCGGGAACTGGTGAGGGCGCTACTTTGCAAGTTCCCACTTGGCCCTTTCCCTGTATTCTCCATGCTTCTGCTGCCAACGTTTCTCACCAGAATGGCACAACTCCAAATCCTTACCCTTTGCAGTTTATGGGGTGAGGAACAAAACTTTTCCTCTTAACTGCTGACCACTGACATTATTCATGGAGTTCTGCTGTCGTCTTTCACAAAAGGATTCTCACCATACATCACCTCTCACTTGGTCCCTGCTGTCTTCTTCCACATATCCACCGACATATCCACATCTTTCTCTGACTGTCTTCACCATCTGTCCAGATTTTTCTCATCTATGCCTCTTCTGCCCACACTGGGCACATTGGCACACTCCCATAATCTTCTACCTTCTTCCTGGGTTTTCCTACCACCTTCTCATCTTCCAACCTCTACTCATTTTGGATTTTTTTACAAAAACTTACAGCTCCCAGTATTCAGAAGCGGCTCCCCCCATCAAGTACTAACCAGGCCCGACCCTGCTTAGCTTCCAGATCAGACGAGATCGGGCGGGTTCAGGGTGGTATGGCCGTAGGCAGCTAAGCCACTCCCCTTTGCCCTCTTCAGCCCCTTGCAGCTCCTGGACTCTTGGCTGCCCTGCTAGCTTTTTCTGTCAGCCACTGACTCTGCTGCATTTTATTTCCTCTTCCGCCTGGTTCTAAAATTCCAAACATCAGACGAACTAGGAAGGGAGGGGGTGACTCCTCTTTTTCGGAACTGACTCCTCTGTCTCTGCTGCACTTATTGTCGGCTGCATCCTCTCAGCCTCCGCTGCATCCGCCGCTTCCATTCTCCCCCCCATCTGTCCCCTCAGGGAAGGACAGGCAAACAGGCATGCAGAAAGGATCCGGTGGGGGTGGAGCGTGGTTGTCCTCTCCTAAGTAGCTGCAGCTTCGTAAGGCCTCTGTGGGCTCTACCTCTCTGTTCTTTCATTGGAATTCCCAAGGGTTCTTGGGGAACTCTTATCCAGGTACTACAATTCCCATGTGTTCAAGATTCCTGTGTCAACTGCTTCTCCAAAAACTCATTGTCAGATAGAGTTTTACAGCTTTTAAGTCCATCAATTCCTGAACTTTCCCAACTTCCTCCTTTCTATTTATTGACTTAGAAAGGACTGGCCTTTTCCTGCTTGCAAATTGCACACTCATTTCTTCCCAATCTAGGCCTCTGCCTTCTGTCTCTCCACTTGCCTCTTCCTCCTACCTGGCTCGCCATTCCTCATGTTGGATTTAGTTCCCTCACTCCTCAGTAGTGAACAAGGTCAAAAGCAACTATTGACAATCCTGCCAGTTAGAAGCATGCTGAGGCCATGATTCTGGAGCAAAGTTCTATTATTTAGTAGGTCTGACATGGTGAAGGGTGTATATTGATAACTCTGAACTCACTGGAGCCTCCCTCCATGCTGAGCATCAACTACCCAGCCCATCTTCTTGATTCTTGGGGAACCTGCATATTTATCTCCGAAGGGGAGGAAGTACTGGGGGGGCCTTGTGTTTCCACAGACTGTTGATTGGAGCCACCCATTGAGCTTCCCAGTAATATCTTTCCCCCTTGGGTCGTTAGTGTTGAGCTGACAGCTCATTAAATATTCACTGGAGTTTTCGTTCTCCCTTTTCTGAGACATGAGAGATTTTTACTAGGAAACAGACTTTGCTTCTATCATTAAAGGGGAAGAAACTGCCTGTCCCCCTGTGTTACAGTCTCCAGGCTGTCAGGTTTGCTTTTCTCTTTTTTTTTTTTTTTCCTTTTCTTTCAACAGGGAGGGGTGAGGGGGAATTCCTGGTGAGTGCAGACTTCCTTCCTTTTTTTCTTTCTTTCCTTTCAAATGCAACCTTTTTTTTAAACAATAGACTCTGCGCTGAGCTCTGCCCCTTGTGTTATCTTGCTGTAGAAGTGTTGCAAAAGTACTAGAGGAGAATCTTTTCCAACTCCTGGCATGTCTCAATGCAACACCTTAAAGGCTTATTATTTTTTTTTCATTAACTCTCTAACTTTGTTTCTGCTGTTCCAAAACCTCTTGGCTAAATAAATGTCTAGCCCAAAATCAGTGTCCCACTATCACCAACCAGGGAAAAAACTGCTTAAAATACATCCCTTCTAAACCCTTTTGAATGTTAATTGCCGGTCCATTAAATCTCCATCAAGGGGGTCAGACTTGGTCCTAGAAATTCCCTTATTTCCTTTTAACATGGGAACAAAGGAATCCCTTTCCAGTTAATTGTAACATTTTCCCACTGCCTGAATTGCAAAATCAGGCTTCTTCCTTACACCTAAGAGAAAACAATGAAAATCTGCATTGCTTCCTCACTATTTCTCATTAACACCTGAGGTTTTTGCACTGACTTTTATTCTGCTCATTTCCCAGCCTCTGGCTGAGTTAACTTCTCTGGCTTAAAACAACAGAGAGCCCAAGAAGGAGGGGCTTCAGGAAATGGCTTCAAACACTGAGAGAGGAAACAAACCATTTTTTTTCTTCTCACATTATAATGGCAGAGGTAAGTTTCCACTGAATCCTCCTTTAAATTCTTTTTGAAATTCTTTATCATACACTCTAAGGGAGTTTGCCGACTTTCTCCCCCTCCCATTTCCTCCCGAGTTCCAGACAAGACACAATAGGAATGGGATTGATGCACGGGTAAAGGGGTTCCCGTGCGCCCACACAAAGGGGTTTTTACTCCAGTCACTCCAGCATGACTTGGCCATCCGGACGATCACGGCATGACGCAAGAACTGCAATGCTGCAAGCATTTCACACACACATCTTTCATTCAGACAAACAACCTCCCATCTCTTCCCCATTAAACCACAACTGAGATGTCTCATTTATTATTCTGCCATACCAAGAGTTTTCGGGGTTTCTCTCTCCCACCGCTGAGAGGTACTTGGCCGAAACTCGGGAAGTGATCAGTTCCCCCTTCCCCCTCCCAAACATGAGGGGGGTCTACTCACCAGAGGGCCATGGGAGGCTTGGTTTCCAGCTGTAACCCGAGGTCCGTTGACTGGAACGCTGTCGCCAGGGATGCCACCGCTCCCCTAACCAAATCTCTTCGACAAAAGGTCGAGGGCGCCCTGGGTTTTGTCAAGGGGGGGCCGCAATCCCCGCCGTCCAAACGTCCGTCAAGGGGGACAAATAGCTCCTTCCCCCGTTTTCCCGGCCAATGCACCAGAAATGTTGTGGTCAAAGAAAAATGGAGATGACCAGGTTTCAGGGAAAAAATAAAAAAGCCATTTTTTATTGTTAACAATACCTTGCGCAAGGGCAACAGTTATCCCAGAACTGTTGTGTCAATTAATTGAGGTAGCATCACTATATACCTTTTGCCTTCTATGTCAGCAATCAATCATTTACTTAGCCCGCCCATCACTGGAGAAAAAGATCTTTAGTTAACTTTTCCATTACATCATTGACTGGCACACGTGTACAGAAGAGAACAAAGAGTTAGTTTAGAAAATGATACAAAATAATGGTAGGGAGTATAGTGCCTCCCTGTCAATTCCCTTAGACCTTTTGCTGCAGTGCCATTCTCTAAAATTTGAGTATAGACAGACATCTGCAATTTACTCAGAGGCACAATTCAATTCGCTTATTTTTCCTATTCAAGTGGCATTGGATTTAACCCCTTCAAAATAAGTAAGAGAGCCAGTGTGGTGTAGTGCTTTGAGGGCTCTGAACCAGGACTTGGGAAACCAGGGGTTCAGTTCTTGCTTAACCATGGAAACCCCCGGATGTCTTTGGGCAGATTGCCTTCCCCCATCCTAAGAAGAAGACAATGACAATTCTCTTCTGTATAAATATTTTCAAGAAAGTCTTATGATAGGGTTGCCGTAAGTTAGTATTGACTTGAAAATGCCTATCAACAAGGAAGAACTGATTATTACTGATTGTTACAAGTCATGGGGAAAGTATTCATGTGTTATAGACATCTTTTTTATTACAGTTGTTTTGAACGGTATGTTGGCTTCATGCATAATGTCAGCAAGCCAATGATGCACATAATTTCAAGTGAGAAGTCATGCTTATGTGCTGAGTTATGCTGTAGAAGAGGGAGACAGAGCCACCTTATCCATTAGGAACTTTAGGCATAGGCCTAGGACCTATGAAAATCTTAGGACCTATGAAAACAGGATTTTGGGACCTATAAAAACATCCCAAGTGGTTTGTCAAGGTGAGGCAGGGAGTCAAATGCAAGAGTGCCTAGGGCCTATGAAAAACTTAATGTGGCCCTGGAGGGAACCAACACATGGACTGAAGCAATGCCAACAACATCTGTTTATCTGTACGCAGCTTTCCCACATAATTATACTCAAAGCATCTTAAGGTACAACATCTTACAGCAACAGGCATAGCAACTAGTGAACAAAGGGCAATAGAAAGATAACAAGTACTGTGCTAATAGGCAAATATATAACAAAAATATCAATCCAGACAAGGGTCGTAAAAAATACCTCCAACTTTTCTATCCTCAGTGAGAAAGGATGTATTGTGTGAGTAAATGGTTGGCTGATGTGAGATTTTTCACATTTACAGGCTTTCTGTGAAATATTTCCTTTGAATATCTTGCAACTCTTTTTTTTTTCTCAGAATACAGTGATTTCTTACAAAATGTGGGCATGCTCTACATTTTTTCCTTTGCAAAAAGTTTCAAAGGATCTCATGATCATGCTGATTGGGGAGACAACATTTAAAATTACTTCTCTCATGTGAGCATGAAATTGGAATGATTTGCATTCCTAATCTGCACGATATTGAATAAAACAGTACAAATAAAGTAATCTTATATAACTTCTTAGAATCAAACAGGAAAAACTATACTGGAGTATGACAAAAATAAAAAGACAAGGCCTACATGGCCAAAATAAACCTCTCTTCTGTTAGGAACGTAATTGTTTGCTAATTTTATTCTTGAATGAAGAAATGGATAATTTTAACAATTTTCTTCTCATAACAAGAAAGTTTTTGAAAACTACAAGTGGAGGTTTTCTCTTCAGAAAACAACATTTGCTTTGCTGGAAAGAGCATTTTCTGCACTGAAATATTATTTTCATCTAATTTTTGTGCAAAAAAAAAAAAAGGCTCTTTCGTGTGAAGAAAATGCTGTAGTTTAGAAGATGTCATAAAATTTGCACTTTTTTTGCACAAAAAAAACAGTTGTTGTTGTTTTTTTGCAGGTAACAGCATTTTGCACATAAAACAACAGAAAATGTTTTGTACTAGCAGCCCACAAACATTGGTTAACAGCTACTGCTTTCACTCAGCTGTGACAATCTTCATATCAGACCTCATCCTGGCCTTCTCTCCTAGTTCATTCTCAGGGAGACAAAGGCTATTTCTGCATTACAGAGTTGAAGTGCTATTATTTCACATTCAACATTCTGTGGAATTCTGAGTTTGTAGTTTCCTGAGGCCAAAGAGCACTCTGGCTGAGAATGCTAAAGGCCCTTCCCTAAACTGCAAACCCCAGGATTCCATAGGATGTTGAAAGTGGAATAATAGCACTATAACAGTGTAGGGTGGAAATGGCCATAGATCTCTAATGACTCTTTAAGTTCCCCATACATATACAGCCAATACTATTCAGACCATAGCCTTCCTGATTTCATCAGACTCCTGTCCCTAGACATAACAGCCAGTGGTGAAGGATGACTGGAGCTGCAGGCCAACAACATCTGAAGGGTTTCATATTTGGTTCCCCATCCTTGAATCAGATAAACTATTCTTTCACTGGTTATTTGCGTAAATGCCCTTTTTGCTCAGTTCTGTGAATGTTTAATCAAAAGTTTCAATGGTGGTCTTTATCAGCAGATAAATCAATGAAATCTAGTTGATAGATAACAAGGATTTAATTTGACACAGTGAATGAAATATTTTAAGTAAGATAGAAGTTTAAAGGCATACTTATTTCCCTTTGAGATTGTTCTGTACTTCTAATATACTCCTCAAAAATGCTAGAAGAATTAGGTTGGATTTTTCTTCTAGTAATGATTTAAAATAAGGAATCATTACATTTGATTTAGGAATAAATAAGAAAAAATAAATATATTTTCTGATTAAAATTCAATGTTACTTCGCAGCTCTACTCATATTTCACAAAGACAGCCCATTGAATCCTGGTATCTCAGCTAAATCTCTCAACTTCTATTCCTTAACATGGATAGTGAGAAAAAAATAATGAGTGGTACAGTTATTGTCGTGCATAAATTCAGTTTACTAGTTTAGTAATCATCTGCAGATTTGCTTGATTAATGGGGGGAATTTAGAATGGGCAGCCATTGAGTTAAAAGCATAGTTACTTTTTTTCCCCAGATTATTTTCTTTCAGCTGTGATGCGTAGAATGCTCATAGTTTTTCTCTCTCACACACACACACACATTAGAGAAACAGATATTTTTTCCTTCTAAGAGCCACTGCTAGGTTTTTTTTTTAATATATTGTAAGTTATCTTATAATCCGTTTAGCTCTGATAGGTTTCAACAAGGCTTAGCAGTGAAAATATAATGGTAATCAATTAAAACAAAACCCTCAAGTCATTTCTTGCCCTTTCATAACACCCCAAAACAGCCTGAGGTGGCAGCCTCACTTTTCCTAATGGTCTGCCTACACAAATGTATTGAAATGTCCTCATTTAATCAACCAATTAATCATTCAAAGGGGAGATGATTAATCAGTTATAACCGGTTGGCAACCCTAGTGTAAATTCATCTCAACACATTGCTTGGATTCAGCAGTAGATTCATAGAAGGCAGGCCTCAATTTTATTTGATGTCTTCAGAATCTTAAAGGCATGAGGCAGCTCTTCTGAAGTATGGTATCTCTGCTTAATTTTTACTCACCCCAATCACTGTACATTCCGAGCTTCTTTTGCTCTTATCTTTCCCCTTTTGCTTTTATGTTTTTAATCACATTTCCCAACTTTCTCAACCTCCAGGCAACCAGAGTCATGTTTCGGTCTGTAAGCTTTTTGAACACCCATGCACGGGCACGCATACACACACACAAAAAAAACAACAACATTTGCTTGCTGATTGTTATGCAGAGCCCAATATCATTCTGTAGCATCGCTCAATTTTTTCCCCCTTAAGACACTGAAGGATTAATTGTAAGGATAAGCTAACATTTGCTTTCCTTCCCCATAGAGACAATCAATAAATGTACGAATGCAAAGTCTTAAGCGTGCAGCACTTGACAAGTAAATGCGCTGACACCTTTAAGATACACATGCCATAAATACTATCTCTTCATTAGCCAAGTGTGGTAGATAATTATCACCTACACAGAATTGTAATTTCTTTGCCTGCCAGGAATTTGCACATGGGTGGTTTCCCCCACTACCCTGCTACCTCAGGACAGTTCTGTAAGTAAAAAGAAAGGAGCTGAAGTTTTATACTTTAGAAAAGGACCGAGTGTGGTTTTCTTTCCTTTATTTTCCTATAACTCCTCTGCATACTCAGTAGTTGGGGTTTGTGTGAATTGCAATCCAATAACTTCTGGGACCGCACAGCATAGAAAGATAGAAGGTAATAGGATACAGAAAGATGCAAATTGTGATCCTGGCTGTAAATGTTCAAAGAGCTGTGTAAGATGATATAGGTCTTTCAAGTAGCTGGTCTGTTAATACTAGAGCATGAAACTAATAAATCTGCTTACCAAAGGTCACTTTCCTTGGGGTCAAAGCTTTCTTTGAGGCAATTTCTTTTGTTATATGCACAGTTATGAGGACTTGTGTATTAATATACGCAGTGTGTCAAGAACCCATTGTCTCTGCTCATATCTCTCTTACAGATTCGAATGGGGGGAACATATCCAAATTGAGCTCACTCAGGACCTTATCACACTACACGGTAACAGCGCTATTATTCCACTTTAGCTGCCATGACAACATCATATGGAATCCTGGGATATGCAGTTTAGAGAAGGGCATTTAGAATTCTCAGTCAGAGAGCTCCAGGGCCTCGCTAAACTACCACCCTTAGAAGTCTACAGAATGTTGCTATGGAAGTTAGAGTGAAACAATAGTACTACAACAGAGAAGCATGATAGAGCTATCACTCTCCAGTTTTCTGTGGACCTTAGGTGGGTAATGAGTTGACTAGTTGGTGGGGCTTGCTCAAAACATTTAGCTATCTGAAGCCATGAACAAGAGGGCACCAGCCTCCGTGAATTACACTGGCAGTTGTTGTCATAGTATCTCCCATCATTTCTTAGGGCAGAAAGCTGGTTTAGGGGGTGTAGTTATGTGACAGAAACAACTTTGTTTTCCACCAGAGAAGGATGGATAAAGGCTGAGGAGGAATGGGTGAGGAAAAAAAGCTTCTGCTGCTCATTAGCATCTAATATGTGAGTCAGTTGCCTCACTTTTCCTAATGGTATTGCTGGTTCTGCTAATATATCCAATTTATTCATCTATTCTGGACCATTTATCTACTCTAATTCTGACTGAATCCAACCAACATTTACACATATCAGTTTAACTAATATTGGCACATATCGGTTTAACAAAAGAATAGCTGCCATTCATAATTCATAAAGCACTAAACGCTGGGGAGAGTTTTCTGTTTTTAAGATTCCATTGTAATCCATAAATTTAATTTTGCATATATTAATTTAACTGAAAATTTAGGCATAAAAGAGTTCTGGTTACAAAATTTGACCTGTGCCTTCCATTTATTCATCAATAAATCTCTATTTATTCACCAGTTTAATTGTCTGAAATTTCTCTGCAAATATCACATACTCCTTCATCTTAATAATCCATTCTTTTAGGGTCAGCATATAATAAATGGGCAATGGCTCCTATGTAACTTTCCAGTTCTGCATGTTTCCCTTTCCTTGACTAAGATCCTATAGTAGGAGATGTATAGTAAAGTTCTGGCCAGGTAGAACTATGACACATCTCTTCTCTCCCCTCCCACAGGGCTCATTTTTTCTCCTGCCTCCCACTCCACTGCCATCAGAAGGGGACATTGCAGATGCACCTGGTTGTGTTTCCATAGCAAGCAGCTCAATGATAATAACATCTAGTAGGACTTCAGGGAACCCCAAGAGACCTAGAGGGATGTGTTTGTCATTTTTTATCTAGTCATAGGGACATAGCCAGACTCTTTATCCAATGCTCCTTGCTTTCCACTAGCCACTAAAATACAATTGATGCAGAGTATAGAAAGATGGTAAGTCTTCTTAGATAGCGTTGTCACTGTGTGAGGGAGACAGTGACAATGACTCCAAAAATTCAATATGCTGGTGTAACTGTTAATATTTGCATCACTTTTTATTATGATTGCTAACAATAGTGGGTTGAGGCTTACTGGATTCATCAGTTAGGATTACACTCCTACTCATGTTTGAGTAGATCTATTGAAATCGATGGGACTTACATTAGTGGTGATTAATTTGTCCTATTGATTTTGATGAGTATGCTCTAAGCATAGCTAAGTTTAGATCCAACCCAACTATAGAAAGAAATGACATTAAAATATATATGCTTTTTTTAAAAGAAACAAAACACACTTCTGCTGATTAATGAAGTTACAACACAAATGAAGTTAATGTGGCCCATTTTAGATTAGCTCAGTTGGCTAAACTCTTTTCAAACATAATGTACATTTGTATGAATGCTTATTAATAATGTGAACTACTTTGGAATTCACAATTACCCAGACACTGTTTATAGGGCTTTAAAGGAAACATGCTATAAATTGGACGGAGAATGAATGCCACAAACATGCATACCTTGGTTTTGCAGAACTGCCTTCCCCCTTCTCTCATTAGGCCATTCTGGAGAGAAATCCTACAAGAGGTCTTTTTAAGCAGAAAGGGAGAGTCTGTACAAAAGAAACAAATTGTGTTGGCAGTTTCCCACAGGAAATTATGTAACCCTCTCACATATTATAACCACTGCTTGTTTGACAGGTGGAAGCTCAAACTTCCAGCACCTGATGGCAGACACCTCTGCCACATTCCTGACTTTTGAGCTGCTCTTGCTGATCCCAGCTGTCAATGAGCTCCTCAAGGACATTCATGAGAAAGCAAGAGCTGGCCTCAAGGGACTTCTGCAAGCCCACCTGAGTCCAAATCTGCCCAAACGCCACATAACCAAGATTTGACTGATATATATGTATATAGAGAGAGGTGCGGGGATACAAGGAGAGAATAGTGTTAAGACTTATGCATCAGTGGTTCTATATTGTTGTTTCCCAAAATAATGTTGCAAACTTCTTGTGAGCCATTTACAAATGAACCCAGAAATTAAAGACAAAAGATCATGTTATCTCAATGCTACACAGTAGCCAAAATTTTCACTTGGAATGTGAACAGGATAATTGATATCCACTCACAGATTTGTAAATGTATTACATTTAGGTAGGAAAGATCATTTGTGATGACATAAAGACAAGGGGCTGTGTCTTACAAGAAGAGACTGAAAAAGATTTCTTTTTTAAAAAATGGTATTGCTATTCAACATACACAGTTTTAAGTTAAAAAAAATTCAGGAGAGGGTTGTTATAGCTGAAAAATCAAATTACAAAATGCCAGGATTACATTTGTTGGTGTGGTACTCCATTCCCTTCTAGCCAGCAACTCAAATAAGAGCAGTATATACTTTAAATTAAGCCAGAGTGATATAATGGTTTGAGCATTGGACTACAACTCTGAAGACCAGATTTGAATATTGGTTCAGCCATGAAAATCCACTGTGTGACCTTAGGCAGGCCACACTTTCTCAGCCTGAAAGGGTGGTAAAAAGGCAAACTTCCTCTGACCCAAATCTTGCCAAGAACACCCCACTATAGATTTATCTTGGGGTAACCATTCATCAGAAATGATTTGAAGGCACACAAGAACACAACAAACGTTAAATTCCAACCACATTCTCTCCCAGTAGTCTCTGAGGAGGAGGCAGATCTGGGAGAGATGACATTTTTGTTTGTCTTCTTAATCCAGCTGAGATAAATTCATGTTGGGATATTCCTGACAGAAGGATTGATTCTTTTGCTATCAGCATCGTCATTGTCGTCATTGTTGTCGTCATCTTCATCATCATCAAAAAGCAACTGATTATGTTCATGTTAAGGGCTAGAAAGAAGACAAACTTCATGTGGACAATCTACTTTCTGGAAAAGTATGGGGGCCTCCCTCAGGGTACCAGAGGCCACAGTTGGACTCACATGGGGGAGGAACAAAGTGTATAAAAGAGTCAGTTGTGTAATAAGAGTCAGTTGTGTAATGTTGCTTGAAGGTTTTGGTCGATCAAACTAAGGGCTATTCTCACCACTGAGAAGCTGAGTACGTTTGGTAATGCTAGTTTTCAAATATAGTAGTATTGTTCACTTTGTACATATTTAATTGCTTATTATTACTCAATATTTAATTAATGAATTCATTTATTTAATTTATATCTTGCCTTTCTCCTGTTATAGAACAGATTCAAACGAGTACAACTAAAACCTATTTGATACAGTAGTTTTTTTTAAGAACAAAAATAAGCAATTCTGTTCATAATACAAAATCAAAACCGCCTAAAAACACATTAAAACATCGTAAGAAGAATGAAAGCATAACATACCCTATTAAAAGACCATTCTGTCACAGCACGTTTAGAGTCTAAATGAAAAAGATTTTCCTTGCTGGCAGAATGAGAGCAGATAACTAGCCAAACAGGCATCCTGTAGGGAAGAGTTCTACAACCTGGGAACAGCCACCAGGAAAGCTTTCTTCCATGTCCTCACCAAATCTATCTGTGATGATGGTGGAATGAAGAGAAAGCCCTTACCCAAATTTTTTAAAAGTTGGGTAGGCTTATTTAGGGAGACACAGTCTTTCAGACAGTCTGGACCCAAGCTGTGAAGGACTTTATCACTCTGTTGACTGCCAATTAGTTTCCGGGCCAAGTACAAATTGTTGGTTATTACTTTTAAAGCTCTATATTGTTTGGGTCCAAGTTACCTGCAGGATTGCCTCCTCCTGTCCAATCTGCCTCACACACTCAGGTCCTCTGGAGGCCATTTACCTAAATTAGCAAGGCTTAGACTAGCTACAGTCATGCAGAGGACCTTTTTGTCGGCCACCTTTTTGTCGGCCACTATGGAATGACCTGCCAGAAGAGATTTGACAGCTAAACATGCTGCCTGAATTTTAAAAAGTTAATGTTAATTTGTAGTGGCTGTGTTTTAATCTAGTTTTGTGTGTTTGGTTTTTATGTGTTTTTAGTTGTATATTATACTTTAATCTATGTTGTCTGTCTTGAGCCTTGGGGAGAGTGAGTAAGAAATAAATATACTGCTGTTGCTGTTGTTGTTGTTGTTGTTTGAATTGTGCCTAGAAGCATACTGGTAACCAGTGAAGTTGTTGCAACAAGGAAGTGATGTCTTTCCTTTAATCACCCAGGTCAACGGTGTGGCCATGGCATTTTGGATCCACTCTAGTTTGCAAACACTTTCCAAACGTGACCCCATTTAGAGTGTGCCACAGTAGTTTGTTAATTGCTGATACTAGATTAGTTATTGGCAAAGCCTTTTCTTGTAACTCCATGTCAGTTTGGTTTGAAGTTTTAGTACACGTTGGCTTGGAGATTTCTGATAGGTCGAAACGGGTCATTGGGCATCCCTTAAACGAGGTGGGAAAATCATGCAGCCCTCTAGATATTGTTGAACCTCCCAACATTCCCCACCATTGACCATACTGAATAAGAGTGATGAGATTCACACCCAAACTTTTCTGACAGTAGGTAACTAATTAGGATTTTCTAAGAGACTGATGTAAGGTGGGGTGAATAACAAAGACCATATGTGCGCATTTAGTATCAGATTCTCCTTTGCAGCTACCATGATTCCCTTAGGCTTTTTTTTTTCCTGCTAGAAAACCCTCTATGTCTTTAAATAAGGGATAAGAGGGACGTTGATCAACCACCTATGTCAAGATTTCTATGAAGAAAAATTGTTCAAACTATATTCACATGTAGAATGCAAATTTCCTGCCCTTGAAAGTGTAATGCAAAGAACAATGCAGAATGGCTGAATTTGTAGCTTTACCTCTGCCCTCTTGTTGCTTTTTCTAGAGACAGAAAAATGAGCATATATATGGATTAATGATGGTGATGACCTCTTAACACTGTACAGTATTGTTAAAAACCCTCAGTTACACTTCTGGTCTTTGAAAAAATGTAATTGGGGAACTATACACATCATATTAGCTGAAGAGATATATTGTTTCCATTTCCTTCCTTCCTCAGCCTCCTTTCTTCTCTGTCTGTCTTTCTTTAAACATTGCCTTGCAAAATAGATCTATCAATGACATCTGCTCAAATTGACTCGATGTGTCACTAAAACCAACAGTACTGCTTTCAGGTAACTTGTTTTTCCTATTTAGTCTACATACAGTATTAATTGTGCCCAAAGTGGAGCTCTGTTGCTTTATCCTCTTTCCAATTTCCCACAAAGTGAAAATGAGCAAATGAGTCTTCCTTCACATTTTCTGAGCAGAGTTGTAGTACAATCAGGGCCAATAGATCTGGATGATCAGCAGTGTCTGATTACATGGATAATTCCATAATCTACCAGCTTTTGCATGCTTCCCTGTCCTGGCCTAAATATAACTGCAGTCCTCACATAAGCTGAGCAAAAATAACGACACCCACCAAAAACCCCCCCGTTGCAGTGCTATCCTTCTGGCAGTGTGAAGTATAGTGGGTTCACTTATTCTTTGGTATGTTTGGTGCTATTACTCTGATTTCTGGGGTACTGTGGGGGATGCCTCAATGTGTTCCAAATAATGGGGAATAGGAATTAGCCAGAGCACAAGCTGTAGCACTACGAGAGGCAGGGTAACCTAGTGAGATCTTTTAAACCCAATTTTTATGGGGTCAGGCTGAGTCAAAAACCAAGCAAAAGTAAATTATGATGGTGTTCTTTATGTAAAAGACAGTCACTGTGCACATATGCACTCGCTCACACAGACCTAAGAAAATAAAGAGAGGAGATTTGATAGGGGATTTTGAGAAGAATTTTTCAGGGGGAATACTAGACCTGATCCTGTAGCCCAGATAGCCAGAAGAAAGTCAGTTGTAGTGGAGATTCTCAGCATGTGGAAGCTGAGGGGAAGGCTCGGCAAACAGAGTGACAGCAGGGCAGGATGGAAGCCAAGAGCAATCTGAAGAAGTGCTCAAAACCAGGGGGTTCTTATAGTGGAAAATGTGCCTGTAGGGTAGTCTGTTCCTAGGGAAAACAATGAGTTTTGAATTGGAGACAAAGCCTCTGAAAAGTTAGTACTTTGAATGATTGGATTTTGACTGAGTTGTCAATAGCGCAGACAGTATGCAAATGGGGAGTGCTTGACAGTTGAGTAGTCAGAAGTGCCAATCTCATCAAGTTGTCTGTTCGGGACAGAGAATCTTTTGTATGCTTGGTGCATACTTAATTTAGGTTTAAAGTGTACTTGCTGGAGGTCTCCTGAAGCTGTGTGCCGGAGAAATACTGGCCTGCCTGAGATTTTTCATGTATTTTTCAGGCATTCAGCTGTGTCCGTTTGCATGCTTATCCGGGGGTCTCACAAGCACGTGGAGAGGAACAGTTTGGAACGGCCAATCTTTTGATGTTAAATTATATTTAGTAGACCTCGGGTTCGGACTATAAACCACAGTAACAGTACCCAGCTCGGAAAGTTGTTTTTTTTAGTAACGGGATCTTGCAGAAATAACTTGTTATCATATTGGTTATAGAAATTAATAGCAAATCCCTTCCTCAGAAATAACTTTAAAAACATTACTTTAAAAAATATGAATACTAAAATCCACCTGGCCTTTTGTGCAAAATTCACTCTCTACCCAACTACTTTTTTATTGTTTCACATCACCTGCACAGAACACAAGACAATAAAACAAGAAACAGCATGAGCCATGCTTTGAACCATGCAGTATTTCTCCTTTGCCCTTTTGTGAAGTTTGGATTTGAAGAAGTTATAATCTGGCAGCAAAATGAGTGATGTTATCCTATTATGGTGCAATCATAATACAATGCACTTTCACTTTTCTTATTGGAGAAAGAACCAAGTACAACTAACTCAACATTTGCAATGAGTTATTTCTGAGCTCCGTGTTGGCTGTGTGCATCTGTACATAGAGTTATAGATTCTGATCAGAATCCTGTTGTGCCTTATGCTGATATAACCATCTGTTATGGGGGCATAGTCCACTTTTGGAACAGGACACGGTGGTAGAACAGGGATGATAGCTAAAGCTAACTCCATAAGCAGAGGAAGCATTCTTGCTGGCTCTCGAACAGCTCAGACACTGGCTAGGCAAGTTTTTCTCTTGATAAGGTTGAGTTCTGATGCCATTCCAATTCAAAATTTATCACTATGCCACCGTGTACATATGTTTATGTAAATAAATGATAAATTGCTTTATATATGGATTTAAGTACAACATAATACTAAATGCCCCACCTGCAGTCTTTTATGTAAGAGTGTGTGTGTGTGTGTGTGTGTGTTAAGGATATGTTTAATCTCTGTATGTGAGAGATTTCAACTAGGAACTACAATGTTTAGGGAGGTTTAACCATTCCTTCTCCCACTGCAGGAAGTGTCTCTAGGAGAGACCATCACTCAATGATAGAGTCAATACTTTGCGTACATTTTACTTAATTAATTATTTGGCTTATTTCCTGCCTTTCTCTCCAAAATGGGAATCAAGGAGTTCAGACTATCTGAAAGATTGCAGGTCCCCATAGTTGCCCACCTGAGTTTGAAGATCCCAGCAAAATGAACTAGAAGTAATAGAGAATGCCTGGAACAGAATATAAATCAAAATAAATGGGTCATATTTCAGAAAATAGGCATTGAATTTTGCAGATCTTCAGGAGAGGCTTTTCTCTCAGGTCCACTGTCCTCATTAATATGATTGTTGAAGACATGAGAGGAGGTCTTCTTAGTGGCTTCTTGAAGGTTGTGGAACTCTCTATCATAGGAAATTAGACTGTCTCCTTCTCTGATCTTCATGTGTCAGAAGACAAAGACCTTTATATTTAGATAAATTGTTGGTCACACAAACTGGTTGCTACAGAAAGGCCTTTTAATCAAGAATGCTGCACTTCCTTCCTTCCTTCCTTGTTATGTTTTTACGTGTTTTTAAACTGCTTTCATTCAGTGGAGGTTCAGTATGAAATAAATTATTTGTTTCTAACCTGTTCTGCAGTGTTATAACTTACTTTTTGTAGATGTTATATTTTATTTTAATTTTAATTGCAAGCTGCCTTGGGTTCTGCACTTGGAGAAAAGCAGAATAGAAAATATAAATACTTCAATCAGTCAACTGGGTTTAGTTTCTGGTATCACTCGTACTAAAGAATTAGAGGCCATTTCCACACTAGACTGTTATAGCATGATTTTCTTGACACAGGACTTTCTATGTCATAACAGCAGATGCATTTCTTCCATTTCATGGTACATAGCATTCAAGACCAGCCACATGTTCTGGCACACAAAGCAGAAAATCCCACAAGGCCTTCTCCTCATTCCTGATAGTGAAAATGCAAAACTAACATATTAAACAACTAACATTTCATGAAACTTGAAGAGTGCTGTCTGATGTGGCCACCCTATGCTTCTCAATAGTAGGGCTGGTTCTGCTTGCATATTAGCCACTCATATAGTTACAAGGTAGCATGGTCTAGTGGTTTGAGTGTTGGACTGGGATTCTGGGAGGCCAGGGTCCAGATTCCTGCTCAATTATGGAAAACTACTGGGTAACTTTGGGCAAATCACACTCTCTCAGCCCCAGAGGAAGAAGATGGCAAACCCTCTCTAAATATACCTTACCAAGAAAATTCTATGATAGGTTCACCGTAGGGCTGGCATAAATCAAACCACTTGAAAGTACACAATAACAGTCACAGGACAATGTTGTGACTCAATATAAGGCAGCTTCAGATGTTATTCTTGGCATGCAAGAACCACTATGAATAGGTGCTTCTGGAAAACTCTTTTACTGCACAGTTTTCTGTTTTCTTGAGAGAAACAGTACCTTCTTTTGTGAGCTAGAACAATTTCCTCCTCTATTTTATGCTTTACATTGTTTTGTTCAGCCTGCCATTTTATTTTTTAGTGACAGCTACCACTTAAACTCAGCAGGTTTTTGAGTAAATTAGCCAAATGGTTTCCACTTTGGTCATAGACTTATTCTAAGTCATTTTCCTCACCTTGACTATCTAATTACGATCTAATTATTCCATCTGAGTAAGATTACCCTACTCAAATTCTATAGAGTGATGCAGTCTTCATTACAGGGTTCCTTAACAGTATGTTACATTATCTTATTCTGCTGTTTTGTTTCAGATATGGGAGTAGATATTGCTCTAATAAATTACTTTGCAGCATTTGCAGCCTCCAGATTCACAGTTTGAGTACTGGGAGGGAAAAAATGCAATCAGGGGAAGGAAGGGTCCAATATATCAAACTTGTTATCCTTATTACCAGAAAACAGTGAGAAGGGAGAGGAGCACTTCACCCTGGAGAAATCACTTTGACCTATATCTTTACATGGAGGTAAGCAATAAAGAATAAGTGGAGGTATAGTATTTGATTTCTAGATAGATGGCCAAGTGTATTTGTTTGTCTCATCTATCCATAAAAGAAATGCTATAATAAAGTAAAAATAAAATAAAATTAAAGCACTCTCAAAAACCCTTGTGCTTTTCCAGTACTGCTTTTCACACAATGCCTGATAATACAAAATGAAAGCTTGCTAAATAAAATGAAACCTACTTATATTATTCTTTATTGGAAAGTTGTCAAAATTTTTATGATAGAAGAATCTAACCCCATCTTTTGAGATATTCTATTTTTTTTTTGCTGTTGTTGTTGTTGTTTTTTTACCACAAAACAAGGCTTATGTGATTTTGGTGCTTCTCCTGTGGCTATATTTCACCTAATATTTTTCTTTAGGACTAGCTGTTGGGTTTCAATTTACCAACTGGGGCCAATACTTTCATATTCTCTCCTATTTGGGCTTGTGCTGTTATCAAGATTCTTACATGGATGAATCTCTTAGTATTAAAAGCATATTAACTCTTCTCCCCAGCACTTCCTCATCTCTGTCTCTAAGAGAAGAAGTCGACCTGGAAGAAACCGACATGAATTTACCCCAGCTGTGGGCCCTCTGAGAATTACATTCTTCTTATAACATTCCTCACAGTAGTAACTGGACAGTAAGAGCAGTTTATCAAAACAAACAAAGAATATTTTATTACTTATAGTTTCAGGGTGCTATATAATTATATCTGACCGCCCACCACCCTCTGGCACATGAATACATGGTTACAGATGATCCAAGGACATTGGAGGGGGGTATTTTTGACAGTGCATGTGGACTTTATGTCCACTGTAATGAACAGGAATTTCCTAGTATCATTCTCTGAACACAGTGCATCTTCCTTCCATCCCACAGAGCTAGTTCTGTAAGATACTGTGGTATGGTATTGCAATCATACTATACTGTGGTATGGTAATAAAAGCCACTAAGAGATCCATGAAGATCAGCAGAGTAATATTACCCTTTCTTTTACCTAGAGTAGGTTGCCAGTTAGAGCACCTGAGGTTGTTTTATTAACATCCTCTGAGCTGAAACCAGATTGCAATGGGTCAAATCTATTTCCTTCAAGAATATCTAAAGCTATCTGTCCACCACACACTCAAACACCTTACCCAGAAAGGATATATTAATGATTGGGTTGTAGCTCTTCCAAAACTCCAGGTCCAAAGAGCTTCTTTTCAGAAGAGGGTACACTAAAGACTCCTTCATGGGAGCAGGCATCTGCCCCTGAAAGAGTGAAGCATGTACCACCTTCTGGACACACCCAATCAATCCACATCTACTAGATGCCATGACTGAAGCTGTCAGGATCACATGTAGTAGAACAGACCAGTTCAAAGATATTGTCCTCATTGTCAGGCTACAACTGAAACTGATTTTCCCAAACTGACCTTGCATGCACTGGGCACTTATTCAGACTCTGCAATAACCATGGCATCAGGTTCTGAGAAAATGCAAGCAACTTTCTCTTTGAAGTACTTGGCAAATGTATCATGGTAGGTAACCAAGGATTCAACTGCTCTTTTCTCTGAACTTGATCCCAACAGGCTCCTCAGAATTTGGGAATTTCTGCACTACATTGTTATAGTGCTATTATTCCGCTTTCAACATCCTATGGAATCCTGGGATTTGTAGTTTAGGGAGGGGCATTTAGAATTCTCAGCCAGAGAGCTCTTTGGCCTCAGTAAACTACAAATCCCAGCATTCCACAGAATATTGAAAGTGGAATAATGGCACTATAACAGTGTAATGTGGTTAGGCCCTTGGAATAACTCTGATGGGCAGCATATACCCAAATAACTATTATTTGGCAAGTAATCATTCATTGGAGATGTTGAGATTTCTAGCCTAGGGAACAAGTTGCTACATTTACTCCTATTGGTCAGAATCCAGTTCTGAAACTTTGTCAGGAAGAAGCTATTTGGACTTTAAATACAGTTGCTCTCAGTGAACTGAGATGGAAAGTCTGAAGTACATTTTTGTGACATAGGGCATCTGTTTCCAGTAAGTGAAATTAGCTCCATATCTCTTGATGTGCAAGTCAGTGTCAGCCAACATTCTTTAGTTGCACACACTCTGACCTTGGATTTCCTACGCTTTGAAGGAGAGGCTGGAACTAGATAAATGTATTTTCATTCATTTAGTAAGAATGATCTTTCAAAACAGTCTTTTAATTATTTGTAATGTGCTGCCAATTACAATAAAGAAGATGTTTTCTGCTAAGCATCAGACACTTGATAAGAAGCATGTATTGAAATGAAGTATTCCCAGTATTCATCATTGTCCATTTAGGAACAAATATGGTGGTACAGACATGACACATTGCTTGGGATAGCTCCTATTTTCTTGGACTTCATCAAGAATATTCCACTACAGTACTACATATTAAAGCGCTATCTTATCATAAAGCTGCTTTTCACTCTTAATCCTCTCATTCTTAGATGTGTTTTTTCCTGAACTCATAACACAATCTCTCTCCTGCCATTTCCTAATCCCCCTCTCCAACTCTCAATCCCTGAGCTTGTCTTAACTGCAGCCCACACTACACCATTCCAAAAGTTACCTCCCCCTTTCATTTTCTCAGCCAGTTCTCATCTGTATGTAAATATTATCTCTCCATCATTCTGCACTTGTCAATCACTTTGCACCTGTCAGTCACTCAGCACACCACTAGAATAGCTTCATGTGTAAGTATACCATACAATGATGACAATTCATGTTATATTAGTTCACATTTTCCAGAGTTTCAGTTCACTCTGAGGTGAGATTAAGAGATAACTGTAAAACCACACATACTTCTTACTCTGTGATAAGACCTTTGGTTCAGATTTGGCTGCTTAGTGTGGCAAGACCAAGAACTGAGGGCTGATGGTTTGGAAGCAAATACATAGGTAGTGGAGTCAGCTTGGATAATGCTTCAAGGCTTCACATTCTGAGTCCTTTACATGCTCACATGCAGTCTTCATAGATCTACAGTCTCCAACAGGATAGATCCCCCATCCACTGCATTTATCTTGTAACAATTCTCCTGGCTTGTAAGGCTCCTCCATACTTGTTTGAATTGTGTTGAAATCTGTTCTTGAAATTCCATTATATTTTGTTCCCTTTCGACAGTGGCTTTTGTTTTTCTGCTTCCTTCTTAGAGTGATTTATAATTTCTTTTGGTTATATTTTTGAAGTTTACCCACCATTATGAAGTGGATAATTGTACTGAGTAGGGATGTGAATTTTTGTTTATTTAATTTTTACATATGAGAATTACTTTTTTTCAAACATTTTCTCCCTACTGAGTGAGATTGCAGGAAATTTTGCATGTTGTCCTTTTTTTTTTTGCTTCAGAACTTTTACATTCCAATTTCATTTGCAACAGTTAATTATATTCTACAGAAATATGACACATTTTTATGCAAAAATGTTCATTTTGCACATTTTTCTCTTCAAATAAAATTTTCACAAAAAGCCCCAAAGTGTGAAAAAATATTTGAATGGGAGTAAAAATTCACATAATGTGATGAGACATGCTGAGGAAAAAACTTTTCTCATTAAAAATCAAAGATGAGAAAGAATTGTGAATATTCTTTAGATAGCAAGTCCATGGAGAATCCCATTCCTATTATACTTCTTTCCATCATTCTGTAGTCTCCCTGGTTGCCTGAATGATCTGGGGGCAGGGGGAATAGCTGCACAGACTGAATTTTCTCATGATATATTTACCCTTGATAGTGGGATGGTGAATTTAATCTGGATTTTCATTTTACCTTTACAGAAGCCATTCAAAGGAGTGAACCCAACTCTCAAAATAAGTTCAGCACCTTGGACAAATCCTTTAGAGCCAAATGTAAATCCAGACTGCTTTCACCACCTGTCCTGGATGCTGCCATTTGCCACTACCTCCATAGCTTTTCCAACTGAAGTGCCAGAAAGATGGTTGTACAGAGACAGAACCCTCACTTGCACACATCCCTTCAGCCACCTCTAAAAGGAAGGTAAGCAGAAAATTCCTGCCCCTCTGCCCTCACCCAGTAACAACAGTTCAGTGGAGATAGTCCTTCTCTTTTGAGTCTATTTTAAAAAGCAACTACTTTTCTATAAAATTGAAGAGAAACAGTATTAAAAACAAAACCTGGAATGTCCCCCTTTTAGACTTTTTATCTTTTCCTATTTCCTATTATCTTATCCCATTTTCCTGTGTTGACTGATTGATTTGATTTGTTTAGATTTACATCCTGCCTTTCTTTATACAGGACAGTTCATCTTGAACATCTACATTTCAAACAAGGAATAGTCACTTTCTTAAGAGGTAATATAATACACAGAGGTCTTGACTGGAGGTACAGGAGAGTTAGGGAGGAATACTGCACATTACTTCTAATCATATTCTGGCCAATGTGGGTGATGGGTGAATGTCAGTGCCCCCTGCCCCATGGTTCAGGCCCTGAAATCAGGCAACTGATTCATTCTGTTGTAGAAGTCTTACTTTAATCACTGTGTCAGCAACCTCAGGTTGGCTATGAGATATCCTGTCTTCTCAGAGGATCAGCTTAATGGGAAGGGGAACACTGATGTCCTGCATGCAAATCCAGCAGAAGATCCCTGGTATTCTTTCAGTTTCCAAACTTTTCAAGGGCCAATTTACATTTGTTTTTGTGTTCAACAGTTGAAGTGCATGCCTAAACATTTATGGGCATGGATATGAGAGCCAGCATTATCTAGTGATTTCAGTGTTATACTACAACTCTGGAGACCAGGGGTCAAATCCCTGCTTGGGGAAGTCATACTCTTTCAGCCTCAGCAGAAGGCAAAGTCAACCCCTCACCTCAAACAAATCTTGCCAAGAAAGCCTTGTTGCCATAAGTCAGAAACTATTTGAAGGTATACAACAACTACAGTATGAAAGCATGTCATGGAGTATCTATTAATTTACTGAAATATAAAATTTTAAAAACTGCTTTATTTCAGAGAAGATTTCAGGGCAACCTATGTGAAATTTTATAGATAGTTAACTAGCTAGCTTGCTAGATTTAAATAGAACTTCTGTACAAGACAAAGTCTGAACAAAACTTTAAAATTGAGAGTCTTGGAACTAATAAGGACCCTTTTCAAAATAAGAAATGGCTCTGCATTCAAAGAAACTGAAACACACAAGTTTACTTTATAGATGTTTGTTGGCCAGTATTAAAATTGATTTTAAATGCAATTACTACTGAATGGAATGCAAGGTTAGATCATCTTGGTACAAACTAACCAATGAGAAACTGCTCTAGTTTCCATTTCTGAAACTTCTTTAGGGGAAAGACTGGCTGAATTCACAGTCAATCATGGACTGAGAGGCAAACCTCTGTGGTTGTTATCACATAATACTTGGGAAGAACCAGTGAGGACCAGGATCCTGTTCACTGACCGTGTAGGGGCAAATCACGCCAGTGTTACTATGACACTGTTGTGGGCAACTAATCATGCAGTGGGTAGTATAGATGTACATTCTCCCATTGCACAACAATCAGTCCAACTCCCCACCACTGCCAAAGACCACACTTCCATGGCAGTGCAGGGTGTCAGCGCGGGCCGAGGTCAAGCAGGAGCCGGTCCGGTGTTGGTCACAAGCAGCGTTTATTACAGTCTATAACAGAGGCGCTGCAGTACTCCAGCAATTGGAACTAAGGTTTGCCTTGACAGCAGGCTTCCACAGAAAATAACGGCAGGTTGCCTCACCAGAAACACAAAGTGGTTACTTCACCTTAATGCGGGGAAGGGTCTTGGAAGAGCCGGGCAGCAGAACACAGACGCGGGCCGGACTGGAACAGGGCATGGGCGACAGACGCGCGGAAAGCCGACGGTTGTTGCTCTGTGCCTCTCCCAGCCCTGCATCTGCCTAAAAAGGCCTCTAAGCCGGGCAGTGGCCAATCTGGCCCGAGCACGCGACTGGGCTCACAGCTGTGCTACGGCTGGGAGCTCCCCACCCCCGGGTGTTTCTCCTGTAGCCGCCGGGATCGGCGGCTGGCCTCCTTGAGCCGCCGCCGGAACGTCGGCAGCAGGGCAGCAGCCTCAGCCTCTTCCGAGGCAGCCTCATGAGTAGGCGGTGCCCCGGGATCAGGCCCGGGGCCCACCTCCTCCAGCGGGTCTCTGCCTGCCACGCCCAGTGGCACAGGAGCCGGGCCGGCGGCCTCCGCAACGCCGGGACGATCCTTGGCGGCGGTGGCGGCCTCCGTCACGCCGGGGAGACCCCCGTCGGGATCGGCGTCTGCCGCGGCGTCCCGGTGATCCCCTCCAGTGGCGGAGCCCTCCGCGGCGGCTGCGCAGCCCCCGTCGTCGGCTGCGGCCTCCAGAGGGCCCGGAACCGCCTCCTCCTCCTTGGAGGTAACCGCGGTGTCGGCCTCTGCAGTGCCTGCCGGCGCGGCCACACCCAAGGCCCTGACACAGGGTCTGCACAACTCTGAATGGGATAGCCCTTGCACAATATCAGAGCAAGTGTAACCACTTGTGCCATGTCATTTGTGCAGTGTAGATCCACAATAGGACTCCAGCCACTATTTATATTTCTTTCACTTTTGCACTGTTTCTATTGGATTTGATCATGCAGTCTTAGCAGATTGAGAAATGCTCCCTTCCCCCCACCATATGTGAATGTGCGCGCACACACACACACACACGCACACACAACATGCATTTTCTGTGCAAACTGGCACCATTCAATATGAGAGGGTTTGTTCAGCTACTTATGGAAGTTTCCTTCTTATCAGCTTTCCCAGAATGTGTCTGGTTCTTTAAATGGCACTCTGAAAAGTCTGCCGTGACTGAAAGCCTTTCCCTAAAGACGGATTATTTTTGACCAAAAAGAGAATGACTCACAGTGCCTAGCAGTGCCTGTTAACCTTCATCTTTCATTAATTAATTTTATTTCCCTCACTGTGGCTATTCCAAACTGCCAGAAACTCTTCATCCAACTTGTGCTGATGTTACCAGCATCGATACACACACACACATAAATCCAAGTGTGACTGTATATGTGCACAGTGTACGTGAGCAAAATATATATCTGAATCATATCTTGTTAATTATTCTGGGTAAAAAATAGATTAAATGCATTCAACTGTCCACTTCATTAATTTCTTGCTGTAATTTATTAGACCAACAAAATCATGCTAGTCAAAAATGTAATTGCTGAAGTGGGTACAACCTGTTGCCATTACAGATTCTTTTATGGAAGCACATTACAGTAGCAAGAGATAATTGTTGTGTGTTAATTAGAGTTTCATTAGGAATGCTTTTCACTTCAGAAACAATTAAGTTATCAAATGAGATCTTCTTTTTACTGATGAAATGTTTGATCTCAGGCATACAGGGCTTCTTTTTTGGAGCACAGGACTGAATGCGACTTGCTGTACTTACCAAACATTATATTATGATGGTTTCCACATGACAGGATCCCATGGTTTTCCAGTGAATTCTGTAAATAGGGCCCATGTGGTTCTCTTGAATGAAGTGATTTCTCTCTTTGACACCAGAATCTGTTCCTATAGATTGGTGAAGATAATTCTGGAAATAAATTCAGTGGGTTGGATACAGCCTAGTGATTTTGTTGAATGGATGGATAACTTTGATTTCAGATCCAACAATAGTTTCTCAAGGGAGAAAAAGATCATGATAGAAAATTTTGCTGCCATACTCTCTTCTCTGTATTTCTTGCTCATATTTTGATATTTCTTCCATTACTTGGAAATGGGGAAAAGGAAGGAGAATAAACAGACCAATTACTTTAGCATATTTTTAACTGGAAGCTCATCTTATCTCTGGAATGCTTAAATATAGGGTGAAGAGTTTTTCTCCAACTATTTTAAATCAAGCAATGCAAAGCTTTCAAGCTCATAGCAGGCTGTCATGGCATTTGTGAACAGTGTCAAGTTAGCTTTGAACCTGTTGCATTTTTCCTGTGGGTTCAAACACTGAATCAGTTATCCCAGTTCATTCCTTGGTGCTGCAAACAAATCTATTTAAGAAACAGATAGTTAAGACAATTTAAATCATATTTGAATTTTTTTTTTAAAAAAAAAACATTATACCACACCATATCAAAACACCCTTCTGCCATATCATTTAAGAACCCAAAGTCTGCCTAAATGAAAAGGTATCTTTGCCTGCTGGTGAAAAGAAAATGGAGGTGGTGGCAACCAAGTTTTCCATGGGAAGGAATTCCACAGCCTGAAAGCAGCCACAAAGATGACCTTAAAGATTACATAGGTAAATATGCTGTTTTGAATGGTCCCTAATAAAAAAAATCCACTACAAGCCTAAAATATGATTGTAAATGACTCAATATCACTTCCAAAGAAAATGGTGGTCACAGTGACATGACTGTGGCCCTCCAGAACTCCTGAGGACCCAAAAATCAGCTTGTGTAGCTCTCTGGGCCCCCAGGTATGTCTACATCTGCCTTAAACCAATGCTAGGACAGAGGCTGAAACCCTATGTGCACTAACTTAGGAGTAGGCTTGGTTGAACTCAGTGCGGCTTACTTTTGCGTAAACATTATAGGGTTGTAGCTTTAGTCTCATCATCATCATTATTACAAATCATTAAACAGTTGTATCCTTGAATAAAAGAAAGGAAAAAATACAAAAGCTGTAATCTTGAGATGTGTTGCTTTCTAAAAAGTAACCTCAAGAAACGTACAAGCCACAATCTGTCTAGTATTTTTCAGTTGCAGACTAAACCATTCGATAAATTTGCCTGAAAATTTGGAAGATAAGCAACATAAGAGTTACTATTAACAAAGTATAGAAACCAAGTACTATACAAAATCTAGTAAATTTACATTTTTAAGAATTTTTACTTGTGCTATTAGTTTTCCCACAAGATCAACATTTCAGATACAGGTACACCACTTAATTAATGTCAATCTTTTAAGACCTTTCCATGGCAAGACCATTCTAATCTGGCAGCTAGGAATAGAAATATATAAAAAAGATCTTTATGTGATAGTTTGTGGTTTTTCAGTGTCAACGACCATTTTATTTTCCTAAGTAGTGGGGCTAAAAGAGTACATATGTGATTAGTCATTTTCATCAAAGGAGGAATTTTGTTAAAGAAAAGATTTCAAGAATCTGTCCAGAAATTTAGTGCAACATATATTTATCCATTAATTAAGCACTCTATTGTTGTCCCTGAGGAAGGATCCCAAGTTGGCTTTCCAAGAACGTGTTTTTAGTGTGTTCCCAGCAAAGGTCAACATTTGCATGTTCATGAAGGTCAGTATGATGTGGTATGATTATTTTGTTAGCAGAACTTTCTGAGGCACACCTTCATAAGGAAGAGACAAACTAAATCTGTCAAAATATTTTCTAGTTCTTTGAAAAAATGCAGCATTTCTGATATATGTAAGAAGGTAGAGCTTTGGAAAGCCATCACCAAAAGCTGGGTAGCTTTTAAAAGAAAAGGCTTGTGGGATGTCAATCAAAATGAGGAACACTTGATAAGGATGCTTATCAGTGCTTTGTAGATAGCTGCCTGAAACAGATATAATCAATAAAACTAATAGTGGTGTATCTTAATAGTGAACCACGGTACTTGAATTCAAGGAGATTCCGGTAATATGAGATACAATGTTTATCTCCATTCTGACCTTTCTGCCTTCATGTCGAGGCAGCTTCCTGCCTCATCATCTCCACCAATGGCATAATGACTGTATTTTCACAAGAGCTGTTGCTGAAGACAATGTGATACTGACAGATTTCTTGGAGATGACATTTTATACTTTGTGATGCTCCATCAAAGGCAAAATTCTCCATGTTTCATATTTATGAAACACCAGCAGTTTCACAAAACCTGTTATGTCATCAAAAATGCAGATAATTGCAATAAATAATTTTTTTTTTGAAAACATATTTATGGGATGACTTCTGGTTAAGATGCCAGCGTGGGTGGCAGTCTGATTTGACTGTTGCTGGAACTCGGACACGATAGAAAATCAATAGCCCAGTATAGGGGGTGAAGAAGCCCACCCGCAGATTGCAAGAGGGTCGTGGAGCGGTTCACAAGTTCCAAGAGGACCCAGCACTGGAGAGAGAAGTGGAAGGATTTCCGGCATGGATGGGGACAGAGAAAGATGCCATCGGGCTCCAGCCAGGCTTGTCCTGAAAAGCGCTGGCGATAACCAATTTTAAATTTTTAAAATCGAACTTGTAAGTACCCAATCCAATTCCAACTGTTATAGACTGCATCAGGGGAATGTGACAGTTTGATCTCAATTAATTATGTCAAACTACACGAAGTATAAAGAGTCTTAATAGAAACTAGAAACTGTGCGACAAAACTACAACCACAATAAATAATTTTTTTTGGAATACATATTTGAGAAAACATTTAGAGGTAGGGAGATTACATCAGGAATTATAATAATTAAAAGAATGTATTCCGTGTTTATGAGCAGGTGAACCAGAAGAGGAATAAATGTAGAAAAGATTTGCTCCGCTGAACATCATGACCTCTTAAAAAGTGCAATGTGTTATGTAGTACAGATGTATGCCGAAGTCATATTAATTACCATAAGTGTTCATGTTGTGTTACAGGAACCACTATAATTTGTAAATAGGTACACTTCTAGTATTTTCTATTAAACAAAACAAAACAAACTTCCTTTATTAGAATTAGAATCTCTCCTTGGCCATGTTTCTAGAAGCCAGTTTTTTCTCAGCCAGCAAGACATTGTTGCTGAACGCAGACACACCATATCTGTGGCATATATGGCAAAGATAGGAGTTATGATTCTTGAAAGCAATGTTATTGATTCTTATGCAGATGGACCTTATGATCCTGTGACAGCATGAGAGGAAACATCCCATGGTGGAAAAACTGTCACTTACTAAATTCTGCTGGGCTTATGCTAGTCAGAGCTGGAAGACAGGAACCGATTTTTTTCTCTCCTGGTTTGTGGAAATTACCCTCTGATTGATTTCAGTGGAAAGTAAATTTCTTTCACCAGATTAGGATTGGTATGGTCCATTCCCCACTGGGAAAGTAGTGGAGAGGAATGCTCTTCCAGCAGATCTAAAGTCACATCTACTCAGCTCCTGGAATACCTTCTTGTTACCTTTCCAATCAGAGGAACAGCCTGAGCAACTCCAGGAGCAGGTCTCCTTTCCCTCCTGTGCAGAGGAATGTCCATATTATCCCAAAATACCCAAGACAGCTTACCACAAACCAGACTATAGCCCTGTTTGGAGGAAAACTTTAGACAGTTAATTTATTTCAAGGGCCTTCATCTCTTACTTTTTAACTAAATGGATGACTAAAAAAATTAAATCATTTAAAGCAAACTATGTTACCAAACCCACCATATCCATTTCAGAGATGAAGGAAATGTAAGATGGGCTATAGTCATGTTGATCAATGAAGGAAGTGTGAATAGTTTGCAGTTTGGTAAATAAATGTTGCCATTCATTGCCAGAGAGGAAACGTATTTTTTCCACTAATTTCTTCTTATAGCATCCTATAAGAACAAAAATATCCTCATCAAGATCATATTAATTCAAGTCTACAACGATTAATACCCACCCCACACCTCATGAATCAGCTGAAGCATATGTTGATTAGTTAAAGCTAAAAGCCTATGTTAACCAAAATATTATAAGTTTTCTGTCTCTTGTTATAAGTCAGGGCTTTTAAAAAAAGAAGCAACACGTTTGATCAATTAATTCACTGCATGCTGTGGTTAAGGTACTTATTGCTTTTATTAAAAGGACATTAGACAAATGAATAGAGAAGTCTATCAACATTTGTTAGCCACGACAGCTTCACTGTTACTTCAGAGACTGTATGACTCTCAATAAAAACAACAGCAAGCCAGCCTTCCTGCCAAAGGCTGGCCTGCTTGCTGGAATAAATTTTTTTTTTCTCATGGTGGAAGGAATTTAGAAAAGGAATCAGTCTAGTCTCTCTCAGCAGGGATTTCCAGAATTTGGGGGTGGTCACTGAGAAGGCCCTCTTTCATATCCTTACCAGATGCAACTTCAATGGTAGTAGGATAGAAAGAAAGATCTCTACCAGAGATTTTGAAACCTGGGCAGGCTTGAATGACATTGCCAAAATTTGCATTGCCACAATTGGATGAAATCATTTCAAAATACTAGATGCTCCAGATCTACATTACAGTAGTAACAAGTAGAAAGCTGAACCATATTTCTTCTCTGTAGGATGGGAAATAACAAGTTTGGACCCTATGTGATCAAAACTTCCATATGTCAAACAGTGGAGACCTAGATTATGTATCTGCATGCATGTGCCGTCAAGTCACCTGAAGACTTATGACGATCCCATAAATTTCATAGGTGATATACTCACATTATTATTAAAGGGTATGTTGTCATCATAGCTGCATGAAATGGACATTGGTGACAGCTGGCTAAAATGCCATTGTGTGTTCAAGGAAAGCCAATGCATGCTGTTCGACTAAAATGGTCACATACAGTACAGGAAAAAGTTTCTGTTCCTTTAACATTTTTTGGCAAGGGGGGGGGATAGATGATGTTTGGGATGTCATCTGATGTCATCTGAAAATAACTCCCCTGCCATATGACTATTAAGACTGCAAGAATCCATTTTTTTCTTACATCATATTAATATGAACTCTTAGATTCACTCTTAGGTATAACTGTTGACATGTCTTACTCTAATGTACTTGTATGCTTAACAGTACCAGCCTAGATATAGCTACTTAGAAGTTAGCTGCATTGAGTTCAAAGGTGCTTACTTTGCGGATGTATTAGGATAGGAGGGGCAAAATGAGGACATTAAATCTTTCAAATAAGAATTCTGCCCCCTACTGAAATTTTTCTTCAGTCCTCAAATTTCTAGCATTGTTCCAGTGACCCAAAACTTCATTTGAGCATGCAAAAATACAGTTTAGGCATTCAAAGAAAAGGAGCAGACAAAGTTATCAAGAGAATGCAGACACAGCAGTTCCTTCTAGGTATTAAATATTTCAATGTCTCATTCTCTGCAACACTAGGAATTTGGAAACTGAAGGGAAAATTCATTTTGGGAGAGGGTAGAATTCTTACTGTCCTCGTCCTCTTCCTCCCCTCCATCTACACTGTGATTGTAAGGCTGGCTTTGGCCTCCTTGCCATGTGGAAATGGGCATGACAGCAAGCTGGTTAAATAGGCTCAAAACTGGTAAAAAGCCTAGGTAACTAGGCTTGCTTGCTTCATTCATTCATTAATTCATTCAATCAATCATTCCCCATCCTTTTTCACAATTTGAGACTCAAGGTGGTTCACAATAGGTAAAGAAACAAGCTAAAATAATATTCCAAATAAAAAGTTAAAAATATCATTAAACTAGCCATAAAATTCAAAGCAGTTAAAAAAAACATAGCTATTAAAAACAACAGCCAAAAACACACAGATAGACACTCTAGCACATTTCTGCCGGGTTCAGTCCCCTTGTGCAGTCAGTCTTGGAAAGCCTGCCAAAATGAAAAGGTATTAAACTGTCTTCAGAAGATATCAAGGAGGATGCCAGTCTGGCCTCTCTCAGAATCATAGGCCCTTTCCAAACGTGGAGGGAGAAAAAGGGTAAAACGCACAGAAATAGAGCTTACAAGAAGCCGGGTAAGTCCATCGCCACAAGGAGCAGCGCGAGTTCGCTGCTCCACACTCCTGCGGCGTCTTGCGGTATCTAAAACGGTGGCTTACGGCTGGCGGAGGCTCTCCATCAACTGGAGAAGCTCGCCAGCTGGAAGCCTGCCCCCCTGGTAGATCTGCAGGCACGCACTTGCGCGCGCCTGCAAATCTACAGCAGGGTGCTGCGACGAGGTGGAATGGGGCTGCATGCTCGTGTCGCGGCGCCACCACTACCGGTCGCTTCAGGGCGGTTTGAGGTGTAGAATCTCAAAATTATAAACATTCCAGCGCACTCCACGGTGTAGACGACCTCCGTTAGAGGTCGCTCTACACCGTTTTAATTATCCTGTGTGAAAAGGGCCATAGAATCATAGAAATGTAGAGTTGGAAGAGACCACATGGGCCATCCATTCTAACCTCCTGTCATGCAGGAATACCCTCAAAGCACTCCCGACAGATGGCCATCCAGACTCTGCTTAAAAACCTCCAAAGAAGGAGACTCCACTACACTCTGAGACAGCATATTCCACTGCCGGACAGCCCTGACCATCAGGAAGTTCTTCCTGAGGTTCAGGTGGAATCTCCTTTCCTGCAGCTTGAATCCACTGCTCCTTGTCCTGGTCTCTGGAGCAGCAGAAAACAAGCCTTCTCCTTCCTCTACATGGTATCCCTTCAGATATTTAAACATGGTTATCATGTCCCCTCTTAACCTTCTCTTCTGCAGACCAAACATACCCAGCTCTCTAAGTCTATCCTCATAGGGCATGGCTTCCAGGCCTCTCACCATTTTGGTCGCCCTCCTCTGGACTTGCTCCTGCTTGACCATGTCCTTCTTGAATTGGGGTGCCCAGAACTGGACACAATATTCAAGATGAAGTCTAACCAAAGCAGAGTAGAGTGGTACCAGTTGTTACTGTAGTTTCTAGTCCGAACTTGTAGTATATTAGATATCATTTGATATCAAGAAGTTGGCCTTCACTACCCATTCTTCTCCATGTGTTTGCGTGGCCCCCAGACAAGCACTCACACAGGCCCAGCCGAAAATAGCTGAACTATTCAAAACAAATCCAGGCAGGCCAGTATTTGCAGGACTGTAGCTTCAGGAGACCTCGAGGCAAGTACCCTCTTAAGATCACATTATGTATGCATGCAGTTTACAAAAGATCACCTGCTGGCAGCTTGAAGAACCAAATATCCAACTGTCAAGCACTCCGCGTTTGCATACTGGCTACGCTATTGACAACTCTGTCATAATTCAATCATGCAAAGTACTGACCTTTTGGAGGCTTTGTCTCCAGCCCGAAACCCATTGTTTTCCCCGGGAACGGACTAGCCTACAGGCATATTTTCCCCTATAAGACCCCCTGATTTTGAGCGCTTCTTTGGATTGCTCTGACTTCCATCCCGCCTTGCTGTCACTTCGTCCGAAGAGCCTTCCCCTCAACTTCCACGTGCTGAGAACCTCCGCTTCAACTGACTTTTCTTCAGATAAACCAGGCTTCAGGATCAGGTGTAGTATTTCCCTGAAAAATCCCTCTCAAATCCCTCTATCCAACTTCTACCTTTCTTTCATTAGGTCTGTGTGAGTGTCTGCATACATACGTTTTGACTGTGTTTTAAAATAAAGAAAAACAATTTTAATTTACTTCTGTTTGATTATTGACTTGGCCTGACCCTGTAAACATTGGGTTCAAGATCTCGCTAGGTTGCCCTGCCTCTTGCGTTGCTTACCTTGTGCTCTCGCTAATTCCTATTCCCCATTAATTTGAGCACATTAAGGTGTCCCTCACGGGACCCCCAGAAATCAGGGTAATACAGTACCTCCCTCAATCTAGACACCATACTCCTATTGATGCAACTGAGAATTCATGGGCTTTCTTGGTTGCCACATCACACTGCTGACTCATGTTCAGCTTGTGGTCTGTAAAAGAAGTTCTAGAGCTTGGGAACAGTCACTGAGAAAGTCCTCTCCAGTAATCACACTGTAAGTACCTGTGAGGATGGTGGACAGACAGAAGGGTCCCCTGATCTGAAAACACAGGTAGCTTGGTAAGGTCTTTCAAATAACCTG
Organism: Iguana delicatissima; assembly: GCA_948472985.1. NCBI lineage: Eukaryota > Metazoa > Chordata > Lepidosauria > Squamata > Iguanidae > Iguana > Iguana delicatissima. The sequence goes on from CAOKZL010000537.1 coordinate 1,122,201, forward strand.
GACCTGATCCATATAGGTCTTTAAAGGTCACAACCAGCACTTTGAATTGTGCCCAGAAATGAACTGGAAGCCAGTGGAGCTGTTGCAACAGTGGAGTTGTGTACCCTATGTAGCCAGTGCCAGTTAACGATATCGTTGCAGCTCTTTGAACAGCTGAACTTTCCAAAAACTCTTCAAAGGCAGCCTCATGTAGAGGGTGTTAACAAAAATTCAAAGAATATATATTACTGCGGTCAGATCTGACATCTGTAGGAATGGCTATAACTGGTACACAAGCTTTAACTATTCAAAGACACTCTTAGCCACTGTTGAGGCCTGAGTTTCCAGGCTCAAGGCTGAATCCTGAGTACGCCCAGGGTGTGAACCTGCATCTCCAGGGGGAGTGTAACCCCACCCAGCACAGGCTGAATCCCTGTTCTCTGTTCTGTTTTTTGACTCACTGGGAATACCTCTGTCTTGTCTGGATTAATTTTCAATTTACTTGCCCTCAGCCAGTTCGTTACTAAAGAAAGACATGAGTTTAGAACCAAGACGAATTTCTTGGATTGACTGAGAAAGGAGTATTAGAGCTGGGTGTCACCTGCATACTGATGGCACTGGACCTCAAAACTCTGGATGTCCTCTTCCAATGGTTTCATCTATATGTTAAATAGCATGAGGGACAAAACAAAATGCTGAGGGATCTGATAGGCCAATGGTCAAAGGGTCGACAAGGAGACCCCAGCACCACCTTCTGGGCTCATTCCTCTAGGAGCGAATGGAGTTACTGTAATACAGGACCTTCCTGTCCCATCCCAGCAAGGATACCATGATCAAAAGTATCAAATGCTGCCAGGAAGTCCAGCAGAACTAACAAGGACACACACTTCCCAGTGTAGGTTGTCTACCAAGATGACCAAAGTTGTTTCCATCCCACAGCCAGGCGTGAAATCAGATTGAAATGGATTTGAATAATCCATCTCATCTTGGAATCCTTGGAACTGGGAGGCTACCAAACACTCCAGTACCTTTCCTAAAAATGGAATGTTGGAAACTGGCCTATAGCTGCTTGATACTGTGAAATCCAGGGCCGTCTTCTTCTTCTTCTTCTTCTTCTTCTTCTTCTTCTTCTTCTTCTTCTTCTTCTTCTTCTTCTTCCTCTCTTCTTCTTCTTCTTCTTCTTCTTCTTCTTCTTCTTCTTCTTCCAGCAATGGTCTCAATCCTGGCTCCTCCCTGCATGATGGAACTCTGCCTTGTTTTAGTGAGACACTGACCATTCCCTTTAACTACTCATTCAGTCCCCCTCTGGCTTTTTTGATAAGCCAGGAGGTGCAAGGATCTAACACCTGTGTGCTGGTTCTCTCCTCTTCAAGAATCCTGTTCACATCCTTGAGTATATTAATTGAAAAGTATCCATTAACATTGGACAATTGCATTCGCTTGATTGGTAGTATTTATAGCATCCAAGTCAGAGTGAATCTGAGCAATTTTATCTACAAAGTGCCATTTATTTTAGCATGAAACACAATTTATGGATAGAGACTTAACTAAAAGCAACCATATTACCAATTACACTAAACAAAAGGGGCTTCCATTTCCTGTTCTCTTTCTGGGAAGCAGATGACCTCTCCTATAAATCTTAACTATCCATTTGCCATATTATTATTGTACGTATTTTAACAGAGAAATAGAATGGAGGAAAAGCTTGAGAGAAAGAACTGGGCATGTTCTGGAGATGGGGGTGCTTCTGTGTGAAGGTCTTATATGGAAACGGTGGATTTCTAATCTGTAGGAGTGCTAAAATGTGTTTTTCAATCTTTGTTCAACCTGTGTGTTTGTGAACAAAGTCAAGCACTGGCAATTGCTGCAAGCCTGTTCCATGAACAAAGAGGATCACACCTAAGAAAAAGCACTACCCCAGAGTTTTTCACCATTTGTGGAAGTTGTACATATGCAACACTATATACTAGAGGAATAAAACTTCATATATTTCAAGAGGCCTTGCTTCTGGCCCTGACCAAATAAATGACCAAAATAGTTTGTGCTATGGATTCTAATCCCTATACTCATCCAATCCCACATTCCTCCCCTCAAGCATGATGCATTGTTACTGGGGAAAAGATAAAATGACAGAGAAGAGAAACAGAGTATCTGTTTGGGCTGGTATGCTCCAGAATCTAGTTCTAGCCTTAGAGATTTTGTGGCTGTTAAATGCCCAGTTTCATCCAAGTCAAAAGTATTTCTGTAATTCTGACTTCCTGTGAATGGATAGCACAAACCATGCTACTAAATGTAGTCAGTTTTATGAATGGAGCCACAATTCTCTCAATGTGTGCTTTCTTTTGTGCTTCAGTATATTTAGTATGTAATCTTCCCCCCTCTGCCTGCTTTTATTTCAGCAAATAAGTCTACAGAAATGACACTTAGACATTCCACAAATCTTACATTGTTCCAGGGGCTCTGTAGACACCATTTTGCAAGGCTGGAATTTTGAAAAGGTCACTGTGCTGCGAAACAGAAGACATGTCATACAGTTGGAAGCTGACTGAAGATTTCCTGCAGAAGACAAGCTGAAGGTGCTGTTTCCACCACCCTCAGCCTGTTTTGACTGAACTGAGAAAACTTAATTATCCAAAGACTGCCAAATGTTTGATTTATCTTACATGGATTACATTTCATGTAGGTTTGATTTCTTTTCTACAGTGGTTTTTTAGAGCTTGCCTGATGAGAACATTGGAAAGGGCCTAGTATTAGCATGAATACTTGGAGATATGCTAGCGGTTTCAGGTTCTTTTCTGATCCTGCTTTGGCATGCAAGTCCATTGCATTGAATATGATTTTATGAGGCATCAGGCTGCGGGTATTGTACAGTAACTCCTACCCAATCTGCCCTTTCTGAAATCATTTTGAGAAATTAGGAAGCCCTTTCCCCTTTCTTTTTTTATTGTTTAAGTAGCCACAAACACCTTGTACAGAGGACTGAGAGAGTATTTTGTTACTTGACAGCACTGTTCTGCAACTGTTTTGTGTGTCTCTTTATGAATTCTTTGACTAAATGACTATAGGGCATTTTTTTCTGGGAAACAAGGATGTAGCAAGCTGGGATGAAGCAGGTTTGAAAGTTTCCTGCTGAAATTCTCTGTTTCAATGGACAAGGATATGCCTGTACAACTCCACTGTTGTTGTTGTTGATATTTTCTAAAACATTATCACTGTACATGGCACTTGACAACATAACAGTTTATGCTTAAGGTGTGGAGGTGGAGAGAATGTGGCCTTCCTGATGTTGAACTACAGTTCCCCTTACCATTAACTATGTTGGTGAGAGATCATAGTACATAGTCTCCAATGTATGGAGGTCCATATGCTCACTAGCTCTATTTTATATATAGGCACAAGACCTCTTGAAATGATTAATTCTGAATCTTCTTCCAGTCTCAACCTAATCAAAGCAGCATCAACTATCAATGCATATGGAAAGCTTTGGAGATTTCAAATCCTGTGGAAATGCTTTAATAACTCCACCCCTACCCAAGGCAAAAGCTAGGCAGAAGCAAGACAATGGCTAGACAAGACTATTGTCTCATTTATTTGTGCACAAGTTTTTGAAGCTCTCAAGGCAGCATCCACAAAAGAAATAAAGACAAATCAAGAAATTTAAGACATCTTTATTGAATCCTGCCATATCAGCAAGCTTTTAGATTACTGTCTTCTACCTATAATTTGCTGGAAACTGTTTTTTTTTTAAAAAAAACAAGACATGATTTTTACCATGGAATCCCAAATTATGCTACAACAGCAAGATTTCTTTGTTTATCAAAGAGCCCTAGGGATCTTGAGCTGGACTGGGGCCATGGTAGAGGAGAGATGACCTTTCCCCATCTGTACCTCTCTTTTTCTAAAAATCATATACCCTGAGGCATCTAGTTCTACTTGTTTTATTTCTATTTAAGATAAGATCAGGGTGAAAAGCAACTTGGAGAAGGCAACCATTCAGGAGAAGGACAATTATCACTCATCTCTACTATTGCTCCCACTATACTCATAGCAAATTTTGTTATGGTTTGGTTTTCCCTAGAGGTCCATGCCTACCCTGCTTCTTAGCACTGGCACTGCTTCTCAACCAGATATGTTTTAAAATGTATCAGGCCTGCATAACTGGTGATTCAGAAGTAGAAATGAAGTTCAATAACAATATATGACAACCACAAAGAAGCTCAGCTGCACAAAGATAGAAGGTTAATATGTTCCAAATATCTGCGTCCATATGTAAGAAGGATTCTACCTATTAATGTCCCCCAAGGATGACCACTGGTGATTTCAAAGTGTGACTTTTTTTTTTTTTTGGGTTGGGGAAAAAAAAAAGGTTTCTATACTCTGGATTGAACAGAAAGAACAGAAAGAAAAAAAAAACACCTTGTCTCAACTTAGGTCATTTCCACACTACGTTGGTATAACACTATAGCAGAGGATTGTTACTGGTCCAGAGCCATGCTTCCACACAATGTCATCACTATCCAGCTGCTATCCCATCCCCCAGCATTGCCAAATTGCCATATTCTACTTCCAAAAAAAAAAAAAAGGTAAAATAAAATCCCATTAAGAGCCCCCTATAGCGCTTCAATCCATTCAGACATCATAGTGTTGTACCATTATAGTGGTTGATAGTGCTTCCTGTTATGGCGGATCCAGCAGTGGGCAGGATGTGGGCATGCCCAGCTTGTCTCTCCCTCAGTGACTCCCACGGCATGGTAACTTCCTATCACCTCTCCCTGTTTATTTTAAAATGTCTCCTTTGAGTCAAAACTTTTTTATTTTTTAAATACATTTTTAAACACTATAGAGAAAAGTGCAAGAATGTACTCACATGCCATGCTGTGACAACGTGGCTTCCCCCCTCCCCCAAAAAAATCACCACCCAATTAGGGCAGTGGGGCAGGGTGAAGATGGGGCATGGGAGTGGCCAAGGATGCTGTAATGTAGAAGGAACACTGGTGGCAATACTGCTACTCATCTGCTTAAGGCGGCAGGGTGCTGAAAAGAGCATCCCTAATCTGATGGCATCTTGTGAATGGCAATGCCACCATTATAACCGTATAAAATGCTAATGCTGAAGTGGCCTTAGTTTTAAACAAGCATTGCATTTAACACATGGGAGAGGTAGTTCAACTAAGGACATTTTTACAAGCAAAATTAGATTTTTCCAATTTGCTTTTAAAGGATAGCTCTCACCAACCTGCACCCTTCAGTGACCACATTTTCTTTTTTAGAGACTTGTGGAATGTTCCCCCATTCCCAAATAATCATAATCAGTATTTTAAACAATAGTGATATAACAATAATATTACTACTAACAGTCATCAGATATTTTGGAGAAGTGTAGGGGGACGATGACATCGATGATGACAACAACAGTACATCAACAGAAAAAGAAATAGAAATCCTACCTATGCATGTGTATTTAGAAGCAAGTTCTATTGAGTTTAATAGGATTTAGAACTTTTAAATGCAGAGAATCTAATACATTCCAGTCATAGTTTCATGGTTTTCTTTAGGACAGAGTTACAGAGGCAGAGAGGGATATTGAGTGTAGTTGGGACAAGGAGAAGGATGTAAGGAGAAATAGGGAGAAAGGGAGAGAGAAAGATTGGGATGGGAAAAAAGTAAAAATGCCAATGTAAGAAGAGGTGGGGAAGGGGAATAGAAAGAGCAAGAGGATGAGAGAGGGAGAAGGATTAGGGAGAGAAGGAAGAGACAACTGTAACTTGGGGGAGGAGAAAGAATATAAGAAAAACAGTGTGGGGCTAGGGAATAAAGGAAAGTTATAGCCAACAGTGTATTGAGGAGGCAGGGAGAAGGTCTAGCCTGGAGTATATGGGGGTAAGGAGAACAAGGTTGAAACAAGGTTGAAAGAGAGAGGAAAGGAAAGAAGATATTTTGTCAGGAGTTTTGAGGAAGGAAGAGAAAGAGAAAAGAAGTAAGCAATCAAAAAAAAAAAGATTCAAGTGAAATCAAGAATTAAAAGAGAAAGGAGTAAAACACTTAAGCAGAAGTGAAGAGGGAAAACACTCATTGTAAACATTGTGAATATTAATTTCTGTTTTCTGGAATCTGTCCCTAGGTCTTAATGTGGAGGAATGCTGCCTAACTGCTGTCCATTCACAGCAGCTATGCTAAAATCTAGTTTTATATCGGTAGCTGTTCCTTTCTCTCAGCAGATGGATGACATTTTGTTTCTAAACAGCATCATGGTTTGGTTATGTACTTCTGTTGGATCTCTTTCGTCTTCCAGAATCAGTAACTCTCTTCTTTCCTGGAGTTCACTGAACATCATAAAACAGTATTCCAGAGGGCCTGAAAAGCCTCTGGAGAATGTTTTTGGCACAACAAAGAACTGCAGCAAGGAAGGAGGGATAGTGTTGGTTCCGCTGTTATTAGGTACTGAAGTAAGCTTTGGGCTTTGGATAGGGCAATCCTTTATTTAGAGCCTTTTATAGGGTGTAAGTTAAGACTGGGCCAGACAAATCATTCTGCTATTGTAAGTAGTCGTCAAGTAGTATAGTTGTCAATAGATTCTATGGCTGAAACTTAGAACATAGAACAAAATATTAATCTAACAACAGTAACAACAACAACACACAAACTGAAGATATGAGGACAGGCCATAACAATTTTTTGCTAGGACAGGCAAGAAATGACCTATTCATAAAGTTTGCAAGTATATAATGTGTGGCTAGCTTAGTCAGGTCTACAACCTCTCTTTGGGTTGTACTTTCAAATTGTTTTACCAAACACTTCTTACTGACAACTCTTCCCCTTTAGCTGTGAAGACAATTGTGTGCCAGGGAGGGAAATATTATTTAAAATATTTTAAAGAAATGGTTGAAATACAGGTTTCTTGAGTATTGAGAAATGCCAATGAGAAGAATCTTGGACTTAGGATAAACTTTGCAGTTCAGGACTAATCCTTTAGTAAATTTGCACATAGCTTTTTATACAGAAAATGCTGTAGTGTAAGAAATCCTATTTTTCTCTGCAGAAAAGTCTGTTTCTTCAGGGGGTGGGAAGCAAAGTTGCAATTGGGAACATATTCTATGGAAAATTAATATATGTTTATATTGTGCAAGTAACAGACTTTTCTGTCAGCGAACAACGTTTTCCACACAGAAAATAACATCTCCATGAAGGAATATCATTTTCTACACAGAAAGGCTACTTCTGGCACAAAAAAAGACTAAAAAATGCAAATTTTGTGTAAAATACATCCTGAATTATTAATAGTCTTCAAAACCTTCATGGTTTTCATAGTTTCATATATATTACTTTAGATATGGATGTATGTCACAACAGACTGGTGGCTATATATCTCAGATTTCTTTGTCCGCTAGAACAGATATATGGAGTCTATGGTGCAACTGAATCTATCCTGGAATGGAAGTTACCATTCCCTGTTAAAAGATTTCCTGTTGGAAGTCAATGAAAAACACACAGAGTGATAGAATTCCCTTCCAATGAACCAGCACATTGTCTAGTACACAGATAATATCCTCCAAGATGTCACAGGTAGCCCAGAGTTGCCAAGTTGAAAACCGCACATGCTTTCTGTACCTTATGTAGAAAAAGGAATGTCAGCACGAATTGTTTGTCACACAACCAACAAGCAATACCTGCTGACATTCCCTCTTCAACACAATCAATAAAGGTGCAGGATCCCTTTCTGGTTTTCATTCTGGCAAACCTAGTAGCCACCCAACTCCAAGGCAGTGGTGAAGCTGGAACTACAAATTGCCATATCTATATTTTCTAAATAATACAATTGTTAAAGGCATGGCTTTTAACTGCTATTTTTTTAAAATGGTGTTTGAATTGACAGGTAAAGCTATGAATGACAGCATACAACACTTAAACATTGCTTCTCAGCTGAATTAGTCTGTGCATGAGGCTTAGTTTTTGCTATTTACTTTGGAATACAAAACTAGAGTGCTGTTTAACCTTGTAGGCCTCAACACTTAACCATTAAGTCACATTTGGCTTTGCAGGCTGGTAGCTATATTGAAGCCTGATCTATATAGTCATTTATACTGAGGTGGCAACATTGGCTACTTGCCTTGGATCTGGATCTACCCATTTAGAGTCTCCTCTCATACACCAGGAATACAATCCCTAAAAGTACAATATATGAAAAGAATGGCTTTTTCAGGAGTTGGAATGAGGGGACAAATGCAAAATGATTTAAGTTTCTGAACAGTAGCAATTTTATATCCACTTTACATTGGCTATTACAGGAAAATCTTGACAAAGAACCTCCGCTCCATTAGTAAATTGTGCTGTATATCTTTCCCAAGAAATACCCTCCCTCCCAATAGAAATAACAGGTTTGATATTTCAAGGTTCCACATGTGTGGTATAATACAAAATAGATAGCAGTTGAGAGCAACGTCATGCAAGAAGAACTCTTTCCCCCATACTAATAAACTTCAGCTCCTCACTGTTTTCAGGCAACACATTCTGGGATTGAATTGCTGAGGTCCACATAAATTCAAGTTATCTATACAGCTGTGCAGAAAATCTTCAAGATGAGTTCTTTATTAATAGCAAGACTGAGTGAGTCAGTCAGCTGGCTTAATGATCTGGCCCATAATTTGAATCCATTGAAAGTTGCCAGTAAGCACCTCAGGGAGCAGAGATCAACCATGACCTTGACTTACGGTTGCTCGAATTAAATCCTCCTTTAATACATTTTTGATACCAACTTTGTTTCTCTGTGAAAGAGCTCAAAGCAGCAAACAGCACAATTGGCATAATCTGGTGTTCATTTGCTTGCTTGCAACATGAACAGGTATTTTTTCCCATTTCTTTTGAAGACCTTTGGTATTTGTTTCCTTTTCATTTTCCAAAACTTAAAAGTGCAAAAAGACGGACATGTACGATTCACAGGCAGGATTTTATCTAATGGACATTGAATATGTTATTTTATTTCTATTCTTTAAAGCAGGAAAGATATCAGACAGAGGTAGGTAAAGTAGCTTTATTTTCTTTAGCCACCAGGGCTGGCTCAGGATATTTTGCTGCCTGTGGCATAGCAGCAATTGGTGCTTTCCTCATGGCAAGGCGCAGAGTACCTAATGCCAGACAGCTTATTATTGCCTAAGGCAGAAAATCCCACAAGAACTCCTTCCCCTCCCTGGCAGTGAAAATAACAATAATAAAGTAAACAACTAACAATTTGTTACCCTTTTGTGAGACCCAAAATCTGCTGCCTGAGGCAGCCATTCACTCTGTCTAATGCCCTGGGGAAGGCATTTGAAAACCAGGCCTTCTGTTCCCTTCCCTTTCTTATTTTTAGAGCCTAAAGGACTGTTTTGAAAGTTATAGGTGAAGGGAAGGAAGTATAGTTTGTTTGCCCAGCAACTGTAGCATATGTCAACACCCAATAGACTGGGTTAATTCTGGCTTCTTAATCATGCTACCTGGGTCTACAACTGCCAATCTCAGAGGGAAAAAATGCATATAGAAAGGCATTGCAGTGCAGTGATTAGAATCCTGGATTACAGCTTCGGAGAGTGGGAGAAAATGCCCATTCAGCCATGATCATAAAAGTCATAGTGAAATGGACCAAAGGTCTATCTTGAACCAACCATGGACTTGTCTATAGAAAGCCCATCAGCAGAACCTATACACAAAAACACCCTCCTCTCACATTCTCCAGCAACCAGTGTACAGAGGTCTACCACCCCTGATAGTGGAGATGACATATAGAGATGGTAAGTAGTACCAGCATCTAATCCCTATTGAAACTGTCCAAGTGGGCATCCATCACTTCAGCATGTGGCAGTGATTTCCACAATTTAGCTATGTGCTGCATGATGGGGTAATGTACTTCCTTTAATCTGTTCTGAATATCCCTCCATTTAGCTTCAGTTGAGCATCCCTGGTCCTAGTCTTAGGAAAGGAGAAAATCTGTGTTCTCCATAGAATGCATAACTTTATAAACCTCGAACATGTCTTCCCTTGTCTTTTTCCCCAAAAGTTTAAACAACCTCAAATCTACTAAGAAGAAGGTGAGTCTTTGGTGGGGGGCTTTATCCAAAGCTTTTTGGTCACTCCTGTACTAAAACTGTACTAAAACTGTACTAAAAATTTACTAAAACTTTAGAAGAACTATAGTAGGTTAGTGAGACAAGATGTATCTTTGACGAAGCTATTTTGATTTTTTTCAGCAGAGCTCATCCTTCTATGCACTTGAACATTTTGTCTTTAACTAAAGAAAAATCTCCTTTTTCTGTTTAGGCCTTTTTGACCATCTGTCTTTCTTTTCTTCTTTTCTTCTTTTTTTGCTGTATACCAGTGTCTCAACCCTGCCCTGTCCACACTAGAGTAGTTGGAAATGTTTTCACTTTCATCTCCTGGGGAATGAATCAACCTGAACAGTATGTTACCCAGCATTTCTTAATTTCTCCCCAGAATTCAGGTTAAAAATAACCTCTTTATTTTAAACGTTAAACACCAGCAGTCTGGTGGTGCCTTGGTTCAAGTGGAGCTTTACTGTTTGCCCTTCATTTTTTCCTTCCAGCACCTACCCAATCTAAAGCCATCTTCACAACACCACTTTCTCATCTATTCTTTCAAACTCTTTCGCTTCACCTGTCTAATTATCTCTTCAACTAACTTACCTCTCGGGATTGCTATGAAATTAAAAATGGATAGGGAAGATCATATATACCACTGTGAGTTCCTTAGATGAATGGTGGATACATAATTGCCATAGATATGGAGAAGAGGCCTAATGAGACTTGAAAGAAGACGGCGGTCTTGATACGATGGATCTCCACTCATTTGTAAGGGGCACTGTTGCAAAATGAGCTGCTGCATAAGGCCATCTGATTTTTTTTCTTTATCAACTCTTTCCTACATGCAAGGCAGTCACAATGCTTATTATCTCTTCTGAGTCATTTTATGGGTTTCTTCTGTTGCCTAGCTGTCACTGTCACTGCCTTTCTATTATCAGATTCTGTAAATCAAATACATACTGATAACATTCTATTAATCAAACAGGTATTACACTATGAGTTTGTTTTGGTGTGACATATTCATTATTAGACTGATACTCATCATGTGTGATGAAGTAAAGATAGTAAAGTGTTAGCCAACATTTCTCAAGACAAAATGATCTCCAGGGATCTGGGAAAAAACATCTCTTTTCATTGTCCATTTGTCAAACGGCAACTGGCCATTGCTTGGGGTCTCCTTGTGGCTCTCCGGACCTCTACATGGCCAGGGGGTAGATCCTCCCTCACTGGGTGTGCTGCTGTTCTTTGCAGGGTGGGGAGAAGACACCTATGTTGGTATAAACCAAACATGTCACCAGTAGGACATGTATGTGTGCATGCCTGTGTGCGTACATACACAGAGAAATATACATCTATACTCAAACATAACCACATATAAACAAATTGACAGTGGGTATGTAGTTGTTTGCTTGTCATCTTTCTCATTCCTAGAGGAATTTTTGAGCTGAAGGATGTTCTATTCCTTTCTAAAACTGGCACATCACAACAGGTTGTGCTCTGGTTCACTTCAAAAAGCCAACATAAAGTAAAAAATCACAATTAAAGAGATGTTAGGAAGGAGGGGGAAGAAGAGGGAAGCCTGCCTTTTTGATGGGCAGCTTTAGAAGGCAATTTAGAGAACAGCATATATTGTAAGAATAGGTCATTTCAATTAGCTGGGATTCCTGTCAATCTGAAAATATTTCATAACCCCTGTGTTTCAGAAACCATTAGTTGGCTCCACACTGAGCACAGTGATTTCATTTTATTGGAGTGTTTCACTTTCCTTTTTTATAGCTGCCTCATATTGGGAGTTATATGAGTTTGGGGGATTGTACGGTACAGATTGATTTAAAATCATTTGCCCATTTCTTAACTTTTAGGAGCTCTTCAATCTTCCAAATTGAAATTCCTAATCCTCCCGGAGATTGTGAGAAAGTCTCTTTCTCTCTCTCTCTTTTCAAAGTATCGCTCGTCAGAAGCCATGGTCAGAAACTAAGTCTTACATTAATCTCAATTCTTTTCCTTTGTTTTAAAAAGGTATGAAATTCATTGGCCCACTCCAGGTATTCATTTCCTGGCATTTTAAACCTAGTCTTGCCCCCAGTATGAACAAATGATACTGTGTATCCTCTCTACTTCATTGTTCAAAGCTGAAATCCTCATGTAATTAAGTCACAGTTAGCTCTAATATCCCAAACAGAAAACTTGTGGTTTAATATTAGTTTGTGTCTATGATTAGCTATACAAACCAGAAATATGAATAAGTCACAAAGCCATCAATATCTCTCTCCATCCCTGTGAATTTGCAGCTAATTGTTCCTCATGATGTTGGGTGAAGGCAGATTTGGCCCTAGAGTTTCACTCACAATATGGTAGAGTACTTTAGAACATGACACTGTTTGTAAAAACCTAGAATAACCTTCCCAAACTTCATGCCACATAGATTTATTGCTCCTTCTTTAAACATTGCACAGAGTACTTTTACTGTCTTCTTTCACCATTATGAGTGGCAACTGCAAGTAACTGAGGCCCTTTCCACATGAGAAGAGGAATTCGCGTAGTGAGGGTTCCGGCCGGTTTTTACCGGGTTTTTTTGTATCCGCGCTAATGCGCGCTCTCTATTCATACGTCTTATGTTTGATCCAGCTTAGCGCGGTTTCAGAGATCCACACGTTGCCGTCCTGACCACCCCTGCTATTAACATAAACCCACCCACTATGGCTGTGATAGGCTGATTTCGATTTTAAAAAATGGCGCGTTGCGTCGGTACGTACCCGCGCAAGTGCGTACATGCGCATGCGCGCACGTACGTATGCAAGGTCCTCCCCCAACACCTCCCGCCTTTCGCCGCCATCCCCCACCTCTGGCTAGTGCGTTGGTTGGTGCCGGTCGTTGTGCTTCCTGCTTCGCCAAATTTCTGGCTTGTTCGTGGCTTTGCGATGGAGGGCGAGGTTCTCGATGACCTGGTCAGGTTCCTGGGGCCCTTTGTTGCGGTCCTGGGTGTAGTGGTGGCCACCATGCAAGAACAATGGGCCAGAGATCGAGCGAGGAGGTCCAGGAGGAGGAGGTTTTCTATGCGCCCCTTCTGAGAGGACACTCGCGGCGTCTCCCACGCCCCAGAAGGTGGTGGGTCAGGGAGAGGATGCGGAGGACATGGTGGGCTGAGGAGGTGCTTGCTAAGTGGGATGATGACCAGTGGCTCTACCACTTTCGCATGACGAAAGCCACCCTCTTCGAGATCGCCGACCGTCTGCGTCCCACACTTGAGAGGAAAGCCACAGAAATGCGTCAACCCATATCTGTGGAGGAGAGAGTGGCGATTACCGTGTGGTGGTTGTCAACGCCGCTTATATATCGCAAAACGGCGAACACCTTCGGCTTGGGGATCTCCACAGTCGCTGTGATTGTCATTGAGGTGTGTCTGGCGATAGAGCAGGTCCTCCTGTCGTCCACCGTTTCCCGTGGAGACTATCGCAGAGTGAGTACTCTACATCCATCCGCCCTCTCTCCCTTCCGTCCTTCCCCGGCACCCCGACGTCTCCCGGTGACGCTATCTCAGCCCAGACCGTTCCGGCCACCATCCCTGCACTGGCCACGCCACGCGCACGGCCATTCGCGGCCCTCCGTCCCCCCTCCCCACCTCCATCCACCCTTCCCCCTCCCGCCCTCTCTCCCCTTCCGTCCTTCCCCCGCGCCCCGACGTCTCCCGGTGACGCTATCTCAGCCCAGACCGGTCCCGCCGCTATCCCTGCACTGGCCATGAAAGGAGTAATGTTTGTTTTTTGTGTTGCCACCCATTGCAGGTCATGGATGGATTCCATCGCATGGGATTTCCCCAATGCATCGGCGCGGTTGATGGTACACACATTCCTGTGCGGCCACCAAAAGGAAGAGGGGAAGAGTTCGTAAACCACAAAAGCTCCTTCTCCATTCTCCTGCAGGGGATGGTGGACCATGAAGGACGCTTTTTGGATATTGTCCTTGGCTTTACGGGCAGAACGCATGACGCGTTTGTTTTCCGTCACTCCTCCTTGTGGCACGCCATGGAGGCTGGACGGTATGTTCCTGGGAACCCTACCATCACCATAAATGGCGTTTCCATTGGTCCAGTCATCCTCGGAGATGCGGCGTACCCCCTGTCAAGGTGGTTGATGAAGCCATACGGAGGGGCCATGGACCCAAGGAAGTTGGCTTACAACAGGGTTTTCAACCGCTGTCGGAACGTGGTGGAGTGGGCCTTTGGAAGGCTCAAGGCACGGTGGGGCTGCCTCTCAGCTCCCCTAACCGTGTCCAAGAAGAACTACCTTCCCGTTATATCTGCCTGCGTGGTCCTCCACAACATCTGCGAGTCAAAGGGCCACATTCTGCACTCCGACCTTGCTCCCCCCACCTCTGCGCCTCCCACAAACACGGGATGACTTCCGATCCCACTCCTCCGCCAGGAGGCTCCGTGAAGGGGAAACAGTTAGGAATGCCATTGCAAGCCTTATTGCCGAGGACAATGTTCAGTCCTAGATTTGTAGTTTTCTCCCTTGTTTGTAATTGCAATTAGAAGGTGTTTTGCCCCTCCCCGTTGTAAATACTTTCCCCTTTACAAATAAACTTTACACTGGTTTTGTTGCAAAAATAACAGGTTTGCTTTTATTATTTCAAAAACACAAAAACAACATGAATGGCAAACAATAGTACTGACTTCAAAGGAAAACAAGATATATGGCAACTCCCCTTTCATAGGAGAAATAGGAAACATATAACTTTAAACAGTTAGATCATGGATATTGCTAACAAGTTAACGGGGCCATATTTGTACCCATCCAAATGGGCAGGTAGGTGGGGAGATGCATTTCTCAAGGGCTGTACCTGTGGCAGGGTCTCTTGACCCTTGGGAAATGTCGTCTTGCCACCTGCTGCTGGGAGGAGGTCGATGGGCTTCCCCCCATTGCAAGGCCCTGGCCTGGTTCGGGCTCAGTTTGTTCGGAAACCACACTGCCATCATTCCTGGGGAGGATTGCAGCATTTCTTGCATTCACTGCATCAGCGATTGCGGACATAACCCTGATACATTCCCTAAGCAGGGAGAGCAGCTCCCTGCATTCTTCTGTCGCTGTGGTACTCTCATGCTGGAACTCCCTGGCACGCATGTCCCTGTTGAGCTCCTGCTGCTCCCGTATGAGATCCATGGTAGCTATGGTAGCAGCGGGAAGGTTCTCACTACGCCCTGCTGCAGTGGTCCTATGGCGCGACATGCGTAGTCTGGACCGGGGAGACAAGCCCGCGGCGGTAGTGCTGCGTGTCACCTCTGCTGTACCGTTGCTTGCCTCATCTAGGGAGAGTGAAAGCAAAACGGAAGTAGCATTGTACTGGTTAATGGGATGTGATTTTTGAAACGTAAAACAACATTCCTGTGAGGGCCGCACAAAACTGCATGCCGGGCAGCGGCAAAGCCAATCGCATCTCTCATCATCCCATGTAACATCACCTCTCGTGTCACATCTCACTGAGGAGTGACAGCCACAGCGAATACCTAACTTTAGGAGAAATGTGTGCAGGGAGAAGGGAAGCAACAGGAACCGTGCATGCAAACAATTATATGTCTAGTTTCATGGATCCTGCTCACTCGTGAGACACCAGGCTTGACTGTTGTGCAAAAGGTCCAGCAGGAAGGTTCCTGTACCTTCCGGCCAACACATCTAGTGCTATGGTGACAAGGTGTGGAGTAAGGGTGGTGGTTAAAAACTCACCTGTACCAGTGGTGCTGTCATTTTCCGCTCTAGATGTCCCGGGATGAACTGGCGTGTTGCTGGTGTCGTCCATACCTGCATCGGGGGATAGGTTGCGAGGTGTGAAAGACCAAGTCTGCTGAGAATGCATTCTGCATGGCTCCCGGTGGCCCCCCTTCTGGCCTTCCCCCCCCATTGACCTATGCACATTGATATCCAGCTGGAAGGGACCAGGCACATACTGCGCGCCGTTTGCATGCTCCCACACCGTTAGCATACCCAGAGACCCACAGGAATCCAAGAGTTCAGACAACTTGGCCGTTTTGGGGAGCAAAAGGGCTTGCTATTGAGTTACTGAGTAAGTAGTGATGCAGGAATTGAAAGGTAGGTAACATGCACATTGCAAAAGCATTCTTTCCGCTTCATAGCAGCCATGCCCAAGGGCTATTGCAACCCAGGGAGATAAAGTGAAGCTTATACGTTTGTTGCCACACTAACAACCTGCCTTACCTGATGTCTCCGCATCAGAGGTATCCGGGGAATCCCCAAAAAGCTCCTGGCTATGGGCACGCTCTGGAGCACAAAAAGGGAAAGGAATGGGTGGAATTTCCATGCATAGATGAGTTAGTGATACAAAACCAAGATGAGGGTACCCCTCTTAACATTCATACCTTCTGATGCTGCAGCCCCCTCCACTCCGTGATCCCTGTCCTCTGCAATCTGTAGGCTCGCGATGACCCTTGGTGGGTGTGCACCCGCGTCACCACCCAAAATTCGCGACAGCTCCTCGAAGTAAGGACAGGTAACCCGGGACGAGCCTGTCCTTTTATTTGCAGCGACCGCATGACGGTAGTCCAGCCGCATCCGCTTGGTTTTTGTGCTGCATTCTTCCGCTGTCCTTTTGTGCCCTCTTCTTTCCATTTCCCTGGCTATTTCTTCAAATATTTCGATATTGCGGTAGCTTTCCTGAAGATCTGCCTGGTACTTCTGTTTGCCCCACACTTCAAGGAGATCCTTTACCTCGGAGTGGCGCCACGCGACCCCCCTGCCTTTTGCCCTGCTTCTCCTCGGGTTGACCTCTCCCTCTCCAGGGCTGGACACATTTCCCTGGCTTGCATCTTGGGTCGCCATAGCCACCTTCAACAAAACTCTTCCGCAAAGTTTGGCTGACCACGAGGTTGCTAGTTCCGAGTAATGGCTTCCTCCTTGTCGCCCCAGCGCAGTTTCTCCCGGCGACGCTTCGCACATGCGCAGCGGCCACCAGGACTTGGTGCCGCAGGACCCCCACAGGAAGGCGGTGGAACTGCAGCCTTCCTGTGGGCGTGTCGGGGCGGAAGGTAGGAGAGATTAGGAGAGTGGAGGAGCGTGAGAGTTTGTGGATTTTGGTTTTTAAGATACTTTTATTAGATAGATAGATAGGTAGATAGAAGAGAGAGAGAGAGAGACAGATAGATAGAAAGATAGAGAGATAGATAGATAGAAAGATAGATAGAGAGATAGAGAGATAGATAGAGAGAGAGAGAGAGAGTAGAGAGAGAGAGAGAGAGAAAGATAGATAGAGAGATAGAGAGATAGATAGAGAGATAGAGAGATAGAAAGATAGATAGAGAGATAGAGAGATAGATAGAGAGAGAGAGAGAGAGAGAGAGATGGAGCGTGAGGGTGCCCTCTGGGAAGATTTCGAAACCAGGGAGATGCTGGCTATGGTCGAGTGGTGCGGAGGGGTCAATGTACTCCTCCGTAGTACAAATGCCCCAAACAGGGAGTACTACGAGACCATAGCCAGGGGGTTGTCACGGCAGGGGTTCGACCGGACGGTCGCGCAGGTCAACTCCAAATTCAAGGCCATCAAGGTGGCGTTCTACGAATGCATGAAACGCTTCAATGGCCACCCACCCCATGCAGCCAAGCCCCCCTACTTCCGCACCATGCTGCGGCTGTGGAAGTCTGCCGGGCACCCCTCCTGGCGTGGCCGCAGAAGAGGACGTGAGTACCCTTGACAACCATCCCCCTCCCAATGAACAAGTGATGGTCAATCAAACGGTGGGGGGTTCCTGGTTCCCCCCATTATGTGAGCACACACTGACAGCAGCATGTGCCACTTCCCTTCCCAGGTGCCAGACGCCGTGCCACCAGGCAAAATGTTGATGTCGCTGGGACCCCAGAGAGGGAAGGCAAGTGCAACACCTCCACTTCTTATGAGATTCCCAGCCCTGTCCCTGCGTATGCAAACACGTGGGGAACTGGTGTGTTTTACGGGAGGTCTGCCCGCTGTTTTGCAAAGATTGAGAGCTTTGCTTTTTCCTGTTTCTCCAGAGCCTGAAACAATCATGCTGGGGGACACCTCGGGCCCTGGGGAGGAAAGTGACGTTGGAGGTGCAGGGGAAGATATAGGTAAAACATGTGCAACAGCTTTGGCGTGGAAACTTTATTCACAGCTAGGAAGTTGATCTGTTTCCGGGGCAACATCTGTTTCCCGCTTGTTTCTATTTCAGCCACAGGCGCACAAGCAGAGAGCCCAGCTGGTTCCTCCCCCGGTCACGGTGACCTGGTAATTGATGTGCCAGGGGAAGAGGAGCAAGCAGCTGACGGTACAGTAACCACCTATGTGGGAGAAAATGTGGAGATTAGATGCACAATTGCTGACAGGGATGTTGAACAGTTTCCTTCCTTTCGCAGCTGGCACACTGTCCGCAGCAGAGGAGTGAGAGGGACACTTTCCTGGCGCATCCTCACACACAGCTGGCAAGTATAAAAAAATTACTCCGCGGAAGGTGGCACACATGGAGGCCCACTCCAAGGACTGCCTGGCCGCCAATGTCACCTTTTCTTTCCAGGTCCATCCCCCAGGACCTGAGGTCCATCGCGGACTCCATAATGGCGGGGATGACCACGCTGGAAAAGAAAATGGCTGAGATGTGTAAGTTAGCAACACGGGTGGCCATGATGGAAGGTTGGCTACGGTGCTTTCACCAAGCGTGTCAGCACGGCGTCCTAATATCTACTCTCCCTCCAACAGACGAGTCCGCACAGAGAAGCCTTACGGAGGTGTCAGCCGCCCTAGAAAATACGTATGCGGACATAAGGAGGGAACTGAGGGAGATAAAGAGACAGCTGAGGAGGGGCAACCTCCTATGATGTTTTTAACCTTGTTTTCTTTTTTTCTTATGTTATGTTGGGTTAGTTATAATATCTAGTAATTTAATAAAACATATTTTTCTAAACTATCCTGTGACTTGTTTTCAATGGTTGCATGTAACCAGTTCACCCTTGGAAGCAGTCAGTTCAACCTGGATCCACCTGCCATAACAAGGCAGGTGTGCAAATCCCATGCCAAACCTGGATGCTAAGCAGGGTGCATTGGGATTTAGACCCGGATGGGAGTCCACCACTTGAAATCCATGGTTTGAAGGACTACGCATACAGCTTATGGCCTATACCTGCTAGTACTTGAAGCAACTGCATCTTTTGACAGAGAAACCAGGTGACCAGTTCGAGCTGCAGGTATTTTGGAGAACTGGATGGAGGTTTCTCGCCACGGAGTGTTCCTTGTCTGATCCCTCTGTCCACCTCGAAGGACAGGCCACCGGGGATCCCCCTGCAAGGAAATAGTTGGTTTTGGGGAGGCTGGTCATCTTTCTGTCCGGAGCACCCTCCTCCCCATCCAGATAGACCGCGTCCCTGTCGTGGCCCCCACCAACCGCCCACCAATCAGGCTCTAGTTCTGTTGGAGCAAGGGATGTCAGTCGGGTCACACTCTCTCGGCCTCAAGTGACACCAACTGCAAATCAATCACGCCGTTCAGGGAGATAACTGGTCGGGCTGAATGCATGGGGTTTGCAGGCCCCCCCAGCTAGCCACCCCTCCACACTCATTTCGGTCCATTCTGCCCAATGCAGGACATGGCCCCCTGCCCCGTTTTCCCTCATGTTCTGGGCAGCATTTCCGGGGGACAGTCAGGGTAGCCCCACGACGCTTTTTCAACGTGAAGGCGAGGCTTTCCGTGGCCCCCCTTGCCCCCGGCTCACACATTCAGCGCTTTGTGGTGGGTTGCGAAATGACGGTATTAGGGGAGACTTTCTAAAAATAACCCCCCCAATATGCCGCCGCGGAAGAATCCACAGCCCCCTGAAGCTTCCAGGCCCCCACTGAAACTCCAGGTGGCTGTGGATCTTTCGCTTTCATCCGCGGTAGCAATGGGGGGGTTTCAAAGAAATAATCCCAATTTACCAAACCTGCAATTGATATCCCCGCAGCGCTTCTTCAAAGTGAAGGCGCCATTACTCCGAGGCTTCCCGCGGGACCCCTTGGCGGCCACCATGCTGCCCTGTCCGTTCAGCGCCCTCTTGGCAGGGCGCCGAGGGTCCCCATCCGCCGCCGCCGCGGCCCCCCTTGCCCCCCGGCTCACACATGCAGCGGTTTGTGGTGGGTTGCGAAATGGCGGTGTCACTAGAGGCGACTTCCCAAGAAATTCCCCCCCACACCCACCCCCACCCCGGATAGGCCACTCCAGATGAAGGCAATAAATCCACAGTCCCCCTGAAGCTCCAATATCCCCACGGAAACATCAAAAGGCGATTTTAAGATGGACTGTAAATAAATAATTCCAATTTAGCGTACCTGCAATGCTTTTTTCTTTTTCCTGCTGTGGGCTCTCGCTAGTGAGGATTAAAAAATGCCGCCGTTCGGCTCTTTGTGGGGCGGGCCAACCGCCGAAGCTGTCCACGCCCACGGCCCGCCCCCCGTTCATCTCAGGGGCGAATCAGCGCGTATCTGCGCTTCCACACAAGTGAGCAAGAACGTGATTGCGCGGATCAGGGGGAAAAGAAACACTTTTTTTCCGGTTTTTAAAAGCACGTGCAAGCACAGTTGGAGATGTTTCTGAACGGATTGACGTGTGGAACTTGGAAATTAAAGACGACTCAGCGCACTTTAAGGTATGGAAGACCTCCGTCAGATATCGCGCTACACTGCGCTAAAACGTTTTATTACCCCCGTGTGGAAAGGGCCTGAGACAAGGTATAACTGAGAGAGACCTGAATTTCACAGTTTTTGAAGTAAATGACCAGTGCTTTTGGAACTTTTTCTTTTTTGACCCTATTTATATTCAAATTTTGCTCCAGAACAGAACTCTCAGAGACAGAGCAGCTAACAGACATGACATTATGGAAATGCATAATTAAATATTCTTAACACACTTATAATGCATAAAACCAGAGGTGGCTTCAGAAAACACTGCAGTCATCCACAACAACCTCCTTTTTTCTTTTCTTTTTCATTTCTGAAAACTCTGCTAAAACAATCTAGCCAATCTTCATTGCATCTATCCAAATGTTATGAGAGAAATGGTGTACTTAGACACATTTTCCTGTGTAGGGAGGAGAGATGTGAAAATCTTCCAGTCTCAGGCCCTTTTCGCATGGCATTTCCCATGTGAAAGGGCCCCTGGAGTGTTGCGCGACTGCGAGGAGTGGTCCACATGACACACTCACAATCACGTGACACTCCAGGGCCTGGCAGGTGCCAGTCATGCACTTTTTCATTTTCAGCTGTGAGCCAAAAATGGTGCGTGATCATGCATTGCTCTGGGGCCCCACACGTACTTGCCGTGCATGTGGAGCTCTGGAGCCACGGTGCTTGCTCTTCCTGCCTCAGCGCAGCCTGGCAAAATCCCAGGCTGTACTGTGGAAGGAAGAGGAGGGGCTCTCGTGCGGGCAGGCAGCAGCTGCGGAGCTGAAGAAACTGGGATGCAAGAGCCTCTCGGAAGAGGCTGCTGGCGCGATCCCTGAACCCCAGCTCCATAAAAAGGTGAGTTGCAGAAAGGGCCTCAGTTTTATTCTCTGAATTCCACTGGAATTTTCTTTCCAACATTGTTTCATATAGGGGTTTTAAGACTTTGTGTTTTCTTCCCATACTGAAATTTGTGCATTGCTTTTTCCTAATTTGCACTTTTGTTTATCTAATATCTGCAAAATTTCCCTGTTGCCTAAAGTTTATGTATGTGATTTTCTTCAGTTATGTGCATTTAACCATGCACATTTGAAAATATGTGCATTTGTTTTGTATGCACCCTAATAATCCTCAAGGTGAGGTGTGCATTCTCTCACAAGTTTCAAGAGGTAAGAAAATGGTGCTGTCAAAGCCAAAGGAAAGTCCTTCCATACCTGATAGGGAGTTGCAGAAGCCAAATGGAACTCCCTGTTTCAGGTTCTACAGAAAAGGCTTGAGACTTTCTGTAGCAAATCATCCTGTAAAGAAGGAACGCTTTTACTATTTCCATACTATACTGTTATAGTGCTATTATTCCACTTTCAACATCCTGTGGAGTCCTGGGGTTTGCAGTTTAGGGAGGGCCATTTAGAATTCTCAACCAGAGAGCTTTTTGGCCTCAGTAAACTACAAACCCCAAAATTCCATAGAATGTTGAAAGTGGAATAAGAGCACTATAACAGCGTAGCGTGGAAATGACCTAAGTCAGACTTCCTTTTGCAGTCACAACCTTGAGAAGAGGAGACTTTATTTTATAGGAAAATAGAAATACAGCTGTTACAATCTCAAATTTGAGATTAAGAGGGATGACACAGTAGGAGAAGAAGGTGCATGAAATAAGGATGACACTTGGAGTGAATGAATCTGTATGTTTACTATACATACACACACATGTACACACACAGAATCATACTATTTATGGTTTTCTCCTATGCCTGCATCAGTTTAGAATTTTTTAGGATAATTTTTTCAGAAAGTCATAAAAAATTCACATTTCTTTTTATGTACACATGAAAGTTGGTGTAACTTTTTGTAGGTAGTTTCCTTTTGAAAAGGGAAACTTTGTTATATTACAGTGTTCATGGATTTAACATTTCAGGATTTAATTATTTGAAGATTATTTCCTGCCACCTCCACCTCCATTTTTTTTTTTTTTTTTTTTGATAGGGTTTTTCAAATATCACCTCATGTTCACAATGTCTCCTCAGGCTTCTTGAGACTGAGAGAGACTATGAGAGACTGTGATTGCAGGGTGAAATTTGTAAGTCCCCATTAAAAATGGCATAGGACAGCAGCACAGCCAGCCAGCTACTTCTGTCTTGCAAACGAAGCCCATCACTACTTTAAAGGCAGAACTGTGCAGCTAGAGTGGTTTCCACTGTGGATTCAAATGTATTATGCACTGTATATTTGAATTGATGGGAGTAGAATCTGCAGATTGCACCATTTTCATGTGCTGAATATGGTTTAGGGTTGGTGGTGCTGTAGATATTCATAGTTTTTCCACTTTTGCAGATGTCTTGTGCCCCTAACCCCTGTGAATATGGAAGGATGGCTGCACCTTTTGTTGTGCCCTCTTTTTCAAAACATGCATTATTTTAATCGTATGGTTTAATCTAACCAGCTCATCAAAAAATTTAGCAGAATGTGAAAACCTAAGAATAATTGTGTCCTGTTTCGTGTATCCATTTAGAAATTGCAAATCAAGTTGATTCAGATTAAAAGGCAAACCAGGTGAGGTACTCCCATCCAATACAGAGAAAGGATGTTCAGATGATCTAAAAGTAATAATGGAGGAAGGTGGACAAATGCTTAGTGTTACGGATTTTTCCCAATTTTATCTGCAGACAAGGCTTAAGGCTGGGATCTGATGCACACTTTTCAGATGGAGGCAAATCCGATTGAATTTTGTAGAAACTACCTTCCAAGTCAGTGTATATAAAGCTGGGCTATAAAGGATTAAAATGAAGACTTTATGGGAGAGCCGGATTTCAAGGAGGAATCTGACGGAGGAGAGCAAATAGGATCATGTAAGTATTCTGAGTGGGAAATCCAGGCATAAACCTATGGTTCCTATCATTAGCTCTGGAATTAACAGTTAACATCAAGAAGCATTTGGGACTAGGATCTGAATTATAAAGTCTCATCAGGATTAAAAGACTGGAGAGAGGGGTTTGAGGAGGGGGAGAGAACTACAGTTCTTTGGGTAATAAATTATTCATGACTTCTAACTATCGGAGATAATTAAAATTACCTGCTTTCAGCAGATGTGCCATTAACTACAATTTCCTCCTTTTAAAAATAGGCCTGTTTCATGCTATCACTTTCAAACAGCTGGATCTGCTACATACCTGCTTACACCAAAAACTTTGCACAGGCACGTCACATATTCTATGAGTTGTGTTTTCTCCTTAGATATATGTCGGTACACACCATTATATGTGAGAACAATGCCATACTTAACAAGCAAGTGGTGGGTTAAAGCTGGCTGAGAGACAGCATATTATTATTTAAAAATAAATGCATTGTAGACTGGAATATTTTTATACCACAGCTATTTTTACCCTAGTTGGTACATTTTAAACATATTTTTTAAAAACAACCACAACAATTACATTTGAGCTGTTTTGTGACACTTCTAATGGTTGCTCTGTTGTTTTATGCCATTAGGAGTTTTCCCTTCTCTCTTTCTTTATTTCTGTTTTATTTTGATTTTCAGATCACCCTGAAAATCAATCTGCCACGAAGGGTGATGCATAACTGTTTAATTAAAAGATAAAATAACATAACATCTTGTCACAGTAGCTAAAAATCTTTGCAAGAAACTTCTCTTGGTTCAAAATGCAATAGCTAGTCTCTTGAAATTATCTGAAAGGCTCAGAACAGAATCTCCTTTTCTTTTTTCTTTTTTTAAAAGGAACTAGTATTAAAAGTGGAAAAAATGGAAAAAGTTGCCTTGACTGAGATTTTTAAAATGGAATTAACCAACTGAATCATCAGCAAGACTGTTCTCAATAAAATCTGCACATACCTTTTGTTTCCTATCATTGAAGTTGTACCATGAGCATCACTTCCCATTTTCTTTTATAAATTATTTGCACATAAATATGATGTTGTCTTGGACCAGGATTTTAGGGGACCAGGGGTCAAATCCCCACTCTGCCATGGGAATCTTATGGACGACTTTTAGCAAGTCACACACACTCAGCCTCTGAGGAAGGCAACAGGAAAGTTCCTCTGCATAAATGTTACCAGGAAAAACCTGACAGGATCATCATACACTGAAGTTGGCTTGAAGGCACATAACAACAAAAATTGCAAGGAACTTAAAAATGCATATATGGCAAGGAGGTTGTAGAATCACAAGAGGCAGGATTGTGTAGTGATTGAATGTTGGACTAAGACCTTGGAGACCAGGCTTTGAATTCCCAGTTAGCCATGTAAACTCACTGGGTGATCTTGAGCAAGTCACCATTTCTCAGCCTCAGAGAAAGGCAAGGCAAACACCCTTTGAACAAATCTTTCTAAGAAAAAAAAAATGATAGGTTTGCCTTGAGGTCACCATGGCATAGGTCATATCTGACTTGAAGGCACACTACAGCAGTGTTGAATCATACTTTAGTTAATGGTGACAATGCAGTTTGTTCATAAAGAAAAGGAAATGCTAAGATTAAGTTTGTTAGAAAAACTGCATAAATGAGCAGACAGTATAGTCAGTGGGGAAAAGAGTGTTAAAAAGTCTACGCACTGAGAAAAATAGGGTGAAATCTAGTAGTAGTAACAACAACAACAACAACGACTACAACAACTTTATTTCTTACCTGCCACTCCCCATGGCTTGAGGTGGGGTACATCATAAATTAAAATGTAGGCAAAAACATTCATTTTAAAATTTAAAATACACTGATTTAAAATTCATAGTTAAAATTAACTGGGTAGAAAAAATGTGGGAAAAGGTAGGTCTTTAGTACTTTTTAAAAATTTAGATAGTGTGTTTTATCGTTGAATCTCTTCCAGTCTAGGGGCAGCAAACGAGAAGGTCGTCTGGGAGGGAGATCATTGCCAGTCTAGTCCTGGCAAGTTTAAGGTAAATGGCCCCCAGAGGACCTGAGTGTATGGGGTAGATTATAAAGGAGGCAATCCTGAAGGTAACTTGGACCCAAGCCACATAGGGCTTTGAAGGTAATAACCAACACTTTTTACTGGAAACTAATTGGCAGCCAGTTGAGTGATTTTAATATCGGTGTGATATGCTCACTCCTCAATGTATCTGTAACCAATCTGGCTGCCACATTTTGGACCAGTTGGAGTTTCTGAACTTGGTACAAAGGTAGCTCAACTTATAGTGTATTGCAGAAGTCCAACCTTGAGGTAACCAGCACATGCACTACCAACTTTAGGTCTTCCAATTCTAGGAAGAGGTATAATTGATGTATCAGCTGAAGCTGATAATAAGCACTCCAATAAACACTCCTGACTGTCACATCTATCTGAACTGACTTTTGGAGGGATGGATCTAGGAGCACTCCCAAGCTGTGAACACAGTCTTTCAGGAAGAGTGTGTCCCTGTCCAGAACTGGTTGACACACCTCCAACCCCAGATTAGAACTCTTAATAGTAAGCACCTCTGTCTAAAATAATTATGGACTAAAATATGTATACACAAATTCATATGAGAGAATTTTTCACATCCCAGTTAGGTATGTATGTGTGAATGCACATGTATTGCTATTAATCCTGAAACCTCTAAATCAATCTAATCTTTGAAAACTTGGATTTCCACATAGCTTAGCTGGTAAAAGAGGAACAGACCTCTCTGTCTTTTCTGTAACAGTCTACCTGGTTCTCGTGAGGGTTGCAGAAAAAGCAAAATACATCCCTCTGCTCTGTCCCTCCTCCCCCAACCTACTTCAATAGAAGGCATACTTTAAGAAAAAAAACAACAACATCTGCATTTCTCTGTTGTCTAGTAAAATAAAATATAAAATATGCAGACTAATAACATTTGTTGGCATATTTATCAGGCTGCCTTCAATGGTTTCTGGAATCAAGGGAGAGACTTTTGTACAGTGATAGAATACTTGTTTTGAATGCAGAATGTCCACATTAGTTCCTCATTTAAAAAGGCTTTTCCTGGGCCTAAAACAACCCAGAGGTGTGGCTAACAACATGGTCTATAGTAAGGATTCCCATTCTATCGAAATGGCTGGGTTCACTCCAGTTTCCAGTCATGCTACCTGGTTCCTGTTTGGACCAGCATCTGGCCTGATTCCAAGCTTTCATTTTTAAGGAAGTTAAATTTCTAGCCCTGTAAGAGTAGAGATATGGGGCAAAATGTGAAGTCACTCTTCTATGCCTTCCCTCCCCTTCCAAATAATCTTGCCCTTCAACATCTTTCAGTGTGTTTAGCCAATAACTGAAGTCTCACATCTGTGATAGATACTTCTGACCCATCCTCTCTCAATTCCAATTTTAGTTTCCTAGGTCAATGTTAATACCTCTGCAGGAAAGTCTAACTTTTTGAAGGAAGTCTAGCTGAAATCTGTTTTGCAGAGTTCCTTCCAAAAACAGCACAGAAACCAGTGGAGCCATTGTAACGGAGGAAAGAAGATGCAATGAATCAGGGTAGAAGCTGAAACTTAGGCCCTTTTTGTACGGGGAAGTTAAAACGGGCCAAGGCATCCTGTCACAGAGGTGGATAGGACTAGGTTTGGACTATTTACCTTAGTTCCGCACCTTAGTCTGATCCAAGACACCCCCAAGTGGTCCTCCAAGGTGCTAAGTGAAGACCAGAAAAATTCAGTCTTTCAGTCTTCTGGAGGGCACCATTGCATTCCTCCTCTCTTGTGCAGATGCACAGGCTTGCACCAATGCAAGCCTGCGATCAGCGGAGGGTGGGCTGTGGGCGTGGCCAGCGTCAGCGGTTGGTCCAGACCCATGAAGAACAGGAAGCCACCATTTTCAGCCTGAGCAATGTGGATCTACAGACCTCGTGCTGCTCCAATTCACCCTGGACCAAATGGAGAAGCCCTGCAGAAGGGCTTAAGGAAAAGTCCGTGTTGCTTCAAGCTAAGAAGAAGCGGTGAGTAACGGTACGGGGCGATTCACTCGCCTCCTGAGGAAAGGGCCTTAGTTATTAGTCTTTAAGATTCCACAGAGTTCCATGCCATTTTTCATGACCTGCTTGATGTAGCAATATTATGTATTTTTAGTAAATGTCCAGGAAAAAAACCCAATCAATTCCATTTCATGAGGGTTAGTTAGGGGTCTTCCATTACTTGATGTGGGTGGAAAAGAGTGATTGCTATTATTTCCATTTTCTTTCACCTTACCTTGCCTCCTTTCTTATTGCTGTTCCTGCTACCACCTCCCTGCTTTGATTTATCTCTTCCCTTGAATCTTGGAGGTAACATGAACACACCAGGTCACTTTAATTCTTGGCTGCCTTTCAGTACATTACATCAGCCAGCTCATTGTATCAGCCATCTCATTGCATCAACCATTGCTCTGTACATGGCATTGGCTATGAGTTTATGATTGGTCAGAGAATTGTTAATGTTCTCATAACTTTGTTTAGAATTGGGCAGGCTTCATGCCTGGCATTAGCCTATCTACTCAAGTAACACACACATTTTAATGCACAGCACTTTTTCCATTATATTTTATGGATCTTATATAGTTTATGAACACATTATTTATGTTTTAGGGATTTAAAATTAGCAAATTTTAACCTAGATCAGCACACAGCCTGTATTAGTGCTAGAGTCAGCAAGTAAACCAGAGAAATGGGTGATTGTAAGGAAAAAAGCAATAGGGTGGTCAATCCTGTCCAAATCACTCACAGGCAATTGAGTGTGATGAAGGAAGGAACAAGAGCAACGTCTTTTAACTGGACCAGGAATCATTACACCATGCCAGTAATCGAAATAGACAAAGCTAAAGAAGATTAGAGACTAAATCATTAATTGTAGCTTGTCCAAAGGTCAAGATCACATGAAAACTGAGAGCACTGTGGGTTACAGAGATAGAATTGCTGGAAGCAACAAAGACTCCAGGGAGCCTCTGGGAGATTTATAGGTAGCTGTCTCTGGATGCCAGGTGCTTAATGAATCAATGTTTCTTATTTAACAGACACTAGGGCCAACAAAGCTTGTCCTTATGTTACCACGGCATTCTGGTCTGGTCTTTGGTGAACTAAAAGATATCATTTTGATATCACAATTCAGCCTTTTCCCGCCATGAGCGGCGTGTTTGTTAGGTCCCACCGGACAAGCGCGAAGCTAGGCATGGGAGACTAGTATCTTTCACCAGATATAGCCAGTTCCGCTTTAGGAGGTTGCCGCCCGAAACAAACACCTTTATTGCTAAACAAAGAGTTCCTTTGCCTGTGAAAGCACCCTGGCAAGCCAGGTACTTAATGGCCGAGCTAGCCACACCTGCGTACCAGCTATACCATTGTCAATTCGGTTCATAACTCAATCATGTAAATCCTGAGCTTTTGGAACCTTTGTCTCCATCCCAAAACTCATTGTTCTCATGCAAAAACCAGACTAGCCTGCGGTCATTCTGTCCCTATAAAAGTTGTCTCACTTTGGGAGTTCTTCGGAACTCTCACTGGACTGAGCTGAAATCACTTGAAATCACTAAGCTGAAATCACTTGAAGCTCTGTTTGGATCTTCGTCCTTGCCTCGCTGCCACTCACCTCCACAGATTCCCCTCGGTCTACTCGCCGAGTTTCCCTCCTTATCTTCAATTGGTGTCTACAGGACTTCGGACAGGTGGCGTATTGCTTATTTTCTCTAAAAACTCTCTTTCCTTTCTCTCTAGTTAGGTGTGTTTGAATTTTATTATTTTTCTTGCTTAATAAAAACTGTTAGTATTTTTAAACTGCTTGACTCCTCACTGACCTGAACCGGTATACATAGGACAAAAGGTCTTGCTGCTTTGCTCTGCCTCTCGTTAGCCAAGAGAGCGCTCCAGCTAATTTTCCCCAATTTTGTTTGTTTGGTTTGGTTGTTTGGGAGTCCCTCTCGGGACCCCCAGTTTACAGGGTAACACTTATATCTTCTGCAGTTTTCAAAGGAAGGGAGTGTGCCTCAATGTCTGCCAAGTCCTGGTGAGGAGAGGACCCCTAAGCTGTTTTCAGCATCCTTGGATCTGAAGAGGTCACCATTGTCTGGAGCCATAAATTCCTGGAAATCTGTAACCTTTCTGTGTGATTCTTTAGATTTGAGAAGATAAGTTATAACAACGGCCACTTTATTGTCTTGCTATTAATCCCCACAACAAACTAGTAAAGAGAGGAAGTGATGAACCATGCTCACATGATGAATTCCTTGACCAAAATGGTTTTTTAACTTGAGTCTCTCTGTTCCAAGGGCAGCAGTTTTAACATTATTCTATATTATTTCCTTCAGAAGAGTATTATTATAAAAATAGCACCAAGTCTGAAACACAGTAGTTAAAATGAATTGCTACTACTAATATGCTAAATTTGCATAATTAGAATGCGAATTAATAATAAGCTTATTTATAACAATTTGCATAGCATGAAAATTAGATGCTCAGATTTGAGAAACAGGAATATGGCAAGCAGGGTGCTTGAGGATATTTTTAAGGACTTTTTTTTTCAAGAACACTGACAGGGAATCCCTCAAAAACAGCCTAGAGGGGGGCTGCATGCAGTCTGCGGGTACACTTTGCCCATCCCTGACACAGATGGTCCCGGATTTAATCCCTGGAATCACCAACCAGGATGGAAAGACTCTTGCCTGAAACTGTAATGAGTGTGGCTATCAATTAGTGTAGATAATACTGAGTTTAACAGACCTATGATCTGTTTGTAGTGTTTGTTAGATAATCAGTGGTTTGAGATGAAACAACCAATGAGAAAGCCTCTTTAATATATAGAGGTGGCCTCCAGACTGCTTCAGAGAAGACTTGGTTAGATCACTGAATTTATTTTTCCATTATACCAAAACCACATCCTGGAATGAGAAAGATCACATCATGCAGGGAGGTATCTGTTGTTTCACGCAGCTAATTTTGAAATGGTCCTCTGATTTTTTTAAAAAACTGCCTCAAAGGAAAAAAAGACAGAAAAAATTGCTTTCTGTGACTGATTTCTTAAGTTTAAATTTATATGAAAATCAACGTACAGAGTTTAAACAACGTGTGTGTGCATGTGTGTGTGAGGGAAAGAGAAAGAAAGAAAGAAAGAAAGAAAGAAAGAAAGAAAGAAAGAAAGAAAGAAAATGCAGGTGGATAATTATATAAAATGTGCATGTGCACATGCTTGCACATGGAGAGCAATTATAGGTAGGATGTACATCAGAACTTACAAACAATCCTGCATCAGCATAGAAGCGGTAATTATTTTGCCCTATGTTTTCTTTTTAAAGTATCTCTCTCTCTGGTCCTGCTCTGGCTAGCAAATTATTTTAAAATGAGCTGTAGAGAGAAGCCTCCTGAGGCGATGAAACAGCAGGTGGCCTGTTTAGTCAGTGCTGTGGCACCTTATGAATAACTCAATTGATCTCCATATGCTTCCACTCACTCATGCTCAGAGCAACACTACCTTCCGTGCTTCTGCTTCCCGATGTTTTGACTGTAGAGGCTTTACTCACAAACAAATGAAATATAACTGGGGGAAAAAAATATGCAGACAGTGCTTTGTCAGGCAAGCTGGATTGTATTCCATGCCAAAAGCAGATTCAAAGCTGCATAGGCTGGAATGCCTCAAATACTATGGAAAATTATATCAGAGTAGCTAGGAAAATGGAAAAAATAATCTGGAAGGTAGTTTCTCACTGATCCACTTTTGTTGCTTCCTGACAAGTGGGAGTATGCATAACTGGCACGATGTGTAGTGTTTCAGCAAGTTATCTGCAGAGTGGACAACAGCATTGAGAAACAAGCAAACAAACCTGACCTCTTCACCAGCATATTACAACAGCTTTCTTCAACATGAAGACCACAAAGTGTATCAAATTACTACTTTTACTGCCCCATTTAAAATGGCCATTGGACATGTTGAGTGGGGTTGATGTGGGTGGTTTGAAGTCCCATACAAGTAAGAGAATAAGGCTAAGGAAAGCATTTCTCTTTTCCAAGCTTCTCCTGCCTTCCACCCCTTATTAACTGAGACTCCAGGGGTGTATCTGCACTGCAGAGTTAAAGCAGTCTGATACCATGTTAACTGCCAAGGCACCAGCCTATGGAATATTGAGACTTGTAGTTAGGGGAGATACTTAGAATTTCTCCACTAGTGTGTTCTAGTCCTTCAATGAGCTTTCAACACTAGAAGTTTAGAAGAGAATTCCAACAAACTACCAGTGCCAAGATTTCTTAGGACAGAGCAATGATAATTAAAGTGGTATCAGTACAGTACAGAGTGGACACATCTTGTGTATGGCTTTACTTGCCTTTTTTGTATCCCAGTAAACAGGGAGCAGTGGAAAGAGTTAGCCAGTAGGAATAGCGTTTAATTTTCATTAACATTAAGGGAGTCTGGGAATCGAAGTGTGGTTCATAAATTATCACATTTATTGAATATGATTTTATATGACTTTATCATATTTTATATGATTTTGATTTTGCTAGCAAAATCTCAAGCATTAGTTGAGATTAAAATTAAATTAAAAGAGCTGTATATAAATAAAGATATACATGTAAAACTTGGGGTGGAAATTCTCGTCTGTGTGGGGGAGAGAGCTGGAGGGGGGAGAGAAAGAGAGAGAGAGGTAGATGATTTTCATACTCATGACTTCTGACAGTGGAAATCTCCTGGTTGCCGGTTTCAAACAGTGGCTTTTCCAGCAGAACTGGGATTAAAGGATATATTGCCACATCTTGGGAAAGTTACTTTTCTGGATTACGCCCCAGTCATCCGGTCAGCATGAGGTTTCTGGGGATTATAGGAAAAAATGTTCTACTCTCTGTACATTAACTATCTTTTACTTGAGGGAACGAGGATAGGCTTCCAAAGAACCCAACAGTTTTCTGGAATGGAATTTGAACATTGCTGGACCTCACCCTCCCTCCCTGGACACAGAAATTCCAAAGGTCTCTTATAAGGAGGTAATGATCGCCGAGCCAATTAACATCTGCAGTGAGGCACTTTTGTACTGCAGTAACTTTTAGACATCTTGCCACTATATCCAGGAAAACAGCCTAAAATCACACTGGCCAACATTTCCCCCTAATCAAAGGATCAGGCCCACTAAAGAAACTCGCCATCTGGTACATGTTGTCCAAGCTCATCCTTATAGATGTGCTCAATGAGAATGACAACAGCCATGGACAAGTCTGTTCAAGAGAAAGGCCAATGGCAGAATGCAAAAGTGAACAAATAATCCACAGGGAACAGCAATAAAACAGAAGGATTATGGCACAGACATGTAGTGGGGCAGACTGCATGTGCAGATGACCTCAGCAGGAAGTCAAGCCACCAACCAGCAAGAATGCCATAAACTATATTTATGGGGAACAGCTTACATATAGCAGATGCCGTCGCAGTACTGCCTGCCTCTTTGTGCCAGAGGCTTGGTACTGAACTCTTCTATGGTGTTTCAAAAAAGGGGTGCTGTTCTTGTCGACTGCCAGTATAACTCTCATTAGTTCCTTCATGTGACCTTTCTGTTATTTTACTCTGTGGCCTCTTTTCAGCATATTTGCATAGTAATGTTAATAATAAACCAGTCAAGCCCGGACTTCGGGAAACTGACTTTTCCTTTCTTTCTGAAAACACTGGAGGCATACTTCACACTGAAAATATTTGCTTTTCTCAGTCAAGAAGAAATACTCACCCTCAATTTGAACTTCTTTTCTTGGTGTACCTCAAAACTGAAAGAACACAGAAGGTAAAAGGCCATTGTTGATATGTGCAAGTAAACCTACAAAAGACTCTTGCCTGAAAACCTGGAGAATTGATACCAGCAGCCATTATAAGCAATATTGACCTATATGAACTATTGATTTGATTTAGTATACTATTTTAGTCTTATGTTCTAGAAAAGTTTTTCATGTATTTATTTTAAAACTTATGTTACAATTTAAAAACAGTGGAAGAAATGCAATGACTATAATAAACACAAACAGCACATCTTGGATCAGGATCTGGAACAGCACATACAACTAGTCCATACAACTAGTGCTCGTGTGTGTATATGTGCCTTCAAGTCACCTGTTAACTAACAGCAGCTCCATGAATTTTATAGGGTTTTCTTAGGCAAGAAATACTCAGTGATGGTTTTGTCAGTTTCTTCCTCTGAAATATAGCCTACATACTGACACTCTGTAATAAAAATACAGAAAGATCATCAGAATGAATTTTTCCAAAATTTAAGACTCTAATTTGGAGGACCTAAGAAAAAATTCTTTGTTGGTTTCTATAATAAAATAGTGATGTGTTTCAGGAAAAGATTCTCCTTTTCCCTACCCTCAAAGAACTCTCACACCATAGGTTAACTTATTTTTCAACTCTAACTTCCACGTTCTATCTATCCATTTGGTAATGAAGACTATGAAACAGAGTTCTAGTTCATGTCTGTTTTGAACCTAATGGCTGAAATCATTAAAATTAGCAGAGTTTTATGATTCACGGTTATTGTAGGCTTCAAAAATGGATCATCAGGAAAATATTTGGAAGGACTCAAATTGTTGGTTGGTTACTGGAGGGATTGTTGAAATAATCTGCTTCCAGAACTCTGATGTTATTGGTTTCTGGAGTCACATGTGAACCAGGCATCATTTCCTTCCAAAGTTCCTCCAGCATTAAAGGGGCAAAGATTTAATAATTTGATTCAACAAAATGGACATATAATGCCACTTGTAATTAATTTTAAGATTATTCCAAAATACTGAATAATGTGAAGATGCAATTAGTGAGGAAGGAAGCTTTGCGACATGAACTTCCACAGTTTGGAAGCCTCTCCCCAAAAGATGTTAAGCCCCAGTCCTTCCAATTTGTTGTAACTGCGTCTCCCTCTTCCCACCACTGTAGTTGGTGCTTCGTTCCCTATCTCCAATTAGCCCTCTTCACTACCAGCAATCTCAACAAAGATTTTTGATTGAAATACGGTTGAGGGATTGTTAGGAAACAGGGTCGCACACTTCATCTATTCCTCTCTGCTATGACTTCCTGGAGAAACTTCAAAAACACCGGAGTTCTCCCAGAACAGCTGGGAGTGGGGAATGGATTCACTACATCCAGTCAGAGTTTGCCTGTTACAGAGTTTTCTCTATAGATAGTTGTTAGTTGTTAGTGTGACAGCACATTTCCAGTTCTCAGACAGCATCCTACTGTGACCTGACAAATAGTTGAGATACCATGCCACCCATGAACCAACTGATATAATTGACAAGAGAAAAGATAAGTATTCATCTGCCACAGATTCTTCAATAATATCTCCATCTCAGAAAAAAAATCACCATGCACCACATAACACAGTGTAGGAAATATAGGATTCCCCCTCCTGTTTTCTGGTAATCTACCTGCATGTCCAGGGAAGTAGACCACAACTTGCAATTCTGTGCATATTCTAAGCTGACTCAGCTTCACAGAAATCACCTGGAATACCAGCTCATTCAAAACTATTGATTGGTCACTTTTTATTTCCCTGTTTGGAGCCTGCCCAGGTCACTAGAGCTTTGAATGTAAAAGAAATTTCCATTTCCTTCATTCGAATGACCAAACGGAAACATCAGCTCAAAACTGTCAAGAAGGTTCAGAGATCTTCTTCCCCAAAGTCTGCTTTAGTCAGTTATTTCTAAAATACCTAGAAGTTAATTTAGCTAATGTTTGTTTTATTTTATAAGCAACTCACCATTTCTGAACTTCTCTTTGCTTGGCTCTTTAACAAATTTATTGAATTGGAAAGCAGAGTTTATCTGACTCTCATAGTGTTACTGTGACAGATATGCCTGAACCTGGGGTCTACAATTTAATATAAATTGGCTATTAAATTGGCTATGTGCTTGAGAGGCTCCTGGATGAGCACGCACACGGGCACAGCCGAATGGCTGAAAAATACAAGAAAAATCCTGGTCAGGCCAGTAACTTTCCATCATGCAGCTTCAGGAGACCTCCAGGCAAGTATATATCAAAACTCAATCAAGTATGCACCAAGCACACAAAAGATTCTCAGCCCTGAACAGTCAGCTTGACAGGATTAGTGCTTCTGACTACACAACTGTCAAGTGCTCTCCATTTGCATACTGTCTGCGCTATTGTCAACCCAGACGAAAACCCATCAAGTCAAGCACTGACCTTTTGGAGGCTTTGTCTCCACTTGAGAATCTATTGGTCTCTCCAGGAAAGGGCTAGCCTTCAAGTACATTTTCCCCTATAAAACCCCCTGATTTTGAGCGCTTCCTTGGATCGCTCTCAGCTTCCTTACTGTCTCGCTGCCGCTCTGCTGGCTGAAGCCTTCCCCTCAAGCTCCACGTGCTGAGATTTACTGCTCCAACTCTCTGGCTCTATTTCAGCTTCCCGGACCGTAGGATCAGGTGTAGTATTCCCCCAATTTCCTTCTTTAAATCCCCTATCAATTTTCCTCCCTTTATTTTTCTTAGATCTGTGTGAGAGGGTGTGTAAGTGCACAGTGACTGAGGTTTTAAATAAAGAAAATAATTATAACTTATTTTGTCTGGGTCTTGACTCGGCCTGACTCCATAAAAGCTGGGTACAAGGTCTCACTAGGTTACCCTACCTCTCTGGTGTGCTGGGCGTGTGCTTGGTGTACCTTGGAATCCCTCTTAAAATCAGGGCCAGACTAGGTGTCCTTTGAGGGATCCCACGGAACTCGGACAGTGACTGGGACCTCCGGAAACTCCGGCAACCTATCTGTTGACCGGGACCCCCAGAAACTCCAGCAACTTATTTGGTGACCGGGACCTCCCTAAACTCATAACTAATCCGGTGACAGGGACCTCCCTGAACTCAAAATAGCTAATTTGGTGACTGGGACCCCCAGGACCCCCAGAAAATTAGGATAACAATAGGTAGTCTAAGAGTTGCTCGTTGTGTGGATCTGGCTGATAAGGAATTAAAAGAGTTAATTGTAAGGGCCTATCCCATCTCTGCAAGTACATAAGCCGGATTCCTCACATATCTAGGATATGAAAATTATGAAAAGCATAAGTAGTTCTGCCCCATTCTTAAGGAATACTTATAAAGCCTGCCTAACAGTCTGTCCTGCCTTACAGGTTTGGAAATGGAATTTGCTAGGGCATCCATCCCAGATTTTGTAAAGTTACACTGCTCCACTAATGAGGCATATATTGCCACCCCTACTCACAAATGAAGCTCTTTAAGGCTGCAAATGCTTTGGGGGAGGAAACCTCACCAGATAAAACATAATTCCATTTCTTTTGTTTTATTGTTATCTAATCTTTCTCTTGAGACACTTACAAAAGGAGGAAATTAAAGCCTATTATACCAGCTTTGCATCAGGAATCAACTGGTAATATGTAAGGCCTTTCCCTTTCAAAGTGATTATGTTTGTTTTTTGCATTTGCCGTTATTTTGATGTAAATTGCACATTTTCATTCTGTCTTGCACACCGCTTTACAGTCTAATAAAGAGCTGGGAATCCTGTAACTCCCCCCCCCCCCGCTGCCACCCAATATTCAGTTCACAGGACTGTTCGCCACTGATTATGCTTAACTGCTGGGATATGTAGTCCAATACCACCTGTATGAGTCCTAAACTCATCCCTAGAAAGTGCTCATTTGGGCTTAATGGTAGCATAGGTAGTTGTGGGAGGATACTGATGTGGGAGCTTATAAAGATTTCTTATGTCTTATAGGTGAGTTGGTCATTCAGGACACACACACGGGCACACGCAGACACACAAATACAAATGAACCTGGCTTTGTTTATGTCCATTTATTTCCATTTTGGCTATAGTTTATACTAATATAATAACATGTACGAAAGCTGTATTCTTCCCTTGCTGCTTCATTTAATAAAAAACAAAAACAAAACCTTAAAGCACAGAGAATAGTTTTCTGAGATTAGTACTAATGTGCCACTTGTTTGAGGATTTTCAGGAAGTGTGAGGAAATCCAAAGGCTGAACTATATATTAAATTAATAGAGGGACTTGCAGTGTTCCTTAATCGTAAATCAAACTCATGTAGTGTGGGTAAGTTCAGTGGCTTCACTCCCATATGTTGCTATTATGGAAATGGCCCCAAGCTCCTTTTGGCACCAATGGGAGCTTTCTCTCTGTTGTTACTGGCAGTGGGCGGTGGGGAGTGGGTAATCAGGATTGTGGCTATATAGTGAAGAGTTCATCCCCACCACACACAGAGTGCAGTCCTTTCCCAGTGAAGTGGAGAAGAGTATCCTAAAACAAGGAATTGTTGGCTCACTGGAAGCTATTTGTAGGACCCATTACTGTAGTGCCAGCTTTCACTTGTCATATTCACTTTTATTTTAAATAGTCATTCCTAATTTTAAACACCAATAGCACTGAAACAAACAAAGTGTAAAAACATATAATACTGATTTTTTTAAAAAAATCAGCTCTTATTGAATATTTTTGTATTTAACTATATTGGGGTGGACAAAATGGGGCACATGTGGCCTTTCAAACTCTAAAATACAGTCCCTGAAGTCCCTCAGAAATCTCTCAAAGCCCCCAGCCTCATTCTTCTAAAAAAAAAAAAAAAAATTGCATCCATTTTTGAGCTATTTTAGCCTGAAAACCAGCAAAAACCAGTGGCAGTTTGGCCATTTATTACTCCAACCCCACAGAGTCCTACTCAAAAAAGGAGGAAAAAAGTGTAAAAATCAGACAAAACAGCTCCCAGAAGTGCCATTAATTACATTTAGCATGTCAAAATATGACAGTGGAACCTGCCAGGGGATGAGGGGAAATGATCCCCATCTCCTTGTGATGAGAATTGTGTACTGGGTTTACTGGTTTGGAGAAATGCTCTCCCAGGCACTAACTATGGCTATCTGAAGGACCTCACAGGCTTAAGGATTTAATGAGAAGTCCAAAACCAGGAAAGAAAAAGAAAGCAGGTCACAGCCAAGCTGATTTTGAAACACAAACATTTCTTTATTCAAAGACAGAAATACATAGCAGCAGAAGCCAACAGAATAGTCTGTATTCAACACAACTTGTTTCTCAAAAGAAAAAAAAGAGAGAGAGAGAGAGAGAAGGGGAGAATGGTACATGCACTAAAAATCCTGCTCCTGACCAAACTGAGGAAGGTAAGATGTGCAGTTAAGCTTACAGGGCTGTGGACTAAGAGCCACACACAGATTCTCTCACACTCCAATGGGAAGAAGAGTCCAATTGTCCAGGTGGCTGAAGTACATAGGCCAGCAGGTTCTTGGGGGGTTCTTTGTGATTCCTCCAGGATCTTTTTGGTCCGTTTCCACAAAGGCCCTTTCCGCACCGGGCTATTA
The DNA here is from genome assembly GCA_948472985.1 of Iguana delicatissima. Taxonomy (NCBI): domain Eukaryota; kingdom Metazoa; phylum Chordata; class Lepidosauria; order Squamata; family Iguanidae; genus Iguana; species Iguana delicatissima. Next base: position 1,161,146 of record CAOKZL010000537.1, read on the forward strand.
AAACGGTGCAGAGCGACCTCTGACGGAGGTCTTCTGCACTGTGGAGTGGACTAGGGCGGACTACTTTTTGTAGTTCCTTACCTCAGTCCAGTTTGGAGCGACCAGAACTGGTACCGCGGCGTGCTTTTTAAAAACCTCTTTTAAGGGTTTTTTAAAAAGCACAGAGCGCACGACTCTGTGTTGCTCCATCGCCGTGCTCCAGTGCAGATTTGCAGGTGCGCGCTAGTGTGTGCCTGCAGATCTGCCGGGGCGGGCTTTAGGCTGGCGAGCTTCTCCGGTTGGTGGAGTGCCTCCACCAACTGGAAGTCGCCATTTTGGATGCCGGAGCAGTGCAGAGTGATGAGCTCACACTGCTCCTCGTCCCAACAGACTCGCCTGGATGCTGAAGAAATCCAGTGAGTCCCGTTTTTGCGTGGTTCCTTTCCCACGTGCAGAAAGGGCCAAACTCTCTGGCATTATTCCAGGTTTCCTCTTTCAGCCTTTTTCTATCTGGGGTGCAGGTCTGCAACTCTTTGTCTGCAAGGAGGCTCTTTTCTTCTCTTAGGGGGAAGCAGACTTGTCCAAGTCTAATGAGTGTCTGTATTTAACCATAGGGGGCTGTCACTTGGATTTAAGGGGCCACCTTCTGGGAGGGATTAACATGACAATGTTATATTCTAGTTTATATTTGAATATGACCTCTACTCATTACTCTTTGAGTATTGGCAATGACTCTTAAATAGTCTGATGTAAACAGTAGATTTCACACACATAGGACAAAGCCAGTCCAATAGAATCATTTGCCCTCTTTCAAAGCTGGATGGGATTTCCCAGCATCTCTGGACAATGCACATTACCTTACAATGGAAATCATACCAGTCTGAACAAAATTTGTAGGGCTTCCATTCAGTGGAAATGAATAAGTCAATTAAGGACTCATTTCCTTTTCAATAGGAGGTACTAGAGGTTTTGGTGGAAAAGTTCCAGCTTGTATTTCAAAATGATGCATGACTTCTCCAAGGCAGGCATGGAGTCCAGGGAATCGCATATTGCCCTACCCTCTAAATGTGCAGACTATGGCAAGAGGAAATTCCCTTCCTGGTGCATCAAAGTCTACTTGCAATTAACATTTACCAAGTATAACTCATAACATCCTCCACAGTTACCTTATATACGGATATATTTCATGTATGTCAGTTGATTTCAATGTCATGGGTTGTGATAAGACTCCTACTCTTTTTTGCAGGACAATTGCAAACATAGGCCCTTTCCACACGGGGTAAAAAAAACGGCTTAGGGCGACCTCATCTGGAGGTCGTCCACACCGTGGAGCGCGCTAGAACGGTTTGAATAGTGGAGGTTCCACACCTCAAACCGTGCTAGCGTGGCCGCAAGGGGTGGCGCGGCACGTTTTTTAAAAACCACATTTTATGTGGTTTTTACGAAACGCGAGCGCGCTAACCCGTTGCAGCGCCCCGTGTGAAACTGCAGGAATGCGCTAGCGCGTCCCTGCAGAGCTGCCCGGGGGCGGGCTTCCGGCTGGCGCGCTGTCCTGATTGGCGGAGCGTCGCCAGAAGTCGCCGGCCGCAATTTTGGGCACCGCCGAACGCCACCGAAACTCGCCAGCGTGTGGAGTGGCGAATGCGCTCTCCCCGCAGGGACGGAGCAACCCGTTTTCAGGTAAGATCCGTCCCTGCGTGCGCTGCCCCGTTCCCCCGTCCCCCATGTGGAAAGGGCCATAGCTGAGCTAATATATAAGAAGTGCTGTAAATGTTTTAAATCCAATTCATGCATACTCATAGGTATTCAAATAAGCTTAACTGAGATGGTGAAGTCCTTTTCTGGAATTCTTCTACTTCCAGTACAGAATCCTATGGCGTCTTAAAATAGTAACATACTTATTATGACAGAGAGAAAAATGGAGATTTTTGTGGCATTGCAACATTTTGCTGAGGGCAATTTGACAATAATTTGCTGTCCCTCTTGAAAGCAGTAGTCACTGTTGAAGTACAAAACTGATCACTCTTCAGCAACATCTTCAAATCATCCTTTGTTATACAGCCCCCAAGTCCTGTCCATTTTTTGCCCTGAAGAAGAAAGACAGTTAATTATAGTTTAAAATATTTTTCACTAGCACTTCATTTTGGTGTTCTGCTCTGTTTACTTTTAAACAGAAACTATAGTGCATGGAGATGCTTAGCTTGTTCTTACTTTTGGATCACATTGCCCAGTTGAGTAGGGCCACAGGAGTTACAGAAGTGAATATACATATTCAAAGGAAGGATCAGGTTATCCATATTGCAGATTACACATTACTCAAGAGGCTGACCAAAAAATTAATGACAAATTGCTTTATCAGAAATGCATGACTAGAATCTTGTGTCATTGTTATGAATATGTAAACTGGAGTTATACACTTGTGACTGTTATGTATTCATGATCCCTACGTAGCTCCATATTTAAGGGACCATGAAGATTCCCCAATTTGTACTTAACAGGCGCTACAATCAAGGAGGGTCAGTTTCTTTATCACTTGAGAGCAGCTGGCTGCCATTATTACCTCCACTTGCACCAACCATCTTCAGTGTGAGGAATCATGTTTCTGCCTGTCATGCCAGAGATTACTCATGGGAAGGGGTGGAAATGGCTGCTTTCCACTTCCTGAGTGACAGGGGAACAGGCTTCTATTGACCACAGTGGCTGCTGCTTGGTAAGTGGAGACTGGAGAGGGTCAGACCAAAGTTTACTGCATAGCACTGCAGTTATGGTACTGCATAGTATGTAAGTGTCATACAGGATCCTGGCCCCTAATTTTATATTTTTACATGTGATTATCATTCACAACTGGACAATGAAACAGTGTGGTATTCGTCTTTTCTCCGTAGTTCTTTCTTCTTCCAGATTTTATTTTCTTTGCTTGTTTCTTTTTAATTCTTCACCTTAAAATCTAAATCCACTTGGAATGATTTCACAGACATTTTCTCCCCCCCCAATCCTGTGCCTAACTGTCGTGGAAATCAGGGTGCCTTCATTGCATAAAAGAAGATTTGGAAATGACCTGAAGCATAATTTTATTTTAATCTTTTATACTACTATACTGATGTGGTAGGACCACTACCCCCCTCCAAGAAAACAGCTTAGTTAAAACTTTATGCATATTAAAATAATAGGATAAATGCATTTGGATTTTTTAAAAGAAAAATTGGCAGAGGGATTTGATCTCTCTTTCTGCCCGCTCCCCTTTGTGCAGAGTATGCACAATTCTATAAGCTTCTCTTAACTGCAACATTTATCTTTGACAAATATACTGTGAGCTCTGGTGCATACATTCCAAACAGCAAATGGACAGTTCATCTTCTCCAAGTGTAGGCCATAGTTGGCCAGAAATCTTAACAAATATAGCTCTTTATGCTGAGACTGGCACAGCCACAAAACTGTTATCTGCACATTTTATCATTTGTAACCTTGGGTGTTTTCTTTTAAGCTTAAAGCTGTATTGTTAACCCTATCCTAACATTTTTCCTATTTTCTGTTGCAACCAAGAAATGGGATTTAACACGGTAGGTGTGCGCCAAGTCATTAAATATGATACGCCAAAAGAATGATGGTATATTAATTATCCTTCCTGAGTTGCAATGCTAGAAACTTAATACATTTAAATTTCATAGGTGTACAGGATCACAGCTCAGGTCAAAATAATCCCATCCTCTAACACTTGAAAAATTACTATGCATAAAACAGATATTGCTTATGAATAGTCAAAACAATTTTATCCTTCTATAGCTTTAATTGTGATACTTTTGAGCATTGCTGATTTAGACTGCAGTCTTATAAATGTAGGTAAGCAAAACATAGCCATGAAGGCAATTTTTGTAGCCTCTGACTTCCCTCTCAAATTCTTCAGATTGTCCCATTTTTTTTCTGGGGAAAAAGGTGTGAATTGCCTTTTCAAGAGAAGTTATTTATATTTTTAAAAGCCTGCATGGCATCCCTGTGTCATTTAACATAAAAAATTTACCCCATTTTTCTCCAGAACCGTAGTGGAACTCCAACCACTTTTGATCTTGTTTTATGACATTTTGGGCAGTTCATACCATTCCTGGCAGAAAAGTGGCCCCTGGACCCACTGAAGTTGCCCACTGCTGTTATATACACCTAGTTACTAAAGAGTGAACCCCATTCAATTCTTTTTTTTTTAAAAAAAATTATGTTTTAGTAGAAATGTCTGGATGTAAAATCAATTTAATTCCCACTCTTTCTCTACAAGAAGCCCTGCAAGATATAATGGTAGCTAACACCACTACCATGCATCTCCTGGTCAAACTACAATTCCTAGGATGTTTTGTAGGATGCTAGAAACTAATGTAGATTTGTAGTTGAGATGTAAACTCCACAGTCTGATCTGCACCCAGTTAAGCAAAACACCCAGTTTTAAGTGCACAGGAAGTCCAACCAATGTGCTACAGCAAGGGTGGGCAAACTGCATCCTGAAGACTGCATTTGGCCCATGATATTCCAATATGTGCCTTCTGAAACCCCCTCCAGAAAATTCCTAAAGCCCACATGTTACCCTGATTTCTGGAGTCCCTTGGAGGACACCGCAATGTGCTCCACATGATGGGGAATGGAAACTAGCCAGAGCATGAGTAATAGCAATGCGAGAGGCAGGATAACCTAGTAGGGTCTTTTTACTCAGTTTTTATGGGGTCAGGCCAAGCCAAAAACCAAACTAAAATGTCCAATAAATAATTTTATTGAATGAATATCTCACACAGCAATGCAACCACCTACACACATACCCAAGAGCTATTAAGAAGCAAAAGAGAGGGAATTGGACAGGGGGGTATTGAAGGGGTGTAGTTGGGGTAATACTGCACCTTTTCCTGAAGTCCTGGGTCCAGAAAGGCAGCAGAGAAGTGGGGCTCAGCATGGAGAGGACTGAAGGGATCACTCAACTGACGGAGAAATGGTCCTATGTGGGATGACTAGGAGTGATCCAAAGAACCACTCAAAAACTGGGACTATTTGTAGGAGAAAAAGTACCTGGAGGACTAATCCTTTCCCAGTGAGAACAATGGGTGTTGGAGTGATAACAAAGCTCTACAATAGTAATTTCCTCTGCGTGATGGGATTGCAAAATGTTGCCAAAGTCTCAGGATCTTCGGCTGTGTTTTGTGGTGTGACTTCTTGTAAATAGTCCTCGCCTGATGGGATATTTGCTCAACTTGGGGCAGACACGCTAATCCTCTCAAGTCACCTTCTCAGGGCTGAGGACCCTTTGTTTATTGTGGGTTTACACATCTTGAGGTCTCCTGGGGCTACATGACTGGGGATTTTACTGGCCTGACCTGGTTTTCGATCTTTGATCATTGCTGCCTATGTGCCCATCCGGGTGACCTCTCAGGCACATTGAATCATGTTTTAATATCAAAATTGTAGACCCTGGGCTAGGGTTTTTCCAGTGGAGTAACATACAGGCCTGTTTTTTTTCACCTGAAAACCAGCCAAAAGTATCCAAAACCAGGTACAAGTGCATCAGTTTATTTCTCCCACATTACAGACCCTCAACCTCCACCCAAAAAGCGAATAAACAAAAAAGTAAAAAAAAAAGTAATCCAAAATGGCAGATGGAAGTTACATCACTTTGGGCACAGTGGTGCAGTGGAGCAGTGTGGTGCAGGGAATGTCCCCCGACTTGTCTGCATTTGCTCACCCCTATAATCCAGCTACTGCAGTGCAAGTGGAGATACATGTCCTGAAAAGTCAAGGGGCATCCACCTCTGCCCTTTATGCTAGTGGCAAGCCTTAATTTATCTGATTGAACATTCACTAAAAATTTGGACCATGGCTATTCCTGAGTGGTTCACTCGCTGTAATAGCCACTTGTTGAGGAGAAGGCAGGACAAGATAGCTAGTGGTTGTCCCTTTATAGGCAGGGCTTGTTACAGAGTCACTACTGTGTCTGTCTGTTAAGGCTGGATTGGATCAGTTATATTCCACCATGATAACTAGAAGGGGAGGGGCTACCTTCTACAGCTTATCTGCAAAAAGAGGCTTGAGCTGAAATGGTGTCTAAGAAAAGTTAGTTTCAAGATCACCTGCACCAGTTTTGAGACAAAAAGGTTGTGAAATCTACGCCTTCCATTGTTTAGTGTGCATCTTCACCCATTTTGTATGAAATTTGCTAAGATATGCAGTTCTGTGCATCTCTCCCAGCGACTGTAGCATGTTTGTGTACATTTTTTTCCTAGATTTACACATTTTTAACATACATTTTTTTTTTAATGAGCTTATCATTCCATGCATCTTTTTCTTCATTAAAATGTACCTCAAGTCTTCTAATTCACATATTTCTGAGGCAATGTGTGTTTGGCCCCATTTGCCAGTGTTGGTGATGCACGACAGATTTTTTTTCTTTTAAAGGAAACTGTGAATTCAACAGATTTCTTTTTCATCCCTAGCCAAGAGCTGAAGCACCAGCAACATTGGTTTAGCCTTACCATCTCACTCAAACTATGGAAAATTTTTTTTAAAAAAAAATGACAGTTTGACCTCTTCATCCCCAGCGCGATCAACAAAGAAAGCTTTGGCAGACCACACTTTCTGATTATGTGCTATGTTCAGTTAAAAAGACATTAGCTCTGTCTCAGAATAGAAAGAATAACCATATAGTAAAGAAAAGGTTATGTCCAAAGGCTCTGCTACTCCTCACCTTAGGAAAGGATTGTGTGTTAAGGGCTTTTCCTCTTGGTTTTTTTATTCATAGTAAAGGGACCATTTTCTAGAAACAGAAGACCATTTCACACTGTGCATTTATAGCACCATGATTCCACTTTAACTGCCATGCTTCTACTCTATGGAATCCTGGGATCCACAATTTAGGGAGGGGTATTTAGAATACTCAGCCAGAGAGCTTTAATACATCACTAAACTACATATCCTAGGATTTTACAGAATACAGCCATGGAAGTTAAAATGAAATTGTAGTGCTATAACTGTGTAGTATGAAAAGGCCCAGAGACTACCTAGGAAGCATATTGAAAGGTTCAGGGGAAGGACTTCGAGCTCTTGGTTGCCATTTGTCTGTCCCTCTCTCACTACCTTCTTCTTCTGCAGAGTGAAATGGTGTGGATGTTAATTAGTCTTCAATGAATGGAAGAACTCCCATTCCTGAGCTATAATCCAGCCATAATCCATAATCTGGAACAGATTTTGAGGAGATACACAGGACTGAAAGAGGACAGTGAAATCAGTGGAAGTTTGCTTCTCCCACTCATACTGGCTGGGGAGACTCAGGGATCCATTGCAATTCAATGTGGACAAAATTCCTGGTAACTATCTCTTCCACTTCACCTCTGCCATATGAGAGATAGAAAAAATATTCTAAATATTTTTTTGGGAAAAAAATGTTGAAAATGAAGTTTTTGAGTGTTGTAAAAAACCTGACAAGGAGAATTCTGAATAAGAATCTTCACAATTTGGGACTAATTCTGCAAAATTCCTGCAAGACTGTTTTGCTAAGAAAACAGTCCTTTTTCTGAAGGAAATTGTATTTCCATGATGAAATACCATGTCCAGCACAAAAAAGATTATTTTTTGCACAAACATATTGTAATTGGGAGTTATTCTGCACAAAATTGACATATGGATGATTTGAACATTTTCTGCATAGGAAACAACTTTTACTGCAAAGAAAATTATATTTTTGCATAAAAATGTTGTTTAATGGGTAGAAGATTTTCTCCATAAAACAACCACAGGCAAATTTGCACATAATTAGTCCTGAATTGTGAATAGACTTCAAAAACTATGTAGTTTCTGAAAACTTTCCTGCAGTGAGGAGAAAATTGCTAAATTAATTCCTTGCTTTCTTCCAGAAAAACTTGGTGAAGAATTCCATCCCTTTACTTTATTTGCCCCTCTGCAGTTCTCAGAAGCACTTTGTAGGGTTCAGTGATGTAGAGCCTTGCTGAGGTACTGGCAAAACAGCACCAATAGTGAATGTCACGTACGCCAAGAATGCTGCAGCACCAAACCAACAAGTAAAATACTGGAAGCATAATCTTTTTGGCTACCTTGGGAAGGGTTAAGATCTGAAGCACACAATTCAAAGAGAAAATATAGCATGGCAGTGTACAAAACATGACTCTCTAAATCTTGGTTTTGCAGCCCCTAACACCCTCGGCTTCTCCAGGTATCCTTTTCTGGGCAAAAATGTTAATTCTTTCTTTTGGAATCCTCCAAAAGAAACAATTCACCTTTTCAAAATTATGTAAGCTTCTGTACAGCTTAAGGTATTTTTTCAAACTTTATTTCAAAACCAGGATTGGACTTTCAGGCACTTTCACTTTGATTTTTTTTTTCTTTTGAGATTTTTTTTTGTGGCCCTGAAAGCTGACCCCTTGGACCACTACAGTTGCCAGATTCCTGATACAGTGCAATATTATCTGTATTGGGTCATTGTCTTTTTAAAACTGCACATATGTTTCTGTTTAGATCAGTGGTTCTCAACCTGTGGGTCCCCAGATGTTTGTGGACTTCAGCTCCCAGAAGCCCTGAGCATTGACCATAGTGACTGGCACTTCTGGGAGCTGAAGTCCACAAACATCTGGGGACCCACAGGTTGAGAACCACTGGTTTAGATATTCCTTTGGGTCAGAAGATCTCTGTAGGTATCAGTCAACCTGTCAAAGAGGTCATTTGTTAGAACCTTCAAATTTTGTGTGGACCATCTGGTTGGCCAGGTTTAGATTCTAGTCATGCTATTTGGTAACTGTTTGGATCATCTGACCCACATTCTTAAAGTTTACATTTTTAAAATGTACGTTTCTAGCCCTTGTAGAAGCTAAGATATGGGACAAAATGTGCAGTCATTGTTTTGTGAGAAATGAGTCTGCTTCTGCTTTCAGGGTACAAGGTGAAAGAGGGAGGAAGAAAAAAGGGAGAGTGAACAAGAAGTGCCATGAAAGGTGTGTGTGTGTGTGTGTTAGTGTGTGAGTGAGACAGAGAGATTGTGAAGGTGGAAGGTAAGGCAAGGGAGAGAGTAGGAGGTACGGGAACATGAGTGGTGCAATTGGCAGAGTGCAGAAAATGAGTGTGTGAGAGTGTGAAGTGAAGTGAAGGAGCAGAGGGGAAAGGGAGTCAATGCTGCAGGTGGTAGAGTGCAATGGAGAGAAGTATTGCAAATATCCTCCAACTCCAGCACCTGAAGCATTACTCTATAACAGGTTCTCTCAATTCACACTTTAATAGAAAATTTTTATAAAAGCTGAAACATAGTGGAAGACAAATGCAAGTTTTGAATTTACATAATTAGAATAAAAATTGGAATAAACTGCATAATTAAAATGTTTTGCATAATAATTAATTTATATGTCCAGGTCCTAACAAAGAAACTTTTTTTTTCTTTTGAAAATGCACCCAGCCACCTACACATGCAGTACATTTATGTACCACCTCTCACATATTCAAGAAGAAGGAAGGGGACGTGGCAGCATAGGCACAGGCATAAAGTAGCCCTGGCCCTAGGCTTACTATGTAAATGGATTTGTTTGTTGTTTTTACTGAATTTATATCCTGCTTTTCTACCAAAATAGGATTCAAGGTGTCTTGGATTTAAGAAAAAGGGGAGGGGGAAGGAATGGAAAAGAGAAGTCAGTCATAAATTCTTAATATTATGAGATACACATAGTGATCAGATTTAATGCAGTGCTCTACTGCAACTCAGTAGTAGCCCTTCTTCATGACTACCTAGATTAGAAATAGATGAAAACAAGGAAGAGCTCCAAACTACCAAATTCTGCAGTCAAGCCAAAAGGATAGTCCTGCTTCCTGACTTTTCGCAGTCTGGTACAATGGTTTCTGGACAACCATGAAGGGAGAGGGAAACTTTGATAGAGCTGGCTTCTGGGGAAGGTCAACAGTGGCCAGACTTTTCTTATCTTCCTCTGCTTCAAGCATTTCTTGAATCTCACACATTACATGCTTTCCAAATATTTTCAATATAGATATGGATATAGATATAGATATGGACAAGTGCAAGCATTTAACTCCAGCAGTTGTCTGGAATTCTCCACTTGAGCCCAGCAAAAGTCATAACATGTATTCTGCTCATGTACTTCAGTTCTATGTAGGTTTGCTTTCAAGGTGTCAAGCATTCCATATAGTGGAAATCTTCTCCCACAGACTGCGTTGTTGACATCTGCCACAACAGTATTGCTCTGGTTAAATCCCCTACAGGGGAAATGTTATTCTAGGTACAAGGAGAAATTAATTCTGCGCTAATAAACATTTCTTCACTTGTTCTAATTGTCTCCTCTTAAAAATAATATCTCTATGGTGTATTACTTATCTGTCTCTAAAGTATTATTTTTCAGTGCACACTCCTGTGTTTCAAGACCATCTTATTGTAACTACTTCTTATTAATCAATCAATCTAAGATTGATTTGTTGATGGATATGAAAAATGGCAATTTTTTAAAAATAAAATGTGATACCTTCTAACTGACTTTTGAATGTGCCTGATTTCACTTGTCAACATTTATTCTTTTCCTGTTTTCATCTATGGCAGTGATAATGGGGTATCATACTTTGGCTGAAAGCAACTATTCACTCAGAAGAGAAAATTGAAGAAAGGAAGAAAAGCTTTCTCCAAGGAGCTCATGTTTTCCAAAATCCATGGTTAGATAATACCTTTACTGGAATCAACCCAAATGTCACAAAATAATAAAAATATTTAAAGATGTTTGAAAATGGTCAAACATATGTTTCCCAAGTGTCAGGAAATACTCATGAGGAGCACCTTGTACTGATGAGAACCTTTGCAGTTTAGGATTTAATTCTACACAAAAGTCACATATGAGTCTTCGCTGTGCAGAAAACACTATTTTCTGCACAGAAACATTACTGGCACAAAAATTCTGTTTTCTTTGCCAAAAATACAATGTGGGAATTTTGCTTAGAATAAGTCCTGAATTGCAAACTATCTTAGAAAACTGCAGTTTTCAAAAATTTGCTTGCAGTGGAGAGAAAATTGCCAGAACTCTCATAGAGAAGGAAAGTAGTGAAGACTTACATTCCTACAAAATAATGACCTAGATTTCTTATTTTATTTATTTATTCTACACTAATATTCTTTTTTCCTTTCAGTGAGGTTGAGGAGGCATATACGGATCTTCATCTTCCCACACTAACCTCATAGTAACTCTGAGAAGTAGACCAGGCTAAGAAAGAGTGACTGGGCCAAGATCACCCAGGAATTTCATGGGAGTCTTCAAAAGACTGATTATTAAGTGGAACAAGGCAGGCAAAGGAGAGTAGAAAAAGCTGTTTCAACATTAAAGCCATTACAGCCCTTGAATTCTTCCTTTAGTCACAGTCTTAACATGGCACATAGGGGGAAATAGTAGATTCAATTGGATTATAGTATATACTAGATGCTATGTATTTTCCAGATGGCTGTTAGGAGTGTTGGGGCAAAGAAACACAAAACGTCTGATCGCTATTTTTTTAAAAGAAATAACTAAAAGTTATTACAATCTGTCTCCAGTTTGAAATGAAAGAGGTAGGTTTCTGATTAAGCAGAGAACAGAAGGAAAGAGAACTGTGGCAGTTTTTATATTAGAAAAGCTAGAGATTAATTTTACATGTTGCACTACAGCCTAGTTCAGATTACTATGAGATGTTATATTTTTAAAAGTTAGGGGGATCAGCTTTTATGTGTTGCTTTGAGTGCCCCCAGAAGGATGGCTCTCAGTGCTAATAAATCACGACTATTTTTCTGTAAACTACAAGTCAGATGATAATTGGTTCTCCACACTCTTGGGGGAATATTGTGTCTTTTCTGTGTGAACATCCCACTGTGTTCCTTTCATACATCAGTGCCCTTAGTAGTATTTTTTGTTCAAGAGGCATGGTTTGGACATGGATAGTGATTTACTGGGCAGCTGAACCCATTACAATTCAACACAGGGTCATTATGCCTTTTGCAGTGGGCATTGTGTTGACCAATTCTTAGTTTGTTTTTATTTTTAAGTCATTTAAGGTACCAATCCTAACATTAATCTTTGAGAGAGCTCTAATCTTTTTTAAAATACAAGGCTCCCCAATACCCCAAAATCTATGGGGTGAGAGAAGAATGGAGTTCTGCTTCCTCACATCTTTAGGAAAAAGTTGCATCTCCTCTCTCATTAAATAGAATTCATGTCCTAGTCTCAGCTGGTTTGGGAGCATGCCTATTCTTCTGCTTGAAGGGGGGAAAAAAACTCATATTCCATGATAGCCTGAAACCATAGGGTTGCATATACTCCAAATAGTCTATGTATCTGAGAGGCCAGAGAACATATTTTGTTGATGCAAAAACATTTTTAACTTCTCTCTTTATGTGTGTATCTGTATAAACACAACTGAATCTGTCACTGTCTGTCACCATTTGAAAACAGATACATGAATTTCCACCAGATTTGCAAGATGTGTGGGATGTCCCACTTGACACATAGGATATGTGGCATAGGTAAAATTCACTGTGGGGACAACTCAGTTTATAATTATTATTATTATTTTGATCATATAAAGTAAAGTGTTCTGTGGCTGATTGAGAGAAGCACGCTCTTCCAAGGGCAACTGAAACTGATGTGCAATGGGGAAAAAAAGTTTGAGCACCTAAAAGCTAAGCACTCATCCTCCACAGCAGTGGCAAAGAATAATATCTAATAATGGTTAATGATATTCTTGAGCAATGTGAGGTATTACTCTGTGTCTGCGTGTATGGTGAAATAGCACATCAGTGAAAGAGCAATAATGGTGACTAATGATTTCCGCAAGCAACAGCTGGGTCCCACCACTTGTGTTTGTGTGTGACTGTGTGTGTAAAAACAGTGAAATATCACTCTAGTGAAATAGCATTACCTCACACTGGCCAGTATCAGGAATGGTTATTGTACTTGCAGAAATAAAATCTATGATCCAGCATCCCTCCTTCATCCAGCATTCCCACCAATGTTTTAAAAACTCAAAGTACCTGCTCAAGGAACACATTTTCAGTTACAGTGTTGCCCCTTTGGTAGGCCCTGTCCCAGGGTCTACAACTTTGATATAAAATTAATTTAATCCACCAGAGAGGTCACCCAGATGTGCACGTAGGCAATAACGGTTGTACGATCGAACCCACCAGGTCAGACCAGTAAACTCCCCAGTCACGTAGCCACAGGAGACCTCATGTTGTGATAACCCATGGTGGACAAAAGGTCATCAACCTTTAAGGAGTCCATTTGAAGGGAGTAAAAGTGTTCCTGGAAAGTTGGGTACTGGAAGCAATAAAATCATATCAAATCAATCTCCAGAAACTCACACTGCAGCCCCAAAGTGGAGGAAGATCCGGTTATTTGGAAGACACCCTTTTATCTTCTGATATCAAAGAAAATGCCAGGTGTGGAGTTGTTTTTCTTTTCTGTCCCTGTTTGTTTTCCCTGGGAGAGGATTTGCCATCAAAGTAAATTTTTCCTACAAATAGTTCCTGTTTTTGGGCTAGTTAGGCATGAGAAAGGCGGAGAGGGAAGAAGAGGAGGAAGAAGTATGATGCCTGCTGGTCTTACCAACTGACTGGTCCCCCCTCCCGATAGCTGCACGATCCTTCAGTGTCCCTTCTCTGAGCTGCTGTTTGATTGCTGCTTCCCAGACTAAGGACTTCAGGAAGAGGTGCAGTATCACCCAGACTATGAACTCCTCAACAATCCCTCTATTTTATTTCCACTCTTTCTTTCTTTTAGCCCTTGGATGTGTGTGTGCGTGTTTGTATTAGTGCGAGCTATTGTTCAATAAAGTCATTCATTGGACTTTCTTATGTGATTTCTGACTGAGTCTGACCCCATAAAAATTGGGCAAAAGATCTTGCTAGGTTACCCTGCCTCTCTCATTGCTGTTGCTTGTGCTCCGTTGAGCTTATTTTCCCCATCACTTGAAGCATATTGAGGTGCCCCTCTGGGACCCCCAGATTTTCAGGGTAACAGGGTAGGCTGAAGAGCAGGAGAAGCCAAAGACCTCAATACTACTGTGAGCATCACAGCAAGTTTAAGCTTACGTATGTATAATATATTCTGTACACATATGTATGCACATATGTATATTTATGGATATAGGTATGCATGTAAGTGTTTTCCTATTAAAATGTAAGTAAAAATGTACTTTTTTAGTCACCAATTTTAAAATGCTAAAATCGTAGCGAACAGAAAGGAAGAGTATCTGTCTGTTCTATCTGTTTATCTAATTATCTTCTATCATCTTTCAGTCCTTCAATCTTACTTATATTTAATCTTTTTTAAAAAAAATGCTTGAAAAATGTTTCAATGCTACTTAAAAATGATTTGTTAAGATTCTGAAACCAGATAAGGATTCAACAGATCCAGGATCATATAGACCTATATTGCTAATAAGTCAAGATGCTAAGATATTGACAGCAGTAATGGCAAAAAGAATGAATAAGTTTATAAGTATTTGCAAAGAAACCAATGTGGTTTTGTGCAAGGAAGGCAGATGTCAGATTTAATTGGTAGAGTATTGAATAAAATAAATATAATCAAAAGGGATAAACAAAAGGCAGGAATAGTGGCATTAGATATATACAAGGCCTTTGACTGTGTGGAATGGCCAGCATTAAAAATAATATTAAAGATATTAGAATTGGGGAAAAATTTAGAGGATTGATAAATCAGTTACATTTATGTAACACAGTGGTAGTAATGGTAAATGATGGATTACCAAAACAAATTCAAATATTTAGAGAGACAAGACAAGGTTGTCTGTTATCGCTGATTTTATTTGCAATGGTCATTGAAATTTTGGCAAATGTTATTAGAAAAGATGAGAATTTGGAGGGAATTGGGATTAGGGAAAATAATAAAGTAAGTTTGTTTGCTGATGATATCTTGTTGACGATTAAAGATCTGATAAAGAAAATGGATGGAATATCTGAACACTTAAAAGAATTTGAGGAAATGAAGAGCTACAAATAAATTGGGCTAAATTGGAATTAATGTTGTTTAGTTATACTGAAATAGAAGAATAAGATTTTTTAAAAGATAGAAAGATAGATATTAAATTAAAGGAAGCAATTAAATATTTAGGAATAAATATTGCAAAAGGTCCACAAAGATTAGAGGACAAAAATTATAATAAATTAAGTCAAGAAGTGAAATGGAAATTAGAGGACTATAAAAATATTGCCTAAGATTAATTTTTTGTTAGAATGTTACCAATAAAAGTATCAGAAGAAGAACTGAATAATGGGCAGTCATTACTGAACAATTTTTGTAATGGGAATAAGAGAGTGAGGATTAATAAGAAATTTTGGTACAAATCCCAAAAAGAAGATGGACTGGGGCTACCAAATCTAAAATGGTATTATAATGCAAATCAATTGAAATATATTATAGATGGAGTTCTAGGAAAAGGAGATCTAGATGGGTTAGAGATGGGAACAATAGAAACTGAGAAGAGATTAGAGAAATATATATATATGTATTTTTTTGGAATCCTGTAAAGAGAGAGATGGAAAAAATAGAAGATCCCTTTTTGAAAAATATATTAGAAATTTGGAAGAAAAATAAGGAAAAATTAATGCTAGCTACTTCACCGTTAACTCCTGTAGTGATGACGGCACGATTTCCATTGAATTTGAGAGGTGAAGTAGAGAAGGAATTAAAGAAGCAGAAAATAAATAAATTAAAAGATTGGATGAATATAATGATGAATAAAGACAAAATAAAGGAGAGATTACAGGGTACTAAGATATCGTGGTTTAATTATGTACAGCTAGAGCAGTGGGCAAGGAATTGGAAAACAATAATAAAGGTTTCAGAGAATATACTAAATTTGAACAAATGATTATACAGAAAGAAGGTATGGAGGAAAATGAAATATTGAAGGGTACCACAAGTGAAATATACAAAATGTTGGCAAAATATGAAGATAAAGATAAATATCCTAGAAAAATATGGGAGGAAGAACTAGCACAAAAAATAGATATTCAGGCCTGGGGAAAAATTTGGAATCAGCGTCATTTTAAAAACTTGTCTGTCAGGATAAAGGAGAGCTATTATAAATTGGTTTGGAGATGGTACCTAACACCAGTAAGGTTAAATTATATAGATAAAAATTATTAAAGGTTGTGTTGGAGGGGTTGTCAAGAGATTGGTACATATATTCATATGTGGTGGAATTGTTAAGGCATACAGAAATTTTGGCAAAGGGTGTTTAAAGAGATAAAAGAGATAAAAGAAATTTATTTACAAATATGTCCAGGTATAGCATTATTATCTATATTTGATAAGGTTAAATGTACCCAGGCAATGGTGGATTTAATTACAAACTTTTTAACTGCAGCAAGGTTAATTATAGCAAGAAAATGGAAAATTCATGGAGATTTTCAAATAGAGGATTGGGATAAGGAAGTGTGGAAAATTGTAATTAATGATAAGTTAACATGTTGAATTAAGGCCAAAAAAGGAATAACGAAGGGGAATGATTTTGAAGCAATATGGAAGATATATGTCGAAAAGACTTTAATAAAAGAGGAAGGTGTCATACTTCCATAAGAATTACAATTCTGGAAGGTGGAGTAAGTTGAAACATAATTGGCTCTGGGGAGTGGGTTTACTTTTAGAAATAGTTTGATATGTGTAGTAATAAGATCATATTTAGTAACAGTAATAGATTAAATGTAATGGAAAAGTACAGAGTTAAGAATGAAATTATTATAATAATAATAATGAGTATAATGAGAATGAGATCTAGGTATAGGTAATGAAAGTATATAGGCAGTATGATATAGAATATGCTGAATAAGTATATGATTGTAATGGACTTGGAGAGAAATAACAATGTAAGTTTGGTTTGTTGAAATTTTCTTTCTTCACTATTATGTATATCACATGGTGTTTTTCTTGTTTGTTTTGTTCTTTTCTTTATAATCAATAAAAAAATGGTTTGTTAAACAATAAGTGAATGATAGAATGTCTTTCTGTGCATCACTTTGATGAGTATCCCTCTCTGACAGATCATTCCCAACACATCAAAACCACAGAAGGCATCAAAATCTGTGGAGATTGCATCAGCCTTTTATTCTTCTCAAAAAGGTTGAATATTATTATGCAGTGGAAAACATGGAAGCAGGCTTAGAAATAGGTTATAATGGGTGGACTTTCCCAAAAACTGTGAATGAATGAGCCATGGCAAGTCCACAAGAAATGTTTTCTCTGGAAACATCCTTTGTCCTAGTAGTTTTGGGTCCCACTTGAAATCTGAATAGCACCTGCTTAGTCTCAATCCTATAGTCTCCTATATCTTCTTCCAACTCATCATCAAAACTCTGTGACTAAATGCAGACTTTGAAGTGGGCTTGATCCATGAAAGCTTATACAGTGGGCCCTCCATATCTGCAGGGGTTCGGTTCCATGAACAATTTTTTCCCCAACAAATGACAAATAAATGAACAGGAATGATCACATTCCATATTGTTAAATAGTTGTGATATGCATGTAGACACTTCAGTATGTGTCCAATCACATCACCACCATCTTATGTATAGAACATGACACTTCATGATCACTGGAAAATGCAGATCCAGAGGCTGTGGATACAGAGGGTTCACTGTATCATAATGTCTATTAATCTTTCAAATGCCAAAGGGAAATGTGTTTACCCATCTTTCTGGAATACTTGGAGCACCACCAAATGTTTCCTGCTCCCTATGTTTTAAAACTGTGTAGAGTCATTTTGGAATCTTTCCACTTCCACATCTACCAACACAATTCCCTTAGGGCTGTTTCGTTTCATTTTATGACACAGAAAAGGCTGCCAACAAAACAGAGCTTTCTCCCCACTTCATGGGCACTGACTTTAATTTCTCTGCACCTCTATCCTCTATCTTCACTGTCTAAATTTGGGGGGATGTTTCATGCTTTTCTACTTCAGAAGGCTAAGCTCATTAACGTATGAAAGGTATCCAGATAACATGCTGATGAGTGGCACATGAGGTCTTTTTTTTTAAAAAAAACCTTATGCATAAGTAAATAGCTGGCTCAAAACTGTTTTATAGTCTTGCACACATTTGCCACTGTGAATTGCCACTGTGGCAAATGATGTCCTTATTTTTCTTCTTCTCCTTCTCTTTCAGAGAGAGATACCATCAGCAGGAGGCTCGGAAATGTCAACTGTAATTAAAAATGTAATTTTCAAAGACATTTCACAGTTTATTCACAAGGAGAATGGCTTCCTAGCCTATGAACTTTTAAGCTGCTTGGCTGACTCAAAGAGGTAGAAATTTCTTTTAGAATCTTTGTTTTTACCTTGCATACATAGTGAGACACTTGTCAGATTTGCTGTGAAGGCTGGGCTAATAACTGTATGCAACTTGAAAGTAAGGAAAGGGGTTTTTCTGCTTCTCCCTGTCCACATCCTTCTTAGGAAATTATGCAGTGGCACTCCATCTCACCAGAATTTCAATATTAAATTTCATAGGTATCTTATCATTTTTCCCTTGATATCCATCCCATCACCAGTGGTCTGACCATATATTTTCTCCTATATCATCTCCTTCTATTGCTCTCAGTGGCTGATATTTTCTGGTTCAAGAAATTTTCCAGCCTGAGATGAAAGACAAAATGCCTCCTCCCCATTCTACCACAGAAACCAGCTGGAGCGGCAGCCCAGTCTTACTTAAAAGCTGGAGATGAAGGAGTGTTTTTCAATATACATGAGACACTGAGCCCAGAACAGGTTTAGTGTGAAAGAAAAACAGCAGTGGAATCTAGGAGGAATAACCCCCTGCCCCAGCATCTGACCTCTGTAGTTATGGCCTCACTCTCCCTCATGGTAGGACCAATCTGGATTGGGGATGGAAAATTTCATCAAGCAGTTGATTATCAAAAAGAATTTTGATGTCTGTCTTCATGTAGTCTGCTGCTGCACCATAAATGGTTTCTTAAGGATCTCAGTCTGCATCCACATAATCTAAATTCTACCGAAATGTCTTCCTTCTTACATGTAACTGAAAAGGATAATTTTCTCCCAATATGTATCAGGAAAGGTTAGGTTACAAAAGTAGACTGAAAAGGAGATGTTCTCAGTTATCTCCTTCCCCCACTTCAATGTTCCTTTAAATGTGGAACTAAGCTACATAAATGAAAAGTTTACAGGTCATAGCCCTTAAGCAAGTGGCTTGCAGCCTAGGGGATTCCAACTGATGGAATGAGGGTAGGACTACCAAAATCACATGGATGCTGTAGCAGCTGTGTTTTTAGCGGTCACTGTGTGCACGCGTGTGCGCGTGCCTGTGTGTGTGTGTTTGCAAGGGAGGATATCTCTGTGTAGGACAGTGTTGTGTGGCTTAGCCAACCCATGGTTCTACCCATCAGTGTTGCCCTCCACTCAAAAAAGTTTCCCTACCTTTAATCTATGGATTTAGGATATTGATACAAATGCTTGTATCTAGCAGTGAATTTGCTGCTCCAGGAACTGTGCGTGTGTGTAATAGAAGGGGCAAGCAGGTCTGAGGCCAAGATTCACAGAATTCACTTAACCCAACACCCTTCTGGCAAGCAACCTCTTGTTAGTACACAAAAGCAAAGCAGTGACCTGTACTACCACTACTCTGTACACATTCATTTAGTCTAAATCAGGAAAATACCTGACCAATACTGGGTGATCTAAGATTTTCAGAACCAAGGGCCAGTAAAAAAAACCACTGGAGAAAAACAATGAGAAATAATGATCTAAAGATCAAGACTCAGTTTAGCGCAAAGAGACTGCCAGAATAACAGATCCAGCATTAAAAGTAAGAGATAGATTCATTTACACAGGGTGGTGGAGGAGGGGAACGGCTATTAACAAACCAAGATATTATTTGAGAAATATACAGTCCTCCCTCCACATTCACAGGTTTGACCTTCACAAATATGATTATTCAGGAGGCATTTTCCTCCTCTCCTCTTGCATTCTTCACCCCAAGCTTGCAAGGCTTGTGTTTAAAATTGATGTTTTTTTTCTTTTGGGGTGAACAAAGCTCTCTCCCACTGCTGAAGGTGTGACCTCTCAGCCATGTGGTTGCATACTCTGCTGTGTATCAGCTGCTGGTTGGTCAGGTGCTTCTTTCTCAAACTGGATGCAGGAAGTAATTAGAACTCCAGAACTCCCCTTTTCTCTGTCTGAGGGGAAAGTACCAGTAAACCTTTTAGGTTGTCTTCCCCACCCCATGCTGAGGCCAGAGGCAAAGGAATGGGAGGGGGAAAGCTCCAGAGGAGAATGGGAGGGGAATCACTATGGGGAGTTATTTGTGGTTTTTCCACTTTCACAAGGGTTCTGTGCTGCAAATCCTCACAAATGCGGAGGAGCTACTGTCTTACTACATACATGAAACAACAGAGGCATAGCTATATAGCAATATGTGCCAAATTATTATACAGGATCTCAGCCCACAGGAACAAAGAACGAACAGAATGTAAGGTTTTACATGACAAAGCTGTGGACCACAACAACGGAACATAGTTGGAGAATGTTTGTGAAACACATAAGATGAGCTAAGGGATCTTTTGCTCTAAGCCACCATGTGAGATTAAGCAATCAGAAGGCCTTAAGTCTTGATCCTTCAGTGGCTTACATATGGGTAACTTTCCACAACCATCTCATTCAGCCAATAATTACTTTCACTTGGGAACTCTCTGACTGACCTTGACTAGATCAAAACACAGATAATCTACTATATAAAAATCAAAGTTTGTAAGCTTGTCTGTTTGTCTGCAAAGGCCTCATATGATTGGCTCTGTGGGGTGAAATGGCCTCATATGATTGGCTGGCTCTGAAGATTCTATGGAATCCTGGCGTTGGCAGCTCAGGGAGGGACCTTTAGAATTCTCAGCCACAGATCTCAGGCCAGTTGCTATGGAGACAAGGCCTAGCAACAAGAACGAGGGCAGTGTATTCCCTCAGGAACCCAACCTCTGTATGTTAAATATCTCTGAATACAGATTGGATTGGGGAATATGGGGAAAAGTTACACATACTGGCCACACAGGATCTGAAATCTGTGTATTTCAACCGCATCTAATTCCTAAGGTCAGGTCAGGTAATTCCTAAGGTATTTCTAACAAGTATTACCTATGAGCAAATGAAATCCCGGGCAACACTGGATAAATACACTAGTAATGAATATCTTACTTGAAAAATTTGTGATGGAGATAAAGATGAAACCAAAAGCTGATTTAACTTACAACATACTGGTTTTCATGACAATAAGATTTGTGAATTTTCAGTTTGCTAATTTGGGACTATTCACATATGGATGTATATCTCCCAATGTCTTGTGACAAAATTCTTAATTTTGCATTGATAGCTTCATTGGTCTTATATACATCAGTCCTGTAATGTTTGTATAAAAAAAAATGCCATTGAAGCTTGCTTTTTCATGTGTTTAGGACTGCAGCCTTACTCACTGAGAAAAGGACATACATGCATAAACCTTCCTTCTGTAGGTACCAGCACAAAATATATCAGATGGAGATCAAAATGGATGCTGCCCTTCCCCTGCAATAAAAATAATAACAACAAGAAATTGAATGCATGACCCTCATTGCTTTTTAGTAGTATGCTGTCTTTAGCAGTTGAGGATACTGCACAATTTTGTATAACAGTAAGCTGCTGAAGTAGTAGTAGGCCATGTCTCTGATAAGCTGACGAGAACTTGGTAGACACTTTTCTATATCTGTCTATCCCAAAGAATTCCATCTGAAAAATTAGTCTTTTTTTTTTTTTTTAAAAAAAGAAGCACTCCATATTCTTTGGATTCCCTGAATACCTCAAATAAATGTTGTCAGGTGAGTTGCAAATGAATCTTGATCACACCAGTGGGAAAGGTTAATGGGTGTAAGCACCCAGTTTGTCTTCAAAACTGTCACAATCCAAAGTGAAACCCCACTCATACGATATATACCATTGGCCCTCCATATCCATGGATGCAGTCATTCTGTCTCTCACACATCCATATATACTTGTTAACCCTTGTGAAGCTGGTCTGTGAAGCAGGATTCATAAATGCCTTCTGGCAAAATGGTAACTGATAAAAAGAAAGAAAAGAGAGAAGGAGAGAAAGAAAAGAAGATAAAAGAGATGCCATCCTTGTTAAAATATGTTAATACATTCCTCATGTTTCTCTCTGAAGTAGATGCTTATTTTTCACACAGCGATGCAGACATCTGCATAAAATCACATCACCGACCGCAGCCGCCTTCAGCCCAATGCCATTGCTGCTCAGCAGGAAACTGCTCTTCCCAGAGCAGATTCTGTAATGAGAAAGTAATAGGTTGATTTTTAAACAATATTGATCTTCTAAATCTCATAATTGCTAAGCATTTAGCAGTGTCTAAGCAATGAGATAGCTCAATCAGACTGGATATGAGGGGAGAATATAATTTCATAGGAGCATGGGGGAGTCATCCTCACCATCATAATGCAGCACTAAAGCTTCTGGGGTCAACAACTGCACTAGCATATGGTACAACACCAATTGACATTTTGAGTATGCACTGTACACCACTGATTTCAATAGACAGCATTAGTGACAATGATAGGATGGGGCACCAGTTCTGAGAGGACAGGATGAACATCATTCAGAAACACAGTCCACAAAATTCAGCTGTGACCGTTGACCTATTCAGACATTAAAACTCATGTGAGGGAGAAGGTGTGAGAATGTATAACCCCTACGAGTTATTGGGTTGGTCTAGTGAGTAGAGAAACTTTAAGGAAGGGATTGTATCTGCTGACCGAGATGAGAAAGAGAGGAATTGCTGGGGAGGAGCTGTAGTTGCTAGGGATAGGAAATAAGCCCTTTTGACATTGAATAAAGTGATCGCGTCTTCAGTTAATTTTTAGGAGGAAAAAAAGTGTTTAGGGGAAGTTTTGTTATAAATTTCTACTTGTTTTGTATCTTGCATTTAGGGCTTTAAGATTTTCATCCAAATGCTGCAATATAATTCAGCAAAACAAGGTGAAAGGTCCTGCAATCAAGTGCTGCACTGGCACCTTGTTGCATGTTGGAAGTTTTGGGGACAGTGTCAGACTTAGTATATAATATATAATAATATATAATACTAGCATATATACTCGGCATTGCCTGGGATTTTATCTTCTCATAGGTAATACTTTTTAGAAAGATCTGAGATTCTGTGTCTCTAATTCCCCAAACTGTCTTGTCCAATACCTATAATTTCCCCCATTTTCCCCAATCCAACCTGTATTCATTGTTATTAACATACAGAGGTTGGGCCCCTGAGGGAATACACTGCCCTCCTCCTTGCTGCTAGGCCTCATCTCAAAAGTAACTGGCCTAGTCAAGACAGGCACATTTGACCAAGGCCCAAGAGCTATCTTGCTGAGAATTCTAAAGGCCCCTCCCTAAACTGCAAACCCCAGAATTCCATAGAATCTTCTCAGGCAGCCAATCGTATGACATCTTTGCCTGACACAGACAAACAGGCAAACTTTGACTTTTATATATTAGACTAGTGTATTTGCCTGGTGTTGCCCAGGATTTTATTTTCCTCTTAAGAATTCAGCAAACTGTCTTCTCTAGTATCTGTAACTTTTCCCCATATTTCCCAGTGCAATCTGTATTCAGAGTTATTTACATACATAGTTTGGGGTCCTGAGAGAGCACGCTGTCCTCTTCCTTGCTGCTAGGCCTCATCTCCATAGCAACCAGCCCATTCCAGTACCTGTAACTTTTCCCCATATTCCCCAATCCAATCTGTATTCAGAGTTGTTAACATAACAGAGGTTTGGTTTCTGAGATAATACACTGCCCTTCTGGCTGCTGGGCCTCGTCTCCATAGCAACTGGCCTGAGGCCCAAGGGCTCTCTGGCTGAGTATTTTCTAAAGGCCTCTCCCTGAACTGCCAACCCCAGGATTCCATAGAATCTTCACAGCCAGTCAATCATATGAAGTCTTCTCACTTCACACAGCCAGTTGTATCAGGTCTTTGACTGTCTGACGCAGACAAATAGACAAACTCACTCACAAACTTTGACTTTTATATAGTAGATATAGACCCTTTCTCCATGAGGTGAGTGAATCGCTCAGTTCCATTACTTACCGGCTCTTCTTGGGTCCGAAGTAACACAGACATTCCTTTGAGCCCTTTTGCAGGGCTCCTCCATTAGTGCAGGGCAAACCGGAGCAGCGCGAGGTCTGTAGATCCGCACTGCTCTGGCTCAAAATGGCGGCTTCCTGTGGCTTCAGGCTCAAAATGGCAGCTTCTGGTGTCTTCGTGGGAGTGGGCCAACTGCTGACGCTGGCCATGCCCACAGCCCACCCTCCACTGATCGCAGGCTTGCATTGGTGTGAGCCTGCACATCTGCACAGGTAAGTAGGAACCCAATGGCGCATTGCAGAAAGTGTAAAGACCTGATTTTTCCAGTCTTTACTTAGCGTGGGGGAGGACCACTTGGGGGTGGGTTGGATGGGATTGAGGTGCAGAACTAAGTTAAATAGTCGGCACCTAGTCTGATCCAAGGTGCGGACGACCTCCATGCCAGGACACCTTGGCCCGTTTTAACTGCCTCGTGCAGAAAGGGCCATAATTTGTTGTATTACTGTTAAAACATATATTGAAACTTAAATTGTATTTGTAACATGAAATTATAATTAACCCCACAGAACGCAGAAAAAAGTACATCATCATGCTTGGCTGTGCCACTATTTCTATATTCCAGTGTAACCTCTGCAGTGGCTCACTTGTGGTAACTAAGTAGTCTCTCTGTTGTACAAGTTTGTTCAGCACTGCAAGGCCTATAGCAGATGGAAAACTACAGAGGTGGAGACTATGGCCCTTTCCACACGTGGAGGAGAAATGGGGGAAAACGTGCTGAAACAGAGCTTACCGGCAGCTGGGTAAGTCCATCACCACGTGGAGCAGCATGAGTTCGCTGCTCCACATTCCTGCGGCGTCCTGCGGCATCCAAAATGGCGGCATACGGCTGGCAGAGGCTCTCCATCAACCGGAGAAGCTCGCCAGCCAGAAGCCTGCCCCTGGCAGATCTGCAGGCATGCACTTGCGCACGACTGAAAATCTACACCGGGGCGCTGCAATGGAGTTGTACGGGGCTGCACGCTCCGTGCCTCTTAAAAACCTCTTGAAAAGAGGTTTTTAAAAAACACACGGCTCCACCACTTCTGGTCGCTTCAGAGCAGTTTGAGGTGTAGAACTTCAAAATTATAAACGACCCAGCACACTCCACGGTGTAGACGACCTCCATTAGAGGTCGCACTACACTGTTTTAATTACCCTGTGTGGAAAGGGCCAATGATGCAGTGAAAGGAATGGGACTATCCCTGCTTTCTCACCACAAACATTTTCATTTAGTGACTGAAAATGTCCCAGGCAGGACAAGGTAAAGTGAGGTGATCACTTGAGGAAGGAGATGCTGAGGAGGAACAGCATGCTGTTCTATGATAACAGAGGGAACTGTATGTATACTTCAGAACTTGCATTAAGCTCACATTCTTTAAGCTAGCCTGTTGCCTTCAAAGTCAATAGTGTAATGGAGATTGTGCTTCACTGTCACTTTTGTAGAAATTTGCTTTAGCTCATAGAATAGGGGTGGGAATAATAATCTTCTTAGGTCACAAAATATCTTAGGATGGGTCTGTTCCTAGTGAAACCAGCAGGTCTCATTTTTCATAACAAAAAGTAAAAGATGGGATATTTCTATCCTTTACTTCCCAAACTCATGCAAGACACAGAGGAAAATGTGTCGTCAGTATGAGGGGGGAGGAAGATGGACCTCGTTGTAGAGAGGATATTAATCTCCCCATTACAAATCCAAAAATGAAGGAAAGGAAGCACATGAAATCACAGTCTATTGCTTTCCTATATGAATTAGGAATAAGTTGCATAGGTAGTTTCCAGTTCTTCATATCAATCAGTCCATATAGCTACATAGTATTAAGTTTGGCACAAGATAGAGCCATACTGGGTAAGTTATGACTGGCAACATCACAACACCAGAAAAGTCTCACATGTCCCTCAGTCAAGAAATACTCAGATGCAAACTGGGTTTTGTATTTTCAGATTACTCCACAGTGTGCCTGATAATGACGTGGTCAATCATTGGCTCCATATCTTCTCTCATCTTTCTTCATCTGGCCGCTCTCCAGTGTCCTATTTTGTACCTGGCTTTTGATGATGGACTATAAATTGTATTCTATTGCATTGGTTTATTTATACTTTGTCTTTTTCACAAAGCTGGAACTCAAGACCACTGACAAAATATGAAATATAAATAAAACCACATGTAGTTTTTTTAAAAAAAATACAAAAAATTGTAAATACAGCAAATGCAAATTAAAATATAAACTAGTTCTCTTGTCAATAATAAAGACACTAGAAAAAGAGGCTAGACAATCTAATGCAAATAGGAGAATGGAAAACATCCACAAAGCACCCAGTGACAAGAGCTACTAGAGGTAGACTTAGAATCCTTCGGTTCTAAATGTAGCAACTCTATATGGTAAGTTTCCCTCTATTGAAAAATGGAATATCTTGTGGGTAGTCAAGTATCCTCAGACTCTGGGCTGGCCTTGCTGACTCAAGTCACTTATTGGGCCTTTTGGAGAGGAATAGCAATGAAAGGTTTCTTGCTTGGACTAGGACATCTGAAATGATATAACAATCTTCCTTCTGGTGTCAGTGTTTCCTTTAGGTATCTTCCTCAGAGACTGAACTGTGTGAGGCAGCAGTACTCATTCACCCTTGCTTTAGAAAGGCTCACTGTGTAGGGTTTGGTTATAATAAACATAAGGCAGGCTCTCCCAAGCAGACTGTCAAGTTTTGGAAAGCTATGCTCATCTTCATCCTGCTATGGCAATACCACTGCAGAGAAAAAGCCATCAAACAAGATTCCAGAAGCTGCCATGTTTCAAATGCTTTGCAATGGACAATAGCAAGAGTGGTTCTGGGGATAAACTGCATTGTAGCCTCACTTTTTGCTGGAGATGCTAATCTCTACCTAATTTTGGTCTTCCACACAGGATGAAGAATCTCAAACATTTTCTCTCTGCTGGGTAATAGAGTTATTCACATCTTTTAGGACTGTTTTTTTTTTTGGAAAAAAAACATTACATGTATACACATGTGCAAACTCACACACTTACATATTGTATTTTGCCTCAAACCCATGGTTTTTTCTTTTAAATTTTTGCAAAATGGGAAAAAAAATTTCTATGAAGAGTCACAGCAAGTTCTTGTTGCGGATGAGAAAACTTTGAATATTCTTTGTTTCCTTTCTCTTTGCTAGTACAGGTTAGTTGAGCAGGCTAAACACCTTTCATCAGGAGAGGACAGATACCTGGGGCCAGGTCATAGAAGGCTATAGCAGGATCTATCGTATGTATTCTCAAACTGAAGATCTCTCCAGTTAATTATTTAGGGCTGTCAGCAGATGCTGGAATCAGAGTATGGACTATAAATGTAAGGTGCTTGGTCTTGAGCCAGGAATACAGCAAAAGGTGCCATTTCCATACTAGACTGTTGTAGCACTATTATTCCACTTTCAATATCCTATGGAATCCTGGGACGTTGAAAGTGGAATAATAGTGTGGAAATGGCCACGGTTAGGTGATGCATTTTCTGTACCATGTGGACAGTTTCCATGTAGAGTGAGCTTTCAGTCTGATTTCTACTGTGAAGGAATTGTGCTGTAGTAATCCCCAGAGAACCTGATCCACCAAAATAAGCCAGATGACCTAAGGAATCAGTAGAAGAGTCCTGAGTTCAAATCTCTGTTCAGTTTTAAAGGTCTGTGTCTGAATTGGGTTTCTACTCTTGTGTAGCTTGACCTACCCAAATGAATATTGTAAGGATGAAATGGAGGGGAATAAACCATACATGTCATCTAGAACTTTTTGGAGGTAAGGTGGAATATGTAAACATAAAAGGAATAGAAATATAGAAATGACTGTGGTTGTGTAAAATTCTTGCTGCTTCCAAAATGTTACATGAATTTGCTTATTCTGGCATAATGGGATTGTATTGCAAGCATTCTGCAGTCCTTTTAAGAGACCTTGTCCCTAATATGAGACTCAGGCCCTTTCCACACTGGGGGGTGGACACGCAGGAAAACAGGGCGGCGCACACGGGGACGGAGCTTACCATGAAGCGGGAGGCTCCGTCCCTGCGGGGAGCAGTGCGAATTCGCCACTCTGTACAACGGCGGCATTTGGCAGCACTCGGCAGCACCTGGCAGTGCCCAAAATGGCGGCCAGCGGCTTCCGGCGGCGCTCCACCAATCGAGGCAGCGTGCCAGCCGGAAGCACGCCCCCGGGCAGCTCTGCAGGGATGTGCTACCGTGTCCCTGCAGTTCTGCACAGGGTGCCGCAATGGAGTAGTGCGCGAGAGGTTTTATAAAAACCACTTGAAAGGTGGTTTTTATAAAACATGGAGCGCCACCCATGTGGTCGTGCGAGGGTGGTGTGAGGTTTAGAACCTCCGTTTTTTGTCCACCCTAGCGCACCCTGTGGTGAAGACGACCTCCGTGTCTGGTCGTTGCACCGCGAGGTTTTACCCCTGTGTGGAAATGACCTAAGATGTCAAAAGTGCGTTTCTGGTTTTCAATGTTTTTTTTTAAAATCAACCCACTTAAAATTCCTGCTTCTATGTAAAACTAGTGTCTTTCTGCTTTGTGGAAGTACAGACATACACAGAAAATAGAACAGCAGAAGGTGAGTGATCACAGGGTTACAAACAGCCTATCAAATGCTACTACTTTTATTAGTTCATGCAATAAGGCAACACTTACAGAATTTTTCAAATCTATGTGTTTTATAGAAATGTGCAAAAATGTACAAAACAAAACAAAAACACCACTTGTTATTTTTCTCTGACCAGCCCCCAAGAAGCCCACTGTTTTCTTGAAGGTCTTGAGAAGGAGAAAATGATTGAAATTTCCTTTATCATGTATTAGAATTAATCACACCAGGATTTTTATTGCTAGTAAATATTATATTTATGCCCAGAGAGCTCTCTGGGGCCTGAACAAACTTATGAAGCTGATTATCACTAATACTGGGCAGTTCAAACTCAAATTTCCTCAAGATAGACATCTGCTTGCAAGCAGGATGCCAGAATGTGTGCTAATTATTTTCATGACACACACATGCATCTGCCAATTTTAGCTAGCTAGCAGTCCCCTTCTGCAACTTGTCCACACTTTTCTGCACAGGTAACATAAGGGACCATCAGCACAGTGAGTTCCACTAGATTTCTGTATTTAGTAGCAGAGAGCCAGTATGGTTGAGTGGTTTGAGCACTGGACTAATGCTCAATATTCTGGAGACTAGGGCTTGAATACTTGTTTGTTCATAGAAACCCACTGACCTTGAATAAATCATACTCTCTCAGCCTCAGGAGAAGGCGAAGGCAACCCCCCTCTGAACAATTTAGTAACAGAGTGCATAATGTCTATTTCCTGAATAGAAACTTAAATGGAATTTATCCCAGATTACTAACTCTTGAACACTGTAAATGCTCCTTCTTTTCCCTACAGGGTGAGAAAACCAAAAATGCAACTGATTATAATTGTTTTATTCTGTCTTTTGAGTGATCTCTGGGAGTAAAAAGACATTTAAACACTGAATCATAGGGAATGTTGTTTTCAGAGTGTTACTGCCCATGTTTAAGATTGCCTTCTTTGTGATCCTCTAGCCTGGACTGCTCTGGAGACCTTATTTAATTGGAAAAGAGCACCTTTCTGACATCAAGGAAATGGGTCAGAAATGTACTGTCACCAAAAGCCTCCATATTAATCATGCAGGCATTGTCTTTTGCATAATGAAAATAAAGGTTGTGCTTTTAGTGGCCCTTTTAGTCCCTAGAATAATTGCTGTTTGGCATATTTTACCTCCACAGGTCATGTTCCAACTTGAAATATGTCCCTACCAATGTCACTCTGGAAGAGGTTCACATTGAATTACAAGTTAACTCAAGTGACCTTTCCCTGGAGTGTCTTTCTTTAAAAGATCCATTTTGAATGCTCTTCCTTTTTTTCCCTTGTTCCTTGGCCAAATGAGGGATAGGTAAATTGTTTTTCTCTGTGTTCCTGGTTTATTTTAACCTTAAATCGACAGTGACAAGCCTTAATGGTGAATTTTGATGTTCCGTGACAATGGAATCAAAACTTTCTTCTTCTCCTCCTCTTCTATTGCAGCCATCTGTTGTGCAAATAATCCATTCCAGGGTTTCCTGAGCCTGCTGGAGCACACTTTTAGGGTGTGCAGTGGTATACAAAAGGGTGTAGGGTAATTTATTCATATGGAGGCAGTTCATTTCTTCCTTGCAGGTTTGGTATGCCCACCATTCCCAATGTGTGGGAATAGGTGTATCATATTCAGACCAAGGCAAGGACAATTAATTGAGGTTAATGTTAATGTTTCAGAAAGGATTGGGGCGGGGGAAGCAACTATGCATTTTTTCAGTGTCACTCAAAAACAAAAGAAAAGAAAAATGATTGTGTGAAACTACAATTGGTAGTGTTGCATCCTGAGGGCAGGTGCTGTTTCAAAAAATGGAGTTAGCTGCAAATTTGGGCAATCTCTGTGTTCAGTCTTCATGATCCTCTCTTCCCCTGCATTGCCATCTTTTAAAGATCTATCTTTTAAATGTTTTGTTTTCTGTATTAAATGGGCAGTTGGCGGGTTAGAGAGGATAAGGATGACTTAAGGGACTTTTTCAAGTCAGATGAAAGCCCATTTTGCAAAAGTTTAAATTCATTGAGCTTGATTAAAGCTCAGATAGTCATGCTTAAGTCCAACTGAAATCTTAATTTATTTGTACATGATGTGTGTATATCACCTGATAATACAATGTTCCTGGGCAGCTTAGAAGAAACATTTTTTATTAAAAAAACCCACAGTTTAAATACAAACCAAACCAAAACCAAAACCAACAAAAACATGAGTGCAAAATTCACAATACATCAAAATTAAATACACTGATTTTAGAAATGGAGTAAAATGGATTATACATACATTCAAAAGGTTTGGGTGAACAGAAAAGTTACCATATGATGACACAGGCCTCCCATAGGTAATATTAGGAGAACTTCTTTGGGAAGAGTTCCTCATAATTAAGGTGGTTGTATCAAAAAGTGCCCTCTTTACTTCATTTCACTTGGCAGTGGCACTTGTAGCGGTTCTTCTAATGATGCGGATAGGTGCATTTGCCAGAAGATGGACTTCTAGTTAAGCAGGTCCTAATTTATTTAGTATTTTAGAAGGAGGTGAGGAATATTTGGAACTCAGATGTTTAGGATTACAATTCTCGTAATCTCTTGATGGTGTCACCTAGGGTTTCTGGGAGGTGAAATACAAAACACATAGTGATCTAAAGGCTCCTGATTCCTGCTTTAAAGGTTAAGCATAATATACACAATACACAGCTTTCAATAGTGCTTCAATAGTTTAATGGGACTTAAACTGGGACTGCAGTAGTGTGCATCTAACCATACAACAATTTATAAGTGAATGCTCTTTAAAAAGAAATAGTGTTTTTAAATAGTAGCCAATGTGGCACATTTTCATGACTCAGAAAACACTATGATACAATATTCAGTGATGGTTGATGGCTTTCATGTCACTGGTGCAGTGAATATGCTCTGGCTTTTATTTCAGATTTTAAAGGAACTATCCTATGGACTGAATCCTGTTGCTAAAGCAGCTTTAGCAGTCTGGATAGCTTTAAATAAAGTTCAGACTACAATAGAAAGTTGATTTACTACTCCTGTGACTTGGGAAATGGCAGCTGCCACTGGTGATGGGGAGAAATCAGACTGGTTTACATAATGCAGGCCTGATTTCATTTTACAGCAAAACTATGCAAATCTGACAAATGGGTGGCTTTGACTGTATTCAAAAGTTTCCATTTCTCTGTGACTTCACTGGATGCTTATACAATTGTGCACAACAGGGAAGCAGCATCCACAATTGTACAAAGAATAAGAGGGTTTCTGGGAGACAGTTGCTCTATTAACATGGGCGCTTAGCTTCACAATAACAACAGAAAACTGCTGTCTCGCAGAGCTGCAAATGACATTTTCATGCTCTGTACAACAATGAATATTGCATTCTGTGTTGAGTTGTATTTCTTACTCTTAGAAAGGTGTGTTGTGGAAGGAATGTTTTGAATCTGAGAGATGATTCCCTTGTTTGAGTAAACAAGAGTTCATATGCCAGCTTTGCTTAGTTTTAACAGATATATAGCCATCCTTTTAGCTTGTTACAATAATTTAAGCAGCAAAATGGTTCAAGGTCTACCTGAAATCTCTCAGGTACAGTTTAGGAATTGTCATATATTTTATGCACAGTTTCATTCCCTCTCTCCCTCTATCTTTTTCTCTCCCTTCTCTCCAATCTCTCAATAATTTATTGTCTCCATACATAGCTAACTTCCTGAGAATATCTAACTTCATGAAAATAGAATATATGCCTAGAAAGAAATATCATGCAGGTAAATATGGACATCAGGTCTCATTGCATATCAGTTCAGAGATGTGAATACAGAATATTCGTAAATTCTCCTGATCTTAATCACAAAGGATGCCTGAGTATATCTCAGACAGAATGTAGGCTGGTGACTCTAACATCATCACCATTTTTCTCTTGTGTGATCTTTAACATCTTTGTCTGATGAAGAAGCTGACAAACCTTTGAAGGCTTGGACGAGTTATGCTTCGGAGTTGGCCTAATAAAGATCTCACCACTTTCTGGATTTTGTTGGACAAGTCAAGACAACCCACCAAAAACAAAACAAAACAAAACATGCCAGCTGCTGTAAGATTTTTTTTAGTCTGTGCAAGCACTTTTTTCTTCCACCAATAGCAGCGTGAGGGCAAAAAGCCCTCAGGACCAGGTTTCTGAAAAGCCTGGCATTTTGTTTATTTTTATACAGATTCAAATCCCTTTGAAAAAAAAAAAAACTCCAAATGTGAAAAATTGCAAAAAGGTATACAAAAATCTCAAAATTCCCCAGTTAGGGAGAAAACTTTTGCTTCCCCTCAACCAACTTTTTATGCAGGAACAAAATATGTGAGGATTTGCTTTCTTATATCAATGGCATGGATGAATAAATATAGAAAGTACTCCCAGATTTTACTACACATAAGTTTAGATTCTTTTAGTTAGACACTGTAGCTAATAAAGAGTTATAGTAAGTGTGGTTATACCTATTAATTTAAACAGCTTAGGCCAGAGCTTTCCAAACTTTTCATGTTGGTGACACACTTTTTAGACATGCATCATTTCGTGACACAGTAATGCAGTTTTACTAGCAAATGGGACGTTAAACTAGCCCCTTATAAGAAATACGGACATATACATAAATAGTAATAACAAAATGTATGGAGACACAGCATACCTCATGAAAACTTGTCATATATTTTTTAAAAATATATGATTTATAAATAATAACATACATTTCCAAGATTGTAGGCAACACACCTACACACTTCAGGAGACATACTAATGTGTCACAGCACACCGTTTGGACAGCCCTGGCTTAGGCATTCCTGGATCTATGGTTATCAGGATCCTTTTGATTTCAGTAGGTTTTTCCAACAAGTCAAGGAAAAGAAAAACCCATCCACATGCACAAATAGTTGAATAGCTAGTGTTGCAGGTGGAATCAAATGAAATAGTGTCTGTCTGAAGACAGAACGGCTCCAGCATACTATAACAACTAAAGCCCACAGACTATTGGATCAACAGTCTCTATATGTATGTAAATATCAGAATATGTTAATAGTATTAGCTGTTATGAGCTAGAACTTCACAGCAACGGAGTGATGGGAACAAAACAAAATATTTCAGAAGTGGCTACATGTATCAGTGCTGCAGTACTGTGACTTTCTGGTGTGGTGGTACAACCCCCTGTCTTTTCTTGTTTCTACTCCTTTCTTTTGCCCTTGCATTGTCCTCTACAAGCCAGAACTCTACCATGCAACCATAGCAGCCATGATAGCTATAGTTCAGGATTGGTCATTATGGGCAGGGTCAGAGGGCTATCATGAAGCATAGAGTTGATATATACCTGGGTATCCCAGCCAATCAGATTAGATAGCCATAGAGACAATGAGGGCTGAGGACAGAGAGGTCAAAGAAGAAGCTAAAGCACCGTACTGAGAAGAAACAGCATGCAGGAGAGCAAAATGGCACTGAAAAACTCTGAAATAATACAAATGTTCAGTGAAGTGAATATTTTTCTACAATTGGTTGAGCTTCACTGACTTCAAAGAATACCAAAATAAGTGACTATTCAATGCAGCCCAAATATTTTCCTATATCACTGTGATGCATATAGAAAAGGTCACTTAATTGGGGACATTAATCAGGAAGTGCATGCCAACCCAATAGCAAATGATGACCCATATAGATAAGCAATTATCATCCATGTCAAGGAGAAATACTTAGATGACACAGTGTGAGCAAGTAAATTTCTGCTTTCATTCTAAAACCAATGGAGAAGAGCATATCCCTTTGTGTTTTAATACTGGGTTTTGCTTGTGACCTCAATGTGAACAGATCATGTTGTTTTATATCAGAGTCAGAGAATATTATTAGATATGTTGTTAGTCTGCAGCTCCCATCAGTCCTAGACAACATAGCTGATGATGAAGAATGATAAGAGTTGCAGTCCAGCAGCTTCTAGAAGACCAGACACTCCCAGCTCCTGTCTTTATGAGATGCACCACATTGATCTCTCTAGCTGGGAAAAAGCTTTCTAAGGCCATTTCTGCATTATACTATAGTGTTATAGTATACTATAAACTACAAATCCCAGAATTTCACAGGATGTTGAATGTGGAATAATAGCATTGGAACAGTGTGGAAATGGCCTATAACCGAGTTCCTTTGATGACATTTCTTGAATCTGCATAGGACTTTGCATAACTACAGCATGAGGAAAACCACTGTGCTCTGTATGACCTCTATTGTCTTTCAACCTGTGGAATTTCTATACTGCAGAAAGGAAGGTTACAGACTAGGGAAGAAGTGAACAAACAACTGTAAAATCCATTCTGGCCAGTAGCCCTCCTGTGGGAGTTCACAGTAATTTCCAAAGCTAGGTGGCCCGTGACAGTGCTGGTTCTTTTTAATCCTTTTCTCTTTCTCAATCTTTCTGTTCTCTCCTATCCCAGTCACTTCCTTGGGATTCCTCCCTCTGTAGCCTGAATTACATATAGCTGGTCTGCTTAAATCTCCTGTTCCCCACAGGGAATCACTGCAATTAACTTGTTGTCTTGAAGTACAGATGAATAAATTGGCAATGGGCAAAAGGTTGATTTGTATTCAGAGTATGTTATCTCTTGCAAAGGTCTCTCTCTCTCTCTCTCTGCTTAAAACATTATTAATATTAGCAAGCAACAAACAAGCAAACAAGCATCCTCCAATAATAACCCAGCCTCTTATGAACATTTTATTCACAATATATTTAAAGGTATGATGAGCCTTGAACCAGTAGAAATTAATACAATTCCCTGAGTGTGCATAAAAAAATGGAATGGCTCTAAGTAAGTAGCTGACATATAACACTGAATCTCAGCTGTACTGAGGGGAGAGATTTGCAGAGTATCTTGGATCATCTCTGCAAAGTCTTGACAGAGTCTATGAAACAGAAACAGCCTTGAAGATGCACAAATGTGTCAAGTTTTTAATATTTCCAACAGGGTCTGTCCAACCATTAGACTGAGTGAGGTTCACCAGAATTCAGTCACCAGAATTCAGTTGTCATGAAAAAGTAATAAGTTATTAGTGATTTAATTTGTTATTAGGATATTTTGTTTTTCTTCTGACAGAGACAAGGAAGTGCTTGTGAGATTTTATTTTCTTTGCCTTACACAGTATGCTAGAATAATTTTGATAGCTATGGATATAATGCCCTTGGCTTGGATAGATGGGTGACATCAATATCTGTTCCACTTCAGCAAGGAAAAAAATCAACTTCCATCAGCTTTATGTTATAGAAACTATTCCATTTAAATGGATATTGAGCTATTTTCTGGTCTGGATACTGATCATAGCAGAATGTAAGCAGCTGTCTTTTACTAAGTCAGACCACTGGTCCATCTGGCCTAGAGCTAGCAGTTCCATATTGGGAACAGGATATTTAAGCATACCAGATATATGCTGCTCAGACTACAGAGGGAGAAATCTCAAAGAAGAAATTGGACGCAGGGGAGAGACAGAGAGGAGAATTAAGAGAAACTGTCATTATCATGGGCCATCCACTTACAGAATAGTAGACCTTTTCTTCTCAGGTTTTCCCATGGCTAAGGAAGTGGAAGTGTGATCCATTTATGATCAGCCTCTATCAGCTTACCTCATGCCAATGGCCAGCATCCCAACATGATAGCTTGAATGACAAGCAGATTTTCAGAACAAAGACTGTGAAACTTTTACACCCCTGATCCTCAAAGGTTCCAGATGTTTTAGCACTTTTACAGCTCACACAAAACTTGATTAATAAAGGATATCTCTCTGATCTAGTATTAAGTTAGTCCCTTGTTAACTGAACGTAGCTTGGGTCATAGCTCCTAGGTAATGCAGAAGCGACATTATCATGGACTTAGAGGACTTTATGCCATTAAATATCATTTCCCTCTTTCTGTGGAAAAGAGTTTCACAATTGTAACAACAAACTCTTTGAGGATGAGACCTGTTCTTTTGACTGATATGACTCTGGAAAGTGTTATATATACTAATGACACTACTGTAATGACATACCTTGAAGAAGAAAAACAACAACAACATTGTTAACTCTGAGTTATGGAGAACCCAGCCTAGGCTTTTTTTGAGGGGGGGGCAGGATTTATTCAAAGATGATTGCTGTTGTCTTCCTCTTAGGCCGAGAGAGTGTGACTTGCCTAAGGTCACCAGTGGGTTTCCTTAGTGGGTATTCAGGTACTAGTCTCTCATAGTCCTAGTCCACCATAGACCACTAAAGCATGCTCCCTTTCTGCATGGTAACCTATCAATACAGAATTTTCCATATATGATCCAAAATAATATTAAAATCTAGATCAGGTAGACCTTCTTCAGGATGCATAGCATATGAAACAGCTAATGCAGCAATCTGGAAGTGCATGAGGTCACCATCATGTTCCCAAACCACTTGATCTCTAGCTCGATAGAGGTCAGGCCCTTTCCCTTCTGCTCCTGTTTCATTTCAAAGTTCCCAGATGACTGGGAAGTTTCCCCTGTAATCTGGCTGTTGATTCAGCAGCTTTGAAACTCCAGATGCAAGGACTGTGTTTCTCAGGACAGGCTGCATTCTGCATTCTTAATAGGAGACTTTTGCTTTCTCCTTCTCCCTCTCTCTGACAGGAATATTTAAATATATCCATCACTGCCAGAGCTCACATCAAATCAGATGTTTATCAGACACTCCGCTTTTCTCTCCTTTCTCTTAATTTGAAAAAGTTATAACAATAGTAACAATCTGAACAATGGGAGTGGGGGTAGAGAGAGGGAGAACCATCAGTTCTACTGAAAGACAGATCTTGTGAAAACCACTGAAGGGCTGTACCTGATTCATTTTTCTCTTTCTCCTTATAATATTTCAAATGCCATCAGTACTGGGATTTTAATGAAAGAAGCTATTGTGAGGTGTTGACCAGATGAAAGAGTGTCTTATTTAGACACTCTGTATAATTTTATGAAAAGCTCATTTTAATAACAATGCATTTCAGAAAATATAATTGAGGGTTTTTTTTTATTTGTTTGCTTCAAAGGAAGATGAAATGTATTCCTTATGTTGAAATCCACATTCAGCAGTCACAATACTCATGTAGTGGCCTTGGGCAAGTTATTATTCCACTGCTGTATGTCAGTTCTCATGTCATGGCCAAAATGTTGACTGGCCCGGTAAAAGAGATTCACCTCTCACTCATTCGTGGGTCTGCATGTTGGCTATAATGTACATACACACCAGATATTGTTCCTATTATGTGAAGTTTCTATATATCCACCAAGATATAAGATAGGGTTGCTGTACTGCTAGAAATGTCAAGAACATTCACAAAATTTCTAATTCTCAAGGAGAAAGGCTGTCTCAACATGCCTGCAAGAAATCACCAGCTCCTGCAAGAATTCTCAACTCCCATGTGAAAACAAGGCAGAGGAGCCTATTCTTTTTTCCCCCTTGTTATGGCTCCCATAAATTGCACATAAATGTCTCTGTGAAAAACTATTGTCTTCTTCCTTTTGTGAAGCAAGCCACACAGATAATACACTGCAAGCAGAGAAAGTCTGGCCGATTGATGAGAAAGGTACAAATGACTTTTAATTTTTTGAAAGTCTATGCATCAAGACAGCAACTATTGTACTTTTATGCAATTGTGCTATTTGCACCAATGCACAATTTACAGCAGGAGATGTCTTGCCATGCAGCTTTTTATTCTTGCACGGAAGAAGGAGACGAGTAAGATTTTTACATCTCTATAGTCTTCCAGATGTTTTGAGGTACCACTGAGACTTGTGAGCTCAAACATCTGGAGGACCAGATGTTCCCCATACCTGACATAAAAATGGAAGCTTTTGATCAGTTAAGGAGCAATTCCTCATTATTTGGAGAACAGGTTATTTAAAAACAAAAACAAATGTGTAGATCTATCTATCTATTAGATGTGTGTGTACACATAAGCACAAATCTTGAATACAAGGTGTCACCAAACAAAAGGCATCCCCTCCAGGGTGATGAAAAGGAGGAATGCATCTCTCCAACTTGGGAAGGCAACAGAATATGTGCTTTTCTCACTTCAGAACTTTGCACTTCCGAATGCAAATGTATACTGAGTTCATGAATTACTTAATTAAAGCCCATCGCTTGGTTCCAGATTTAGTGAGCTGTGTAATAGACTAACCTCTCACATTGATTTAAATTAGCCTGTTCTAAGCCTGACTGAGACTCTTCCATTCACTTATGTTGGAGCGAGCAATTTTGAACTCAGTTGGATTGTAAGTTGCAGTAAGTATGGATCAAACTAGATAAGTCAAATCAAGTAATATTTTTGTAACTGGATGGCAGTTACATAAAGACTGTCTCACTAGCCGTGGAAATCCACTGGGTGACAAGTCATACTCTCTCATCCTAAGAGGAAAGCAACAGCAAATCTCCTTTGTATAAATCTTAACAAATGTTATCATGAGATGGAATCAACTTAAAGGCACACAACAACAACAACACTGACCCCAGGAAGAATTATGGTGTACTACATACAGGGAAAAAAAAATCCTACAACACAGGGAGCATTTGAGCCCTCAGAACAAACTATCTTTTGCAAAAGGTAAATGCCTAGGGAGATAAGCAGAGCCAGAAAACACACTTCTATATCAATTGTGAAGAAAATTGCAAAATCAACACATTTTTAAGCCCAGAAATGAAACTGTCTCTGCTAAAACCAGTGTTATCCTCACAGTGAATGGTCATTGTTTAAGGTAACCAGCTCACTTCACTGCTGTTTCACTACTGAATGGGCATGGAGTTTCTTTGTTCTAATAGATTATGTTGACAAGAACAGGAACAAAGGTATTCTGACAGCAAAAGCAAAAGTCAACAGATTTGTTGGGATATTCTTTATCCCAAGCTGTTTTTGTGTATAAAGTAAAAACTTTAAAGAGAGAATGACTGGAACTTGGGGAGATGACTTACCTAGTCTGCAGGTGACAATAGGCACCGGAGTACTTTTTTTCTCTATTTATCTCAGCCAATATAATGCAAATAAGTAGATTTACAATGCAATCTTTCTGCACTGTAATCTAGAAAGAGTACATAGTAGATCTACTTCTATGTTCGTTCTGCAGCAATACATGAATCTAGAGCAGTGGTTCTCAACCTGTGGGTCCCCAGATGTTTTTGGACTTCAGCTCTCAGAAGCCCTGAGCATTGACCATAGTGGCTGGGGCTTCTGGGAGTTGAAGTCCACAAACATCTGGGGACCCACAGGTTGAGAACCACTGATCTAGAGAAATGAGATGACTTGCCCTGCTGCTTGAGGGTTAAATGTTCACAAAGCTTAACGAAATGTTTTTGCACATGACCAAAGACCCAAGTTAGAGCCTTCATATTTTAAGCTGTCTCTCCTCCCACTCAGCTACCCCACCACACCAGACTCAGGGAACAGACTCAAACATGTTATTTTGCTGTGGGTCCCTTTTTCTGTTAGTTTAAAAATACAATTGTATCAGCTTTGTTTTTGATTTACTAGTGTGTACGTGTGCAAAGAGAGAGAAAAAGGACAGAGACTGGCCTTTGGATTTTTTTTGTTTAGATCTCCTTCTAAAAATGTTCACTTTAAGGAAATGCATTACCTGCATTTTGTTACTGATGGGGCAGCATAGGACTGAAGGAATGACAATTTGTATTTATTTTAATGATGACAATGTCAGAATTGTCTTGGCCCCATTGGAAGATTAAGAGTAGTAATGTATAGGAGATGGACCAAATGTTTAATCTACTAGCAAAGACTTCAAGTAGCTGGCCATAGAATATCCTGAGCTGTCCCTGAAAGACCCTTCCTATGAAAAACTTGTGGTATGCCTTGCTGGGATAAAGAAACTAGAGCATAATTTAAATAATGCTGGTAGCTCTAGGGGAAAAGAAATCTGTCTCTGTGTGAGGGAGAGCGAGGCCTTCAGCTGTGGTCACTGCTGTCCATGGACAGCTGCTCTTTCCTTTTTCAGGGTGTTTATGCCACATTTGAATATGTATTTTCCATGACAAATTGCAATGGCACACCACAAGCTGTTGTAGCCTGTTGGGTGAATGATTAGCATTTCAAATATATTTATAAATACTTATTTATTCAATAGATGATAATAGTTCTATTCTAGTTTAACCAACAGCCCTATCACCCTTTTAATAATGGCTTATTAATTCCCCCTCCCCAATTTAAAGAAGTGAAACACGGCAATTAGAAACATGTTCATGTGCTTATTTATTCATGTCAAACTAATGCATACTATCAAGTAAATAAAATACGTTGTAAACAAAGTATATGATTATCCATAAAGCAATCTGGACATCTTCAATTACATGTTTCCACATAAACGCTAACACACTATTTGAGCTTGAACGTAGCTTGTCACTAGGGATGCAAAGACAATTAGTTCCCTTTCCCAATGGCAAAAGTGTAACTACATTCTAGTACAGCTTAAAGTTAACAAGGGATAACATTGCTTCTGTTGCAGTGCATCTGTAAATTTTAGCATAATTTTAAAGTTTTACAGCGTGGGCTACCCCCTAAATGATAGAAGAGAGCTATTATGCAGTTGAAGAGATGGTTTGTACTGTGCCTTGTGCTGCTGTCTTGTGCTGTGTTGTGCATGGGAAGTGATGACAAGAAGGATGGGAGAAGAGCAGGTTTTGTAACATTCGCCTTTTAGAAATAAATAATTAAAATTAACTATTATTTTCAAGAAATTGGAAGGTAAAGAGTTATTCTTTAAAATTATAACTAGAGCAGTAATTAACTCCTTTGGATTGCCAAAATGATTAGTGTGACTACTTAGGCCCTTTCCGCACCAGGCAATTAGAACGGGGCAGTGCGTCCTCTCATGGAGGTCGTCTGCACCTTGGAGCGGACTAGGAGCGGACTACTTACCAGAGATCTGCACCTTAGTCTGCTCCAAAATGACCCCAAGTGGTCCTCCATCTTTCTAAAGATGGTTTTCTAAAGACCGCAAAAAACAGGTCTTTATTTTCCTGGAACGTGCCATTGTGTTCCTGCTCCCTTGTGCAGATTCGCAGGCTCGCACCAATGCAAGCCTGCGATCTGCAGAGGGCGGGCTTTAGGCGTGGCGAGCTTCAGTGGTTGATCAGGACCCACGACCAACCAGAAGCTGCCATTTTGGAAGCCGGAACTGCCATTTTGGAATCTGGAAGCCGCCATTTTGGAAGCCGGAAGCTGCCATTTGGGAAGCTGGATGCCGCCATTTTGGAAGCTGGAAACTGCCATTTGGAAGCTGGAGCAGTGTGGATGTACAGACCTCGCGCTGCTCTGATTCGCCCTGGACCAAGGAGGAGCCCTGCGGAAGGGCTTCAGGGACAGTCCGCGTTGCTTCAGACCCCAGAAGAACTGGTAGGTAATGGCATGGAGCAATTCCCTTGCCTCGTGCAGAAAGAGCCTTAGTTTTTTAAAACCAAGTAGTCATGCTAATCATTTTGGCAATCCAAAGCTGCATGGAACTCAGTGGAACTTATTCCTGAGTATATTCCTTGAGTATCCCTTTTTACAGCAGTTTCCTAAGCTTTATACAAGCAATGCAATTTTATACCAGTCTACTCAGGAATAAGTTCCACTGAGTTCCATGCAGCTTTGGATTGCCAAAATGATTAGCGTGACTACTTAGTTTTAAAAAGCAGTTTCCTAAGCATTATACAAACAATGCAATGCAATTTTATACCAGTCTACTCAGGAATAAGTTCCACTGAATTTCATGCAGCTTCTTCTAAGGTAAATGTTGTACAGGATGCATGAGGCCTAAACTCCCACTTAACTTCCCATGCAGGTTGAAGACACTAAGGACATTTGCATTGCAGATTAGAGGTGAAATGTTTACTCATATCCACCTGCCATGTAGCTATACATATGATTATGAATTGAATAAGATGGCTCCATGGCTCTCCTCCCAATTCTGTCATTCTTGATTTTAAGATTTCACTAAGTAGAGTTGCCAGGGTAAATGCCTAGAGGCAAATCTCTTAACAATGGACAGCTGATGCTGAGCATTATTTTGTTACCATGTTTTAATGGGAGCTGGGATGGCCCAAAGAAGCATGGTGTTTCAGCATATAAGCCTTCCTCCTTTACTTCCCCAAGGAATTATTTAGAGTTGTGGAACAGAACAGAAGCATGACAAGATTGTAGTTTTCGGACAAACATTTGCAGAGTTAGATCTACAAAGAAGACAGAGATATACAACTTTTTCCTTTGTAGAAAAACCTTTGTGAGGATAGATTCTCCTACACATCTGATGGGACATGTATATGTGTATAAATAAAAATTTTATCACAGAAATGTCAGAAGTCTTCAATGATCTTGCTTCTTAGGAAAAAGAATCTTGGGAATGTAATGTGTTGCTGAAAGCTCTTGCCACTCAGGGTGCACGTGCCTAACAGCAGAGTACACAAACGCTTCGTGTGGGGATGAATAGCTGAAGCACACAATTTTCCCCCTTCAGGGAATGTGATATATCTGGATTTCTACATCATGATGGGACTTTTATGGATCTGTCATAGAACCTCTTCAAGTTTCTGAGAGTTTGTTGCTGTTGTTTGCTATCAAGTTGACTTTAACTTATGACAGCCTTATGAATGAGAGATCACCAAGAGACCTGATAATCAGCAGCCCTGCTCTAGTCTTTGCATGGTCAGGTCATGACTTCCCTGATAGAATCAGACCATCTGAAATGTGCTTTTCACTCCCTTCTACTTTTATGAGGATTGTTGTCCGTGTGCTTTTTCAGAGTGTACTCAGATGTGTTTCTGGACACATACGGGCAACCAAATTTTACGTAAAGCCAATTTCCTCCAGAATTTTTTTTTTAATAAAGGAAGATTTCTCTCATGATTTGCAAAACTAAATCTAGAGAATGGAATGTGTGGTGAAGGCAGATGAATATCATGAATGTGAGTTGACTCTTCAAGTGAATGCTTTTGTCTTGTTCAATAAGGCACTTCTCTTCATTTTACATTTTTAGAGTGTGGGTGTTTCTGCTCTCTCACAGTAGAAAGCTAATATAGTTCTGAGCCACAGGGAAAGAGCTGCATCATTTCTACAAGGACAGACACAGGTGTGGGAAGGAGGTGCAGTAGAGATTCATCCCATGTAATTCACACTTGTCAAATTACCAAAGAGACAATGGAAGGTGCTTAGGGATGGGAAAAAATATGTTAACTATTTTTAAAAACAGATTTCCATTTTCCAATTCATGGTCTATGAGGCCATAAGCAAATATATGCATATAGGTTTCAGTTTGTTATCATCAAGGAGAACAGGTTCTTTTTCCCCCTTTCAAACTATATGTCAATAAAAGTGTACAATTCAAAATTAATCTTTTTGCATATGTGTGTGTGTGTGTGCGTGTTTGTGTGTGTGTGTACACACTCTGCCCTTTATCTGAAGATCTCTAGGTGGCTTACAATAAAATCAACTTAAAATAATAAATAGTTCAAAAGGTTAACATTAAAAATATGCTAAATAATTTTTAATTTAAAAACAGACAGTTTAAAAACTGTTAAAACAATCTTGAATTATATAACTACAAACCACATGCAGCATGTGCACAAGTGTGCTTTGGTCAACTATGAAAAATGTGTAGAAAAATGCATGTACTAAAATGTGTTTCAAAAGTGTGTACTTTAGGAAAAGTGTGTACCAAAATATGCAGAAAATATCCCCGTCTCACACACACAACCAAAATACACAAAGTATCTCAACAT
Source organism: Iguana delicatissima (assembly GCA_948472985.1). Taxonomy (NCBI): domain Eukaryota; kingdom Metazoa; phylum Chordata; class Lepidosauria; order Squamata; family Iguanidae; genus Iguana; species Iguana delicatissima. The sequence goes on from CAOKZL010000537.1 coordinate 1,205,659, forward strand.
AACAAGGACAGGGAACCTCCACCTTGAGGAAGACAAAGACAACCTCTGTCTAAACAAATTTTGCTACAAAAACCCCTTGATACTTTTGCCTTACAGTCACCATAAATTTAAAATGACTGGAAGGCATGTAATACCACCACCTTCAGTCTTTAGAACTAACCATATTATATATAAAAAGGCTTGCCTACAGGGCTAGACTCAGGTATTTTCTGCCTAAGGCAAAGGAGAAGGTCACGTACAGAAAATAACTGGACCAGCAGCTGACTCTTATTTCAATGGGGATGGAAAATATCCTCACCACATCTGAATGTAGCAGTCTTGTGTCAGGGGCAAAGGACAGGTCACACGGTATATATAACTCTCTCCACTCTATGACTGTCTATGACACAAGGTTGCTGCCTCACTTTGTCTAATAGTAGGGCCAAATCTACCTGCCCTTGGGGTTAACAGATGCTAGAATAGCAGTCTCATGACCTTTTTACTTCACTGACTCACAGATAATTTACAGTGTGTGTGTGTTTGTGTGTGTGTGTGTGCTTTCAGGTTACCTGTTGCCTAATGGTGGCCCCATAAATTTCATATAGGTTTCTTAGGCAAGGAATTTGAGGTGATTTTGCCAGTTCTTTCCTCTGAAATATAGCCTACATCATCCGATATTTGTTGACGGTCTTCTTTCCAAGTACTAATGGTACCACCACCTTAACCCAGCCAGGCCTTGTTTGACATGCCCCTGACCAGTACCCAAATGAAAATCAGGTCTTTCTGTTTTTGCTTTTGTCACAACAAAGCAGGAGTATGAAATCTTGTTGACAGCTGAAAGAAGCTGGGCAACTCTGTGACCTAAATCAGCTCAACCAGAAATCCATTAAATGATTTAATTTTTGTCCATCTAGCTATTGATTGTACTTACATGGTAAGAGGACTGGAAGCAGCAGCAGAAAAAAGCCTGAACAGAATTACTAAAAGGAACAATGTGTAGTGAAGTGAATGGATGGCAGATACAAAGGATCTAAAACAATCGATGGCTGAGAGCCCTGATTCAGTTTTTAGAATGTACCATGCAACTGTTTGCAAAGAGATGTTTCATGTCAAAACATTAGATAGTGCTGAAGTTTCCAATATAGCCATGCTTTACAATGTTTCTTTTTTCATTTTTGTGCTGCTCTCAACTTTTCCATCAGAACAAGAGAAACTAAACTCATGTGTTTCAGAGAAAGGAATCACATGGGGGACATAGTCAGGCCAGAGTTAACCATTTTTAAGTCAAGATCATTTCAGTGGGAAATGTAATGATCAATTAAATTAAATTTCAATTAAATTAATGATCAATTAAATTACTGATTTAACTGATTTAACCTAATATTGTACCTAATAAACTATGGATGCAAAGAATACACACGAAGGAGCTTTGTCAAGCAAGAAAAAAATCTCTGAAAGTCCCAATTTTTGCTCCTGTGCAAATTGATTTTATTTTGGTGATCTACATAATGTTTTCCCCAAGTATTTCCAGGTACTTGTCTTTTGCAGTTTAAATTAACCCAGTATTTCCTGAAATGGAGTGTATCTTTCTATAGCTGCCTGTTTGTGATATATTGGTATTAGCTAAGATGGCTGCTGCCAAGAAACATAGCAATTGTTTCCAAGACCCAAGCCCTTTCCGGATGTTACCGGATCCTGGTGGTGTCACACAGGGATCCCAGTAGGGCCTTTTCCAGGAGGCGAGCATGACAAGAGCTCTCCTCTCTGCACTGGCTGCCTGCTGGAATGGAGGAGGTACAATGGCCACACCTCTTCCTTCTTCAGTGCAGCCAGGCACTGTCCCATGCTACACTGGGCAGGTAGCATGGCTATTGCACTTCCTGACCTTCTGCAGCTCAGGTAAGTGTGTAAGAGTGGTGAGAGAGCAGTGTGATCACTGGTCATTGACAGGAAGAACCCATCAATGATTTGTGGTGCAGTTGCACTGCCTAGTGACAGGAGAATGACGGGACACGTATGACGTCAAGCAGAACTGTCATCCCAGTCCCATATTTCTCCCATCTCCAATGTGGGATGACAACATCCTGCAGAAAGGGCCTCAGTCTCAACAGGGATCAAGCAAGAGGCAGAGAAAAGCTAGTAGTAAAAGAAAATGATCCTAATGCTTACCTAATGTAATATTGCCAAAGGACTTTAACACTTTGACTATGGCCTTTTCCACACGGGGCAAGGGAATTGCCCCGTGCTGGTACTCACTGGACCTTTGTGCTCCACCCGTGGGACCAGGCTGGTCCGGAGTGGTGCGTGGCTGTGCTCCACACTGCTCTGGGGACGAAAATAGCGGCTTCCGGTTGGTGGAGGCTCCACTAACCAGTGAAGCTCGCCAGCCTAAAGCCCCGGTAGATCTGCAGGCTCGCACTGGTGCGAGCCTGCAAATCTGCACTGGAGTGCGGCCATGGAGTGGCACGCTCCGTGGTTTTGAAAGACCTGTTTTAAGTGGTTTTTCAAAAGCACACTGAGTGACCACTTCGGGTCGTTCGGGAGCGGGTTGAGTTGCAGAACTACACAAAGTAGGTCCAACCCAGTCTGCTCCCAGGTGTAGACGTCCTCTCTGGAGGACGCTCTGCACCGTTTCTTTAAGCCCATGTGGAAAAGGCCTATAAATCCTGAATAATAATTTAAAAAATTAAAATAAATTTTAATATAATTAAAACATTGGTAAAACTTAGTTTTTGAAATGTTACCTAAATCTATATGTGACCTGGAAAGGAGAAGAGGAAGATAACAAGAGAGGGAGTGAGGAAAACCCAGGATATCTCAAGGAAAAATTTGGATGTGAAAACATGAATATGCAGGTAAAATCAAAACAAAAGGTATGGAAAGTCTTGATATGCCCAGGGACTTTTTTTTCCCGTTCTGGATAAACCTAAGGAAAGCTAAGGACCAATTATTTATGGATTGAAACAGTTCTGTCTACTTCAAGAATGCAAAACTGTAACTGTAAAAAACAAGGGTGTCACATGCATTGTTTTGTCCAAACTGACACTACCTCAGGTGCCTCCGTAGGGATGATGGAGAAATTTGTTCTCTATTTTTATTTCAATGCAACTTTACAAAATTTGCACTTAATTAAATGACCATGAATCAGACTATATATATATATATACATAGAGAGAGAGAGAGAGAGAGAGAGAGAGAGAGAAGAATTTTCTCAAATTTTGGAAAGTAGTTTCACCTTCCTTCTCCACAACATAGATTTGGAAAGATGCACTGTTGATTAGGAAATGCTTTTTTAATTTTTTTATTAATTATAAAGAAAAACAAACAAAACGTAATACCACATGAGTACCATAAAAGTGAAAAAGAAAACATTACAACGAAATAGCTTACATTATTATTTCTTTCCAGATCCTTTATCATCGTATACGTATTCCACATTTTATATATCATATTGCTTATATATTTTTGTTACATTCTTAGCTCTATCCTTTTCAACTATACTTAACCTATTACTGTTACTAAATATGATCCTATTACTAAACATATTAATACTAACCCTAACTTTAAATGTAACCTTAAATATAACCTTAAATATAAGCTTAAATGAAACCTTAAATGTAAGCCCTAACATTAAGTGTAAACCCATCCCCCAAGCCAATTATCTTTCAGGTTACTCTACTTTCAAAATCACTCCCTTTCATTATTCCTTTTTTGACTTTAATTTGACATGTTAACTTATCATTAATCATTATTTTCCACACTTCTTTATACCAATCTTTTATTTGAAAATCTTCTTACATTTTCCATTTTCTTGATATAATTAACATTGCTGCTGTTAATAAATTTGTAATTAAATCCTTCATTGCCTGGGTACAATTAACTTTATCAAATATAGATAATAATGCTATGCTCGGACATATTTGTAAGTCAATTCCTGTTATCTCTTTCATCTCTTTAAACATAGTTTGCCAAAATTTCTGTACACCTTCACAATTCCACTACATATGAATATATGTGCCAATCTCTGGGCAACCCCTCCAATGTAACCTTGAGTGTTTCTTATCTATATGGTTTAACCTTACTGGTGTTAGGTATCATCTCCAGACCAATTTATAATAATTCTCTTTTATCCTTATGGGTAAATATTTTAAATGATGCTGATTCCAAATCTTTCCCCATTCTTGAATATCTATTTTTTGTGCTAGTTCTTCTTCCCATATTTTTCTAAGATATTCATCTTCATCTTCATATATTGACAATATTTTATATATTTCACCTGTGGTACCCTTCAATATTTCATTTTCCTCCATTCCATCTTTTTGCTTAACCATTTGCTCAAATCTAGTGCATTCTCTAATATCTTTATTGTTACTTTTCCAATTCCTTGTCCACTGCTCTAACTGAATATAATTAATATAATGACATCTTAGTACCCTGCAATCTCTCTTTATTTTATCTTTATACTTCATTATATTAATCCAATCTTTTAACTTATATATTCTCTGCTTCTTTAATTCATTCTCTAATTCATTTCTCAAATTCTTTGGAAATTTTTCCATCATCACTACTGGGGTTACTGGTGAAATAACCGGCATTAATTTTTCCTTATTTTTCTTCTAAATTTCTAATATATGCTTTTTAAAAGCAGTGTTAGCAATAAGGCATAGTTTTGGCAAATTAAAATGGAGAAAGTACTGTAGTTGTCAAGTATCTAAGGATACAGAGAGGTTCCATTCCCACTCTCAACCAGTGACTGGAAATTTTAATCTTCTTGCTGAATTTTCAGAAGGCACTGATAGGGAAGGAAGATTGGTAGTATGACACCTAGTATCTCAACAATGGCAGAAATAGAAGGTGCAGTAGAATGGAAATAAACAGAATTAGAATACAGTCTCCCTCCACATTTGTCGGTTTGACCTTTGCAAATTCGATTATACATGAGGCATGTGCTTGCGTCCCTCCCTCCATTTTCCTTCTCCAATTCCCATGCATTCCTCACCCCAGACTTGTGAGGCTTATGTTTAAAATGGGCTTTTTTTGCCTTTTGGTTGAGCAAGGCCCCTTCCCACTACTGGATATACTGAAGGCATATTCTGCTGTGTAATGGCTGCTGATGGGTCAGGTGCTCTCTTTGCTCCTACCCTTCATTTCTCAAGATGGTGACTGGAAGTGTTTAGAACCCCAGAACTCCACTTTTCTTTGTCTGAAGGGAAAATACTGGTAAGCCTTTTATTTTGTCATTTTAATTCCCTTGGGAATGCTGGGCCTAGAGGAAAAGGAATGGGGAGGGGAAGCTCTGGAGGGGAATGGGAGGGGAATCAGAGAGGGAGTTATTTGTAGTTTTTCCGCTTTCATGAGGGTTCTGCACTTCAAACACTCAGAAATGTGGAGGGGCCGCTAACTTTTAAAAAGTAGGAAATGGGAGAATAATCATGACATTTGGACACTGCTGAGTGTTATTGCTCAGGTCTGAAGTAAATAAGTCCAAGATTTACAAGGAAATGTACACTACGGAGCTATCCATTGCTTCCAATGGCCCTTATTCCCAGATGTGGTCATAGAGTTCATAACTAGACATCTGAGCAGTATCTATATGTCTATCAACCTGAGATAACATTTCATGGTATCCGATGAAGTGGACAGATGTCCATGAAAGCTCGTAGTATAATGAATATGTAATTCATTAAGATGCTATAAGTGGTGGGAGAGGGTCAAATTCATTGGGGCCCTTTTAGCAGCTTACCTGCATCCCACGGCATCCTGACATCATCCCAGCACTGCCTTTGCTGGGATGGGAGTGTGTCCTGAATGCCCCCCTCTGCACTCAGCTGGCTGCTGGCAGATGGTAGTCATTGGGATAAGCTCTTTTCTTCTACAATGCAACTGGCCTCTTCCTGTGCTGCATTGAGAAAGGAAGCACGTAGATAGCACTTCCACCCTTTCCACAGAGCCCCAGCCAAAGTGATCATCATGCAAAAGGGGCCTATTACAAAAATTTTTCCAGTAATAGTGCAATGTACCATCACAATGGCTGGGGATACAACAGGAATGGAACTGCAATGACGCTGTGTGGTAGCACTCATCGCAGCCTGACTTCAATGCGTCTCCATTTGGGGATGGGGCTGTAGTATGGAAATGGCCTGGGTTAATGTTTCCTTATGGGAATACCCATTTTATATTTCTGAAGAATGGGATGAAATTAATCTTGCCTTGAAAAGTCATACATTTCCAAGATTTAGGCTGTATTTCCATAAACTATTTATACATCTGAAAAAATGCATGATATTTTTAGCCATACAGTTCTAGTGCATACCCTAGAAAATTATGTACAAAAATGCATACATTTTGCAAAAAAATATATATAGAATAATTCTTACCAATTTCTGTTGAGGAAGAAAAAGAAATCCTAGAATCAAATATGGAGGTGGGATGGGACAAACATGCTAGTGAAATTTTGAGAAACACATTAAAAATAAGACAGCTTTTCACATCCCTAGTTACATGACTCTGCTGTTTATTTCATGTATTTTTACTCAGAAGTGAATCCTTACAGTTGAGTGGGGATTGCTCTCAATAAACTGTTTATAGGACTGCAGACTTTTTGTCTCCAGAAGAAATCAAGGGCCCAAAAGCATTATGTTGTAATGCTGAAACATTGGAAGGAAGGAAGGCAGGTAGGCAGGCAGGCAGGCAGGCAGGCAGGCAGGCAGGCAGGCAGGCAGGCAGTTCACAAGTTTCTAAGTATCCATGAATTCACTGCAATGGTAGTTCAGATTGTGAATCACGGCAGAAGAAACTTGTCATCCTTGGTATCTTTGGGGGGTCCCCAAAATCTGACAGTCAGTGCATCATATCAGTGATCCTTTTGGGTCTTTCTGTTAGGATATGTTGGTTTTATATGACTTCTCATGCTGTAATCTTTCACAGTTCTGTCTCACATTGTCATGTAATCAATTGCCAGAAGATGGGGATGGGGCAATGTATTAGTCTCATTTTCTTCATGTCTAAATTGTTTTAAATCTCTGTTTCTTTCCATCCCAACACATGATTTGCAATTTTTTGGGAAATTCTTCAAGAAGTGGCACAAACTATTTCCCATTTGCACCAACCAAATGTGATTGTCAGCATGCAGGAGTCTGTGCTGTATCCATGTGCTATATAAGCACTGAAGATGAAAATCTCAAGAGAACAGAAGAAAGAAGCAACCCAGATTTGGCACCACCGACAGCTTTGAATAGATGAGTACTCAAAAGCTTTCTGTCTGGATTTTTTTGTCCGTTACATAATCTGGTACATCCTTTTCTTTTTAAAAAAGAAATCTCATACTTTTTCCATTCCATTCCAAATATGAAAAGATGCATGCATTTTGTAAACCTTGTGAAAAAAATATTTAATGAAAGTCTCACTCATTTCCTATCAGAGGATAGTGAGTGTTTGGCAAAGAAGTCAGGTTATGATAGCTGAGTCATGAAGAGTGTGATCACAGTGTTAGACATTGATGTTTCACTTTCTACAAATGAAATTAAAACAAGTTTTAAGGGGATGATTTTAATGAGTACTGCACTTTTGCAACACTGATTCACCAAAAAAACAGGGTTTAGGGGAAGGGACTGGGGAGAGACATGGTGGGTACGGCTGCTTAGGACCAGTGTGCCATTTAGAGTAAGACAGGGAGTGGAGGGTCAGTGTGCATCCTGGGACCAGTGGTGTAGGGCCTGGAGAAACTTCCCAAAGCACTGACAATGAGTTTTCTTCAAATCCCAGTCACAGCTCAGACCCTGGAAAAACACCTCATGTGTCATTTATGCTTTTGGTAAGTCCACACAGAATGTGATCCCTTATGGGAATTATAGAAACAACTGGAACAACTGATTGTTCTTTCCACCTTCCCAGCTTCTGAAATATGCTGTGATGTCCCTCATCACCACTGTCTTGGTTCACAGGGTTTTATTCAAGTTCCAAGATCATTAACTCAGATTGCCCTTTTGCCTGTTTCTGCATTCAGATGTTCCAAAAGCAATTCCAACTCACCTGCCTACCCTTCTTTCTCCAGAGCCTATGACATCACAAGGATCCCCATCACCACGGCTGGGCTAAGGTTTTGGCCCTGAAATCTCAGGCAATTAGATGTTCTGGCCTGGTGGACTTGTGTGACCAAGGGATGCATGCAAAGCTCTTTAGACTGAGTCTGTGAGTCTTGGTGCAGTGCTTCTTATCTTCTTAGCTTTGCTGAAGACACATTCCAAAGGATGTGTTGCCATATTCCACTCCACTCCTCTCCCCTCCCCCTCCCCCTCCCCAGGATGCAGTTCCTCAGTGTGGGTTGCAGTAGTGTTTAATCTGCCTTCTTGCTGGAGACCCTCAGAAAGAGTTGCAGTATTTTCAGAAGAACAGAAAATTAACATGCTGTGATAAATTTCCAAAAAAGAGACTTCCATTTACATGAGTTATTTTAATAACAATTTACTTGGCAAATGAGCAGGAAACACCTCCCCCTCCTCTCTCCAGTTGTTTGCTTCAATGATTCATTATTAACTTATTATGCTGTTATTGCAGCCTTCAAGGCTGTATCTCATAAGTGGCACTGCAGGCCAAAAGGATTTTTTTTAATGCACCATAGGATGGCATCATGAGGCAATTAAGGTCAAGTTCAGTCATAATGTTAATTTATAATAACTTGGTTGATGCCTTTTCTTTCTAGAGAGAAAAGCTGAATTTCTATCCATAATCTTGCCAGATTTTAACGCACTATTATGTTTAGAGAAGCATATACAAACATGGTGCACTCATTGTGAAAGAAAAGGGCATTTTTTTACTCTTTCCATTCATTTCAAATACAAGGGATTCCTACCTAGTTATTCCATTTAGAGGCTTACTTTCCAGCAGAGATGGGGAAAATGCATCCATCCATTCAGTAGCTGCTGAATGCTCCTCTTCTTTATTTATTTATTGGGAAAAACATTTGCTCCCCATGCCTTCTGGGACCATGGGGGCAATTTTACCATATTCCCTTTTCCTCAGTTGTTTTAGGTCCAAGGTAATCTTTTCTTCTACCATGAAGTGACTTAGATTTTGACTTCCACATCACCTCCTGTTGTAAGAGAAGCTTTTCCTAGCCTAGAATGTCTTAAAATGGCTCTCAAGTGAGCATTTGGGGGCATTTTTTTAAAATGGTGAATGGAGCAAGAGTGTGGCCTTCTCAGACCTTTCCACAGTGAAAACAGGAGATGTTGCCAGCGGAAATCCTCTTGGGGACCATCTTTAATGTTTCCCTTAGTATAGCATTACAGGTATTTCAGGAAGAATGGTGGCCACAGTGGGAAGAATCTGTGTACCATTTATTTGGTAGTCACATTTCCCCTCTACGGTGCAATGCAATTAAGACAACATTGAAAGTTTTCTAAGGAAAGGGGACAAAATGGTTTGTGAGCTCTCCTGCTTTTGCTACCATAGAGAGTAGTGAAAAATTGTCCAAATCAAGCAAAAGAACAATACTGAAGACAAAGTGTCAAAACTAACAAGATTTTGTTCAAACATAAAATATATAGAACCTTGAAAGGAGGAGTGGTGGAGGGATTGTTCCACACTCCTACTACATATATGAAAGATACTTTTAAAAAACCCCAAAATGGTTATTACAGGTTTCCTTTAAAAAGTCTAGGCATTTCCCTTCATTCTTTTGAGATTCCCTAGTGGTACTACCACGTTAGCACTTTATTTCCCAAGGCTTTGGGAGAAGGGGAAAGTCTCCCAGCTGCAAAGGATGCAGTTGCTGAAGAGGATGCTAGAAACCCTATGTTAGGTAGTCCTTCTCCCATTTTCTGTGCTACTGCTGTTTCAGTCCTATGCCTATGTTTTTGTTATGTCCCTTCAAGTTGTTTCTGCCTTATGGTGACCCTAAGACAACCCTATCATAGAGTTTTCTTGTCTTGTCAGAGGGGTTTTTTCATAGCTTTCCTCAGAGGATAAGAAGTTATGACTTGCCTGCAGTCACTCAATAGGTTTCCATGGCTGAATGGAGATTCAAATCTTGATCTCCTGAAGTCATAGTCCTGCATTCAAATCATTACACAATGCTGGTTCTCAGTGCCTGTGAACCTGGAATAAATCTTACTGAACATAGTAGGACAAAAATAGATATACAGGTAACCCCTGACACACTTTGTAAGAAGAAATGCCCCTTACCTTGAGAAGCTGTAGATTTGCATGTTGTTCAGTTAGAGGCTAGATGTGATTAGAGAGTTTTAAAACAAAAATGCAGAGGAATTACTTTGGAAACATTGATGGTCAATGGATATATATGCATCTTCTTTTCAAGGAATTCCTTGTGTTTCTACACTATCTAGTTGCTTCCAAAACCCATTGACCTTCTTGGTCCCTTGTAATGATTGGGCGATGTTTGTGTTCTAAGGAGGGAGGTCTCTTTCCAGGGATAGACTATAAAGTTGACTAGCAAGGGAAGCCTCACTTTTGGATGTGTATATATATGTTACAGCTGAGTTCAGTAGTTGCTGAATGCTCTCATTCTTTCCCTTTGTGGGGGTGGGGAGAGGGAGAATCTAGGAAGCATTTTACTGGGAGATGGGGCTTCAATGCTCCCTCTCCCCACCAAGTTCTAACAGTACAATTGATTGTGCTGGAGAGCAATGACAAGTTTACAAAGGGAGGGAATCTGTATTTTGGGAGTACAGTTAATCTTATTCCTAGAACCAAGGAAGAGGGTTTATGGGCTCCTATCTTCTGCTGTAACAGTGCAGGTTGGGGAATCAGCCTTCACATATCAAGTTGGAGCAATTTGGTTCATGTCTGTTTTGTTTCAGAAGGGATACAAAAAGGTGGAAGAGAAGGATGACTAACACCTGAAGTAGATTTCACAGGACACATCTTTTAGCAGAACTGCTAGGCTTAACCTTCAGTTAGAAAATAGGTACCACTATTTAGTTTTTTGTACTACATACAGCTTAAATCTTTTTGTTAATCTTAAACAGAATAGACTCATAGAACTAATGGAAATCACATGAATGTTGAGGTATTGATTCACTGGATGTGCTCGAATTAGGACTGATGGCTGGGATCCTGTATGGGAATTACATCTTTGTAAATGGATTTATGTATGAGGGAATTAGAATTTGTCAGTTTTGTAACATCTGTATCCAGTAGAGGTCACTATGGCCTTTTCCACTCCACCCTCCCAACTTGCCATAGGGGCGGGAGAAGGATGGGACCGCAACGACACATCGTCACAGTCCCGTTCTTCTCTTGTCCCCAGGTGGCACAATTGTACCACATATCATTGATGGGTTTTCTCCATCGATGACTGGTGATTGCACCGCCATCCCACCATGTGTTCACACTTACTTTAGTTGTGGAGGCCCTGGAAGTGCAATGGCTGTGCTTCTTACCCCAGGCAGCCTGGGACAGGACCAGGTTGTGCTGCAGTAGGAAGAGGTGGGGCCATCATGCTTCCTTCTGCAGGGAGCGAGCCAGTGCAGAGGGGAGCATTGGCATCTGCCCTCCCCTCCTGGCACAGCCGCTGCTGGGATGACACTGGACCCAGGTAAGCTGCAGAAAGGACCTATGTAGCAGAGTTGGCAAAGTGCCTGATTCTTACCAATGCGTAATGGGGCACTCTTGCTGATGTCTCATTATGCATCTTTACAATTCACTAACAAAATTTATTAGTGTCTGCACTACCTAAAGCTATGGTAACTAAAAGGTAATATATAGGAGTCTGGTGAAAAACTACATTTAGAGTTTTGTATTTTACCATCTTCCATTTAGCTTTAACCTTTGACGTATACCGTCTAGAGTAATATATAGACAGAGCAGTGCAAGTCCTACTCTAAGGCCTTTTGCTGTTCTGGCATTAGGGAAAAAGAGGGGCTTTATTTGTTTAAAATAATTTTATATTTTGTTTTGAGGCAAAGCCTTTTCACAGCAGTTTATAAGCTAAAATTATGTAACTATAACATATCTAATACAATTAACTAAAACAGCAGCACTAAATATTTGAAATAACAGCAGCAGTAAAAACTCCAATCTATAAAATAAAGATCAGCATCCATTTATTTAAAAGCAAACCGAGGCATCCAGGCTTTTAATGCCCTTTTAAAAACACCAAGGACTGTAAGGAGCTCTCTTGGGTAAGAGAGATATACATCCTATTTCCATACCACAATAACCCCCAAATGTTGTCTTGTTAAATCACAGTGTTAATGAGGAGTGCATGTTAAGTTTAGAAGCTTGGAATTCTGGGGAGAAAGGCTAGGTGACTCAGATAATTAAAATCTGAAGGCTTTATGCTTTGTTGTTTTTTGCCTGTTCAAGACCAGGGGCAGGGTCTTTCAAGAAACACAGTAGAAAAGCTGGGGTGGACTATCTATACTTATTTCTGAATAGGGATATAAACATTCAACTGTATCATTTGGAGAAGTAGGAGCAAGTTCCATACTTTTCTCCCTGCTGAAGAGGAAAAAAAAATTTCTATATCATTGTCATTCAAACATTGCAAAATGTTTGGGGAAATTATTTTGCACACATTTTTGGGCAAGGGAATATTTTTTGGTGTGTGTGCAAAAAACTCCCTCTGTATATATGTGCAAGATGCTGGTGTTTTTTGAGGGGAGAGGGGTTACAATCTGCACATTGCTCTCTCTCTCTCTCTGTACAAGATTACATTTTTCTGTGTCCAAAACGGCAACGCTGAACAAAAAGTGTCTGCGAGATTTCTAGATTTTGTATAGTAAACAGTAATCTTGCATTTTTTTGGGGAAAAAAAATACAGAAACAATCTTGCACAATAAACAACAATCTTGCACAAAAAGCCCCCTTTTTGGTGCAGGATTTCTGATTTGTGTGCAGGAAACAGGAGTCTTTCCCTTCATCCCACTGGCTGTCTGGAAATAGTAAGTTTTGCGCAAAACAAAATGCTTTACACAAAATTCATGGAAACATCCCACATGAATTTCTGTGATGAAAAAAATTGTAAAAATCAGATGAGTGACAAATATTGGGTGAAAACTGCATAAAATTCTTACTGGTTTGTTTTTCTCAAATGGGTTTCCTGCCTATCAGTACCATTGTGTTTCTGAGAAAATAACTCTATGAGCCATAGTTCATAAACCATAAAAAATTTTTCTGTAATTTTTTATTTTATTAAACACAAACAGCTCAACCAAGAAAAAAAAATGTATAATCTACACATAACTAAAACAAAAACTAACAATTCTAACGATACTAAATACATGACACAGCATAACAGAACATAACTAAAAAATAATTTTAAAAAGTTGGTTCCTACCCTGTTGCAAACAATTATATGTAGGTATTAAATCCTTTCTTTTATACCATAACTATTGATTGTTACTAAGCATTTATCATTTATCATTGTAATTATCTACTTACTTCTTATCTACTTAATTTCCAAGTTAAGTCATTATTAACATACTCTTATTTCTTACTTATTATCTACTTAATTTCCAAGTTAAGTCATTATTAGCATACTCTTATATTCTATATCACTATCATTAATATATAAAAGTCAACAATTTTTATGTTTGCTTGTCTGTGTCAGGTGAAGATCTCATATGTTTGGTCTTATACTCCTGGGTTCAATCATCACGTGGAGCTATCCCTCTTTGATTTGAGTATCTGCTAACATCAAGGGAGGGGTGAATTGGAAGTGAGCAGGATATTGTCCACCATCATTCTGCCTGTTCATTTTGTGATTTACAAAGCTGCAATTCTGTGTTATCATTATGTGCAAGGAGCCTTGCAGTCATAGGCCATTTCTGCACTAGCTTGTTATAGTGCTATTATTCCACTGTCAACATCCTATGGAATCCTGAGGTTTGCAGATTACGGAGGGGCCTCAAAGGATTCCATAGGACGTTGAAAGTGGAATAATAGCACTATAACAGGCTAGTATGGAAATGGCCACATACCTACATCCACACTCACTGACGCTATCTACACTTTACTCTGCAAAGCCAAGGAATCTCTTGGGTCCTGGGAACCACAAAAACAGTCCTGGTTGGATGCACACACACACACCCACACACAGTCACTCACAGTTTGCAGGTTAATGTATAAAAAGGAGTATCCTACTAATAATCAATAGGCTGCCTAAATTGAACAAAACACAATAAATGATGCTGATCCAATACAGAAAGGTACGACATTCCAAGATAAATTTAAATGTGATAGATGTTGCATCTGTTATATATACATGCATGTACTTTGCTCTGAGTCCCTTTGTAATCCTTCTAAAAAAAAATCTCTAATTTGCATTGCTTTTTAAAAAAGAATTCTGGGCAAGTATGCAAGTGTAATATATTTCCTTGTTTGCGCTTGTCTTAGTAAAACCTCATTTTCAAGGGTGCAAAAGTTGATGGCATTATCAGCAGAAGTCAAAGCTGTTTTACATGGGTACATGCATTGTTTGATACTTTGGCACTTGATCACTCTACAGTTTTCTTTCCAATATGCAGACTGCTATCATTCTGAAAAACCCACACTTGGATGATTTTAAATTTCTACCCATGGTGATTTTTCTATGCTGAGTAATTCATACACGCAAGAGGTCACTGTGCCATAATGTCCAGAGAACCTTACAACATCTTAAAGGCTAACAGGTTTTTTTCTTACCTAAGATCTCACACCTTGGAGCTCATCTCATCAGGGGCCACAAACTCATATGCCACAATATATCTCTGACTTACAAAGGTACAACTAGTCCTGAGGTTGAAAAATTAACTTTTCAAAGTAAAATGGGTTATGTTGTTCACAACAAAGCCCTTCCAAACAACTCATTATTATAAATGTTGATAATTGTTTTACAATCTTGCTATACTAATTGTAAACTTTTCATTATTTTTAGTTTTTTGTGAAGAAAAAAGATCAATTTATAAAATTAGGAAAGCAGTCTAAAATGTAAAATAAAACCTCTCACACTGCCCCCGAAGAGAATTTTGTACTCTAAAAAATAAAAACAAAAAAAACCTAGCAAGTGAATGCTACACATTAAATGAAAAAAACAAAAAACAAAAACTACAATTCATGTTAAAGCTGTGATGTTCTTCATAGCCCAACACTAATTTTCATAGAAACAGCCAGGTTAATCTGTCGCAGCATGAAAAAGGGAGGGCCAGACCCTAGCAGCACATTTAAGATTAACTCACAAAGCATGAACTTTTGCAGAATTCAATCTGCTTCTTCAGACACACTTATGGAGTTCATATTAAAGCAGCAGGTATGTAGCAGTTACATGGTGTTTCATATTACTGATGTGTTTCACATTATGCCTTTACCTGTAATTCGTTATTTCTGTGTTCTGTGCAAGACTCTTCATTTTTGCACAAATTAATTTAGTTACATCTCTGGAAGATGTTGCCACTTTATAGGGCTTTTCCTCCCCACCCTAGCAAGCAAATTGACAATCATCAGACCAGAGTGCATATTAAGTCAGGGCTGATGAATTTAAAAATAACACCAACCACTTCTACATGCAGCTTGGAAATTTCAGCTACCCCCCCCCCCAAAAGAATAATTCAGGGCAAAAGCTACCAATGGATAATGGTGATTTCACCAGCTCTATTTTAGCTAACTTGCATTATTCTTTAAATGCTTTATATTTTTGTCAACTTGCTCTTTTAAAGGATCTATTTCCTTTTATTAAGGATCACCTGCATGGATAATTCAGATGAATGCAGAGAAGCCTTTGTTTCAAAACAGAGAAAGAAAC
Organism: Iguana delicatissima; assembly: GCA_948472985.1. NCBI lineage: Eukaryota > Metazoa > Chordata > Lepidosauria > Squamata > Iguanidae > Iguana > Iguana delicatissima. Next base: position 1,221,380 of record CAOKZL010000537.1, read on the forward strand.
AGACAGCGAGGAAAGGAAAAGACAAAAAGAGTGAAGACTTTTTCTCTTTGGGCAAATTTCCTGGCTCATACCCAGGATTATCTTTGTAGGGTTCCTGTTAGCGTCTGGCCTATTACATTATGCATGAATCCTTACTTCTCCTGGGACGAACAAACTATCCAGTGTTTGGTTAGCGGCTTTCAATTGTATGCTAAGCTTTGCAGATTATTGGAGTTATTTAAGTTAATACAGTTGTTATATTTTTATAACACTTCCGTGCATCATTATTAATAATGATGTCATGTCTGGGGGCAAGAATCAATATGAGATTTACCATGTGATGTTTATATACCTTGTTACAATGGAATTAGTTTCTTTGGCACCTTCTGCATAAGAGATCAGTTTGTGGGTGCGCATTTGAGACAAGTGTATACCCTGTGTGTGAATTTGGATTTAGACCAATTGACTGTGCTTCTCTGATATTCTAAATGGAGTGAGGCTATCTCCTGAATGTTTTGACCATTTTCTGTGACCACACTCTTTTACAGGTGGTTTTCTCTGCTAGACGCAGAAGAACCATTCAGCTTCTATGTCAGAGTAGCAGAAGGTAGAGTATTGGTAGCAATATAGGCTTTTTACTATGGCTAGCCATGAGGTGAAGAACAGCAAAAATGAACAGTCAACAAGAATACATAGGCACCTTGACTGAAATTCTGGACTGGGATATGCATCATAAAGTTCCACACAGATGTACCATGACATATTTTTCCTTCACCTCAGCTAAACCTACCTTTAAACTGCTATAGTCTTCTACACAGCTATTTACTGGCTGGTGGAGAGTGGGGAGAGATGGTGGAGAAACACAGAACTATGTTTCTATAGCAGGTCACACAGTGACAGGCATCCTCTAAGACCTTCTGCGAGTTCTCTGTAGGACCTTAAGAATAATGTTATTGTTATGCATCCTGCTATATGAACACAGGGGAACTGCATCTGGGATCTACACAGCTGCTACTGTACAGCCAGGGCACAGTTGTTGCACAAGGAGGTAAAGATCTTGGAGAAAAAAGATTGAGAGGAGACATGACATTCATTGTTAAATATCTGAAGGGAACTCACATGGGAAATGGAACGAGGTAGTCTCCTCCTGCTGCTCCACAAACCAGGACATGAACCAGTGAATTCAAATTACAAAAAAAGAGATTCTACCCAGACATTAGGAAGAACTTTTTGATGGTAAGAGCTGTTCAGCATGAAACAGACTGCTTCAGAGGGTACTGGACCCTTTAAACAGAGTTGGGTGGTCATCTCTCAAGACTACTTTAGCTCATGGTAGGGTGGCATGGGGTCCCTTCCAACTCTACAATCCTATAATTATGTGAGCTACAGGATAACACCACCCACAGCCTTACTTTTTCCTGAAGGTGACACCAGTACAAGTCACCAAGCAGATTCTGGCTTACACAGTCATTCTGGTTTTACAAGAGTAAGATGACAGCTGCTGAAATGTATGTGTAGGCTTGTCAGAACTCTCCAGCCCACTTGGGTGACATCTGTAGTTTGAATTTAGCAGATTAGGTTAGCAAGGGGCCCTTCTTCTGAATTAAAAAAAAAAAAAAAAAAAAGGAAAGTGTCCATTAGTGCTTGGCAATCATGTCCCAACAGTGAAAGCAGTATTATTTCTCTCCCTCCTCTATTGTATCTGATTTTATATCTACTTGTGCACATTTCAAAATCCTCCCATTGATGCTGTTCAGCTCATGCAGAACTGTTAAATATTTAACAAACTTCAAGAGGGCTTTAGGCTTCCGGCTCCCCTTGACAATAGCACAAATTGTATGGCTAATTCTCTATGCGGTCCTTTGCATTTTTCATATTTCGTTCAGTAAGTGAACAACTTGTATCTGCTGAACTATAGCCGAAGTTCTCTGTTAAGTGTCTGTAAGGAAATTGGCAGGACTTTCTTTGATCAGGTATTCACTTTCACAGAATTAAAGCCCCACATGCCCATATTAGGCTCTGTAGTTTGGGTCTCTCCCTCAAACTTCTGGTTTCTATCAAGAGACAAATGGCAGCTGTCTCTGAATTAATGGGACATAGATAGCAGATGGCTGCATCTCCACTCTCCACCTTGTAAAATACTAAAACATTGAGTTGCGTCCTTTGACCTTACCTTGGCATTTACTGCTTCCCAGTTTAAGTTCTGGTAATTAGAAGAGTAAGAAGTTCAGTGCCTCAGTCTGCTGACATCTTATGAGCGTGTGGGGAGAAACACTACTGTTGCTTAGCATCACAGATTCAGGGTGGTGTTTCTTTTCACCTACAAGGAAACAATATTCATTTTTAACAAAGAACACTTCACAGGTTTTCTCAGGTTCAAAGCAGAGTCCACAAGAACTGATATCTTCCACAGTAATGAACTATTAAATAATAAGGAAGTGTTCTTGTGAAATCTGTGTGGAATAATATAAATACCAGAGTGGTAAAGTAGTTAGAATGCCAGACTGTGACTTGGAAGATACACAGTGAGATCCCCCTGGGGCCAAGAAACTCCTTCGTTGAACTGGGGCCAATCACTCATTCTCAGCTGATTGCTGAGTGGCTAAAACAGGGAGGAGGAGAACCTTGCTTACCACCTTATATTCATTAAAGGAAATGCAGGATAGAAGTGCAACTAATCAAAACTAAAATAAATATTAGGAGGAAGTGAGAATTGACAATGTAGCTTCATTAAAATAAAATGAAGCCAAAGGATACGCTGTCTCCACTGAGCGAGGTTCTGTGGGTTTTTGCATTTTTTTTTTTTTTTTGGCACTTTGGGACATTGGCATAAAAAAAATGTTGGCCTTGTGCAAACTGTGCAAAAAACTTTTAGTGTCTTTGTGTGAGAAAATACTGCACAGTTTACTTTGAACAAAAAAATGGTTTCTGTACAGAAATCTGGGTTTGGTGGTTTTTTTCTAAAGAAAAAATGCTTTCCATGAAAAAAGATATGAATCTTGCAGCAGTTGACCATTATCTTATTGATTAATTTACTTATTTATTTTATATCCTGCCTTTCTCTCAGCATGGGATCCAAGGTAGCATACAATTTTTAAAAGCACAACTATAAAGGTTTTAGTACAAAAGCTAAAACACAATCAAATCAATTCTTTTTTTTAAAAAAAAATCACAAAATAAAATGCAAGTTAAAAACAAATTTAAAAACACATGTAAATCCTAATAAAATAGAAACAATATCTCTCATGAAAAGCTCCAACTGCTCCAACGTATTAAAAACCTAATCCTCCCTCCCCATTAAATAAGAAGGTCTCTACATGGCAGTGGAAAGACAGTGAGGAGGGGCAACCAGACCTCCTGAGGAAGAGAGTTCCACAATTTAGGAGCAGTCATCAAGAAGGTTCTCTCCTGTGTCCTCACTACATGTGTCTATGACAGTGGAGGTACCGAGAGAAAGCCTTCTCTTGAAGATCTTAGAGCTTGGGCAGACTCCTATAGGGAGATACTGTTTTTAACTATTATCTTATTAGTGTGTCTCAGTTTATTGAGAGATCCATCCTCACTGAGGACAAAATAATGATCACGATCATAATCATGACCAAAAATGTTCTTTATAACCATAATGAAGTCATGGGTTCTTTTTGATTCCCTTTCCCACAATTTTTATCCCACTCACCTGTCATGAATCAAAAACAAGCCTTGCTTGCTCCTTGAGTCAGAGGAAGAATGGATTCAAGTATCTCTGAACATATTGGTGGACTAACCCTGGCTTCAGAGTCACCTGCATTTATGTGATCCTTCAGCTGAGGTTTTCAAGAAGACAAGGTGTCTACACAACTTTATGGCTTTTCTTTAGTGACATATAAATGAGACAATTTGCCCTGCATGTGTTAGGTGCTCTCACATGTTCTGTGGCCCACAAAATACTTTTTCTGGATTTAGAGTAGAAAATAATACACAATAATATGGATTTTTCTACAAGACACATTGATACAAAGCCTCTTATATGCATTTGTACATGCAAAAATGTGCTGCTTCTTCCTACTCTTTGACCATCATCCAGCACTTTAAAAATAATGCAATATTTTCAACATGCATATAGATAAATATATTCATACATTTTGAAGGCAGAGAGGAACCTTCCACACTAATAAATCAAGGTGAGATCTTGGCCATCTTACCCAGGTAAATCTTTGCCCTCTGCAGAACTCTCTCCCTTTCACTGGGCATTAAAATATGAGGGATTGATTAATCTATACAGGCCTTTCCCTATGCCCTCACTTAGGAAAGTGTGGGTGTGTATATGTTTTGGGACTTCTGCCAACTCAACAACTGGCAAGGTTGGTAAGTAGTTTCAAAAAGAATCTTGTGTGATAAATGTGTGCAGGCAATTTGTTGGACATCTCACTATTGGCAGTATACCCTTTCTGATTTGTTGCTAGAGTTTGCTGTGGTATTTAATTCCACAGCCCATTGTAGTAATGGAAAAGCCTTGCAAAAATGTGACATTTATAAGTTTCAACGAATGCCAGAACAAAGAAGAAAATCCAAATTGTTTAGCATGGATGAAGGAAAATGTTGCTTCCACTGACAAAGGAGACAAACTCCATTGCCTCATCTGCAGCGTGTTGCTCACTCACCACAAAGCAGGCAACTTGAAATGTCATTATGAACCAAATCCCCCATCTTTTCACTGAATATCCTTTTCATCTGAATATTCTTATGGGTCAGAATTAAGGAAATGGAAGCTAACTATGTCAGTATCTAATGTATGTGTGCTCTTCCAGCTTTTGAAGTTTACAAGGTTGTAATCTGTGCCTTATAGGGTCTGAAGGTTTAGCCACCCATGTTGTTAACATTTATGGAGCCACAGTGAAGACAGATATTGCTTAAGGGACCTGTCTTTTGTATACATATCATCTTTTATTCTCTGTTTAAAAATTCTTATCAGAAAGGCTTTGTAGGTTTGTCAGACAGTTGAAGAACCTACAAAATCTGTTCACAGAGGCTGCGTCCAGATGGATGAAGTCCCAGGTTTTGTAATTGTACACACCAGTTTTATTTTGCAGATCTGTGTGATGTTTTCCTTATTCTGAAGTGCCAGGAAGTCCTCATCCTCCAGGAGTCCTTTTTATTCCCACTCCCAGCATTAATTTAAATTGACCCAGCACTTTTCAAAATGAAATCTATGCATTTCATTGACCTGCCAGTGTGTTTCTGTTGTCATACCCAGTAAAGAAGGATGCCAGGTAAATGCAGTTCTTATTTCCAGGACACAGATTCATCAGAGGTCAAGCGAGGGAAAGAGGAATGTTAGTACAAATACTAGATGACCCTAATACCTATTGCTAAAGCACTTTAGCACTTTAACTTCTGTTTTTTTTTAATTTTTTTTAATTTCATTTATTTATTAAAAAGGCTCTGTGGAAATCCATTTCTGAAATGTTGCATGAGAATGGATGTGAAAGATGATCATGAGGGAGGGGGAGGGGAAAGGACAAAAGCAAAGCAGGGAACCCCAGAATATTTCAAGAGAGTAATAGATGCAAACCTATGAATTCTGTAGGGACAATCAAAACAAAAAGAAACGAGGACTCAATACTTTGAGGCAGTCTGGTTGAGCACGAATTGTGGAGTGATATTGCTCTTTAGGACTCAGCAGGATAAAAACTGAGAGCTAGCATGGTCTAGTGGTTCATGCATTATACTATGACTTTGGAAACACACTGGGTGACCTTGGGCAGGTCACATTCTCCGCAGAGGACAGAAACCCCCCTCTGAACAAATCTTGCCAAGAAAACCCTGTGATAGATAGGGTCACTATAAGTCAGAAATGACTTTCAGATATACAACAACAACAGTGGAACAACCCACTATTAGAACTCTCAGACATTGCTAGCTTTTTCCTACTCGTTTCACCTCCCCACTGTCTTCCAAGTGCAGGATCAAACAGAAAAACCAGCCATTTCCACACTACACTCTTATGCTGCTACTATTTTACTGTCAACATCCTGTGAAATCCTGGGGTTTTAGGGAGGGGCATTTAGTATTCTCAGCCAGAGAGTTCTTTGCTCTCAGTAAACTACAAACCGCAGAATTGCACAGGACGTTGAAAGTGAAATAATAGCACTATAACAGTGTGGGGCAAAAATGGTCACTAATTATCTACCCCATTAATGGGTACAAAGTGTGGGAAGAGAAAGACAGGAGACGATCCAGGTGCATTCTACTTCATAAGTACAAAATTGTTCAACAGATTGGCAGGATGAGTGGATGGACAGATGGATGGATTGATATCTCCCCTTTCTCTCAGTGAAAGGCCCACAGTAGTTTTTAATATAGATTGTAAAAACTGCATCTAAGATTCCACGACAATGATGAACAGCCAACAGCCATTAAATAAGGTGTTAAAACAAAGAAATGAATTAAAACAGTTTAAATGTGTGTTTTTTTAAAAGAGAGAACATACAACACCATATTCTTAAAAGGCCCTTCTACCATACCCAGTTAGTGGCCAAAAGCATGAAAAAAATGTCTTTGGCCTTCCTATGGCATGAAAGCAGGAAAAGGGGCATCTTCAACTCCCCAGAAAAGAGTTCCATGGCATGGAAACAACCACAGAGTAGATCAAGGTTATCAGGCTGCAGTTTGATGATCTGATGTACAGATCATGTAGGGGATAACTGTCTTGGGGGAAAAAAAGGCACTAAGCAAATAGGTTCTTTAATAATCTTGATAGAGGCTGTCTATCAGGATTAAAATTTGTCGACATGCACATTCAAACCAGAGATAGGCTCCCTGCACCCCCAGTTCCTTTGTTTAGTTTAGCTAAGTTGGTCCTTGGATATTAAACACAAAGTTTACCACTTGGGCTGTGTTCAAAGACTTTCTGTCTTGATAGAACCTGTCAGAGCTCAGTTTAACTGACACAGCCCCCAAGAGCTCAGGGTCACCTTCATGCCATGATGATGTAGCAGAGTAGGGCTTTGCAGGAGCTGAAATAAGTGAGTCTTGAAAATGTTCCAGGTTAGCAGGATCACAGTATAAATATGCAAGTTATATACAAATATAAAAAGACATCACCCTTCAAACTAGCCTAACCCAGTTACTAGTCCATGGTTTGTGTGTGGGTCTATGTGTTGTTTTTTGTTTGTCAGGACATCCTGTCTTCACTCTGTTACCATAATGTAGAGTTCATACAGAATGTTCGAATGCTTTGCTATTCAACTCCTTGACAACTTTCAGAGACTGTATGGAAAGATTTCTGTGTAGAAATCTGCTTTATCTTGTACCTTTCCTCCAAGGACTAATAGCTTTATTTTTAAAAGCTTTAAGTCCTTAATCACATTGTGAACCTATTTTTTTCTTCCAGTTACAGGAAGGGAAAAAAAAAACACTATTTCTGCTGTTTCCCCTCCTCCACATTATTTGCCAAAATGGGTGAGGGACTGAACATGCCAATTTGACAGGGAAAATTGGGTTTTTCTTTTTTAAGTAAGTCAAAATGCCTTTGATTGATTGCAGGTAATTTATTTTTGATTTGTCTGAGTCAATCTCTTGTGGGGGGACCTCCCTCCAACACTCACACAAAAACAGAGCATATGTTTCCTATGCTGCTCTTTACAGTTATTTTTAAAACTCCTTCAGCCCTCTTTAGCAGTGTTCCTATGCTAAAGAGTAAAAGTGTCTCTTTTATATATTCAGCCATATTGGCTGCAGAAGAAAATGTCCCCACATCTGCTCTGGGAGCAATATTGCAGGGGTCAATAACATCACTCACAACATCAGAGGCACATTTACTTGCTCTTTCTCCAATGTGATATGTGCCTTTGTGGAGGGAGGGAGGGAGGGCCAAACCAGCCTGCTTTTCTTTTCATTTTCTGGAGTAGCAGCTTCCCTTTAATCTTGCTATAGCACCCTGGCTCTCTCCCCTCCACTTATTTAAACCTGCCTCCTCTTTGAAACCTGCACTTTAGTGGGAAAAGGACAAAACTTGTCAATGGTTATTCAAAAAGAATTGATAACCTGTGGTAGTATGGTAAAGTTAAACTGAAGAAAATACTCTGCCGAGGCAGAAATCAGAAAAATAGAATGTAATCTTTATTAAAATAACACACAGAGGAAAAGGTATTGGGTTTTGAAAAAATATTCAAACAAAATAATATGTCCCCAAAGAGGTTTAACAAATTTCTTCAAATCACCACTGTATTCCAGAACAGAGCTTTCACAAACACACACACACACACACACCTTTGGCTCTTCTTAGCACAAAGGTGTTAAGTCTCCACTCAGGGTCTCACTTTCTGACCTACTCAGAAGTGGTTTTGTTTTGTTTCTTCTCTGCCTCATTTGAGGCCACTGAGAAGACAATCCTCTTTCCAGGCAACCCCCACTACGGTTGACTGGAGGCTCTGGGTTAAAGTTCTCTCTAAGAATCTCCCTGAAGGAAGCTAAAATCCAATGCATGCTCCCTGTATAACTGCTGTCTTATCTATAGCCTCTCTTTCTTAGTAGGCTGGGTTTTGCTTACACAGAGCCAATGTGGTTATACGACCTCCTGTTGCTAGGACAGATCTGCTAGCCGCACCTCCAGGCTCCATCACAGCCATCCTATGCCATGTATGCCCCACTACACTATAAACTGGACAAATAGGACAGTCTCTATGCAAGAGGATTAAGGGACACAAGTCTGGCATCAGAAAGAGCAATACCACAAAACCTATTGCAGAACATTTCAACTTTCCTGAACACACAGGTTGCAGTTGTTGAACAAGGAAATTACAAAGAAAGTCTATAAAGAGAAACTGCTGGATTGAATTATATTCACAAATTCCAATATGTTAGTAGAAGTGTGAACAAAGACGATGGCTTCTTGACACACTACATATTTTAATACAAGAGTCCTCACTACTGCACCAATAAACACTGCTAATTTATAAGTCTAGACACAAATGTAGAAATAATGGGTTCTTCCAGATTGGTGTGATACTTGGTTTTGCCAACCTTTGCTGGTTGGCACCTGCTCTGCATCCACTTGTCTCAGTCTTTGAAGGTGGGCAGGCTGTTTGTAGCAATTTCTTGGATCTGTACTAGTGTTCCAAAGGTTTGTTCATTTTGTTTTTTTTAAAATGGGACATAATTTGCAGAGGTGGTCCTATGGTTTGAAAGCTAATTTTTCTCTTTTCGGTTATTTTTATGTATTTAGTTAGTGTTTTAGTGCTACAGTGCAAAAGCTTCATTTCACTGATACATTGATGCACCATATATTTTTTAAAAAAATTAAAAGTGTGAAGAGTGCCTTTTTGTTCTGATATATCATGGGCCTTTTCCACATGGGATTTTTGAAACGGTGCAGTCCGTCCTCCAAGGAGGAGGTCTGCACCTCAGACCGGACTGGGCTGGACCTATTTAAGGTAGATCCATACCTCAGTCCGGTCCGGAACGACCCCAACTGGTCCTCCAGCGTACTTTTGAAAGACCTGTTTCTTTCGGTCTTTCAAAAGCATGCCACTGCGAGCCTGCCCCCTCGTGAGATTCGCAGGCTCGCACCAATGCGAGCCTGCAATCTGCCCAGGGGCAGGCTTTAGGCTGGCGAGCTTCAGCAGTTGGTCGAGACCCTCAGCCAACCAGCAGCCGCCATTTGGGACGCCAGAGCAGTGCATATTGACGAGCACGTACTGCTCTGGAGCACCGTGGACTGGACCGGGGAGCCAAAAGGTCCAGTGAGTAGTGGTGCAGGGCAATTCCTTTGCTCGGTGTGGAAAAGGCCATGGGATCAGAAAGAAAGCCACTAGATAGTGGGAATAATATGTTGCGGATGGTGGTAGGAATTGCCAAAAGGAGTCACAAACAACAGGAATATTGTTTGGTTATTTAAAAAGAAACCCACAGAAAACTACAGCAACAAATAGTGTTATCTCTTAAAACATTTGCACCATCTGGAGGAATCCTTTTCTCACAACAGTTAGAAAATCCTTCTCCTCAGTCCATAGTCCAAATGCTTTCTGTTTATGGTCAATTTCAAGGCTCTTCTCTCCATTCTTATGATTCTTTATATTCAAACTACACCTGATCTAATAACTCTTCAAGTATTTTGGGGGTGGGGAAAGTGGACTACACTCTTTGAATCCCAATTCTGCAGCATCGGAAGCCTATTTGCAAATCCTATAACCCCTTCTGAGTTTTCCTATAATTTTCAGGTCCTTTTATATGTTTGTACTGTTCCAAATCTCACAGATACATAGCAGCCTCCCTTTTGAACTCCAGACCTCTCAAATTCTCCTTCCTTTCCTTTCCTTTCCTTTCCTTTCCTTTCCTTTCCTTTCCTTTCCTTTCCTTTCCTTTCCTTTCCTTTCCCTCCTCCTCCTCCTCCTCCTCCTCCTCCTCATTTTTCTTGTTCCCCACCCCTTTTTTGAGGTGAAAATGTAAATGCCAAGATCTCACTTCCAGTGTGCCAGGACACAGTTGTGCAACATATAGGAGGTGGGGGGGCACGGGGCAAAATTTGGCCTATGATTTGCACTTGCCCATAACTCATTTCATTTATTACTAATTTCAAAACAAATCATCCAACTTAAATGAGTCTACAATCAACATTTCCCAACAGATGGACAGTACAGATTTCAAGTAGTTAATATTTCAAATTATTTTTCAAATAACTCTGTCAAGTGAAAAAAGAGGACTTATTTGGAGCTTCTGGCCTAAATCCTATTGCCAGTCCTGTCTTGGGTGGAAGCAATGAATCAGTTTGATTCACCACATGTTGACTCACCATTCAACAATTGATTCAATGAGAGTTCTCTAGTTGAGGCTGACCAATAGGTTTCTGGCCTCTTTTGGAGGCCATTTCCACCCTATACCACTTTGGCATCCTCCTGTGGAATTTGAGGGTTTTTAATTTGGTGAGGCACTAGAGCTTTCTAACTGAGGTCATTTCCAGACTACACTGTTATAGTGCTATTATTCCACTTTCAACATCCTATGGAATTCTGGGATTTGTAGTTTCCTGAGGCCAAAGAGCTCTCTGGCTGAGAATTCTAAATGCTCCTCTCAAAACTGCAAACTCCAGGATTCCATAGGATGTTGAAAGTGGAATAATTAGCACTATAACAGTGTAGTGTGGAAATGGCCTGAGGCTGCTTGATCAAACAAAAATCCAAATCTGCTTCCTGGGATATTTCTTGTCATTCCAAGTGCTATGGACACATTGATTTGCTTTCCAACCTCCACTGAATGGGGGGATTCCCCAATGAAAATCAATTATCCATCAAAGGCTGTGACATATTTGCTTCCCCTCCTCTCCTTTGTTTATATCAAAAAGGGGCTGAGTTGCATCTAATTTCTCCCTTTATCCTCTTACTTTTTTCCTTTAAATGGTAACAGTACCCAATGGTCCTTTTGCCTTCCTGACAGAATGAGATATGATAGCATATCCCACTGTCAAAGGATGTATGTAACTGGGATCACTATATATGAACAACACCTACACAGAAGCCTTGTGGACCACTTAGCAGGTTTGGTTTCCTGTTTCCAATTGCTTACATTCAGAAATTCAATAAAGCTTAGCTGACACAACTCTCCTAGGGTCTTCCCATGCTTCAGAAGGTTGCCATAGTCTGTTTTTAGAACATCTGCTACAGAACCAATGGTCATATGGTAGCCCTTAGGAAACAATTCTATAACACACAGACATCACCAACAAAAAACCTATGTACCATAACCCCAAAGGCTTATGCATTAAAAACAAGTGTTTAAGCTTCTAATTGCTGCCTCCAGGACAGGAGTCTTCTTCATTTGCATGTCAATAAAAGTTATACCTCAAGGGGCAAAAAGAACAATGTGATTAAGACTCTATGTGAATACAGGGGGACAACATTTTAATAATATTTTTGGTGCTCAGCAGGGTTGCTCTAAGTACTTTTACAATGTGTGTGTGCATGTGAGTGTGTCTGTGCATGCAAGCAAATGAGAGATAGAGAGAGAGAGTTCTTTTGCAGCAACTGAATTAAAAATGTTAACAAGGAATGCCAACGAAGGGGATGCTATAACCCAAGCAATACAGGATTTTCAGTGTAATCCCAGAAATTCTCCAAGTATTTCCACAAAGAAAGTTTAATCCACTTTGATGTATGTGAGTGGATTTCTTTTTCTGTGAACTCACTGAGAACTCAGTTTGTAGCAATTAAAGTAAACTGAGAGTAAAAGAAGAATGCTAGGAGGAGAGAAAAACTGGGACATTTTAAAAGCAGCTGAAAAAAGGGGCATTACAGAGGATTAATCAGGATTGTCGCTTCCAAAATGGGACAATTGGCGGACATAAGGGGGTTCTTCTGGATGGGCAATTCTAGGTATCATAATCCAAAAAGTTATGGCTTCATGCTATGGCATGGGCACTTTGCCTCTAGAACAAAGATAGGAAAGTACAGCCCCCCAACCCCTATTTTATATTCTCTAAGATCTCAAGGGATCTACATACACCCCTAATTTTTTAACAGTTGGGTGAATATTTACACACACACCCCTCCCAATAATCCAAACCACTGCAAAAATGTGTTGGGTTGGGTAGTTTGCTTCCCACTACCATCATAACTCCCCTCAAACCCCCAGACATCTCATGGTAGTTTCTTGTCCAACAGCACTATCAGCAGTGATGTGTCATTTGCTGAAATGCCACTGGGGCAGTGTGGGGATGTTGCCCATCTTGATCTAGAAGATACTCCAGAACGCTTTGCAATATACTCTGCAGCTGAGTAAATGTGGAAAATATTTCCTTGAAAGGTGAAACTTTGGAAACCTATTGTATCAGATAATTTCATAGTCTTGTCAAATATTGTCTGGTGTTTCTTCAAGCATGACCGCTAATGGATTTCTCTGTGTATCTTTGCTGCTTCTGCTTCTGTTGTTGCTGTTAATATGCTTTGGAGGTCTCGTAGGATTTTGTCTTACTGAAATGCATATACACAGTATGGATGAACTTTGCCTGCTAGGGAATATAATCAGAAATTGGGGGTTTCACTTTCTTTTCCCAGATCCACTTAACATTCCCTGGGGACATCTTACAAGATTTGTGATTTAAAGATGACTACTGTCACATGGTTTCAATACAGAAGTTCCTTCCTTCTAAGTAGTCTTTATAGGACTGTACTCAGTCATCTCTCACCCAGAGTGTGAATTGAAATGGCAAGAACAGTTTGGACATTGCTGATTCACCAACTGAATCTTATCAGCAAGGCTTTTACCTTATTCTCAAGTTTTGCTGGAATGAATAGGGAGAATTGAAAGCCAGTCCTTCAAAGGAAAATGGACTATTTGGTAAAATTTTAGATTTCCCGAAGTATAGACAATGTACAGATCAGTGGCTTCGGACTCCTTTTGTGGCCGTGGAACATTGAGTTTCTTAAAAAAAAAGAATATGAGGCTTCCAGGATGCATTTTTTTAAAAAGCAACACTGTCAACTTTGCAATCTTGTGTTCATGTACTTTGGGAGAATGAGTTCCACTGAATTTCTTTGGACTTACTTCTGAGAGGACAGATATCTCTGTTTAACAGTACTTCAAACAACTGATGGACATTTGGTCTTCTTGGACTTCAAGTTTTGGATGATATTAAAAAATGTGGCACTGTTTTAAAGACTCAATAAATAAAAAAGTAATTATCACAGAGAAGACTGACCTAGCCTTTTCCTTGTTACATCAATTATATGAGTGCAGAATTTCCACAATTCTTCCCCACCCCCACCCATAATTTTAGGTAGAACAGCCCACAAACCTTCTGATTTCATTCCTGCATGACTATCTCTTCATCTTCTGTTTTTACCAGATAGGCCCATTTCCTACTCTAATGAGAAACAGAGATAGGGACAGAGATCCATTTTGCTATAGGCTGGATGCTATATTTTGTGCAAATTTTGCAAAATTTAAGACTCTTAAGTCTGTATATTGAAAGAAAAAAAAGAAAATAAATGGGACTGCCTTTTCATAGACAGTTAATAGCACATAATGAAACCAGTTCTAGATAGTCTGGTACTTTACTCAAAATGTAAGAGAAAATAAGGTAAATAGAGGGAAGTCTAACTGACAGGGGTTAAAAAAAAGAGAACTCCAAGAAAGTGTGTTTAACAGGTACAATAATCTCTAATCATGATGAGTCATGAATGATGCAATCATCAGATGGCAGGTAGGAAGAATAAGGGAAACCAGCTAAAGCCTTATGTGTTTGTATATCTAATGCCCTTATACCACTACATTGTTACCAGGCTGTACACCTCCACTCGATGATATGGTTTAATAGGCATGAGATATAAGTTATACACTGTTATGGCTACAATGCTGTGCTGCCAAAAGAGGACTGGCTAAATGAGCGATGTAAAAGAAGGGTATGGGCAAGTCATAGTCAGGGAAGCTCTGGTGGTAATGGACTTGCAAATGTCCCTCAACAACTTGACCCTTAGAAACAATAATGCCCAGAACTGCCTCCCTAGACCACCTGATAGTCTTTGACCCTCTTCCTCTGCCCAACAAAACTCCCCTTTGTTTCCTCACCTGTTCATCCATTAAGAAGTTATCATGATTCCCTTCAGTCCTTTGTCACTTAATGTTAAAGCCATTAGTTCATTCCTGACCCCACTGTCTACTCTGCTAAGGAGTCATTAGCACCTCCCCACTCTGGGTGGAAACAACGTACTTAAACCCTGACTCTGAGTCAGATAGATTGTAATACTCTGGACATAGGCCATCACTCTGCTGCTCTGATTTCTGTTTTGTACTGCTCTCAGACCTTAGTCTGATCCACATCACTTCATCTCTTCTCTGCATGATAGGTAAATATCACCCACTTTGCCCTAACTTCTCACTATACAATTTTCTTCCCTTTTCCTTCAGTTAGCCCTGTGTGATTGGGAGACTGCTTGGATCTTGAGTGCTTGCGATTAATTCTCCCACTGCAACAAAGCATCCTCTGAATCTCTGACTGGTGTCCCTGCATTAGTATTGGTTTACACAGGTGTAAAAGATCCGGCTAGGTTACCTACTTCTTACAGGCCTCCTCTTTTGAGCTAATATTCCCTACTGTTTCACAGAGGCACTGGCATTATGGGTGGACCTCTGTATCATCCATGTTTTGCAGTAATAACATACAGACTCGTAAAATGTAATTTCAAGCAAATGATGGGTGACCTTGAAAAAAAATTGTTAAAAGTTCTAATTCACTGAGGAAAAAAAAGTAAAGAGCCTTTCTAAGGCATACTTTCCATGAGCATTTCTGCTGATGTGCAGCTTTTGTGTGTATACAAAAATACTAACATGGGGAGGTAAAACATGCATTCATTAGGACTAAAGTATAAAAAATTTATTACCCAGAATCTTGTTGGGGAGTTAAAAAGGCATAAGCAATATAGTTACTGTGCTACACCATGACTCCTGTCCTGATCTCCCCACTATCCACCTACAGGCAGAAGCTGCTGTAACTGGTGAAGGTCTCTCCTGATGTTGATCAGAAAACAGCTGATTGACAGACCCACTTCCTTCCGTGAATGATCTCCAGTGGTACAGCCAGATGCAGAACCCCCTATTGTAATTCCCCCTCAAGCTGGAGATTGCTTGCACAAAGGGATGTGTGACTGTCAGGCAGCTGCTTCCTGATTAACAGGGTTACAGACACTCCACAGATCACCCCAGCTTATGCCAAATAAGTGGGGACTGGGGATTTTCATGATCTCTGTGTATCCCCTAAACTAAGGGCTATATAGGGATCATGAATACCATAAATACAAAACACTCATAAGTGTGCAACTCTAGATTACTCATCTGTAACTGCTCAACAGGATTCTGGTTGTGTTTTTTTGCAGAACTTTGAAAAGTTACTCTTTTCTACAATTCCCAGAATTGATTTGGTTAAAAGATTCTGGAAATTGTAGTTTCAAAGGGAACTTTTCAACGTTCTGCAGCTTTTGTGTTTGTTTTTTGTATGAACTTTTAACTAAGTCATTCAGAAGGTGATGGAATGAGGCAAATTTGTGTTTCAAAAAGCTTGAAAGTTTTAGAAGCCAAAAGGGAACTATGTTTCTCTCAAGTTTACCTGTATGCTTCAAGACTTACTTCTGTGGTGAATTATTTCTGTTATAATAGATAAGGAAGCGTGTTGTGAGAGCCAATTGTGATTTCTTTCATTTTAAGAGCAAAAAGACACATGGGAATTATGACTTTAGTAACAAGGTTGGCTAGCCTAGCTGAATATAGTTTTTCTTGTAGTTGGTAAACTGAGAACTGTTTTGTTTTGATTTTTTAAAGATAATCCTTTTATAATCTTATTATGGGGGGAGGGCCCATAGGGTAATTTTATTCCTTAAAATAATAATAAAAAGATCTTTCTGTATAAGTTCCTTTTTTAAAATAAAAATGTAGGAGAAGAAAAGAAATCTGGAACACCTTTCACGTTGTTTTTGCAGTAAATGAGCCCCATCTCAGAGCTCTGAGTACCTTAGGGGTACTTTGCATTTAATCATTGTAGCTCCCCCTCTGTGACTCTCATGACTAGTTAACTTTGTTACTACACAGTGAGAACTCCAGTCCAACTTATAAAAGCATAATGCAAGAAGAGATGAATAATGCACCCAGCCAATCCTCTCCCCACCAGATTTCTCAATAACGGAGAATACATGAAAGGAAGAGAGAAATGCTTATTAGAAAGAAAACTATCTTCCAACTGGCAATTTGTTTTTGTATTGCTTTCTAGATTCTATAATATGGATGTTATTGTTACTGAGGTTAAAAGTCTTTTTTCCTCTGGAGGTTTGCTGAGCAGATGTAGTCTAGTGTAACAGTTTCAGAAACTTTCTACATTCAAGAAACCTCTTTTTTTATATTGACACTTGTAAGTTTATAGTGGGGTCCCTTGTGCATCCCAGAGTCATTTGGGATGCATTTGCAGGGCCTTTTGGGACTAAATTGTAGAGGAAAGAATTGGCAAAGGCATCCCTGAGTATCCCTTGCCTAAGAACACCCTATGAAATTCATGGGGTCACCAGAAATAGACTGGAGTCTTGGGACTACAAACACACAAACACAGAGAGAAAGAGAGAGTTCACACAGGCTACTTGATAGGCTTCTTGGGAAGCATTATCATTTGGCACCTTAGAAGTTATAACTTTATCTTATGTACACTAGGGCCATTTCCACACTATACTGTTATAGCGCTATTATTCCACTTTCAACATCTTATGGAATCCTGGGGTTTGCAGTTTTGAGAGGAGCATTTAGAATTCTCAGCCAGAGAGCTCCTTGGCTCAGTAAACTACAAACCCCAGAATTCCACAGGATGTTGGAAGTCGAATAATAGCACTATAACAATGTATTGTGGAAATGGCCTAGTAATTGACAAATAGCCCTTACAAATGCTTGCTTGCAATGTTCTCATAGAGCATGGAACAACTTATGACAAAATCCTAAGAGAGGAGTTGGATGTAACAGTTTATAGGAACCCTAATAATTTGTACAATGTCACTTTTTTAAAGCAAGAAGGATGTGATACAGTAATGAGCAGGCACAACTTTGACTGGGGTTATATAGAGGCACATGGGACACGCCACTCCTCCCATATTGCTTTGGCTCCATGGCCGTCCCCCCAACAAGAAGCTATATGTTTAAAAATAACCACTCAGAGCTGCCAACCTCCTCCCATTGCCACTTTTTCTCCCCTTGCTGTGTCTTTACCTCTGCAATCAATACAATCAATGTAACTGTACTGGAAAAGAAATAGACTCTCAGCTTTCCTTTTCCTTTTCTTTTGTGCACAAAGACTTTTTTTTAAATGCAGTTTGAGCAAAGATTTTCAAGCATTATACCCTTCTCTTTTCAATCCTTCATTTTTTTAAAAAAAAAGAAGTATCAAGGATTACACACACATAAAACAAGTAATATAATACAGTGTACTATGACTTACTTATTATATTTATATTATAATAAATTACAGTAACATAATCAGCTACTAAAAGTGTGTGTGTGTGTGAAAGGGTGTAAGGGGGATGATGACAATAAGACACTACTTAGAGGGAGGGCTTTTGCAGAACTTAACAGCTTGCTTTTAAAAAGCAATTTGCCAAGTTCTGTTATAATGGGCCACATAATTTTGTTTGGAAGCCTGTAGTCTAGTGAATAGATGCTAGACATGAGAAAGTGTCCCAATGCTATATAGAAGGGGAGGTAGAGGGAATTTTCATATATGAAAAGCAACAGCTCCTGAATTTTTGTTTCTCTCTCTGCAAAATCCACCAGTCTTCATTTGTGGTGCTGCTTCTCAGTGGATGACCACAAAATAACATCTTTCTAAGGCACTTTCTCACTTTGCTTTTTATATCTGCTATTTCTCTAATTTCTTCTTGTTCTCATTATTAATTCCTTTTCTAAAACTGAATTACTATTCAAGATTCAACCACTTCCACTATTATCCATGTTCTATTACAGAAGGGTAGAACTTTAGTCTGGTCCAAAGAGGTGCCTTGATGGCCAACAAAGACCAGCTGCTTCAAAGGCAGATGGACAAGATTCAGGAACCTTCACAGCCTGAAAGTCAGCTTCATTCTTCCTTCTTCCCTTATTTTCACTGCAACAGAAGGGGATGTGAGAGTATAATATATTTATCCAGCAGTCAGGAGCCATCTGAATCCCATGGCTTTCCCAATTGTGATCTGAGTGCAATTGGTTTTTCTCCCCTTTTCTTCCCCTAACACTTTGACCAGTGAGGTGGTGATACTGGGTATGTCCACTACTCCTGATGTAACCCTATTTATGGGAAGGGGGCAGAATCTGGGATCTGGCCTACTACTATAAATCGATTCCTCACTCTTCTTCTGCCATTAGTTTTCCTTCTTGATATTTCTTTATGGAAAGAAGGAATTATTTTCTGCTATGGTAGGAACTTTTAATCTTAGGTAAGAAAGAAATGACATTTTGTTACAAAGAGAAAACTAGAAGTACATAGAAGCCTATTGTGCAGTTCATGGCAAGAATTGTAGAATGTTGGAACTCTAGGAGCTGTAGTATGTTCATGGTTGTGCGGTTGTGGTATGGAAGGCAGACAAAATCTGCTAGTTCTGACCAACCTCTTTCTCCAGGGTCTTTCTTCCTTCACAGATGCTCTAACCCTTGCTTTCTCCTCCTGCATCCACCACTATGCTGGTGTAGTTACAGTGGCATAACACTCCAATAGGATTCTGGCTTTAGTTTTCTTTCTTTCTTTCTTTTTAAAATCCTGTTCCTCTCAAACAGCCACCTAAATATGTGGAAGGCACCAGATCCCATCTATCTCAGAGGCTAATCAAGTTCAGGTTGAGTTAGCACTTGGAAGAGAGAGGGCTAGGGAATGCCAGATGATGGAGGCTGCATTTCAGAGGGAGGAAATGGTAAAGCATCTCTGAGTATTCTTTCTCTAAGAAAACCCCATTAAATTCATGAGGTTACTGTAAGTTGACAAGGAATTTCTAAGCAAATATTACTATTCCTCTCACACCCTTCACATATGTTTGATGGTAATTTTTGCTCCAGAAGGCAATGTCTCATGCATGTTGACAAAGAAATGTGTTAAAGCCAATCTGCAAGCACAAACTTCCTCTTTCCACTCTCAACATATTTCAAGGACTTCCTTCTTCATGTCAAGACCATTTCTTCATATTAACCAATTCATGCCCCACTTATAATATGGAAGAAGGAGAAAAAGAGAAGAAGGAGAAGAAGGAGAAGAAGAAGGAGAAGAAGAAGAAAAGAAGAGGTAGCAGCAACAGTAGCAATTTTACAAATAGAGACTGCTAGTTATGTGAATAATATTCCTTCTAGCTACTAATATTTTTGGTGCCTCTGATATGGATCTGTGTATGGATCCTGGATGGAAGCAGTAGGAGAAGAGGGTTGGGGAGGGGCTCAACCCCCTTGAAATGATCAGGCAAATTGGATCATCTCCTGTGTAGCTGAATCCCCCAGGAACTATCAATCAGAAGCACTAAGAAATATTACGACAGTTACTTTTGTTGAATCCTCCCAGTAACAGTAATGGCTGCATACAACCTGTCCTATGCACACTTATTTGGAAGTAAGCTATCTTAAACACATGGGAGGAACTTCTAGTACTCACTGTGCTTTCAGAAACCTTAATATTTAAGGCTTATTAAACAATAATGTATGGGAGAAATAATTTGCCCTCTCTCTGACTATATCCTGCTCCAAAGTCTCTATACCTCAAACTTGTGAGATATACATTTTTTTTTGGCATTTCTAAATATGTGAGGCCCTGTGTATTCTTCCACATTTTGTTTTTAAAGTAGTGTCATAGAACACTACTTTAGAGGCCTTATAGTTATCTCTGCATTCACTTGGGATCTTATGAATTTTTCCTTCTGCTTGGTATATTAATTATATATTTTTATTTACTCCAATTTGTAATATTTCATTTATTATTTTACCATTGATCTCACATTAGTCAGATTGTTTCTTTCTTCAGCTGGTTGTTATTTTAATACAATGTCTTCTGCATTTTCATTGTAAAAATATGTATCTGCCAGTCAGTAAAATTAATGGTGATGTCGCTGCCAACATTGAGATCCCCTCTGTCTTAAAAAAAAATGTTTCAGGGTTAATCTGTACATAATGTCCTCTCTTGACTGCATTACTTGAAAAAAACAAAACTAAACACTGGTTCGCTGTAGTAGTTCTGTGTGTGAACTCAAGCTAGGAAAGTCTCTGGAGCAAGATTGACTTTAGCCATGAACTCACTAGCTAGCCTAAAGCAAAATGCCATTTCCCATGCCCTTCCCCCAAATTGTAGTATAATAATACTGTTTACTTAGTATTTGTAAAGGCATTTGTAAGGATTACTGATATGGGAAGGACTCTGAATGCTTTAAAATGCTATTGCTATTAATCCAAGTGAAGCTCTTAAGCCTGGTTTGGCCACAGGGGGAAGCTTACTATTATAGTTTTAGAAACTCTTGAAATTAATCTGATCCGGTGCACTGGGATATCTTCTACCATGACTGAAGCTCTGACATATATTTGCTACCTACTTACTATATATTTTTGCAGTTGTGGTTCTTTCATGTTTATATGTGACAAGTTAAGAAGTCGGATCAATGCATCCAGAGGAAACATCTCTCTCTCTCATACACACACACACACATTTTAAAAATAAAATAAAAACTAAAAGCAGCATTTTATAGTTCCTATCACTTGCTTTATTGCTTATATTGACAGAGTAACATCTCTTTGCTATTGAAGACAAAAGCAAAATACCTGTTGAGATAGCTCGTTTGTGGAGTCATAAATGGATAGCAACCTGTGCTTTTCAGGAGGGAGCCAGAGTAATGGGTAAACATCTCTGGAATAGTTATTCCTTGTGGAAGCATTCATGCACAGACAGGGGTTCCTACTAAAAGATGTCTCTACACTAATGCACAGAGCATGGGAAATAAACAAGATGAACTTGAACCTTAACACAGCAAAGGAAATATAATAGGTATCACTGAAACACAGTGGAATGATTGGAATGTAGTAATAGTGGAGTATAGCCTATTTCAGAGAAATAGGTAAAACAGAAAAGGAGAAGGAGTAGCACTGTATGTCAAGGTTGTGTACATCTGTGAAAAGATTCATGATTTGAATCCTGGAAGCCAGATTAGAACATCTGCATAAGGGGGAGAGAAACAACAGTGATGCCATTTTGGGGGTTTGCTATAGACCCCCAAGCGAGACTGAGGACTTGGATTATGCCTTCCTGGAACAAATGACCAACATTCAGAAAGAAGAGATGTAGTAGTAATGAAAGATTCCAACTATCCTAATATCTTTCAGAAGTCAAACTCTGCCAAGAATATAAGGTCCAACAAATTCCTCACTTCCCTTGCAGACAATCTCATTGTCCAGAGAGCGGAAGAGATAACAAGGGGATTGACTGTTGTAGATTTGATCCTAAGTAACAGTGATGATCCGGTTAATGGGGTGTAAGTGGAGGGATCTGCAGGTGTGAGTGACCATGTTCTCTTGAAGTTTGTTATAAAGTAGGAAAAGAAAGCCAAGCACAGTCAGACATATATTCTAAACTTTAAGAAAGCTGATTTCAGTATACTTAGAGAAATATTGAGTGTCAGTCAGTGGTCAGGAATACTAAAAGAGAAAAGAGTTCATAAAAATGGCATTTTCTTAAAAGTGAGTTATTGAAGGCACAATTTCAAATATTCCCTAGGGTGAGGTAAAATGGGAGGTGTCTTAAGAAACCAGGAATCTTATCACACTAAGGTGTCATACTGCTAGAGCAAGGTGTTATTCCTAGTTCAGGATCACTCCTGCTGCATAACATCATTGCTCATCAGCAGCTATTGCATTGCAATCCATTAGAAATATGCCTTTTTTCATGCTGTAAATAATCCGTTAATGTCCTCCTTTCTCACAAAAATCTACTTAGCTGTGGTAGTGCGGTTTCCTCATAGCACTTCCTTCTCCAGCTGATCCAGCAGTGGGTATGGTGTGGGTGTTCCCAGGTTGTCCCTCCCTCAGCTACTCTCAAGGAGATCTCTGCCCAATAACTTCCAGACCAATCCTGAGGTGTGGGGCAGGGAAAAGGACTCAGCAATTATTCTGTAATGTGGAGGGAAGATTAGTGTGAATGATGCTACTCATCTACAGATGTCGAAAAGGTGAGATAGAGAGAATTAATAACTTGATACCATCATGGGAAGGGCTGTAGTGGGATTCCAACAGAACAACACAGTATTAAGGTACTGTGTGATAAGGCTACAGGACAGCTTATCTAAAGAACTAAGATTTAATAGGGACTTGTAGAAGAAATAGAAGAAGAGGAATCAAACAAATAGCCATCATGTGTAGGTTAAAGTTCAGAAAAGCTAAAGTGCAGAATAAGCTCAGGTTTGCTAAAAAGGTTAAAATTATATCTATATATATGTGTGTGTGTGTGTGTTTGTATAGATATAAGGGGCTAGCAAAGTCCCTAGCAAAATACACAAAATACACTGTTCTCTGACAATCATATTTCTCATTGTGTAAAACAAAGCCCATTTCTGTACTAGACTGTTATAGCACTATTATTCCACTTTCAACATCCTATGGAATCCTAGGGTTTGCTGTTTCGGGAGGGGCATTTAGAATTCTCAGCCAGAGAGCTCTTATGCCTCAGTAAATTACAAACTCCAGAATTATAATAGTACTATAACAATGTAGTGTGGAAATGGCCTAATGTAGTGTGGAAATGGCCAAATTTATTTTTGGGGGGAAAGCCTTGAATTATGTATGAAAAATTTTGTGCGGGTTGGCCATTTACTCCAAAGGGGTGACCTGATATTTTAAGACATCACTGAACATGATAAAATTTGTGAGTATTCTTTACATCCCTACCATGCATATGTTTCAAAAAATATTAGTATGTACTGGAGTTACTCAGCAATATTTTATTGTCTCTGCTATTATTCATGGAAACACACGATTTAAAGTCTCTCTGTGTGTGCGCAGGGAATTTATTGGGATAATTATTTTGTCTTTCCACCCATGCTATACATTTCTTTACACTATATTATCTAATCTTGTCAAAACTGATTAAGGTGTTTAACATTGCCTCTTATTACCAGCAAGATGATCTCTTGACAGAAAGGCATAGTGAGGAGGCAGGAAGGATACCATATAATGGTGCTGTATTCGTAAGAATCCTATCTTAGAAGGACAAGTCTGGCCAGAGCCTCCAGCCTCACCAGTGCCAAAGTGTTCTGGAAACGGCTTTTGAGGGAAGCTCCCCACATCATCATAGGAAAGAGTGGTAGTGAAGGATAAGATATTTTCCTGAGAAGTTTGTTCTATCATCACTGTCCTTTCTCAGAGCCAGTCCTTCATAAAGCAGAGTGAGATGGTATAATACTATGATAGGCCTACTCCAATTAGGTCCTGCTCAAACTATGTTCAAGGGTATATGGAAGTAAAACAAAACCACTGAGTCCACTAAAGCTGTGTTGATTACAAATTAATGATAAAAAAAAGGATGAAGCAACACAAACCAAACCACAGAAGTCATTCTTACTTTCTTTCAACCTAAAGCAGAAGTAGCTTAATGTGCACTTGGTCCCCAAACATGCACAAGGCAACAATTGCTCTACAGGCTCCAATATTTCATAGACCAGGTGCTGATGTTCCCTTTCTAAGAGTGAGATAAAGGTATGTCCTAGTAGATGAGGATTATATGCCAGTGAGGTATTTAAGTCTTTTACCAAGTCTCAAGTCGAGCCTCAAGTCCTTGAAGATACTTTCAAGCCAGATCTCTAGTCAAGTCTCAAGTCTGGGAGCCAACTTTATACCACAACCAATATTTGAGAATTTCTGGACAGAGTTAAATAAAGTCAGTTTTAACAATTTAAGCAGAGTCAGCCCTCCACATTTGTGAGTTTGCCATCTGTAGCTTTAGAAATGGGAATAGGATCCTTCTTATTTTCCATTTCTGAAGCTGAAGGCTTTTTCAGAAGTAGGGAATAGAATCCTTCTTTACTCTCTATTACTGTAGCTTCAAAAGCTTTGGAAGGAAGGGTCTTTCCTCCTTAAGCCCATTGTCTAACCCATTTGCTGTTCCCTCTGAGAAATGTGTCCACACTTTGAGCTTGAGATAGATTGTCACATGACCAGTAGGCAAAAAAGAGATAAAAACATTGTTTAAAGTCATAAGGTTTCTGGATGAATATGTTATGTTACTGAACCAAGGCCAGCAAGTTAGTCACTAAACATATACGAATCTCAAGTTGAGTCAAGTCAGTGCATCATTTATTGGTGAGCTGAATCCGGGCTGAGTCATTGAAGCAATTTCAGTCCAACTTACATCTGAGTCAGTTGACTTGAGTCTACATCACTGTTATATACTTCATGAATATTGGCTTTCTAGAAACTATGATGGTGTTTACAGGTTGGGAGTGGGGTGTTAACCCCCACCTTCCTCTTCACTAGGGTTGAAAGAGAAGAGATTTCTATTGTAAGGAAGAAGGGTACCTATTACTACCAAGGCTTGGAACAGCTTAGTATCAGCTGCACATATGTTTACATTGTGCTATCTTGTTTCTATCTTGCACAGGCCAGCTGTGAGGCCCCTTTAAGTATCATATGGTGCTCAAACAGAGGAAAATAGGCCTGTTCTATTGACATACGTAGGCTTTTAAGCAAACTCAGATATTCAGAAATATGATAATGATTTATAGCAAGAGTGTATGACTGTTCCTGCCTCAATAACTAAGGCCATTTCTGCATGGGGCGAGGGAATTGCCCCGTGCTGGTACTTACTGGACTTCTTGGCTCCACGTTTGGCTCCAGGCTGGTCCAAAGCAGTGTGTGGCCACCGCTCTGCACTGCTCTGGGGACGAAAATGGCAGCTTCCGGTTGGTCGTGGCTCTCCACCAACCACTGAAGCTTGCCAGCCTAAAGCTCACCCCTGGTAGATCGCAGGCTCGCACTGGTGCGAGCCTGCAAATCTGCACCGGAGTGCGGGCACGGAGTGGTGCACTCTGTGCTTTTGAAAGACCTGTTTCAAGCAGTCTTTCAAAAGCACGCTGGATGACCACTTCGGGTCGTTCTGAAGCGGGCCGAGGTGCAGAACTACACAAAGTAGGTCCGACCCAGTCCGCTCTCAGGTGCAGACGTGCTCCCTGGAGGACGCTCTGCACCGTTTCTTTAAGCCCATGGGGAAATGGCCTGAGTTTCTCAATAAGCTTGTCTAAACACTAATCCATGAGATAATATCACCACAGCTGGCAGATGTTAGTGGCTAGAAAATTACGAGTATGACCAGGCATTGATATACAGAGCTTTTTGTCTCTGCAATGGATGCTGGTCCATTATGAATATTGGAGTAAGAGAACCAATGTGGTTTAGTGGCTCAAGTATTGAACTGGAACTTGGGACTACGAAGTACTAGAACCATGACGCTCATGACCCAGATCATGACCCAGACATATTTTTTCAGTCCATAGTTTCAGATCTTAAATCTCAGATTTAGTCATATTCTATGTCCACTCAAAAGCTGAAGTTCCTCCAGAGTAACTGTAGAACCAAGTTTTATTATCTGTGGCAGATGAAAGTACAATTTTCTATGGTAAAAATAGTTTGAAAAACAAAACAAAACAAAATTTTACACTTTCTCTGGGAAAAAGGTTGATTCCATCTGCTGGTCTTGAATGTCATTGGAAACATTTTTTAAAGATTTTCAAGCCCAGATTTTTTTTTACACTAGTTTGTAAACGTGTGTTCAATTTTTAGTATAGTTTTCTAGAAGGAAGTAAAATTTCAAACAGACGCTACCCTAATGTGCTATTTTTCTGTAACAAGTAGTTTTTCCTGTTGGAGATCTATGAGTAATTAATATGATTAATTTCATTAGATATTTCAAATAAATTATTAAAGGAATATATTATTCATCCAGCTAAGGGACTAGGATGGTAATTTATGAACATGCTACTGAAATAATTTGATGGATTTCATGTGTTATAACAAATTGTACCATTTGTTTTTCATTATTCATCCAGCTATAGTAGTAATCCTTGGTTAGTTTTAACTCTTGAAGCACAGCTATTCCCAGATAATTTATTTTATTTGGAGAGGATGCATTACTCATCCTTTTTCTGCAATAGATTAGGGAGGCAAATCTTCACTTTTTTGTTTGGTTTTTGTTTTTTGGTCCTCACATGAAAAGACAAACTGTTTCCATAGTCTTCTTCCTGTGCACAAGAACAGGGCAGTTCCCCACCGGTATTCATACTATGAAAAATCTTTCAGGGATTGAGTATGTGTGCATGTGTGTACGTGCGTGTGCGTACATGTGGGTTTTTCAATCAAATTTTTTTTTCAGAGAAATTATGCTTCTCTCTAGAGTAGACTGATTGAATCAGCTATTAAATGCTAAGTAAACACATAAACAAATATCATTGATTCAATGTGTCTGTTTTATTTGTTACTAATACTAGGATTTATAGCAATGTTTTCTGCTCAATATACACAGTTTTCTACACATTTTTGTCATTTTTTTTTGTTATTTTGCACAGGGAAAATCATGTATACATATCCTCAAGAGAGCCAGTGTCGTGTAGTGGTTTGAGCATTGGAGAACAGGTTCTGAATACCCGTTCAGCCATGGAAACCCACGGGGTGACCTTGGACAAGTCACATTCTCTCAGCCTCAGAGAAAGGCAAAGCCAAACCCTCATCTGAACAAATCCTATGAGGAAAACCTCATGGTAGGTTCATCTTGGGCCAGTTTAGGGACCTCATGGTAGGTTCATCTTGGGCCAGTTTAGGGAGAGCCATTTAGATTTCTCAGCCAGAGAGCTCTTTGGCCTCAAAAAACTACGAACCCCAGAATTCCACAGGATGTTGAAAGTGGAATAAAAGCACTATAACAGTATAGTGCAGAAATAGCTTTAGGTTCACTGTACATCGGAAATGATGTGAAGGCACACAACACCTATATCTCCACTCTCTCTCTCATATACTGCTTGAACTACTTGACAAAGCAGAAAGGATCTTGTAGCTACTCTGATTTTCTTGATGGGATCCCATTCACACTACACAATTATGGTACTGTTATTCCACTTTAACTACTATGGTTCTGTCCTATGGAATCCTGGGACTGGAAGTTTAGGGAGGGCGTACTGAATACCCAGCCAAGGGGCTCTAGTGCTTCACCATGCTGCAAACTCTAGGATTCCATAAGATGGACCCATGGCAGTTAAAATGAAATAATAGTGCTATAATTGTGTAGTGTGATTGGCCTCTTAGTTTTGGGAAACACATGTATTTGTAAATGAAAAACATTTTTTTCTCTCTTATTAGGTATGCACATATATTTCAAAGCTTGATGTTCTCAGGAAGTTCAGATTCTCCTAGAATTGAATAAATAAAATTATACTGTTAAGTTCTAAATTGTTTGGATATAGCACATTAATAATGTTTAGTGTTCTTCACTCTGTAATTCAGAATAGTGTTAGTGACACGATCTGAAATTACACCAAAAGATTCATATAGCAGCTATTTTCACTTGTGGTTATTTCTCATGTTACACAATAGTTAACTGGCCACTGATGGTTTATGTGTGTAGGCCACAGAGCCCCTGAGGCACTTGCAGAGTGCTCCAGCTTTTACTGTGAACTTTAAAGAAGCTATCAAAGATGCTGAACAGTACCTATAACCCTGGATAGTTTCTTTAAAGTTTGGATTGAAACCCTAATTCATTGCTCAGCTGACATGATGCATATCAGTGACCTCTGATGGTATCTGGGCATGTCATTGAATGCATATTAACTTAGTCGTTCAAGAGGAGGCAACAAAGCAAGCATTTACAAAGATGAGTTGGCTGCATTCTCATGTTTTTGGGGTGTGAGTTTGCAAGTTAATGACCAGTGTTCTTGGAAATCTCTCATTCATAGAGTTGCCATAAGTCAAAGTTGTTGTTATTGCTACTGTTGTTGTGATCCTTCAGGTCATTTCCAATTTGACTTGATGACAGTTAACAACAGCAGCAGCAGTAAGTATAAATGTCAGGATCGGTGTGGTCCGTATAGAAATGGGCAGACATTTTTGTCCAACATGGAATACCTGTATTCAGTTCAAGGTTGCAGAAACAGAATTGTGTATGTGGTGCAGTTTTGCATGCAGACACACATTGGGTTGTGCATTCAATTGCACATTTAGTTGTGCATTCAGTTGTGCAACATTGCTTTTCAACACAAGGGTTGCATAGCACATTCAATGTGCAATCCTGCATATGGAATTTTATACTGTGCAACCCCACATTAGGATCTCTGCCAAAATTATCCTACCTGTTCACTTAAAAATGCAGCTCAAGTCCTGTGTCACTCAAACCTAAATTTTGGTTTTATTCAGCCATGCAGGGGTGGGGGGGCTGGATGAGAGGGAAAAATGGTCCTTAAAAAAAATAAATGAGAGGAGTCCTGAGTCTTGTGACAGTGTCCCGAGGGCACCGAGATTTACATCATCACCACCACCGCCACCACCACAGAGGCCACATGAGACCCCACTGGACTCATTTTCCCCACCTGCCTTAGTTCGTATTTTCTCTCCACGAATCATAATTTTTGCTTGCTCAAATCAACTTGGAAACCAATGTGATCAACTGTTTTCATGCATTTAAAATCCTTTGCAAACAATAAATCAATAATGATAATGATGATGGGAAATGGTTATATTCCCTTATTCTAAGGGTGTTTGAGAGGGAGAATAAATTCATGCTAGTACTACAGCCATTGTTTATATTTCCTGGCTTCATACAATTCTACTTTTCAATTCTTTGGCTAACCTAAAGGGGCAAAAAGATGTGCCAGATTATTCATGAATCCCAGATTACTGACATTGATATACTACTCTAAGAAAAAGAGGAAGAAGAAACCACCTTTCTGAACAGAAGAATTTTTATCTGTGGAAAAGGGTGTTCTGTTTTTGTTTTTTTTAAAAAAAATGAATAAATGCTACATTCCAAAATATGTCACCTTTCCATGCCAAATCCTGTCAGTGAAAGAATTATTTGGTATAAAATTCATGAAGGGAAAAACATTGCAATTTATCACAAATGCACAGCTGGTGTCTCCTTCTAAGTGGTTGTTTCCTAATCTGATATCAACCTGTTTGCAGCCTTGCTATCTTATTGAGCCATAAAATCAATAACGAATAGCAATTCTTGCTCCCCTGAGAGATTAACCATTTATTCTAACTGTGAAGAACAACTGAAGGTCAAAGTAGTGGAGTTTTTAATATATTTATTTTTAAGAATCATATAAGTAGCTTTGTCTGTGTATGAAAACACAAAGGAAATCACTTATTCTCCTAATTGCTCATCACGGCAGTAGAACAGGGTCTAGTTTAAGAGAAGAACATAAAAGAAAGGATTGCCAGCTGAGCTTCTTTCTTCTGGTAGTTATTAAAATAGCTTGATAAATATCTAGCCTAGTCTTCTTCAGATTTTAGTAGATTGCTAAAATAAACATATATTTAGCCTGCCAGAAGTTTTGAGGCATTTCACATACTAAAGCCCTTTCCATACACTACCTTATATCATTGTCCTCTGGTGGAAATCCTGGCAGTGGCTCTACCTGGAAGGGAGAGTGACAAGAGCACTCCTCTCCACACCAGCTAGCTCCCTGCCGAAGGAAGTGCAACAGACACACTTCTTCTTTTCACAGTGCATCTGGGTGCTTTCCCAGGCTGTGCCAGGGCAGGAAGTGGCTCCATCATGCTTCCAGCACTTCTGAAGCCCAGGTAAGTATGAGATGGTTGCGTGATTGTGGGTCATCGACAGGTAAAAACCCATCAATGATTTAATCTGCGATCATGCCACCTCGTGATGGGAGAAGGATGGGACCATGATGACACCATGCAGAATCATTGTTCCAGTCCCACTCCTCTCCTGTCCCAATGCCGGGATGGGAGACTCCTGTGGAAAGGGCCAAACACAGTTTCTGTTTAGATATCATAGAGCTAACTGATGTCTGATATGTCTGCAGTGTACACAAATACATTTTTATATTCAGATGGATCCCTGAACAAACATGAATTTGTCCTCCACCATGGAAAACTATCAAATTGTGAGGTTGCAAAATGGACTTATGATATTGTAATTGCTGGTGATTCACCTTTACAATTATTAATATTCAAACATGACCCCCCAAAAAACTACCTTGTCATCCTGGCAGGACCCTGACTAAAGTGTTTCAGAGACATCAGAGATTGCTCTAGAGAGTGATGTCTTTAGGACTCTGCCAGTTGTGAGATTCCTTGAGAAAAGTTCTCTGAGGGGGCTCTCAAGCTGTCTGTTCTTGACATACCCCATGACTGGGAGAACACTGAAGAAATGCCTCAGAAATTCTTCAGCTGGAGTGCTGCCAGGCTGCAAAGGTAGGTTTGGTGGGGTGGTGGTTACTAGTGGCATCATCAGAAGTAATTATGATGATGGAGCTCCATAGTTACGTTGACAGTGCAGGATCTCAACCTATGATTGCACAGCCCTCTCCAAACCCTGTATTTTCTTATAACAGTGTAATGAGTTCAAGAAGTTCAAGATGATTGTTTGGAATGGTTTAACAGAGAATGTGACAGGTTCCACAACACAAGATGTTCTTTTGTTTTTAATTTGGCAGTTGAAAATATTACAAGGCTCCTGTATAGATGTGTTGGAACAGGAATGGGAACTCTGTGGCTCTTTAAATGTCCAATGTAGCCCTTGCCACTAGTTTTTTAAGCTGGAAGTATTATTTCTCAATTGGGAGGAGGGGAGCTCATCTCTGATTTAAAATGTCTTATAATGCACTTCAGGGGGCTCTCACTCTTTACCAGCAAAGAAAGGAAGAAAGGAAGAAGGAAGGAAGGAAGGAAGGAAGGAAGGAAGGAAGGAAGGAAAGAAAAGAAAGAAAGAAAGAAAGAAAGAAAGAAAGAAAGAAAGAAAGAAAGAAAGAAAGAAAGAAAGAAAGACAGACAGACACCCTGGGCCCCAGAAGGTGACTAGGAGTGACATGATAGCACTCTGGTTGCCCAAAATATCATGTACAATATCAAGGTACAGCCCTCTGGAGCTCTGAGAGAGTCTAAAATGGCTCGGTGGTCTAAAGGCACCAGATCCCATCTGATCTTGGAAGCTAAGCAAAGTAAGCGCTGGCTAATACTTGGATGGGACACTGCCAATGAATACCAGGTGCTGTAGGCCACATTTCAGAGGAAGGAACTGTCAGAACCAGTTCTGTGTACTCTTTGCCTAAGAAAATCTCATGAAATTCATGGGGTTTCCATACATCGACAGGTGACTTGAAGGCATGGGCGTGCACATGTTGTCATGTGTGCGCACACACACAAAATGCCCTGACCCAGAGTATGGCCATCCCTACATTGGAAATAAGACTTTGTTTTTTTCCTCCCTTGTATTATATTTCACCCTTGCAAATCAGCAGTAAGTCTAATTTCTTTACAACGTTCTTGTGATTAATGTTGATAAGAATATTTTAATTGTGTATCAGCTTGAGTTTTTTGGCAGGAGTTTCTCAGTAAACAAGATTACTATTACCATTATGACAGTGTAACCACATGAAGACAAAAGAGACAGACTGCAGATCCTAAGATCATGTCTCCCAAGGGTACTAAATTAGTTTAAGAGTCAACATATTTCCCAGAGGGCAGAAGGGTGGAAGATTAATAATGGTTCCTTCATTGCCCCCCCATCTCTCTAATGTATCCAGCAACACTGGTGTGTTTATATGTGTTCGTGTGTGTGGTTTGTCAGTCTGCTGTATTTCTCTAAACAATCTTTGCTCATTTAAGCCTGTAGCCAGTGGCACAGATCCATAGTGCTGTAAAAATTCCAGAATAGAAATGGGAGGAGGAGATTGAACAGCGTCCTAGACATTCAGAATGATCTATGTGTGTCTTGATCTAACAGTCGTTTTTACAAGACAGACAAGCAAGATTTAGTGATGCTGTCTTGGGTGAGAAATAGATATCGAGTAAGCAGTATTGAATAGTATAGCAAATATCATTCAAGGTAACATTTTCCCCCCTTGATATTGGATTAGGCGAATTGGTGCTGAGGTGCTAAGAAATTATCCCCTAAGGATTCTTATATTCTATTTTCATATACATGGGTCTTTCATTCATTTAATTGACTAATTTTGTGTGCCACTCTTTGGCATAAAGCAGATCCTCAAGGTAACAATAAAAATGATTACAGAACCAGCAAAGTGAAGACAGATAAAATTAATTCCTTGGAACAGTTGGTGGAATATCATTCCATGAATTCATGAAACTTCATACTGAAGCATAGTAACAGAACTCTACCTTTGAAAATTACATTTTAGATCCATTGGGCTTAGTGAGCCCAAAAAGGAAAATGATGCCAGAGGATGAAGGTCATCAATGAGAAGGCCATCACCAGCCTAGCCTTACTAAGATTTAATACATAGGTGAAGGGACATATGGAAGAAAACACTCCTTGAGATGTCTCTGTCCTAAGCCACAAATAAATTCAATAACTTCAGGAAAAATCAGCTAAGAAGGAAAACTGATGTTTTCTCTTATTCACCCTACACCGTTATAGTGCTATTATTCCACTTTCAACGTCCTGTGGAATTCTGGGGTTTGCAGTTTACTGAGGCCAAAGAGCTCTCTGGCTGAGAATTCTAAAGTCTCCTCCCTAAACTGCAAACCCCAGGATTCCTTCCATAGGATGTTGAAAGTGAAGTAATAGCACTGTTACCCTGTTTACTGGGGGTCCTGCGAGGGACTCCAAATGTGCTCAAATATTGGTGGGGAAAATTAGCTCAGAGCACAAGTTAGCAAAACGAGAGGCAGGGCAATGCAGCGGAATCTTTAAACCCAATGTCTACGGGGTCAGGCGAAGCCGAGAAGCACACCAAATGTGAAATAATAACAGTGATTTTATTAAATACAGGCAAAGAGTGTATGCAACACACTCACACAAGTAACTATAGAAAATAAAGGTAGTAGCGGTAGAGAGGGATTTGAGAGGGATTGTAGGATTGGGAGATACTACACCTGTCTGAAGCCTAGGATAGATTACAGCGGAGGTCCGTAAATGCACAGTCTCGGATGAAGACCGAGGGGAAAGCTCGACAGACGCACCGGCAGCAACGTAGGGTGGAAGTTCAGAGTGATCCGAGGAAGCTTTCGGAACTGGGGGTTCTTATAGGGAAAATATGACCGTAGGCTAGTCTGTACTTGGGGAAGAACAATGAGGTTTGGGCGCGAGACAATGTCTCTGAAAGGTCAGAATTTAGCATGATTGAATTAAGTCCAAATCGACAATGGAATGGCCAGTATGCAGCTGCAGCATACTTGATAGTTAAGCGTCTAGCTCGTCAAGTTGCCTGCTCGGGGCAGGGAGTTCTTTGTATTAGCGTTCATCTTTAATGAGATGTTTGTCCAGGGAGGTCTCCTAAAGTGAGATCTAGCTGAGTCTGGCCTGCCTGGGTGGAGAAAGGAATATTCAGCAGTTAATGGCCATGCCTCGCTCTGTGCTTGTTCAGGGCCCTCACAAACACTTGGCCAAGGGTGGCAAAATGGGGCCAAATTGTGATATCAAAACGATATCTAATATCTTCCAATGTAATAACAGCACTATAACAGTGCAGTGTGGAATTGGCCTAAATCAAGTCTTTATGGAAGCATCTCTATACACATTCCCACCATTCAGTGGGCATCTAACTATTAGTAGCATCACTGATGCAGCTCCTACTATTATGAAAAACAAGATGCTAAACAATGTTTGTTGTTGTGTGACTTTAAGCCAGTCCTGAATTATAGCATCTTTAAGGTAAACAATTTCTTTGTTTGCAAGAGTTTTGCCATTTCCTTCCTCTGTGGCTGAGAGAGCATGACTTTACAAAGTTCAGCCTGTAGGTTATCATGGTTGAGCAGGGACTTGAACCCTGGTCTCCAGAGTAGTCCAACAATCAAACTCTAATGGCACAAACATATACAGACCACTTCTGCACTACACTGTTATAGTGCTATTATTCCACTTTCACCATCCTGTGGAATTCTGGGGTTCGTAGTTTACTGAGGTCAAAGAGCTCTCTGGCTGAGAATTCTAAATGCCCCTCCCTAAACTGCAAAGCCCAGGATTCCACAGGATGTTGAAAGTGGAATAATAGCACTGTAACAGTGTAGTGTGGAAATGGCAACAGATGCCAGTGTTTTTTTCCCCCACTCCTGTTATGACATGCCAGTTGGAGTAGCCATGGTTTCATAAAGCAGAAGAATCAAATTTTTATAGTGCAACTAGTGTATCTACCAGACATTGCCCAGGGTTTTTATTTTCCTCTTAAGAACTCACCAAACTGTCTTTTCCATTTCCTGTAAATTTGCTCCATATTTTCAATGCAATCCGTATTCAGAGTTATTTACACACACAGTTTGGGTTCCTAAGGGAGTACACTGTCCTCCTTCTTGCTGCGAGGCCACATGTCCATAGCAACCGGTCTTTTTCTGTACTTGTAAATTTTCCCCATATTCCCCAATCCAATCTGTGTTGTCTGGTGATGTTGATGTAATGGCTTCTATTTTTTTTTTTGCTTTGCTTTGCTTTGCTTTCTCGAGAATTTGTGCAATGGCTTTATGCTTTCCGGGAAACAATTTTTGTTTTAAATTTCAACTTTAAGATTCCTCACATATGGAATCCATACAATCTACTGTGGAATAATAGCACTATGGCCCTTTTCGCATGCAGTTTCTTATGTGAGAGGGCCCCTTGAGCATCGCGTAAATGGGAAGAGCGGTCCATATGATGCACTCCCATTTACGCGACAGTCAAGAGCCTAATGCGGACCGCGCGCAAAATTTTTTATTTTTGGCTTCAAGCAGAAAATACTGCGTGCTTGCGCAAGGCTTCCGGGGCCCTCGTGCACTTACCTGCCCCGTGATGTGTTGGACGAGCAGGCCGGTCACGCTTCCTCCCCCAACGCAGCCTACAGCTCCCAGGCTGCACTGCGGAAGGAAGGGGCAGGGTGCTCGCGTGACAGTCGTGTGACCAGGAAGCCAGCTGCGGGTGAATGGAGGAGCGATGCGAGTGCCTCGCGCAAGAGGCTGCTTGCGCGAACGGCACTCCCCACCTCCGCGAACATTTGATGTCTGAGAGATAACTTAAGAGTGTGAGAAAGGACACTCTTCCAGGAAAAAGAAAGCAGAAACAAAAACAAAATGCACACTCATGCACGCACGCGCACACACACACACACACACAGGCACACAATCCCACAACAGCAAATGAAACAAGAAAAACTTGCAGAAGTTCCTTAGAGGAAAATGGCATAAGAAGCTGTGAAAACAGGCATTTTAAGATAGTTTTATATGATTTTATTTTCAGTTTTGGAAGGAAACAGTTATACAAAATTGCCCACATTGAACTGTTTATCCTAACTTTGTTTGTTTGTTTATATCCTGCCCTATATCTGAGGAGGGCCAGCTTGGTATAGTGGTTTAAACTCTGGACTACAACCCTGGAGACAAGGGTTTGATTCCCTGCGCAGTCTGGGAAACAACTGGGTGATCTTGGGTGCATCACACACTCTCAGCCCGAGAAAACCTCATGATAGGTTCACCTTAGGGTCACCATAAGGATGAAACAACTTGAAGCCACACAACAGCAGCAACAACAACCAACTGTATCACCTTCTACACACTTAAGAAGGACAGCTTTTTCAGAGAAACAGGCAAATGACCAGACGTTTCTTGCTCCAAGGCTAAATACCAGATTTATTTAAGTACAAAGTACAAAGTGAGGCATTATTTATCCAATCACAGCTTGCATTACATTTAGGGAATGTCCAGAGAAAGAGAGAGACGCATCAAGTGAAGTAGTACCACGAGTCAGCAGACAGGGAGGGGGCTAGGACTCCTGTGTAAGTGTCTACTTTACTAGCTTATAATGGAGGAAATCCTTCTCTCACTCACAACTGAGAGGGCACACGGTAATATAAATTTAGGACAATAAATAGCAATAATAGTGTTAAAAGACTAAATGCATGTTAAATTATGCAGAAACCAGATAATTTAAAACCATTTAGACCAATTTAAAATTAAAGATGCAGTTATTCAATCATTTTCTTCTCCAAAGAAATCAATGCATAATTTTTAACCCTCCGTTCACTGTTTCAACAAAGTTTTTTGAAAAGTGCATAATTTTGAAGGTTTTTTTTCAATTTGGGTCTTATTCTGCCAAAAATTCACATGTGATTGGGTTAAGAAAACATCGTTTCTTGTCCAGGATACAACATTTTAGTGTTGTTTCCTGCACAGAAAATGATGTTTTCTGAGCACAGGCTCAGAGAATGTATTCTAGTTGGGATTATCAACAACGTTCAGGTCAAGTGTGTGTGTGTTGGTGCGAGTAGAAAGAAAGATACTTCTATGTCTGTCTCTGTATGTTTCACATGTGTCACTTACCCTTTTCGTATTAAATTTTCCGTGATTTTCATGCCAACTGAATAAATAAACATTGCAAGCTGAATCAGTGTTCTTAGTGTAGGAACATATTTCATTTCCATACAAGTTGTCCCCCAAAATACTCCAAGGAGAATATGAACAATCCCTTTCTACAAACACACTGCATCTATACTCCAGGTATTTTCAGGCTCACCTGCATGATATATTCCATTATCACAATAGTATCTGAGAAGGATAAGTGCATTTCTTCCCCTGACTCTGACATTTAATTCCATTTTCTATTTATGGAAAACCTATCCTATTTTTCCCCCCAAGATTTATTCAGAGGTGGTTGGTCATTGCCTTCATCTGAGGCAGAGACACTATGACTTATCCAAGGTCATCTAGGGGGTTCTGTGGCTGAGTGGGGATTTAAGCCCTGGTCTCCAGGACTCCTAATCCAGCTCTCAAAACATTGTATCACACTGGCTCCTGCAAAATACTCCCTGCAGCTATTTTTTTTTTTTTAAGAAAAGGAAAGTTTGATTTAATTAAACCCTGAAACTGCAGCTAGTACTTACAAAGAAAACATAAAATAAAATAAAGTTATTGGCAATTTCATCCAAATGTAATCTATCTGTTTAATCTATCTATCTATCTATCTATCTATCTATCTATCTATCTATCTATCTATCTATCCATCCATCCATCCATCCATCCTTCTTTTTGTCTGCTTTCTCTTTGTCTGTTTCCTATGAACAATTTCAGGTACATAGTACTCAACCTCCATGCGCTCATTTTGTATTAGGCTAGACGGTGGTACATGATCAAAAAGGAGACACAGATTTGCATTTTATTTATTGTTGTTGTTGTTGTTGTTGTGTGACTTCAAGTTATTTAAGAGTTATGATAACCCTTAGGTGAACCTATCATGGGGTTTTCTGAGGCTGAAAGTATGTGACACACCCAAGGTCATCTAGTCCATTCCCATGGCTGAATGGGGAATCAAGCTTTGGTCTCCAGAATCCTGGTCCAACAGTGAAGCCACTGCACTGTGCTGGCTGCGTATGTTTACATATGCTAATTTTTATGTATAGGTTAAAATTTTGAAAATAATGGCCAATTTCCTAGATGGCACATGCAGAACTGAATTGGCCCTCCTGTGTAGCTCCATGCACCTCACTGCCAGGCAGCTGGCAAATGCCATGGGTTCACTGCTGTGGCCACTACGTGTTCCTAGTGCAGTTTTTTTTTTTACAGAGAGGGGGAAGCAGAATAATGACCTTCTTCATCCATCTCTCTCTATAGCAGTGATTCTCAACCTGTGGGTCCCCAGATGTTTGTGGACTTCAGCTCCCAGAAGCCCCAGCCACTATGGTCAATGCTCAGGGCTTCTGGGAGCTAAAGTCCAAAAACATCTGGGGACCCACAGGTTGAGAACCACTGCTCTATAGTGAACTCCAGAAAGAATGAGAGGCAATCACATAGTATCATAGTATGCTGACCTCCTTCTTTCTCCACCACAGCCTCCTGTACCTCATTGAAAACATGAAATTTGCATGCAGAAAAGAAGCACATATCACTAACAAGGTGTGAACTTGGACTGGAAAACCTTTCACATAGAGGACTGTCTTTTGTAAAGGACACCTCATTTTCTGTATTAAAGTAATTCAAGCCAGTGATGTAGACCCAAGAAACAGAGACAGGAAATAACACAGTATAGGAACTTCACTTAATCAAAATACCTCACTAGCCACCTCAGTTCTCCATGCATTTGCATGATGTTTCATGACAATGAAGCACAGCGTTGCTGCCGTTTACCTACAAATTACTGTTATCCGAGTGTTTTGGTTTGTTTCTCCAGAACATTTCAAACTGGTCAGACAGACTGCCGTGCACACGTTATTAAAGGAACAATTTCCCACTCACTGTAATGGCATGGGGGGGGTATGCTGTCACTCTGTGTAAAGTTTTCATTTTGCTTTGACATGGCATAACAAGTCTTAACAATTAATGGGCCATTTAGAATGTCACAGGCCCCTGTGCTGGGGTGGAAGTGGAAATAGATTTGGAGTTCGATCTGAGAAGTTGGGGAAGGTGCAGCAGTCAAATGTAGAAAGAAAGAAGACAGAGAAATGTATTTATTTCATTTTTCTTAATTATTGCATTTTTTTAAAAAAATTCATTTTATTTATATCTCACCTTTCCCTCACATAATATCTTCTGGGACTAAAGATACTACATAAGGGAGTTGAAAAACATTAGTTTTCTTAATAGCACACATTCTCCTCATGGATTAAATGGGCCAGCTGGCCCCTCCCGAAACTGCAAACCCCAGGATTCTGTAGGATGTAGAAAGTGGAATAATCGCACTATAAGAGTGTAGTGCAGAAATGGTCTTTCTTTTTCAAAGCAGGCTTGAAACAAACAGCTAGGATATCAGGGACCCTTCAGGAATATGACAAAGCTCAAGGTCTGGAAAAATAACTTTGCAGACTACAACCCCCAGAAAGCCTCAGCCAGCATGGCCATGGAACTATTTTCAGGATGCTGCGAGCTATAGTCCAAAAATGTAACTTTCCCCAAGTTCTAGTGTAGGGCTATCTGTCTGTTTTGCTACCTCCTCACTTCTCCTTTTATATTTGTAAATAAACAGTTAGAGAAAGGCACTCGTTTCATGTGAAGCAGAGAAACAGGGAGTGGAGGTATCGGACAAGAGGGACATGGGCTCAGGAAAGGGAGACTAAGAACATCTTGTCTAAAAGCTGATCAAACACTAGAATTTCCACTGTCCAAGGGCTTTATCACACCAGCCTACTGTCTTGCCACAATCACATAAGGAAACAAAAAACAAAACAAAACAAAAACATACTGGTATAGAAGCAATCAGTATCACACTGTCTCTGCAAATGATGCTATGCTGCTGGTTTGGTGATGTACATTCCCACTATCAATCTTCTGCACCACTCACTGACCACACATACCCTTTCCTGGTCTGTGCTAACTAGCGCATGTACTATGCAGTGGGCCCTCAACTTTCATGGATGTAACTTTTGCAATTTTGATTATTTGGGAGTTCCCGGCTGTTGGCTCTGCCTTTCTCCTTCCATCCTCCTCCTCCTGGGAAGCAGAGGATCATGAAGAAGTGTCCAAAAAGGAGCTTGTACATGTGGAAGTCAATAATAATAATAATAATAATAATAATAATAATAATAATTTCTATCCCGCCTCTCCACATGGATCGAGGCAGCGAACAACATTAAATGCATTAATACATTAAAAACATTAAAAAACACACCCAATCCTCCCCACCCACCAATCCACCTAAAACCAACCCCCTAAAACACACAACAATCAATCAACTATTAAAAGAACAGCAAGACAATTGATGGGAGGTGATGGAAATGCTAGTCTGGGAAGGCCTGTCGGAAGAGATCAGTCTTGACTGCTCTTTTAAAGCAGTCAAGACTGGTAACGTGCTGGGTCTTCTCCGGCAGGCCATTCCATAACTTGGGAGTGATAGAAGAGAAGGTCCTCTGGGTAACCTCAGCCAACCTAGTTCTGGCTGTCTGCAGTAAATTCCTCCCAGAGGACCTTAGTGTGCCGGGTGGATTGTATGGGAGAAGGCGATCCCGCAGGTAGGCTGGCCCCAAGCCATAAAGGGCTTTAAAGGTAATAACCAACACCTTGTACTGTGCCTGGAAACTAATAGGCAGCCAATGGAGAGACTTTAGAATTGGTGTTATATGGTCAGTTTTAGGTCTTCCGGTGACTATCCTGGCTGCCATATTCTGAACTAATTGAAGCTTGCAGGCTAAGAACAAGGGTAGCCCTATGTAAAGCGCATTGCAGAAGTCAAGCTGTGAAGTTACTAGCACATGTACCACTGCTTTTAGGTGTTCCAGCTCCAGGAAGGGGTGCAGCTGGCGTATCAGCCGAAGCTGATAACAGGCACTCCTGGCTGCTGCATCTATTTGAGCTGTCATCTGAAGTGACGCGCTTCAGGGGAAGTGTGACCCCCTCTAGGACCAGTTGACAGATCTCCATACCTGGGCTAGAGCCCTTAACAGCGAATACCTCCGTCTTACCTGCATGCAGCTTCAGTCTGTTTTTCCTCATCCAGTCCATTACTGCTTCAAGACATTCGTTCAGAGGCGAGATGCCACCCTTAGTTGATGCTGTTATCTGAGGCATGGAGAG
Organism: Iguana delicatissima; assembly: GCA_948472985.1. NCBI lineage: Eukaryota > Metazoa > Chordata > Lepidosauria > Squamata > Iguanidae > Iguana > Iguana delicatissima. The sequence continues at coordinate 1,262,510 of CAOKZL010000537.1, forward strand.
ATATATCTGCGTGTCTTCAGCGTACTGATAGCACCTTGCTCCATGCCTCCTGATGATCTCTCCCAGCGGTTTCATATAGATGTTAAATAGCATTTAGGACAGGACAGCGCCCTGAGGGACGCCAGAATTAAGCTCCTTTTTCGAAGAGCAACTGTCCCCAAGCATTACCATCTGGTATCAACCTGAGAAATAGGACCAGAACCACTTAAGCACATCATGTTAGTCAGAAAGTGGGGTTGGGGAATCATGAAGGATGTCCAAAGAGAGGCTTGTGCATACGGAGAACAACACCCACTGATACCACACCACACTCACTGACTGTCACACTATTGGAACTACAGCAGAATGAAGGGATCTCATGAGTAGTCAAAAGTGGAAAAGGTGGTTTATCAGAGACATTCACAGATAGTTTCTGTGAATGAAAAGAGATAACCCAATAATAATGGGAATACAGTCCAACAATGGGAGAGTGACGACATCATGTAATAAGGAGAGCAAACAGAATAGAACCAACCCTTTGCAACTGTGAAACAAACCAGTGTTTGATAAAGCCCCAACTCTCCCTCAACAACTTAATGCTTGAATCTCTTTGTCACCTTTGAATTAGTGAGATCTTCCTATTAGTGAATCTAATAACTAACTAAATGGATTCCAGCCCAAAACTACACTGAGACTTGTCCTTGTCTGAGCATGATTAGTGACCACATTAAACCAAATTTTGGCACATTAGGCCATTCTGGCCTCCATTTATTTCCCATGGGGACTAATGCTGCTGCCACTATTTGCTAGTGGCACTGCCTAGCTGTCAGCAAAGCAGTACACAATGGGAGATGTTGGAGAAAATATATTAGTTTAAGTATTATTTACTGCTATAGGAAAGTGGCTGATAACATTTCAGCAGAGGTCTTTGAGATGTCTGTACTAGGGACAGAAGAAGGAGGTTTTCCTTAGAGTGAGGCATTGTGGGTGAAGTTCCACTGCCCTTCCACTGTTACAATGGCTTTGATTCTAATAAAGTTTGCCAAACTGTGAATTCTGAAGATCACTGCCACTCCTACTAATGGACAAACCTTTTTTATTTATTTTTTTAGCCAAAGTCAGAAACAACTGCAATTATACTATTTACATCCTGCCCTTTAATAAAAATTTTGATGACAGCCTAGAACAACAGATTGATAAGAGTGTCAGTGATTGAGGGCTGAAGTTTTGGACAAAGAAAGATTAGGGCTTCAAGCCTACTTACACCCACCTGAGAGGAAGTCCTGATGAACTCATGGACTTACTTCTGAGTGGACATATATAGAATTGCATTGACGGAGAACATCATGGCTTTATTGTAGAGGTGGGGTTTAGTTATGGGGGGGGGAATGAGGCCATTGATGACTCCTAATAAGAATTTTACCCACCAGAATGAAATTTTCCTTCAGTTCCTAAATTTCTAGCATTGAGAGTGAGACATTCATTTTTCCTCACATAGAACTCTCATAGATGCTGCATTCATATTTTCTTATTAATTTTGCCCCTTTCTTTGAATGCCTAAATTGTATTTCATACTCTAGTGCTCAAAGTTTGGGGACTGTAGGAACAATTAATGGATGTGTTCAGAATTCTTATTAGGGGGCACCATCTTCATTTTGCCCCTCCATGGCTGTACCCCTGTGTAGAAGTGAGCAGCTTTGGTATGCCCAAGAGCCAATGTTCTAACACTGGAGTCTACCACAAGCTGCATGGACAGCCAACAGAGGAAGTCAAACAAAACATATATAAAAATGTGATGTTAACACATGTAGGAAATCTACAAGCTGTTTGAATGGTAAACTGCTACTCCTGGAGGCTTCCAGGAAAGGCAACTCAGTTGGACCAGGAGGGGCAACTCACTTGGGCCAGAGGAAGGGTGGTCCAGGGAAGTACTGAGAGTTTTAACAGTTGGACAAGTAGACTTTGGCACTGCATGTGGCCCTAGCACTGCACTCTGACTACTCCTGGTCTACTTTTATTTAAAGTTATGTCCACCAAATCCAAACCTAACACCCTCATTGTTCTAAATCAGACATTGTATGTAAGCTCAACTCTAAGGAGGCAGCAAAGGAGGATATTTATCCATATCTCACCTTCTCCCAGTTTAGGACTCTAGGCGGCTTACAAAAGGCAAAATAAATGCAACTAAAAATTCTCACTGTATAGGAGTTAAAAATGCTAATAAACTGTTAATAAATTTTAAACCAGTTTAAAACATAACCATTAGAAAGGAACCAACAAACAGATGAGGATGATATTGCAAGGATGTTGCTGGTCCCTATCACTAGTGGTATCTTGCCATGATAGCTACATGTCAAATATATTTTTTTAATGACAATACCAAGTTATTTTTAATTTCTACATTTATAACATTCAAGATGACAGGCTGGCACATCCTTTTTTTTTTTTTTTTTGAGAAAAAGAATGTTTTCCTGCTTATCTGCTCTTCCTTACCTTCTCAGCTCAGATGACCTTTAGATCTCAGTGGTATGAGACCACTGCTGATAAACCTTATTAATATCTTATTACAAGCATATTAATAATCCAAATGGAACACAGCCAAAACATGTTCTCTCCAGTGAATCTAGAGACTTAATGCCAGCAAGGCACATAGCAGGTACAGGTGATCTGTTTGCAGAATGCCCCCCAGTTTTGTAACTCCCTGTGGCAATAGACTGTGGAGTTGAAGTGGTACATGTTGGCTGCCCTGACATAGGTTGACAATAGAGAAAAGATATGAATTATTTCTTGGTGCACTTTGGAGATGCTCTGGCTTCTGTTACAACTACTCATGGTCCTTGGAGCCTTGATTTCCAGCTCACTCTTTGTGGGCAGTCCAGCCATAGCATTCTTTGTCAGCCATGAATATAATATTGAAATATAATATTGAAATTAGTGGAATTTTATTTCAAACAAACATGTTTTCCATCAAGTAGGATGGATTCAGCACCCTCTGAAGTTATTGGACTGGAGGAGAGTCAATGGGCCTTCTAAATGATGATGGTGATTGTAAAGCAATATATATAGAAGGTTAGGAAAAGCTGAGATAGAAACATGTGGGATGCTGAAATCCTCCTGGGGAAAAAAGAAAGAACAGCAACAGCAACAACAATGTTTCTTTTCCTTCATTGTTCTTCAGACATTTTGACTGAGGATAAAGTTTAACGTTTGCCACAAAATGGCATGTTAAGTGGCAGATTTGAGGTGTGTGTCTTCAAATACATTTCTCTGATTTTTCCCCCAACTTTATGTTCTGAGCAAGTTTTGCCTAGATAGGGATCTTTACGTTCATCTAAAAAGTTCCCTTCAAGTCAAATTGGTTGCAGATCTAAAATCAGCTTGTAATGTTGCAGCTGCAAAGATGCAACTCTGCTCCTACAGATCCTTACAGGTCATTAACACAATTCACATCCATATGTGTCTTTTCTCTTTCAGATGTTTGCTATGCTGTACGTGGTGATTTTGCTTTGGAACAGCACAACCTCAATAGTCATTTCTCTATAGCTCTTCTTCTGTGGTAGAAATATGAATGTTGTTTTTTCATCCTTTTGCCAACCAATTTAGTTTAGCTGTGCAGATCCACTTGTCATATTTAGATGATGTGGTAGTTATAAAGTTAATGATGACCATTCCTTTATGGGTAGTCAGGGAGGAAATACTAGTCTAGGCCTTAGCCTGGACTTTAAAGGACCAATCCAACATGTGGAATTGTTTTCAAGGATAAAATTCAGCATCTTGAGCCACTGAAGACCAGGGAATAGGGTTCCAGCCTGTGCTAGATGAGGATATACTCCCAATGAAGACACAAGTTTGCAGTTTGGGTGTACTCTTAGACTCTGCTTTGAACCTGGAGGCCCAGGTTTCTGCAGCAGCCAGGAGTGGTTTTGCATGTTTAAAGAATGTGCCCATTCCTGGAGATGCCAGATCTGGCCATTGTGGTACTGTTGTGGCCAGAAAAGAGACAAAGACCAGATTTCCAGGGAAAAATCAAAAAGCCTTTTTATTGTTAACAATTTACTTGCGCAAGGACGACAACTATTTTCAGGATTGCCGTGCAGATTAATTGAGGCAGCATCACTATATACCTTTGGTCTTCTATGTCAGCAATCAATCATTCATTTAGCCAGCCCATCACAGAAGAAAAAGATCTTTGGTTAACTTTCCATTACATCATTAACTTAGCACACACGTGTACAGAAGAGAACAAAGAGTTAGTTAGAAAATGATACAAAATGATGCATATGGCCAAAATGAGGTAGTAAGGAGTATGCCTAACTCCCTCTTAGTTCCCAGACGCCTGAGTGAGTGTTGCAAGGCCATTCTTTAAAATTGAGATAAGACAAAGACATCTGCTATTTCACTCAGAGACTCAATTCAATTCGCTTATTTTTCTATTCAAGTAGCAATTCCTTGGATTTAACCCCTTCAGTACATGACTTAGTTACATCCTGTTTTAGCTACCATAACACACACTACCTGGGGCTGCCTTTGAAGAGTGTTTGGAAACTTCAGTTACTCAAAATTGCTGTAGCCAGACTGTTAACTGGGACAGGTTATACAAACCAGACCATATCCCTGTTGAAAAATTTCCATTGGCTGCCAGTTTGTTTCTGGGCACAATTCAAAGGGCTGCTTAAGACCTATAAAGTCCTATACCGCTAGGTACAGGCAATTTGACAGACCATATCTCCCTGTACGAACTGGCCCAGGCTCTGAGATCTAAAGGGACCTTTCTCTCAATCCCACCACCATTGCAAGAACAGTTGATGAAGATGTGAGATAGGGCCTTCTCAGTGCCTACCCCTAGACTCTGGAACTCCTCTCCAATTATCATTATTATTATTACCATCATCCTCATCATCATCCTCATCATCATCATTAACAACAATAACAACAATGACAGTACAGGATGGGCATCAATGGTTCAGTCATGCATTCTTTGATATTGTTTTTGAACAGGAACAGGTACTTCTGTCTGTCCATTTGATTTGGCAACCAGATATAATGCATAATAGACCTGTGTTTCAAAGAATCCACTAGGGCAGTGTTTCCCAAACTTTGAACCTCCAGATGTTTTCACCTTCAATTCCTAGAATTCCTATTGGCCAAGCCGGCTAGAAGTTCTAGGAATTGAAGTCCAAAACACCTGGGGGACCAAACCATGCTGCACTAGGGGCTGCAAAGTGTACTTGTGAATGTCATTCAGTTTTGCCACTATGTTCACTTTCTGTTTTGCAGTTCCCTACAATTGCAACTTGTTCTTTCCTGACCTGTACATTCATCTCTTTTGTTGGTGCAGGTAATCATCTATTAAAAGCTCTCTCCTCCACTGATCAGCCCTCTCTACCTTTTCGCACCAGTCCCATTCTATTCAGTTAGATTGTAAACCTGAGGGCAAGACCTTAAGGTTTTTCTTTCTTTCTTTCTTTCTTTCTTTCTTTCTTTCTTTCTTTCTTTCTTTCTTTCTTTCTTTCTTTCTTTCTTTCTTTCTTTCTTTCATCTTCTTTACAGCACTTAATGATCCTCTAGAAACAAATAATAAATGGCATTTTAACAATTCTGGTGGTGCTGATTTTTGGCACAGAGAGTGAGCAAAGAAATCAGACAACATAAGATCAAATAAGCCAGAACTGAGCAGGGAAAACTTGAAATAAGAGATCCCTTTGATTAGGACACACAATGCAGTTGAAACATGATGTTCCTCATCCACAAAAACATTTAAGTTTATGTAGCAGTACTGACCGGATGGATGAGCTTATTGGTAGCAATGCAGTTTTAAGTTATGGCAACCCTTTATCACAGCTCCGCTCTGTGATATCAGCTATCATTGCTACTGCAAAAATTGTGCCAGACCTCTGAATGAAGAACCTGATAAATGGAGCTTTAAAACTCTTAAAACTAGCACCGTCATAAAACACCCATGGAAATATGCAAATAGGCCTTCTCATTTGGACACTGATAAACCATCCTATGTACATATAAATACTAAGTAACTGCTCACCCCCAAAATATAACCTTTTAATAACCAATAAACCACATCTAAGAAGAGAAGAAAACTAACATCATAAAAGAAATGGTGAGGCATTGCTGCTCGGAATTTATCTTTAAGATTATTTATATACTGCAGTCCATGAAGGTGGGAGAACCTGTTGCTTTCTTAAAATGGTGGGATTCTAATTCCCATCAACCCCATTAGTGAGGCCAGTGTTTTAAGAATACTAGGTTATCAGCTCTGCACTTCTTTACAGGGTTACTTTACATAGTAGGTTGTTTAAATAAAAGATGAGCCCCTTTCTCAGAAATGTTGGCAGTCTAGCAGTAGACATCATACAACAGAGCTGGGGATTTTTTTTTTCAGCCAAAGGGCTGGACATCCATTTGGGAGAGGTCTCAAAAGCCATGTTCCAGTGGTCAATATGGTCAAAGTCAAAGTAGGCAGCAAAGCAAGTCTGACCAAAAGCAAAGCGGCTGCTCAGAAGTAATTCAAGTTGAGTTACTCAGAAATAAGAATGAGTAGCACTTTCAGATAGCATGTCTGGTTCAACACCTGTGTTGCTCAGTTATCAGAACATTCAATAGCTCAGATGTTTAGTTCTAACCACAATCCTCCCTCTACCACCAACTGCAAATATGCCTAAAACATCAGGCATTCATTCATAAGAAGTTTAATAAATAGTTATCAATTTTAATTATCAAGGATAGAAGCACCAGTTGTAGTGGCATCTGAACTGAGGAATGCCTCCTAAGAAAGGCTGGAAATCACTAAGTCACTTAGGGATAAGTAACCTAGAGTTATGCATTTGTGACTGGTTCATATTCATTATCTCTACATAGTCACTAGCTTAGGGAGTACATAAGGACCATGAAAGTCCCCCAATCCCCATTTATCAGGCAGCATCTTCTATGACCAACTGAAGTCTGTTTCCTTGTTGATTGGAAAGCAACTGGCTGATTTTTTTTTTCATTTACTCCCCTCCTGTAAATGATCTGTGGTGCTACAGGGGCTGTTGCAATGGAAATCACTCATGAGAAGGGTCGAGAAGGAAGAAACATCAGTTGGCTGCTTCCAGGTTGATAGAGGAACAGATTCCCATCAATTGCTTTGGCCACTGCCCAGTAAGTGGTGATGGGGAAGTAGAAGGGGAGACACTACATACTTACACAACTAAGGTGGTTATGTAGCCAGTTACATGATCCAGAAGAACAGCCAAAGTTTGGCAGGATTGCTGATGAATTTTTGAGAGGTATGGAAAATATATGTAACAGACAATGTACTCTGCAGCAATCCAGAAATGATCACTAGGGATGTAATTCTCTACCGATTTTCTTCTTCAAAGAAGCAATGGATAATTTTAAGAATGTTCTTTCCACTCAAGAAAAGCCTTTAAAAAAAATAGCCTATGAACTTTTCAAAGACTTCAGAAAAAAAATAATAATGCACTTTTTGAAGATTATTTGCACTTCAGGACTTATTTTGTGTGAAATTTGCATGTGTCATTCTTGTACAGAAAACATTTTATGTGCAAGAAAGAGCTTTTCCTGTCCATATATTGCTGTTTCCTGCACAGAACATGCCATTTTCTGCACACACAGACACACCCAACAAGGCAAATTTTGCACAAAATGAGCCCCAAACTGCAAAATTTCTTGTCAGTCCAGCTTTCTCCTCGTTAGTTTCCTGACACTTGAGATACCCTTTTTTTAGCCATTTTTTTAAAAAAGAATGTTCTTCCATCTGTACTGATCACAATGTCAAAAAGATGTCATAGCCAGAAGCTGGGACATGTGGGGAAAGCAGACAATGTTCCAACAGCCAACCAATATAGACAAAGTGGTGCCCAGGTGTTCCTTAGTTGGTTAAGCAGGTAGGATTTTACTGGGAAGGTAAAAAATGTGAAGGAAACATGATGAAGGGAAGGGAGTATTTCCCCAAGATGGCCCATTGGTCCAAGGTTCCCTATATCTGCAGTATAAGACAGAGGTGGAAGCCAATATAATGAAGCATTCTACAGCACCATTTTTTTAAAAAAAGTAAAATGTTTGAAAATCACTTACAGTGACCCAATACAACAGTGGATATTTTATCAGTATAAAACTTACAAGGCAAGGAAGAAATATTAGGGGTGTGACTCACAGCATATTTGTGAGGAATGGGGATCTATGAGGGTCTAAATAGCCCCGCTGAAGTTTATCCTTTCAGTTTTGGCCCACTTGCTTGCAGATAAATAAGGACAAAATGTGCAACTGTGCTTCTGAGTAACTTTCTTGTAAGAATTGGGGTAAGGGAAGAATGTAACCAAGCTGGTTTTCAAAGAGCCCTTTCTAGAACCATCTCTGACCTTCCCCCATGCTTGTTGTTTCCTCATTTCTTCGTTCTATTTGTGAGTTTTGGTCCCATTGATGGGGCTGACTCTGGGCTGTTTCTGCCCCTTTAGGCTACCATAGCTGGTTAGTACTAACAAGGGTAGACCTGTTCCATCAGTTGTTGAATGGTGAGTCAACACATAGGTATATCCCATTGAACTGATGGCTGTATTCCTGTTGATAATAGCATTAGGCTTATGACTTCTGTGGAGTGAGCATGGAAAAAGAGTTGACAGATGATGCCTTTTAGTTTCTCATTTTCCAATGTACTGGCCAATTTATCTGTTTTTTAAAAGATGAAGTTCCAACTTAGGAAGAATACGTAACAAAAGAGCAAAATGTTTCAGCTTCCCACTTCCTAAGTTACTTGTATATGAAATAAGGTATACTGTACTCAAGATGACAGCTAAATAACTTAGGGCCTTTCCACACTACACTGTTATACACTTTCAGCATCCTATGGAATCCTGGGGTTTGCAGTTTAGGGAGGGGCATTTAGAATTTTCAGTCAGAGAGCTCTTTGGCCTCAGTAAACTACAAACTGCAGAATCCCACAGGATGTTGAAAGTGGAATAATAGCACTATAACAACGTAGTGCGGAAAGGCCCAGAGAGAGTATAGAATGTCCTAAACTGGATGAATGATGTTAGCTGTTTCCTGTGAGGATGAAGCCACATAGTGTTAAGGGGTTCAGCATGTATTTCCCAGAAAATTCCTCTTTTTTCCAGTGCTATTGAATCACATAACGTTTCTAGTTTAATGACTGACAAATCAGTTGAGCTGATGAAGTAATTAATCCCAGTCTGCTAGGAAACAGAATGACTTGTCTTAAGCCTGGCTTGATGTTGCTCTCTCTCTCTGTCTCATTGTGGGTGTGCATGTGTTGCTAAGGTCACTGGGACAAATTCCTGTCTTAGTAAATCTGAACTAATTCCACTAAGCCAGTGGTGGTTATATTACTTTTTCATAAGAATTAACAACCACCTGGGGCCTGTTTAAACTTTCCTAGTGTGAAGATAATCCTCTACCTATACTATACTCTCTGGAAACATCTTCTTTTATATTGATTCTTTCATTTCCTGCTTTTCAAAGTGATTTCTTAATATCACCCCCTTGTAGTACATAAATCTCAACTGGATGCTGGCTATTCATTTAGTAAAAGCTGGCTCTTTGCCACCATGGCCTTTTCAGACTCTAGAAGGGAAAATGTACAAGATCAGTACTGGCTCCAGGCAGAACTTGGATATGTTCCTTATTTTGCTTTTTAATTTTGGACAACAGATTCCTCAATTCCCTAGCCACATGGCCAGTGACAACACTTGCTAGTGGATTCTGGGAGTTGTCATAAAAAGGAGGAACATTACCAAGCATCACATGCATCCAGTGCTGCAAATGCTGGGACACTCATGTTTTGGTTGGTAGGTTCTTGAAATAAACTTACTTTCAGCAAGATTCCTCTTCAGTGAGCCTGTCAATCTGTGTGCTATGTCTGCTTCTGCTACTGATCCTGTTCACATGCCTGGGAGAGAAAAGGTGAACAAGTGGTTGAACAGGCAGACGCAGCAACAGATCTTCCACTTTGCTGTCATCATTTGCCACTAGAATCCCGTTGCAATGTGCAAATCAGTGACAAATGCCAAATTTTACAGGGGCATGGACTCAGCACTGTCTGCTTAGGTGACTTATTCCCAAGACTAGGGCTATTTCTGCACCAGACAGTTATAGTGCTATTATTCCACTTTCAACATCCTATGGAATCCTGGGGTTTGCAGTTTAGGGAGGGATCTAGTGTGGAAATGGCCTAGAAGTCAAAGTAGCTCATAGGATTTAAATACTTACAGATAAAACAGGTAATAGGGGGTATGGGACAAAAATATATAAGCAGATTCATAAATTACAATTTTGTTGGTGAACTAAAATGCTGTTCAGTGCTATTAACTGGGCAGGTGACTTTTTTTATTAAAAAACATTTCATTGTTTTTAAATGCAGTTATATGGATGATAAAACACATCTCAGAAGAGACATTGGCCACTATTGTACATCAGCTATTTGGTTAAGCATAATTAAGTAAGTTATGTCTCCTAACCTGATCCCTCCCAACTTTATGTCCCAATCTGATCATTCACCCATGCTTTGATCACTGACAGAATGGACCTCCTTCTTCCCAAGTAGCTGATGCTTGGTAAAGTAGGTTGGGAGAGAGTTATGATCATGATAATAGTGTCACAACTGTAACTAAGCTGCAATTCTGGATATGGAACAGTTACAGATGTCCCTAGTCTTCTTGCTACTACTACTGAGTTCTCAGTGTGCCTTTTTCATAAGAGCCTATACTATCATAGCAACTTGAAAGAGATCAAAACTGAACATACGGTATGTGTTCAATATTATCTCCCTTTTGTATCAGTTGATGCCATCTACATCAGATTAAACTAAGTAGCACAACAATCTGTTGACTTAAGAGAGTTGGATAGTGTCTGATACTTGAAGAATGCACATTAAAAAAACTTGCATTACAAAAGCCAATGAAATAGCCTCACAATGCTCCCCAGACAATATGTGATAGTCATTGCCCCATAAATATTTCAAGCTTTTTATGATAACAAGATTGTCATCCATTCCAAGCATTTTCATTACTCCAGTTGTCAATACAACTACCATGTTCATGTATGTGTATGTTTTTTTTACAGACTTTCTGTAGAATGACTACATTTATTTATTTATAATTCATTAGTCATATTTATATCCCATTTCTTCAATGAGTTCAGAAGTGGCTTCTACTTTTCCCCTCTTTGTCCTCACGAGAATCCTATCAGGAAGAGCAGAGAAAGAGAGAGATTGAGAGAGAGAGAGAATGAGAATGAGATCAGTGGGCACTTGAATCCAGATCTCCCAAGTTTCAGTCTAGCACTTTCATAATAACTACACTACACTGGCTTTGCAGTCAGTGATGCAGTGAGTAGTTCTAAATATAATATCTGGGACTAAGGTCAGCAACAAAGAGGCTGATTTAACAGTATCCTGGCAATAGTGAATGCAGACTGACTTTCACAAAGGGGATTCTCCAAGTTCTCTCTGTCCCCCTCTTAATGACAATGCATCTGCAGGAAACTTCAGATTCTGAACCGCAAGGAAAACTTAGGTGCAGCCGAAGAGAGGTAGGAGGAAAGCTGGATTCTATGAACAGAGGTTTAATAGGACCCATGCCAATTGCCAATGCTTAAAACAATTCTTTCTAATAGTCAGGTTGCCCTCATTACATCCATTCTTCTCACAAATTATGTTACAATCAAGTTAGTTGTAAGAGAAATGACTATAATGACATCTTGAAGCCATCTATAACTGAGCAGTGGTAGGATGATATTCTGGGACTCACCACTCAGTCATGGATGGCTTGTTCATGTAATTAAATTCATTCTTCTTAAAAGCAACTTCCCAGTGGCTGCTCTGGAAAGAGTTTGATTGGTTTCAAGGTGACAGGTTGGCACCCTCTGCTAACTACCTCAGAGAAGGAGACTTTCTAATGGTAAGAAGAAATACTGGAGAGTTGCAGGTAAGGTCAAAGTTAAACTTTAAGTCAGATGTTTCTCAAAGCCTAATCCTGATTATAAGGAAGTCTGTTTTTCCTAGTTAAATGTGAGTGAGATTGTGGCTGCTAAATGTACAAAATTTTGTGTATGCGTGTGTATGTGCGTGTGGATTTCCTTCTTAAATTACCACTGAAAAGCACTACAGAGGGTTGCATAGCTCAGCTCCCAAATGGGTATTCAACCGGGTATTTCGTCCTCTGTGTCTGTTTTCTCCAAAGAAAACTTTATGATATTCAATGATGCTTGTTATCAGATTCTGTGCATGGGGACAGCATCTATATCAACCTTTTCTTCTGGGTTGTTACCATGATAATGAATCACACACAGAGTCAGATTGTCAATGGTTTAACTGGTGCAATTGTTCCAGGCTTCTCAGTGGCTAGGGGTCCAATGATGAAGGAGAAAAAGATGTCACTTGCTTTCTCATCTTCACTGGTTCCTTCCCAAATCTCCTGTACGTATATACTTTTTCAGTTCTTTTCTGTTTCACCCCTGCCAGAAAATATCACCAATGTCGCACAAAGGGGACTTGTTTTTAGAAGTGCTCCTGAACTTCCTCACTTGAGCACATTTACACTGAGAATCAGAGATGGAAAAATATTAAAATCTATTCTAAAATGGCTGAAAAATGGCTTTCTCAAGTATCAGGAAACCTTGACGAGGAGGAAAATCCTAGACATAGAAAATCTTCAGAGCTGGGACCTATTCTGCTTGAAAAATGCACATGGTTTTTTTGTAAGTAGAAAACATGTGCAGAGAACAGAAAATGCTATTTCATGTGCAGGAAACTAGGTTTTTGAGCAAAAATGTTGTTTTCTGAATAAGAAATACTATTTATTATGTAGGAAACTTCTTTTCTGAGCAGAAAAATCCCATTTTGGGGCTTCATATATAACATCCCATTTTCTGCACTACCCCTCAACTGTGCCTTTTCCCTACCAAATAACTCTCTAACTATGAAGAGTCCGATCCGGATAAAAGAGGCCGAGGGGGAGGCGGGGCAGCCCTAAATAGTGCCTTAAAGCTCCGCCTCCTCCCACCGGTGCTCTCCTCTCGCGGGAGGACGGCAAAGAGCGCCCTCCCCACTTCACCCGTTGTCACGTGGGCAGTGGGGGGCGCATTGCCGCCCAACCCACGAAATGAGGAGACCACACACAGGGCTTGGGTTGAACTAGGGCAAATTATTAATATGCCTAATTAACATACAATGGTAATTAACTTGAACTTGAACTTGATCTTGAACTTCTATCCTAAAAGGGGGGGTCAACAGCATGGGTGGACTAGGGCAAGAGTCAGCTCCCGCCCATCTTCCCTAGCCCGTAGGGCGAGATACCGGGCCCCAAAGCCAATCGCAGAATGTGGATCAAGACTTGGCCAGCCCTTGTCAGGAAGGTGAGCCCGAGCCCGAGTCCCCCGGGCGCAAGCCAGTGAGGGCTAATCCCGGGCCCTCCTCAAGGATAGACGTTATCCTACACCAAAGGGTGCCATAGGTACACACCGAACCCATAGACCCCCCCTTACCGGCCATGGATAAGGGCAAGCGTCCGCTTAGTCCTTATCCCCCCAAACCCCCACACGGGATGGCTTCCAGCTCCTGCTGCAAATGCCATGGAAAGATTTCATTGCCCTCAGGTCCCAGTGAACCCCACTGTGATCCATACAGCTCAGGTTTATCAAAGACAATGTCATAGTGATGAATGTATCAACCCAAGCCCTGTCACCAACATTGGAGGTTTCCTTGTTCACTCGCCTACGAGCCAACTCTTCTTTATTTATTCATTCATGTTTAATTTAATTTAATTTTAGTTTATTTATTTATTTATTTATTTATTTATTTATTTTTACTTATTTTAATTAATTTGTAATTTTAAAACTTGCGGACTAAGTAATACGAGCACCAGGCCGAGTATTTAGAAAAGCCACATATCGCGAATGGCCTATATGATCAAGGCCGGTCCTTTTAAAAGCCCCAGGTCGTTACCACCCAGGTGAATAACCAACACATCGGCAGAGGCCAACAGCTCTCCCCAATCAGCGTAGGCAACAAGCCATGCCAACAAAGGCCTCTCTTGCCAATCCATTGGAGCGAGGCCCGACCACTGTATCTCAATGCGTGCCATCATGGCAATCATGAGCCTGCCGCTCATCCAAAAGATTAAGCCTTTGACCAAGGTCATTACCACCCAGGTGAATGACCAACACATTGGCGGAGGCCAACGGCTCTCCCCAAACAGTGTAGGCAACTGGCCATACTAGTGAAGGCCTCTCTTGCCACTCCATCGGAGCGAGGCTTGGTCACCGAATCCCCCATGCATGCCAGATTGGCCATCACGAGCCTGCCACTCTGCCCAAAAGATGAAACTGTGACCACAGCTCCGCACTCGTCTCCTCACATTCAGGACAGAATGATCTGAAATGAAACCAAACACATTGTAACTGGTGAGTCGGCCTGACAGTGTAACTGATGAGCCGGCCTGACAAAGCGCCGGCACGGCATGGTCTTCCATTTCCATCTACCATCAGAGCTGCAATGGAATCTCGGTCTGCACAAAATGAATGTTTCTCAGATTTAATACGATGTAAGCCCTCAGCTCCCCGACAGAGCGTAAAGCGGCATCAGAAAATTTGCGCCACATAACCCCCGTGCCCCACTTGGCCCGATCAGACTCCAATCTTTTATGTGAAGGCGTTAACTGCCCCTCACTGTCAAGTCCCAGGCCTGTCCCCCTTGCTCTGAACCACCAACTCACCCTCAATGAGCCAAAATTGCAGCGAAAGCTACTGGGTGAGGAACAGAGCCTCACATGCAGAGGAGCACGAGACCCTCCATGTTATGCTAATTCTGCCCCCCAGCCAATCACACTACAAGTAACCAAACAAGACTGTTTGTATTGTCCTGGAAGAAGGCAGATAAGAAAGTTCAGCATTTTCAAACTGATGTGAGGCATTCCTCGAACACAGAGAAAATATAAATGACTAATATATAACCACCAGAGCCCAAAAATTTATTTTCTCATAGGTAATCCTCATCAAAAGGATATGAGATGTTGTAACCTTAATTTCTCAATCTGTCATGTCCAGTACTGTAACTGGAGCCCGGGCAAGCCAATAGGAGGGGGAGACCGGGAGAAATGCACCCACACAACTTGCATTAATCAGATTCATAAAGGTCAAACCTGCAGATGTGTAAGGAGGACTGTAATAAAACTATCAATAAAACTACGCTTGACAAGTTAAGTCGACCAAAGCTGAAGTACTAGTAACAAATTGTTCTGCAGCTCGGACTATTCATGAGAAGCAAAAGCAAAAAACTGGAATTAGCAAACGCTCGACTAATTCCTATCATTTTGTAGCAGCATTTCATAGATCCGCCTTGAACATTACGCAAGGCCTTGTTCTTGTGTCATCATACTTCACAACGCAAGAACAAATTATCTATTTCCACCGCTTTGTGAAGGAAATGTAAGGTGGATACAGCTGAATTTAAGTAGACAGCTGAGAACTATACAGGAATTGGGCCAATATAGGTAACAATATAAAGAAATAATAGGGTATAATCTAACCCCCAGAACCCGCTCTTTCGCTCTGAGATAAGTTCTTCAAGTGTTATAAATTACTTGCAATGAAAGGACAGCTAATATACTTACCGAAGTCTGTCAGTAAAGAGTTAACAAGGAACACATTATGAACAATGGAAAAGCTAAGAAGGAGAAAATGCATGGCATACGGTTTCAAAAATAAATTAACTTACTGTCCTGTTATTAAAAATATTGCTACCAGAAGGGATCTAATACAAAAAGTGGTGCTTGGAGGGTTAGTACAGCTTCTCACTGAACTGGAACCGTAATGCTCTGTACGAGGAGGTTACAACGAAAGAAAATCATAAAGAAATCTCGGTTCTTTTGCTGTATTTATGAACCACCCATTTTCATATCTGCAGGTTGCGTGTCCTCAAACCGCCCCCGACCCATGGCGACCCAGGGGCGAACCCTCCATGGGCTTGTTATGTTACGGCAAGGATTTTTAGGATTTTAAGATTTTTAGGATTTTAGGATTTTTAGGGGGGATTTGCCCCTGCCCTATAAGGGCCAAGAAAGATGGTAGGCCATGGTCACCCAATGGGCCTCCATGTCTTAATGGCAAGTCAAGCCCTGGTCTCCACACCCACAGCCCAACGCTACAACCTCTGTGAGCACGGGACTGGGACCATGGAAGACCAGGGCTTCCACCACCAAGGTTCACTCACCCCAGGGTCGCTGCAAGCCAAAACAACCCGAAGGCACACAACCACAACAATCTATGAATGTAGGATGCTGTGGAAATGCCAGCAACTTGAAGGACTAGAGTCCAGCTCCAGAACTTCAACACCATGGGGAATATATCAGCTCCTCCAAGCCAACTTAAATTGACTAGAGGGCCTTTGCAGCCTTGAATTACTTCTGGTTTAACTCCACTCCCACTGCAGTTTTAAAATCACGCTCCCAGCCAGCCACATCCTCTTGCACCTGACATCAAGGTGGGGAAGAAATGGCTCCTAGGCCACACGGGTAGCCGTGTTGGCCTGTAGTTCCGTCTTCCTTCCTCCAATAGCTTATTTGGGAACAGTTAATGCTGAAAACTAACTATTTGGGGATAATAGGAATTGCAGTCTAATAATATCGGAGGCACCAAGTTGGGGAGTAAGTATACCTCAATCTACAGTGGAACTTGGAGAGGTTGTTTATTCGAACTACTACTCTCATACTCCCCCACCCCTATCAGCATTCAGTAACTGTAGACCAGAAAGTCATAAGCTAAAAGAGGAAAATGCCCAGTGTTAGCAGAACTCGTTAAATGTCAATGATTCAAGTTAATATCCAATGCCTCCTCGGTTTTTACGAGCCGCATTACAGCCCTAAACCTCTGTATGTAATTAATATATCTTCACCTAGTGTTGGAAGACCTACCGTGGCCATTCAGAGGATCAGGCATCGCTCCCACTACCTCTAACAGTAGGAGAATTAAGTTACCTGGCCCCATGGCAATTCAAGTTCCATAATGCTCAAAGCCATCCAGGTTTTTTTTTTTTTGCAATGGAGGTAGAGGGCAAGAGAGCCAGCGAGAGGTGGGGGTGGAGGGAGGAAAGATGCTCTACATGAACAGCGGGAGCACTCTCTGACCAATTGGCACCCCTCCGCCCCGCCCAGCCCAGCGTACCGGAGAAGTTGCTTCCAGCCCTACCATGAACCCCTACTGTCTGGCCACACCAAAGCCCACTGGCTGCTAAAGATAGCAGAAAGTGAAGGAAACAACACACTTTCACCAGTCTAATATATCCCAAGTAACAGATGGAAGCCTAGAGCACCCTGTATTCCCCGGCGGCCTCCCACCCAAGTCCTAACCAGGCCTGACCCTGCTTAGCATCCGAAGACAGCCGAGATCGGGTGCGTTCAGGGTGGTATGGCCACAGTAACTGTCCCCCCACTAGCTCCCCAGACATCCCCTTGCACCAAGGATCCCCAGGCTGACCACAAGGTCGGCCCAGAGCGGCGGAGCAGTGGAGCAGCGCCCCAACTGAAGCTCGCCCGGGGCGTGGCCCAACTCGCAACCCTGAGGCTAGACCCCATCGGCTGCCCTGACCTTGCGCGGACCTCCCACCCCCGACGAGCCAAAAGACAACCCTCCTACCTGGGCGGCTGCTGAGGCGGCCGCTAACCTCTGTGAAAAAAGGCCTCGCAGCCGTGCCATGTGGTCGGCCTATGGGGCCATCTGCGTCCGCCGTCAGTGCCGTCCAAGAGAAGAAGGCCGGCGGGTGGGAGGAATGGAGCTGGGCGGCCGCTGAGGCGGCCGCCAGCAGCTACCCACAAACAAAGGCCTCCTGACCGCGCCACGTGGCCAGCCTGCGAGGCCAGCCACAGCACCCACCGACATCGCCGCCGGAGGGAAAGGCGAGCAGAAGGAAGGAACAGAGGTAGAGGAGAAGGAGACACGCAGCCAACTTGCGACCAGCCGCTTCCCCGGCTGCTGAACCATGGCCTCCAGGCCGACCACGTGGTCGGACTAGATCCGCAGGGCAGCGTCCTCCCTCCTGCTCGCAACGATCCGGATAAAAGAGGCCGAGGGGGAGGCGGGGCAGCCCTAAATAGTGCCTTAAAGCCCCGCCTCCTCCCACCGGTGCTCTCCTCTCGCGGGAGGATGGCAAAGAGCGCCCTCCCCCTTCACCCGTTGTCACGTGGGCGGTGGGGGGCGCATTCTGAGCGGAAAAATCCCATTTTGGGGATTCATATATATCCCATTTTCTGCACTACCCCTCAACTGTGCCTTTTCCCTACCAAATAAGTCTCTAACTATGAAGAGTCTTTGAAAACTGCAGTTTTAAGTGGCTTTCTTGTAGCAAGAAGAAAAAATATATGAAACTGTTGTTCTTTCCTGTGAGATCAACTTTAATGAGTATAGACATCTCCACTGACAATCTATCTCTATTCTTTGTTACTGTTTTCACTTGAAATAAGCATCATCAACTGAAACATTTTGCTGCACAAACCCTTTTGCTATTGTTCTTATTGTATATTGTATAATTAATAATGCATCACACACTTTAATACTGTACATTTTGACCCACAATACTGACCCTTTCAAAAGTGTTAACCATACTGTATAAAACTCAACTTGTGCACAAATTTTGTGCACTGTTTATATTTCAACCCAGCTACCCAACAAATCTGGCAGTCTTTTCACATACACTGAAATGATGATTCAGATACTTCCAAAGGTGTTGTTTTCAATTTTTATTAATGTTTCCCAACTCATTCTGTTTTCCAGCCAACAGACTGCCAACATCACACTTTGGTGAATTCTAGAAGGATTTGGAGAACAAGAGCTGTACACAAAATGTGTTGCAGACAATCAGTAGATCAGATTGCTGTCACAGCAGATATTATACTATCCACACATCTCTATTTTTAAGGAAGCCATTCCATAAGCCTGCAATTAGCTGTCATTGTCTTAGGGCATAATAGTTTGCTGAAGAATGCTTGCAGAGGGGCTATGGAAGGGCTTGGCAGCTTTTGGCCCTCCATATGTAACTGGATTGCAATTCTCATTTCAAGATGCAAAGAATATTCCCAGATTTTCTGGTCCTCAACAAGAAAACTGTCAACTGCTGGAAGAACTGTTCATTCCTGAACAGTAGCAAGGAGATGAGTCCCCATTCTTTTTCATCCCCCCCCATGGCATTCGGTAAAGCCATAACCAAAAAAACACTATTGGCCAAGATCAGGAGGTTATTATGCATGCAGAACACAATATTATTCCCCTCTCATGACTGGAGTCACTGTCTTTCTTTGCCTCCCCCAGTTTAGTGGCTGATGGAGAACAGGGGATGGCTGAGAAGCACCTGTCTATGTTCCTATAGTCAGATACACAACAACAGCATCATCTTCCAAGAGATTCCAGAGTATGTCCTGGTTGTTCAGTATTTGGCTATAGGGGAATACCTGGATGCTTCTTCGATGCCTGTGCTCTCCACAGGCTACTTGATGACCAAGGGGTGGGGCAGCAGTCAGAAGTTGAGTCCTGTAGGGGGTTGGGTTATTGTGTGAGGGAGACAGTGAATTCCTCCCTGTGCAGTAACCAAAAAAGTTCAATTCACAGGTGTAATCGACACTTTCATACGTCAATAGCAGGATGCCAGCTATTGCACTTTGCATGGACAAGGGTGGCTTTGTAAAGTCAAAGGCTTTCACGGCCAGAATCCATAGGTTGTTGTGGGTTTTCCAGGCTTTGAGGCCATGTTCTATTAGTATTTTCTTCTGACGCTTCGCCTGCATCTGTGGCTGGCATCTTCAGAGGATCATGATCCTCTGAAGATGCCAGCCACAGATGCAGGCGAACATCAGTAGAAAATACTAATAAAACACGGCCTCAAAGCCCGGAAAGCCCACAACAATCTAAAAGTGGCTTTATTTTGTTGATGTTTTGGCAAAATTTTTACTAATATAAGATATTATGATACCTATCAAAAAATGTTTTGCACAAACAATGTATTGCAAAAATAAAATAAAATCCTGAAATGGTAGTGGAGGAGGAAGAGGAAACTTTTTTTTTAAGGAAGGGGCTATTTTAGCTAGCGCAGCCAGGATATGCAGCCCATGAATATCTGGGGCACCATGAATTAATCAACCCTGTATGATAAGGGGTGCTGTAAGCAGAAGCTGAGCTATACCAATAGAATGCAAGATAAACTGCTGCTATGTGGAACAGCCAATGTACACTGGCAGAACCTTTTACCACTCAGAAAGCCGAGCTACTGGAACAATGAAAATGGGGAAGAATTGTCCCCCTTGAAGGAATCTCTTCCATAGTTGCTTCCATGGTTAAATGACTCACGCTTTGTCCTCCCTGTGAGCATAACCTTGGTAAAAAAGCTTGTCATCTGAAGAAGATTTTTGAATGTTTGAACCACCCTTGTACATGTCTGATAGTTCCAGTTGCTCTGTGTGTGCATAATCCTGTCATCACCCAGAGAGACTGATTAGATAACCTTGAGTTTCTCTTAAAGTCTTAACTCCTGTGAATTTGGCTTCATCACCTGCAGCACACCAGAAGCATTATGTGTAATACTTTGCATTTGTTTACTGTTCTATCATGTTTTTGGAAGAGATCTAAATTTAGCTGGTATGGTCAACAACATCAATAACAAAGGGATTTACTCTGACAGCTTGGCCACTTGAAGGGAAGGGTGGAAGATTCATGACACTGAACAAAAATTGTTGCAGAAGCTAATGTGTGACAGGAAACACTGGGTTAAAGAGGAACTACCATATTTATTCTTTAAAAGTGTTTTTCAGCATTCTAGATTATAGATATGAATATAAACATTTTACATAAATCTTTGTCCCTAAATATCTTAAATCAGCCAAACCAAATAGGTTAAGATTGCAGTGCTAAATGTACTGCATGAAATCTAGTGTTTTTCCATTGAGGGAGCTTTCATTAACAAACTGAGAGGGGAGTGATTCTTCCTTCTCTCTGCAGTCCCTATGCATTTGCTCCCAGAGCTAATGAAGTTATTTTTGAAGGCTGTATGTGTGATATAATTAGAGACACAATTCTTCGCTAATTTCACTCTCAAACAGAGAATAATTTTAGCATTTTTTTCCTTCTCCCTGTAAGAAGGTTTTCAAAACCTACACAGTTTGCAGTTCAGGGGATTCAGAAATACGTAGAAATGTGCAAAAACATGATTTCCTGTAGAGAAAACACTGTTTTCTGTGCAAAAATGTCCATGTGTATGCACAGAGTATGTCCTGAACTATGAAGATTCTCTTTAGTCCAGTTTTCTTCTCATCAGGTTTTATGGCAGTTAAGCAACATATTTTTCAATCATTTTTCAAATACTTTTTAAAAAAGTATTCTTCCTAGCCCTAGTAATAGTGACATGCTGAAAGCATCCATAAGTGAGCAGTGGAGGAACAATGCCCTGTGTTTCAGAACATCATTCTCAGTTATGTTTGGATTCAAAATGTGACTATTGTGCACATTTTTCTTAAATAAAACTTCTTGTTTGTTTGGGGGATTCTCTGAAGCAGTAGGGAGGACAGAAAGAAAGGGAAAAATAATTTCTGTTATGTGAGCAGATTTCCAGTCATATGACATTGATTTCCTGTTACTTCCTAAATGCAGTTTAACTCAGTGATATTTATGTCTAAGTAAACATGTGTAGTATTTCATTATACACTTAATTACACAGGTTTAAAGAAAAGATTAAAGAAGAAAATGAAAGTATCAAGCAAGCACATGTAATTGGTTTAAACAATATATATGAGTGTAGACACTGATATGCTAAATTGATTACAGTATGAATATGATTGCTTTCTATAAGTGTGACAAAAGCTAAAAACTGGCTAAAAGGAAGTTAAATGAAAGAGTGTCAACCTGTAGAGTTTTCTGTTTTTCTTGGAGGAATTGTTACTTACAGCAAGAGAATCAAAGCTTTAGTTTGTGACATCCCAAGCCGGTGCGGGAAACTATGGTGAGTCACTGGCAATTAACGTAGTGGTAAGAACTGAACTAGATAAACCAGTGGTGTGGGGAAGCAATGGCTAAGCCTATAAAATACTGCAATCAGCACTGAGATTTTGATGCATGCTGATGTCTAGATAATTCAAAAGGATTTCAGTCCTTTTGAGAACTGAGAGAACTATTGAGGATTACACCATATCACTGAAAGTGAATGACTGAAGGAAAGTGGCATATTTGAAGAGTGTTTAATGAGAGAAAAAAAGTATTCTTATGATTGTATTAACAACCACCTGTTATATTATATTAATTTATTTCAAACTGCTATCAGTAACCTAGTGTCTCATTCTTAAGTAATCTCAGATTTAAAAATAAATAAATAAATGGAAATTTATGTTATAAAACTAACCAGAAATAGAAATCCATTTATATGGAAAGCAGAGAGGGAGGAAAAAAGACACAGGGGATAATGACAATGGTGGAATATCAATATGTGTATTTCTATACCCCTTATCAGCTAAGTGCTCTCTAAGCAGTTTACAGTGTGTTAGCTAATTGCCCCCAACAAGCTGGGTACTCATTTTACTAACCTGCGGAAGGATGGAAGCCTGAGTCATCCTGGAGCCCGGCAGGATTGAACTCACAACCTTGTGGCTGCAGTACCAGCATTTAACCACTGCGATATCAGGGATCCTATATATCCTGTATACTGTATATCCTGTAAAGAGGTGTAGATAAACAGTGAGATGTTGCTCCAGAATTTTTTCTTTGAGTATATGACCAGGAGTGATGACGTCATCTGCCAGAGCACCAGGAAAACTGATGACCTGCCTTTTTTCCAGCAATCAAAGGAGGTGATAATATAGTTTTCAAATGTTACTAGTGTTTCTGACAGCTGAAAAATCAGGCAATGAGGGAAATGTTCACCTTGAGTCTGGATAGACCACTGGTTATTTGGTTGTGTCCTTCCTTCAGGTTTTCTGGCCATGGTTGTTTATATATATGAATGAAATATAAAGGTTGTTTTTTAGCTGTTTAACAATCTTTTCTTCACATGAAGCTCTTTGTTTTTCAGAAGCTGAACTTAGCTAGTCAGATAGAGTACCACTGAACCCAGCTGAGTTTACTCTCATGTAGCTATATCTAGGATTGTAGTTTGGTTTGTTTACTTGTATATTATGGATGTCTGCATTTTCTGAAGAAGTTTTTAAACAGAACCTTTGCTCCTTTGAGTATAAATAACAGAAAATTAGGATTCTGTCCCTCTCCTTCTCCCCATTGTCCTGTAGATGCTATGGGCTTTCCCTGGGAACAAAGGTATAGAAGTTGTTGTGAGGATCTATTCCACAGGTGTTAAACACAAGGCCTGTGGGCCAAATCTGGCCCACCAGGCCATTTCATGTGGCCTTTGCACCTCTTCTGCAGCTGCGGCCCTCCCCTCCCCCCAGTGAGCCCAATCCCCACATTGCTGGCCCCCAGCTTTTGGCATTCTGAAGAGGGGCCCAGCAGCCAGCACTCACAATCTATTTCTACTTCCTACTGCTCCTTTATCCACGTCTCACTGCCAGAGCATTGCTGTGGGTTACCATGGCAATGCTCTGAGTGGCTCACAAGAGTTGGACAGAGGAGCAGTCAGAAGTAGACTGTGAGTGCTGGCTGCTGGGCCCCTCTTCAGAATACCGGTAGCTAGGGACCCACAATGTGAAGATGGGGCTCACCAGGTACAGAGACGGTCAGGGGGGCAGAAAGGGCTACAGGGGAGGGAGGGGCAGAAAGAGGCACAGGTAATATAGGTCTGATGATTAAAAACCTCCTCTGTTTTCAAAATTCATTTTTCAGTAAATGGTACGATAGTGGTACACTTGAATATCTGCTTGCCATTATTTTCCTAGACTTCTAGTTTCAGAGCTAGTTATTACTAACACCAGTAATAATCAAATGCAGAGGCAATTATTTAATATGATAAAAGAGTAGATACATTTATATAATATAGTACAACCGACCTTTTGAAAGTATGCTTCCATTGTCATATGTATGGTTGCAAAATCTGTTTTTTTTTTTAAAAAAAAAATGAAACAGCTTGTAAAAAATACATCACATATCCTACCTGTTAGCTTACCTTGCAATGTGAGTTGAAAGATGTTACCTATGCTATGTAGGTAGTCTGGTAGATGCATAAAAGCAAGCAGCAAGAAGAGAAATTTGGAGAATATTGCTAAAATGACTGTCACCGCTAATGGCCCAATCACAAAAATTGTCCTTCAAACTGAAGTGTACAGTAAATGGTTATGAATTGATGTACTTTGTCAGGCAGATTTGATTTGTCTAGCAAATCCAGACTGACATACACACTCATTTACTTGTAGATAGCCTTTGAAAATGCCATTCCAGCAAAGCATAAAAAAAGGTTATTTAGATTAGGCAGGGTTGCAAGATGAGTAGTACCTCAAGTTCATTGGCTTACATGTACACTCATTTAATTTCCACCGCTCCATTACTCTGGGTGAAATAGTCCTTAAAAAGGAAAGCGAGAGAGAGAGAGAGAGAGAAAGAGAGAGAGTAAACGCTACAGAGACACATTAAAAAGAATATTGGGACCAACACATTGATCCTTCATTTTAAAAAAAATGTATGCATTAAAAAAGAATGGCATAAAAGCCATTTGATACACAGAACAAGGACTTCAGGCGACTTATATGTATTAACAGTCATGTTCCAGCTTGTAAATTTGCTGGAACCCAATGCTGTCCTTACACAATGGCAGAACAAACTCTAGTGTGGATAGTATTATGGATCTCATCATATTAAAAATCCAATATTCTTGACCATTGGCTGTACTGTCTGGAGTTGATATGTATTCAGTCAATGGAAGATAGTTTAAAATAGAAAAGTGACACATGCAACTTTCCCTATGAAGGGAAGAGAATAATGATTTCAGGAATAGTTTACAAAGCAAGCAAAATGGTTGGTGACCATTGCAGAGATAAAAAAGAAGGTGAAAGTCAATTCTCTTCCGTACTTTTAGAATCATAGAATCATAGAGTTGGAAGAGTCCACAAGGGCCATCCAATCCAACCCTCTGCTATGCAGGAACACACATCAACGCATTCCCAACAGAAGGCCATCCAGCCTCTGCTTAAAAATCTCCAAAGAAGGAGATGGATAGCTATGACCATCAGGAAGTTCTTCCTGAGGTTCAGGTGGAATCTCTTTTTCTGCAGCTTGAATCCATTGCTCCTTGTCCTGGTCTCAGGAGCAGCAGAAAACAAGCCCACTCCCGCCTCGACATGACATCTTTTCAAATATTTAAACATGGCTATCATGTCCCCTCTTAACCTTCTCTTCTGCTGACTAAACATATCCAGCTCCCTAAGCCTCATAGGGCGTGGCTCCCAGACCCTTCACTATTTTGGTCAGCCTCCTCTGGACACATTCCAGCTTGTCAATATCCTTCTTCAATTGAGGTCCCCTGAACTGGACATAGTATTCCAAATGAGGTCTAACCAATGCAAAATAGAGGGCTACCATTACCTCACTTGACCATACTCCAATTGGCTTTCTTGGCTGCTGCATCACACTGCTGACTCATGTTCAGCTTGTGATCTACCAAGACTCCTAGATCCCTTTCACATTTACTGTTATCCAGCCACGCATCCCCCATCCTATATTTGTGCATTCCATTTTTTCTGTGTATGTGTAGGACCTTACATTTCTCTCTGTTGAAATTTATTTTGTTAGCTTTGGCCCAGCTCTCCAATCTACCAAAGTCATTTTGAAATTTGATCCTGTCCTCAGGTGTATTAGCAACCCCTCCCAATTTGGTGTCATCTGCAAATTTGATCAGCATGCCCTCTACTCCTTCATCCATGTCACTGATGAAGATGTTGAATAGCACTGGGCCCAGGACAGAACCCTCTGGCATCCCACTAGTCACTTCTCTTCAGGATGAAAAGCAGCCATTAGTGAGCACCCTTTGGGTTACAAATCCACCTAACAGTAGCCCTGCCCAGCCCACACTTTACTAGCTTCTTTGCAAGAATGTCATGAGGAACCTGTCAAATGTCTTACTGAAATCAAGATATGCTACATCTATAGCATTCCCTTCATCTATCAAGCTTATAATGCTATTGTAAAAAGAGATAAGTCTGGCCTGACTTATTTCTGAGAAATCCATATTGACTTTTAGTGATTAGGGCATTGCTTTCTAAGTAATTACAAACTGACTGTTTAATGATCTGCTCTAGGATCTTGCCTGGTATCAGTGTCAGGCAGACCAGGCGATAAATATTTGGATCCTCTTTTTTTCCCTTCTCGAAGATGGGGACAACATTTGCCCTCCTCCAGTCTGCTGGGAGTTCTCCTGTTCTCCAAGAATTCTCAAAGATTATTGCAAGTGGTACAGAAATTACTCCTACCAGTTCTTTTAATATCCTTGGATGTATTTCCTCTGGCCCTGGAGACTTGAATTCATCTAGTTTAGCCAAATATTCCTGTACTACTTCCCTACCTATCCTGTTCTGCATTTCCCCCACTTACTCACCTGCTTCCCACCCCCAAGGTTGAATACCTCTATCTTTTTGGGAGAAAACTGAGACAAAGAAGGTGTTGAGTAGTTCTGTCTTCTCTCTTCTTCCTGTTAGTAATTGGCAATCTTCTCTGCCAACGGCCCTGTCATTTCCTTGTTTTTCCTTTTCCTGCGGACATATTGTGCTTCATGTCATGACTATGGTTGCCATGTACTGACAATAAGTGTCAGTTATATATCATTGGGGCAGATTCAGCCCTGGCCTTGTGTCAAATCTCTAATGTTTTGCTTTCTGATTCCAGTCTCAGACCCACCTGAAATGTATGTGTTATTGCATTTGCTCATACTTATTTCTATCCTTGTGTTTTGTAGCCTTCCTCCTCTTATTGTCTCTTTCTGCTGTCAAAATTTATATTGCAAGCTCTTTGGGGCAGGAACCTTTCTTTTTTACTTTGTAAAGCATAATGTACATTAGTGGTGCTATTGCTCTTACTAGCAAATTTTGCTTACCAAATTTATTGAGAACATTATAGTAGATATGCACCAATTCTTCTGACTAATTGAAGCAGATACAACTTTTCTTGGAATATTTGCCTTAAATTTGTGTCTTTTCCTCTATGCTTCTAGATGATTCTGTTTTTATCTGAATCGTGCTTCTTAGGGAATTCTGGAATAAGTTTGCCAAGTCTTTCCATATATGGAATCTAATGAACAAAACTGCTTAAAATAAAGTGATACTTTCTCTCTTACCTACTGAAATTAATCTACTGAAGCAAATAATTGCAACTGACAGTTTAGAACAATTCAACTTTTGCAGGTACCATTTCTCAGAAACTTAGAAAATACTATATTATTATGCAGAAGCAGTGTCTTGAAAACTTCCCTTTTAGTATTCTCAATATGAGACAAATGTCTTCCCCCAACTCCCCCATTGGCCTTCTTTTAATTGGCTTATCTAAAAAAGAAAAGCCAATACTTTTCAGACAGTTGGCAGCAAAATCCCTCAGGACCTCGGGAAGCATAATTCCCTTTTTAAAATTCTCCACATTTATTAATGACTGGGGGAAAAATAACACTTTAAATTGCTCAGCAGGCCTCCCCTCTTGTGTGCTGTATTCTCATTTGTCTTCACAGTAAACCTCCAACAATTTTTTCCTATTTTTTTTCACCAACTGTTAACCTGACTAATCATTAGAAACCCCAGCCTATTACAAATTAGCTATAGTTGAGGAGAGATTTAGAAGGTGGGTGGGTTTCACCAAACCTTATTATGGGACAGGGGTACTCAGTATGACTGTCGCTGTGATGCTAGATGTTGCACTTTCTGGTCATTTCCACACTACACTGTTATAGTGCTATTATTCTACTTTCAACATCCTGTGGAATTGTGAGATTTGTAGTTTACTGAGGCCAAAGAGCTCTCTGGCTGAGAATTGTAAATGCTCCTTCTCCCATGACCTTGAGATATATCATTAAGCACTAAAACCATTAGGTCCTGATGTGGCAGAGTGGCTAAGAAACAGAACTGGGAAGTATGGGACTATTGGGGTGTGCAAGAATTCAGTCCTTTCATGTGTTCATTGGGTAGCTTTAAGCTTCTTTCAGCTTTCACGTCTTTCAGCTTCACTCATCACCTCTACAACATGGAAACATTGTAATACTGTTAACCAAAAGTAGAAGGTTGTCACCAGGATTTTAGCGAGAACATCTATTCAAGGGCCTTGTAAACAATAAAAAGGGCTACATAAACACTAAGAGCTATTATTATTATTATTATTATTATTATTATCCTTTTTTGCACACTACTGCAAGCCCATTTTGTCACCAGAAGATACTCCTAAGGCTATTTTGACTAACCACTTAAGCAATGCATCACTTCATAAGGGAACAGAATACCTATTGAACAGCTAACAAAATGACTGTCTATAACTAATTGTGATTAAAGACTGCTGCATTTTTATTTGACCTTGTCAATTACAATACTCTTTCTTAAAGTCACCGTTCCTTTTGGGGTTTTTTAGATAGCAGTGACTGGGCCCTAACAAGTGTAGTTAGAGTATAAAACAATGCACAGTTTCTCCAGTGTTATAAGAACAGAGCAAGAGTTGCAAAAACATTTTTGGGAGATCGTTTGCCCCAGAAAAATATGGTAGCCCAGTGGATCTCAGAAAGGCCTGAGCAATTGTACCAACACTCATTGTGAAGACAAAAGAAAAATACATTCCTGGATTTAAGATCTGCCTCAATCAGAATTTAAAAACTGAAATGAATTTTAAGACAAGTATTTACCCAACTTAGTGAGAGGCAAGAAACAAGAGCAAACTATATTTGTTATTTAGTGACTGTGACATTCCCCACTTTTGGGGAGTAGAATAAATGCAGGACACACAATTCAGTTTGGGGACCTAGCTCATAAAGGTTGCAGGGCTTTCAGCCTTTGCTTTCTTTCCCCTGTTCTTCACAGTGCTTAGTAAGGCAGGATTGGGGGATGTTTTATGTATGTATTCCCTCTACTGTTGAATATGTAGGGATTGTTAATACATGTAAGTTATGAATGTGTTAACTCTAGTTATACAGTTATAACTTTGATTGTGAAGTCCAGGCATTAATTTTTTTGGACAGTAACTTCAAGCTGGGGGGATTCTGGGAGTCTTAGTGAAAAAGTAACTTTTCTAAACTGTTTGAAAATGTCTTAATTAAAGGAGGTGATGTTCCTTTTCCTCTCCCCAAGCAGTAGGAGAACTAGCACTGGTAACACAGCATCAACTGTTTTCTTTCATAATTCTCCCCCTCAACTGTGAACTTATTTATCTATTAATATATGCTCTTTTAAAGGGTAAAAAAGACTCATGAGCTTACATAATTCCAAGAGTCATGGGTGGGCTGGTGATATATTTGAGGTTCCAGTAGATTTGTTCCATCCAAACATAAACATCAGGGTACAGCTGGAAAAAAATATTTTTGTTTTGACAGTACCTCCCACTGATTAAGCTGAATTAGGGATTCCAGATATTGTAGTCCTGAAAGTAATTTTTCCAAGCTCTGTACAAGGTAGTAGTGCTTTCAGAGATTTCCATATTGGATAGTTCGACTATACCTGGTTCTGTGCAGGGATATTATAAAACTCATTGATCCTGGAGAGACAAACACCAATGTTCCACTACCTGTCCCTTCCAGCTGGGTTGGATTACAGTCTTCGTCATCCCTAGCTATTATGGCTATTTATTGTAGTTTTGCACATTTGGAAGCTGGGAGATTCTGAACTAGATTAATTGGGAGTAAATTCCTTTGAATTTAAGGTCTTACTTCTGAGTAAAGATGTACAGGCTTGCTCTGTCAATGTATGAAATTAGAGCATCTTGACAAATAAAATACAGATGTATTTTATACAACTCTGTATAAAACATTTATTTTTACTCAGCAAGATTATACATTGGGTATGGCTTTGAGAATTTCCTGTTTATTATCTACATACACATAATGACATTTTTACTAATGGAAGAGACTATTGTTTTTCTTCTTAGAGAATCATGCCATTACCTCTTAAGGCAATAAGCTGTACTTTTATGTGAAGTCATCATGCATGCATGCTATATATTTTAGGGGGGAGCTTTTTCCATAGTTACCTGAAATCAGGGAGAAAGAAAATACTTAAGGTGAAAGAAGCATAAAAAGGAACTTTCTTTCACAGAACTTAGAATGAATTTTAGTACAAGCATTTACCTAAGTCTGTGAGAGGTAGGAAACAAGACCAAAATATACAGTTATTTTTAAATATGCATCTAGATACTTCTTGAAGTTTTGGTGATCCAGAAGTGCCTTCAGTATCAGTTCTGGAATGTGTGGCAGACAATGGGTAGATGTATAGGGGATGGGTGGGGAATCCATGTCCAGTCCAAGGTTCAGGTGGTTTCCCTTGTTCTGCATAGCTGGCTATCTGCAAGAAAGATACAATAGTCACATTGAGGGATGGCTGAAATGAAAATTGTCTACATTTAAAAGTATGCATAGAAAAACACTGGCTAAATACGTTGAAGTCACCAGATCCTATTCTGCAGGATTGGGCCCAGTTAGTACTTGGACAGGAGAGTGCCAAGGAATACCAAGTGGTGTAGGCTATATTTTAGAGGAAGGCAAACTACCTCTGAGGGTTCAGTGCCTAAGAAAACTCTATGAAATTACACTGACAGGCAACTTGAAGATACGTGTGCGAGCACACACACACACTTTTTTTAAAAAATGAACTTTTCACAGGAAATTGCCTGCGCAGTCATACCATGGATCTGTCTATCCCAGTACTGTCAACTGTGAATACCAACAGTGGCTTGCTGATTTTTCAGGTAGGATTCTTTGCTATCTCTGTTTGGGAGACCCAGGTATTCCTTCTCTCCTATTGTTAACAAGGCCTAACTCTGCTTAGTTATTGAATCAGGTCAGATAAGGTACATGACAAAGTGATATGCTGGTACTTCCAAGGCATATTGAATGCACTATAGTTGATGGCAGAACACATTGAAGCAATAT
The DNA here is from genome assembly GCA_948472985.1 of Iguana delicatissima. NCBI lineage: Eukaryota > Metazoa > Chordata > Lepidosauria > Squamata > Iguanidae > Iguana > Iguana delicatissima. The sequence goes on from CAOKZL010000537.1 coordinate 1,293,531, forward strand.
GCATATTATTTTGAAGTGTGCAAATTTGTAAGCATTTGAAAAAAAAAAATAAGCAAAGAAACAGATGGATCTAATCCTTAAAACACCATCCCTACTAGGGAAAAAAACCCTCATTGGACCAGATATGAATTTGACATGGTGGTGAGGAAAGAAAGCTATCTGTGGATAGGGACATTATGGATGTGCAAGGCTTGATTAAGGTGTCTGGGGCCTTGCAGCAGTTCCAAAAATAGAGCCACTTCATGTACATGTGAGCTGTTTTAAGAGTTGTAGCAAACAGATTGTTGGAAGCACTAGTCCAATCAGGCATTCTCTCTATGCCTCTGTTTCATTTTGCCATTAAGCAGTGCTATTGCTATTAGAGCTTTAGACAGTATACAGCTCCCAGCATGCCTCTAACTATATTTCAGATTTACCTTAAATTTTCCCTTTGCTCAGCCATAGATTGTGATGTCTGTACACTGAGGCCCTATGTAACAGAGCTACCAGTCTCAATGACCTCAGCAATTTGTGTGTGTGTGTGTGTGTGTGTGTGGTCTCACAAAGTCTCTTTCGTCTCACTTCCTCTTCCTTGAGAGTCACAATCCCATACTGCTTCTCTATCTGGAACTCTCTTCTAGTTAGTTATAAGTTAGGAGGCCTAAAATATATATCTAAAAGAATGAGGCAAACTTTTCAAGCGTTTAATGCCTCTTGCTTGCCTATTGTTTTTGAAAGCTTAGTTGTACTGGGACATATGACAAATTTAACTCTTTTGTTTCATAATCTTTGTTGAAAGAGTTTGCCTCTTACAGAACCAGGCTTTATCCTTCCCTGAAAGGGACTAACACCCCGGGAACTACTCCTAACTCGTAGTTAGGCAGAAAGACTATTTGAAAATATTTGAAAAAAAAATGATCAAAAATGTTTTTGTCAAGTGTTGAGAAACCTTGATGATTGAAAGCTTCGTCTTATGAGAATCTGCACACTTTGGGATTTATTCTGCGTGTGGGGAGGGATCACATTTTATTCGGAATAAGTCCCAAATTGCAAATAGTCTTCAAAACTGCACAGTTTTCAAAGACTTTCTTGTAGTAGAAAGAAAACAGCTAAAATGACTCACTGCTTCCTTGGAGAATGAAATTAGTGAAGAATGACATCCCTACTCCTAACTCAACTGAAACTGAATAAATAAATGAGTAAATACTAAATAAAACACAAAATATAATAGAGAGCAGCACAGAAATTTCCATGTGTGAAGCAATTTTTGTTCCTGCAGCTTCTGTGAGACTAACAGCCTGATCCCATGCAGTTTTACTCAGTGATTCAAGTAACATTAAAAGAATAGATGATAGCAGGTTGTCATTAGGGAAGAGAAAGCTGCATGCAACACCTTTTCCCATCAGCATTAGGCCCATAGCCTGTAATGGTTTTGGACCAATGACACCAATAATGTGGCCCTGCAGATGTGCACATTCTTAGCCGTGTGTCTGTGGGGGGGGCACTGCCTTCGTGACTCTTTCAGAGGTATTCAGCTTGAGGGAATGAATGCTGGACTAGATGAATATTGTTCTGTTCCTACACTGAGCTCCCTCCAGGCCATTTTAACTGACAAAAGAAGTAACATCTGAGACAAAAATGTAAGACTGTGATTCTAACATCATTCTCCTGTGTTATTTTTAACATCTTTGCCTGACGATGAAGACAGTGAAGCTTTGAAAGCTTACATGATGTATTTTGTGCAGTTTGGTTAATCAATACAAGTGTTACTACTTTGTAGATTCTGGCTTTTGTTGTATTTTGGTTGGATGGATTATATTGGTGACTTAGACCCTTCAGCTGGCTGTTGGAACCTCTCCTAATCCTCCAACTGCCTGATCTCTTTCACAACAAAAGATGATCACACAGTAAGATTAATCTCACTACAGCACCTGCAACAAACAAGAAAAGTTTAGAAGCCAGAGGACAGGTTGCACAGTTGTATCCATTCCAGGCCTTTAATAACTGCCACCTTAGGTAGTTGTCTCAGTATTAAGGCAGATTCATTGAAATGAGCATGATTTTTCACAATATAGTTCCTTCTGAAGGGAAAATATTCTTCTGCTATACTTCAGAACTCCTTCTTTCTTTCTTTCTTTCTTTCTTTCTTTCTTTCTTTCTTTCTTTCTTTCTTTCTTTCTTTCTTTCTTTCTCTCTGTCTTTCTGTCTGTCTTCCTTCCTTCCTTCCTTCCTTCCTTCCTTCCTTCCTTCCTTCCTTCCTTCCTTCCTTCTTCAAGAAAAACAACAACAACAACAACAACACTTGGGGGTGGAAAACAATGTTCCAACTGGTGCTAGTAATTGTCAGGAAATAAAAATAATCTAGGACAACACTTCATCTGGTGATTCTTTTAAAAAAACAAACAAACTGAGAACTACAACAGCAACGAATACCACAGCCCCTCAACCCATTTATCCTGTCTGGAGGAGCCCTCATTCTGTGTAATGTTGGACCACATTTTGTCTACTTTTAGGACGAGACATTTCCAAGGAAAAGCAATTTCTAAAGGACTCAAGAGGACTTTTCAGTAGACAGACTCTTGTAATCTCAGGATCTGCTTCCTCAGGTTTTTGAAACATCTCCATGTTCTTACACTCACCCATGAAACATCTTCCTTTTTTGGTGTAAGAGTGCTACAACTCTGGATTTTAGTTCAGAAAAAATGTATGTTTTCAAATGTGTGGAAACCACTTTTTTTATGGCTGGCTGTTTCAAAAGGATATTGATTATTCTTGATTTTACTTCTTGATCTATTTGATCTGCTTTTACTTCTGTGTTTACAATTTCATGTGATATTTCTTTCTGTATAGATTCATATTTGACTGGCTATATAATTTTCTCTTTGTCTTGCTGGTCATTGTCATTTCTCATGCAACAGAATCCTCAACCAGCTGCAGCATCTGGATGTGAAAACCTAAACCTTCATGGGACAAATTAGATAGGCAATAATGACAGTAACAATAAAGCAGAGTGCATTATATAAGACATATTTTGGTCTTGTGTCACTGAGCTCTCCCTTCCCTTCCTGGGTAATGTGTGGATAGTTGCATCCGCTTCCACATATCACTAATCTTTAAGAAGTACATATGAAACTCAATATTCTCCCCAACCATCTGGCTGCTGAAAATCTCTGTTAATAGCAATGGTGGAATCTGAGCTGTGGCAAGTCTCCATCTCAAATCTGGTGGGACCCAAACTTCAATCTTGCCTCATAAAGGATGCTGCTGTCCATATCTATTAATCTCAGCAAAAGCATTCCTGCAAATAACCTATTTAGTGTCCATCAGATAAAGGCTGCCTTAAGTGAGTTGAGACAGGTGTCTGAAATATGACCAAAGCTTATTATATTAGCAGAAGTATCTCTGCTGAGCTGAAACCTTCAGTGAATGATCTTTTTTCTCTCATTCTTTTCTTTTTTTGTTGTTGTTTTGTTAAGAGTAGCCCAGGATGCTGTAAGACGTCACTGTTGACATATATAGTGCTGGTTCATAAATATCAAATTCACTGAGGACATTTGTGAATCAACAGGGAGTAGTACAGAAATGGGTAAAGTGTGGTTTGTGGAATGTGTGTGCCCCCCCAAGGCTGTTTTGAGGCCCTGGGCTCCCATGAGCCCCTCATATATAACAACAACAACAACAACAACAACAAATCAAAGCCTTGAGTTGTAAAAACCACAGTGAAAATGTGCCAAAGAAATCCCACTAATGTGTGGAGGCATGCTGAGATACTTTTTCTCACTAAGAATCAAATTTGTGATACTGTTTTCATCCCTAGTGCTATGAAATAGAGGGCTCATTGTACTACTAATGGAAAGACATTCTAAAGCTATTTCTGTTTTCTGTACTTAATTGTTTTTTTTTTCCTGGCATGAGAAGAATGGAAGAAAGAGTTGAATAATATTAAATGCTTTCTCCTCAGCTCATGTGTATGTGTCTATGTTGCTTTCAAGTTGCCAGTTGACTTATGGGGATCCCATGAATTTCCTAGGGCTTTCTTAGGTGAGAAATACTCAGAGGTGGCTTTGTCAGTTACTTCCTCTGAAATATAGCCTATAATACCTGGTATTCTTTTGCAGTCTGCTACTCAAATATTAACTAGAGCTGACCCTGTTTAGCTTTCTCACCCCACCCCCACCCCCAAATTCCAAATTCCAAATGAGGTAAGGTGATTTTATTTTTATTTTTTTAAGAAGTCCTACTTGGAAACACCTTCAGATGTTTCCAAAATGGCTGTTTTCTCAGTTCCCTGAAATCCTATTGCTTGATTCCCAAGTGTTCTGAAGCCTATGGAAGTCTAGAGTTTGCCAATTCTCAGCATTTTTCAGAAGTGATACAAGATGCCATGCTGCCTGGGGTGAGAGGTGTGTGTGTACCTGCAACATCCACAGCTGTCAACCCACTGCTCTAACTACACTTTCCCCCTATCTACTTATGCAGACCCATAGACCTCACTTAGAATGAAGTGATGTGGCAGTTGGTGTGTGGTAGTACTGGCACTTCCATGACAACCGTGCCAAGAAACCTTTATCCTGAGGACCCTTGAGAATAAGATATTTGGTGTCTGGATGGCTCTGGTGAGCTACCACAGCTAGAAAGCAGTTGTCATGACCTCCTAGCAAACCCACTCTGCTTCCCTGCTGAAGTGTTTTCCATAGCTGTAGATCAACCGGCAAGATTCTCTGGAATATTGACTGTGTCCTTACTGGCAAGAAGGTCATGAGTCATCAACCTTCATGCTTCCCCATCTGAGGAAGGCACTTCGACTTGCTTAATGGGAGGTCCTAGTCCTGAGGCTTCTTTCAGGATTCTGTGAACTCTCAACTCATTTCTGCTATGTAGGTAGATGTTGTATAATGTTAAATCCTGTTAATATCTATATCTATTTCTGAACCTCCACACTGCTCCTCTGCTTTTGGAAATGCTGAGTGGAAATTTGGAAAGCAAATGGAGAGAAGTTCATCCACAAGGCAAATGATGGTAGAACGCATCTTTCAGGAAGCATTGCATTTCTTCTGGTTTTCATGCTAGGAATGGACAAGAAAACCATGACCATTGGAGGGAAGAGGCATTGTCCAGTCTTTGGCAGCCAATTGCTCCTTCTTTTATCTTTCCTACATAGCGAAAAATGATTGACTATGTAGGTGACATGATGCAATCTTACTCTTATGTAAGCCCTAATTGGCAAAGATCACCCACTGAAGGAGATGATAAAGTGCAAAGAAATATGGAGGGGAAAACACTGCTGTTGCATGCAAGTGTAAGAACATTTAAAAAGAAAAAAGTAAGCACTTCAAGAGCTTTTCACATCTACTCAAGCTACCCTTTTCTTCTGCCAGTGTTCTCAAGTGATATTTTGGGTTTGCCCTGTTTTTAAGGCACTTTGCAGCTGAATTTTGATGAAGTCAAATATTCTGATAACTCTGAACGAAAGATTGTTTGAGTTGAAAGGAGGTGGTGTAAGTACACAAATAAGGCACTGATCCTCCTACCTATATTGTGATTACGTCAGATGTGACTGATGGTTCCATTGCTTTGGGATAGTGAATCCATAAAACTAGGTTTCATGGAAACTATCCAGTGTAGATTCACTACCCTGGACTATAGAGCCATCAGCTGCCTCTGCTTTCTTTGCCCTTCTCCATATTCAGGGCTTGCCATGTTGAGTTTATGTGAATCTGAGTAGAATATTCCATATAACAGGTAGCCCAGATAAATCAAGGTTTGTGGGGATTGTGTGTACTTGATTAAGAGGTGAAGTACTATGGGCACCCCACATGGTCTACTGAGCATTTAGACTACTCTCCTCAACCTCTTAACTAGAACTATGTTCATTCTGTTGTTTTCAAGCTTGTCAAAATAATGACTTTACCTGATTCTCTCTGTGGAACTCTTGATACCAGAATCTTGTAAAGAGATTGGATATATCAGAGTGTGCTCTCCGAGGATGTTTTCAGTACTGATTTGCATTGGTGCAATCAATCACAGAAGGGATGAGCTGCTTGCATCATCTGTAAAGCAATGCCAGAGCCTCAGGCCCAGACACTGTACTAATGAAATAAACAATGAGAAACACGGGAAAGTAAAGTGGACTGAAATTGGTTTCTTCAGCCCATAATCAGACCTGACCAGCAAAAAAATGAGTTCTCAGTAAAGTCCATGGCTTAATCCCAGATGTGTTGAAGACCTAATACTCTTTTATTGCACATGATCAGTAACATCCTTTTTCAAACGGTGCTGACAGAATGAAACTGATCATGGCATGAGGCAGCTGATATTGAGGCCAAACAAGACTTAGACTTTGTGGGAAGAATGCTAGTGTTTTCAAATTAAAAGCTTTGACTGTCAGATCTCTATTTTGTCTCATCATTTTGGTTTTGGCCCCTGTTTTTTTGTCTATAAGAAATTCATAGGGACTAAGGCAAGGGGGAATTTCAGCAAGTATTTTAGTTTCTGCATGAATTAACTTTAAAATTTGTGAACAAGCAGATCTGATATCAGGAACTGGATATTCTTATAAAGCAGTCTTCTCCTTCTTGCACTCTCTATATGTGTCTGAATACAACTGTCACTATCCTTGGCCACATCAATAGTTCAATGGTAGCTGTAATACAAGTCATCTAGAGGACACCAGGTTGGGAAAGGCAGTTCTCACTGCCACACATAGAAGTGAAGAGACAAAAAGCTGTTGTGCAATGTTATCATGTGATTTCTCCCTTTTGACAAATAATTAGGTCAAAAAACTGGGATCCCAGACAAGACAACATTCTCCCGATATATTATGACACATGCATATAATGTGCTTGGATTGATCACTGGGAGAGGGCAACATTGGCAATTTGCCCTGAACCAGCATGAATTATGAAGACCCTTTCAAATTCTCTGAAATAGAAGAAGCCTCTTTCTTGGCCCTGTCAATGGTTCAGCAAAACATCTCTATCTCACATGAGTCCTGTTGGGAACACCAGTAAGGTCCCTATCACAACTGCCCTTAGCCCCTTAAATCCTCTTGGTGGCCTTACAATGCACAGACTTTAGGCATGTATTCAACGGACCCCTTATATGTGATGGTCATCAGTCAACTCTACAAGTTAGGAGTATCTGAGTCCAGTTGACACTTTCTGAGAATTGGTTTTCCCTCTCATTTTGCTATCACAGTGATACATCTGTTTTTATTTTAGAAGCTCAATGGGGAAAGTCCACATATGGTTGGGTTGTAACATGATGAAAAATATTTTTTTGGATTATTTTATTTTATTTTTGCTTTCCCGAAATAGGATGGGTACATTTTAGTTTCATTCCTCTTTACTGTGTGCCGTTTTTGAAAGAAACTGGGGTGGGGCAAAAATAGGTTCTGGGATTTTTTTCTGCAGGAAAGAGTGACATCAAATTACTCAGGAAGTTCTATACAGAAAGGTATAGTGAAGACTTGTGAAAAGATTTGTCAAAGCAGTGCAGTGATGATGAGCATCAAAATGGCAAATGCAGTTCAGTTTAACCAAATGTAAAATGATAAACATGCCAGTGTGGTGTAGTCATTTGAGTGACTACAACTGTAGAGATTAGGATTCAAATCCCTGCTCAGCCATGGAAACTCACTAGGTGACCTTGGGCAAGTCACATTCAGCCTCAGAGGAAGGCAAACACAAACCTTCTCTGAACAAATCTTGCCAAGAAAACGCCTTGATAGGTGTTACTGTGGTAGTTAGCCCTCTACTGGGGTCTACAATTTATTAATATCAAAAATATGAAATCATCTCCACATGTCTAAAAGGGTCCCCCAGAAGAGCACGCAGGCAGGCACGGCCGAACGGCTGCAATTAAGAAATACCAGGTCTGGCCAGTAATCAATCTGTCATGTAGCCCCAGGAGCCCTCCAGACATGCAAATCATCCAACAGACAAAGAGTTCTCTGCCCCGAGAAGCCAGCTTGACAGGATTAGAAATCCTGACAAACAGCCTGTCAAGCGAGAGCAATTTATGTACTGCCATGGCTTTTGATGAGCCCCGACAAATTTAATCAAATTAAGCACTCTGACATTTTGGAGTTTTGTGCTCCAAATCATGCACATTTTGGAGCTTTGTCTTAGCTCCTCAACCCATTGTTCTCCCCAGGAAAGGATTAGCCCCAAAGGTACATTTTCCTTTATAAAAACCCCTGTTTCCAAGCTGTTCCTCAGATCGCTCCAGTTTCCTCTCGGCTCCATGTCGCTCCATCTGGCAATCCCTTCAGCCCTCCACATGTTGAGTTTCTTCTCTCACTCTGCTTCTGTCTCCGTCTTCCATCGTCACGACCAGGTGCAGTATACCCCAAAAATACCTCTCCAAAATCCCCTATCAATTTTCCTCTCTTTTATTTCTTTTTAGCTCTTGGGTGAGTGAATGGGAAAGTGTGAATGTGTGCAGTGACTTATTTTTAATAAAAATAAAATAAAAATCATTTCTTCTATAATTTGGTGTGGTCTTTGGTTTGGCTTGACCCCGTAAAAAATGGGCTTTAAGATCTCGTTAGGTTACCCTGCTCTTGTAGTGCTACAGCTGTGCTCTGACTAATTCCCATTCCCCATTATTTAGAGCACATTGAGGTGTACCCCACTGGACCCCCAGAAATCAGGGTAACAGAGGTTTGGCATTATGGTTGCTGTAAGCTGGAACTAACTTGAAGGCACACAACAACAATAGAACTACACATATATTATTCATGCATTGTTGGAATCTTGGCTAATGATGGCTGACTGGGAAATGGACCATGGGCTGATGGTGGGTAGCTCAAGCAGTATATTAGCTTTGTGGCTGCTGTGAATACTCCAATTCCGTGGTAGGAACTGGGTTTCAGCTTTGTCATTATAAGCCCAGTTACAGTTAAAGCATCGCAATGCTGCTCTCTTGCAGGTAGGATAACAGAGATGTGTATAATGGTATATGATCATTTTGAACTGACCATGCTAGAATGGATGAATGAATGAGTCTAGTTCCAATCAAAGAGACAGCCATGTTAGCTTGTTTCAGTATAAAAATGGAAGGAAGAAACAGATACTTCACCTTTAAGATTAACTGATTTATTTCACTGTTGTTTTCTGTTTCTAGTCTGCATTGCTCTAGTTTGTATTCATTCATAAATCAACTCTACATTCATCCATTTTATTGTAAGTCCATTTCTGCATTAATACACAATTTTAAAAACAAGTAAAAAAAAATCCACATGAAATTTCAGATTTAAATGCTTTATTAAAAGCACATTTTTTTCAGTGTATGCGCCCCCAATATGCATATTTTGAAAGCAAATTCACTCAGTATACATATTTCTGCAATCCAGTAAGCACTATCCGAGGGTGAGCCCCAACGAACTTGGTGGGACTTAATGCTAAGCAGAGACATCTTTTTGTATTAAAAAGCTTTAAAATAATTATGTAAATTTAATTTCTACTGAAAAGGGGATTTAATTATATTAATTTTAACTTGGCATTTAAATTTTTGTTATATTACTGCACTAAAAACTGTTCCTGAATGCAGAAAAAAAATTCTAGCCATGATTTCACTCTCGTCCCAGCACTTGTTTTGAGCATGTGAGAGGAGGAAACAGCTGCAAGAATTTTAGAAAGCACCATTTCTCACTTATCTGTCAATTGAAAGGGAATGAATAGACTAAAATGCAACAGAAATACAACAAAGATGTAGAAAACAAAAGTCTTTTTTAAATATATAAACATAAACTATAAGTCAGGCCCACTCCACACTTCACCTCCTCCAGCAACACTGTAGAAGAATATTTCTTAGAAATCTTTTTAATAAATAAGTGTAGATCAACACTTACAGTCCTCCTTAAATTCTTCTTCATAGCCATGGAGTCTTCTGTTGTCCACATATTTTGTCATCACTGTCTTTTGTTGTCTGGTGTCCTCTTTCTCTTGTCTCTCCGCTCTCCCTCCATTTTAAAGTTTCTCTCACACACATACTTCTCAGTGTTTCTTTTGCCATTTCCACACTAGCCTGTTGTAGTACTATTATCCCACTTTCAACATCCTATGGAATCCTGGGGTTTGCAGTTTAGGGAGGGGTCTCAAAGGAAATGATCTTTCTGTTCAACTGCTGTTTTGTATTTTCTGTGTCCCATTTACCCTTTCCACTATTATACCTGCATCTGTTCTCATGTGGTTCCCCTACCCCATTCTGTTTCTGTATGCCTCACCTTCTCCATTCTCCTTTCTCTCATCTCATCTCATCTCATCTCATCTCATCTCATCTCATCTCATCTCATCTCATCTCATCTGTCTTGTTTCTAATGTCCCTCTCTGCCACTGTCTGCACACAGTGGTTTTCCTTTCTTATGCTTACCTCTGCAGCATGCTGTGGACTTTGGCCATTTCTGCACTACACTGTTATAGTGCTATTATTCCACTTTCAACATCCTGTGGAATTCTGGAATTTGTACTCAGCTCTCTGGCTGAGAATTCTAAATACCCCTCTCTAAACTGCAAACCCCACAGTTCCATGGGCTGTTGAAAGTGGAATAATAGCACTATAACTGTGTAGTATGGAAATGGCCTTTGTCTCCCTCTTTTTTCCTCCCTCCTGTTCTTCATTGTCCATCACACTGGCTGCTAGCTGTATCTGCCATCTGTGACAGAGTGCAAAAGTCCCATGATGACATCAGACAATGTGGCTGGAATGAAGTAAGGATAATGTAGCAAATATCATAAGATAACTGGACTCTATATTGATCTTCAGAAAATGTTCTTAGCATGGCATAGTGGTTTTAGTGCTGAACTACAACCTTGTAAATTTTATTTCAAAATATGAATTTTATGCACTTTTCTTCTGAGCTGAGAAACTATGTATGGAGTGGAATACAATTCAGTGAATAGTTGCCTGGGTAGTGAGTATTAACTTAGCTTGTATAAGAATCTGTGATGATCAAACTTCTCAAGCATCCGTATCTGCCAGCCAGCTTCTGCTTCAGCTAGCTATAAATATGGATGCAGATATAAATATATTTACCACAGGCTTTAATGAGAACAAGATCATTCATCAGAACTTTTTAAAATCCATCTCCTGCCTCCTACTTACTTAGCACCTGTAATCGTGGCTGGTTTTGAACACCTCCCTTTCCATGAATAGAAAAAGAAAACATACTCCGTGGTTTCTTACAAAACACACTTGCTGGAGCACTCCTCTTAATCATTATATTTTATAGTCTAAATCAGGATTCATTTGTATTTTCTCCCCTATGCCCCAGCAATTTATACATTTATTCTTTGCTCTGCCTGCATCTTGTAATTAGAAAGTGACTTATGAAACTGCACCACAAATGTCACACCCACCTGCTTTCCCAACCACCACAACAGTTGAGACTGTAATAGCACAGTGTCAAAACAGTTAAGTTGACTTTAGGAATTACTCCCAATACTTTTTAAAATAGATTGTTACACATTCTGGTCATATTTTAGTTTCAACGCATGTACAGGAAGCAATTAAACACACACAATTACAGAGTATTTTATTCAAAGCCTATCTTATTCATCCAAAATGAATCTTACCCTTTCTCATGCATCTTGTTAAGATGCTGCAATGTGAATCATTGAAAAGGTAGAATTTAGCACATCAGATTTCCTTTCCAGATATAACAATCCTGCTAAACATTCTGCTTCCCCTCAGGGCTTTGGGGCATGCGTACATCAGACAAATGTTCAAAGTTATTCCTTAAGGTTATTTGGCACACACTATGTTCCGCAGGAAAGACTGCCCTCAAGGGACAGTCTGTCTCTTAAAGTCGTTTACAAATTGATCTAGCCATTTGGTTTAAAAATCACATGCACAATGTGCAGCTTACAGTCTCTGAGTATTTTCTTAAGTTCAAGAGAAAAGAATAACGCTACGGGAATCAAGAGTGAAACTGGAGACAATTTGGCTTCCATGAATTTGGATCCCAGGGTCAGGTGTAGAGCTTGAGGAAGTTACTTTCTGAATGATAGCTCCCAGAAACCAATGCAGCCAGGATGACTGGGAGATTCTGGGAGTTGTAGTCCAAAATATCTTTTCCAAAGTCTGTTCAGGAGATATTTTGACTCAGAAAAAGAAAGCAGTCATTGTCATTTCCACCTGCCAAACAGCAACTTATACCGTTAGGTGCAGTAGAATGGCCATCTCAGGCTTTGGTTATCTTTAAAAGGCAGCAAATTACTATTTCCTAACTTTGTTATGGTTGTGTTTACTACAAGGGACAATAGAGAAAGGTGGTTATGAAATTTTCTACTTCATAACTTGACTGTCATTGGTATAACATCCCTTGACTTGGTGGTGGTGGAAAACAATTTTCTGTCTGCTTCAGAAAAGGGGAAAAATAAGTCTAGGGCCAGCCCTGACCTGCTGAACTGTGAACTCATTGAATGGCCTTGGGCAAATCACAAACTCTGAGTCCCAAGCCTTCTCCTGTAAAGATCAAGACCACTTTTACAGGCATGATATGAGTAAAATTAAGGTCACGGCTCCATTCAGTCCCCAGGGCAGTGCATAGTTTCTGTCAAATGTTTGCGTGAGTTCAAAAAACCTTCCTTCTCACCCAAGATAGAGGATTCAGTGGAGGATCTGTGGTCTTCCAGATGGTTTGGCCTATAGTTCTTTTCAGATCACCCTGCCTAGCAGTAAAAGATTATGGGAGTGTTAATCCAAACATCTGGAGGGCCAAATGTTTCTCACTCCAGACTAGAAACCTATTGTGCAAGAATTGTGGATTGTTGCCAATAACCTCCGTTTCAGCCTGTTTAGCTGGTTTACAAGCATTTTAAGTTATTTTTCATGAATCATGTATCCCTAGTCTTTTGTTGTTTTTCTTGCAACTAGAAAATGATTACTAGAAACTACACTGTTATCTCATAATCACGCCCGTTATCTAAACACTGCTTCCAACATTGTGTGCTTTCCTTTGCATATATTAATTCAATATGGTTTGAAGAAAATACTTTCTCCCAAATATCAGGAGGCCCAACAAAATCCGTATTTACCGCCATTTACAAGGCAGGTGAACAGAAATTAGAGTACTGTTTCATTTTCATCAGAAGTGCACATTTCAGTAATTTGTTCTGTGAGAAAAGATAAAAAGACTTCACCCTCTCTGATAATTAGTATTATCCTGTTGTTTTATAACTATTTTATAATTATCATATCATGTCTTGAAGAAGTCACCATGTCTGTGAGACCAGGATCCAAGTTTCTAGTCTTCAGTATATTCACCTTAGTAGAAATATATGCCCTCTTTTTTAAAAAAATACAATGATTGTAAAATAATATCTGATTAGCAAGAATATGCAAGCCACTTTGGACTCTTTCCATTGAATAAAAATATGTTTGTGCCATTGCATCCTTCCAGATGAAATTATATCTGTTTTCTTTGTGATTGAATGAAGCCATTTGTCATTTGACAAGTTTGCAGCTCATTGATGCTATAGTGCTCTTTCTTTTTTTAAGTTTCCTGAGTCACAAAGTCCAACATCTGATAGATTCTTTGTCTGCACTATCAAACTCTCAATCAGAGAGGGAGAGAGAAAAGAGAAGAGTGTGAGAGAAATGATAGAAGCACAGCAGCAGGGAAAAAATTCCATTGAGTTCATACGTCTCCCAGGGTAGAAAGGACAGGGTGATGTAGACACAAAATGTCAGATAATTTTCTTTTTCATTCATCTATGGTCGTTTATGATCTAGGTTGAGCTCGACATGATCTCCAAGAGTTTCAGGGATGTGGCATTTCCAGGAATATAAATGTGTAGCTTCAAGGCTCCTGTATCTGCAATATTCTTTTGGACCACATCCATCAGAAATAACTGTATTCTTCCAGACCAGGCAACCTCTGGGGCCTCATTAGTGATACAGTATTCTAATTCTGGTCTCATTTCCATCTGCAATCTGATTGCTCATTTCTTGGCAAGCGAATCTAACCTGCAAGAGGCCATCATACTGTGAATGGGCAAAGAGTTCCCTTCTTCATTGCCCTTGATTTGGTGTCCTGTGGAAATGCTGATAGAGAAGGGAAAGAAGCATCTGCATGCTAACAAGTTCTTTGTTTTTGCTTCTCTTCTCCCTTTCCTGGGTGAATATGTGCAGTACAGAGCAGGGCACACCTACATCTTAAAGCTGTGTGGACAGTCAGCTATTTGAAAAGCTGTATCCGTCCCGATACTAAGTACTATCATTTACAGAGCTTGGAGAAGTTCCATTTTGGGGGGGTTTTTTGAGAGAGACCTGGGTGATTTAAGGAGTTTTCATTCAAAAATGTCATTTTTCCAAACTCTACCAAATGATGGAGATTTGAAGGACTTGTATAAAGGAAAGGTACTGTTGAATATCCATTGATCAGAGCAAAGGATCCTCTGTGTACCCTTGAATGCCAAATCTCTGGCCTTGTGACTATGCTTTTTCCTTGTAGTTTCTGCCTTTATGTGTTATGAGCTTGAAGAAATTGTTGTTGGCAACCAACTAGATTAATGTAAAATGGCATGCATACCCAAACTCAGACACAAAAGAAGTAGAGAGATCATTTGAGGGGGAAAAAAATTATCATACCAAGGAAGCAAAATCAGATGCCTAGGGCCAATTCGGCTAGAAGAAAGCAGAATCACTACCCTCAACTACCTACAATTCATAGAGGCTCACATATTATATGTAGATTACTACTCAAAGTAACAAATTTGAAATTGTCACGAACGTCAAACAGAAAATGAATTCATACTGCTTAGTATGAAATTAAAAGAGAAGGAATTAGACTAAACACAGGCAACAATCAGCAGCCACCTAATCTCTCACCACAACTGTTGCAATAATCTGATAAATCTAACAAACCTATGAGCATATGCAGAAGATAGCTGACTACATAACTTAAGTGATCAGACACTAGTGTCCAAATACAATTGCTCCTTGCAAGTCTTGCCCCATGTTGGATAAAAGAGCTGTCAATTAACAGCTGTATTTAGCAGGTTTCACTAAATAACTTTCATTTTTACTAGGTAGTTTAAGCCTGGCAAACAAAATTCAGCTGGGAATGTACTGGGGGAGTAAACTCCCTACAAACAACATTTCTGCACTTTTTTCATAGCTGTTAGGATGGTGACACGCTGGGATTTCCTTCATTTGCTTCTGTTGGGAATCCATCTTTTACTGGTCCCCGTAAAAGCTCAGGGAACCCATACCCAGCCACAAAATCTTAAACATTGGCCATAGAATGGATTGGGTAGTTATGTAAGGCCAAAATTCTGCCTCTGCATGTGGTGGGATGCTGGACTATGTACGGACAGAATATTTGAAAATATTCTGAATATCCTCAAAAGCATGTTTCTTGAGTGTTAGAAAGAAAGAAATTTACCACAAGAAACAAAGCACTAACCACAATGTCTTTGATCTTTGTACAAGAGTAAAAAGACCAATGATCTTTTTCATCAGCAGGATCAATAGCAAAACAACCAAAGAAAAATGCAACAATGTTATATGGTGTACAACAAATAATGTTTTACACAATAATGTAGCATTTCTGATTTTAGTATGCGAAAAAGTCTCAAAATTAAAAAAAAATAGATACTGCATAACAGCTTCTGCAGGCTTGCCCAGCACAGTGAAAACTTTTATTTTTTTTCATTGTTACGTGTAACAATGAAATAAAAGAAAATTTATGTTTCAAATCAGAAGGGGTTGGTACACATCTGGGGCAGGTCAGCTTTCCAAAAGGGGTTGAGACTGGGCTTGGAAATAAGCAAGCAGTTGTCCAACTTTTTAAGGAAAATGGCTTGGTTAATTGAGCCCACAGGGATTCGCCCATCATTATTTGCTAGGCAGGCTGATAGATTTGAAGTCAGGATTGGGACAGGAATAATGGTTGCTGGCATCATACAGGCACTGACTGGTGTGTCCTTAAAGCAGGAGAAGAGTGCAATACTTTCAGGCTGTTTATTCCAAGGGAAAGCTATATTGGAAAGCTTATGTATCAGATAAAAAAAAAGGCTATGATTAAGGATGGACATGATCAGTCACCTAATGATGTCCCTTACCTGTTGACAAAACCCACTTCAGCTAGCTCATATTCTTCACTCTTTGAACCTGCTTGCCCATTGGCTTCTCACTTTGACTCACACAAATCACACAGTTGTGTGAGATAATAACAGTTCTTGTTCGCTGACTCTCTGCCTGCTGAGCAATGATGGAAAGGGGAAGAGGAGCTAAAGACAATGAGAAGACTTCTTGAAAGGTCCATTGAGGATGACCTGACCAAGGGCCCTCAAAAAAGATTAAAAGTTCTCCAAGTATCTTTTCCCTTTAAGCTTCCTGGTTGTACTTCTGCCACCTGCAGTGGTAAAGCTGTTCCATGGAAGAAAGACAAACAAATTTGCAAAGGTATTGAACAATATTGGAGAAGACTGTGCCTTTCTAAAATAAGTGCATTTAAAATATCTCCCCTATCTCTTCGAAAAACTCTTAAGCTGTAATAGGTTTCCAATACCACTGAAGCTTTGGCAACTTGCTCTTATTTATAATTAAGATACCACTTAGCCTTACTTTGTTAAATATTAAAGGGCCAGGGTTTCATCAAGTTACATGGGCATCAGCTGTCTGTTAGAGCCTAGGAATGCAGTTCTGTCAAATATCAGGCTTTGTTTTATAGGATTTGAGTAGCCAGATGATGAAAAGCAGAGTTTCCACCCTGAAATATAAATCTGAGACACTGAACACAAGAAAGACAGCTGAAAGCTGGCCTCCCGCCTCACACTAAGCTTGTTCTCGGCATGGCAAAATGTTGACAGAGGTTGCATATTAAAGTCATGACTGGTCTAGTGAAGAAAATCATTTTGCTTTGAATAAACACTGTCAGAACTCAGAGTGAGAGCAGTTTTCTCACTGAAACATCAGACAGTTCTTGGCATGGAACCTCCATTCCCAAAGAGGTCTTGTTTCACTTGTTCTTTATTTTAACTTTCAGACATTAATTAGGCTTTATCATCCTGCAGCAATTCTAGTGAAATGCAGTTTCTTCTGTTGAGATAGTTGGTAATGGAAAATTTAGCTTAGAACTTTGTTTATAGGCTATCCAGCTCTCTGAAATTACACATTTTGTTAGTACAACCTTCCCAGTTATTTAATTCATACTTGTATTTGCATTGTTTGAAGTACTGGTTCACAGATTGAAGGATGGGAGTGAGCCTTCAGTCTCCACTGCCACCTTCCACTACATATATAGAGCTGAATCTTATTTCTTAAACCCAAGTAGAATAGGAAAATTGAATCAGTTGTTCAACGTGAATCAACATATAGACTTAATCAGGTCTACTCTATTTGGAACTAACAATAGAGTTAGCCTATAATGTTTTGTACAAATTAAGCTTAGCTGTTGCTTTCAATTATGTACATGAGTAACACTGTGCTATTTCAACCTGAAAGCAAAGCCAAAATAATAATAATAATAATAATAATGGCTTACAAGCCAAAGGAGAGTGTCTTTATGGGTGTCAATGCTGCTCACAATGATGAGACGGGGGCTACCATTAAACAGACTGCTCAGTAATTCTCGTCTCCCCAATGTCTGGAATACCCTCCCAAGGGAGCTGAGCCTGACATCCCCATTAGATAAATTTATATACTACTCTAAGACTTCTCTCTTCCAGAAAGCATTTATCCCTTTATTTTTATTTCTATTCCCACCCTTTTTTCAAACTGGATCATTGGGGTCTCAGTGCCCTAAGATTTTAACCTTTTGGTGATGGTACTTGTTTGGGTTTGTTGAGATGTCATTGATTGCTTTGTGGATTGCTACTATTGTGTTTCTACAAACAACCTTAAGGACTTTTACTTATTGGAGGGAGTATCAATTTAATCAATCAATCAATCAATCAATCAATCAATCAATCAATGGATTAAAGGGACTGACAATAGTTATATGTGTGTGTGTGTGTATGTATGTATGTATGTCACAATTAAGTGCTGCAGAATTTTGTTTTAGCTGCCAAATCAACTTCCAAAGAATTACAGCTAGGTTACTAGCCCCCTGCCATTATGATGATAGGCTTGAGCAGGGTGGGCTGCACTTGATTACATTTCACAAACTGGAGGCATTACCTTGAAATCAGATTTCCAGAGCAGGGCTTTTGTGTAACTCCTTGTGATCCCCATGACTAGCAAAAGTAGAAAAGGGAATGTAACAAGGCTAACAAAGAAGTGGCAGAACTGCAAATCCAAATAAATTAACTAGAAAAAATTATTCGTACCACCACCAACACTTTTCCCCTCATCAAAATATCTGGATTACCATGATACAGAGTTGCACAAATATCATAGATAATCACAGTGTTTTGATGTAAATGTGGCTTAATCACATTAACTTGACTGCTAAAGCTATTGACTTTCTTCTTCTTCTTTTTTTGGTCTGGAAAAATAGGAGATAGGAGTTGGTCAACATGAGGAAACACAGGTGAAATACCTCCCTGAATCACTTCTGTACCCTTTAAGTATCATCACATTGCAGCTGAGTCCCATTCCTGAGGCATCCTGCAATCTACAGGCACAAGTTTTGTGAGCTACATGATGGGCTCTGGAGAAACCTCAGGGAAGATACAGCATTCTATGCAATGCTCTTTGTATCTGGGTCAAAATGCTGACTTTTACCCCTAGGGCAGATGGAGTTTATATTTCAAGTATCACTCATAAATGCATTCAGTCTCTTCAATGCATGTTCCTATTCATTCATTTATTCTATTTATATCTTCTCTCCAATAAATATAAGTTAAAATAATCTATTGAGAAAACAGTGAAACATACATATAACACCTAGAAGTAATCCCCATTGTGTTCCACAGAGTTTATTCTTGGATATGGGAGTATACCATGCAGTCTTAAAGGAAACTTTACTTAGCTGGGGGTAGTAATGGTACTGAAGAAAAGAGTGAGAGGCATGACTGGCAAGTTTGAAACAACATTTGAGTCACTGACCTGCTCCTCTGACAGTTTTATTGTAAAGGCAGTCACTCAATATACTAGAGAAAATCTAAGGATCCCTGAGGAATCCATTCTGCCACTTTCCACATGAAATGAGCTGATTTGTACCTCCTGGCATAAGGTACAGATCAGAATGCATCTTTTCTTTCAAATTTAATTTTCTACAAGTGTTGTAAACAGGTTCTTCCCCCAACAAGAGCTTTCAAAGATATAAAATGGGCTAAATCCAAGGATCGTCCCAACTAGAAAAGAACCAGTGAACTCAGTGAAATGTAAGTAGTGACTAACAAATATCATATCTGGACAAGTATGCGCTCAATTTTACCAAGATTTCAAAGAAGGAATTCCAATACTGAATAAAATTGGTTATGGTGTTGGCGCCCTTTGTTTATTTTAATATAATTTGTCAACTTAAACAGAGTTGCAAATATTCATATATATTTTAGTTTCCCACTTTGAAAATGAACAGTACTTTCCAATATCTGGCATAGCAAATCCCTACAGCTGTGATCGTACATGAAATTGTTTCATGATGTTGAGCTAGTATATCTTTAATGTGATTTAATACAAAAATTAATGGGTTGAAATCTAATTTTATATGAGTTATTTCCTCTATACCCACTTTTATTGTCCTCCAGTCTTTTTTCCCTTACACCATAGGGGGAAATAACTGCCCTCTTCTTTTTGACATTTCTATCAATTGGTATCAAATGTGCCAGATATGTATCTTAAAGTGTCTTGGGTGTAAAAAAAAATCACCCAGTCGTGAATTTTAAAACAGTTTTATATAAATTAACAGGAAAGAATGGTTAGTGTGCTTCTGATGTATTCCCATATATCAAAAGTTACAGATTTCTATGTGCATAGTGGTGAAATTAGGGAGAAGCTAATGTGTTTGAAAGATCAGCATCACATCAAAGTTCATGAGCCATCTTCTTTTCATTAAAGGTTAATAAGTGCTGGGGAGAATGGAAACTGTCTTATAGTGAGTTTAATCCATTTGGCTTCAGCTCTTTGTCTCCCAAGAGTCTAGCTACAGGTGGACAAAATGAAGACATTGCCTCTAAATACAAAATCTGACCCCCTTCCCTATGAAATTTTCCTCCAGTGTCCAAATTTCTGGTAATTTAAAACATCAGCTGAACCCATAGAAATAGAAGTTAAGCATCCAAAGAAAGGAGTCAGGCAAAGTTACTAAGGAAATGTGAACACAGCAAATATGAGAGTTCTAGATGTGCATTATCATGTTCTGTAATGCTAGAAATTTGAGGACCAAAGGGAAGTTTCATTCAGGAGAGCAGACAAATGCCCCCATCTCAAAGTAGTTACACCCTAGTCTCTCCCAATCTAAATGTAGAAGTGCAGGGGATGAGAGCTTGAAACATTACCTTTAAAATGTTATTATTAATTGTTAGAGAACTCCAAACATTATTTGTTGTTGATAACATTCATGGTGAAGAGCTCTAATTCTTTCTATTTTAAAGAAATCATGGGTCTGTAACCCAGAGCTCCTGTTACATGCAATTCTTTGCTGATCTGTACACCAGAGCCCCTGTTCCATAGAAAATGTTGCCAGTCTTCACACCAGAACTACCATCACATGCAAAACCTTGCCAGTCTGTATATCAGAGCTCTTTTCCATGCAAAATTTCCCGTGGGATGGGGTGGGGGCTTTTCCAGGTTTTAAATAGCTCCTTATCTCTGAGCTTTGATCACTGATTAGAGATAAGAACAGATGCATTACAAAATAATAAAACAAAACTCACTGCTTGCTATGCCATAAATTTAGCACATATGGGCCTCATTAAGTTAAAAGCAAAATATGGTTCTCCTCATTATTCAACCTGCTCCCAACAAATTAGCATGACTTGTCATTTTCAGTGCAAACTCTGGTAGAAATGAAAGTTGGGAAACCAAAGCAAAAATACAGCATTGAGCTACAACCATTCTCCATACCTTTACTTTCTAAGACCCTGAGATGTGCTGAATTCTGAAAAAGATGTGTGTTACTGCTCTGATCATAACAATTTCTTTTACATTATTGTCTTTACTTCCATTACATTCAATCTACTTCTCAAAGGGATGAAAAGTTCCAGGAGGGCGGAAATTAAGTTTAAAATGAGCTTCCAACGCTTTTGCAAGTTCACCCGTCAATAGCATGTTCATGCAAACATTCATATCCATCAAGGGCAAACATACTTGCTAGTGAAGGGAGTAGCTGTCTTTCATTATGTGGGACAAACACAAAAGGGGAGATGAATATGCCTATTTTGCTCTCAGTAACACAAAAATAAGTACCCAGTTTTGCATGAATCGCTTTGATCCTTTGAAGTCAACAAGCAACCTTATATTGGCCCTACTGTCTTTTAATGAAGCCATGGCTTCTGGAACACCTAGGCATACTTGCTGTCTTGTTTTGGAGGGGGTTGACAGCATAGGAGACAACTATTTGTAGCTCTTAGTTTGCTGTGCTTAAAGCTTATCAAGGTGAAACAAAAGTTACCTTTTCCTCTTTGTAAGTTTCCTCTAGCTTTGAAACAAAATTGAGAGCTGCTGGAATTTGATATATCAGGTGTGATCTCTTTGAGTGAACTGGTGGTTGCTAGCATGCCTTGGCATAGACCCTCTGCCAATCATGTCACCCTGCAGCAATCCAAGGGAAAGATGAACCCTCTCCATGTGCTTCTGGGTGCTGTCTTAGAAGCAGTGAGGAGAGCTCTATAACACTGACAGTTTAGAGTACTCTATCATAGCATCAGATTGCAATGGCTGGAAACTTATGGACTGAGTAAGGAAGTCTCTTACCCAGTGATTGGTGTTTGAATGTTAGGGTTCAAATATGTAAACACATCAAAACTGAATTAGTCAAGACACTTTAAAAAACCAACAACAAATACTCCCAAGATGCACACTTTTGGGGCCCCTTAGTATACAGACCAAGAATTATGAGTTTTGGTAAAAAGACAGACTGACAGATTTATAATGATAGATTTTCAATTAAGCATAAATTAGCTCCATGTCATTTCTTCACCCATTTATGAGGGTTTTTAAAGAAGTTTACATAAAAATTTGCATGCATTTTCATACACACTTCTGCTTCTTCTATTTTTTGTATACAGTTTCATCTAACATATGTATTTTGTGTATGTGTAAAAAAAAACAGAGGACTGCATCACGAAATGTATAGAAGTGTGAAAACAAGTGGATAATTGCATTCTGGTTTGTTTATTCATGTGGGAACTGCAAATTAGGTTGGGTTGCAGTAAACTGTTCCCCCCAATCTCTAAAAATATGGTTACTGCTAAAATAGAATCACATGATCTGAACTGCAGCAAGACAGAAAAAAAATGTACATTTTCCCCTTTCTGTTTTGTTACGTTGCTGGCTGCTAGAAAAACAACAAAACTGCTTTGAAGCATATGGCTACTCTGTGGGGTTTTTTTTTTTTTTTAAATATATGATGTGCTGTGAGTGGAAGAAAAAATAGGGGAGAAATTAATAAAAGTCAGCAAGTGCTTGGTTAGTAGAGCTTCACAAAGTGAACCTGTCAGAGTATCTGAATGAATGCTAAGTGTCAGGCAAAGCATATTAATTTTCTGAGCAGCATTAAAATAATTGTGAATCAGACTTCTTATACAACTAAGCCTTTGCATTTCTTACTGACCTGCTAACTTCCCAATAGTACAACTCAGAAAACTAAGTAGGTAAAAATATGGCAATCTCAATCTCTGATAAACTCTTTTAAAGGTTTGACACCTGATGCTAAAAAGGAAGAAAAGACTTTTTTTTCTTATACAACTTACTAGATTAGGTTAGGACTATACCTAGAAAGCCAGCATGGTATAGTTGTTTGAGCATAGGACTACAACTCCGGAGACCAGAAGAAAAAGAGACACAGAATGATTTAGTTGGAGTGAAGAATGTCACTGAACAACTTGCATTTCTTGCCAGTGTAAATGAGGATTGCAGGCTCAAAGTGAGTGCTGTGAATCAGCCAAATTTATCAGCTATCTTAGTCACCATGTATAAATCCCAGAGAGTATTCCAGCAATGATGTGAGTTGCTTTTCATTGCATGAGAGTACTACAGTGCTCTCATGTGATGTAACTAGGATTGTCTTTATAATGTATTTGTCTGGTAGTAGAGTCCATAAGAATTATGGCTGTCCAATGACTTCAATAATAACACTCCCCCACCTTTCTTTCAGCATGACTGGTCTTAGAGCCAATTTGTATGGGATTGCTTTCTGCTGTTTGCTTGACTGTAAATCTATAAAACAACTTTGTAGGGGAGGGGGCATGTTGTCAATAAGAGGACAATATAAACAAAGTTTGCCATTTAGTTTCACGAAGAGCATCTTTCAAAGAAAGGGTTAACACAATTATTATAAGAAAGCAATATTCAGGCACCCAATATTGCAGACCTAATGTAATTACTCAATTTGAAGAAAACATCAACCTATACAGGGCTGACATTGCACTACAGCTGCTGTTTTTAACCACTTTGCAGGTTTCCCAAATAATTCAGTAAAGAAATTTGTGGGAGATGAAGCAAACAATTGATATAAGCATAAAATACTCAAATCTATGGATATTAAAACATTCTCATGAAGACATGGAGAAGAAATTATGACCTTCAAGATGCCAATGTTATGGTTCTAACTGATATAATTGAAGTTGGGGGTGAAGATTGTTGATATTTATTGACTTGTGTTATAGGTTATATACAAAGAAAGGGAGTGAATAAGTGGCGAATTAGGGGTATGTGACGTATTTGGGTGGGGGGCACCTTGGCCCCATGAGACTTCAGAGGGCTGCACCTCTGTACCCCAGAGGCTATGGAGGACCTATTTAACACAAAAATAAAATGGTCAGCCAGCACTCTTGTGCTACTCAGATGTGGCCTTGAGGCCACACGTGCCTCATGGACTGCACTTTCCCCAGTGGTAGACATCTATAAAGTCATACACTATGTGAAGAAATTAGAGAGAGACATAACTACCCTTCCCATAATATGAGAAACCATTGCCATCCAGTACGACTGAATGCTAAGTAATTCAGGACAGATAAAAGAAAGTATTTCTCTCCCTCTTTCTCTCTCAGAGCATAGCAAACTGGAATTTTCTGTCACTAGTTATAATGACGGCCAGCTATGTGATCAAAGAATCAGCATGGTGTCATCCAGTGAGTTTCCATGCCAAATCAGGGCATCAAACCCTGGTCTCCAGGGTTGTAGTACAATACTAAGACCATTACACCACCCTGGCTCTATTTTTATTTATTGATTATGTTTTTGTCCTCCCTATCTCCCATTGAGCTCTTGGTGGCATATGAGTCTTCCAATCTTATAGTTACAACTACTTTCTTGTTAGTGGGCTGTACACCCCCACACTTTGATATGATTTCATTGGCACATATATTAGTTGGCATAAATATAAATTATACCCTGCTATGCTGCATGGCAGTGCTGGCTAAGAGGAAAAGCTGGCCACTCATGTGCATTGCAAAATCAGATCAGAAGAGATCTTAAGGCATAGCCAGGTCATTGTCAAGACATCACCAAGAAACTCCAGAGATAATAGACTGACAGTTAGCCTCTGATGACTCAACCTTCAAGAGACATCTGTGATGTTTCCACAGGACAGCTGATTGTCTTAATTTCTCTCCTTCTGACCAAGCAAACTTCTGTTTTGTCACCACACCTGTCTGACAATTGCTGAGCTATCAGGACTACCATTAGCCCTTTGTCACCTAATGCGAAGGCCATTTGCTCATTCTGGACTCCATTGTCCACTCTCCAGACTCCATTGTTTATTCTACCAAAGAACCTTTAGCATCTTTGCCCTCCAGGCAAAAAAGAGTATTTAAACCCCAGTTTTTGGCCAGTCAACTCACAGTACTTCAATTGCTGATTGCCACTCTGCCACTCCAATTTCTGATTGTGTACTGTCCTTAGACTTGTGTCTTAAGTCACATTGCTTCTTTGATGCTGTGCTGGATTGTGATTATTGCCCACTTCACCCTGAAAATCTTGCAATCCAAAACTTTCGTTCTTTTTCCTTCAGTTAGCCTTGTGTAATTGCATGACTACTTGGATCTTGCATGCGTGATTGAAATTTCCCCAATAGTACAGGTAAGTTTACTTTTGAATTTTCAGCTGGTTCTTACTGGTAGACATAGGTATAAAAGATCTTGTATGCTTACCCCCCTCTCGCAGGCCTCCTCTTTGAGATAATATTTCCCACCTTTTCGCAGAGGTACTGGCATCATGTGTGGATCTCTCAGTCACCTACATTTTGAGGTAACATTTTGCTGTTGCACAGGCTGAGTGATAGCTCCAAGCTTACCCACTGAGTTTCATGGCTCAGAAATTGGTTCTCCCAAGTCCCAGCCCAACACTCTGACTTTCCAAAGCACTCTTAAAGGACAGTTGTAAAACTGGCAGCTTATCAGGGATCTACCTAGATACTTGTTTAAATCCTAAATAATTTTCCAGTCTCTCAATTTTAAAAGTTGTTTCTGAAAAGTAAGGAAAAATCCTCCTCTACTAAAAAGGACATCTGGGATTTTGAAATAGCAAGCCCACAAAGTAAGTCTTTTTCTGACAGTTTGATGTTTACATATCCTATATTGTTTCCCACATGTCACTGCATGGAAGGAGAACACCCAAGATACTCTCTATTAATAGTTTCTGTTACAATCTGCTTCCTGCCATGTCTAAAACCAACCTAGAAACAAATTCCACCTTTTGGATTTCAATATTGTATTACCTCATTCATGTTCCAAACAAAACAGCACTTCAACTTGCCTTTTTAGATGAGGCTCAAGCAGAGACACTGGGAAACAATCAAAGCTCAAAAAGTTGCAATACATTTAAGCTGGCTGGAGCTGTAGTCTAATAACAGATGAAATATCAATATTCTTGGTGGTCAGGGTTGGTAAATTGTGTGTTATCGGAGAATTTTACAGATTGGACTTAAACACAGACTATTTTAACGTCTAATGTTTAACTTTTCAATACAGAAAGGATCGTATCTTCTGGATCTTTGGGTCAAACTAGACATAACATTGGCAGTCTTGGGTCTGAGTATATGTGGCAAAAGAGAGGGAGTGAAACTACAGTTGGCCCTCCACATTTGGTAGGTTTAGGGGTGGAGGACCCTCACAAAAATGTGAAAAAAATCACAAATATAAAAATGTGTCTGTTTTTCTGTGGGAAGGGGGCTGAGGTATGGTGGGGAAAACAGGCACCCAGTGTCCAAACCAGATCAGGGAAAGAGAAAGGAAAGCATGTGTGTAGGCATGGTGGCCCTACATTTTCTCTGTCGCCCATTCCCTTCCTTGAGTGGGTAGGACACTGGAAAAGGGTTTGTGGTGCTGAAAAATTGGACTGCGAGCTATCTTCAGCCAGCCAGGTAGCAGGTGGTGGTGGTGGAGGAGGAGGAGGACCAGAGGCAGGTTTTTAAAGGCAATGGAAAGTTCCTGTGAAAAGAAGCACCTGAGTTAGAGGACGGGGGTTGAAGAAACTTGCAAATAGTCAAATCTGTGAAAGCCAAACCCTCAAATATGTCAAGCTGATTATATAATCCCTGACTCAGATTTTATTTGGGAGGGGGATGAATTTTGAGAGCAAAGGAGCTACCTGTTTTGGGTGAAAAATGTGTTTTGGAATGCGAAGGATCAAAGGAAAGATTGAAAGGAAAGGTCAGATGTTGATCATAAGGTCAAAGTAAGGTAGAATCGTTCTAAGGAAAAAGTATTATAAATCAAGGAAGAAGTTAGTTGCAGAATCATCACACTCCTAGGACTCTCAAGGATAATCAGATTAAGCATTACCAAAACATTTTGACTAACTGGTGTTTTCTACTTATAATATTAGCAAATTGACATATAAGGGCAAAGGTTCAACACAAATAGTTTTTACTTGGTGCTTGCTTAGTAGTTATGTTTTAATGATTTCTGCTTAATTACAGGTTAACCATATTGTTGTATGCTGCTGGATAGATTTTCCCAAACTGATATAAATGGTTAGGTATATGCTTGATTTGGGAGACAGATTGTTCAGTTTGAATGTAGGACACCTAGAGTGAAAGTTGGCTAGACCTACTGAGGTTAAAGCAGACTGGAGACTTTCAGCATAGCTTCTTGGTGGCATTTGCCTTGTGAATGGGAAGAGAAAATGTCTTCAAAGACTTGGAGATATGTCCATGATGAGATATGTCCATGATGGCATAGCTTTTGATGCAGTATTCACAAATCTTCTCATCTTTGGGAAGGGGGAGAAAGGTGTCCTGACACACTAAAACTCCTTGTTGAGAAATTGGTCAGCTCGCCCCACTTTGTTCCTCACATATGAGGCCTTTTTGTGCAAAATTTATGGAGAAAGAATTTGTGCAAAATACTTGGACTTTTTCTCTGTACAAGGAAATATTTCTGTGCAGAAAATGGTGTAACTTGTGCAAATGCACTGTCTTGTACACCAAATGTTACTTTTGTGTCAAAACACATAAAACCACTTTTATGTGTGTACAGGCAAATTTTGTGCCAAAAAAAATATACTGAAATGCAAATAAAACTAAAATAAAGGAAAATACACAAAAACTCTCAGAATCTCACCAAGCAGGGAGAAAACTTTTGAAATAATTTGTTCATGAACAGCAGAATGAAATAAGTGAAGATTTATATCCCTTGGTGGTCAAGATTGCAAGATTAAGAAAAGGTCACCAAAGATTTATTATTTATTTTAATATTTCCTTTATTTCCTTTTAATTTTTTTTTAAAAATTAGTACTGTTTATAACCTCCCATGGGACAGGAATCTGTTTTCCCCAACAATATGCTAGTAAAGATGCTATCTTATTAGAAATATCTTCTTCAGCCATTACTGATGACTGAGCTCAGAAGTTCAACTTACTATGTATCTGATTGATGAAAGAGAGGTACAATTTGGACCTCACTCTCTTAGCTACTTACTGCTAAATGTCATTTAAATTGCAAGTTTGATTACTAAAACATGCAGCACTGAGGAAATCCCATCACTGGAGGGCAAACATGCTCATTGTTTCTTGCTGAGCACCTTCTATAGTTTAACATTAAAATTCGTACTGATTTGAAACACAGTTAGGAAATCCATAGATGTACAATTATTTAATCTTTACATGCAGAGAGTAATCTAGTATTATCCCCATATTTGTGGGAGAAGTTAAATATTTATCTGCAGATTTCTTCTTGAATTTGCACATCTGAAAATATTCTAGGAAATTATTCTGTGCAGAAATATATGGGAAATTCTTGCATGGAAATCTTTGGGGTTTCTGCAAATAAAAAAAGCTTATATTTATACTTTTAAAAAATCCAAGTAACATATTTTTCATTGAAAAAACAGGTTCCAAATCACCTTTCCCAACTGGTTTTACACAAACATCACATGCACTTCTGAAAACTCTGGAAGTTTTCCCTAAAACTTGTGGTTTGTTCACAAAAAGTGCTCTTTCCAAAAACTTAGATTTTGGTGCAAAAGCATGTCCTGTGCCGGAAAAAGCCCACCAACTTTGCACAAAAAACCAAATATTACTGACTGTGGTAGAACTTTGTGTGGAAAATGTGGGGTCACCCCCCCACACATAGTGCATTTTGCGCAAAAGTGTTTTTTGCAGGGAAAAATCCCTCATTTTTCACATGAAAAAACTCCATGTATATTTCTCCACATATTTTTCTGACACATTTTTGATGTGAAAAACAGGCAGAAACTGTTATTCAGAAAAATCCTTAGCTCTATTATTCATCTCAGCCAAATTTACTAAGTTTAAGGAACCCATTTTTAAGCCATAAAACAAACAACAGTGAATATTGTTTTACATCCCTATTAAGTATCCATCTCACCTGCCCATGGCTTTCAACTATGAGAACCCTGAACACAGTTAAATCTCAGAGTCCTGGCAAGTAGGGTATATATGAGTGTCTCTTCTCTGTTTCATGCTTCATGTTGTTAGGTATAGCATTGTACTGAAGAGGCCCTCAATTAAGACAGTAGACAATGAGGAACGTACATATGCATAGATCACATTATGCATGGAGAAGAGCAAAAATTCACCACTGTGCGTTGGACATATTCTGCAGAATTGGAGTTGCACAGATGACATCTGTATCTTGTCTTTGCAAGCTGCACATTGTGCATTGTGGTTGTTCATCCAATGCTTTACATTGTGATTATGTATGACAGTTGTGGCATCCTATATTTTCCATTATGATGGTGCATCCTAGATTTTGTACTGTGATTATTGCATGACTGCAGTTGTGCATCCTCTGCTTTGCATTTTGGTTGTACATTGTGTATTGTGAATTGCAAAATTACAACCAGTCCCTGACATGTACTGAACAATGTGGCTATTCTGCATGTAGGTTGTGTAGCACTGCTATAGGCTATTTCCAACTGTGGGTATTTATGCTACACTAAGTGGTTATTGGATTGTGGCCAGTGGAGAGGAAAGCCCATAGGCAGCATGTGAGTATTATCATTCAAAGCCTCCTCTTTACAGTGATAGGAAAGTCTACTGTCCTTGCTCCTCCACTGTTAGATCTCCAGTAGGGCAGAAGTAGGGCAGAAATATCATGTTCTGGGAGTATTTAAGGAGTGAATGAAGAATCATAAGCTTCCGAAAATGGCCACAAAAGAGAAACCTCGCCATTTCATTCTCCCAACACGCTCCAGAAAAACTATACCAACATTGGAAAAGACTTAAAAGAAATGCCAGAACAAAGGATGACAAAAAAGTGAGGGGCATCTTCTGTCCTAAAGCACAACAAAAGATAGGAAGTAGCAACCACAATTACTACTTTTCATATATCTCCACACCTTCTTAAAGTGCTCAGAAAGGTCTTCAATGTCTTCTATTTAAGTTTACATATTCTTCTTCCCTTTTACACCTTTCTCCACAAGTCTCTCTCTTTCGCTACTATTTCTGGGTCTTTAACTTGCCTCACACATCACAATCTTATCTACACCTTTGTTCTGGTTTAAATAGCTACAATTATTATCCTCTCTCCTTGGGCTATATTAGTCTACCCTGTGCATGTTTAAAAATAAAGACAGCACAAGAAACTTACAGCAAGCATTAAAAAACAACACAGAAACCTACATTTTAAGTGGTGTTGAAGTTACCATCTGGCCTCAGATAAAAAGGCTCCATTCTCATTCTTCATTATTAGTCAAGCCTGGTTCTAAAGCTAACACGCAGAAATGAGGGGCACCCCCAATTACAGAAGGAACTTCCTCATTTAATATTTTGGAAATTTCAGAATAATCAAGGATAAGCTAAACATCTAGGTTGCTATGCTTGGTGGATTCCTGGAGGTGCCATTCGTAAAATTTGATAACCACAATTTCTTTAGAGGGAAATGGACACCAGATTATGCATATTCCTTCAATCTTGTATAAGGGTCCTTTCTTATTTCTTAAATTTTCACCTTATATAAATAAAAACTAAAAAGTAAACTGGGAAAAAAGCAAGTTTATTTTAAAAAGGGTGGTGGTGATCCCCCTCCCCTTTTAAGCTCACAAGCTCTTCCTGCTGTCTCTTATGTCATTTCCACATTCCACTGTTATAGTACTATTATTCTACTTTCAACTCCTGTGGAATTCTGGGGTTTGTAGTTTACTGAGGTGGAAAAGCTCTCTGATTGAGAATTCTAAATGCTCTTCCCTAAACTGCAAACCCCAGGATTCCATAGGACATTGAAAGTGGAATAATAGCAATAACAGTGGAGTGTGGAAATGGCCTCAGAAAAGAAGGCCAACCAAATAAATTATTATTTTTGTTCTGTACCCTCAACCATTTCACAGACAAAAACCAGGATATGTGTAGCCAAGCAATATTAGAATGTGCAAAAGTTAATAAGGAGTAACAAGCTAAGAAAGCTGCAGCAGCATACTTCCCGAGCTCACTGGAAAGAACCCCTCCTCTCTTCTCCCTCCACTGAATTAATCAAGTACAAATCACTTTACATTTTGAACTCAGCTTCCTTCAATTGAAATAAACCAAGGAATAAGTAATGGTGATGATAATGATACCACTCTATTCTGCATTGGTTAGGCCTCATTTGGAATACTGTGTCCAGTTCTGGGCACCTCAATTCAAGAAGGATATCGACAAGCTGGAATGTGTCCAGAGGAGGGTGACCAAAATGGTGAAGGGCCTGGGAGCCATGTCCTATGAGGAGTGCCTTAGGGAGCTGAGTATGTTTACTCTGCAGAAGAGAAGGTTAAGAGTGGACATGATAGCCATGTTTAAATACTTGAAGGGATGTCATGTCAAGGAGGGAGCAGGCTTGTTTTCTGCTGCTCCAGAAACTAGGACAAGGAGCAATGCATTCAAGCTGCAGGAGAGGAGATTCCACTTGAACCTCAGGAAGAACTTCCTGACGGTCAGAACTATCCGGCAGTGGAATATGCTGCCTCGGAGTGTGGTGGCATCTCCTTTGGAGGTTTTTAAGCAGAGGATGAATGGCCATCTGTTGGAAATACTTTGATGTGTATTCCTGCATAGTAGGGGATTGGGCTTGATGGCCCCTGGGGTCTCTTTCAACTCTATGATTCTATGATTCTAAGAAGAGGGAAAGTGGTAGAAGGAGAGAAAAATTGAGGCATTTTTAAAGCAGCTGATAAAGTTGGATGACAGAGGATTAATTCAGACTTTCCATGCCAAATCAGGACTGTTGGAGGGTATGTTTTTCTCTTCTAACCGTTCAGAGTCATACTGCAACAAATTCTGTCCTTAGTGAGTATATAAAAGTGATGGGCAGGGAGGAGAGAGAAATCTGGAGGACAGAAATTTTCCATGTATACCTTTTTGTGCCAAGGAGATTCACTTTCCATAGCTCCAGGCACATTGCATACAGAAAGAATAGTAGCAGAATGTTAGGATAGCTTGGAAGAAGGCAGCATAAAGACAAATGCTTCGGACAGAAAAGCAAAATGAACTACAGATCTGGTATTTGCAGCAGCAGTCATGAATGTGTGCCAAACCAGCTCACTGAGAGTAGGCAACATTTCCTTTCCTTTCCTTTCCTTTCCTTTCCTTTCCTTTCCTTTCCTTTCCTTTCCTTTCCTTTCTTTTTT
This sequence comes from Iguana delicatissima, assembly GCA_948472985.1. Classification (NCBI taxonomy): domain Eukaryota; kingdom Metazoa; phylum Chordata; class Lepidosauria; order Squamata; family Iguanidae; genus Iguana; species Iguana delicatissima. Next base: position 1,325,630 of record CAOKZL010000537.1, read on the forward strand.
TTTTTTTTTAACTTGCAATGATAGAGGAACAATTCAAGACAGGCAATATGCTGGAAACATCAGAAACATTTGATATACACTGTGGTCGTTGGTGCCGTACTGTGTCATATAAAATATGGTGTTGTCTCTTATTGTCTCAGACGATAAGAAAAGAAAAAAATATTCTCCCAGCATTTCAAAGTTAAGCTTAATATATATAAGCTTAATATATATATTAAAAATAAAACCCCACCAACAAAAGAGGTTTAGCAGAACAAAACAGCAAGTTAACTTTTTTTTTTTTAATGTTAGCATTTCTTGGGTTTCTACCTATTTCTGGCTTTAATTCTCCTTCTCTGAACTGAGATTGTTAGGTAAGGCTATCTTTATAAGAAGTCCAAGAGGTTGTCTCTCATTTATTCTTTATTGTGGTATGTTGCCTTCATAGCTCTTGACATAAAAGTACATAGGTATTAAATCTGATAATCAGAGCCAGCTATGTCATTAGGCAGCTCAAGGCAGACACCTCTGTTAAGAGTGTCAAAATTATTAGTTTTTTAAAAATATTATTTTATCTACAGCGATGGGACAAGTGTGGGGGGATTTTCTTCCCTCTTGTTCGACTGTTCTAGAGTAGGGATGTAATCCTTCACTGTTTTTTTTCCCCTCAAGAGAAATGTTAGGTAATTTTAGATTTTTTTTTCCTTCTGCAAGAAATTCTTTGAAAACTACATTTTATGAAGCCTAATTGCAATTCCATGACTTATTCTGCACAAAGGTTGCATGTGATTGTTTTGCACAGAAAACAGCATGTTGGGCACAGAGAAATCAAAGATCTTCTGTAGAAAAAGTAATAGTCCTGCATAGAAATGTTATTTCTGTGCGCAATATGCTGTTTTCTTTGCAAACCACCTATGTGTGACATTTGTGCAGAACAGGTCCACAACTGCAGCATTTTATGGGCAGAAGCAATGCTTCCCCATAGAAATTTCATTTTCTGTGGTCAAAATGCTTTTTTTGGTGGGGAGCAAAAGAACTATGTGTGAATTTTGTGTAGAATAAGTCCCAAACAATGAAGATTCTCATGACTTCATAATTCTTTTCATCAGGGTATCTCAACATGTTTTTCAACCATTTTTAAAAATATTTTTGAGTATTCTTTCCACCCCTATTGTGGAGGTATTGTGCTACTTGACTTGGCTGAGTGGTGGTAGTGGGACATTTGCTGCTCAGTTTCACACACTAAAATGTTCTTGGGTGAGCCCTAAGTAAAAATTGTAGTAAGCAGAATGGTGTGGTGGACTGAAAGTTATGGACGTCTACTGAAGAGGTATAGAATTCTCAACTGTAACACTTCAGGGTGCATAGTTTTTAAATAAAATGGTCCCTCTGTATAATAAAAAAAAAGTATATTAGAGACAGAAATATGCAAAAACCTCCTATCACGTCACCATCCCTCTTTCTCTCTGCTCTTGCTGAATTCAAGGAGTCTTATGCAGCAGACTAAAATTTTGATTTAATACAGCCTCTTGCAGTCTGAACTGGCACAGCCCCAAATCCTAAAATGACCTAAATTCCCATTTAATCCTGAATAGGATAGAACCATTGACTCTGGCCATTTCCACACTAAACTGGTATAGTGCTATTATTGCACTTTCAACATTCTGTGGAATTCTGAGGTTTTCTGTTTACTAAGGCCAAAGAACTCTCTGGCTAAACTGGAAAGCCCAGGATTCCGGAGGATGTTGACAGTGGCATAATATCACTATAACAGTGTAGTGCAGAAGTGGTATCCATTAGATTTGTTGACACAGGGGCTCACTTTGCAAAACATGATTGTGAAATGGTCTAACTAACTAACAAAAAGGATACCAGCTCAGATCAGTCAAACATTTCATCCTGTGTAATGTATAGACTGTGTTTCAGAGCCTGAGTGATGACTTCAAGACAGGAAATGAGATTTTTCACCAGCCAAAGCCTCCAAAGTAGTATGACTATGAATAACAGATATGCTTCCCACTCTAACAAAAACAATAAAGGTTTCTTAAAAAAGAAAAAGAGAAAAGGATCAACAGGTGGTTCCTAAGCATAGAGAAATTTATTTTTTATACCAGTTGCCTTAATGGAATAGTTGAACCAGGTCAGATTTATGATGCCAGTCAAACAGATGCCCAAAGATGGTGGGCATGAATTCCTTATTACCTACAATCAAATTCAAGCCAAATGCCATTTTCTTGGATCACCTCCTGCCACACTGTATTTAGGACCTTCAAACTATAAAAAAGTAACCTGTGGGCTGTGTTATTTAGGAAGTTCCGCAATATGGTCACAGTAGTTCTTTTAAACCTTAATGTGTACAAATTATTCAAAATAGATCAAAACAGCTATCTCACTCTCAGAGAAAAAAATCTTTAAGGTTTGCCAGAGATTTTACTAAATGTCATCTTTACTCTGCCATTAAAGGACAAAGAATAGATTTCTAGATACTCTGAGATATTGTCAGCATTTATATCTGGAAATTACAAAGCCTGGTTTCTGATAAAATGCTAGACTGGTCTCATTATTCATTGTAAGATTTCTTCACTCTGGTGTATCTGTCCATTAAGATTAATGAATGATCAGAATATTTCTGTTAATGTCAAGCCCAGAGTGGAGTGGCCATGCTGGAATCTAAATTTGGAAGGTATATCATGGATACATCACTTTATGTGTATAACGAAAGGTTAGTTATAGCCATATATACCATTTCACATTTAGATACGCATCTGAAATCCTTCTTATCCATTTTTCTCTTTGATTTTGGAATTCTGTGTTATCTGTTCTTGTTTCTCCAGCGAAACTAATGAAGGAGATATTCTTAATTGTTCCTAACTGCTCTTCTTATTTTTGTTCCTTGATTTTCTGCAAGGCATAGTGCACCATTGGATGTAAACCTTAACATTCCATTCTTGCTAAAAAGTGAATAATTTGATCAATTTCCTCCCTCTCATTGGGAATGTGCATTTTCCAATAATTTCCTGCACTGCAAATTTTTTTTTTTAAAAAAAAACTTGTTTTATTGCAGAAAAAGATACTTATTTCACAGAAAACAGTATGTTATGTGCAAGCTACATTGTTTTGGCAGAAATTTTATGCAAAAATCTTGCATTTTGCACATATATGTATTTCTAAAAAATCTCATTATGGAAAAAAAATCTCAAGTGGTTGGCTGTTTCTTTGATGGCATGCTTCAGTGTGGTCACTTCACTGCAACAACTTGCATACTTGTAGTAAAATATACAGTCTCATTAATGTATTTGTACTACAAACTCACCAAATTCAAATAATGATTCATAATACAACCATTACCGAAACGATATGAACTATACCGTTTACAAATAAAACAATGGCCACAGAAGTGTTTCTCATGGCAGGGGATCAGGACTTTACTAATCAGACAGTCCCTCAGGCTGATATACCCTTAAACCATCATCCATATTAACAGTGTCTTGGATTCAAAGGGGACATTGTAGACAAAAGAACTAAACTGTCTATGTAATAGTTAACCAATAAATTTCCTCATTAAGGCCCATTGGAGATAGGCTATTGAATTAATATATCCAAAAGGTTTCCCTTTTTTTTTAATTTCTTGTACCCTCTTTACTATGGATAGGAACCTGTTCAACACACCAAAACTTGATGTCTTTGATGTCATGCTGATGCTCTACAAAGTGCTTTACCAGTAGTACATGCATTCTTTTATTTCTAATACAACTTTTATGTTCAATGATTCTAATCCTAATTTTTCTTGTCATCATTCCCACTTATAACAGTTTACACAGATACTGGGTAATATAGATGACCCCTTGAGAATTACATGTGAATATAGTTTTCAAATAGCATTCCATATGAGTTATGGGATTTTCAAAAGACTTCAGTTTGCAGCAATGGCTACAAACACTGCAAATGCCACATGGAAATTGTCCCATAGTTCTGACACTCTCAGTGATAATACTAATGGAGGTACAGGAACTTCCAATTTTGGTCTGTACTAGCATGTCTCTAAAATTTGGAGCCCTTTTGTATGCAAATAAAGGGGCTTGTCTACATCTGGGTATTTCTTGTAATAGAAACTAGTACTTGAGGATGATATTTCTAATTCTACTAGTGTTTATGCCATAGGTTAAAGTAAACACCATTCTGTTCCCTATTGTCTCATTGTTTCCCTCCTTTTTAACAAGGAAATCCCTCCTGTTAGTATGAGCTGTTTTATATATGGCTTATTTGATTATTTCAAGTGGGCATCCCCTTTGAAGGAATTGTAGCTTCAAAATATGAGCCTGTTTGACAAACAAGTCAAGGGAAATGCAATTGCGCCTGATTCTTAACATCTGGGAGTATGCATCTGAAATCCTTCTTATCCATTTTTCTCTTTGATATTGGAGTTCTGTGTTATCTGTTCTTGTTTCTGCAGTGAAACTGATGAAGGGGATTGTGGAGGACAACTGATGAAGGGGATATTATTAATTGTTCCTAATTGTTCCTTTTATTTTTGTTCCTTGATTTTCTGCAAGGCATAGTGCACCATTGGATGTAAACCGTAACATTTTATTCTCTCTAAAAAGTGAATAATTTGATCATTTTCCTCCCACTCAGTGGGAAAGTGCATTTTCCAGTAATTTCCCACACTGCAACTTTTTTTTTTTTTAAAAAAAACTTGTTTTATTGCAGAAAAAGACACTTATTTTACAGAAAACAGTATGTTATGCACAAACTACATTGTTTGGGCAGAATTTTTTTGCAAAAATCTTGCATTTTGTGCACACACACACACACACACACATATATTAAGGAGTCTCATATTATGGAAAAAAAATCTCAAGTGGTTGGCCATTTCTTTGAAGGTATGCTTCAGTGTGTCAAGACACTTCATTATGAAAAACACAGAAAAAAATCTTAGACCATTTCATCCCTAGGCTGTTATAGCACTGTTATTTAGGTCCATCCCTAAACTGCAAACTCCAGGACTCCATAGGATGTTGAAAATGGAATAATAGCACTATAATAGCCTAGTACAGAAATGGCCTTAGTATTCTTTACATCTCTACTGTGCATATGTAGATTGCCACAGCTTTCACTTTGAACTTTCAAATACAATTCATTGTACATTTCCCGCAATGCCTGGCCCAGACTCAAGACAGGATTACTCCTCTTACAATAAAGACCTCATTGTAGATTCAAAATGTCCTGGGTGACCTACATACCCCATGGCTAACCCAGATAGCTCTGATATCTCAGAAGAAACACCATCTTCATCTTATGTGGAGGACATGGAGCAAGAGAAGCATGGTCTCTGAGGCCATGTTTGTGATCCTCAGGGTCTCTTAGTGCCCCAAATGTGTTACTGAAAACAGTTTGGCTAATGGGAGAATGGAAACAATTTCATCACATTTTGATCCCTGCTACCATTTTAGGTCCACTAGAGACTTCTTCAAAAAGGAAGTAACCAAAAAATGGCATTTTGGTCTCTGCATGTTGAAAAAAAGGTCTCCTCTGGCCCTGACTCATCTCAAAGAGGCTATGATAAAATTGCTGCCAAACTCTCTGGAAGCATTGGGGAGGCCAGTTTGGCACAATTTTTCATTTTTGTTTTTGTTTTGGAATATGGGCTGTAGCAGAGGGCAGGGGCCCTGAGAAGTCAATATAGCCTCCTACCCCCTCCAATACCTCAACTTAGGGTAACCCATACAGGGACCCATGGAAGGAGTCTCAAACTCACCTGTAAAATCAGAGGAGATTTTTTTGCCAAGGAATACAAGCTCAGAAACTGCAGGTGACAGCAGATGGCAATGAATCAAAACAACCTAAGTCTGAGGCAACTCTCCTTATACCAGTTCTGGAATTAGTCATGCACAGCCTGCAAGTTAAACAGGTGAACTCTGGTTGCAAATAGTAGATTTCTTTCCAATGCAGGAACAGCATCTAAGATCCTCCCAACTCATAGGACCAATGAAGAGGAGAACAAGGTTAGAGATGTAAATCCTAACTTAATTAATCTTTGCCGGGTAAATGGGGAAATCTGAAAAAAAATTATCTTAAAGTGAGCTGTTGCAAGACAACAGGTTTCTCTTTGCTGCTGTTGTTGAGGTGCTGGAGAGGATTCTCATCTCTGTCTTTAGTGGGTTTTGGACATTTTTTAAAAATGTGCAGTATGGGAAAAAGTAACTATTGCTTTGTTGTCTGGAATAGTAGAAGTAGTAGCATGGGATGGGATGTTTTTATCTTTGTGATCCATCAGCTTATCCCCTGGTGCTGCTGTGTATTTGCAGTCATACTTCCTAAAGAGAAAAGGGACAGGTTTTATACAGAAACAGGAGGCTTGTGGAAATTATGGACTGAACAAGTTATGAAACCCATGACAGAACACTCTGATTACCACATCTGGTATTTCAGCGTTGCGCTAGAGACAACATTTTTCATGGGGATGGGGTTGCTGAATGTTCACAACACAATCTTGCTGCACTGAGATGCACTTAGATGCATTTTCATGTAAATTCATGAAAGCACTGTCTTTTCCCCCCCACTCAAAGTCAACTTGTCTCTCCTTCCATGCTGCAATTCCAATAATTTTAGCTCCACTCATCCACCCTGATGGTGTTATTTATAAATTTCAAAATTTTAAACAATGCATGTTAAATGCAAAAATAAATTTAATGTCAGAACTGTTTGGACCCTTATCAACTAGAAGAAGAAGAAGAAGTACTAGTTTGCTTCAGTCTGCTAATTCTGTCAGACAAAATGTGATGCCATAAAAAAAATAAGCAACACACTAAAAATGGGGCCACACATATGGAATGGAAATCTAATTACAATAAATGGAATCAATTGTCTGTTCCTGTGACCGTATGAGAAGAATTATGTATAATACCACTAGCTAAAAACATGATGGATGTCCCATTATAAGGTCTGAACGTACTGGTTGGGCAGATGATATTTTTGACCTAAGAGAATGCGTACATGTCAAATGTGAGTTAGGAACAGCTATTGGAAAAAGGTTTCATGTTTCAGCACTGTTCCCAAATGCAGCTTCTTGTCTTTTATCTAGAGGGGTCAAATGGCAGTCACATACTTAGAGAGTAAAGGGAGAAGTAATTCAGGGTCACCATTATTGTGGGCCCCAAATCTGATGTATATGATCCCAGACATAGACAATCAAGCTGTTTTGTTTTTTTGGAGAGCTTAGTAGGGAGCTGCTCTTCTTGGGTCTGCTCGCATCAGTGCTCTTGCCTTTTCTGTTGTTGGCATTGCCTCTTCTCAGATAAATTCACAGAATCCCTTACTGCTTACTTACTCAGCAAGGATGCATGATCAAACAGCAATGAAGGGCTGTAGGATTTGATAGCTTCAGGATTTGCCAGTAGGCCCTTTTCAGGGGTTCTGGGCCTTGAAAAGTACCCAGTCGTGCTTGCACATAAACTTGGCCCCATACTCATACATGTACCCTGGCAAAGGATGTGAAATGCTTGTGGCGTTGACTTTCTTTTATTTCTCTGAATCCCATCAACATGCTGTTACTGTGCTTGTTTCATACTGGGGTATGAGACTTTTTTTTCTTCTTCTGATGCAATTTATCCAAGAGAGGGGAGTTCAATTAATCTGTACTTATTTTCTATTTTTTTATTGTATTTTTTAAAAAAAACAATTGTAAAACACTTTCAGCCTTTTGTAGTTGGTGGCTATCACTAAAATTTGCAGTTGCAAATTCTGTGTTTTAACTATATGCTGTACGAAGATGCACTTCCTTTCATCTATCCTGAATCTCCTATGATTCAGTTTCAATAGATGACCTTGCATACTTTCTCCATACCATACATAATTCTATAGACCTCTATTACATGCTCCCATTTTCACTTTTTCTTTAAGTTGGAAAGTTCCAGCTGCTGTAACCTTTCCACATAGGGGAATTGCTTTAGTCCATTGATCATTTTGGTTGCCCTTTTCAGCACTGTACCTGCTTAAAGTTGATGAGTGAGAGTGTGGCTTCGCAGAAGAAACTTGAATTGTGTGTTTGAGTAGCAGGACCTGGACTGTGATTCTCTACCTTCATGCAAATGAAGACGCCAAAAATGGACATAAACACAGTTATCAGGAATGGAAGACATTTTCTCATTAAGATACGCAGATTCTTTATGGGAAGAATATTGGGGGAAAGTAGCGATGATGAGATTGTATGAATAGGATATAATATAATAAAATACTATAATGTATGTAGTAATTGTTGGAATATTTGAATAAAGACATTTAAGATTTATTAAGAATTAAAATTTAGGGTAACAGAATATGTAAGTAACAGATATGATAAGCAAACGTAGAAGTTAAGAGTATAGAGTATAGAAACTGCTATAGAGATTAAGAGAATTTTATATATAGTAGCAGGATAGAAAGAAAAATAAGGAAGTAAGTTAACCAATAGTGATAAAGAAAGAAGTCAAGGTATGTATGGAATTGAAGAATGTATGTGAATGTTTTGGGGTGTGTATGTAGATTTTGTGTAAAAAATTTGTTATAATTGTGTTTATTGTTTTTATTTTATAGTATTATGTAGTGTAATTGAGTGTATGTAATTAATTGTTTATATGTTTTTAAAAGTGAATTTGATAATAAAATTATTTTTAAAATATATATATATAAAAAAAAGATACGCAGGGAATATTTGGTATTCATAGTAGTAGACTATGGTAGGTAAGTGCTGAGACCATAAAATAGTAGTAACTACTTTAATTGTTCATAGTAAGGTAAGAAAGAAAAAGGTTGGCTGAGATCCTGAATGGAGTAAGGATGTAAATTCTCAACTATTTCAAGCTTGAATACAAGGATGAATAGTTATTGTGGTTTTCTTCCCCCTATGGTAGGAACTGAATACTTCTGCACAGTTTTTTCCCCCATATCTGAACATCTCAAAGTGTTCCAGACAATATATATATATATTTAACCAAACCCATGTTTTCTGTGTGGAGAATGTGGCTTGTGCACTTGTCTTACCATATGGAAAAATCATCCATAAATTTTGAAACATGAAAATAGTGGGAGAAAATTGTGTGAAAGTCTCATTGCTTTATTGTTGTTTCCAATATGGTTTCACAACTGTTAGATTTTTTTTCTTTTTTACTGTGATACCAATAATAGAGAATATTCCTTCTGTATCTAAGATGGAGGATAAAGTCCCATGCAGATGAAACTCCATTCCATTTCTCCTATTTTTTTCCTACAGGAATCTCAACTACCTTGTGTGCTCCTCTTGGCTATTTAATGGCAAGTGGGGAAGAGGAGGTAATGGAGAAGTGTCCAGCTATCTCCCTATAGTCAGATACATGATGAAAAAGGCATTCCCTGGGACTTCTATGAATCCTTCAGAGATCCTGAAGGATGTTATTGTTGTTTTGCATCTGGTTATAGGAATAAAGACAAATGTTTTTCCACCCCCTCCATTGCTCACTAAATAGTGAAAGTTTTTTCTTGAGGGATGGGGAGAATGCAGACAAGAGGTGAATTTTGAAGGACAGTTGTGTTTGTACAAATGAGCTAGTGAATTCTTCCCTCTAGAACCAATAAGGATATATGCTTGTGTAATGCTGGTATTTATTACAAAGAGGATGTCAGCCACAATGTTTATTCTTTCAGGAAATCTACTTGGTGTTGGAGTCCTTAGACACAATTACAGAATCCACCAACACTTCTATGCATGAGGGTGTGCTGGTGTGACCAGCCCCTCCAATGCAGGAAAAGCAAAGTCTTAACTTTTGAGATGGAAGAAATGAGCTTACAAATACAGTCTCCATACTTCCAAGTTATACTTGGAAATATTGAGATACCTAAACCACCTTGATATTTGACTATCATCCCAACATGTTCAGCCTTGGTGCCATAATTTCCAACCTACAGCCATCAAATATACGCCAACAAAGTCCTCTCCAGCCTGGTTTGATAAATGCTGGCCTCACAGGCGGCCTGTGTATCTTGAGCCTGTTATTCGTCTTTTTTGACACTAACACTATGGGGAGCTGGCTTTCATATATGTAGGTTAGTGATAGTCATAGGATCATGATGATATATAAGACACCTAAAGTTGTGTCTTAAAAATGTGATGTTTTATGCATGACACATAATATATCCCCCTGCATTAGCTATAGGGTATTACTACTAAGCTCAACATTTTAAAGGAACTCATTTATGTGACTTCTGTTGCTATTTTTCACTTTATTTGCATGCCGCTCATGAAAAGGACTCTTGCTTCCAGAAGAGAAGAAATAGTTGGCTTAAAAGCTGTAGTGTGCTGCCATAGCACAGTGTGATCTCACTAATTTAATTAAAATTCACTCATATACATTGTCATTACCACACAAACTTATCCAAAGCTATGAGGGCTCCTGGGACTTCATCAACGTTTTATGTCCAAATATGTTTCCTTGTGCCAGGTTTCTTTTGCAAATTAGATTTTGTCTCCCTCTTTTCTCTCAGCTTCTTTCCAAATACCTTCACTCAACATTACCTTCACCCTCACAAAGAGTAAGAGCCAAGAGAGCAATATCTTTTCTTTAAATTATTGACAGCCTCCTTGTATCTTTATATACTTTTTATAAAATAAGAAAACTGCGAAGAACAACAATACATTAAATAAATTTGTGTGGAGATTATATTTGTCAGTTGGATTGTATCAAAAGGATGTCTAGCCTGACTTCTCTATCAAAGGTACCGATTAGTTTCCCACAAATAAATCCAAACTCTCCAGACCACAAGTGTACCATGAAAGCCCATGTACTACAAAGAACATGAACCAGCGCAGATGACACACACAAGCAAGCCAAGCCACAAGTGGGCAGGAAAAGTGATAAACCATTCCACTGTATTGTTCTGCCCTCAAGTCCTAACAGTGTGATAGGAATTAAACTCATAGATGATGACAGGATGCCATCCTGATTAATGACCTGTCTTAGGTTCTGGCCAATTTTACTGAGATCATGCTTATATTGACTAATGTGCATATCTACATCTGATTGCAAACATTTATCATTAAAAAACAAAACTGTCAATAAACAAGAAGCCCAGTTGTCTTAAACTAGGGCAAACCACAACAATTATTTTAGCATCCTAGCTAGCAAGATAAGTGACACTAGTTGTTGTATAAATTGTTTATACCTGCAAAATGTATTTACTCCTTGTGGACTGGTACTGCACAACAGACAATGATGCCTCTGTCGTATTGTCTTTAGGTCTTTGGAGGGGGAAGGAAAAATCACCATAGGTGCAGAAAGAAGATTCAGACATTTCTTCTCTTCAGATCCCTAGTGTGCTGCTGTTGTTGTTGTTGTTGTTGTTGTTGTTGTTGTTGTTGTTGTTGTTGTTGTTGGAGGGGGGCTATGAAACTGATGTATAAAATGTTGATTTGATTATAACACGTGGCCCTCCTATACTGATACAACAAGACCTCAAGCTGTACATACAGCCAAATAAGCTATGAAACAATTTGCTTAAATTCTAAAATTGCTACATTTCCCATTTTTGTTTAATAGTAACATCCAGCCAAAGAGTTCCACAAGTTTGCTAACTGTTTAATAACATTGCTATCATTTATAAAGGGACTGTTCTCTCTGTGTTTTCATTTTTAAACATTCCAGTGGCCCAATATGACTGCAGACATTAGTCCAATCAATGTGAAAGCTTTCTCTTTTTATTATGACCTTCTCTGAAAAATCATGAATTAGACTTACCCACCAAGTCAATATCTCTTGCAGGTTCACACTCAGTAGGTAAGCCAACACTAAGTGGCTTAAATGTTCTTGCCTCTAAAGGTCTTTCAGCTTCTGCCACAGTCATTGGCATTGGGCAGGATGATGTTGATGGTGATGATGAAGACAATGATGTTATGCACTTCTCACTGAAAATTGGTTGCAGTTGTTTCTCGTACATCTCATTCAATTATATAATTGGAGGTTGTTCATATTCTTTTCTAAAATTTGATTTGAAGGTTTTTTTCCCCTTTTCCCTCCTGTAAAATTTCTCAAGTTCTCTCTGAACGAATTATGGATCTTGTGAAATAGAAATTTAGAAGCTTCTTCTGGTTCCTCAAGCTCCAGTGTCATATATTTTAGCACTAAACTGAAAATAAAATAAACATTTTTGGTTGTTTTAGATGTGTCCAAATTCGCACCAAAACTGTGATTGTAACTGAATTAACCATTCACTTGGTACACTTGTTCCTACTGTCTTACAATGTTCTTTCTTGCCCATTGTGCCGTGCATCCTTCCTTCTTGCCTAAGCACATGGAACTCTGTGACCTGCAGTTCTTGATATGGTAGGCCACATTAAATGGAGTGACTTAAATTTATCAGCTTCTTCACCTTTTGTAGTCCTAGGTTTAATGAACAAGCATGCTATTCTAAAGAGAGGACTTAGGCTGGAGCTAATCCAAGAAGCCCAGAAATTCAGAATGTTCCTCAAGATTGCTCTAATACTTCTGATTCACTGTAGCAAATTACACAAGATCTAGGAAATGCATGCATAGATACAATGGAAATAAGTATCTATAAATATATATTAATATATATAAATATCTAATATATAAAAGTCAGAGTTTGTCTGTGTCAGGCAAAGACCTCATATGATTGGCTATGTCAGGTGAAGACCTTATATGATTGGCTGCATAAGAAGATTCTATGGAATCCTGGGGTTGGCAGTTTAGGGAGGGGCCTTCAGAATTCTTAGCCAGAGAGCTCTTGGGCCTCAGTCAACTGTGTCTGTTTTGAATAGGCTGGTTGCAATGGAGATGAGGTCTAGCAGCAAGGATGAGGACAGCGTATTCCCTCAGGAACCCAACTTCTGTATGTTAATAACTCTGAACACAGATTGGATTGGGGAATATGGGGAAAACTTACAAGTACTGGACAAGACAATTTGGGGAATTAGAGACACAGGATCTCAAATCTATGTATTTCAACTGCATCTAATTTATCCACAGAACTTTATACCTCAAGAAAAAGCACTGCTGAAGTCTAGCTTTTTAGAGAAAATAAAATCCCAGACAACACCGGGAATATAAACTGTGTGTGTGTGTGTGTGTATGCATACATGTGTGTGGGTATATCCTTGCTCACATTCTACCGTTTATCTCACTTGCTGCCCTGGCTGGACTCATCTTAATATGCAAAACCTCTAAGCCTGTGGGATCCATGCACATAATCTGTACCATGTGGGCAGCCTGCTCCCAAGAGGTCAGAGGGGAAAGAAAATAGAGAGAAAGCCAATTGGGATCTACCAATTGATACTGATAGATATCTGGGTGAGTTTCAAAAGATCAGCAAGTGCTTCTCATTCACAGTTGTGCAACAATGTTAACAAAAATAACAAGGAGGTAGAGGAAGAGTAGAAGGAATACCAATTTTCCTTTTCACTTCTAAATCAAGTTGCTGGCATGGAATCAAACTTGACAAACAAAACTAGAGTGGATTTTGGTGCGAAAGGACTTTGAGCCAGTTCTGGCTGAACACAAATTATAAGCATGTCCTCAGATGTACCTTTGTTTGTTGATCAGCCATGATTTGGTACCTGGTGCATCTTAGTGTTCTATTATAAAACAAAGTAAATCCTATAGGCATGCAGTCTGTCTGTCTGTCTGTGGTCCAGAGAATTAAAGTTAATGGCCATTGCCAAATCATATGGACAGACGTATTCCTAGTAACCACAAGACATTGCTGTTCTCAACTTTGCAGTACAGAACTGTTTTTACAGGAGCTCTGATTAGCTTTGTCTATCCCTACTTACCTGAAAAGGGGATAATAAAGCCCATAAAATCAAAAACCAGTTAGGCTCTGCTGGTCTCTGAAGTATTCCTGCTGCTTCCTTCAACTGGCAGGATTCAGCAGTTATCCAAAGGGATGAATGAGTTACTTTTGTCATTGAGTTTTGTCCTCCCCCCTCTCCCTTGCCCATCCTGTAGTTCCATGGATGCAAATGTAACTTTTGCTTTGCTTTGAGGTTTTTAAACATTTCCACTGAACAGGAAAGTGAAACAAAATTTATTTAACATGCTGCAGGTACCCATTTCAGAACAGCTGCTACTCCGTGCTTCAGGACTACACTGCTCCTGAACAATATCCCTCCATGCATCAACTCATGGATGAAACTGGTCTCTAGCAGGAATAGGGAAATCTGGCAGTTTTGCTTCCTCCCACAGCCAAATTTTTAAAACCTGTTCTTTCTCTCCTGGATATTGAATTCGAAAATTTTAATAAATTCTCCCAAAAGAAGCTGAATTCAAATGCTTTCCCACTTGCACTGATCAAATTTAGTAGACACAGAAATTTCCAGATCAGGCATGATTTCATTGTACCTTCCTGCCACAAATGGGGAGTCTCTCAGCAAAGAAAAGTCAGCACCTTAATTCAACCCTAACAAGCTGAATAAGATGAAGGTTTAAACCCTCCAAGCCTTAAACAGTTAGGGTTTCTTGTACATTCATTTCTTTTTAAAAAAATCTTGAGCTCTTTCCATCCTGAATCTGAACAATGTTAATTTTTTTTATAAACTCATATCAAAACCAACCAGAACCAAAATTCTCTCCACTCTTATTGTAATTATACTATGTTTATTGAACACCCAGTCTTATGGATCAAAGACTAGACATAAATTAGACTGATTTTTTTTTAAATAGGGTCTTACTTTCAGCAGGCTCTTCTTATTTCTATAATTAGAAACCCAGACATGTTCTATTTCACAGATCTATCCCCTCGCCATGATTAACCATTGATGTCAATGAATGATATGATTTCTTTTTCTTCCGTGTTTGTAAAAGGCCTTCTATAAATACCACATCTATGCTAATGAGTCAACTAAGCGAGATAGGGAGCAGTATTCTAAATACTCAGCAGCATCAAGATTTATTTATTTATTTATTTATTTATTTAAATACAAAGTTACATTAACTTCTCAAATGTTTTTCAATAGGCATTGGAGGGAAAGTACACTGATATAGGATGTGTTAGTTATAATAAATGAGAGGAAAATGCATAAGTTCAGGTGCATTGCACTTTTACAAACTATGGTTGGTGAGAGGATGGGAGTAATATGTTCCCATTATAGGACATATCGTAGAATCACATATTTCTAGACAAGATGTTAGTAAGTGAGGCTTTTCCATCTTCTATCTCCACCACACGATTTCTCTCTTCTTCCCTCTTTTCCTGCAGTTTATTAGTTTCTTCTAGTATAAATTGCACACACTTATCAGCTCAGTCCTCAATATAACGCAGAACTGGAACGTGAACCAAATTAAGGTCTTCCTGGTATTGCATTGTATATGTAGTCAAACATCACTATAGGCATTACATACACATTGGCAGTAACCATTCTTTTTCCAACATACGCTGCCAGCATAATTACCATATTGGCAGAGATCACTGGAGGCACAGAGCATACAGAAGATAAAGGAAAGAGGTGAAAGAGGCAGGCAATCACTAGGGTATAATATTCTGTGAAGCAAGCTGCAAAATGCTATAATGCCACCATGAGGGAAAGCAGATGTTGGTAACTTTAGAGCTTAAGACTAGTGCTTTTAGATAGTACCAAAAATCTATCTACCTACTCAGTATTATGTATTAATGTTCCAAGAGTGAACTATATCCTGCCAAAAGGAGACCTCGAAGTAGGAAAAGAAAACAATAGCACCCTCCCACTCATGTTTTCCAGAAAATATGATTGATATTGATATTGAAAGTATAATATCAGTTCAACCAGGAGACATACTACCTTTGATGCTTGGAGGCAATAATATGGTAGTCATGACTGATAGCCATTGATAACTTTCTCCAGCCTCCTTTTAATGCCATTCAAGGCAGCAGCCATCAGCCACGCATTTCAGTCATGAAACCTGCAGTTTGATTTTGCATTATATGAAGAAGCACTTATTTCAATCAGTCTTGAATCTTCTGCTATTCAGCATGATCAAATGATACTAGGTTCTGGCAGTGTGAGATAAGAATAAAATACTTCTTCCCATCAGTTTTCTCCACACCATATGCAATTTTATGCATTTCTATCCTGTGTCCTCACCCCCAGTTTTTTCCTGAAGCTAGAAAATGAAAGACATTGCAAACTTCCCTTGCAGTGAAGGTGCTCCTGTCACATGACCATGTTGGCTACTTTTTTTGAACCTTTTCCCACTTGCTTAACAGGAACAGAGGTGCAGGAACAAGAACAGCAGGCAGTATTCCAAGAATGGTGAAAACCGAGATTTGTATATAGACACTATGGCATTTCTAATAATTCACAAAATGAAAATTTCTTACTCTTCACAGCACGTGCACACTTTTTAAAAGTTTTGAGAAGTCTATCTTCCACAAGCCCATGCTCCCTGTACTGGTCAGTCACCATCAGGTGCAATCCCAGAAGATGATGTTAATGTCCCCATAGAATCTAAACTGGCATCAGTATTGCTTTTCTTTTGGCATCAGTTTAAAATTTACTTATTTGCTGAGACATTTTACAAGTTGGTTTATATCTAGTTTGCTCAGCAGCTTTTCGGTTTTGTTTTGCTCTGGATTTTTTTATTGTGGTGTTTTATGGGTTTATTGCATTAACTTGTGTCATACTCTAGTTTTTTATGTCTCTTGTATATTGCCTTGAAAGATGGATGGATGGATTAGTGTTTTAGATTTGCTAGTATAATTCGCACATGCATACCCACACACATAAACAAAAATAATATTTTATTATTTTTTTAACCCAATTCTAGTCTGCAAATGCCATTTGTCACAATGAAACATGTCATGCCTTCATCATATTCATTGTCCTTCATTCTAGACCAGGATAATTCTTATTTTTCTGATACTTCTATCAGTGATGAGCATTGCATCCTGCCTTTTCATTGTATCAAAATGCTTCAATTTTGCATTTTTATGATATTTTAATCCTTTTGCACCAAACCATCATCATCCCATCTAGTCAGATGTCAGCTGGATTGAATGACAAACGTGCCAAGCTGAGCATTTATGGAACTTTTAAACTAGAAACTCCATGACACATTGTGTCAATGAATGCAAATGTATGGCTGAAACATCCAGACCAATTAGTTATACTGCAGCTAAAGATTCCCATCCTCCAAAACAAGGAGTGTTGTTCAGAGGAAAGATATCTTAAATGAAATCAATTTATGTGATAACACTGATAATACTGAAGCATGGATATGTAAATAGTAGTGTCCTCAATTGAACCAAGGCTTCTTCTCCAGAGCAATCTGCTATTAGAAACATGGAAAACAGAATAAAAAATAGATTTTTCCCCCTGGAAGTTGTTAATTTCCTATTAATGGAAGTATTACTAGTGAAATATTTTATTGAGGTCAACCACCCATCCCACTACAGTACTGTTTTTCCACCCTGCAGTTGTTCAGCCAATATCAGCTCCACCTGGGTTAGAGACCACTTAATCTTCTCTATCTGTTCTCTTCCCTCTGCTTTCTCTCTTCTTCTTTGTTAGTATTTATTCCCTGTTCCATGCTCAGGCACCCTGTGGTAACATTCCTCTCTACCCTTAGCACAAACAGGGGTATATTTCCCTCACTTGTTTTTAGGGTTATTGTATTCTAGCACCCCAAATCCAGGCAGCCTCATGATTATGCTGTGGGTCATAAAAGTTATGGCTGGCACATAGGAACACCCTACTGATTTTCTACTTGGAAGCTTTATAGGTACAAGATACTTTGATGGTATATTCCTGAATGGCAGGGGGTTGGACTTGATAATCCTTGTAGTCTCTTCCAGCTCTATGATTTTTTTTTATTCTACGGCATTTTCTGCACCACCCTCACAACCTGCCACAGGGATGGCAGAAGGACAGGACCACAATAACAGTTCTGCATGATGGCATTGCTGTCTCATCCTTCTCCTGTCCCCAGGCAGTACAACCATGGAGTAAATCATTGATGGGTTTTCCCTATCAATGACCCATGATCACACCACCATCACAGACTTACCTGTCATGCAGAAGCCCAGGAATCACAATGGCCGCACTTCTTGCCCCAGTGCAGCCTGGGAAGGTACCCGGCTCCACTGCACAAGGAAGCGACAGGGCCATTGCTCTTCCTTCACCACACAGCTAGCCGGTGTAGAGGTGAGCACTCTTGTCATGCTCCCCTCCCAGCAGCGCCAATGCTGGGATCCCAATTGGACACCACCATGAAAAGTTAGGATACAGAGAGGGCCTGAGACT
The DNA here is from genome assembly GCA_948472985.1 of Iguana delicatissima. Classification (NCBI taxonomy): domain Eukaryota; kingdom Metazoa; phylum Chordata; class Lepidosauria; order Squamata; family Iguanidae; genus Iguana; species Iguana delicatissima. Next base: position 1,343,850 of record CAOKZL010000537.1, read on the forward strand.
GAGCACTGGGTTTTATTGGCTTCTTTGTGTATATCAGAATGCTTTACGACCTGAATATCTAGGTGTTTGTGCAAATCCTATTACTCTTTTTCTTTACCATGTTTTCTCCTTGTGCAGATCCTACACCATTACCAACAGCGGGAGGTACAGGTAATTAACAAATATAGCTTTCCCAGAAATAGAGATTCCTACTTGAAGCATCTAAAATTATCTAGTGATGTCTTTCTTCAGCCTCAAACCCACATCATGCCTGCAAAGTGGATTACTGACCCTACACAGGATTAGGAATATAGCTATTCAACTATTTTAGGTGAATAATTTCTGCAGTTTTTTTCCTGCTGTGGAGAAAATGAAGATTTATGTGTAGTTCTTTCCTGCTATTTGCATATCTTGATGTTTTTCCAGAAATTATTCTGAACAGAATATTTGAAGGAAAGGGTTGTGCAAAATCCACCATTTCCAGATAGCCACATGGGGTGTGTGTATGTGTAGAAGTCTGCTGTTTTTTACACACTCACAAAATAGTGGCTTTGAATGAAAAAGTGAGGAAAAAATATCCAGTATATTATTCTTCCTGATTAGACTTTCAGTCTTAGGAAATTATTGTGTGTTTTTTTAAAGTCAGGTTACAAATAATAGTGAATATTATTTCCTCGTCAACTCAGTACTACCATGAAGATTACTGAGAGTACATAAGAAAAATGCTTTGTGAGCACAAAAATGCAGCCCTAGCAACTGCTCATTTGGCCTCCTATGTCAGCTTTTCAAAAAGAAAGAGACTGAAATCTGTGTATAAACTACACCATTATCAGTTTCATAATACTTTAATTATCATGGCTCAATTCTATATAAGCTTGGAATTTTTAGTTTAGTAAGGCACTTACAATTATCTGCTAGAGAGCTCCAGTATGTTACCCTGAAATATAATTCATGAGATACCCAATATTCTGTCCCCATAACAGAATTTAATTGTTTTAATCCTCAATTCGTCTCTTCTCAAAGTAACTTGGTACTTTCTAAATAGTTCTGAAAATTATAAAGGAGTGATCTAGAATTCCATAGGATTGATCTATGACAATTAAAATGTTATAAAACTGATACAATAGTGTAGTACAGAAACATCTTGATTCTTTTTTCCAAATGGACTCTGCAGATTTGGGACTACTAGTGGTGTAAACAGGCTGCAGGAAGCATAGCTAGAATTCAAGAAAAATCCAGCCAACCAAACTTTTTGGAAACTATATCTTCCATTGTTTTTGCTTCTCGATTCCCCCCCTCACTCTACTCTTACTACTTATTCACCCTTCTATTCCTCTAGCACTTCAGACAGCAGAAATTGCCACTATTTCTTTCAATATGTATACAGTCTCTCTCTCTCTCCCCCGCCCCAAATACAATAACCCAGAAAAGTATTAAATAAAGAGACTCTAGAACAATTCGAATCAGTAGATATTTCTGAAAATACATTTAAAATGATGACTTCAGTCCTTCTCTTATCACCTTGTGTGAAGGTAGGGAGCTCATTCCATAATTCGGACCGTTACTGGAATATCCTCGTCCCTGATTACAGCCCAAAGGATGGGAGAAGCTCCAGAGGGTCACCTTGGATGTCTGCAGTTCATGGGGGAGGAAGTCTTCCTTAAACTGCCTTGACCACAGATCTCTTGGTACTCTTGCATATCTTTTATGTAGCCAGATTTGATGCCTTTTTTTTTTTTCAAAAAAAAAAAAGAACTGCCACTCCAATACAATATAATGGTGGGGAGAGGGGGATTTCCAGTCTCTACATGACTCAAAAAGTGTACAAATACAAACAAACCCAGAGGGGACAAACTTTTAGAAAAGAAGAGTAATTTTTCTTAATCAGTCACCAAGGTTTTCAGGTCAGAGTCATTTCATGTCACTTGACATTTTGGAAGACAAATGACAGATCTATGGAGACACAGCCCATGGGCTTCCACCCATGCAGTTATTCCACAAATCCACACAAATGACAGGGACAAATGGCAAGTCCTCATGAGCTATGAAGTATGTGCACTGGACTTTGGGCTATCAGGGTGAAGGTGCCTGAAAGAAATGTAGCCTTCATTTTTCTGAAACCAGTCATTGCATTTGGGTGCAACAATAGAGGGTGCATGAAAAGTAGCATTTGTTAGACATTGTGTAGTCTGAAGGCAACAACTATTTAATTACCATTTAGGTACATCCACTGTATAGTTCTAGACAAAGAAGTAAGTTGGAAGAGACTGAAGTCTATCAGAATAAGGATTCTTTAAGATGTAATAGTTTCTCTCAAAGCAGATTCTTTGTGTTCCAGATCCATAGGGAAATCTGGAATGTGTTTGTTAATAAATCTGTTTGACATGTATTGGTCTTGATTTTTTCCTTTCTGCTAGTTGGTGCAGTCCTTCTTATTTGAGCTCTGTGACATAGATGTGTGAAAGAGAAATGGAGTTTCTAGAGCTAGTTCTGAGTCGTATTTCTCGAACATACAAGAATTTAACGGTTTTATAATTTAAAAATGATTTATAGATTTTATAGTTTGCAATTATTAAAATAGTGTATTATTGTGAACTGATGAAAATCAATTTTTGATGAAGGGATCCTAAAGTCTGCTTAGATAATTTTCTTCCAGTTATCAAAGAACGAGTATTTTTAGGTATTACAAGTATGAATACAGAACTATGAAAAATCTGCAGTTTTTGTACAGGCCATTCATCAAAATATGTACCCCAGGCTGGCATTCTGTTAAGAACCTATGAAAGCACAAGTCCAACTTAAGCCCTCACAAGTTACTTTTTTTTTTTTTTGATTATTTCAGGGATCTCTACCAAGCACATACAATGACCAAAATTCCTCCCCAATCCTTTTAGTGCAATGATTTAGTGAACAGTGGAGAGTAGAGATCATTGGCAAGCATCTTGTTCTGTTTCTATCAGCAGATGCAGATCAATGACATCATGTGGGTAATCCTGCAGCTAAAAGGTGGTTTATGGGTCCAAAGTGGGATATGTAGCATAGTTCTGCATGCAGAAATTTTATGCTACATCCCTGTGCTACAGAATCTGGGCCTCATTGCAGATATTAAGATACACACTATGCTTGACATCCTGTTAGTGAATCAAATGGTGTAAGTTGGACTCACACTATCACAACTCACTCTTATGGTCATTTTGTAGGTTGGAATTCTGTTCAACCACCAAAATCTTCCTTAAAACCCATCTTGTAAACAGGGCATCTCCTCCTCAAACTACCATTTCCATTTTATCATGGAAGTGGGGGGCAGTGGAGACATATACATATGTTTTCCTGTTTCTGAACATTCTTCAACATGCATCCACAGAGACCACTAAAGGTCCTTGGGATGTCCCTGCAGGTGATCTCCTTGCAACACAACCAACCCCAGGAAAATAGCTGGACCTATCCCTACTTATCCTCCTGTGCCCTGACAACATGGAAATGGACATGTTTGTGGTGAGGGAGCTGTACTGTTTACAGGTGAGCTTTTTGGGGGGCAAGGAGTAGCACTGGGATACATAGCTGTAGGGACTTAGCCACGTGACACACCCATGCTGCCTGATGTAGGATTTCTGCCAAGGAAGGACATACCTGAATTTGCATGCCAGTGCGTATTCTAGTGAAACAGTATTCTCAATCAAGCATTGTTCTTCTGTTGGTAAATGACACATGTGGAGAAAGAACAAGAATGATCACACTAGATCTACCTCTCCCTTACCATTTCCAACAGCTCTGTTTTCTGTGCAAAGAATGTGCAAATTTTTGTACAGACAAGTCAACAAACTGTGAAGATTCTTATCAATCTAGGATTCTCCTCACTGTGGCTTTTTGCCATCTTTACTTTACTTGAATACTCACTGCAAAAGAATTGGATCTGAGGGGAAAAAACTACTACAATGTGGAAAGTTGCTACTATTTGGGTTTCGACCATGCCATTCAATTTCTCCTCCCCTTTCCTGGCTTTGTTTTTACTCACTATCAAGCAGTCACTGAGAACAATCAGTCCTCATAGCATTATTTTGGGATCCCTCCTCTCTTTTAGGGGTTTCACTCTGAAAGTTTTATTATATTTGCCAAATCTTGGTATTTCCCTGAGCCTCCAGATATTTCCTTTCCGTTCCTCCAAGCCTACATATATCTCCGCTTTTGAATTTGAGCAGTGCTGTTTTTACAATGAATAATGGAAACAGAAGGAAGAAGTAGTGCTCTTCCACAAGATACTGTTTTTGTGTGTATTAGTGGGGCTGCTTTCAAGCTTTCCTTTCTTAGGCAGAAGAATGTCCAGAGAATGCTGAGAAGAGAGCAAGGGAATAAATGGCCACCAGCTGGCTAGAGAGTGAAAAAACAAGTAGCTTGCCACTATTTGGCTTCAGAACAAAGGAACAGGCAGATGCCATTATATCTCTGTGGCACAAATGAGTGATTCAGGAATGCCCCAGAGTCACGAAAAACACTAGCTCAATTTGCCCTTGAAGAGGGAAACCGTTATTTTCTGAAACACAATGAGCTTAAACAATTATAGCACTTCAGAGAATTAATTTCTCCCTCCTCTTTCTTATATCTATGTGTCTTCCCCTCAGTCCTCTCTTCCTTTTCTCTTTCTACTTGATTGTTATTGTTTTCTGATTTCAAAGTCCATCAACATGCTGTGATTACTGGCTATATCATGTCATCATTGGCTTCTTCAGGGGTGTAACTATGGAGTGAGAAAATGTGGGCTTTGCTCCATTATAAAAATTCTGGTTCCTCAAATGAAAAGTTTGTCAATGGAGGTTGTCATTTCAACCTGGCTAAACTAGATGAATTCAAGTCTCCAGGGCCAGATGAAATACATCCAAGGATATTAAAAGAACTGGCAGAAGTCATTCTAGAACTATGTTACTGCAGCCTAGGCCTACCCAGAGATAGCACCTGATATCGTTTTTGATATCAAACAATTCAGCTTTCCCCTGCCACCCTGCTCCACATGTTTGCGAGGTCACCGGACAAGCATGCAAACAGGCATGGCCAATAATTGCTGGACATTCCATTCTCCACCTAAGCAGGCCAGACACCGCTGGTTTGTCGCTTCAGGGACCTCTCCGGCAAACACCTCTTTACATATGTGCGATACTAACAAAGGCTTCCTGCCCCGAGCAGGCAACTGGACAAAGGTTGTGCTGTCCACTGGTAAGTGCTGCGCATTTGCATACTGGCTACACTATTGTTAATTTGGCTCTGATTCCATCATGCAAAGTTGTGACCTTTCCAAGACATTGTCTAGCACCCAAAACTTATTGTTCTCCCCAAGTAAGGCATAGCCTGCAATCCCAATTCACCCTATAAAAACCCCTGATTCTGAGACCTTCCTCAGATAGCTCCTGAGTTCCATCCCATCTTGCTGCTGTTGTGCTTGGTGAGCTCCCCTCAGCTAATCAAGCTGAGCTTCTTCTCTGCATGCCCGGTTTCTCTCCCGAGGTCCAGGACAACGAGACAGGTGTCGTATCACCCATATCCCCTGAAAATCTCTATCCTTAATTCAATCTCTAAGTTAGCTGTGTGACTGTGGTGTCTTTAATATTTGTTTGTATGCAATAAAATATCATTTTATTACTTTAAACCTGTCTGGCTGTTTGACTGACCTGACCCTGTAGACGCTGGGCTGCAAGATCCCGCTAAGTTACCCTGCCTCTCGCTAGCTTAAGTGAGTGCTCCAGCTAATTTTCCCCAAAATTGTGTGTTGTTGTTTGGTTATTTAGGTGTCCCTCTCAGGACCCCCAGTAAACAGGATAACAACTAGTCTCGCAAAAATCTTTGAGAACTCTTGGAGAACAGGAGAACTCCCAACAGACTGGAGGAGGGCAAATGTTGTCCCATCTTCAATAAGGGAAAAAAATAGGACCTAAATAATTATTGCCCAGTCAGCCTGACATCAATACCAGGAAAGATCCTAGAGCAGATCATTAAACAATTAGTTTGTAATTACTTAGAAAGCAATGCTGTAATCACTAAAAGTCAACATGGAATTCTCAGAAATAAGTTATGCCAAATGAATCGTATCTCTTTTTACAACAGAGTTACAACCTTGATAGATGAAGGGAATGATATGGACATAGCGTATCTGTCAAGGTCAGAGACCTAGGCAGCAAGCCAGCCCAGAGAAGGGAGTGTGAGAGCCAGCAAAGTCCAGGAGGAGACAAGCAAGCACTTTACACAAGGGAGTTCATTTACCAGAGTGTCAAGCAAAAGCTGTAGTCAGAGTTCCAAAAGCCTAGGGTCAAGAGATCAATTCAAGGTAGCAGGAACCAGGTGATGGGAGCAAGGACTGGGCAAGAGGAGGGGTTGAAAGAAGTTTGCCACAAGCAAAGGAAAGCTTCCAGGCAGGCAGTTATATAGCCCAAGACACAGGTGTGGCTAGTCACTGCTTCTTGAATTTAATCAAGGAAACCCCCCTTTGCTCAGCAATCTTGAGTCTCCACCTTGTTTGTGGGCTGATTGGCACAGGCTCCAAACCATCTTTAGAATCAGATCCCTGTTGCCCTAAAGGAGCAGGCAGAGCAACGTCCAAGCCTGCTTGGTCCATGGCAGCAGGGGGAGCTATTGAGCTGCAGGACTCATCTCCATCCTGAGCAACAGGCACCAACAGCTGTTGCTCGTCATCAGCAGCTCTGACAGGGGCTTCAGTTATCACAATATCTTGATTTCAGTAAGGCCTTTGACAAAATTCCCTATGACATTCTTGCAAAGAAGCTAGTAAAGTGCAGGCTGGGCAGGGCTACTGTTAGGTGGATTTGTAATTGATTGACTGACCGAACCCAAAGGGTGCTCACCAATGGATGCTTTTCATCCTGGAGAGAAGTGACTAGTGGGTTGCCACAGGGTTCTGTCCTAGGCCCAGTGCGATTCAACATCTTCATCAATGACTTAGATGAAGGAGTAGAGGACATGCTGATCAAATTTGCAGATGACACCAAGTAGGGAGGTGTCGGGTGCCCTCTATATATTAATTGATTTAGTATAGCAATAGACTGAAGGAATAGCGGTAGTAATCTGTTATGGTATTTCCAGATGCAGAACATTCCTTCCGGCTAGAGTTTCACAGGAACAGATAGATCAGATAGTAGTCATGGTGATTTAGGGCCGCTTGACCTTTGATAGTTATGTCCTGCAAAGTTGCCTGTTTTAAGTGTAAAGTGTGGGAAACAAATCCCATTCTCGAGCTTTAATGCCTGTAAGACAGCATCACCCACTATGTTTCAATAAAACTTTTATCCAGTTTATTGACTACGTGTGAGAGTGAATCTGTTCCTGACAGGAGGGGTTTCTAATATGCCAGAGGACAGGATCAAAATTCAAAATGACCTTGACAGATTGGAGAACTGGGCCAAAGCTAACAAAATGAATTTCAACAGAGACAAATGTAAGGTCCTACACTTAAGGAGGAAAAACAGAATATACAAATATAGGATGAGGGACATGTGGCTGCATAACAGTATGTGTGAAAGGGATCTAGGAATCTTGGTAGATCACAAGCTGAACATGAGTCACCAGTGTGATGTGGCAATCAATAAAGCCAGTGAGGTTCTTGGTTGCATCAATAGGAGTATGGTGTCTAGATCAAGTGAGGTAATGGTACCAATCTATTCTGCATTGGTCAGACCTCATCTGGAATACTGTGTCCAGTTCTAGGCACCTCAATTCAAGAAGGATATAGACAAGCTGGAGCAGGTCCAGAGGAGGGTGACCAAAATAGTAAAGGTGTAAGGCCCCGCTATGGGGGTCCCCAATATCAGTATAGTTTGGATGGGCACCATACCTAATTGGCAACACATTTTTTTTGGCTCTGATATCAGATTCAAGCCTGAAAGGTGACAGAAAGGTCAAACTGAGCGAGGGAAAGAATTTGACTGTAAATGTGAGAGGCATATGTCAACTCCAAAATTCCTCCAGGTAAGACTTGAGTCATTTGTCAGGCAAATACACATCATGCCTGTGGATAATAGGCTTAAATAGAAGCTGGACTTTTCCAAGGAATCCAACTATGAGGAGCCCACCAGGACACTGACTGACAGATATCTATCCCTTGTACACCTGGATTCTTTCCTCTGTCCTCGCAGCATCCACAATAGACAGCTATTACAACATCCATCATGTCTTTGTCACTCAAAGCACTAAGCCCATCAACAGGCAAAAGACCCATTGTCCACAACAGGTTCCCTTTGTCTTGCATCTGGAACCTTCACAGCCACAAGCCATTTTCAGGGTACAATACCCCTGCTTTGAGGAGGCCTATTGCAGTGTCTTGAAGATCTACCCGTCACTCTGTCCATCTGGCTCCTGAATGAGAACTGCCCTTAGGTCCTACCTAAGCCAAAATACATTTCTGCTCTTCACTACTCTTCTGGACTGGTCATTATAAATCCCCCCAAATCCCTCAGCCTCTCTATAATTTTTTCTCCCTTTCTCTTTCAGCTAGCTCTTGTGTGAATGTGTGATTGTGTGTATCTTGTGTGCATGCATGAGTGAATTCCCCTCAATAAAATCATTTTATTTAAACAATTTTACTTGGTTTTTGGCTTGGCCTGACCCTGTAAAAATTGGGTTTAAAGATCTCGCAAGGTTACCCTGCCTCTTGTAGTGCTACAGCTTGTGCTGTGGCTATTTCCCATTCCCCAATTATTTGGAGCACATTGAGGTGTCCCCCAAGGACCCCAGAAATCAGGGTAACAAAGGTTCCTGAAGCCATGCCCTGTGAGGAGAGGCTTAGTGAGCTGAGGATACTTAGTCTGCAGAAGAGAAGGTTAAGAGGGGACGTGATAGGCATGTTTAAATATTTGAAGGGATATCATGTCGAGGAGGGAGTGGGCTTGCTTTCTGCTGTTCCAGAGACTAGGACAAGGAGCAATGGATTAAAGTTGCAGGAAAGGAGATTCCTCTTGAACCTCAGGAAAAACTTCCTAATGGTCAGAAATGTCCAGCAGTGGAATATGCTGCCTTGGTATATGGCAGAGTCTCCATCTTTGGAGGTTTTTAAGCAGAGGCTGGATGGCCTTCTGTTTGGGAATGCTTTGCTGTGTGTTTCTGCATAGCAGGGGATTGGACTGGATGGCCCCTGGGGTCTCTTCCAACTCTATGATTCTATGATTCTATTAAATTCCCCTTCCCAAATTTCTAGCAGTGAAGATAGTGAGGCTCTGAAAATTATTCACACTGTGTATTTGTTGTGTAAATGTTCCCTTGGTAACTATGGCTGCCCCTTTTCTTTGAGTATGTAAACTCTATTTCTAAATGCTTAGCTGAACTTTTAAGCTACTGCCATTATAAAAACTTAGGGATGGAAGGAAAATTATATTTCGTGGGACTAACTTTTGATGGTGGTGGGATTGCATGCTCCTTTTAAGCAAAAAGCTATGCTGATGGTAGCACTGCTACTGAAGGAGCCTCCCACATCATACTGGCTTTTGCTGATGAGCCAGACTAAATGTGCCAAACAGCTACTGGTCAGCTGCAGTAGTGGGGGTGACACTGGCAGAGAATCTCTCAGAGCCAATGGGAGCAACACCATAGCTAACACTTGTTAGTACTGTGCAGACAGCGGCACAGTAAATCCCTCTTGTATGCCTTTGTAATGTCATGAGGCAATCCAAAATGAAACAAGAGATAGTGCCAAAAGATGAGATTCTTAGGTCAGAAGGCACTCAACAGGCTAATGGGGTAAGGCAGGTAGAAGTAGAAATAGCACAATGACTAATGATGAAACTGGATTCAACCAGAAGGGATGCTCAGCTGTGGACATGCTCAGAGTAAAAGAAAAATCTGAAGCTGCCCAACACTTATTATAGGGACATGGAATGTAAAAAGCATGAATCAGCAGAAGCTAGACATAGTAAAACAAGAAATGGAATGTACAAACATTACAATATTTATAGTGAACAAGCTAAGCTGAACAGGAATGAGTCATTTTGAGTCAGTGTGTTTTACAAAGTGTTTACAAGTGTTTTACTCAGGAAATGAAAATCTAAGAAGAAATAGTGGGTCATTAATAGTGAGGAAAGATGTAGCAAAAGCAGATAAAGGATATAATGCAAAGTCTGACTGAGTCACATCAATAGCACTTCAGAGAAAACTGATCAATATAACCATAATGCAAGTGTATGCTCCGACTATAGAAGAAATTGAAAGATTCTATGCTGGGGTCCAGGAGGCAAATGATCACATGCCAAAACAGGACTTCCTCTTAATCAAAGATGAGTGGAATGAAAAAGTAGGAAACACAGCTGAATCAAAGACTGTCGGAAAATCTTACATAGGATTAAGAAATAAGCAAATGCTCAAGAAAAGTAACTGAATTTTCGAGGCCAACAGTTTGTTCATTACAAATACATTCTTCAAGCAACTCAGGAGGTGGCTGGATATGAGGAGTGACAATCTGCCAGACAATCTGGCAGATCTGCCAGACAATCTGGTGGCCAATACAGAAATCTAACAGATTACATAATCAGAAGCAGAAGATGAACAAGCTCCATACCATCTGCAAAAATAAGACCAGAGGCAGGTTGTGACTCAGAGCATACCAAAATTGGAAAAAAGCTAAGGAAGAACACTAAACCAACCCTCATGCTAAAATGCAAACTGAAGAATTTCTCTGTAGAATGTAAAAATGATGTAAAAAATAGATTAGCTCTACTAAGCCTAATTGGCCAGGAGCCAGAAGAACTCTGGACTGAAGCAAGGAATATTGTCAGGGAGGAATAGAAAAAAAAACACTATCTAAAGAAAAAGAAAGCCTCAACTGATGACAAACTCTTCAAACTCCTAAGGACAGGTGAGAAGCAAAAGTAAAAGGGGCTGAAAATACTAGGAGAATCCTGAGTTCAACTGTTCAGTGACTTGTGTGGAGAGATTAGGAGAGCTATTATAATAATAAATGTGGAGAAATAAAAGATAACAACAACAACAAAAAATAGCAAGAGATGTCTTCCACAAGATCCAAAAAATCAAAGGAAAATTTAAACCAAGGATGGGAATGCTTTACAACCTTCAGGGAAAGACATTACATTACCAAATATGAATAAAAAGACCATGGAAACACTATACTAAAGAATTATAAAATAGATGAAAGGAGTACAGATTCATCCATGGAAGAACCATATGAAGATGAATCTACAATTTTAGATAACGAAATGAAAGCAGCACTCAGAGACTCTTAGGAAGGAGGTATGAAAATTGGAGGAAAGAGCATCCATAATTTAAGATAAATAGATAACACCATAATGCAAGCAGAAAATAGCAAAGACTTGGAGCAATTCCTGGAGAAAGTCAAGGAAGAAAGTATAAGGATAAATTTACAGTTGAACATGAAGAAAACAAAAATAATGGCCACAGATTACTTGCATAACTTTAAAAGAGTCTATGAAGACATTGAAATAGTTCAAGATTTTCCATACTTTTGTTCAGTCATTGATCAAAATGGAGACAACAGTTAAGAAATCAGAAGAAAACTAGGACTTAGAAGGCAGCTATGAACAAGCCAGACAATATCCTCTAGTGTAAAGATATATCAATGACATATCTCTTTCTCTTTCCAATTTTTAAGTATGGCTGTGAAAACTGAACAGTGAAGAAAGCTGAAAGAAAGAATATCGATTTGCTTGAACATGGTTCTGGAGAAGAGTTCTATGGACATCCTGGACTACTAAGAAGACAAACAAATGGATCTTAGAGCAAATCATGTCTAAACTCTCCCTAGAAGTCCATATGACTAAACTGAGGCTGTCATACTTTGACCATATCGTGAGAAGATGTGACTCGCTAGAAAAAACAATATTGCTTGACAAGGTAGAAGGCAGTAGGAAAAGAAGAAGACCATATTATAGATGGAGAGACTCAATCAACGAAGCCATGGTCCTGAGTCTGTAAGATCTGAGCAGGGCTGTTGATAATAGGGTGATTCGGTGATCTCTCATTCATAAGTTGAAATCAAATTGACAGCAGCTAACAGCAAATCCTCCTTTTCCCCCCACCTCCACTTGCATCCATGGGCTCCCCCCCCCTTAAAATTTTTGTGGCCCACTCTCCGTTATCATAGTTCTCCAAACTCTAGGATTACCCTGAGTGCACAGTAGTGGTCATTTTGACTAGAAAAACAAGAATGAAATTACCTAGAATTAGAATACACAATGGTGCAAGGATTTTTTAAAAACATTTTTTGCCTGATGAAGAAGCCAATGGAGCTTTGAAAGCTTGTATGATGTGTTTTTTGCATTTTGGTTGGCCAATAACAGTATCACACTTTTGTAGATTTTGGATTTTGTTTTCTTTTGCTATATGGCCATCATTGTTACCCTTGAATATATTTTTTATGTTTTTTTAAAAAATAATCTTAAAACAGCAACAAATCCACATAAAAAACAACACACAATACTGAAATCTACAAATGCCGTGAAATGCAATGGCCAAACCATTGCAAGATGATGATGTCAGACAAAACTGATACATCAGCGTGGTCAAATCCTTATGTTTTTTCAGGACAAACCAGAGACCAGCTATCTTTGGCTGATTTTGGGATGTGAGAAAAGAAGTGATGTTGCTTTGTTTGGTGTAGAGAAAGGATCTGAGTGAAGCAGGAGTCTTTTCTCATTGCTTAATAAGGTTTCTTCTATATCAGCCTCCTGCCTTTTAGCAGAAGCTGAGCTGGCACACACACTGCCATTTTAATATGGTGGAAAAAGCTGTCAAGGCACTGATATCTGCTCTGTAAATGAATAAACCCGGGCCAATTTAAGCAAGCACGGTTAAGTGTTGCAAAACCTCTATTACACAATTCCCTGATAAAGGAGCACATTTGCCAACGACAAGAGCTTTCTGCTTAAGAGGATGCTTCTGTAATTTTCTCCATCCGTTACCTAGCTGAAAAGATGCAGAGTAGTGTTGGCTGCCACTTTATTGCTTTGTCTCGGGAACCCTCCTATTAACTCCCCTTCTTTACTGTCACCAAGAACAGCAGGTGGTAATTTTCTACTGGAAATGAGCATCCACTGGACCAAGTATTAGTAGTTTACTTAGCTGCCATGCACAAGACTTTCAGGGGATATTATAAACTGGAGTCCCTCTGTCATTTGTCTTTATTTATCCTGGTATTACCATTCATGGGTGCACAGTCATTGTAAGTAATGGCCTAATACTGCTTGTATAATTGCTTGGCACCCTGTGATATACATGAATCTCCTGGAACCAATAGATACTTTTAGCTTGACATTCAATCATTAAGGCATGTCAAGTTAGTTCCTCTCCTGCCCTCCCCCATGGATTTTCTTTTCTTTAAAATTTATATCCATGTTTGCACATGCCCACAAAGAGTCAATAAATCTCATTTTGGCTGGTGAGGATGAGAGCAGCAGAGCTCACAGATGGTTAGAAAACACCAAAGGTATCAATGGGGGCAGCACACTGATTTATTGAGTGTCTACTGAAAGCAAAATCCCATTCAGCTGAAGTAAATAAAATGGCAGAGTCTGGTTGGCTGAGGTTTAATGCCTGGGTCAACTCTAAAGAATCTGACTCTTGTGTTGTGTTTTGTTTTTGCTTTTTAAATCTCTCGCTTGTTCTGTGCAGCAAAGCACAGAAGAAGCATACCGCTTGAAATATTTAGCTGGCCAGCATCACACGTCTGGTTAAAGGCATTTTGTAAATGTCTACCTTCAGGGTTATTCTAACAGAAGGCAGAGTGTCCAATGTGAATTTGCATGCTAATTAAAAAGTGAGCAGTCTTGGGATTAAATGTAGACATAGAAATGTAGCAATAATCAAATTATCTGTGGTAGATGGCGATGTGTATTTTATTTAAAAAATCATAAGTAAAATGATTTTTTTTTTAAAAAAAAGGAGTCTAAAAATGTAAGGTGTGCTGAAGATATTCCAGAAAGATTATCAAGAATGAAAATGAGAGATGAGGAGTGTTCAAATGAATTCCTCTTCATGATTCAGTATGGGAAAGTACTGATATACATCCTGGAAATTTCTCTCACCAGACATGTGTTTTTCTTCACAAAAAGGCACAGCTTTCACCTTCAGTCATTTTTTTTTAAATGTTGCTGGCCTATTTCAGACAGAGCTTGGAAAAGTTACTTTTTTGACTACAACTCTCAGAAGTTGTATTCCAAGCTCTGAATCAAGCTTCCTCTTTTAAATGCTAGCTTGCTAGATTTCTGTGGGAAGCCCCAAGTAACACATGAGAGAAATAGTAATTGTCTGCTGTGACTCCCCAGTGAAGTAATCAGCAGCATACAGCCTCTGGACTTGGAGTCTGCATGAAGAGACTGACAAAGCTTGCCTTATCTCATCTTAAAGATTAAACTACTGGACAGCACGGAATCTTGTAATAGAAAATTAGTTTAACCATTTATTATATGAACATATTTTGATCTGTCCTGAACTTCCCAGCTTATCACATCATTGGATGATCCCAAATTCAAAGGTTAGAAGAAAGGGGAATGACTCTATTCATGTTCTTCATAATGTGTACAGTTTTATTCTGCATCCAGAATACATCTCACCCTTACTTTTTTATTTAAAAGCCCCTGGCAACTCAGTGTCTTATATCAAGACATCCTTCATACTTGGTTCAGCCTCCTATCAAATAAAATAATGGTAATAGTTGTCCTTTTGTATTTGGAGGTAAACTGACTTGATTCCAAGGGTGAAGCTACAAGGTACATTGCTCCTCAATTAAAATTCTGCTCCACCATGAATTTTTTCCTTCAGTCCCCAAATTTCACACATTGGTCGCTTAAAACTTCTGTTGAATGTTTAGTAATAAAGCCAAAGAAAAAGGGCTGACAACGTAATCAGGGGAATGTGAACACAGTCAATATAAGAATTCTTTGGTTGTTCTTAACTGCTATCAAATTGAGTTTGACTTATGGGTCTTTTCCACACCATACCTCAATGGTATGTTGTTCTGTTACAATCCAGTATTGCCATTTCCATTATGGTATTGGGTTCAGAATGCTCCCTACCGCACCCTTTCACCTTAAGCGGATGAGTAGTGTTATTGCCACTGGTGTTCCCTCTGCATTACAATGTCATTAGCGAGTTCCTTTCCCCATCTTTTTCTCACCTCTCAGCTCCTTACTGACTGTTTTTTTTATAAGCTGTACTAGTACAGCTATGTTGTAACGTCATGACACAACACTATTGCATTTTTGTGTTATAATGTTTAAAACATGTATTAAAAATAAAAATAAAAACTCAAAGAAGGAACTTCAAATAAACACAGAGAGGTGATAGCTTTTGAACTTACCACACCATGGGAATAGCTGTGGGAGGGACAATCTGGGCATGCCACACCCTGCGTACTCCTGGATTGGCAACAACAAGAAGCACTATCAAGTGCTATTGGGAAATTGCACTCACTGATAGAATTTGGTGGGAAAGCAGGCCATTACTGGATTTTTTCTGGAAATGAAATAGTGCTGATTTGCAACATTTGGGAACATGATAGCAGCTGGTTAGCATTATTGTCGCCCGGAGGAGGGTGACCAAAATGGTGAAGGGACTGGAAGCCATGCCCTATGAGGAACGGCTTAGGGATCTTGGTATGTTTAGTCTGCAGAAGGCAAGGTTAAGAGGGGACATGATAACCATGTTCAAATAGTTGAAGGGATGTCATATTGAGGAGAAAGCAGGCTTGTTTTCCACTGTTCCAGAGACTAGGACAAGGACCAATGGACTCAAGCTTCAGGAAAGGAGATTCCACTTGAACTTGATGGTCAGAACTGTCCAGCAGTGGAATATGCTACCTGAGAGTGTGGTGGAGTCTCCTTCTTTGGAGGTTTTTAAGCAGGGGCTGGATGGCCATCTGTTGGGAGTGCTTTGATGGGTGTTCCTGCATAGCAGGGGGTTGGTCTGGAAGGCCCCTGTGGTCTCTTCCAACTCTATGATTCTATGATTCTATGACATTGTATGATAGCATGGGTTCTGGACTGGGAATATGTTGCTATGGTGGGATGAGGACATTGTGCAGAAAGGGCCATGTTGACCTTCAAGTCACCCTATCATCAACGGCCCTCCTTGCAGACTCAGGGCCCTGACTTCCTTGACTGAGTCTATCCATCTCTAGTGAGGTCTTTCTCTTTTCCTAATGCTTTCTCCCTTTTCAAATAAAACATTTTCAGACTCTCTGTGTCTCTCTGCAATGCTAGAAGTTTGGTGACTAAAGGAAAATTTCACAGGATCAGAATTTTATTAGGTAGCACTGTCCTCTTTTCTCTCTTCCCCACAGTTATACCCCTGCCTGATTCTCACATGTCAATTTACAGTTTGGGATAGAGTCTTGGGCCCTTTTTGCACGTTACCTTTTTGCGCTGCTGGGTTGGGGTTTTAGCGTGAGAAGGTTTAGCAGGAACGCTCTCGCAAGCCTCCTATTTTGGCTCCGCAGCTCCTTCCTCATCGAGTGAGCGCCCTGCCTCTTCCATTTTCAGTGCAGCCTGGGACCTTGCAGGCTGCACTGAGGAGAGGACGCATGACTGGCCCAGCTCCCGAGGCACCGCATGCCAGGTAAGTGTGTGCGGGACTCGGGAGCAATGTGCGACTGCGCACCATTTTCAACTTTGAGCTGAAAATGAAAAAATCCGTGCGCAGTCCACATCAGGCCCTTGAGCGTCACGTAAGTGTTCGATTCAAAATTGCCATGCGAAAACAGCCATAGTTAAGTTCTGTAACTCTTCAAATTTTTCAGTGCAGATTTTGGCTCAAAAATGCACCAAAGTGCAAATAAAATATGCATTTACCATAAAATGTATACAGAAATGCACACATAATAATAAATGAATATTTTTTGGAAACTATGCTAAATATTTTTGTGTAGATTTTTTTAAAAAACAGATTAATGAAGAAGTAGGACAGACTGGATTTAGGAATGAGATTATATACTTGATATTATATATAATGCAATATAATATAATATATATCTCTCTCTACTATATACATCATGTTATATGCCTGCTATTATAGGGATGTCTTGGAAATTCATGTATATTAATATGTACATTAGGAGAAAAATAACCTACAAAATAAGTATATTTTGAAAAATACACACAGAAATGTGTGTGTATTTTTCAAAATATACATATTTCAAAATATACATAGATTTTTTTTTCTCCCTAATATATCGACTTAAAATGTTTCTGCATCTTTTTAATGTATGACTCTTTATTTTTGCATGTTTTTCAAATGTGTCTGTGTGATGTTGTATGCACCTTTCCCATTGCAAGCCATGCAAATGTATGGATTTCTAAAGCAAGAAATATCCCATTCTCCTGACAGTCTTGGGAGGTATGAAATGTATATTTCTGAATGGAAATGTGAAACCACTGATTTCTTCCCTGTGTCAATGACCTGGACAAAAAAGACATTCTCATTAGTTCATCCCTGGGTTTTAGGCTTGATTCTGTGTTTCCTTTGAACTGGTTATGTTTAAAGGCATGGTTCAGAAGGCTTGCAGAATTTAGTTTTGATTTCTATCAAGTGGGTAGTGGTAGAATGCTTCTTCTTACTTGCAACTTGGAAGGTTATTACTCTTTAAGAAAGAAATTCCTAAATTCTGCAGTTATAGATGACTAAGCACATATTTCATTTTCCTTCCAACACTTTTTTGTTCCAAGTTTATTGAAAAAGTTTTGACATTTCTACAGATGAGCTGCCATTCTGTCCAGCAAACAAAACGAAAAGGGTTTATAAATCACATGAGAACATCTTGTGAAAGTTACATTTGTGAACTACAGCTCCCCAAATCTCTCAGCCAATATTCCCCATTGTTACTGAAGTCTAGGCCTACCCGGAGGTAGCACCCGATATCACTTTGATATCAAACAATTCGGCTTTTCCCTTCCATCCCTCTCCACATGTTTGAGAGGCCCCCGGACAAGTACAAGAACTAGGCTCGGCCATCAAATGCTGCAATATCCCAAGACCATACAAGCTGGCCAGAAATAGCCAGATCACTGCTTTAGGAGGTCTCTCTGCAAACACCCCCATTATGTATGCATGCTGTTTACAAAGGACTTCCTGCCCTGAGCAGGTAACTTGGCAAGCTAGAAGCTTAAAGGCCAAGCCCTGAGCATTTGCATACAGTCTACCTCTTTGTCAATTTGGACTTAACTCAATCATGCTAAATTGTGACCTTTCCGAGACATTGTCTCACACCCAAAACTGATTGTTTTCCCTGAGTAAGGCATAGCCTGCAGTCCCAATTCACCCTATAAAAACCTCCGATTCCGAGACCTTCCTCGAATCGCTCCTGAGTTTCATCCTGTCTTGCTGCTGCGTCGCTTGGCGAGCTCCCCTCAGCTAATCGAGCTGAGCTTCTTCTCTGCACCCCCTGCTTTTCTCCCGCAAGGTCCAGGACGATGAGACAGGTGTCATATCACCCATTTCCCCTGAAAATATCTATCCTTAACTCAATCTCTAATTTCGTAGTTAGCTGTGTGACTGTGGTGTCTTTAACATTTGTTTGTATGCAATAAAACCGCATTTGATTACTTTAAACCTGTTTGGCTGCTTGACTGACCTGACCCTGTAGACGATGGGTTGCAAAATCCCGCTAAGTTACCTGTCTCTCACTAGCTTAAGTGAGTGCTCCAGCTAATTTTCCCCAAAATTGTGTGTTGTTGTTTGGTTATTTAGGTGTCCCTCCTGGGACCCCCAGTAAACAGGGTAACACCATCCCCAGAACTATGCACATGATTAAGCATTTGTCTTTTCTTGCTCCCTATCTCCCTTATTTTGTGTTTTGCCTTGGGATAAGGAGGATGATTATCCTTACCAAGAAGTCATCAGACAGCAATTTAATAACTGGAAGAGGAAACACTTCTCCTCTTACAGTATGTCTATGATGCTCCTCTCCACCTTTCTATTCATCCTTAAATCCAGTGTAGATGGTTTTCTCTTTTGTTTTGTTTTTTGGACTTTGCACCAATACTTCAGAAGTACTCCGTGACATTCAGTGAAAGATGGACAATGGTTCATGCTGTTGCATTAGCTGACCCAGCCAATTAATTGCATTTTAACAAAATAAATATAACTTTCCAAACTGTAGAAATTAGTCAAAGTCAATCTTTTCAATTGAAATAATTCAACTGGGCCTAAAACTGTTACTATATTGGATCCTGGGAACTGTTATCCAGAAAAAGTAATTTTTCCAAACTCTGCCATTCAAAGGAAAACAGACAGGGGGAGAATCTTACATTTTCTACTTTTTATATCTTGGAAACAGCTGGTTTTGATTTCCCATGTTTCAGAATCAAAACTGCACTGGCGCTTATGGTACAAGTGTGGCAGGGAAACTGTTGCTAGCTTCTCTTTTATCTGCTGAACAAAACAAACCTAAGATACTTTGGCCTGAGGGCAGAAGGCTGGTAGGAACCTGAACATTGATATCCTGCTCATTCAACCAGGGTGAGAAGTTTCCCATTTGCTTCTTTGTTTTTCTTAAGTCCTTTACTCTGCTGAAAGAAAAGTGTTATATCTTCCTCAGATGAAAATCCTGTACCACAACACCTTGATCTATATGCACCAGAATATCCTGTTTACTTGGAAGAGGGCCAATATATTTTGACAAGGAAAAGCAGGTGAAAAAAAAATCAGAGAACAAACAGCTTTATGGATTCATCTCTGCATGATTAGAAGGATTAAGACAGATTTATGTTTGTTTGATTTACTACAAAGTAGTTTCCAGCAAAGTAAGCAACCATTTACTTTATAGCAAGTTTGTCATTGGCTTTCAGCCCACTGGCACTGGCTTGTGCGCAGTGCAAAATGAAAACTAAATAATAACAACAACAATAATTTTGAAGATAATGTTTAGTTCCTAAGCTTGGAAAACTTACTTTTTGGGGGCTCAAATTCTGAGAATCCCTCAGCCATGCTGGCTTGGGGAATTTTGGGAACTGTGTACCAAAAAGTGACCTTGTTTGAGCTCTTCCAAGTTACTTCCAGGAGAATTCACTCATAATATTATGAAAGATGGTCAATATCTAAGTTAAAAGGGGATCCAGAGTGATTCTATGTTTGTGATCAGCTTTTTCTAGAGCTGTGGCAAAGATAAAAAATGGATATGCATTAGATGGTATCAGTTATTTAGCTGAGGGGCATCTAACTTCATAGAGGTCAAGTAATTGCCTTAGGGTGAATCAGGTCATTGGTCCAGATAGTTTAGGATTGCCTATATCAACTTTTTCTTAATGTGGTGCCCTCAAGATCCTTTAGTTTTTAACTCCATCAGTTCCTGCCAGTGTGGCCAATGACTAGAAATGCTGATTGTAGTCCTGAACATTTCAAGAGAACCATGCTGAGGAAGACTTACTGACACTGACTGGAAGCAGCTCTCCAGGATTTCAGATGAGGGTCTTTCTCACCCTACTCAAAAATTCTGGGGATGGAACTTATGAACTTCTGCATGCAGAGTATGTTTTCTCCTATTGAGCTATGTTGTATCAAATTTAGGAGCTTCTGCATAATCAAACTCAAATCCCAGTATTTAGGGCAATACAATTTCAGTTTATCAGCTTCAGTTTTCACATTGTAACGAGTGCTTTACTGAAGTCTATTCCCAATGAAAAACCATGGATGTGTCCGTATAAACTATAGTCCAGCCTGTGAGGTGACAGTGTTTGAGATCCTACATCAAGCAGACTGAGCATAATGTTCTACCTGTGCAGATTCATATCCCCCCCTTCCCCCAGCAGCTGTCAAAACCAGGGAGGGGCTCCTGCTGCTGGTGCTTAGTGGTAGAGAAGGGAAGTAGAGTTAGTCAGTTGAGATGATGAAGCTGGACTTAATTTGGGGGTGCAGAGAAATGGAGTGCACTCTCTCTTTCTCTGGAAGCCCAGAGCACAGAAGGAATGTGCCCTCCTTCTCCTTCCTCTGGGAGCCCAGAACATGGATAAGCAACAGTAACAGCGCTATTTCCTCCTGGAGATTGATAGATGTTGGGGAAATGTTTTAGATGGAGTGCAAAGGTCTAAATAACAGCTTCTGGCGACCCATCCAAAAACAGACATATGCATATATATGCCATGATTGTGCATGTTTATGTCACTAACAGGATGGCTCTCAATATCTCTTATAGGTTTGTTTGATGGGTGGTATTTCTATATCTCAATTAGTCACATGTGTGATGACAGTCAATCAGTGATCACACAGTAAAAGGTTAATACCATGATACTCTGTAACAATTCACCTCTGACTGTGATGATGATAGACAATTGACCCTCATGGAGAATAACAGGAATGCAAATATACAAAAATACATTTAAAAAAAAATAGTGGAGGGAAATAATATTACCCCACCCTCCTAAAACCATTTTTCCCAATTTGGTTACAATATTCAACTCATGCTATGAAGCCCAGTCTTACATTGTACTGAGACCTGATCCTATAATGGTAGGTTTTAACTGCCATATATTAACTATTATATTACACGCATGAAATCACCAGAACATACACACTTCAAAGAAAGGCTTATCTGCCCTGTAAACTAAGGAAAGTGGCAGCCACACAGAGAAGAAGTGTGATAAACAATGATATAGCACAGCAAGATATCTTGATATACTTCCCCCAAGCAATCTTCTTGCCATTAGTTTAAAAATAAAAATAAAGAATACATTGCTTAGTTCTGTGGTAGCCTATCAGAGTTCAGAGTAACACACTCCCATCAAATTCCTCTTTAGCTAAAGTAGCAACTACATTTGCCCTTTGACTGTAAGATCCATGGTTTGGTCTCTGATCAAATAACCACTTCAGGTAAACTAATGTCTGCAACACAGTCTGTGGGACTTGCTCTTATCAACTTAGAAAGACTGATTGACCTATGAATGGTGTCAAACTAGAAAGAAAGAATTCTGCAAAATGAGCTACTAGTATAGAGTTGTGAGGCTTACTTGAAAACAAACTGATAATGCACTAAACTCCCTGTGTGTTTTGGAAGAGGTGTAGAAACAAGATGATGAAACTAGAGATAATAAGAAAACAAACCTTATTAGAGAGATAAATTATTCCTGTTCATAAACTGTGCTTGTGCCAAGCTTTCACTTGTTGAAGTAGGAGTGGATTTGTGCAGCTGGCCTCGTTTTCAATTTCTTATACCTAAATCACCACCACACTGACTTCCATACATTGAGTGTGGGTGTCTATAAAAAAATTCCTTTGCAACTTTGATGCCTGATTGTATGGACATCCAGATTATGTGAATCCTTTAAGTAAAGTTATGTAGACATCAGAAGAGTGGCTAGTTTGGGCATGTAACAGAAGGGCAGAGTTGTTGGTGTGAACCCCTCTTGTGTGTGATAATAAAAGTATATTATCATCTTCCCATCCTCAGTGAGCTCAGATGCAACTGTTTTGATTTCACTGACTTGTGGACGTAGATGCACAAATCTGTCTATATTCTTCTTCTAGGGTTTCTCAATTTCCTGCTGCTGATACTGTTCATTCTATGGCTTCTTTTGTTTTGTTCTGTTTTGTCTTTCATATTTTCCCTCTCAATATGCATTTTGTACACATTTTCTAAGGAGCACAATTTTGCATTGTTTACAGTGTGTTTGTGCACATTTTTCCAATGTGTAAGCTTTCACTCATGCACACTTTTAAAATGTGCACACTATTCAGAGCGCATTTTCCTCTTCAGAAATTCACTGCAAACCTAACAAATATATGGATTCGAGAGGCAAGATTTATTCTGTTCTGTTGAAAATCTGAAAAATATTTCCATATAGTACAGCAAACACAATTTTCCCTCATCCTTTGTTGTGTGCCATGCTGTGGGTGGCTCAAAGTTTAAAATGCACTGGCAAAAAAGGGAAAGAGTAAAAAAAAAAAAAAGAGGGGGTAGAAAAGAATGAGATTACTGGGCAAAGTCTTTGAGACTGGTATCATTTAATAGGAATCTTTCTCTATTCCATTTATATTGTTTCATCTTGTCTGTTTCACTAATTCATTAGGGAGAATTCTGTTGCTAACAGAGAAGGGGAAAGTGGTGAGGGATGTGAATCGCTGAGTAAAAACCTTATTAACAGCTATTCATCCGATTTAATTATATCTGGAATACTGCCACCAATTACTTTTTGGCACGCTGGCTTAAATTGTATTTTATACCACAAGTTGCCATGCACTCATGTCATCAGAATATTACTAAGTGAATAACCATTTGAGGATTTCAGCCTGATTTGACTGGAATTACTATATTTCCTTGTGTATAAAACTCACTTCCCCCCAAAAAAAATACTGTTTGAAAATGGGGTGTGTCTTATATACACTGTGTTCTATAGTATTTGCCAATGTGTAAATGGGGTGAGTTTTACACATGGGTATGTCTTATCCACCAGTAAATACAGTAAAACTGAAGGGAGGAAGAAAGCTTAAAACATATTATTATGGGTATGTCCAAAACAGAAGGACATGTATTAAAAGATACAAAGTGCCTTGCTTAAGATGAGATATATCAGGTTGAGGGGTGAAGCTGAAAACCACAACCATGTTAAGATTGAAATGGCCTGACAGATGTCATACTCTGCTATCTGTTCTGCTTCCAAGATGGTTGATTCTTTGATACTTTGAAGCAGAAAGTGAGACTGGTGTTTGACAAAGACACAGTAGAAAAGTATTTGAATGGGGGAAAGAAGAAGTATGTGGTTTACCATAAAAACTGTTTGAGTAAATAATTCAGGCTGATTCATAAACCTGTTAAGTTTAAGTGAAAGAAAGAATGCAAGTTAATTTGGACTATGTTCACAGAGATATTTGTTGTGGGAGAAGGCACAAGCTGTGATGTTGTCCTTGGTTTGTTCTTGCACCTCTCAGAGCAGATCGGTCCCACTGAAGAAAACAAAGAAGGAGAAAGAAAAAAAAGCTGACAATTCTGTTCCCCCCGCCTGACAAGGAGTGATTTTTATTAAGAGGCAGTATCTAATGCCAACTTTCCTCACTACAAATAATAGTGGAGAACGGATGAGCTATTCAAGCACATCCCAACCAAGAGGGACATCCACTGCCAGAGGGCTATCAGGTTTCCAAATGAATCAAGAGAAAATCAGGTATATCTGGGCAGCCTTTGGTCATGTTAAATGGAGATTCACACTTTTCACAGAACCATAGAATTGTTGAGTTGGAAGAGTCCACGAGGGCCACCAAGCTCAACTCCCTGCCATGTAGGAATACACTATCAAAGCATTCTTAACAGACGGTCATTCAACCTTTGTTTAAAAACCTCTGGAGAAGCAGACTCCACCACACTCAGAGGCAGTGCATTCCACTGTTGAACCACTCTTACCGTCAGGAAGTTCTTCCTAATGTTTAGATGGAATTTCTTTTCCTGCAGTTTGAAGCCATTGCTCTGTGTCCTAGGCCGTTTCTGCACTACACTGTTATAGTGGTATTATTCCACTTTCAACATCCTGTGGAATTCTGGGGTTTATAGTTTACTGAGGCCAAAGAGCTCTCTGGCTGAGAATTCAAAACGTCCCTCTCTTAACTGCAAGGATATAGAAAGTGGAATAATAGCACTATAACAGTGTAGTGTGGAAATGACCCTAGTCTCCAAAGCAGCAGAAAACAGGCTTGCTCCATCCTCCATATGACATCCCTTCAAATATTTAAACATAGCCATCATGTCACCTCTTAACCTTTTCTTCTTCAGAATCAGTGTTTGAAAAATCATTCTTTGGACTTCAACTCACAGAGTCACTAGCTAGGGTACAAGAGAACTGTGGGAGTTGTAGTCAAAAGTAACTTTTTCAAGCTCTACTATGAACAAAGCTTTAACTAGCTCTGTAATAGAGTGCATTCTTTATTTGCAGGCCTCAGATTTAATATCTAGCCTCTCTAAGTAGGATTTGGAGAGACCCTGTGTTTGAAACCACAAACAGTCATTGCATGTGACTGTAATCTTGTATATAAAGCTTGAACGTATGTAAACCTTTCCTTATTTTGTTCTCCCACATGAAAATTGAAGATTTCAAACTACTTCTCTCTACTGGGCAAGATTAAGGGAGATTCTCCTCATTTTTCAGTGATTTTTCACATTTTGGAACTTTCTGGCAAAATATTTGTGCAAAAAGATGGGATTTTGTCTAAAGAGTTTTTCACTAATCAATGTTCAGCACAAAAAAAACTTCAAAAACTGAGAAACGAGAAAACATTGGTGCTCTCTTAAAGATGAACATTCTCATAATACATGATAATTTCTTTGACAAAGTGTATCAATGTGTTGAAATACTTTTTTCTTTCAAGGAAGATAAAATAAAGAATTCTTTGCATTCTGAAAGCAGAAACTACTGACCTAGATGTTCCATTGAGCCATTTCAATACAAGGAAATGTTCTCATGTGAATAATGCACAAGGCACCTGCTATTTCAAACACATTTTATATGTAATGAACAGAGTTAATGAACAGACATGCGATTAGTAGAAATCAAGATTCTTTTTGAACTGTAAATCATTTCTTTCTATCTTGTCAGAAATGCTTGATAGACTGATAAATACCGGCATTTAATGATTTTGAGTGACAATCAGAGCTGGGTGAATAAGGAAAAAAATAATATGAATAATTTTGTAAAAAGAATGCTTCCTAACTTAATTGGACAAATAATTCTAGATGAATAGTTCCGGAAGTGCTTGCAAATATCTTAAATTTGATTCTAATTCATAAAAGAAATGGTTCCAAATATTTTGGTACTACACAGAAGACAGGTTATGGAAATGAAGATTTATACAATGTACTACCTATTATACTTTATCTTCAAGGTCAGGTTGAGTCCACAATGATTTTTTTTTTAAAAAAATCATACTGACAGTGAAAACATTCTGCAAGAAAGGGTTCTCATGTGGCCCATGAGTGGGGAAAATGTGGCCATGGGCTGCATGGGCCTCAGATTCTCCTGCCGAAAATGCTTCCAAACACCCAGAAGTCATAAGCAATGGTAACAGCCAATTGCAATGTTCAACCCAAAATGCCCTAGCTGAAAAATAGTCTGTGTCCCCACTACAGTCGTCCCTCCCTGAGTAGGCCAAAGGGCATCATCCCTGCACACAGGGAGCACACAGAGATCAAAAAAACCTGAGGGTTAAATTGCGATGCCTTAATAATTGTAATTGTCACCTTTATTTCAACCTGGCCAACAAGGCCTCAATGCTCCTTGTATAGAATCATAGAATCATAGAAATGTAGAGTTGGAAAAGACCACATGGGTCATCCAGTCCAACCCCCTGCCATGCAGGAACACCCTCAAAGCACTCCCAACAGATGGCCATCCAACCTCCGCTTAAAAACCTCCAAAGAAGGAGATTCCACTACACTCTGAGGCAGCATATTCTACTGCTGGACAGCCCTGACCGTCAGGAAGTTCTTCCTGAGGTTCAGGTGAAATCTCCTTTCCTGCAGCTTGAATCCATTGCTCCTTGTCCTGGTCTCTGGACCAGCAGTAAACAAGCCCTCTCCCTCCTCTATATGACATCCCTTCAGATATTTAAACATGGCTATAATGTCCCCTCTTAACCTTCTCTTCTGCAGATTAAACATACCCAGCTCTCTAAGTCTATCCTCATAGGGCATGGCTTCCAGGCCTCTCACCATTTTGGTCACCCTCCTCTGGACTTGCTCCAGCTTGACCAGGTCCTTCTTGAATTGGGGTGCCCAGAACTGGACACAGTATTCAAGATGAGGTCTAACCAAAGCAGAGTAGAATGGTACCAGTACCTCCCTCGATCTAGACACCATACTCCTATTGATGCAGCTGAGCATTGCATTGGCTTTCTTGGCTGCCGCATCACACTGCTGACTCATGTTCAGCTTGTGATCTATTAAGACTCCTAGATCCCTTTAGCACATACTGCTATCCAGCCACGTGTCCACCATCGTATATTTCTGTATTCCATTTTTTCTACCTAAGTGTAGGACCTTACACTCCTCTCTGTTGAATTTCATTTTGTTAGCCGTGGCCCAGCTCTCCAATCTGTCCAGGTCATTTTGAATTTTGATCCTGTCCTCTGGCATGTTAGCAACCCCTCCCAATTTGGTGTCATCTGCAAATTTGATGAGAATGCCCTCTATTCCTTCATCCAAATCATTGATGAAGATATTGAACAGCACTGGGCCCAAGACAGAACCCTGTGGCACCCTGCTAGTGACTTCTCTCCAGGATGAAAAGCAGCCATTCGTGATCACCCTTTGGGTTCGGTCGGTTAACCAATTACAAATCCAACTAACAGTAGCCCTGTCCAGCCTGCATTTTAGTAGCTTCTTTGCAAGGATGTCATGGGGAACTTTGTCAAAGGCCTTACTGAAATCAAGATATGCTACATCCACAACATTCCCTTCATCTATCAAACTAGTAACTCTGTCATAAAAAGAGATAAGATTAGTCTGGAATGACTTATTTTTTTAAGAAATCCATGTTGACTTCTCATGATTACCGTGTTGCTTTCTAAGTGATTAGAAACTGACTGCTTAATGATCTGCTCCAGGATCTTTCTGGGTACTGATGTCAGACTGACTGGGCGATAATTATTTGAGTCCTCTTTTTTTCCCTTCTCGAAGATGGGGACAACATTTGCTCTCTTCCAATCTGCTGGAACTTCTCCTGTCCTCCAAGATTTTTCAAAGATTATAGCAAGCAGTTCTGAAATGACCTCTGCCAGTTCTTTTAATATCCTAGGATGCAATTCATCTGGCCCTGGAGACTTGAATTTAGCCAGTGTGGCCACGTATTCCTGTACCACCCCTCTACCTATTACGTGCCTCATTTCCCCTGCTTCTTCACCTGCTCCCCAACCACCAGGTTGAGTGCTTGTATCCTTCTGGGAAAAAACTGAGGCAAAGAAGGTGTTAAGTAGTTTTGCCTTTTCTCTTCCCCCTGTTAGTAATTCGCCATCTTCTCTGCACAGCGACCCTATCGTCTCCTTCCTTTTCCTTTTGCAGCGGACATATTTAAAAAAGCCATTTTTATTGTTTTTAATATTTCTGGCCAGCCTAAGTTTGTTCTGTGCTTTAGCCTTTCTGACCTCCTCCCTACATCTCCTGGCTACCTGCTTAAATTCTTCTTTGGTGGTTTCCCCTTCTTCCATTTCCTGTACATGTTTCTCTTAACACGGACCTCAGCTGAGAGTTCTTTAGTCAACCATTCTGGTTTCTTCCGGTGCCTTCCATTTTTCCTCCTTATTGGCACAGTTTTAGACTGTGCCTTCAGTATCTCCCTTTTAAGGAACTCTCATGCCTCCTGAACTCTTTCCCTTTCAATATTCTTGACCATGGAATTTCAGCCAGCATCTCCTTAAGTTTACAGAAGTCCGCTTTTTTAAAATCTAAGATGAGTGTTTGGCAACACTTATCTTCTCCTTCCCACTGAATGCCAAATTCCAATAGGGCATGGTCACTCCCCCCTAAAGATACAACCACTTCTACCTCATTAACAAGGTCATCCCTGTTGGTCAGGATCAGATCTAGAATATTTGATCCCCTTGTAGCCTCTTACCCCTTCTCGACCATGAAATTGTCTTCAAGACTAGCAAGAAACTTGCTGGACCTTGCTGTCTTGGCAGAGTTTGACTGCCAACATATATCTGGTAATTGAAGTCTCCTATTATTACTGTATCTCTCCTTTTTGAATGTGGAGTCATTTGGTTCAGGAAGGTGTCATCAAAGTCCTCAGTATGGTTTGGAGGTCTGTAGTAAACCCACACCAGAAAATCCCTATTGTTTCTCGCTCCCTTAATTCTTACCCAGATGCTCTCGACCTGGCTTCCTGGGTTTAAGTCATGGATCTCTTCACAGGTGAAAACATCCTTGACATACAAGGCTACTCCTCCTCTTTTCTTGTTAGGTCTGTCTTTACAAAATAGGCTATCCCCTCTATTCCTACATTTCAGTCATGAGACTCATCCCACCAGGTCTCAGTGATGCCTATCAAATCGCATTTATTTTGTTGGACTAGGAGTTCAAGTTCATCTTGTTTGTTTTCCATACTCTGTGCATTAGTGTAGAGACACTTAAGTCCCCGGGTCCTACCTGCAAGTCCTGTACTATAGTTTCCACTCCTCCCACCATTAGACACTTGTACTACTTGGCCAATATCATTTGGGCCTTTTCCCCCTGCACTCGCTGAGTGCTTGCCCTGAATAATATTGTCTCCCTCCCCAGCGGAACTTAGTTTAAAGACCTCTTAATCGTCCTTGCGAGACTGTTTGCAAAAACATTCCTGCCAAATTTCGTGAGGTGCAGCCCATCCCTTGCCAGAAACCCATGTTCACGGAAATTCAGACCATGTTCCAAAAACCCAAACTGTTGCTGGCAACACCATGTACGGAGCCAGTTGTTGACCTCTGCTATTGCCCTTTCCCTTTGTGCACCGTATCCTTGAACAGAGAGGAGAGACGAAATGGCCACCTGCGCACCAGTTCTATGTCCTTCTTCATTCCTGAGTGGGCAACCAGCTTGACTTTTAGTTCATTTCTGCTAATATCCTGATGCTGGTTGGACCATTCTGTCATTTTCACAGGTGAAGCTTGACCAAGTCCTGTTCAAAAGATTATTAGGGGAATTTCCCTTGAAAGGCTATCTGAAGTCTATGCCTTTCATACGCCTGTGTAGTGCCAAATACAAGACTGCTCTCGTGCCCTGTTAGGTTTCTTCCTCTCTCCAGTATCAGTACCTTTGTAACTGGGTGCAAACTCCATCTACCCATAAAAGTGGGTTAATTCCAAGTTCCACTATGTCTGCAGAATGTAAGAGATACTGCCTGTCTAGAATAAGATTTTAGAGCAAGCTCAGCAGTTAAAACTTTCAATTGATTGCAATTCAATACATTCTGAATGTTTTAGTAATGTATAAAACCGTTTGTTTAAAACAAAGCTGGCTAACATCTGAGGGTTCAAGGACATTTTTTTCTAGCCCCAGGACACTTTGGGGACTTCACCTCCACAAATCTGGAAATGAAGTGGGAAAAACAGCACTCACTTTTAGGGGTAACCAGACTTTTTGCTAGAACAGGGTACGAGGGGCACAACCTGCTCTAGAATCCCTAGTCTTGAAAACTTCCAAGAGCAGTTGTTCTCCTATTTGAACAATTTGGGGAGCTATCCCCAGTGTTCTCCAATCCAAGGGTGCTCTTACTATGATTATTTCATCCCCAAAGACCTAGGACTAGTATCCAGGCTGCTAGAGCATCCAACTGTCCAGTGGATGGTGGTAGTTAAATAACAAATACTCCAGACTTCCTGTTTCTCTATATTTCCATTGTTCTAAGGGATAGCTCCAAATGTAGAGTTTTGGCATCTTAGAAGGTGAGTCATTGGGTAGATACGAACATTTTATGTCAGATGAAATGAGGAATGCTTTAGGACCGGTGAGGTTGGAGGAGGCAGGGGACTATATGAGCAACTTTCAAATGTTGGATTGGCTTGAAGAGCAAGCCCAGTTATTTGTGATTTTGAAGAAAAATTATTCAGCTCATTTCCTAGCCAATCTGATGAGAGCAGGAGGAAGGGGGAGTTCGTCCATCAGTTGCTGAAATAGATGGTCTCCCATGGTGACTATTATAATGAAGAAGATTAAAAACTCAAGGAAAGGAAGGGGGGAAAATACATTAACACAGGTGTTTATGACGCTTACCTAGAATATGAAGGAAATTATAGGTAATCTAGTGATTAGAGGTCATTTTCTGAATATATTTCTCTGGACACTTTAGGCTACTACATAATTGGGAATAAATTAAGCCCTGGGGCTCCACAGGCATCTAAAACACCTGAGAATTTAGGTATATTATGCCAGAGAGCACTCCATGCCCTTGGCGTAAAAATAAATCACAGGGTAGGGAAACAGAGTGAAAATGAAGGCTGTATACTCTGTCTCATTTATATATTTCTTTTTCTACCTTGGCAAACTTAACTGTTAACCTTTCAGAGTATGAACTTCCATCTCTGGTATTTAAAAAGAATAGCTATCTTACATTCATATATCTGTATGACTTAATTGCCCTGAAGGCAACCACACGAAAGATTCTGTGGATGCAGGCTGGGATGGACTTCCCAGCGTAGTAATAATAATGAGGATGACAATGATAATGATATTAAGAGTGTTTATTCATTTATATCTCAGCTTTTCTCCAATGTTAAGACTCTTGCTTACGAAAATAAAAGCAAAGTTAAAAGCACTCACAAAGACATATTTAAAATTTGTAAAAGTTTTTGTCAAAATGCAGTTAAAACTTCAGGAAAAGAAATTCCATCTAAACATTAGAAAGAACTTCCTGAAGGTAAGAGCAGTTCATCAATAGAATATGCTGCCTCAGAGTGTGGTAGAGTCTCCTTCTTTGGAAGTTTTTAAACAGAGGCTGGATGGTGATCTGTCAGGAATGTTTTGATGGTGTATTCCTGCATGGCAGAGGGTTGGACTGGAGGGCCCTTGTGGTTATCTTTTCCAGAAGATTAGATGCCTGGATTTAAAGGAATGGACTTTGACAGCCCTAACTACATACCGCTTTCCATACTTTAAAAGAGAAGCTGTCCATTCAAACCTCACTTGTCAGAACCACTTGACTGTAACCAGTGTGTTTGGTGGATCATTTTATGAACTTTTGTTTTAATATACAGATCCAGACTCCTGGTATAATTACTCTTGTTTTAATGAACTATAGTCTTGCCTTTCTAAGGTGATGGATGCTCCTGCTTTTATGAGCAAAACTCTCTGAAGGCATCATAATGTTTGTCAGGCTGTGATGAAAAAATCACATATTTTTGAAGAGGGACTTTTTGGCCTGTTTAATAATCTAGCCCTAGTCAAAATGGTCTCAGTATTTGTCATCAGTAAGTGCCATGTCAAGTATGGATATTCTGAAATGCTGTTCAATGTTTTCATAAACTACATGGAGGTCGGAGACTACCAGTGATTCACAGACCACAGTCTGAGCCTCTAATGGTGAACTAGACAAGCGGGATGGGCAGCTTCGTGTGTGTATGTGTGTGTGTCTTTCACCTCAGCACTTCCCCTGGCGAGTTGCAGTGGTATGCCCAACACAACTGGAAGTGATGCCACATCATTTCCAGCCTCCCCCCATTTTGAGGTATGTCAATGGATTTGAGAGGCAAACCTGCTGTTTTGCTGCAGCTTCAGCTCCTTTTGAGCATATTTGTGGGTGAAAAAGATCTCCTGAAAAATGTAAATATATATATATATATATATATATATATATATATTTGGGGGCCTGGGGGCTTGATGGACTTTAGGGGCTTCAGAGACCATGATTTGGAGGCTGACAAGCCAAACCTTGCCCATTCCTTTGATAGACGAATGGTTTGAACTGGCATGATGTTTGTGGAACAGATCCTTCTGCTCTGCTTAAGTTACACAGGAAAGCTCTGGTTCTGTGAGAGGAGTACATGTGGAGACTTTCCCACCCCAACATTGCCCAGATTCTAGCAGCAATACTTCTGGGCCCATTCACACTACACAATTATGGCACTATTATTCCACTTTAACTGCTATGTCTGCATCCTGTGGAATCCTGGGCTTACAGTTTTGTGAGATCCCTCCCTATACTGCAAATTCCAGGTTTCCATGGGATGGAACCATGGCAGTTAAAATAGAATCACAGTGCAATAATTCTGTAGTGGCTGAGATAGTAATATAGTAGTAATGCAAACTTATTGCAGCAGAACTCTGAATTGTATTTATTAGCACTTACTGTTTTTCTTTATTATCTTGTCCAGCTATTTATATACATTCTTTAGTGTGTCTAAAACAGATGAGGACAGCTGCCTGTGAGGAGTGATCCAAATAAAATTCAGTAGAAAGGAAACGATAGGAGGAGGGGGAAGGAGTAGAAGCAGGGCTGAATTCTGCAGTTCTTCCCATCACATACAATACACTTAAGCTTAGTTAAGAGGAAGGGTTTAGCTATTGGGAGAGGTAAAATGAGGCCATTGTCCCCCAAGTAAGAATTCTGTCCCCCATGAATTTTTCCTTCTGTCCCCAAATTTCTACAATTACAGTAACTTTTGCTCATTTAGAAATACCATTTAGGAATTCAAAGAAAAGAGGCAGCTAAAGTTACCAAGAGGATGTGAAAACAGGAGATACAAGAGATCTAAGTGTGAATGATTTTCAATGGTTCATTTTCTGTGATGCTAGAAATTTGGGGGACAGAAGGAAAATTTCATTGGGAGACAGAATTCTTATTTGGGTAGCAATGCTTTCATCTCACTGGTAGCTACACCCTTGGTTATAGGGTGAATTATGGTGGGGGGAATGAAGGACTTGGGCCAAAGATTTTATGAAAAAGGAGTCTCTAGTTAAAGAGTTCCATGAAGAAAGGGAGGGAGCACCACACACATGTTCTAAGGGCAGTTAACACATCTGGGACAAAAATGGGAAAAGAGTGGAGTCTTCTGAGGAAGCAGGAGACCTCTGAATAGTGAAGGATGGTGAAGCTGGAGAAGCAAAGATCACAGGTAGAGATGTACTGAGATACAAAAATGGAGAGATAAGGGAGAAAGCAATGGTCATGCAAATGATTACTGCTGAAAAACGAATGAAACTGAAGTTGGATATTCTTGTGCTGAGTGATTGAATTTAGATCCTATCTTCCAAAACTTCATACCCTCCAACATTTCACAGATGGAAACTGGGACACATGTGACCAAGCAACATCAGAGTCTGGTCAAGATGGCAAAAGTTATTAATGAGGTAGAACACACGAAGTAGAGTTGGATGCAGCAGTTTGCCTTTGCCTAAGCCTGCTGGGAAGGACAAGGTTCTGCCCTTTCCTTTTCTGCGAAGTTATTAACTACTTTTGCCCTTTGAACTCAGTTTGAAGCAACTGAAGTAAGCTGAGGACAAAGGAGCAAAATCAGAAAAGAATTGAGAGAGAAAGAGAGAGAAGCATTTTATGAGCAGTTGAGAAATTGGGGTGGCAGAAGATTAATCAGGGTTGTCCCTGTCAAATCAGGATAGTTGGAGAACATGAAACTGGGATTCCAAGCAGCTCACAAGAAGATGAAAAAGGTACCAATAACAATATAAAATGTTTAAAACATAATTTAGAAAATTATGTCAAAACTGTATAGTATCCACCTGTTGAAAACCTGTCCTTAGCAGATAATTACTTGCCCTAACCTGTATAAATAAAATGATCTTTGCCCGCGAGCAGAAGGGACAGCAAAGAGGCCACCATCCTAGCTTTTCTTAAAAGGGAATTCCATTGCCTGGGAGCAGCTGCTCAGAAGGCCATCCCCACAAAACCTTCCTCTAAAGGTGGCAGAACTATGAGATGAGTCTTCCTTTTTGACCTGTAATGTGGAAGTTCCAAACCGCACAAACAAAAGTCATATCAACACATTATAGAAAAATATACAACTTAATGGAAAAGTAAAGTTTCTTCATTGCCTTGGGATCCTTTGTGGGCTGGGAAGTGATACAGAAAAACTTTAAAAAAATAATAATAAATAAACCCAAGCTGATCTTGTGAGCACTTCAACTGGGTCCACAGAAATCTTCAGCTGAAGCTTTTCACAACTTGGAAACAAACACTATTATCCAGTTCTGGGCACCCCAATTCAAGAAGGATATGGATAAGCTGGAGCAGGTCCAGAGGAGGGCAACCAAAATGGTGAGGGGCCTGGAAGCCATGCCCTATGAGGACAGACTTAGAGAGCTGGGTATGTTTAGTCTGCAGAAGAGAAGGTTGAGAGGGGACATGATGGCCATGTTTAAATATTTGAAGGGATGTCATGTCGAGGAGGGAGTAGGCTTGTTTTCTCCTGCTCTTGAGACCAGGACAAGGAGCAATGGATGCAAGCTGCAGGAGGGGAGATTCCGCCTGAACCTCAGGAGGAATTTCCTGACAGTCAGGGCTGTCCGGAAGTGGAATGTGCTGCCACAGAGTGTGGTGGAGTCTCCTTCTTTGGAGGTTTTTAAGCGGAGGCTGGATGGCCACTTGTCGGGAGTGCTTTGAGGGTTTTTCCTGCATGGCAGGGGGTTGGACTGGATGGCCCTTGTGGTCTCTTCCAACTCTACATTTCTATGATTCTATGATTCTATGATTCTATGATTTTCTAATGCCTGCACATCAAGCCCAAGGGCCTGTTCAAAACATGGCAGCCCAGGAACACAACACTTTTTAATGCTGGCTGTTAATCTAATTCAGCTGAAAGTTACTGAGCGATGCACTTCTATGTCTGCTACCATTGATTAAATTTTCTTGCCTTAAGTATTCACTATTCTTTATGTTATTTCAATGCAACATTGTCACATCTCTTAGGATCTAGAAGCAGAATCCACATTAGCTCTTTATACCACAAAATCTGATTGAGATTGAATCTGATCTCTTTTTAATTGAACCAAGTGTAGCATGCTTGCTGGCTTGGAGTAAATTTGTTATTTTTTTTCCATATTAAATGTAATTGTTTTTCATGTTAAATATAATTTAGTTCCTCAAATAATGCTAAGGTAATTGCTTTTCAGAAGAGATCAAACCCTCACAATAGACACAAGTACTTTCCTTCAGTTCAGCATCCCACAGATAGGAATTAGGGAGCCCACATAAGAAAGGGCAAGGACAAAGAAATCATGGTTTGTTGACAGACTTATGTGTTATATTCATTTTAATTGTGCTGGCACTTTAATTCCTGCATAATTGCTCCTTAATTGCTTAGATTTTCATACATTTAAAAAGCACTTAAAAACCACATTGTGTTCCATGAGACAATTTGAAGCATTTGCTGTAGTCATTTTAAAGGTATCATGTAAAGAACAATTTCACAGCCCCTATTATACTAAAGAGTTTAAAAATTACACTTGACTAATTTCATCTCAGTTATGCATAGAAATTATTGTAGAGAGCTTTTCTCTTTCTTTCTCTTCAAGCTGTTGGGCCACAGGGGCTAAAATTCTGGAAACTCTTTCAACTGAATAAAAATAGCCACTGTAGAGAATGACATGTGAAGTGCAGCACTACAGCTTTCAAAACGAAGTCATTTAAGCTTTTTTTGTAAGTTTAGAGACACTTGCAATGAGTACTGGGAACAAAGATGAATAGAACAGACTATTTTTAGTCCACATCCTGTTGGCATGTGTTCACCCTTCCACTCCTTTTCCTCATTAACTTTTTTTTATTATTATTCTTCACATAATATTACCTTATTCTTCTAAATTCATATTAGAAAGCAACATTGTGTTTTGGAAGTAGACAATCTTGTGGATAGCTATGCGCACTGGTCCAGGAGGTAGGGATTGAGACAGTTTGTATTGGAGTTTGAGATGGAAAAGAATTTCATTGGATTTACCAGGCTAGACAAGAGTACCTTCTTGGTAACCCTCCAAGCCTTGTTGCAAAAAGAAACAGACTCTTCCTAAACAATATATGAGGCTTATAGGGTATTTCAGAGAGAAAAAAGTTCACACAAAACAGTGTATGCATCTGAAAATATGAATGGTAAACTACCAAATATACACTGTTGACAAAACTGCACACAAAAATAATTTAGTCAATAGGGGCGTTATACACATCAGGGTAAAAAGTGTAAATAAATGAGCACATTGGGGAAAATGTGGGGAAAGGTGAATAAAATGTTTGATACAGGAGGGGTAAAAAATCTTACAACCTTATGAAGAAAATGTAGGTGAGATTTGGAGAAATATAACGAAGTCAGAACTGAGATTTCTAAATAGAATTTGCAGAGGTTGAATATCCTTAAGTAGGAGCAATATCAGGTTCCTTTTCGGTTGTGCTTCTGATTATAGCTTATGTCCAACTACCCTGTCTGAAATGCTGGCAGACTCTACATTCCTTTTCCATGTGCTCGTTACTGCAGGTGGAAACACAGACGCTCATAATGTGGAAGTGAAAATTTCTGTATGGAGAAAGTAAACATTCTTATGAATACTGTCTTGGCTCTCCTTAAAAATCTCCGGATTCATATTTTGGCTTACAATAGCCAAATTCAGTGACCATGGCAGTCAGTCATTTTACTAATGTGGCTAGTAGATTCCCCAATCCCATATAGGCACGGAGCAATAATTAGTTTCATTCACATTTTCATTGGAATTGACTTTATTTACACTTCAAACTAATATGAACTTAAACACAGTTGTCATTGTAATTAAGCACTTCTCTGAGGAATTTATGGCTGTGCTTTGGTTTTAAAAATGTTTATAAAATACACACATCGGAGAAAATCTACTTTATAAAAGTCAATGTTTGTCTGTGAGTTTGTCTGTTTATTTGCATCAGGCAGGCAAAGACCTTATATGATTGGCTGTGTGAGGTGAGAAGACCTCATCTGATTGGCTGGCTGTGAAGATTCCGTAGAATCCTGGGGTTGGCAGTTTAGGGAGGGGCCTTTAGAATTCTCAGCCAGAGAGCTCTTGGGCCTCAGGCTGGTTGCTATAGAGACGAGGCCCACCACCAATAAGGATGCCAGAAAACATTTGGGAGGCATATCTGAGAAAAATTAAAGTGACATGCACGACATAGTTACAAGGTCTTCTCGCCTCCCACAGTAAATTGTATGGGTTCCATATGTGAGGAATCTTAAGGTTGAAATTCAAAACAAAAAATGTTTCCAGAAAAACGTAAAACCATTTCACAAATTCAACAGAAAGCAAAAATAAATAAATAAATAAATACATAATCAGAAGTCAGTACATCAACATCTCCAGACAACACAGATTGGATTGGGGACTACAGGGGAAAGGTAAAAGGTACTGGAATAGGCTGGTTGCTATGGAGATGATGCCTAGCAGCAAGGAGGAGGACAGTGTATTCCCGCAGCAACCCAACCTCTCTATGTTAATAGCTCTGAATATAGATTGGATTGGGAAATATGGGGAGAAGTTACAGGTACTGAACAAGCCAGTTTAGGGAATTAGAGACAAAGAATCTCAAATCTTTCTGACAAATATTACCTATTAGAAAATAAATTACCGGGTAACACTGGGTATAAATGCTAGTTGTAACATATTTATTGTATCCCATAGACTATTATGTCACAATCAATCAATGAGTTAATCTTTAACACCTTAATGTTATATACACTTAACAGTTAGGAAGTAAATCTTATTGAAACCAGTGAGACAGACTTCTATGTAAATATATCAGGATGTTTAGCTATTGTTGCAGCAGTCTTTGCTGGGTAAACCTGGATCAATTTTTTCAGTGGACTCCAGAGAGGTATACGTGTGACACCCCTTTAAAAAATGGCAAGTTACTGTTGTGTACCCTCAAAATTTCTCAGATGTTCCGTTAAAACAGGACTAATATGCAACAAATGTTTGATTTTCACAAAATTTGATTGTTCTAGATGGATGGATTTATTTATCTATTTAACATCCTATCTTTCTCTTAATATGGGACCAAAGGCCACATGTAGGGATGGATGACAATTTCAGTTCTATTTTTTCATAAGTATTTAACTGAATTTTGGAATAGAAAGGAAAATATTTTTCTTTTTAAAAAAATAAACATGCAGGAAATTGAAACTGACTTTGCTCCATGCAGGCACCACACTTGCAGAGTGTAACTTTTAAAATTCTGTAGTTGAATCCCTGTGCATTCAACACAGTTGGTGCTAAATTAAGATGGTTAGCAATATAATATCTTCTGTTCCTGCATGGTAGACAGATGTAATATGCTCCTTTCAGTGTTGGAAATGGCTGTACGTACTGAATTTCACCAATGCAAATGGTGGTGAATTTAATTTCAACTTAGTTTTTGATGAATTTATTAGAGTCCACCAATATCTTCACGTTCAGGATGAAATGAACTTAAACACTTAACAAATCTGAATCTAGAAAAAGGTGATTCTGATACATTTTTCCTCCCTTAGTCACCATTGTCCCCCCCCCATCTAGGGACTATAAAGTTTTTGGTGCAGGAGACAGCAGAGAAATTCTTCCATGAACCCCAGTGAGTGTCATGTTGAAGCACAGATAAAACTGAAGAGCAGTCTGCTTTTAAACCAGGGGCATATATGGGAAGTATGAGACAAAACTCATCAGGATTCTGGATTTCCCTATGGTGTTCCATCAAATGGCCAAGCGTCCAACTCTAGAGACCATTACTCAAAAAATAATAATAATAAAAATTTGTATATCCACACTGTATGTATGTGTGTATGTGTATGTGTATATATATAAACACACACACACACACGGAGTTCTTTATTTTTAAGTATGATTCTTTCTCTGAAATTCCAATAAGAAAATAATGGTATCCTCTTATCCTTTACAGTTACTCTTGTATAATGGTTTTGCTTTTATTTGAAAGCTTTTAAAGAAACATCATTAATAAATTTGTGCTTCCATACCATATGATGGAGAGAGAGTGTTAACATTTTCCATGATTGCTACAACAGCCTGTCTGTTTTGATAGTTACTGTCTTTATTTTCCTTTGAAAGGAGCCCTCTGATAAAGAGAAACAAGACATTGCTTGAAGAAAAAGGAAAGCTGTTTCCTCTCAATCTTTTATTTTCTCCAAAAATATGGCAATTTTCTGGAATCTTTTGGAACTGATTTTAATACTGTTTAGGTTTTGGTGAAACAGTACTTAATCTTATAGGGAACAGATCCAGTCTGATCTTGAAAGCTAAGCAGGGTCAGTACTGGTTGTTACTTGGATGAAAGACTGCCAATGAATTTCAGGTGCTATAGGTTGAATTTTAGAGCGAGGAACTGACAAAACCACCAGTGAGTATTCCTTGCCTAAGAAAATCCTATGAAATTGAATAAACTTAGGAAAGATTGGGAGAAGATTATAGTACTTTTGAAAGCTTGTTGGGAGTGATTTTCAATTTTGGGATTTGAATATTAATGACATGAATTAATATGACGTCAATTTATATTCATATAAGTATTATAGTAGGGATAGGACAAATCCAGAATTTTCCAAATTTGAATCCAGATCTGTGTCCCTGGAAGGTTCTGGGAATCCATGAATCTCACGAATTTCAAATCTTTCAAATATGTTTTTTAAAAAGGGTTTAAAAAGAAAGGGAAAGAAGGATAATCCTGGGCAAGACACGCTCTCTCAGCCTTAGCAAAAGCCTGGGCAAAGGCAAACCTCCCTCTGAAGAAATCTGCCCAGGACAATTGCCATAGTTTTGCCTCAGGATTTCCCCAGATTGAAATGTGAAATGTGGATTAATCCCACATTTTCCTGCCTGTGTAAACAGGGCCACATACTACAGTACAGACATAATCCAGGTCAAAACTGGATTTTCTTTGGATAGCTCCTTATGGCATCCTGAGGTTTGTAGTTTGATGATGCACCAGCACACTTTGGCAGAGAAGGCTGTGATACCTTGTACAACTACAAATCCCAGAATTGTTTCTGAAAGAGCTTTGCAAACAAGCTATGCAAAGGCATCTTTCAGCTGTCCTTGAAATCTCAAGATTGTACCTTCCAGTCAAGTCTCAAGTCCTGCAACAAGGAAGGCATTTTTAAAAAATAACAACACCAGCCTCTAGTCCAGTCTCAATTTTGCATTCTGAAGTCTCAGGTTAAGTCTCAAGTCCTGCAACAAGGCACTTTAAAAACAAAGCAAAAAGCAAAAAGCAAAAAGCCAGCCTGTAGTCCACTCTCAATTCTCTACCCTCAAGTCCAGTCTCAAGTCCTGCAAGTGATTTTTGAGTCAAATTTCTAGTCCAGTCTCAATAATTCCCAATCCCTACCATCAAGTCTCAAGTCAAAAGAATAGAGATTATTACCTTGCAGAGGGAGGCAGTCCATGTGAGCATATCTTGTGGAAGGAGGTAC
Source organism: Iguana delicatissima (assembly GCA_948472985.1). Taxonomy (NCBI): domain Eukaryota; kingdom Metazoa; phylum Chordata; class Lepidosauria; order Squamata; family Iguanidae; genus Iguana; species Iguana delicatissima. Next base: position 1,384,644 of record CAOKZL010000537.1, read on the forward strand.
ACTGGATGAGATTGTGTGACCTTGCCCTCTGCCCCACTACTTCTGATAGGCATCAGACCCACTGACCCCAGCATTTCTACATGCCTTTGATCTTCAGCACAGAAAATGGTGCTGAACTTAAATATTAAATGAACTTAAATATTAAATGTTCAATTTAAATATCTCAGAATACAACCCCAGATGTAATTTCTGAAATTGTTAGCACAGGCCATTTTTACTCCAAGGCTAAAACTAATTGTTGTCTCCTCTTGTGTGTCTGGTCTCCCAGGTTTTCGGGCATCCTGGTCTCCAACAAACTATTTGGTTGGTGGATTCACAAGATTAGGTTTGCCTGTTTTAGCACAGGGATTCAGATTTGCGAATCTCGAAACCTTGGAAAGGATTCGAGGATTCGGTTGGCCCATCCCTATATTATAAGAATAAAAGTATAAAATTATATAATCTTATTATATTACATAATTATTTAATATTGAGGAGGTCTGTTTATTATTTTACAAATGAACCATTCTGTGGGGGGCTGGAAGTCAAGTGTGTATCTGTTTAACCTCCCTGCCCCCCCTTTTTAGATTTTGTTTCATCTTTGTTAAACTGGATAGGGATTTATTTATTTTATTTTTTAAGGTACTTTAGGTTTGTTGTTTGTCTTCTCTCCCTGTGTTGTTTTATGTATTTAAATTCTTTTTTTAATAAAAATATATTTTCAAAAAAGAGAATCCTATGAAATTCATGGGAATGCAGTTAGTTGACAGGCAACTTGAAGGCATATACACACAAAAAAGACAAAAAGTGATAGCTGCTTGAGTCTCTATGATCTTGAAAGATTTAATCAGAGACACTAACAAGGTCCCAACATATTCAAAGTTAACGATGAGAGTGGGAGAATCCATGTTTTATGTGAACCTTGACAAATTGATTAGGTTTTTATTGTTGTTTTTGGATGGTGGGTCTTGTTACCCTGATTTCTGGAGTCCCTTGGGGGACACCTCAATGTGCTCCACGTGATGGGGAATGGAAACTAGCCAGTGCACAAGCAATAGTAATGCGAGAGGCAGGGTAACCTAGCGAGGTCTTTTTACCCAGTTTTTACGGGGTCAGGCCAAGCCAAAAACCAAACTAAGATGTCCAATAAAATGATTTCATTGAATAAAAGTCTCACACACCAATACAATCATTCGCACACTCACTCAAGACCTATTAAGAAGCAAAGAGAGGAAACTGGATAGGGGGAAATTGAAGGGGTTGTAGCTGGGGTAATACTGCACCTTTTCCTGAAGTCCTCGGTCTGGGAAAAACAACGAAGAAGTGGAGCTCAGCACGGAGAGGGCTGAAGGGATTACTCAACGGATGGAGAAATGGTCTGCTGGGATGACCGGGAGTGATCCAAAGAACCACTCAAAAACTGGGACTATTTGTAGGGGAAACAGTACCTAGAGGGCTAATCCTTTCCCGGGGAGAATAATGGGTGTTGCAACGAGAAAGAAGTTCCACGATGGTAACTTCCTTTGCATGATGAGATTACAAGGTCTTGCCAAAGTCTCAGGATCTTTGGCTGCATTGGGTTGTGGTGTGACTTCATGTAAATGGTCCCTGCCTGATAGGATCTTATTGCTATTGGTGCTCAACTTGTGGCAAACACACTAATCCCCTCAAATCGGCTTCTCAGGGGCTGAGGACCCTTTGTCTTTTGTGGGTTTGCACAGTTTGAGGTCTTGTGGGGTTATGTGATGGGGGATTTTACTGGCCTGACCTGGTTTTCGATCGTTCGACCGTTGCTGCCTACGTGCCCATCTGGGTGACTTCACAGGCACAAAGAAACATAGTTTAATATCAAAATTGTGGACCCCAGGACAGGGTTTTCCAGTGGGTTAACAGTATTACAGGTCATTGTTGTCTCGCCACTATCAGAATCTGCCCCTATTCAGAACGTAAGATTAATGTGCAAATAGAGTCATTCTACGAGCTATGCTTTATAGCTTTCAAGAAAGAAGTCAACATGGGTCTTTTCCATCTACTGTATATTCCTAAAGATTCAGAGTTGAAATGCAAGGAAGAAGATTTGCCTATCATAATATTTTAAAATAACAAATCACAGATATTATCACAGCTGATTAATTCCCACAGAGCAGTGTAATGTGAGCAGTGCAACATAGAAGAAGGAACTCAAATAAGTTTCCTTTTCCCTTCCATGAGCAGGGAACAGGAGTAGTGTTTTCAAGAATTACCCAGGTGTAACAATATTACCTCTAACATGGTTTTTTAGGAGGGAGGGAGATTTGTACCCTGAATACAGAGGTAGGAATTTACACGCTGCATATTTGTTACCTTTGTATTTTATTTATTTTATTTTATATTTTATTTTTATTTCGTAACACGGTGCTAATGATGGTACTTCTTAAAAAAATGGCATAAGCTAAAACTTCATTCATTTTTTGCTGTCAGGAGTAATAAACATCACTTTAAAATATTGCTTTTGGAGGGGCATATTTTTTAAAAAAGGGATAAAACTGCTCAGGATCCCCCTAATATTTTTTTTTTAAAAAAGGATTTAAAACATTTTAAAAAGCAAAGTAATGAAAAAAAGCATGCATTGCATGACACATTATGTAATGAGTCACAACCAAACATCAGGGAAATGGGTAATGCAACACATGTTTTTAAAACTGTAATATTTCTAACTGGTTAAGTGCTAGCTTCCTTAGGGGTAAAAATGCAGATTTTTTTTTTAAGCCTGAGCATGAATCTCTCTCTGTCAATCTCTCAGTCTTAAAAACAAAAATAAAAATAATAAAAATGCTTTGTAATATTTTACATTCTGTTAACCAATGATCCCTGGAGTTAAAACAATTTAATTTCAATTACATGTTGTTTGGGCCTCAATGCAGGCAATGACTGCCCTGCAAAGGGATGCTGGGTCCTGATACATAGCTCAATGAAAATACTGACCCAATGTACAGCTGCTGAGAAAAAGACATCAGCTGGAGTTCAGTATCTTGCTTATAGATATGTAACTTGTGGTTATGCACCTGTTGCTGAGCTGCATTCAAAATCACATCGTTATTGCCACAATTGTATCTGCTCACCTCTAAGTCTACTTTGCAGGTCATCAGCCACACCAAAAGAAGGAGGTCTATTCTTGTGATTATGGTGCAGGTAGATGACATTTCTACCCCCTCTCCCATTAGTGAGCGAGGTTCTGACAATCGGACTCTTGTTGGTCTTCCATGTTACAGTCTTGCTCACTGATGGGATGGGAGTGGAAACATCATCCACGTGTACCATACCCTCTTTGGGATGTGATGACCAAAACTGTACATAATATTCAAAGTATAGTCACGTACACACATACAATAGAATTGTAATTAAAATAATGTTTTATAATCTGTAGTATGACCACAATTTTAATATTGTGTACAGGTCTGGTCACCATACCTCAAAAAGGATATGGTACAAGTGGGAAAGATGTAGAAAAGAGCAAGCAAAATCTTTAATGGCTTGAAATAACTCACCAGTGCAGATAGGTTATAATCTTTAGGAATCATATATCTTTGTAGAAAGTTAATAGAACTCTCATACCCCATCTCCCATAATATCAACATTATCAACTGAACCTAAATGGTAGAACATTCAGGACTGGCAGAAGGAAGTACTTCACATAGTGCATAACTAAACTGTGTTACCCTGATTTCTGTAGGTCCCAGGAGGGACACCTAAATGCGCTCCAAATATTACACAGGTGGGGAATTAGCTGAGAGCCCACACTAGCACTACGAGAGGCAGGGTAACCTAGTGAGATCTTTAACCTTATGTTTGCAGAGTCGGGCCGTGACAAGAACTAGGCAAGTTGTTCAATTAAACTATTTTATTAAACTTTACTTAATTCAGCAGATAATGACACACACACTCACACATTCATCCAAGAACTATAGAATAGAAAGAGAGGAAAATTGAAAGGGGTTTTAAGCAGGTTGCTGGGGTGATACTCCACCTGATCCTGCAGTCTGGGGGAAGAGAAATAAAGTTCGAAGCTTGGGTTCGTGGTTTCCCAGCATGTGGAGGCTAAGGGGAGGCTCACCAAACAGAGCAGCAGCAGTTTGGGATGCAAGGCACGAGCGTTCCGAAGAAGCTCTCAAAATCAGGGGGTCTTATAAGGGAAAACTGTGCCTGTAGGCTAGTCCATTCCTGGGGAAAACAATGGGTTTTGGGCTGGAGACAAAGCCTCCGAAAGGTCAGTACTTTGCATGATTAAGTCATGACAGCGTTGTCAATAGAGTGGCCAGTATGCAAACATGGAGTGCTTGAGAGTTGAGTATTTGGCTCTTCAAGCTGCCTGCTCGGGGCAGGGGATCTATTGTAAACAGCATGCATACATAATGTAATCTTAAGAAGGTACTTGCCTGGAGGTCTCCTGAAGCTGTGGTCCAGCAAGTACTGGCCTGCCTGGAGTTGTTTTGAATGGTTCAGCTATTTTTGGCCATGCCCGTGTGCGAGTTTGTCCGGGGGCCTCGCAAGCACGTGGAAAGGAATGGGTAAAGAAGGCCAAATTATTGACATCAAATGATATCTAATATACCATGAGGCCGTACTAGAAACTATATTAGCAACTGGCATTCACTTCAACAAAATGTAGCAATGGTCACCAACTGAGACTGTTTAAAAAGGGAATTATATACCCTTATGAAGGATAAAGCTACCAGGATGGATGATTCTGAAATCCTTCCAGTATGAGAGGAAATATGCCTGTGAGCAGCTGTTGGCAGTATTTTTAAACTTCACCTCAGGAATATTTTGGAAGACTTTCCTCTATTCTACTCAAATAATGAATGATTGCCAGGTACTTATGGAGTACGTTACTGAAGTTAGACAAAGTAAGGATGGAAAAAATATTCAAAAATATCTAGAAAATGGTCAAATTGATACTTTTTGAGTGTTAGGAAACCTAGATGAGAAAATAAAAATCTTTGCAGTTGAAGACTTATTCTGCATAAAATTCATACATGTTCATTTTTCACAGGAAACAGAAAATGCTATTTCATGCTCAGAAATGTTGGTTTTGTACCAAAAAAAAGTGCAAATATTGCACAGAAGCACCAAACTGAAAAGTCATGAAAAACCGCACTAGTTTTGAAGACTTTTCTCACAGTGAGAAGAAAATTACTAAAAATACTTATGGCTTCCTTCAAGAATGAATTGAGCAAAGCATTGCATCCTCATAGCAAATAAATTGTTAAGTTAACAGATGGCCTGGTTTTCATTTACAGAAGTCTCATAGGGGATGAAGTGTGTTTCTGCGTACAAACCTTGACATTTAATATGAACATTGTAGTCATCAGAATTAGAAGATGTTTTTGTTTGTATTCTAGAAAAGTAATCTTGATTATTAAGCATGCTTATGCTCCTTCTTGGAAATTGCTCCTGTGATTAGGACATAGACAACTCCTTATCATGTATTTGTCACAACTGATTGATAGATTGTATTACTATCTCATCTGTTACTAATAAGTTGCTTTGCATTTGCCTGTTTGACATGATTACCTTCCTTATAGCAGGTTAAGTTAAAAGGTTAGTTTAGCAGACAATCCACTATTGATAAAAATCTGTAGACAACCAATTATATTTCATTTACTTGGCTCACTTACCTGTTGTCAGGTTAACTAGCTTCTGTTGCAAAATTGGAAGTGGAGAGACAAGAGATAAATTTAGTGTGAGAAGTGAGAAGGTGTGGATAAAGGTGAGGCTTTTGCTTTCACGTGCATTGTAATTTTTAAAACCTAAAGTTCATTCTATCTTGAATGCAGTCCCAGACATTACATAATAAACAAAGCCTGGATAGGTTAATCTGATAGTTTGGTTTTTGTCTATTCAAATGTTTATGTTGTACAGGCAGGACCCAAGCATGTAATGACTGAAGCCATTTCCACACTACATTTGTTATAGTGCTACTATTACACTTTCAACATCCTATGGAATCCTGGGGTTTGCAGTTTAGGGAAGGGCATTTAGAATTCTCAGGCAGAGAGCTCTTGGGCCTCAGAAAACTACAAAGTCCAGACTTCCACAGGATGTTGAAAGTGGAATAATAGCACTATAACAGTGTAGTGTGGAAATGGCCCTCAACGCTCTCTCTTTCACTCTCTCTTCATAATTATTCATAGGTCACAATCTTCTTCCAAAATAGTAAAGTTTCTGTTATCAGAAATATAACATACAGTTACCAAAGGTATGCCAGCAACATATGAGTTTATTTCATACTGTGATGTGGCAACATTAGCAATACGAAATTTCTATGAGAAGCTAAATGTGATGATATTTTCTCTTCTACACAGCTGATAAAGGCAGAGAAATCCTATTTACCTTTTCATTTGGCCACACAAGGCAACTTTGTATCTAGGAGTAGAAAATGTGTAGCCTTCCAAATGTTTGCACCTTGCAGAGCCCCAGTCAGTGATGAGGAATTCTGGGAGATGTCATCCAGCAATTTTGAGGGTTTCACTTTGCTCTCCAGTGGTATAGTCTCTTAATCCAGCAGATACCACTTTAACTAAAAAAGTAAAGTTCATTCATATATTTTTCAAGATAAACAGAAATACCGTTAGCTGCTTTGAGATTTTTCAACCCTGTATGACAGCAAAAAGACCAGTGGGTTTGTGTGTGTGTGTGTGTGTGTGTGTGTGTGTGTGTGTGTGTGTATGCACATGTATTTTATGCTGAAACATTACTTTGTGCAGAACAATGAAAAACTGAAAAACTCTTCTTCAAATTTACACATTCATGAAATTTTTGGAAAAACTTTCAATATGCAGACAATTAGTGAGCCGTGCACAAAACCTATCATAATGCTATATAGAGAAAAGAAAAATTTTGAAACTTTTGACTCTACTGCAGGAGAACAAAATACATGAGGGACCATTCTGAGCTGCAGGTGTGGTTAATTTCCTCCCTCTGGCATAGAATAAAGTGTTTGTATCTCACTTTTGTCACATAGCAGTAGTCTGTGCTTCTTCATTTTGGGGAGTTGGTAATGATGATGTATCTGCTTATATTGGCCATCCAGTCTTCCAGGTCATGTACACCTTCATTCAGGAAACCAACAAAAATGTCCAGAATGTCTTGAGAAGACCTTCACCCTGGACTGAAGACTACTATTGAAATACTTTATCAGTACATGCAGCACATGAACAGTTTGGATTGTCCTGTCCTGAAATATCTGCCCACATGGCTGCCCACACATAATGAATGAACATGAAATAGGAAACATGAATGGGAAAATCATAAGCCTGAACGTACATTCTGAAAAATGCAAAATTCTGTGGTATGGTTCTAAGAACAACTGAGCCACAACTGAAAAGCACCAGTTCAAGAAAGGCTGTCGTGGAAGGAACTATTTGTTCCAGGAAGGAACATTTTATCCTGTAAAGCAAAACTGTGCTGAAGAAAATCATGATGTCTGACCTTCCAGCAATGGTTCTGAGATTGATCTAATCCAGAGATGGTCAAAGTGCAGGCTGTGAGCTGCCTAAAGCCCCTGGACCCCACTTTTGTGGCCTTGAACCCTCATCACTCCCCTCAGAACATCTCCAATTTTTTTTAAAAAAAGTATTCTTTTTTTTTTTTGGTAAGTTTTGCAACAAAACCATCCAGAACCCCTGAACATATCAAAACATGCAAAACAACTCTTCCCATACCCACAAACACTGCAGAATCCTATACTGTGCCCAAATATTTCCATTTCCCTTTGAAATTCCTCTTGAAAGGGTGAGCAGAAGTAATGGGCAGTCTCTCCCTGTTGTTATTTTGAGAGAAACTAGAAAGAAAAAAAATGGTGGTATTTGGCCTTTGTGTATGGGAGTGCAGGGGAGGGGAGACTGGCCAGTTAACAGAAGGCTAAAAATATGGAGAAATCCTACTGGGGCACTCTGCAATTATATGAAGAGAGAGCTGCTTCGCAGCTATACCTTTCATACCTTTGTATAATTCTGTCTCCTTTGTTTGTGTAAATGTTGGTGAAGCTGTGGTAATTCTCTAGCTAGTGCTGCAACATATTTCTATCACTCTCATTCTATGGAGCAATACGATCTCAGTTCCATCTTCCACAAGACCAGCTGTTTTCTAACTCTGTGTTTCACAAAACCTTGGTGTTCCTTTGCAACTTGCTACTTGTGGAAATGGCCAAACATGGAAGATACACTCACCTGAAGGAAGGCTTTCCCACACTGACCAACTGCAGTTAAAAATGATGCAATACCCTTTTAAAAACCCTTTAAAAAAAACACCTTAAGTTCTTAAAAACCTGTCAGAGAAGGAGTGGAGAGGAGTTGTTGTTGTTTGCATCAAGGAAGGGGTCATTCTAGGGAAAGCCATGAAGAAGGCCCTCTCTTGTGATATCTCCATCTGTATTTGTAAACCTAATGTGACTGAGAGAAGGGCTTCTCATGAGGATCTCAGAGCCTTGATAGATTCCTGTGAGGAGGTATGGTCTCCTATCTTGTATGACTCAGCATAGTATAGTAGGCCTACCTGTGAGCCTTTGCTATGCTAGCCATACACCACCGCTCAACTTGTTGAACAGCCTTCGAATCCCCCTCTATGGCCATTCTTACCTTGTGTGGGACAGTCAAGATTGCCAAGGTATCTGGCTATGCCCCAATAACCAGACCTGGAATTGTCATAGCAGCACTGAGACCTCTAGAGGACTCCAGCAGATCTCATCACAGATGTCATCATTTCATCTGGCTACAAGCCGACCCTTCTGTTATCCTGCTCACTACCCATGAAGCAGGGAAGTTCAGAGGCTGCTCAGTGAGCTGAGGATAGGGGCCACAGAGGGAGGAGGTAAATACCAATTCCTATAGAACTCAGAAAAAAAAAAAGACATATGCAGGTGTAGGGGAAATTTATGTGTGAATATGTCCCTAATGGACTACTAATTTGTCAGATACACCTAATATCCCAATTTGCTCAAGTCCCAACTTTCATTCCCATAGTTCAAAGATCTGAAAGGCGGTCCTTTTGACTTTAACTTGAACAGCAACAGAATCCTTCTTCAGAACTTGTTACTTAATATTGCAAGACTGGTAAAATAGGGCAGGTCTTGGGAAGTTGTGGGCTGAGGTTGATAGCATAGCCTTAACCCAAGCACAGTTTAAGCCCCCATACGATCGGGTTGAATGCATACTTGGAGATACTGCTGGCCAGATGTTGAACAGCTATGTTACACAGTTTTGTTACACACGAATTCTAAATGGATGAGACCTTAATCTTAAATTGCACAATGCTACACACACTAAGAGGTAACTTCCATTTCTTCTGCCTCTCCAAGATCGATATAACATAAAATAGTGGAAAGTTTTCTTTTAAAAAGTTCCACTCCTCAGTCATTCTCTTCAGAGTACAGTTTGTAATTATGAGGGAAGATTATACAGTTTTGACTGCTGTCACAGTCTGTTGCCAAGAAACTGTTTTCTGCAGCCTAAACAATTCAAGAGGCTAAGAGAGAAGGCAAGAACTCAGGAGTGTTTCAGGGTATTTTATCATAGACTATGGCAGAAAGTGTAACCAGAGATTCGGCCTGGGACAGAACAATAATTGGAGAGAGACAGATTGGACGGTAAGTGGAAGGGGTGAAATTAAAGATCATCAGATAAAAACCCTTCTTGTCCCCCCACTTTATATGATAAGAAAGCTTTCTTGAAGATAAGAAATGACATTGCAGGATCATATGGACATTTGCTTTGAAAATTTATAAGACAAAGTTTTAAGAGCTTTCTCCCCCTTTTATTCAAGTACTGTAGCTCTATAAATGAAAGTTTTTCCAGCAGTACATGTGTTTGCCCCATTATAACATCAGTCAGTGGGTTATAGTAGACCAATAATTAGGAATAAGTAGTACTTACATTAGTCATAACCAGGCATGGCCCTTTGGGGACTACCGCTCCCAAAATCCCCCAGGCAGCACAAAGAAACTCCATTTTTTATCTTCATGACATTTTTCACCCCTCCACAAGTCCAAAAAGACCAGCTCTTCTCTTGTCAGCAGCAGTGATAGCAAAACATACATTATTTTGTTTGTACACAAACAGCTGTTTTGCCGGAAAATGTATTTTGCCCCTCCCCCCAAAAATTGTATTTTACACAGTGCATTTGTGGAATTTATGAGGATTTTCCTTTAAAAATCACTGTCATGTGGAAGAATGAGTAAGTGAATATGTGCAAGATGTGGGAGTGCTTTGAGTGTGTGTTCCTGAATGGCAGGTGGTTGGACTGGATGGATGTTGTCATCTTTTTCAACTCTATGATTCTATGCATCTCTTGATTTAATAAACTGTATAATCTGTGTGTGATGGAATTGGAAAAACAGACAGGATGCTGGTGCTTGAATATGAGAATTTAAGTGGAAAAGTCACTGTTTATCCTGACTTACTTGGCTGTACATGAGCAAATCTACATGGACAAATTGCTACCAATTTACAAGGATTCATTTTGCTATGCAAGAGGATGAAGCAACCTGCATCAGGTAGTACCATGAAGTGTGTAGGGGAGCAGTAAATAAAGCAGAAACTGCAGTACGAATACTGAAACAAGAGTCAAGTCTTGTGTCTACCAGAAGGGAGATCCAATTTGGGTTGTGCTCCAGGAAGCAAAATGTCTTTGGGCAAGGACCTGTACAACTTTGTGCCTCACCAAACTGAATGTAGCATTCCTCCTCTGTGGTCCTTGAAAGATAGAAGATGTGTAATGTAGAGATAGACAGATTATACATCAAGTAGTTCCTAATATTTAGTTCTTCCCAAAGTCATTGGATGAGATACTGTATAGTATAGTGTAACATAACAGAATGATACAATGTCTCTTTGCTCAACTTCAAAACCCATTATTGAGTTACTGCAGCCTCCTCATGCCATTCAGTGGCTGGTAGACAGTGGGGGAAATTGGAGAAGCGTCTGGCTATGTCCCCATAGCCAGCTGCAGACAGATGGTATCATCTGCTTATCCTCCAGAGTCCTCAGAAGATGATACAATCATTCTTCATCTGGTTATGGAGACATAGCCAGATTCTTCAATTCCTTTGCTCTCCACAACCCATTGAATGGTCATCGGGCTGCTACAGTAGCTAAACAAGGGTTGGACTTTGGTCATTGTGGTGGAAAGAAGAGACCTTCACAACAACAATAGAAAAGTCACATGCAGCCATATGTTGGTGTTAACACTTCTGTATGTCACTAACAGGATGACAGCCATTATGTGGCACAAAGAGAAAAGGCCTTCTCTGTGACATACAGTCTCCACATAGATGCAACTGGTGTTTTCCACCACAGCTCAGAATGCTTTTGTTTGCAAGCATATTTAACTGGCAGAAACAAGGTGGGTGTTTATAGTATTTATTGGGCTTTTTGTGGCATTATTATTGATGGTGCTGCTTTATCATTTTTTATTCATTACTTATTATATGACAATTTGATCATATTCCCATATACCACGCTGGCATCCACCATTAACAAGATTTGGAGACGTCTATGTGTTGATTTTCAAAGAGCTTTCTCCTGAAGAAGGCCATACAAATAATTCTTCCCAAATCAGAGACCCTGCCTTTCCTTTATGTTAAGTTTTACAGGATGCGTCCAGTTTTTTCCTTTTCATCCTTAATTTCCATAATGATTACCTAGAAGTCTGTATACATGGGACAATATTTATATGTATCATTGACCCAAAGTGTTCTGAGAACTGTTGTGATGGAAGATGATACATTTTCTGGATAGCTCACAGTTATTCAAGGCAGAAGAGGCCAGAAATTGGCAATGACAGCCTCTTATATTTTCCATCCATTTCAATGTTGTCATATTTATGTTTGCCAGGAGAATCATTTGCTTTCTTCACTGGTGACCCACAAAAGGATCTATATCACATTGCTGGCCGCCATCATTTTTTATGTACTATAAAAAAAATATCATTGGCTGCTTTTCTTCACATCACATATATACAGTTGAATGTGATGACCTTTGACAAGTTCTATACTGGGAGAAAGCTAGAGATCAACTAATCCAAATGAAGCTGTTGTGACAAATATGAGGAATTTTTTTTAAAAAAAACTGCTGAGATTATATTATTTCCATTAAAAATACTTTAAATACTTCCATGATATACACATAAAATTATCTATTTGGTTGGGTAAATGCTTGAGAAGTCCCATGTTCTGTATAGCTTTTTCATCTTCATATGGTAAATGGGTTCATTAACTGAATACTGTACTATTTTTCACTTCACCAAATGTGGTACTAATCTATTGTTCTCAAGTTGCCAATAAAATCTGGGGCCTTGAAAGAGAAGGTGGATGTGGGCAGTCAATCTTACTATTTCAGTAATTGTCTTCAGTGCTGTAACATTAGAGTAGCTCTTGATTGTTCCAGATGCACAGTAAAGAGAAAGTTCACTCCCCCACCACAGCTATGCACACAGACACACAAACACCTACTTGTTAATGACAGTGATTTTTTTTTATACTAGCAGCATTTCTTATTCTCTCTAACCATTGATAAATCCTGAAATGCTCCCCATATTGTTTCTGAATAATCAGGCAGCTTTTCTCTTGGTCAAATATACAAGAGTGTTTAATCCTTCCCCTAGCTCCAGTACATCCCAAGTCCCACTCCAGTGACCACAGACAATGCGCCATTCTCCTTCCTCACACATGCAGCTACTCCTAAGCTCTCTTCCAATCTCATGAGGGGTGAAGGAAAGCAATTGAATGGGACTGAGATCTTTTTTGCCTTAGACTAAAACCTGAGGAGACGTTTATACTGTATTTAAGACAGGGATAGGAAAATCTTTCAGCATTGCTTTCTTCTTAAGCTGATTTTTTAAAAAACTTCATTTTTTCCTATCTTAAATATGCAGAAAGCTACATTTTTAAAGCCAAATTCAATAGGTACAGCAATCTCCACAAAATGTCCTACCTATTGGGCATGAAGGGGTTAAAGATGAGGAATCTCTCAGGAAATAAAAAGTGTCAACCCAAATTCAGCATTAACACGACTAAATACATAGGGGAAATAGAACTACAGACAAGACAAGGGGATTTCATCCATTATCCGCTTGGAAAAGAGCAATCATTAGAGTAATGCGCCCAGATGGAAATTTGGGGATATCTTTTTTGATATGGACTCTTAATAATTCATTTTTTTTATTTTATATGTTTACTTTTTCTCCTTCTGCCATTATTCAGTTACATATTCTGAGGGTGACTCACATATACAAGCGAACAGTTCTACTCATGAATCATAGTTCTAATACTGACTTTTGCAGATTAGAGGTTGAAAGAGTTTCAGCTACAGCCATGTGTGAATGCACACACACAAATAAACATTTTTTGTGCATGGTGGAGGATCTCCACCAGTGCCTCCAGCTCATTGAAAAGTAGTGATGTGGAAACAGCTGAGGCTACCATATAGCCATGAAAAGGAGACAGGGTTTCCTCTTCTGAACTGCAGAAATAAAGGCTTGCAATTGATCTTCTTGTAGGCCTGAAGCCAGATAGTTATATGGGAATCCCTTCTTTGTCCTTTATCCTCTGGGCAATCATATCCCCTAAAACATCATCACATATTACATTGGTTTTATTCCTTGACACCACTCACATTCTTCTGTTCCTCTTTCATTTTCATAAATAGCAGCCATTGTGCTATTTTGCCACACATCTGGTATTTTTCTTCCTGCCATATGATATCACTCATCTGAGTCAATAAATAGTTGACCCTTCTTGCCCAAGTACCTTTGATGCTTCAGTTGGGATTTGCATCCAATCTAAATGGTCCAGCTTGCCTTTTGTTGCCTGAAGTTTTTCATTATTCTCATAATTCCTTGATTTGGGAGCATTCATTTTCAACTCTGCTTGGTCATTTTGATAAGTAGTGTTAATCCAGCTCTCTTCTGAGCTCTGATTTAATCTCTGTTGAAAGTGTGTCTTCCATTGATCATCATGAATGTGATTAATCAGTTTCAAATATTACATAAACAGGAAACAGCTGGCAGAACTAAAAAACAAAGCATCAAAACCAGACTTGTGAAGCTTTTCACCCCCTGTACTGTTTTTTTAAAGTAGCAGGATAGTTCAAGACAAACCCCTTGACTATTTTTGAAGGATTTTATTCTTTCATTCAAGAGTTGAGAGGGATGCTTTCTTCTGAATTGCTCTGTACTGCACACATTTTTAATAGAGCATGACTTGCACCTCTCTGAAAATCTGTGATACCGAATGTTGTCAAGTTTCCTTAATATTTTGATAACAACTGTGTGGAGAAGTCAGGTTATAATTGGTCTGTATAAAATAGTATGGAAAGAAAGGCCTTGTTCTTCCTTCCTCATAACATTAGAATTGGAATCTTCTAATGAAGCTAAAAGGTGGAACAATCTAGAGACAGATAAAAAGAAGTTCTTCATAGTATTGAACTGTGGAATTCAATATCACAAGACGTATTGATGTGCACCAACTTGGAGAGTTTTAAAGAGAATTTTTTTTAAAAAAAAAGACATGAACAACAAGACTCTAAATGGTTACCAATCATAAAATATGTCTGTCACCTCTAGTATCAGAGGCAGTACACCCTTGAGCTGTAGTTTCTGCAGAACACAAGTAGAAGGGCCAGATTTTCTCACATTTTCACAAATCAGATTCCAAGGGTACAACTATTCCCAGAATGCAGAGAGCCATGTTTTACCTGCCTGCCAGATTTATGTTAATGAGAGATTAGGTGTCTCTCAGGGGGAAAAAAAGGCAGTAAACAATTCTGACCAAAAAAAAAAAAAAAAAGGGAAAGGGAAGGAAAGGAAAGGAAAGGAAAGGAGAAGACTTTCTGACATTTTTAGGAACTGGTATGATGAAACTCACAGTCTTTTTTAGTGTGAAGGAGCTCACCATTTCCATGCAACCTCTCCTTAGAATCGATTTTTCAAATGAAAATCAAAATGACAGATTTCTGCCTAATGGAACACCTGATGAATTCTGGTGAATTTTCCAATCTCTGAAAATTACGCTTCTCTAGCCCCAAGAAATGTGAAGAGGATTCATCCCCTACACCTCTTTGCTGTCACACAATTTCTGCTAAACTTTCTTCTTTACATTTTCACCACAATAAAGATTATGTGTGTATCTAAATTTCAGGTTTGTGCTTGACCTGGAAGTAACATAACATAACATAACATAACATAACATAACATAACATAACATAACATAACATAACATAACATAACATAACAGTCTGATAACTTGACTCTGTGTAGGAACAAATGTATAAATCAGTCAGTTAGTCAGTCAATTATTCAGTCTTGCTTTCAAATGTTTCCAGCACATTTGGTGTGCTTTGGGTTATGATTTTAGAGCTCTTCTTCACTAAGAAGCACCACAACAACTTCAGAACATTCTTGGGTGACTGAGGCTGTAAGACTCAAGCATTTTTATATATAAATTGACCTGAAACATACTTCTGGAGAATAATAGTGACATATAGTATGAGACATAGGGAAGTCAAGAGCCCTTCATCACCTCTATACACCTTTTGATCTGGAGTAGGAGGTCTGTTGAATGGGGGAATTGGTTTGTGGTGTAATAACAAGATCCTTGTTGTGATTCCTCAGTTGTTTTAGGAAGATGATGCTGTGGAGTGAGAAACCTGGCAAGCCTGATTGGAAATGTCCAATCACAGCCGTTCAGATGCTGTTAGTGGAGGGCTACAGGGGATATAATCTAGAGGCTTATCTGTAAAGAGAGAGCGAGATACAAAGAGAATCAAATAGAGTTAGGGAGTCAGAAACAGAATGTGTGGGTTGGTAAGGAGAAAGGAAATGCATAAGATCTGAACTCAGTTTGGGGGAGCTGAGAATGTGGGAGAAGCATTAACTGGATTGAAGCAAGAGGATTATTGTATACTGTGTGTGGAATCGGCATAAGGGTAGATGATTATTTTGGTATATAATAAATCTTTATTATTTGATTTTTCTACAAATTTGTCTGGCTACTCTCATTTAAGATGTGAAGGGGAGATCTGGTCATGGTCTACCACATTGAGCTACCGATCAATAAAGCCACACTTCCAGAATAGCAGCTACCTTGAAGTCCAAGCTTCTGAACCAGGGAGAGATCCTAAGTATAAAAGGGCAACACGAGTGACAAGGGCCCAAGGGCTGGAAGTGTGAAATCAGCTCAGATAGGGGTTACATCACATATGCTTTCATCAAGCTGTCTACCTGTCTATCAATTCTACCAACACATATTCTCATGCACATACAATGTGTGTATGTCTGTTCATATAGGATAATCATTCCTGTGGATGAAGTGGACTATAATCCATGGAAGTTCATACCACAATAAATCTGTGAATCTTTAAGGTGCCATAGGATCCTTTTCCCCACCAGTTCTACCGAATGTTCTTAATATAGCCAATGGAAAATGATTGAACTAGAAAACAGCATTAATGAGTGAACAATCTTTTTACAGTATTGTGACTTCTGCAAAGCTGCACAAGAGCCAATGGCATGAAACACACACACACCATTTTTTGTTTTTTTCCTGTGGTAGACTTTTTTATTTTAAATAAGTAGTGTACAGACCATGGTTATTCATATTTTCATGAAAGCAAAACAACTAAATATAACTCAGGCAGAAGCACCAAAGAAGGAATGCTAAATGATAGAAAGAAATGACAGTGTTGGTAGACTGTTCCTCTGCTGTTTAAGAATTGCTGAACAACAAAATAAAATATATCAGTAACTAAGATGATATACTGAAATGGCCAGGTGTTCTTTATCTACAGAATTCCTTTTCTTTGAGCAAGCATGTGTTACTACCACAACACTGGCAAAGTTTATGCATCGAGAGAGCAACTGAATTATTTTATCTTTTGGCCTTTGATTATTTTAACTTAGCAATGGAAAGCTCTCTTTGAGAAAAGGTATTTGTATGAATCTGAATTTAAAAATCCCCTCACTGCAGTTTGTACAATAGTTCAAGCATCAGTGCTTTGGCTGAAGTGGGGAAAAAAATCTTTTTCTAGCAACAAATGCCTTTCTTTCTTTAAATTGAAGTTGACACCAATGATGTTCACAGGCTAAGTCTTTACAGTTCATATACAGATCTCCAACAAAGCAAAAATTGAGATAAATCTATGACAATGTGGCTTCAAATGAGCCAGTTCCATTTTCATATCACATAAATCACACCATAGTTAATTGCGAAAAGTGGCAGTGTAGTTCTATTGTTTAATGGCAAATCAACATACTGTCAATCATTGCATCCAAAGTCATAGCTAATTAAGTCTGGCTAGTGCTAGAGCAGGAGTCAGCAATACCAATCCTTAGTGGTGTAGACTCAAGTCAATTGACTTGGGCTCCAGACAGATTTAAGTCCTTTGAGTGACTTGACTTGGACTTGACTCAAAAATAAATGATGCGCTGACTCAGATTTGACTCATGATTTCTATATTTTTAGTGACTGACTTCCTGCCCTTGGTTCAGTAACACAACACATTCATCCAGAAACTTTATGACTTTTAACAATGCTTCCCTCTCTTTTTGCTTACTGGTCACATGATGATCTGTCTCAAGCCCAAAGTGCGGGTGTATTTCTCAAAGAGGAACCACTAATGGATTAGGTAATGGGATTGAGGTGTGATTGAGGTCTACTCAGCAGCCTGTCCTCACTGCATATGGAAAGAGCCTTCTAAAATGCTTCCTAAGAGCAGAAGGTACAACTCACCCCCAGAGTGCAAGGTATATATCTCAGAGGGGAACAGAACATACGTTAGGGAATGAGGAAGAAGGATCCTTCCTTCTAAAGCTTTTGGAGCTTCAGTAATTGGGAGTAAGAAGCATCCTATTTTCCACTTCTGAAAAAGCCTCCAGTTGCAAATGGAAAATAAGAAGGATCCTATGCCCCATTTTTGAAGCTGCAGATGGTAAAATCACAAATATGGAGGGCTGACACTACTTAAATTGTTAAAACTGACTTTATTTGTCTGTGTCCAGAAATTCTGAGATATAGGCCCTTTCCTCATGAGGGGGCCCCGAAACGGGGCGGTGCACGCAGGGGCAGAGCTTACCTGCTAGCTGGTTGTTCTGTCCCTGTGGGGAGTGCGGTTTCGCCGCTCTATACGCTGCCGAATTTCGGCGGTGCTCAGCGGTGCCCAAAATGGCGGCTGGCGGCTTCCAGCGGCGCTCCTCCAATCAGGGCAGCGTGCCAGCCGGAAGCCCGCCCCCTGGCAGATCTGCAGGGACGCGCTACCATGTCTCTGCAGTTCTTCTCCAGGGGCTGCCAGGGAGCAGTGTGGGCAAGTTTCATAAAAACCACTTGGGAAGGTGGTTTTTATAAAACTCGCAGCGCCACCCCTGCGGCTGTGCTAGAGCAGTTTGAGGTGTACAGCCTCACTTTTTCCAACTGCACTAGCACATCCCGTGGTGAAGAAGACCTCCTGGAGAGGTCGCCCTAGCATGGGCAATATGCCCGTGTGGAAAGGGCCATAGTTTGGGGTATAAAGTTGGCTTCCAGATTTGAGACTTGGCTTGAAAGTATCTTACAAGGAATTGAGACTTGACTTGAGACTTGGAGTAAAAAATGTAACTACATTGCTGCCAATCCTCCAGATGTCATCTCCAGATGTCCTGATCACCAATAGTTATGCTGCTTAGGCATGGTGGGAATTGCAGTCTAAGAATATTTGGAGAACCAGATGTTGTCCTCTCTTCTTCTAGAGGAAGTGCAGGAGAATCTTATCTTGGTGATTCTTCCTGTCTCCTGCAGCCATGGAAGAGTATGGACATTAACAGAGGAATATGAAAGTAAGAGAGAAATTATTGAAGATTACTCTCCAACCCTCTGTTGGAGCTCTCATGCCTCCTCGGCAGATGTATAGGCATGTCAGTTTCTTGCTTCTTTTAGCATGAGCCACTGAATAACTGAGCTCACCGACTGCAAATGTGACAAAGGAAACTCAATGTGGTAATCAAAACACCTGAAAATATCCTATATGCACTCAAGAAGCTAAATCTATAGGTTCAGCCAGCTGCTAGGTGACATTTCCCTCACTGCGGCTACTTTCTGCATGCAAAGTTTCATTTCTAGATGAAGAACAATTCATTAACACTGCATCTTTGGTGATGCTGGCTTTTACCTTTTTAACATTCAAAAGAATAAGTTGTTATTTAGGTGCCTTTTTTCAGTGTGGTTCTGTTTCCTTTGTTATTTTTTATATATTTGTGGAGAAATAGAGTCATTAGTTACCTACATTAGATGTCATCTGAATAAATTGGTATTTATTTATTTATTTATTTCAAACTTGACAGAGAAAATTAGTTTCAGGTCATATACAAATAATATATATTAATATCCTGTAAAAATTACAGGTTCTGTATAATGTAAGTGTTTTGTGTCAGGCAGTCGAAAGAGGAAGATAAGGACTATACAGAAAACAAGAGAAGAGGAAGTACTAAGTTTCTGAGGAGGGATTTTCTTTTTCTTTTTTCTCACTCACCCACAATGGAAAATTTTGACAGGCCATTTGTGCTGCATAGTTCTAGAAGGCTGTTTTTTTCCTCCAATTGCAACACTTTTCCCACTCTTTGGAAGTAATATTTATATAGAGGCTCTGTTCTCCTGACGGATGCTGAGAGTTTTACAAGGGATTGCTGTCAGCTTCTGTGTCA
Organism: Iguana delicatissima; assembly: GCA_948472985.1. Taxonomy (NCBI): domain Eukaryota; kingdom Metazoa; phylum Chordata; class Lepidosauria; order Squamata; family Iguanidae; genus Iguana; species Iguana delicatissima. Next base: position 1,404,327 of record CAOKZL010000537.1, read on the forward strand.
ATAAGGCTGGAAATGCACCCTAGATTTTATTCTAGACTCCTCCTGAACTATCTAAAGTGGTGAATTGTATTCCCAAACTAGGCTTAGTAGCTTAGATAGTTCCTTCAAGGGCTGCAATAGCACCCAGAGCTGGTTCGTGGCATCTCTAACAAGGAAACCACCTGCTGCAACTGAAATTTGTGATATTCTTTGTCCTCATTCAATGTTTTTCATTCTCCGTTTACAAAATGGAAGCTGACAGGCTTGATTCATATAGATATCAAATGTACAGCAACTACAGAGAGGCAGAAAGAATTGGAAATCAACGTTTCATGCCTGTGTGATGAGCTACCTGATATTGTCAAGAGGAAGCTCTTGGACATCTTTAATATTGGCAATCAAAACAGGAAAAAGATTAATGAGAAGGATGCCTTCATGTTCTTACCAAGCTCTCTGATTACTTTTGATAGCTAGTTGGGTTGAGAAGTGGCTGGGAAAAAACAAAGTGTTTTGTGAATCAAAGTGTTTATTTTGCAAGGCTTTAAATACATTTTTCCCCAGTATTTTGTATCTCTCTTGTTCTCTCCCCTCACCTGTAACATATTTCTCTCCTTGTCTTTGCTTTCTTTATTCTATACAAAGAAAATTATTCTGCAAAATTATCACAGAAAGTTTTGAATGCCAACTGCAGCAAATCAGAAATAGAGAAGAGAGGGAAGGAAGGGGCATCCTGCAGCAAGTGGTCATTTGAGGCCAATAAATTATGAACACAACTATAGCCAGTGTCATTTAAGTACTCTTTAGTTTCTGATGATAAAGCACTCGCTTATCACCACACTGACAAGTGCAAACCTCTGTGGCCTCAGCTTACAGTCTGTCCATTTGTTACCCAGCCAGCCAAGCTGCGCTGAATTTAGTGCAACTCAAGTGGGTCATAAGCATGAATAGGTAAAAATATTGCTTGGGCTTCCCAATGGCAGGTCAGAGGCTGGAGTTGGCTGCACAGTGATGTATGAGCACAGGCTTCTGTTCTTCCATTTATAAGCTGCTGGTATGGTCTGCCAACAGACCAAGAAAAAAAAAAATAAAAAGGAAAAAGGGTGAGGAGGCTGGCCTAGTTAGGATTTTTTGTTGTTTCTTTTCTTGGCTCTCAGACCCCTTGTGAGAGAAACAAAGTATATTTTATTTGTTCATTTAAGATGCATGTTAGACAAATTGGTAGATTTTGCACAGTTTGAGATACCTTATAATGGCTGGGCCCTATCCCTACACCTTGCCCAAAATGTTAGGCTCTACCCCTCATCCTGCTAATGCCCCCCTCCCTTTCCTTGTGTTTGCCCTTGGACTTACTTATGTAGCTATCACAGGCAAAGAGCAAGATACTACCACTCACCTAGTTCCATCCAGAAAAGCCAGATGGACCAGCAGTTGAACCACACCACAAAATAGGTGGTGGGTGCCTTCTACTGTGCCTGGTGGAATCAGGCTAGCCCAAGATATGTGCAGCATGCTGCCTAAAATGCAAAGTTGTCTCCTACAACAGAGGGGCTTAGTTAGGTGGGCGCTTTCATGACAACACTAAACTTCTGCGGTCTGACTTGCCTGGCTTACTCTGCCACTGACACTGTTCCTGGTCTTTGTCTTTAGGAACCTAAGGATCTTGATACGAGTCATTTTGTTTAGCAACATAAATCTACGAGTTTGATGTATTCTGAACAGGAGCAGCTCCCTTGGAGCTCAAGTAGGTCTTTCTGTATCACTTGTTACTCAGTTTCTTGAACAGAAAATGGCTGAACCTAAATCTGGCATCTTCAACTGTAATGCTTCTTTGCCTGTTTTTTTGAAGAGTTACTCATCCTAGTTGCTTGCCAGCCTGACAACATATGCGTCTATAAGCAACACAGAATCTATAAAATGGAGGAATATATTTACCCTCTATTTCCAAGTTGACTTAACTTGATTTACAATGTGTATTGGATTATAACAACCAGAGTTGCCATTTGAGAGAGGAAAGTGGTTGAGTGAAACACACAAGTGCAGATATATTTCAACCACACTGACTGCACAGTCCAAAAATATGTATGAGGCTGGAGGGATTTAAGTAAATACTACAATATTACAATGTTTCAGACGGTGGCTGCAACTAAATGTATTTCAACTTAAGATTCCACCTTTAAGACTGGTTTCCTAAAACACTGCAGCCAGTAGCATTATGTTTTTAGCTCACTACAGTTCCATGTTTAGACTGTCAATTTGTCTAAAATATTTTAGGGACATGAATGTGAATCTTTTCCAGAAACTGGAATAAATACTTTGGCCTGAAACTGTTCAGCAGCTGCTTCCTGCTGAATAATTTATGCAAAAGCTTTCTTATCTGGATAACTGTGATTCTGGACTTCCTATTTCATACTGTTTTGTATTATAGTTTTAATCAGTTATTTTTTTTTAATATGAGTTCTTCTGTTTATGGCCTGCTTTATGGCAGATCTGTTTTGATTGCAGATGAAGTTTTTTTTCTTTTTTTTAAAAAAATAGAACTAGAATTCTGTTTTTTTTGTTTGGCACTCACTATAGATTATTCATGTTAAACAGTTCATTGTAAATGACATGCTCCACCAATTCAGGTATTTGGGTTTGAATTCACATCCCCTAGAATCATAGTTTTATTCTAAATATACTTCATTGGAATCAGACACAGTTGAGTGTAGAGTAGATCCACTGAAATAAATGATTTAAGTTAATTGAAAGTAAAATAAATATAACTCAATTCAACGGTCTACTCTAAACAGGATTAAGTCTGTACCCAACTTATATTTCTAGTTCTTTTGGTGAAATCCAGTCAAAATTACACTGTAGTGTTATCACTGTTGCAACATATCCTATATGGGAATGTCTTTGAAGAGTGTTCAGAAATTTCAACTGGAACAGAAACTGGCAAATGTGGTATCATTAATTGTTACTCGAAAAATGGATGACATTTTTAAAGCAGGGAGGGAGAAAAAAGTCACTCAGGATGGAAGTGAGTCAGAATGGAGATGTGACAGGGAACGTGGTTTACCCCTTCCCTTATTCATTATCTTTGCATTCCTAAGCATCCCCAGGCTGGTCTTTCCCACTGAACTCTGGTAGAGTTTTCAGCATGGGTGTACACAAGTGAGATTTGGAATGTACATTCGCTAGGGATGTAAATCTTTGATTTTTCATCCTCACATGCAAGAGTGAATAACTTCCATAGTATGCCACAGAATTGTATTACGAAAAAGAACCCAAAGATTTTGATGCATTTCTTGAGAGAGAATGTAGTTTGCAAAGTCTTTACATATTTTTTCTTTTTCTTTTTTTCCCTTTGGGGTTCAAAACACACTGTTCTGTTCAGGAAACACAATTTCTGACTAGAGAGTGGATTTGATACTGAAAAACAACATGCTTTTTTTTTTTTTTTTTGCACAGATTATTCCCAAATGCCTTACACAAACTGCAAGGAATGTTCACTGCTGCTCTATCCTTCTCCCAGGTGTTTCTTGAGCACTGGCAAATAATGTCATTCTGCAGTGAAATGAATAATGATGGACGTTCTTTCCATTTCTAATGTTGAGAATGTGGGAAAAGCATTAAACACTCCTTTCACCTTCTGGTCAAAATGCAGGAGACAATTTGGAGTGTAGAAGTAGTAGAGGTAAAAATAGGTGTGTTTTTTTTTTTTTTTTAAAAAACCCTCCACTCATACATCTTTGCTTTTCTATTGCTCACTTTCAAATTAGCTGTTTTTTCTCCTCAACCTTAGCCAACTTATTGCAGTTTCACTTGATGTCTGCAGCTAATATTTAGTTAGACCTTAAGCGCACATCCCTCTTGTTCTCAGAGAGCTAAATTTTGTTCTCATCTATTTTAGGGCTCAGTGTGAATTGCTGGTGTTCGCTTTGACAGTCCGGTTTACTCTGATGCCAGCATTATACTTTTCTCCACATGTGGACTTGCAATCCAAGCCCCGGCAGATACTGATAAGGATGGCCTTTTTGATTCCAGTACCCCCTTCCCCCCACACACGTGGTACTCCTTGCTTAGGGAGGAGACTTTGGAAGTAATTTCACTATAATTTTGTTGAAGGTCACTTTTCACAGAAATTGTGCATAGTTCCAGGCATTTGTGAATGGTTTCAGATGATAGCATGGCAGACCAGCCATGGGCTGTATTTTGCAAAATAATGATGGAAATTCTTAATTTTTATACAGCACTTTCAAGTACTTTATATGAGCAGTCTAGTCACAGTCCACAGAACAATTCTGTAAATAAAATAGTATTATTAGCATCCCTACTCAAGAAGGGAAGAACTAAGGCTGAGAGGGAGAAATTTGACCAACACCATCTAGTCAGAGGCAAGACTAAAACTGAGGCACTGTGAATGGCAGCTCCTTCTTTTAGCCATAGCTGTACACCAGCTCTCTGGTACTGGCTGACAGTTTTCAGATAGAGATGTAAAGAATGCTTGCAGTTTTATCTCTCCTTAATGAAAAAGGGTACCTTGACAAATTGACACTCCTATCAAGAAAATCGTCAACTCTAATTTTTTTCATATTTTGAGACATTAAAAATGTCTTTAAAACGTGCATAAAAAAAGTTTTGCAAAACCTTGCATGCAAACAAAAAGTTTTGTGCAAAGGGTTATTTGACAAGTGTGGAAAAAGTATCAAAAATGTGCAAAGCCTCTTGCAATCATGCCATACTTTCAGAATGATTTGTACTTGCCTGTCAGGATGTAGTAAAAGAAAATTTCCGTCTCTCTTTTCAGAGAAAGTATGGTGCTGTGGCTAGAGTGATGGCCTAGACCACACAGACATTGAAACTGATTGGGTGTCAAGCCATACTACATACATATAAGAGTCCCCACTACTGCACATATAACATAAGGAATATTCTCAGATAGAGATTTGAACCCAGGGAAACTGACTTTTGGTAAGTAGTAATTTTGGTAATTGCTTCCACACATCAGTACTGCCCATTGTCAGGTTCTGAAAGACATGTATCACCTTGCCCAGTCTTTTCAAAATTTAGGGCAAGGGATAAATCTGGCAGAATCAAACTTCTGGGTGAGAAGATAGTGGGCTGGCATCCCTTCTCACAGAGCTCTGTGAAAATGGAAACAGCAAGATCACTGGCTTGGAGGCAAGTTCTGGCTGGGGATTTTCTCCCCAGCGAAAGGGAGGGTACAGAGATCACCCACAATGACCAGGCACCTTGTTAAGTTTTCAGAGGCCATAAGAATTGAGTACAAGTGAAGGGGATGGGACTATATGAAAATTTCATCAAGTTCATGTCACTGTATACAAGCTGATAAAAAGGACACTAAACTTACATCTCACTTTCTTAACTACTCCTCCCCTATATCTGGAATTCTTAGAGCTAAAAGAGATCTTCAGTGGTGATATTAATACCTTGGTGAGTTTCCTTCTTTCTATACTAATATGAATGACTTTGACTATTTTTAAGACTTTTAACATCACGTTTTGAAAGCAGAAAGTTTAACAGTGTGAAATAAAAAAAGGTATTTTAAAAAGTGCACAAAGGGTATAACAATATTAAAACTTGTAAAGGTACTTTTCAAAGCTGCAAATTATTATTTTTGTACATGCTTTGTGAGCAAAAACAGACTATGGAAAAAGATTGGTTTGTTTGGTAGAGGTATCCCGTTGAAAGCAATCTGAATAATAAGAGAAACTAAACAGCCAGGTTGTGTCATGGCAACAATCTAATGGAGGAATCACTGTGGATTCAAAAGTATTAACCCAATATATGACATGTTTTGCCAAACAGAAGAATGACAATGATGCAACTCCCAGAAAATGAATGAGATTGACAATTTGGCAGGAGATTTTAGAGAAATTTGAATTGTTGAAAAATGACCTCATGATGATATGATGAAAATTAGAGAATCAGAAGAAGAGGACATATTGCAGTGTGGAGGGAAAAATTCAGGTGGTAATGTTCAGCCAGACCAAGGTCATCTTGCAGATTTAGAAGTGATCTCAGAGGAGCCAGAGAAGAGTATTAAACTTATTATAAATTATGGAGAAAGGAGACTTTAGAGACATGGAAAAGGAGAAGAAAAGTTGGATACTTTTCCTGAAAGACTTCTGAGATGTTGGAAAGTAGAATGCTGGGATGTACAATAAAGCTATCAGAGAGAACAGTGCCAAGCGGGGAGTTCTGGAAGGACCTCAAGAGTATTTGAATTTCAGCTAGACTGCTGGAAGAAGAGAAAGAAGAGGGCAAAGGGTACAAAATCAGTGGGAATGTGTTTTATGGAGGGATGTTTCCTCCCTAAGTATTATGGAATTTCATGAGTGATGCTTAATTTGTGCAATGACAGAGGTTTGGCAAAACTAACAAACAAAACAAAACAAAAGGTTGAGTTTAAAACAATTAGATTTCTTCACTTGTAGATCTTATTTTGTTGTTATAAAATACATTTTTTTCAGGGGGAACGTATGAAATTTAAGAAACTTTTAAAAATTATATTAAAGTTGATTTATATGTGTGCTAGGGGGCTAGGCAATAACAAGGAATATTAAAATGAAATAGGGTTATTTTTTGGAAATAGTTATGGAAAATTCAAAGGAAAAAAAGAAAAAATATATAATGAATTGAGGTATCATTTTTTGAGAGGCATAGCTGGAAAAGAGATTGTTGTCATCATCATATGCTTTCAAGTCATTTCTGACACAAGTTAGAGGGAGGAACAAATGGTTAGAAAAGAATTGGGAAAACTTCTAATGGAGATGAAAAGATTTAATATTTGATATTTTGCATTATTTGCCTTAGGTTGTGGTTAAATTAGAATGAGAGGGGGTAATTTGTTTAACTTAACTTAGGAAAAAAGCAATAGTAGCATGTGTTCAAGAGTGCTAACCCTTTATTGATTTTCTGTAGAAAATATATAAAAGATTTTGTTAGGTTGGATTTAGATATTAGTACAGGGCTACAGAAAAGACGATGAAGGATTATTATGAACATGTTTTAGATTGATTATATATTTTAGCAACTACTGAAGAAAAGATTGGAAGTCAGTCTTTTTTTTCTGTACTTTTCTTTTTTCCTTATCTTTTTTATTTCTATATTTTCCCCCTTTTTTATGCTTGTTCCTTTATTTAAAGTTTTGTTGTATATGAAAAAAAATCAATAAAAACATAAGCATGAACATTTAGGCCAAGAAATACAATTTGCAGCTTTCTGGATCCTATTACATACTATCCCACTCTCACAACTATATAGATATGCTTTATACCTGAGGCACTCATATGACTCTGTATTGCATCTGAAGAAATGGGTTTATATCCATGGAAGGTCATGCCAATACAAAATCCCATTAGTCTTAAAGCTGCTGCCATATTCCCTTTTTTCCTCTTTCTCCCGTCCTCCCTTTTATGTTGGCAGTAGGGATGTAATTTTTCCATAATTTTTTTCTTAAAGGAAGCAAAAAGGTACTTCTTGATAAAGTATTTGAAAACCAGACTGCACACATTCACAGTTCATGACCTATTCACAATTCATGACTTATTCTGTACAAAATTAATGCATGGTTGCTTTGTACAAATAAAAGCATGTTTTATTCAGGAAACAAGATTTTCTGCACAGAGAAAGCTGTTTCCTGTGCAGAATGTTTTTGCTATGCAAATCAACCATGTGTGAATTGTGCACAGAATACATCTCAAATAATGGATGGGCTTTGGAAACCACATGGTTTTCAAAGACATTATTGCAGTGAGAGGAAAACTGCTAAAATTGTTAATTGCTTTCCTTAAGAAGAAAATTACTGACCTCCATATTGTTTCTGTCAGAATAAAGGAGAGAAGAGGTAAGCAATGCATACTTAGAAGTTAGAAAAGTTACTTTAAAAGGTAATACAATAACAACAAAAGGTAACACATTATATTACTTCTATATATTGCATTCATAATTTATTATTTTTAAAATAAATATTTATATATTGCTTTCAATTTTTTTAAAATTCAAAAATACAGAAAATGTCATCAGACGGTCAACATTTATCAGAAATGACTGCCCCAAAAACAAGAGCTTGAAACAAATTTCACTTGTTACTTAAAGAAATGCCATATTTATACTGTTGATGTTAAAATGATCAGAAGTAATGGTATATTTCTCATTACTTACGGAACATACTCAAGAAGGAGAAAGAAAGAAAGAAAGAAAGAAAGAAAGAAAGAAAGAAAGAAAGAAAGAAGATCAAATTTTTCAAAGTATTACTTTCATGGTCTGTATGTTAACACCTTGAGCTTATTGGAGAAAACATATGGTAAATGTATCTAATTAATCAATCAGTCAATCCTCTATATTTTATTTTTCAAATTTATCTCTTACTATTAACCAATTAATTGATAGATTATCAATTAAAATATTATTCCACCCAAAGGACTGGCTAACAAAATGCTATATGCATCTCCTGGCAATTGACCACTGGCTAAATGCTCATTCATATTCATCCTTTATTAATTTATGTCCCTTGTGTTGCATAAAATTATATCCATCTTTTAAAATTCCTTTATAACTACTGATAATATATTTGTCTGGGAGCAAGGAAATCCTTTCATATCTGAAAAGCAGCTGGAGATCATCTAGAGGACTAAGGTAGGATTATAGCTCCATTTTAATGTTTATGTCTCCAGATAAAAGCTATTACCTGTACAAGATAAGACGGCTGACAGCACTAAGCTCCCCTCACTAAGCAGGGCTGGTGTCTGCCTCTTTGCCAGCCTGGGGCATTTTTCATGATTAAAGTGCAGAGAGAGGAGGGCCTCTATTTAACTTAGCTATTATAGCTTTTTCATTAGATTTTTTAAAACAGATGCTGGAGTAATGTAATGTCTTACTTAAACTGTATTATTTCAGTATGTATCTAAATAGTATTAAATATTTCACTTTGTAAGCAATTCTGAAAGGAGTTAGCCAAGCTGAACATGGAGCTTTATACATACATATATATATATATATATACTAGCTGACATAGCAGACTGACTGAGAGTGGAGAATATACGGCCACCTATGTGTTGTTGAACTAGAACTCCTATCATCCCATACCAGTAGCCATGCTGGCTAGGGATAATGTGAAGTTTAGTCTCACACCATATAGAGAACCTCATGCTACCCAGCTTGGTCCTAGGCAGTGGAATTTATCATCTTGTTTTTCCCTCCTGCCTTTCAGGGAGCAGGGATTACATTCTAACCAACTGAGGTAAAGCGCAGTTTTATATAGCTCCTATATATATATAGCTCCTATAAAATATGCTTTGGAAAAGCAACAAGGAAGCAACAGAACTACATCTTTGATTTGATGACTAGCTTGGACTACTGCCATGTTTTGGAGATTTGGGTGTCACTGAAGAATACTTGGAAATGGCAGTTAGTTTGAAAGAGAGTTGGTAGGCAACTGTCCAGACACAGGCACTGGGAGCAAATTTTGCTAGTGTCTAGCAAGGTCCATTGCCATCTGTACCATTTCCTACCTTCCTTGGGAACCTGCATACTTTAGAGAAAATCTTCTCCCACATCAGCTGCAAAGACCCTCTTCTGAATGGGCTTGCCACCTGAAGTGAGGCAGGTTGCTGTTCAAGGGAGAAAGCCTGCTCCATTATGAAAGCTCAGGTGTGGACATTTCTTCATATGAAGTCCCCTTACCGGTGCTATGCTTGAAAATATATGCTAAGGCGCCACTGGCCACAGAGGATTCTGAAGTTAGTGGTTCAAAAAAGTAACTTTTCTAAGCTCTGGATTCCATAACACTGGTAATGTTACACTTTAGGTAGACTTTAGGCAGTCTGTAATGTTGGAGAAAATTGCTGTGACTTTTGCCTTAATTAAAAATACTTTTGATACTCATGTGGGAAAGCACCTGGGGAATGACTGCAAGTCATGAGGTAATCCCCTTGGGACAGTAAGGCTGAGTCATAGTGATATGCAAGCCTGGGAGGGGTTACATCAACTATGGTCCCTGTGTATATAAGAGGTGAGCTCTGACAGGCTTTTTCTCGGTCTCTCTGACTCTTGCCGGAGCTCTGTCCAAGCATACCTCTTCCTGATGTGATGATGGAGTGCTGAACCTTTGTTGGAGGATCTGCGAATCCTGCTGTACGGATGTATATATTGAAACTGAAGAATAAAAGCCTCCAGGTATTTTTGGATGACAACACTGTGTGCTAGTGTTCCTAGTGGGTAATCTGGGGTCAGAGCTAGTGCTGCATGTTACACTCTGCTGCCCACACTTCTTGTGGCTGTGTTTTCTAACTCTGCTGTATGTTTGTTTTGCTTGCCTCTAAGCCACATTTGTTCAGAGCGCAGCGGTATGAGGGAGGATTTAGTGCGGTGTGCTTAAATCTCATCATTCACCTCCTTCAACATGTAATAGTCAACTAATATGGAATAACAGGTTATGCTGGAAAATTTAAGGATCAGGGAACTTGGGCCATTTCTGCAGTATACTGTTATACCGCTATTATTATACTTTCAACATCCTATGAAATCCTGGGGTTTGTAATTTAGGGAGTGACATTTAGAATTCTCAGCCAGAGAGCTCTTCGGTCTCAGTAAACCACAAACTCCAGAATTCCACAGGATGTTGAAAGTGGAAAAATAGCACTGTAACAGTGTAGTGTGGAAATCACTTGAGAAATTAGTGTTCCCCCTCGTGTGAGAAAAAAAATCCTGTTGGACTTTATCATGGCACACCCTGCAAATCAGTTTAGTCCATTTCTTCTTGCTCTTAGCCTAGATCTAGCCCCATGTTGGAGGAGAATATACACAACATTTTAGCAGAGCTCCTTTTCCACCTGTGTCAGTAGGCAGTGACAGGCTTATTGGATGAAGGTGTCATTGACAAGACTGGAGGTCTAGCCACTATTCTGAATATCTGTTAGTGTATGAAATGATCCTACAGAAGGGCATTGTGGGAAACTTAAATAGCAAGTAGATTCAGGGACTTGGAGCTCACAAAGCATCTGCTGTTTTTGATTTGTTGTTTGCTAGAACTGTCAAGGAAAACAGGGTGTCAGCTGAAAAAGAAGCTGAACCCACAAACAGGCTGGGTTGCAATGCACTGCAAAGCCCCATCTTCTAGCCAGGGAAAAACAAATCCAGCCACACAGCTTTCAGAGTCTAAGTACTAAAAAACTTTATTGAGAGCATATCTCCAAACTACAAGGCAAATCAAGGCATGTTGAAGGTTCAGCAAGCAAAGCACAAAGTCAAGTCACACAAGGCATTCTCAGACAAGCATATTATGTAGGCAAAATACATGGCACAATCATGGGAACACAGCAGTGTTTCTGTGTGAAACCAGATGACAGGTAAAGACATAACAAAGCTCATATCTTACAAGGCTACTCTCAGGCTACTCTCTCCCGCCTAAGCCGCAGCTTGACCTTGGCTAGGCTGGGAGCCAGAGTTATTTAGAACTTGGGTTGCTACAGCAGTGCAGTAAGTCTTTCCTACTGCAGACCTGGACTGTCTGACCCAGCATTCTTTAACACTCCCCTACTGGTTATGAAGCTGCTATGTGTGTTGGGTGCTGCAGGACCCAGCACTCCCAACATGCTTAACATTTGAGCATGAACAACAGCAGACAAAGGCTTTGTACAAACATCAGCATTTTCTGGGTTGCAGTTCTTTAACAAGAACTAGGGTAGCCATCAATGGAGAGTCCTGTTTAAGTCTCAGAGCAGCTACATGAAGATGTTGGTTGTTGAAGTGGGCCATGAACCAGACCTTCCCCACCCTTAGCTGTACCAGAATCAATGATAAAGTTGGTCTTCATTTGACTGAAAGCCTTACAAACAGGAGGTTCCCAAAACACAAAGGCCCTTTCCTCATGAGGCACGTGAAGCAGTTCATGTTGTTTCTTACCATGTCTTATTGGATCCAAATAACGTGGGCTTTCCCTCATTGGCTTCCACACAGCTCCTCTGTATGTTTCCTTTTGATTCAGAGGAGTGTGAGTTCATACATCCGCACTACTTCGGCAGTGACCACTCCCACTACTCCACTCACCCCACCCTGGCAGCTGTGATTGGCTTTTTTCTCTTTTGGGTTGATACATTTGTATATACCTATATAGGCATGTATTTGCTACTGTATAAGAGGCACCCCCCCAAAAAAAAATGCCTTCCGAAAATGGAGTGCAAATATGGTAACTCCCTCCACCCGGGCAGATCACCTGGCAGAGAAAAGTTGGGAGAATGATCTCTCTTCCCCACTTATCTCTGCCCTGCCACCGACACCATCCTGCCCCAGAGAGGAATGGGGGGAAGGAGCTTCTTACACACACACACACACATACACACACACATGCTCCCTCTCTCCCTTCCCTTCCAACCTCAGCAGGAAAGTTTCCTCATAAGGAGGAGAGGAATGGGGGGAAGGAGCTTCTTATACACACACACACACACACACACACACACACACACTCTTCTTTCTGCCTGGGCAGGGAGGTTCCCCCACCCAAGCAGATTGGACAGGAACTAGGAACAGAGTACTAAAATATTTTTTCCTAAATAATATAGTCCGAAAATAGGGTACTTTTATAAGGCAGTGTGTCTAATGCTGGCAAGTATGGTAAGACACTTGCAAAATAGAAAACAGCTCTCTCCTTTTAACATGACTGTGCCGTGTTTTGTCTGGTTATTACATTTTCTAAAGTTTGCTGAACAAAACAAAAAATGGTGCCTGCCTGTCCTTTGGTGGGCGGGGACAGCAGGAGAAGGTGAGTACGCCCACAGCCCACCCTCTGCTGCCCACCAATTTGCATTGGTGTGAATGTGCATATCTGCACCATTGTGAAAGTCCGAATCTGCTTGATCTTAAAGATTGTTTTGGATTTTTTCTGGTTTTCAAATAGCGTGCTTTCCCACCACATGGGGCCGCATTAACTCGGAATTACATGTGGAATGATGGTAAATAAAGTGAACCTCGTTCGCTTTCATGTGCAGAACAGCCCCGTGCCAAAACACATTGCCCCATGTTAATAACCCCATGCGGAAAGGGCCAAAGACTATAAGAACCCCTGGCAAACCTGACAGTTATAGATTACTATAGATTCTGGTCCTTACTGAGTGACCCGTCATGCTGAATGCAGACCATCAGCCATTTATTATGTTCTGCTATGGAATCCTGGGGCCCTTTCACACTAGGAAGTTACAATGTTACAATTCCACTTTAACTGCCATGGTTCCATCCTACGGAATTCTGGGATACAGAAATTGGGGAGGGTTACCTAGTATTCTCAGTTAGGGAGCTCTAGTGCCTCTGCAAATTACAAACTCTCAAATTCTACAGGAAGATGCCATAGCAGTTAAAGTGGAATCATAGCATTATTATTGTATACTGTGAAAAGGCCTCTGGAATATGGAGTTTTGTGATGAATTTAGAATACTCTGCCAGGGAACTCTTCTACAAACCCCAGGTCTCTGTGGAATGCACTTAAAGTGGCTATAACTATGTTGTGTGAAAGAAATTCTTGAACTCCTTGTTTTTCTGAATCTAAGTCTCTGGGACACTGGGATTTTGGGCTAAATAATGGCAGATGAACTGTATTCAGCTTCATGGATCTTTACTTAAATACACTTGAGAGGAAGTTAAAAATCTCTTGGTCAATGAGCATGTAAAAGAGGGTTGCTTCTTTCAATATATATATATATATATATATGAGAATGACTCATTGATATCAAACAGAGTATCTTTTTAACAAAATGTCTTATTCTAGGCCTTACTCTTTTTTTTGAAAATAAGAATCCCCTTCTTTTTTTTCTCAAGCAAATATAATAGGGAAATGTATTAAACAGAGAAAGGATGAACTAATTTTAAGTGAACGTTTAAAACGTTTCCTTTGTGTCAAGTTTTCTGTCTCACATAAAATTTTTAAAAGGATCAAACTGTTAGAATAGTTCCCCAAATTCCACCGTTGCTGAATGTAAGTGGAGGGTTGAGTGTAGGGGGAGAGAAGTCTTACACTGAAGGGATAATTGGCATATTAAGCTAATCTTTTATTAATGTAACACACATTTTAAAATATATCTTGTCTCACCCAAAGTCAGCATGGAAGTTTTTATGTCATTATGATGTGGTTTCCTCTTTTAATAATTCTCTGCTGGATCTACCTTTTCATAGCAAAATGGAATACACACACACACACATATAGATATCATAGGTTCTACATTGAGGGAATTGGATCCTTGACTTTAAAGAGGACTAAATCATTCTACTGCATGGGTGACTAGTGCTACAGTTAGGCATGTGCAGATAATCCAGAGATAAGCACAGCAGGCTGCCCATTATCTCTTGAGCAGCCGGGCATGGACAAATAATGGGTAGCCTGCTGATCATATGTCTGGACTGGGGCCTCAAAGCATTTCATAATTGGCAGCTACCAATCTTAAGACAGACGACCAATTCAATTTATTTATAGTACGAGTCTAAAAATTTACAACAGGATTCAATAAAGAACTTTCTTCTCCATACCTCAGTGGGTGTGCTAAGCATCATGATATTCCAGGGAATCGGAGAATGGGAAGTCTGGGAACACTTCTCCCATGGTTTGCAAGGCATAGTTACTCATGATCTGGAGCATAAGTAAGTTGTATCACAAAGCAAAAGGAAATATTCAATATTCCTAATCCCTCTGGCCCCAATTCTACTTGCACCCCTGTGGCATTAACTTCTATCCCATCCCTGCCCAAGGGAGGAATTTCACATTAGGAAAGAATGTTGAAGCATTTACTACCCCACATTGCCTAAATAAATAAATAAATAAATAAATAATCCCTGCATCATCATTGTGATTAGGTCATAAATTTACAGCCAATAGTTACCTTCTGCTGATGAAACAGAGACCACTGGTAAATAAAATTCATCATCTTTACACCTGATCCCTCATATGTCCCCCAAAATCTATTCTGGAGAGTGGGTGTCTTGGAATGACACAGAGTTCTTCAGATATAGAACACTGAAAGAAATTTCCCCTGTCTGAGCAAAGATCCACTTGTATAATATTGTATGTAGCCCAGTGACGGCTGAACTACACTTTGATGAGATTTGAAGATTTTGGAAACATTTAGAGCTAGGAAGAATACTTCTTGCAAAACAGGGAGCTTTCATTGTGAATTCACAGGAAAAAAACACATCATTATTAAAAAGCCAGTCTCAATCAAGTAAATGAAATTTCACTCATCATGCCATGAATCTATATCAACAGACATTGCTAAGTACTTGCCATATCTACATCAAACAAATGGCTTTTGAAAAAAAAAGTTACAAGAACCGCTTAATTGATATAGGGTACTCCTTTTCAGGGGTCTAGTCAATGAAATACATCCTCTTTAAAGGTATTTCATCTTTCTCTCTCTCATTTACATACACACACACACACATATATGGAGAGAGAAAGATGGAGGGGATTTTGGCAGGGGTGGGCAGGGGAGAGAGAAAAAGATTGTGGATGGTTGTGTATATTTTAGCTACATAAGGCTGTACACTCATAGAATGAGTTTCTTGTTGATATACATCTGGTGTAATCCCAGCTCAAATCCCTTAATTCTTCCTGTGGAAGGTTAGACAACTGCGAAGTGGTGAATGGTCACTTTCATGGATGGACAAGGGAAGGGCTACATTTTTTATTTTTTTTTCCTAGTAAAAACAGGAAAAAAACACATAAAAATCAGCTCCTTGTGCTTAAAACCAGCTCTATATATGTATTCATTCATTATTTTTTTTAAAAAAAACCCTTGCACTGATTTTTAACTTTCTTTAACAACAATAGCCTTCCATATGTCCTTTTAAGGCAGCAGCTCTGCATTGCAATTTTAAATTGGTATTTTGCTTTTAAAAGAGAGTGAAAACTCAGATAAAGCCTCTCGCAGTAAATGCTCCTTAACTGATTTGTACAGTATAGCTGCTGCTCTGTGTTACCCCTACTTCTAATTAAATTATGAATTCATTGCCACCTCACCCCAATTTTACCCACTCAGTTAAAGTACTGCCACTTTAAGGTATCCCTTACAAATTGGGCTCCAGTCTCAAACTATATGGAGTGGAATAAAGGAAGGTTTGGAGGATTTGTGGCTTGTGGCCTTTGGCAAAGATTGCGGGTTGCAATTATTGCTTCTTATGGTGGAAGGAGGCAACACTGGAGCTCTAGACAACAGGCTGTTTTTATCCCTTGTCTCTTGTAATATGCCACCTAATTCTGGCTACAAATGGCACCACTGCAAGATCATAGCACCATGACTTCCTTGCTATTTAGAATGGTCTGAGGATATGGTGAGGTAAAGTTTCAAAAAGAGGCTGATCCACATGTGACTGGTGGGCCCCACTTATTCCAGTCCTGCCATATGTTATGGCTTCCAGCAGAATCTCTACTGAGCTCACATTCAGTGCGGCCCTTTCAGCACCATACCTGGATCCTGCAATGTCCTACTGTCATCCTGGCAGTGCCAATGCTGGAATAGGAGCATGTCCTGAATGTTCCCCTCCACACCTGGCTGTCTGCTGGTGGATGGTAGCGTTTGGGACATGCTCCTTCCTTCTGCAGTGCAGCCAGCCTCTTCCAGCACTGCACTGAGGAAAGAAGTGCTTTGACAGCACTTCTGCACTCACTGTATGGCTGCAGCCAATGCAATCATTGTGCAAAAGGGGCCTATTACCACATTTTTTCCAGTAATAATATAACACACAATCACAACAGCTGGGGATGCAACAGGAGTGGGACTGTGACAACATAGTGTTATAGCATGTGTTGCAGAGTGGCTTCAACACATCCCCATGCTGGGATGAGGCTGTAGAGCAGAAATGGCCTAAGTCTCCACACATAAAGTTGTTGTTTGAATAGGGCTATTATTTTAAGCTCTTATACTAGGTATAGAAGCTGACAGGTATAGTTATGTAAAATAATGTATGTAACTTTGAAAGCAGCGTATGATGCTGTGCAGATGTTATTTCATTTTTTACTTTTCAGAATATCAACACAGAAGAAACAGTAAGATGACTTTTAAAAGTGAATCTTTGTGAGAAACCATGTCAGACAGCTAACAACAATTTAGGGGAAGGGATGAGAGAATAGGCAGCCTCACTACTTAAAATACAGAGAGACTGTGCTGGTTAGGGCTATAAGCCAAGGAATATATAAGCCACAGTCCCATGAGGATGACAAGAGAGAGTCAGAATCAGGCTGGGGATGAGGCACAGAGAAGAAAGGGGAATAGTGGTTCAAAGCAGTGAGTAAAGGAGAAAATCAGAATACAAGCTGAGATCAGGTAACAGATCATATTGATAACCTAGAAGGAATCAATGCAAGATGGAACCAGAAAAGCAGTTAAGGAAATGTGTAAACATTAGGTTGCCAGAATATCTGTCAAATAGGAATAAAAAAATCTTGAAAGCAGAGAGCAAAACAGATAGAAGTTATCAGTACTGGCTCTCAAGGCAAATTATATTCTTGCACATCTGCAACTAGTAGAAATCTTCGTATGTCTGCAGCCGCTTAGGCTATCTTACTCAAGAGTTACGTCCTGCGAGAGCTTCATACTTCACCTTGATTTGGTCTTGATGTCTTGTATTTTAGATGTCTTCTCTCCCTTTGACTTAGAGATAAGTCTGCCTCTTAATCAGCCTCTGAACTCCCCTCCTCTGGATGGGGTGCATCAGCCGAGCAGACTCTTTTTCAGCCTGATACGTTTTTAGAAAAGGTCCTTGAGTTCCTTCACTGATGAACACCCTTCCAGCTGGAGCTTATCTTCCAGCTCTCATCCTGTGTGAAGGACTTCTCCAGGTGAAGTATGACACAGACTCACTAAGAGATTACTGCTCAAATTAACAAGAAAGGCAAAGAGAGGATTATGCTTTTCAGGAAATTAAAAAGAAAACATCATATACCCTCAAAAGAGATAACAATCAACAAATGGGAAAGCTGTTTTTCAACAATCTGTTACAAATCATTAAATCTAGCAAATGAAGAAAGATATGCAGGAAGATAGTTGACTATATAACTTCAGGGCCTCATACAAACTCTCCCCATAAACATTATAATCAGAGAATGCCAATGAAATTCTTGTCCCAGAGTGCATACTGGAATTAGCAAAACTTGACTCTCTTCCTTTCTCTGTGAATTTCACAGCCTGGATATTTTCTTTACGAGGTCATGTTGGAGACACCCTGTCTCCATTTTCCCTTACTTAGTTTTGACATGTGAATTTTTGGGTCAGTCCAAATCAGTTGAGGCTATTCCTTTCTTCTCTGTAATTTAAATCAGACCAATCAGAGGCAATCCAGAACTGATAAAATTGGTCTGAATTGGCCTGACTCACTTTGGGATTTGGATGAATTGATTGAACAACCTAAAAATATACACATTATTTTTTACCAGTTATGTAATACCACAGGTACCAACCTGCCTCTGTTATATTTCTCATATAAAGTGTCCTATGATCACACCAAAGGTCTGCCTTTTCCGGTTTTTTGAAGTCTAGAAGTAGAAAATAATTGTTCTCCTAACAAGGCCACAAACAAAGTTCTGGCATTTCTTTTTCTCCTTGCGTCTGCTAATGAAATACAGCCTCTATGGACAAAGGCTCTCTTTTCCCAAACCCAGAAACTGAGATTTTCCACAAGCTAACATCTGAAGGTAATGTCACACATCTAGGTCCTGATTAGACTGAGTTCAGATCTCTACATTTGAGCATACATTGAGGATAATATAAAAGCTTGCCTCATTGGAAGTAGCATTTTGCATAGTCGCTAAAGACAGAGTGCAAGAGAACTTAGAACACCTTCCATTGCTTAAATATATGTGTATACTTATATACTTCTTTTCACTTAGAGGCAGGCAGAACTGGTTCCAGGAATGTGACTGTTTTGGCAAAGATACTTCGTAACACACCTGCATCATGAAAAAAGTAGATGCTTCCTAGCTATCAGAGACAACCATGAATATATTGGATAAATACCTAGATGTTAATCACTGAAAGCCAACTATAAAAAGAAAAATCCAAGTGGAACTGTCCCGAGAGAATGCAGGAAATATATGTAATCTATATAAACAGTGTGGCTTTCCACTCTGTGTACATTGAACCAACATGGATTCTGCAATAGATAGATATTATTTACTCAATAATTTCTAATTTTTCTTTTCAATTCATTTTTTCCCTCAAAGAAAAAGAGAGAAACATTTGATCCATAGTTTAGTGTTATAAAGCTCATCTTTCTTGTGGGGTTGGAGGATTTAACCCTTGATCTTTGCCATTTTCTTGATCATAATCCACACTCTTAACAAAAATTCCCATTGTCACCAACAGGTGGTTTCATCACATTAGAAAGGGGAAGTATTGGGGTGGGGAAGCTGCTTCTAAGTAGGACAAGATGAAACAGATTGCTTTTTCCTACCCTAACTGATGGGGAAAGAGTCAGCACTGAGAATTTTGGCCAGGATGAATTCAGTCCTCTGGACTGAAGAAGTTCTAGGGTTGATTGATCACCAAATGCAGATTCCATTTACAACAAAAGACCAGGGAAACTTAAGATTACAAGAATATACAATATTCAGTGATGATCTAAGTAAGTGTAACCTGTGTTGGGATCCACTGTAAAGAAGCTACAAATTGAAATGGCAGCCAATACGTTCAAATTAGAATCACCAACTGTACTTCCTTCAATCCCTGAATTCTAAAGGTACGGCTAAACTAGATGGCAAATGTAAAGATGGTTAAAATAGGTTTCACTGAAACCTTGCCTTGGAGGGACCAGCCAAAGCCTGCATTGCACTATATGGCTAGAGGGTGGGCCAAGCAAAGCTGATCAAAGAGGGAATCTTGAGGGCAATAAGACATTTCAAAACTTCTTAGCTCTGCTGCATGATCTCATATCACAACAAACTCATTGTGAAATCCTTTTGCCTGCTCTCCTCATTTTCTTTCTGGCAATCCAATATGGTCCTTGCCAGAAGGGACCAGATTTGGGTTTGGGATCCACTTTTAGCAAGAATTTGACAAATTTCTAAACAATTCCAAATTCCTCTCCAGAACAGCAGTTGTCAGTTTTCCTTGATAAGGAATCTAAACTGTTAATCATTTTTGAAAGCTGGTGCTTGTGTCAATCCTAAATGCATTTATGTGATTACAAAAAAGAAAAAAAAATCCAGAAATTAAGTAAGAAACTCCTTCTTTATTTCTTTTTAAAAAGTGTCCTTGAGTTCCTCAACAAAAGTTCATGAATGCAGTCCTTTTGGCATACTGTAAGCAGGTCTCCTTTAGTTTTAAATTCCTATTAATTCATCTGCTCTTTAAAGCTTTATTACTTTAAGGTGTAAAGATCAATTGCAGTCTTTTACCTCCTATCATTTGAACTTTTTCAAATCACAAGCACCTCTTTAATTTTAGATCCATTTTTTTTGGGAAAATACCCTCTCATATAGAACATTGTAGATGGCATCAATTGTCAAGCTGGGATTTGTTTGTTTTAAATAAACCTTTTTTCCTTGTCTTTGCCATGCTGCAGGTTCCTGTGTTACCAAAATGTACTCTATGGTTCTGTCTGGAGTATGTCGCACTTAAATAGGTTTTTGATCAGATTGGGTCTGAAATATACAACTTTTCCCACTTCTTTTGTATTCCTTTCAAGTTGAAGCACTGAAATTTGTACCTGCATATTATATTATGTACATTCCCCCACCCGTCTCTTTCCCCCCTCAAAGCTGGCAAGCTGCTAAGAACAGACTTTTTATGGAGTATTTGATTATACGTTGAGGGAGAAACAGCTTAGCACCACGTTGTGTAATTAGAAGTTCCCAGTAAAAGCAACTTTGTTTAGTAATATAATCTCTCCTAAATGTGCAATTTGCCCTTTTCAAAGAGACAAGAGATATGAACAAGGTTATTGCATGTTTACATTATTGCAACATTAGGATGCCCATTGTAAAGTACCACATTAGTGTTCTCCCTCCTCCCTTCAAGATACAAATTTATGTGATTGTGACTGGTCCAGGATCACTCTGTAAGTTTTATGGCTCATTGAATGTTTAAATCTCTGTATTCAGGCCTGGTGCCCTTTTTCCACATCATAGTGCTTTCAATATGGACTCAGTCTTGAGGATCTACCCCATGCAACACACTTGCAGTGAGATCTGAAAGTGCATAGCAAAATGTTATTTTCATTTTTATGAATAAGTGAACACACTGTGTGAACGTAAGGGAGATTTAAACCTTTTTGTATGCCTTCCAGTCATTTCCAACTTATGGTGATCATATCATGGGATTTTCATGGAGGAATTTGTTCAGAGGGTTTTTTTCCCTTGCTTTCCTTTGAGACAGAGACAGTGTGACTTGTTACTGCAGTTTAGGCCTACCTGGCGATAGCACTAGATATCACTTTGATATCATAATTCGGCTTTATTCTACCACCCCTCACCACTTGTGTGAGAGGCCCCCGGACAAGCACAGAACTAGGCTCGGCCATCAAATGCTGCAATATCCCAAAACAATACAGGCAGGCCAGAAATAGCCAGATCACTGCTTTAGGAGACCTCTCTGCAAACACCTTCATTACGTATGCACGCTGTTTACAAAGGACTCCCTGCCCCGAGCAGGTTACTTGGCAAGCTAGAAGCTTAAATGCCAAGCACTGAGCATTTGCATACAGTCTACCTCTTTGTCAATTCAGAGTTAACTCAATCATGCTAAATTGTGACCTTTCTGAGACATTGTCTCACAGCCAAAACTCATTGTTGTCCCCGAATAAGGCACAGCCTGCAGTCATACTTCTCCCTATAAAAACCCCTGATTCTGAGACCTTCCTCGGATCGCTCCAGACTTCCATCCAGCCTTGCTGCCATGTTGTTTGGCGAGCTGTCCTCTCAGTCCCATGTACTGAGACTCCAGACCAATGAACTCAAGCTTCAGGACAGGTGTCGTATCACCCAATTCAACAATCCCTCTTCAAAATCCCTCTATAACAGTGGTTCTCAACCTGTGGGTCCCCAGATGTTCATGGACTTCAGCCCTGAGCATTGACCATAGTGGCTGGGGTTTCTGGGAGCTGAAGTCCACGAACATCTGGGGACCCACAGGGTGAGAACCACTGCTCTATAACACTCCAATCTTTATTTTCCTTAGCTAGTTGTGTGAGTGTGTTGCATACACTGTCTGTATTTAATAAAATCTCAGTTATTCTTAAACTTGGTGTGTTCCTTGGCTTGGCCTGACCCTGTAAACATTGGGTTACCCTGCCTCTCGTAACGCTAAAGCAGTGCTCTGAGCTAATTTTCCCCACCTACAGTTGAGCACATTTTGGAGTCCCTCTCGGGACTCTCAGTAAGCAGGGTAACAGACTTGTCCAAGATCACCCTGTGGGTTTCCATGGCTGAGTGGGAATTTCAATCTTGTTCTCCAGAATCATAGTACCACACTCAAACCACTACATCTTGCTTGCTGTCTGCAAATACACTGCTTAACTCATCCATTTTTAAAATATTCTGGCTGCTTCCTTGGGGGCTAGAAAAATTGGAGAGGGAGAATTCCACTGGTTCCAATTGAGTTCCTCCCCTTTTTTGGAGGGGCTGAATTTAGGTAAAAACCTGTCAGGGACATGAAATTTAAACATCCCTTACTTAAGCACAGTGGTCCGATTACTAATCAGGTCCAGTGCTGCAAGAAAGAAAACAAAAAATGTTCAGTGGTATGCTTCTTAAATTGTGTAGTGAATCACTTTTTGTCCTTAATGTTGGAACAGATTTGTTGCTGACCAGCCAGGTACCAGACATAAACAACTGGGCTGAAAGGGCAACTTTATTTAACCTAGAATCTATTTAAACTGAGTTGACCCTGGAAAATAGCAAAGGGAGAAGCAATCTAGTACAGGATCAGATGCGGTCATGTCTCTCCATGAATTTCTCCTCAGCCTTCCCCTGGGCAAACTACCAGAGCCCCAAGGGCAACCCAATAACTGGCAGTTCCAGAACAATTTAAAGACATCACCCTAAGCCAAAGTCCCTTAGATGCAGTATTCAGTAGGAAAGAACAGGGGAAAACATTCCTATCCTGCCTCAAAGCACCCAACAAAGCTCACACTGCAGTGAAAGTGGGTCAAGCTGTCATCCAAAGAATAAAAAAAGAAGGGTAGGCAAAGCTTAAAAATACCCTAGCTTTGCCCCCCAAATACTTGGCATTATGGCACATTGCACTTGACACCAACACTTGAGCTCTCCTCCATTGGAGGCCCGCACAAATAGATCCTCCCTCACAGTGTACTGCACCATGTGGGTCTGAATCCATTGCATGCACAAGGTCACAGGTTCACTCCCTGTCGTCCCCAGAAAGGGCTGAGAAAGACCCATAGAGAATATCTGCCAGTAGGTGTAGACAATACTGAGCCATATGGATCAATGATTTCATTTGGCATTAGGCAACTTGCCATGATCTTTCCTGTGTATGCCCCACAGCTAGTGATGGAGTTGGGCCAGGGGTCTCAGGGTCAAAGTGCTCGGATTTTCTGATTAGCAGGAATAAAAATACAATATGCTTCTTTGGAGGATTATCTGCTTCTTCTCAGCTTTCCTGAAATCCTTATAGTAAAGGGGATTTTTTTTTTCTCAGCAGCAAAATAGTACAATCAGCCCACAACATTTGTGGATTTCACTTTTTCGGGTTTGATTGTTCACAGATTATTTGCTGTCACTTCTGCTACTTCCCTATGCCTTTTTAAATAGGGACTGCAAACCTTGTGAGACTGAGAAACTGTGAACAAGACTTGTAAGTCCCTCTTAAAAATGGTGTGGAGCAGCTGTGGAGGTGGCACCCCACCAGCCACCCACTTCTGCCTTGTGAAGGAACTCTGATGTCTCAAAGGAATCCATGGTGGGTTGAATACGGTGATCATACTTTTGTGTGTGTGTTTGATATGGTTTGGGAGGGCCTAGAATTATTTATGGTGTTTCCACTTTCACAGGCTCCTGTGCCTCTAACCCTAGTGAATGTGGAGGGATCACTGTATATGACTTCCTGAAGTGCAAAAGTATTTTGGTTGGTTTAGTCTTCTCTGGGGAAATAAGACTCTTTTTTTAAAGAAACAAAACAAAAAACAAGTGCCCTGTTTGTGGTGGAGATGAAGGCTACTGGCTTATTTATTTGAATCAATACCACTGCCTACATTTTTTTTCATTTCTCTTGGAGGTGTGGCAAAGAGATTCTCATTCATAGTACTCAATTATTGTCCTGTTACTCTATTTTAGCAACCAATTCCATCCTATGGAATCCTGGGATTCGCAGCTGGGTTGGGGCATTTTTAATTCTCAGCCAGAGAGTTCTACTGCCTTCTCAGATTACCAGCCTCAAGATACCATAGGATGTTGCCATGGTGTTTAAAGTAGAATAATAGTGCTATGACAGTATAGTGTGAATGGGTGCAAGAATTATCATCATGAGCATGAAGATTTCACCATTTACCACAACACCACTCCAGATCAGCTTGTTATCTAGAAAAGGGAATTTTTGGAGGTATCATGTGAACTGATATAAACAGATGCTTTAGTCATATGAGCTTTCCTTCTCTTGTATTGTTGTTCTGTTTATTATTAAAATAAAACCTCTAAATCCTCAGCATTGCTCACTATCTCCTGTCCCTCAGCTGCATTTTGACCAGGGAGATTCCAATGCCATTACCACTGTTGCCTCTTTGCTAAGATCCGGATTATCACTTCTAGGCCCTTTCCACATGACGTCGCTGTTGCATTTTTGCCACAGGATGGCAGCGGTAGGCAGGTCGCACTTTCACATGACGTTGTTGTCCTGCTACCATCCTGTCACGGAGCTTCATGCCTGCACAGTTTTTGCAAAACAGAAAAAATCCGTTTCGCTCCTGCAATCGTGCGGCGCTCCCATCACTTCTGGCCATGCAGAAGATGTGGAAGCGCATTGGCGATGGTTCCTTCCATAGTGCAGCAATGGAAAAAGTCCAGTTGTGCTGTGGAAGGAAGACATGGCACCATTACATTCTCTTCCGCATAGACCGAGCGGGTGCAGAGGGGAGTGTTGCTGATGCGCTCCTTTCTGGACCCGGGACTGCAGTGAGACAACGCGGAAGAGCTTCGTCATGTGGAAATGGCCCTAGTTTCAGAAACAGCAGAGCTTTCATCATCATTGGGTGTCTCACCAACTTCTTTCTGACTGCTGTGAATGCTAACTTGGATAGGAACCAGTACTTCAAAATACTGTAGGTTGTCTCTTTGTGTGTGTATGTTTTGCAACTGTTTTCCTTTTAATATTCTTATTGGAATATGCTCACTTAGTGATATTAAGCCATTTCCTCAGGCACAGGATGCCTGTTTCTAGATTTGTCCCTCTGAGATCCATGTAACTCTTTGGGGTTTTATCCACCTCCATCTTCTTGCAGTTTTACTAGAAGCAGCTGTTGCCTCTTCTTTAATAATCTTGCAGGTCGCTGAGGAGCCTGAGGGACCCCACCATCTGACATCCGTGCTTCCTTCTAAATATACACCTGCTCATCATGTTTTCTTGGGGCAATAGCAGAGCAATGGGAATCTCATTTCCTTTGGCACAGCTGCACTTTTATCTTTTGCCTTGGAAAAGTTTCTGTAATTCCCCTAGTTTTCAAAAACTTTTTTTAAATTACTGTTTATCCTATTTTGTACCCATCAATGACTTTCTCATCAAATTTTGAACTACCCTATGTGTTTGAATGCACTGAGAGAAAGTGAGCTGTGTGGTCAACCACAGATTTGAACATGGGTTTGTTTGCTTGCTTGTTTGTTTTCCCCAGCCTCCGAATGAAATGGCCATCTCAGACAGCAGATTTGGAATGTCGTGAAGAGGCAGCAAATTGTTATGTCATTTATGATTGCTGTATTTTCTTACCTCTAGGAGGATGGAAAATTTTCATCTCAGGTCCTCAAATGACTTGCTTTGTCCTGTCCTGAATATTGTACACATTGACTGGTATGTATCTGTGTGTGCGTGTGTGCGTGTGTGTGTGAGAGAGCGAGAGAGCGAGAGAGAGCTCTGTTATTGCTGTACCTCAGATATCTTAAATGTGCTAGGCTGGCATTTCCAAGTTCAGCAGCCTTCCTGCTATATACCAAGTAACTCATATTGCATAGCTATTTCCACCTCCACTATGAAAGACTATGGAGAACATAAGAAAAATTAGGAAGGCCAGAAAAAAGATGTGTGTGTGTGTGTGATCGAGAGAGAGAGAGCGAGAGATTTTGATGTGTGGATGCCCAAATGTGAAGAAAATATATTTGTATCCTTTCTTGTGCAACACATCATGTTTCAAATATGAAACTGGAAAGAATGCATGTATAACCCTCTCACTTATGGGCTTTAACTGATCCCAATGCCAGAAATGAGTTCACTTTCTTGATACTTCTTTTGCCACAAGGTTGAAGTTCAGATTTCCCTGGAAGAACTTGGCAATATGATTGTTGGATGTTCATGCTTATTGCTTGTAAACTGCAGAGAAGGAGAGACCTCAATGGCTAGACCACTTGCTGTGACTGCAGATTGTATTTCTTCTCTTTTTGATTTACAGAATAATGG
Organism: Iguana delicatissima; assembly: GCA_948472985.1. Lineage (NCBI taxonomy): Eukaryota > Metazoa > Chordata > Lepidosauria > Squamata > Iguanidae > Iguana > Iguana delicatissima. Next base: position 1,430,903 of record CAOKZL010000537.1, read on the forward strand.
TTAGGAGGTCATGTTGCAGCCTCCAGCCTCCTTCGTTATAGTTTTCTATGAGGGAAAATTACTGGTATCAGTCTTGCTCACATACCAGGGGAAACAGGTTTATTACTATGTGTTATACTAACACATTTCCATTTTCAGTAATGTCTATCCTTCTATGATTCTTGAAAGAAATCTGTATGACTGTGCATGGATCGAGACTGCTAGTCTTTCGTATTGTGAAATGCTTTCCTAAAAGCATAAGTATATAAAAACCATATGTAATGTTTGAAGGGTCCTGTATACTGGCCTCCTAGCCATGGGCACAGAGATACACAAGAGTCATTTATATTAATCTAGATTTGACATTGTTTAGTGCATAGTCATCTCCAATACACAAGCACATCATCACTCCCATTCCACCAATTCCCCCACAGAGCAGTAGAGAAATGAGTTGAATTAATGTACCACATATTCTGAGTTTTGAACTTACGAGAGAGGAAGTGAAACAAGGAAGAAGGTGGTCAGAATGCAGATGGAGAAAACCTTGTGAGGAGTCTGATCAAATATGAGTAAGAACCCTCTTACTGGGCTCGCACTGTGGTAGGAAGCGGAATGGTTCTTACTTTTACCTCCCTCATTTCATTCTCCAAGTTGCTCTGTTCAGGGATTTATTGTAGATGAATTGAGGGAACGAGGAATTTTTGCCCCCTCCACTTCCTTACTCTCCATGTTGACAGGGAAGTCTGAAAAGGAGATGCAACCGGCTGTTTTGATAATTTTATCTTTGTGTTTTTCAGCTGCAGCAGTACTTCCTTATCCACCATTTGTCTCCACCTTTCTCTCTTTTGCATACACACACACACACACATACTAGCTTCTACTCCCCAATGCAGCTTACAGAATAAAGTTACAGAATACAAAAAAAAAAAAAAAAATACTTTCCGGACAAGGAAGACATACCAGGAGTTCTCATTCTCTGTCTTTCAGAGAGCCAGCAGGGTGTAGTGTTTTGAGTGTTAGAGTTGGAATCTAGGAAACCAGGGTTCAAATCCCTGCTCTGCATGGAAACCCACTGAGTGGCCTTGTGCAAGTCACACTCTCTCAGCCTCAGAGGAGGTCAGTGGCACATCCTCTCTGAACAAATCTTGCCAAGAAAACCCCATGATAGGTTTGCCTTAGGGGCTCCATAAGTCAGAAAGCACACAACAAAAAATGTTGTTTCTGTGCTGGATTGCAATCCTGGCGACCAGGGTTTGATTCCTGCTTGTCTATGGCCCTGGATATGATAACTGAAGCCCCTGTCAGAGCTGCTGCTGCTGAGCAGCAGCTGTTGGTCCCTGTTGCTCAGGCTGGAGATGACAAGCAGCAGCTGTTGGTCCCTATGGATCTGGATGGAGATGAGTCCTGCAGCTCAAGAGCTCCCCCTGCTGCCATGGACCAAGCAGGCCCAAGACATTCCTCTAGGGCAACAGGGATTCAGCTGTGATCCTGAGGATGCCCTGGAGCCTGCGTCAATCAGCCCACAAACAAGGCGGAGACTCAAGAGAGCTGACCAAAGGGAGGCTTCCTTGATTAAGTTCAAGAAGCGGTGACTGGCCACACCTGTGCCTGGGCTATATAACTGCCTGCCTGGAAGCCTTCCTTTGCTTGTGTCAAACTTTCTATGAGCTCTTTCTTTGCCTGTTCCTTGCTTCCAGCATCTGGCTCCTGATACGTTGGATTGATTTCTTGGCTTCTGACCCCTGGGTTTTGGACTCTGACTATGGCTTTTGTTTGTCACTCAGGTTTAGGTAAATGGACTCCCTATGAGTAATTGTGTGCTTTGACTCTTCCTAGTGGGACTCTGCTGTCTTTCCCTCTCCTTTCTCTGGGCTGGCTTGCTGCCTGGGTCTTTGACCTTGACACTGGATGTGTCACACATGCTCAGCCCCAGAAAGTCTCTGATAGGTTCATCTTAGGGTTGCCATGAGTCAAAAAATACTTGAAGGTGTCAAGGATATGTGCTGAGTCAGGCATGGTTTCCTCTAAGTGGATGGCAGAGAAAGAGGTGATGTGGCCAGACGAGCAGGTGAAAGGTTATCAGGATTGTTATGGCTATAACTTGTGTGCTGGGGAAGGCCACATGCCAGAATGCTGATTGGGTCACCCCACTTGTTCAGAGTGACAGGGAGACTTAAAAAGGCTAGTGTTTGCCTTCACAAATTGCCAGTTAAATTTTCCTAGTTGGTCCTGTCATACTGCTGACAGTTTATACCTTGTAAGGGGAGATGCTGCCTGTTTATCTTCTGTTTTTTCTTACTTAATTGCTTCTTGAATATTTTCCCAAAATCCTTTATCTTAGTGCGCAGCAATAAATCTGTCTCCAAGTCTAACTTAATGAGACTCTGGAATTTTTTCCTGCTTCAATGAATACCTCTGCTGCGGAAAAGCCTTGCTTCACTATTTGAACTCTGCACATGCTCAGAGGAGCCAGTTCCTGCTAACCCTGACAGAAGGCACACAACAACTTATGAACATATGTGTATAAGAATACATATATTATGCATACATATATTATTATACGCACACTGATATACTTCTAGCATTGCAATTTAGCGTATAGAAATAAAGTTTAGGCATTCAAAGTGAAGGATTTGGTAGAATCCTGAAACTTAAAAAAAAACCCAATACTAACCCTTCACAAAGTTCATAAAACATTGTGTATATACAAGGAAGCTGTTCATCCATGTATGTTCCAGGACTCAACTTTGGTGCATCTAAGTCTCTGTGTGACAATTCATTTACAACTTTGGCACCTGGGCTGACAGAATATAGGTATTCAATGCCTCAACACAGAAAATAAAATTTGGTAGCCTTGGCGTTTGAAAGTAACATATTTGAATTAATTCCATATAGTTAGTTTCTTTGAAAGTTCTCAGGGAAATCATGGAACATTAGACTTTATTAACAGTTGAAATCACTATACTAGGATGATTTGTACAATATTCACTTACTTCCTAAGCATTCTTATTTAATTTAAATGACTATTATGCATGTGGACAATATTGTATTTTAAATTTACTTGTCTTTTTTTAAATTTCACAACATACTTTCTAATCAAAATTGGGTGTTATTTTTGTTATTCTGTATGAGGTTTTTGCACGGACAGCTCTTTTATTGTGACCAGTGCCCAAACCTATCTGCTCACATTTTTGTCTCTGCCTCTTCCAGTGATAGTTATATTGCTACATACCTGGAGATAGGAACAGGCAGATAGGCTTACACAGCAGTAGGACCTGCTATCATGCTTGTCGTGGTCTTGTACTATCTTATAAATCGTCTGAGCTGTGTAATCTTGTACACATCAGTTCAGAAGTAGATTCCTCTTGTAATGTAAGTTCAGATGCTAAGGCTCATGGTCTGATCCTGGTATGAGTGAAAACACAGCAAAATAGTCCTTTCACATCCAGTTTAGATAAGTGGTCCAGAAGGATAATATGTTTGATGGTACTGAAAACCAAGAAAGTCAACATGGTGTAGTGGTTTGAATATTGGACTATAGAGTCCATAGACTATGGAGACCAGGATTCAAATCCTTGCTTGATCATGGAAACCCATTGGATACCTTTGAGCAAGTCATACCCTCTCAGCCTTAGGGGGCAAAGTCAAACCTAATCTAAGTAAATCTTGCCAAGAAAACTTCATGACAGTCTCACCTTTGGGTTGCCATAAGTTGGGAAGTACTTGAAGGCACATAGCCACTGAAAGCCATCAAGAGAACCACAGGCAATCAACATGGCTGTGTTCTTCCCTTTCCCTTGATCAAGGCTGCTTCCATTATAGAACAGCCTTTCTAGAATGGTTATTCAAGTCAGAGCTGCTCAAAATGGCACTGTGCTAGTCTGCAAGCCATTGGCTGTTGACCATGGAGAGTTTCCAGGATATGGAAAAACAGTTGTAACCAAGGGGCAGAAATCTGATACCATTCCCTGACACATTAAGTGGAAAAATGCTGGTCCCCCACATCTGATGGTGTGAGAAGCACTACTCCAAGTAACATCTTTATTATCACTTCAGTTCCAAATGAAGATTATATATGCACACACACATACATTCCAACTTTCATAACATACATGTTTATTGTTTGGGTCTCTCTGTTTAAGACCCATGCTTTAATTGTGTTTGAATTTTAATACTTGTGTTATAGTTTAATGATTTATGTGTGATCTACAACAAAAAAAGTGTGATGCTTCAGCTACATAAACATAGTAAAGAAATAAATAAGTAAATGTACAAGTCTCAAGAAAATTCAAAGGCTGCAATTCAATCAATAAAAATAAACTTAAAAGGATATGTAACCACAGCAAAACAAATGTTAAATCATAAGAATGAAATCATGCTGCTTTTTTTTATCATTGGTGTAATGAAACATGTTCTATTGATGCATTTGTTTTTGTTTCTTTTAAAACTGACAAGGTTGCTCTTAATAATAAGGATCTCTCCCTGCTTGTCTCTTTCACATCTGAATATGCCATAAACAGTAACAGATATAGTTTCATGACAATTATCTCATGAAAAGATGTTATTTTCATCCTGTGCACACTGATAGGAAGTTACAGTCAGGAAGAAACCAAGGTTTTCATGAGATAACTGTCTCTGATGCAGAAGATCTTCTTAGGGTGATTCATTTCCAAAATATTTAGCTGAATTTTTCCTGGGACTGAACTATGAATTCTTCCTAGTACACATTTTTGTTAATTTTATCATGTGACAACTGTTACCAGTGACCATGAAATCCAGATGAAATAGGTTCATATTGATCCATATTTTTCATCTGGAGCTGACA